>JAINEB010000007.1:17040000-19540000 GCA_022840565.1 Eubasilissa regina
AGCACAGCTCAAAAAGTAAACGTCCTGAAAATTGCAGTATACCTGAGACCGTTTCAAGAGTCAAGCCAGAACCTTCACCACGTGTTAAAACTGATACTAAAGTACAAGACGATGGAGTTTCCAGTAGTCTCAGCGATCATCCATTGAAATGTGATTCTCCATTGAGCGAGGATGCTTCCCAAACAGACAGAAAACAGATATCCCCCGACTACATGATACAACTGAAGGAACTGCAACACAGAATAATGACTATACAGAGCAATGATGAGTTGGAAAGGGTTGTCAACTTGATAGCAGAAACGGGGAAATACGAAGTTACCAAAAAGACATTTGATTTTGATCTGTGTTTACTAGATCGATCTACGGTTCAACAATTACAAGAGCTAATCGGATGTGAATCCAGAGCGTAATGTTTACTGTTAACAACGCTATATGCTTTCTGTTGCATGGTTATGTATTATCTTACATATTCACCGAATTGTGAATGTGTACAGCTCCTATTGTGAAATATATATCCATTAATCTTTATTACATAGTATAATATTTTGTTTTTACTGTATATTTGGAATGTTTTTATTAATCTAATCATTATTTATACACTTTAGCTATACAAACTCAAAGCATGTTCACCAGTGTAACTCTTTGGGCATTATAGATAATCCATTTTCTTTTTTTGTGATACTTTTCTTATTAAGAAACTATATTTATACTTGTACTTAAAATTAGTGTTTCAACACTTGGATCCTATATTGCTAATACAGGAAATTGTTATTGTACTTTGTTCATTGAACGTAATGTTACTACAGTAATAATACAAGAAATACGCAAACAGTAACGGTATTCCGCAAACGCGAATACCCTTGGCCTTATACTTGTCAAGTTTTATTTCATCGATTTAGTTCATTCATATTCTTTACCTCATTACATTGTAGAATAGTCTTCTTTCTTCAATTATCAGCTTTACATATTTACTTTTGTTTCAAAACTGCGTCAGTCATTTTACTTTTGCATCAAATGTTTGTTGTTGTCATAATTTACCAATATGACAATCTAATTAAATAACAGTTAAAGTTAATCAGAAAAAAATTATGCACACGCACACAATAATAAATGATGTGATGTTTAACTAATCTATGGACACCATATGTTTTGTAAGATGTTGTAATTCGCTTAATGCGTAAAATGGAAAAAATATATCTCCCAATTTAATCAATGTTTTTATATATTTAATATTTATTGAAAAATAAATTGCATTTATTTATTTTGTATTATATTGACCAATATGGAAACATTTGTTTATATAAGTTCACATTATTTATTACCAATTCTTATTGACAGCATGAATTTTGAAAAATGTTATTTCAAAACTAACATCAACAATGTGTGTAGTATTGTCAGTCACACGTGACATGTTGTGAACTTTCCGCATCAATTTAAACAGTGCTGCAGTAAAATGATATGTAGTGTTCAATTTGTAAATATAAAGTTTTGTGTGATTTTCAGTTTTGATCGCTGACATTTTGTTATTATAACAAATTATAACAGCAATAATTTTTCTTAAATTCGACCTCAGGCTTTATGCACTGTATAGAAAGTGTGTTAAGACCCAACAGTACTGCATTTGATTTTCAACAGCCAAATAATGTGTTTTTAGATAAAATTTAGAGTAGTTTTACAACCTTATTGGGTATTCTCGTAAGATATTAAAATCAGTATAATACATTTCACCGTACTTGTGATTTAGAATTTTTATTAAATGTTGTTAGTTTGATTCTCTTACTATATTATTGTATTAATAAAAAAACAAGTTTAATAATGTATTGTTTTGAATACTTACAAGAATTTGCACATTGTACGCTTCCACAGAGCAGAACACTATTAATAAATGAATCTGGCATCGCCTTGTATGTAAAGATTTCTATAGGTTCCGAAGGGTCACTGCATCAAAATATATTATTTCAAATCTGGATCAGATCCTGTGCCAAAGTGTTTTTCTTATATTGAATTCGCCAGACAGACACGTAGGAAATTTTTAACATGTCATTAAATAAAAACATTGGAAATTATGAATATATTTATGTTCTCAAATTAATTTGTGTATATTATTATCTACGCTAATTGTAAGTATGTATTTTTAAAATAAATTACATAACAATCTTCATCACATACTTGTAGGAGGTATATAAACTAGAAGTAGAATATTATATTGTAATTTTCAAATAATATCAAGACATAATTAAGTTTGTAATAATCTAAGATAATATTTATTTGTGAAAACGTTTTTACTATAATAGTTATATATAATTGATTTGTGGTTTCACGTGAAGAGTAATATAAGAAGAATTGTACTGTACATCATTAACATTATTGGTATGTGATGAACCATACCATTGTCTCATTTTAAGAGGTTTTTGTAGATTTTGAAAAATATAACTGATTTCATTTGTTTTTTCTTACATTCAAAATGATTACTGATCTCATAGACTTAAATCGATCTGATTATTAAGGAAGTCAATTTTCTTAATATGTCTCGTCTCTTGTAAATAATGTATTTGGAGGTATTTATCTACTGATAAATACACATATTATGTTTAACCCTTTCTCTTGGAAAACTAATCTTCAGGTTTCAATCATTTGTTTGACACAAGTTAAAATAAACCGTTGTCTATATTTTAAATTACCGATGTGTTGATATATTTTTTTCTAGAAATAATGATAGCATATGTAGAATTAAAATGCTGTCTTTATTTATGTACTCGGTTGTCAGTGAATCAATATAAATTTTCAATAATTAGCAGAAATTTTTATTAATACTCTGATTTCTACGTAATGCTATAATGCAAACATTTCTATTAGGTTGATGCATAATTATCTGCCGTTTTCTATGCGACATTTTGTTGTTTAATTGACATTTGCCATAATATAATTCTTTAATAGGGTTAGAAAATTAGAATGCGCATCGAATACACATATATGCCACATTATGCTGTACCACTTGGCAAAAGGGTAGAAAGCTGCCGAGTCATTTTGCAACCTCAACGATCTTTTCGGCGAAGGAACGATTAACGAAAGGGCATGCCGAGAGTGGTTTGTTCGCTTCAAAACTGGTGATACCAGCTTAGACAACAAGTCAGGAAAGGGTCGATCTTCAGATTTTGATGACGGGGTCCTTCTGGCGGCTGTGGAAGAGGACGAAAGTTGCACCACTAGGACACTAATTGAGAACTTAAATACGGATCAGTCCACGATTGTTCATCATCTCAGAAAACTTGGCAAGGTGTGGAAATTGACCGAATGGGTCCTGCACAAGCTCTCAGGCGACAAGGTTGACAGAGTCTGAATTTTACAATATGTGTAAATAATACAATATAATTTATGCTACAATATATATTTTTTTAAACAGCGGATAATTACGCATCAATCTAATAAAATAATAAAAATGCATTTTATTTGTAAAATGATCGTTTTAAAATCGTAGGGATTAATTCAATCATTTTTCATTTGTAAAGATATCAAGATTTTTTCCATATTTTTGTGGAAACTATCTTAATAATTTAAATGGCATAAAGCCCTAAACATGTTCATTCACAGCCAGATTTTTATTTTTTGGTGATTTTTTTCTTTTTGGTTCCCCTGGTTTGGTTATTTTTTTATAATTCGGCTGATAGTATTGAATTTATCTGTAAAATTACTAACAAGCAAAATGAACTTGCTGGTCTGAGTTTGTATCCTCAATGTACACAGTATGGTCACAAAGTAACCGATCCGTCTTCTACCTTCCACCTGAATCGGCTGCCTAAATATATATTATGATGTCCCATTAATATTATTTGATTAATTTAAAATATGAGGTATTTATTTTGTGCTAATTTAGTACTTTAAAGTGTTTTATAACATTTTCGGTACAAATACATTAAGAAATCAATGCCATTTTTTTGTGGCTTAATTTGAAATTAAATAAATTAACACTAATTTCACACCAGATATTTCCATAGAAATGACTCCTTTAGCACTTAATATTAATGTGTATTTTAGGATTTCATACATGTTTACAGTGTATAATATGTTAATTCTATATACATCGTTTTACTTGAATTCTAAATTTGAGAACAAATTTCACTTTTGACATATTAAGCATTTTTCTTTTAATATTGTAATGATATTTTACCTGAGTCATTGAATAATGTGACAGAATATGGTTAATTATATTTGATAACTCATCAATCCTTATTTTCCACTCATAAATATTCTCAGAATGGTTCATTTTGTAATATTTGCATTTTTTATGTATTTATGTAGTGGCAAACAAAGTCCTAAGGAAATAATGATTGCAACATAAATTCTATAATGTGATTTTTTCCAAAACATTGAAGTCTTTTGTACTAACAGGCATAACACTAATAATATTAATATTTATGGTTTAATAAATGGGTCATTAAGATATGACATTTAATTAAGGAAATGGATTCACTTTAAAAAATAATAATAATCAGGATGATGCCTTTCAATGTGGATTATTAATTCAGTCATCACACACGCAATGGAATAGCACATGCAATGTGCAAATTGTTTTTTTGTAGATAATATATTAAAATAAAACTGTCGCTGTAAGGTTAGTTTAATAGATTTTGTGAAAGGGGATAATTATTAAGAAAATAATTCTCATTATTAATGTGAAGTAAAATTTTGTACAGAAAATCAATTGACAAAATCTTTTGATTTGAGTATTTTTACGTGTTTTGTGACCGTCGTGCAATAATGTTGACTGATCGATAAACGATTTCATATCTTGGAGAATAATGAATGATGTAATATGTATTTGATTTGATGATGATTCTTTAAACAAAACAATTCCTTTTTATTCCATTGTAAATTGGGTCTTCACAGAATACTACACATTTGTCAAGGACTCCTCTTCCTGTAATATTTAATATTGTTATTTGGTATAGTCATGCTCAATTTTTTAGTGTACTAAATTAAGCCGAAGAAATTAGCACATTATTTGGTTGTTATCATTTATGTTAACTGTTCCACCTTCCAAGTTTTTTCCCATAAGCCTAACCCACATTTGAGGGTTAAGCCTGCTTTTTCAATGTATATTTGAGTAGCATTTCAACTTTAAATGTTCGTACTTCAGTTTCATTAGTCATCAACTGCTAAATAATATCATATCATAGATGATAGACTTGGAAGTCTATAAAAAAGCTGAATGTATTTTAAACAAAATAGTATAAAGGTATCTGTTTATGAACTAATCTAACATTATAATCACATGTCAAATTAATTTTACTTGCATATGCGGAGAAAACTGAAAAAAATAGATATTCAGTCGTTGTCCCTGTATATTATACCTACTTCAAAATAAGAATTCAACTATATTAACGGTTGGGTAAAGGTGATTTTTTAATATTATTATTTTGGACAAGGTTACATAACAGGTGTGTCAATCGACCCTTTAATGTATAGGAAATACAGCTTTGAATGCCTTATTTGACAATTAATATTATGTTCAGATCATAGACTCGGGCTGTAGAAAACACGAAAACATCGTACCATGGTCAGATTAAGCATTTTTAAACAGGAAACCAAAGAAATATCCTATTTTAAAGTAATATTTAATCATACATTGAAAAATGAGGCCTTACAAAATAATGGGGTTTATTTTAATTATAATAATATACAGACATTTATTTACAAATAAGAAAAACAAAGTTAGCTGAAATTTTTTTCAGTTATTGAATTAATGAATAAATTGTACAACTAAAGAGATAAATAAAAATTCAGTATATTAATATTTTACTTTTCTTTTTAACTTACATGAGAGACTTTTGCAGTGTTAAAGTGGGGGTCTAAAAATGCAGTATGGAAGAAAAATCTGACACTGCCATTAAATTACAACTTCTCAATAGTGATTTTAAATTAGATTGGGACATAAAAATATCAATATTTTCCTTACATTGTGTGGCCTTGGCAATTGGAAGTATGGCTGAAGGAAACGCCTGAAACATGTCTGCGTTCAAGTATTATTAAACTCATAGAACTCATTCATGCAGCATTTAACATTGTAAAACTGCCATTATAGTTGGAATTGACTTATTTATCTATTAAGTATTTTATAAAATCTATGTAGATTGTTTAAGAGAACAGATGAAACATTATTTTTGTAGAGCTATTGATTTTAATTAAATATCAATATACTAATTGTACGCTGTTTTTTTTAGTTACAATATTATTTATTGTTTTATGAATCACCAATCTGAAATATATCATTTACTTTTTTATGCAACCCGGTGATGAGTAAAACCATTTTGTGGCATGTTCAGTATAATTGGACGGTATGTATTTAGAATCAATGTGTTAAGCCATACTTGACTCAAATGGAGATATTTGATGTTAAAGATTTAATACCTTTATTTATTTTTTTAAATATGCGTGCATGCTTTATTATGCAGTGTTGCACAACTGAGAGAATTGTTTAATTAATGAAACGAGGTGACATACTGGAAAACAAATTTATCTTAATTTTCAATAACACTTAAGCTTTCAAACAAATGTTACAGACACACATTTCTTTGGATGATTGTCGGTTAACATTAATATGTATGACTTTTCATACAAGAATCTGAATTTTTTAATTTCGAGGGATAAGGCCTAGCATTCATTGTGGTTTGCAACTACGATTTACAAAACCGCATACTAACACGCACTGCAGTTTTAAATCACATATTTTCAGTTCAGTATAAAAATGAACTTCTGGACGACAGCTTGTGTTGTATCTCCGGTCATTAGAAATTGAAAAAATAATCACCACTGCCATAATAAATAATAGGTAACTGACTAAAGATACCTAAAGGGTTTTTTTTTATAAACTACCATAATATGCGGGAACATCCTGATAAGTTTTTTCATTACTATAGAATGTCAATAAATAGTTTTAACAAACTTTAATTAGAAGTAGGTCCTTATAATTATGTTCCAGGATACAACATTTCACAATTCAATATCACCAGAAGAATGTCTCAATGAACATACTGACAAAAAAACTGCACACCTTTAACCGCTGTCCAAACGCCACCATGCATTTCCACAGATCACTAATCCGAGTGTGATTTAAAATCGCAGTGCAAAATGCGGCCGGTTGCGTTTTTAAAATATAAATGGGAATAAATCGCAAGTGCGTTTGGTTGCATACAAACATAAGAGCTATAATATCTTGCGTGAGTGATAGGTCTAACACATCAATGCAGAATGCTCTCCAATTAACAGGTAGTGTCACATTTGAGTGAAAGTAATATTATTACTCTTCTATTGAAACTACATTTACTGAAGTTAATAAGAAAACACCACCTGGATTACATACATTCCTTGTTTCATTTATTTTGGGGGTCTTAAAAAATAACAGCCCATTTCAAACCAATATGATTGAGCAGAATAGAATTTCATTTTTGTATATTAAAATAAAGTGGTAATGTTGACATGCCATACATTCTAAAACATAATTTTCATAATACACTGACTGGAATAACACAATTCTTATGTGGATTTTGCCATCACATGTAAATTTTTATTTTTTTGGGTGTATATAGTCATATAAAATTTATTTTTAAAACTTAAACTTCTCTATTCTTTTTTGGATAAAATAACAGTAATTTTACCTTTTATTTAATTTTATATTTTAACAGTTTTAAAAACAAAAATTCTTCATATTTGGTAGAATTGTGTTTGCAAAAAATGCAACATTTTAGTTTTGTCTAATTATAACATCCAGTTATTGTAAGGAATCATTTCGATACCATCATTATGCATCTTCCTTATAAATAATGTTGCCTAGAACTGTGAATATTGTTTGATTTGGATTTTGAATTGAAAATATATTTATAAAATGCATATATAAGAATAAAGTACAAATGGATTTGTTATAATCTTGTAGTTGTATGTTGTTTCATGATGCGAGCAGATATGCCAATTGTTTGTCTCTTTCATAATGTAATATTTTATACATTTTGTGTCTGATTTAAATAAAGGAAATGCACAACTATACCTCTTTCTTTGCATTTTACACCCAAAATATGAGTTCAGAAGAATACTATTTGTGGGACAAAGAATTTGTCTACATAACCCTCCAAAACTGCATGTAAATTAAGGCTTTTGTATATATAAATGCCTTTGATAGTTGGTTCCCAGGTTTCCGTTTAGCACACATATGATGTATGAACTGCACCAACTCTTTTAGTTTCGCTGTCTTTCTTCGCTGGTCTAATGTTGTTCTTTTAGGTGAGTTGTCTTCTTTAGATTTCGACCGACCGAAATGCGCACTGGTGGTTTATTTGGACCGCTGGACTGGTTGAAGCACGGGATGTAATAAGAATGACACCTGTCGGTTATCGTCTTAGCTGTCCAAAAAAAGGGCAGCAATACTTACACACACACATGCACATTATTATAAACCAGGAAACCCAGTGATGCCAATCGAAGTAACAGGCGCATAAACAGATTTCATCATAGAAAATGCTACTTACCTATATTTATACGATGCTTGTTCCCTTGTTATTGTGAGTTCAGAATTCTATTTACAGTATAAAAAATTTTCTGTCTCTCTGAAACTGCTTGTAGATTGATTAAAAATTTTATCTTATATGTAATTTTAAACATTTTTTTTCTTTATTTCAAATATTATATAAATATTACATAACAGTTTTTTTTCCAAACTGCATAGCAGTTTTACAGCATTAGTATATTTGTTTACTAAAGTAATATTCTAATTTCAGTGCCTTAGTGTTCACACGTGTCCTCACAATCCTTAGCAAAAGGGTATGGGTATGCTATGGAATATTTTTTAAAAGGAGAGAAATGGAATGAAATGAAGGGCATATTTGCTATTGCGCATGCACTTTGTGAATTTCAAATCAAACAAAGTTTCAAAGTATTCAGCGATAGTGTAGTGGATGCAAAAAAGTGCCAAATATGGTTCTCAAAAATTTCATAGAGGCACTTTCAACCTTTCAAAGAGAAGAAAATTTTTTCTAACTCAATTGATTCACATCCACAAATAAAATATAACCCATTTGACAATGTTCATTATTTATTTATTTATTAACATAACTGCGAGCGCTCACCTTCAATAGCAACTCTGCACGCATACTTTTTTGCTGAATCACTGGGTTCCTTGTGCTAACAATAAACATAAAAGACTGGTTCAACTTTAAACAAACGCATGATAGTAGACTGCACCAGGAAGTGTCACGAGCATTTGGTGGGACATTTGATGAGTAATTCACAGAGTAAGTCACACTGTTACCATAAACTTTATTAATGAACAGATGGAATGTTCACGACGGCAGTCTCACTTAAATGACTGACTTGAATCACCATGAAAAATGCAGCAAGGACTACTGTAAAAAATTCTTATATGGGCGAGAGATTTTTCAATCACTCCTACGCTCGAAAATTAAAAAAACTTGAAAAGGATATTACAACTTTAATAAGAGTCCAAATACCAGGATTTTCAGGAAAAAAAAACAATGCTAACAAAAAAAAATTATACAGTAAAACTCTGTTAATTCGTGTACTCATATTTCACTTTTTCCAAAAATTTTAGCCCTGAAAATAACATTTCATACTAATTTCTACCGATAATTCGTAGTTCGTATGCATTTTTATACCCAAAGTAAATAATTTGTTCACATAATTTGCATATTCACATTTTTTAATCCAAACTCGCACGACTATGCATTCATCATCCCTTCGTAAACATCGCTGTAGCTAGCTCCATCCCCTAGCCAATCACGAAACTGTTCCTTATCGCGATAGATCGGCGCGCTTATCTTATTTTGACAATTATTGTCAGCACTTTGTAAATTATATATATTGAATCTCTGAATTTATAAATGAATTGTGTACGACAGTTCTATTGATTTTATATCCGGTTTTTTGTTTATGGAATGTTGCAATTTGTTTAATGTAATAAAGAAACTGAAACCTTTGTATAATTGTTTAAATACATATTTTATACTTAATTTTGTTTGTGTTTTGTTTTCTAAAATGGCACAAGCATCTTGTGATTTGTGTACCTTGACCATTTGAAAATATGGAACTTATTTTAAAAACTGACAAAATTGATGTCAAACAAGCGGGAAAATTTCAATCCCGAATACCTCTCAGAGTTCGAACTTGAAAAATCGCAGGAAAATAATAATCTTCAACGAAGTATGAAGATTTAAAAGTTCTTAATTACTTTTCACAGGCTTTTTAATATTCCAATTTTGATGGAAAATGTGAGTTCGACTGCTGATCAAATTAAAATGTTTGTAATTTTATTGTGTCAAGCACTGGTGAATCGTTTGAAGAAGCCTGTTTTTAATATTGGACTCACCACGCCGCCACACACCTTCATTATTCAGGAGAAATTGATTATTTGATAAACATTTCAACATATAAAAAGGTGAAATGAACAGTTGGCATGTTTTTCAGTATGAAAATCACAATATAGACAGCGGTGACACACGCAAAAATGCGGACGTGTAAACAGACAACGCGTTTATTAAAATTTCTTTCTGTCGCCAGCAAAAAAATAGTTCTCATTATTTGTAATTCGGATTTTTTTTTTAAATTTCGGTCCCGTGAGTTACGAATTAACAAAGTTTTACTGTATCTCTTGTGTGGTCAGTTTGAACCTACATTCTAATAGATAATCAGTCTCAAAAGGACACTTTCACATGACTTCACAGCCCAAAGCCGAGCCTTCGACTGATGTGCAACTCAGCACTGGGAGTCTGTCCTGGGCCAACACACTCCTCTCTGAGACAGGAACATGGAATAATTTGCAAAAATAAAATATTTGAAACATTAATTTATTAAGCAGTCAAATAATGAAGATTATAACTGAAATTATATATATATAACAAAAGAATTTGTTGTAATAACAAAACTTAGTCGATAACAAATTTGACGAGTCACATTCATGTGCAAAATAAAAAGACTGATGTCTTTGTTTTCAGCGTTCTCTGCAATCCGCTACAGCTATGTTCTGATAAGCCACCTTCCTATTCTGGACCACCGCTGGAGTGGCATTGCAATCCCTGAGGTTTCGTCTGTATCCAAACCTTTAAGGCGAGTCCCATCCCATTTTGATTGAATTCCTGCACTTGAAAGTACAACTAATTGCATCATCACCTCTTCTTGCCCCCCTTGCTGAAGCAATGCTTCCATTTTGAGCAAAATTCCTGTATATTTTCTATGGTAACTCCGGCAGAATGAGCTAGGCCCGTGTAGCTAAAATCTTTCTGTTCGGTAAATGTCAAATGATTGGACCCAGTCAATAAGATCACTAAATTATTTGCATTGTTTTCATTACTTTTCGACAAGATACTTCCTGTCATGTCTGTGCCAATTTTTTTTATATCATGTTTGTCATTTGCATTATCCTTACGGTCTCCAGATCCATTAAACTTTTGTATATTCATTGTGGATTCACTGGATTCTTTGGATATAAAAAAATGACAAAACTCGATAATTTGCACAAAATTTTGGACATCACGATGCATTTTTTTGGGATATTTGACACACGGCAGGGGAGCAGTTTCGGATGGACGTTGGGTACGGACAAAGCGAGAACCGTTGCGAAGTTGGAGCTCGAGCCACCTGATGGCGCTGCGGGCCGCTCCCGATTCTTTCTTCAAGTCATCTATAGTTTGCAGCACTGAAAACAGAGTAAGAGGTGGAATAATCTGATAAACATAGTATCATTATTAAAAATATATGTTTCTGTGTTTTCTGATGCTCCCTATTGAATAGGACACATGTTTTTAGAACTTTTTTCTGACCTATCAAAGGTCCATAGCTGACTTCATGCACTATTTTCTTTAATAGATCAACATGACTATTAAATTAAAAAAAGATGACACTTGAATCATTTCAAAAAATTTCTGTAGAATCTATATTTCAATGCGGAAATCCCTTATTATATAATATTTTAACAATACACCATGTGGTATACTTTGTCTTTATTTCCAGTAAGAATAAATAAAATATTAGTAAAATGATACATGCTATATACATACGCATGTACATCTAGAGCTAACGTAAATTGATATTAAAACAGTTCTATAGCAGTCCTGACGAAAATACATTAGTATTGAAACCGGTTGACATAAAACAACACAGTGGTTTAAAAAAAGTTAAATACAATTTTAAATTATCTCTAACTACAAAGTTAATGCTACAAACATCAACAATATGATATTAAACTGATTATCAGAACGTTATTAACCTGTTAAGAGTCCAAAACGCCTTAAGGTGTTTTAAATGGCATATATGAAAAAGCCCAGGACGCCTTTAGGTGACCGCGGTTCACTTGTGATTTTGAACTAAATTGGGTGATGTTCTTTCTTTTCTATATCTATATAGTGCTAGGAGATTGAATTTTTTTATAAATACGGATGAATTATTGAATTAAATAAACACAAACATAAATCTGAATTTACAGAATAATGACAATCCTTTTACACTGAAAAATTACAAACACGTGCGCAACGTCCTGTTCGGACAAATAACATATTGCTCACGGACTTATCACGTGAACCATCACACTACAAGAATGTGATGCACGCACGTGCGGGCTACTATGCAGTTTGCAAGTGTGAATCTGTTCTTTAATATTGCTTTCTCTTTTGAAATGTATGGTTTACTCATTTCGTGTTGCATTTTTGGTGATTTTGCAGTGTATTTTTTTTTTTGTATTTCTTATTAAAAGTATTCAATTTATGTCACGTTTCATTTTTTTTAAATGTGTTATTGCAAATGTTGTGTTTTTGTTATGCCAGCAGTCCACTCTCGCCGAGGCACGGTGAGAGGAGCAGAGCAAGAGAATGTACTGCAGCTCTCGGCTTGCATCGCCTATTCTCGTGTCGACACAGATCGTCTTGTGCCATCTCGCTTCGCCTCGCCCCGCCCACACTCCATTCCGGTCAGATATGGACGAGGCATGATGAGGTAAGAGATCTCGGCGAGAGTGGACTGCTGGCATTACAGGCAAACCATCTGTTTTTTACATTTTTTCTAAAATTATAACATTACTACATTATTATTAATATCTGAAAGGCAAATGCGTTGTGTATGCTGTGCAAAAACTTTGGAAGGAAACGCGATACATGTGCAAACAATGTGATGTCCCCTTGGGTGAAGTGCCGTGCAACAGCACACTGCCACTAATAATTAACTAAAAATAATCATTAAATTTGTTTTGTGATAACCTTGCAACACTATCAAAGATCGAAAAAACATATTTTATCAAATTTTTTATATGAAAATTACAGCTTATGATAGCGTAGGGAGTATCTAAAGTTTTTTTTATTTTTAGTCCTATTTATGTTTTGATATTTTTTTAATCATAAAAAATTTGGCCTATGGGTATGTTTTGACTTCGACCTTCTGGGCTTTCAATAGGTCAAAAGAATAAACATGAAGGATACGGTGAACTTAAACAAATGAAATAATATGGACAGGTAAAAAAAAATTACTTATAATTTCATGCGAATACAATATTTTGTGTAAAACCGTTTTGAACTGCAATGCTAAAATTATCGAGTAATCACATCCAAGAATTATTCACAACAGTTTTGACAAATATTAGACATCAGTGATATCTATTCCACAATGCGGGAAGATCGTACATGAATATTAATATTCATTATTATTTTTTGTTAATCAGTACTACCATCTAACGGATTTCCTTACCAAAACTGGAAATAATACTAACAATGGATGGAACGTTGCGCAATATATGTATATATAGATTATTATGGAAATTCCATTTTCATCATTCAATGCGCATGTGTGCAATGATTCTTCTGTAAGTGTAACAGAGTTTATAATGAAGAATGTGACGATAATGTTTCATCAGTGTTGATGAAATTGTATCTGTAGATTGTTGTGCAGAATAACAGTTTTGAAAATATTGTTAACTCAAGCACCCAAGAGTAGACCACCGTGGAAATGACAGATTTTTAATATCGAGACCGAGAGTTAAAACACTGATTTACAATAATCTATCAGCCTTATTTTTGACAAGACAGAATGTATCAATCGAAGGAATAAAATTTTTGATAATATAAATGTATAATTAGTTATTGAGCTTTTATATTTGCATTATTAAGATAGAGTAATCATACCTATGGTCGGTATCAGCACAATGACCTTTCGACAAGCCACTAATTGTTTAACCAGGTGCGTCTGCTGGCACAAGGCCTCCGTGTCTACCACGAGATAGGCCGGCAGTTGCGGTCTCCGCTTGGCACCCACTTCACTCTCCAGGGCGCGCACCTGCTCAGACAGCCACAGACGTCCTAAGCTCTTCATCAGAGATCCGCCAGACGCAGACTGCTTGCCACTCGCATCTTCAGGCTCAGATTTTGGCTTGAAAACTCTCTAAAGAAAAACAAAATAATAGAATTGATTGATAACTTTGAATAAATGTACAGTAAAACCCCATTTATTCGAAATTCACCGCAAGTCAAAGTTTTAGAGCAGAATGTGATCCCTCTGGAAAGTTTTCATACTAAATTGCACTTATAAATCGTATATCATTATTTGAAGCTATTTTTGGACCTTATCAGATGAATTTGTCGATCTATTTTTCGCCTAATACGATTTTTTTTGTCGGATGTCAGCAAATCTGAAAAACACACATGCGCTACGCTATGTGCTTGTCCAAAGTCCAAGAACATCAAAAGGGGTAGTTCCGCCCCTATACTGATTCACGACGCACAAAGTTTTTGTTTTCTCACTCACTCTCAGTATACTAGAAAAGATGACAAATATATTTTGTGCGTCCTCGACTTGAAATATATATTTTTTACCTTGACGCTTTAATTTAAGGTCGCATGCTTTTTTCTCTCGTTCATTTTCTTTACATTAGAAAAATATAGCAAATATTATCTTTACGCCCTTCTAGGTAACACAGTTCTCTAGTTTTCCCAACTGCTAGCTGTGAATGTCAGTGCTTGCCAATCTTCTGTTCCGTATTATTTACGTAGCGTTTGTACATTTTATTGTACCAACGTTAGTATGCGGTTGAGTTCCTCAGACTTTTCCGTGTTTTATAAATGATTTAATTTGTATTGATTTTAATACAGTCATTTCTCTTCCTATTTAAGTTTAGTGTCAAAGCATTTTAAAGAATGTGTAGTTAGCGTTTCTCAGATTTTCTCGTATCTCGTTAATTATTTTATTGCTGTTTGTTTTTCTCTAATATTTACGTGTTAGACATTTTGAAATTCGCAAATGCGTGGTGTGCGTTCTTAGACTTTTCCGTATCTCATTAAATTTAAATTAAAACTTTTTTCTAATTTCGACTGATAATTTTATATCTCGATAATAGCATTAATGCGAAACTCGTACAAAACGCCGAAAGTTGCTAAAAATCGAATTAATACAAGAGATTGACAAAAATTATTAACCAAAACAAAATTAATTGAAAAATACGCGACCCCATTAATGAGGTTGTCGACAATATTAAACATGATGACAGAAAAAACTTTAACATTGAAAGGTGAGTCACTGCGACCACCACAAAACAAATGTTTTAAAAGCGCTGGAAACTTTTATCGCTAACTTCAACAGAGAAATGGCGGGTTGGCAAATACAACTATTATGTCATTATTAAAAATGCCGCAAAAAGATTATCCATTATAATAAGTGTTTTTTAAAAAAAAAAATTATTATCATTTGTTTAGACTGTATTTTGACAAATTGTTTATTAATTTTAAATGTGTTGATATAAGTGTATATAATTACTTCGAGTTGCTATGAAAAAAGTTAATAAGTGAAAAAGAATCGAATTTTTGAAATTTTTATATTCATTATCCTAAATCGTTATTCGAACTCTTGATTTTCGGTCCCCTCAACTTCGAATAAACGGGATTTTACTGTATTTAATTATAAAGGTATACATATAAAATCAATTTTATTGAAAAATATTATTGTTGCGCTACATAGCATAGGATAGTGTAGCATAGTTGGTAATACACCTTCCCCGGATTAGAAAAGAGATCCAGGTTCGGATCCCAGGAGTGCAACAATAATATTTTTCGTTAAAATTGATTTTATATGTATATTTAATACATTTAATTAGTAATCCAAACATCACAGACCTATGTTCTGAATAATTACAACTTCACAAAAAGAATATGTTCACATAAGAACCTGGGATTTTTTATGCTTTTTTTAGTATGCATTTACTCTAAAAAAAAAAAAACTTGCACATTTTTGGTTTAAATTGAGGAGCCACAACCGATTAATAGTGAATTAAAACAATCCAAAACATTAAAATTATGGCAAACATATCAAAAAGACATTCATAATACTGCACTTGGTCTAAGCAATATACATAATATGTTAAGAATGCTTTTGTTCTCAAAGACTGAGGGTATTTTTAACTTTCAGATTTCATTTAAAAATTCACAATGTGCAGAATAATCCCTTTCGAATGAGTAGTAATTTTTTTTCTATGGTTCGAGTGAAGTGTGCAGCAACACAGTAATCTTTACAAATATTTATAGTGCTACAATGAATTTCCATTTTTACTTTAGATAATCAAGATTTTGCTGAAAAATTATACCGCTCCTTTCTTTAATATATAATAAAATATAACAGTGTGTGAATATTACAAAATATAGATCATAAATATTTACAATCAATTCACATTAATTTCATAATAAATCGCAGGTTAGGTTGAGTTAAGCTCGAGTTCTAGATAATTTCCTATTCTAGTAAATCCAATGCTAATTTTTCAGTTGACTGACCCATTACATGAATTCTTTTGAAACTTAATACAGTTCTAAAAAACCTAAGAAGTATTTCAGTTTTATAAGTACATAATTTAAAAAAAAAAGAATAACTCACTAACGACATAATTTATATGAATGTGTTGAAAATGTTTGCCCATGACAAGAATATTATGAGCAAATATAAATGAAAAATATTCATAAAAAATAAATATAGAATTGCATATTACATAGAATTTCTTAGATCAAATGGTATGGTAACGGGTAATTCCAGAGAATAAATAGCACGCAACTACTTAAGAATTTTATACTTTACTTACTAATATATTTTTAATATAATCGACTTCCAAATTATTTCTAATACGTAAATACTAATTCGTAAAATATTTAAAAAAAAAAAATTTACAACAGAACGACATTGAAAAAAAAACAGTTTTGCTATGAATGATCGGAACCCTAGTGATGACCATACAAAATGAGCCAATCTCAATACGGTCTCTGATCTAATCAAGTGACAGGGAATAGATAAGATAATAATGAATGTATTTAATAAAAACGCATCTTTGTTGTGAAGTTGCAATTTCTGAACATAGTTGTGTTATTTTTAATACAAAGTAAATTAATCAATTAGAAAGAATCTATTTATCAAAAAAATATTTGGTTACTACAGGGATATAAAAACCTGAACCTTACCATTCCACAACATCAATCGATTACGTTTATGACAAATTTGAAACTACTTCTGTACATTTTTATAATTGATATATCTGTTTTTCCATTTTTAAATGCGATCAACTTTATATTGAGATGAATCCCAAATAAGTGAGTGAGAGACACCAGAATTAAATCAATCCATTTTAATAAATTTGGAAAAACTTTAAAACATTATTGGTACTAGCATTTCTAACAATATATTATATACAGATTTGTATCAGTCTAGTTTCTTCAATTATCTTCTTCCGTTCTTATTTTATAATACATAAAACTCTTATGGTTGTGAATTAAAAGTTATATTCATTTATCTTACGGGCTAAATAAAATCAAATTTCTAGCATGTATACCTTATACGTTATTTAGCTATACATACATACCATAACACAACAAATACACAATAAATTTAAAGCCTAGAACTATGAGAGATTACAGAAAAGCGTGAATATTAATTTAATTACCGGATTTTTAGAATGATGAATATCTCTTGCAGTTTTCCCAAATTTCTTAAAATTTGAGGCAGTTTTCTTGTTAGATGGTTTCTTCAATATATATAACTTTAGACGCTTGTTATAAATAATTCCCACATTCAGTTTGACAATAAAAATACCAAAATCTAAAAATTTTAACAGCCGTGCGGCATTAGCTTCATCGGTAGAAATATTGGCATTATGGTTACCCCAGTCCAGTTCCGAAAGCCCTTTTTGTAGGATTTCCAAAGATTTCACTTCATAATCCTCCATGAGAGGCATCTTTCTATATGAATATTTACAAGCAAAGAAAATTTCATGAAAGGGTTTTAAGGAAGGGTGGTACTGATTCTGAATGCTGTAAGTATTTCGCATTAATTTTGGAAAAATCTGCCGGTGGATAGTGTTCAAGATGTCTACGAGAGTTTGGAACATGGCCCGGCCGCTAGATCCACAAGAAACAATTAAATCCACTTCTCCGTAAAGCCAATTCAGCAGTAGGTGTAGAGCCATAAGTATATTATCATTTTCCAGAAATTCTTTCAATAGTTTCTCGTCAAACTCTTTTTTTGTTTTTTCTGTCTCATCTTGGGTTTTCGGTGGATCACTCGATGAATCGGGCGTCTTCTCCTCGGTCTCTAGAGATGTTTCATTATCAGGTACATTATTTACTTTGTAATCTTTATTGTTGTGACTAGAATCCACACTATGGTCTTCTTTAATATCTGTATTTTTTATATTGTCTGCATTTTCATCATCCTCTTCGTTTGAAGATGAAGCGGATGAATATGAATTAATGCTCATATTGTCATCTTCAGATGATGATGATGTATTATCTGATATTTTATTATCCTCCAAATCGCTTTCATCGGTAAAATCTTCTGATGCAGTTTTATCAGAGCCATCAAATGAATCCATTCGCCGTCTTCGTCTCCGCAACTTTTGTAAAACAGATGGTTTTTTGTGTTTATTTCTTGATGATTTCTCAACGTTATTCAAAGCTGATAGTGACTTATCGGGTGCAGGTTCTATTATTTCACTGTCAGCATCTGTTATTTCCAGATGGGAATCATTTTCTAGGATATCGGTTATTTTTGTTTCCATATGTAAATTAACCGAGTTATCAACGTTTTCCTTAACTGAGGGAAGCTTTTTAGTTTTATGCGATTCATGAAATCCATTTTCTATGGGATTTTTGTTTGCAGTGACATTTTTTTGGTTTCTTATCCTATCTTTATACCCGTCGATGATGGTTACAGGGTTCACAATCTCAAATCCCACATTAACCAGTTCACTCTGAAGTTTTTGCAAGAGTTGGGAAAGTACGGCTAGTGTGAAAGCTTTCAGAGGGAACAGATGAATAGAACTCTCTTTTTGTAACTTATTCATACATAATAAGATAATTATCACAAATTTATTAATAAGTTTAGGATTCAGGTATTCAGGGGTGACTTCATTCTGAAGAATACATTTGAGATACTCCTCATGGCACGTAGTTTGATCGGGAGTAATCATAGGACGGAACTGGAGACACTCTTTCAGGTCGTATAACGTGCCATTGCATAGCTCGTTGAAGTCAGGGAGTTCTTTCTCGAAAAACCAACTATCTACGAGTGTAAGGAACTTGCAAATGAAAAATTTGACAGATTCCTGTTGGTCTATAATGTCAGTATTTCTCGGGAGATTTCCTTCCAGCTGTTTAGAATTTTTGTCAAAGATCCTCACCAGATTCCCTTCACCTCCGTCGAAAGGAGTACTGCAGGACAAGCAAACTATGTAATAATGCACTGAATCCAAGTGATAGTTCTTCCCTGTATACAGCGTTCCCAGTTGGTTATATGGCATTCCCACGTCGGGGTCGACGCTCGCTGCCTGAATATAATATCTGTATGCCATAGAAGGATCCCAGAACTCCTCGTACTCAATCTTATATCTACTTAAATCACCCAAATATATAAGACAGGTTTGTATAAATGATTTGGCCCAGTCTTTTAGTTCTTCCATTTTGTCAGAATATTTATTGGTCGAGCATTTAGTTTCAATATCAAGTTGTGGATAATCTATCAGGTTGTTCAATTCCACATTTATCTCTGTCTGTGCCTTGAAGATGAGGTGGTGATAATGTCCGATTCCAGATTCTATATGAGCGAGAATGAGTTCCTCTTGTCCCTTGTTACCGGCACGGATTCGTTTAGCCGTGGAGACAACCTCATAGTACCCTTTCCTCCATAGTAACTCCTGAGCCTTTCTTCCATAAAGGAGGGGGTCGGCAAAGATGAGTTTTTCGCAGTTCTCCCGTAGCTTCTGTCGGTGGACCTCGAGGGAGGAGGTGAAAAGGTCTGTGATGGACTTGGAGCGCGCTGTTCCTTCGTCCACCCGGCGAGCAGCCTCGCTGATGTATCTAAAATAAACAGTGTCGTAGTTATATTTTTATTAATCTTATATGTGACTTCAAAAGTATTGTGGTTAGTAAATAAATATTTTGCGTATACATATAATACAATTTTAAGTGGTACTATTATTTTTTTAATTAGTGTTTCAAATAAAACTAATATGATAAAATATATTTATTTTCAAAACGATTTGTAATCTTTCTGATGAAAGAAATAGTACCTAACTTGAAAAAAAACATTTTATACTAGAATGTATTACACAGGACATAATTATGAATAATTACTATGTAGATAATTATCTCACATTTCTTAGAAAGCTTAAATTGTAAAGAATTGATTAATTCAAATCTATATGGCCACTACATAAATCGAAAAGAATCATTTTTTACAAAGGAGCCCTGTCAAACACATAAATAATGTACAATACAGTATACAGCAGAACCTCGATTATCTAACTTTCCATATTGTCCGAGGAGGGTATATTTAATGATGGAATACAGCAGAAGGAAGACGAGAAATAACGATGAATTAAAAAAACATGAAATGTTATTGTTTTTCACTTAACCTTCTAAATTTCATGAGCGCGTTAACATGCCAAACTTGGTATGTCTCGCTAAGCTACAAGCATGTTAACACTCACTTTTAGACCTTGCAAACTTGCAGGGATTAAATTCATATTTTTAAATCATTTTGCCATGTGTGGACGATAGGTCCCAGCTTTTGATAGATAAGACAAGACCCTTAAAGTCTAGTCTTACCCTGTGCGGTGTCTTCCATTTCAAATAGAGTTGGCAGTTAAAAGGTCAGTAGTATAGTATTTCCAAGTAATTTTATTTTTAATGGCACCAACAATAGCCAGTATGTAAAAGTTAATCCAAGTTATTACCGAGGTAGGGTCGATCCACATTATCTCAGACAATCGAGGTTTAACTGTATTTGTATATTTTTATACGAATTTGGGTACCTTTAAACAATTAAAATACGACTCGTGATAAAAATTTTTAAGCCACCTCCTAAATGGATGCAACAATAATTTGCTTTCAAATTTTACAATAAATCAAAAAACATTGAACGTTAGAATTTCAAGACTTCAAAGATTCTATAATTGGTCAGATTTTATCATCACAGCTTTAAAAAAGGCTTTTGAGACACAGAATAACCTAATTTTACGTAATGTGAGTAAATCTAGTCGTATTTAGGTTATGTCAGAAATTTTAGTATTGATGAAAAATAAAATTATTTATTTATGTATATATATATATGTATATATATTTAACATTCCAATTATGATAAACTATTGATTTACAATAAACATGGGACATTCATGTCAGGGTCAAAGATGAAAAAATATGTTGATATGAATCTGCAACGCAAAAGATAAACAATTAAACGGAGGTAGTTTAAATGGGAAAAAATACCGGTATAACTTTCTTGTGAGTGCATTGCGCTCCGTGGCATCACCCTCCAACGTCTGATTTAGACTTTTCTTCATTTTTCAAGTCATTTTCTCGGAAACACATGTCAAGATTTCAACATTACATTGCCAACATAGTGTGGGTCGGCAATCGTCACACAATATTTATTCATCTCCAAATCGTCAAATTCTAACAACCACCACAAACGCAACACCATAACAAATTTAAATGTAAATTATATAAAATCATAAAAACATTTTCCCATTTGATTTTTGTCTCGGAAAATGATTGTGAAACAATCTAGTCAATGACCACTGCAACCCCACGGCCCACGACGTGATGGAAAACGGAATGAGTCGGAGAGTGAGTCGGTAAAGAGAATATCTCTAATTAATATGTAATAAATATTTTAGAAGAAAACTGTAATAATGTTACGTATATTGTCAATAGATGACACTGGCAGAACAGCAAATCACCGAGTATTTGCGTGAGTAGCATTTATTTAACTTTTTTTCCTCGGTCAAAAATAGTTAATATATATTCTTTAAAATATTATTCCCATTACTTGTTATATAATATAAATTAATTTGTTAAGATGCTCTGTGGGAGAGGATGAGGCAGAATTATGTGGGATTGTAGAAAAGGGGATATAGTTTGGTATATAACAAATTAAATATAATAAATGGTATCGAACAGCGAATGCAAAGGGCACAAAGGTAGATGCATAAAATACTAAATTATTCAATATATTATGTACATTATATACCTACTTAAGTTTAAATAGTAATATAAAATAAATCTATTTTAATCCATTATAAACAAATAACAATTGTTATTTTGTGTCAGTCGTAATATAATTGTCTATACATATCAAGAATATATAAATTATTTTCGTAAAAGTTAAAATATAATACGTAAATAAAATTAGCGTACTAATTAGTAATAAATAAATTAAACCTACCTGTAATTTTATTTTCCAATATCATTTGATAATTACCTATTAAACACTACTTTAAATACTTGTATTTGTATATCGCACACCTAGATCAAAACTAAGACAACTCAAAAAGTCATTTTTCAGAGGACAAAAATGTAAAAATATTTTTCTCCATTTTTTTGTTATAAAACTAAATAACATTTTAGATCATAAATGTATCCTAAAATGACACTATTCGAGAATACAATAATAACTAAAAATTCTTGGTTTTTTTGAGTTGGCTTAGTGTTGATCTAGGTGTGCGATACGTATGTATCGAGTTGTGTTCGTTTGTATACGATTTAGAATCCACTTGTGTACAGTGAGGGCCAAAATAATCGTGTAATCTATAGCTCCGGTTCGCGGCCAAACAGCTGATCTACGTCTACGAGCCAATGCTTATTTTAAATACTGTCTGTTGATAACGTGAGTGCCCCCAGTATGTGTACGTGTATTGCGGCTGGCATATTAATATATTTATCAAGTGCCCAAAGTACGCACTCACAAAAGTAAACCGTAAAAAAAACACGTATTCAGAGCGCCGGAAAGGGACACCTCCATACGATTATTCGCGAGCGCGATAGAGACGCGCGACGAAGAGTAGTCCACGTGGACTAAGAAACAAATGTCAAACAAAACCGACCAATAGACAGTCACTTTACTAATGTATTTCTCACCTCTTCGCATGAAAGATAAATATGCGAGCTCGCGTGTGTCGGAGCGGGACGCCACTCGGGGAAAGAATGATTTAATGCCGGCGCGAGAGAGCGGGACGCAGGATGATCCTCACCACAAAAGACGCGAGTGAGACGGAGCGGGGGGAGAATATTTTTTCCCTGTCGCGCCAGTGGAAGGTGTATGATTTTATCTCTTTTTTACAGAGAACGAGGGCTCCCACCTTAATTATATAGCATTTAATGGTTACCCCGCGCCTGGCATGGCTATTGAAATTTCTTCACGGAAATGTTTTTGTTACTTTTTTTCTTCGAGTTATAAAGGGACTAATAGCCCTGCCATAATTTCTCCTGTTTTCCTGAGAAACTGGAATCTTGATATTTTGGAGTATGACGCCTGTCCGTCCGCCAGATAACATGTTCAGCGTGTTTTTGTTTAGTTTTCTTACTAATTTATTACAACAAGTATGTACGACACATAAAATAGCAACAAATAACTACGTATTAAAAAAAAACTATCTAAATAAAAAGACTTTTAACAAATATGTATAAATGGAAAGTGATTTTATATAAAATAGTATACTGAAAATATTTGGGCTAGATAACAATGAAAATTATTTTATTCAACATTTTTATAGCAGCTAGCTTACCATCACGCCGTTTTCCGCAGGGGTATGCAGAGAGGATAGAACGTCACATTATTCTGTCTCAATACACAAATTAAACACATTTATATTTAGACACATATAACATATAACCATTGTACAGCTACAAAAAAATACAGTTTATTACATATATTTTAAACATATTTTAAAATGCATTGCCCAACTAGGCAAGCCTGTTTTAGGGCAAATCGGTAAACAAATTACATTTCACAAAATCAAATAACTCGTTGAAGGCAAAACACAATGAAATAGAATACAAGACAGGTAAACGTGAAAATATAAAAAAATACCAATGTGCGATAGTATACAACTCTGTTATTATTCCTCGTTCAACTACTGCAGCAGCATTTTGTTCTTGGCTAACGACGAAGAAATGCAACTATTGTCAGTGTTGCAAAATAAAGCTATGAGATTAATACTCAGAAAAAATAGATATACTCGGATTAGATCTGAATATGATGACCTTTAAGCAGAAAATATATTTTAATATAATAGTATTTATTTATAAAATCCTCAATAAGAAAATATCAGCGGAATTTACGCGAAAAATTGATGCAAATCAACATGAGCACGAGCATCGTACAAGAGGAAGGGATAGACTGAGACTGCCATTCAGGAAGAAGGGCAAATCTCAGAAATCGATGATGTATAGTGCGATGAAATTTTTTAATGAAATACCAGAAAATATAAGAAAGGACGAGAAATTGAATAGATTTAAAATGAAACTGACCAAATATGTAAAAGATAAGTTTTAGTAAAAAAAAAGTTAATCTTATATATAGAAGTGCTTATGAATGCACTATGTTAAGAATTAAATAAATATGTAAAAGAATGTAAGCACATATAAGGTATAGGGGAAATATGCTAGATATAAATGCAGTTATAAGAATTATTTCATTATATAAAACAGTTTACTGTCAGTATCTGCTCCACCTAATTTCAACAACTAATTTGAAACAAATTTTATTTCCAATTTAATATATGTTCTGGGAGCTTGAAAATGGAATAATCTTTGACCAAAAGTAGTCTTCATTCTTGGAACTATTTTAAGCTTATTTGCTCCTTTCTCTGCTTATCTTTCAGTTCTCACAGATGGAGCACTTATTTTCCTACGAAAGCTAGTGAGTATATTCAGCACATATAATTGTCTTCTATCCAAAACCTGAAATTTCCTAAAAAGTGACTCTGAAGGATACTAAAAGTCACGGCGGAGTATTATAGCCTTCTGAGCAATGCTTACTTGATATATATGTACACCTGAAGCACTCCCCCAACTATCAATACCATAGCTCAATATAGATTGGCACAAAGCATAGTACACAGTTTTAATTCAGAATATTTCTAAATATTCTAAATATATAAATTAATTTTCGTAATCTTTTAGCTAATCCGTCTAAATGAACATCCCGTCTCGTGTGCTTTAAGGTTTGTAGCAGGATCATATTCCAGTACCTATATGGTTTATTTTAATATACCTATTAACAGAATACATTTTTTTTGTAGGCTTTCCGGATTATATGTGTCACATAACTGCTTTAGAATATTTCACATTTTGTTGGAGGTTTGCTGTTGTCGGTAGGTCAGTATCGCTAATAGTATTTAAAATATCATGCATTATTAATATTCGTGCCCCCGAGACGATGTCAAATATTGATACGGAATTATAAAGTGTTTATGTTTCGTACCTGTTCATTATTTTTTATTAATGTCCCGAGCGTGTGTGTATTTCATAGCCGTGCCCGGCCTCGCGGTGTGGTATTTTAAAGGAATGGCGGTAAGTGTGCAAGATCGTATTACAAGGAAAATCAACGGAAAATATATTTTCGGCAATGTATTTAAAGAAAAAAGTGACGGTATCCTGCACAGGTGACAAGTGACTACTGTCTGGGTGGATGCGTTTTTAATAATCAATAATAAATATATTGTTTACGATTGACTCCCAGCTTTCTGGTAGATTCTCGATTCCACGCCTGAATGAATCCGGCGGTTTTGAGATGAAGAAATCGTCAATACAATTTTGAAAAGCTGCGTCGATATTAAAGGAGATTCCCCTGAGATTGATGGATAGAAGATCAGGAGAATAGGATGAATGTGGAATATTTTCCCAATCGAGCTCTTGAAAAACAGCATTTATAATGTTAGCAGTATGCGGACGGGCATTATCATGCTGAAAAATCGTCGACTACAAGTGATGGTTACAATCCTCGGAAGCAATTCATAGTACTACGACTAAAATCATAGTAAATGGTTTTAGAGGCCTTCGGTTGAACTCAAACAAAATGATATAGGTATGTGAAATGTTATTTTTTTTTGTAATTATCACCGTACTCGGAGGACACACCCGGCACACTGGTGGCCGCGAGTGTCCTCCTAGTGTGCCTACAAATTTTTAAAGTTTTACTTATTTTAATTCAATTCAATTATTTATATAATACTTACGTGTTTATTTGTGTTTGAACTGTGCCCGTTTCATTAGAAAAATCTGTGTTACGACGGACATGGTTTACAAGTACAAATAAATTAGTTAGACCGAATTAACAGTTACCTCTTATACATGCACACATACCTTATACATAATATTTTATATATACATAAGGTGTGTATATAAAAAGTTATTACAATATGGATGTTTAATACCTTTATTATTTTGAAGAAATTTATGATAACAATTTTTATAGGTTTGATCAATATGTTTGGATGAGTGCATCAATACTAGCTTTACTCATATTACAAAAAAACAGTTTTTATTTTCAGTTTTATGTTATGTGGACAATTCATTTGAGTTAAATCTGTCAATATCGTATTAAATAGATTAAGTTCAAAATATTTGTAGTTCTTTTGGTCATATCTTGTATGTGCTCTTGGGGCTTATAGGTTATGTTTATTTGTCAGTATAGTGATTATATTTTGAGTTGCTTTAAAACGTGTCCGTATTTATATGCGCTTATTATTATATAGCATTAGCATATATTTGTATTATATCAAAAACTTAATAACTTTTAAAACAGTTTACTGAGCTGCTATCGTTGGATTAATTGCATTCATAGTTGTTCATCCTCAAGCAATTATACCATGCTCTATGACTGATTGACAAATTGTGTAGTACGCCATTTTCAGAAGTTTTATGCTGAGTAACAAATAAAGAAATAAAGAGTACAATAATATAACATCAAACCATCTAACAACCCACACCCATGACAATGGTCGACAGATATGCAACAAGCTTAGCGATCATTATTTGGCGGCTCATGTACATGTGTATTAGTGTAGCACGATGGCCGATCTAATCCACCTGTTTGTACTCTACCGCCGAATTGCCGCGAACTGCGTTATTAGCCGAATCTGGGCGCGTCACTGATTTTTAATTTTTAAGCTACCTATATATTTAAGATACAAACAAATGCCTATAAGGACTAGTTATCAAGCTCCGGCACTACACCTTTTTTGTTAACAAAAAAAAAAAATGTTAATGAAATAACAAGTTTCTTTGATTAATATTTTATGATACATGCTTCATATTTATACGAAATAATATTTAAAATACTTCGATTATTAATATTTGAGCATCTGTAACGGTATGCCCTTGTATAGTGTGTTCAGCAGTAGTGTGTTCGCAGCATGAACATCTGATACGACAAGAGTGGCCCGACTTGTATTATTATTCGCGGCCTACAACGCGAATATACTATACATACTTACCGAGACGTCAATCTATAGACGGAACGAAAGTCGAAACCAGTTATTCTTTTTAAATATTCCGAATGGTTTCA
The DNA here is from genome assembly GCA_022840565.1 of Eubasilissa regina. NCBI lineage: Eukaryota > Metazoa > Arthropoda > Insecta > Trichoptera > Phryganeidae > Eubasilissa > Eubasilissa regina. The sequence goes on from JAINEB010000007.1 coordinate 17,067,856, forward strand.
AAATTTTCATATGATGAAATTTTAGTTCGAGTGAAACTTATTTACATCGTTATAATATTTATTGTCGCAGTTATGCAGAAGTTACGTATTATAAAAATAATTTATTAAAAATTAATGAATTACCATATGATGGATACTTTCGCATATTTCGATATTATATTCACTATTAGATAGTTTCAGTAATATAAGTAGTTGTACGGGTAGTAAACTAACCCTCCCCCGCCACCCACGCCACCGCGCACCGCCGCCATCAACCACCGGCACTGAATCGAATAATCCTCACTGAATGATGTCACTCCACACCTGATTGGTCATCACCTGATAAGGTCGTGAAAAGATATCCCTATACGCCCTTTACTGCGCTCTTGGAACATTTCATCTCGCTAATCAATATAAATAATACATATGTATAGGTACAAAAAGGTAGAAATTTACCGAAATTGACTTTTTCAACATTAGCCTTAGTACGCTCAAAGGTTCTTTTTATGATCTACTATAATCTCAATTTTGGCCATCATTCTACCTATAAACACATCTTGCTCTCCCTTTACCGCAACAATAGTTGCAACCTCCCCTACCCTTTCTCCCTCTTTTTTTCTTATTATTTATCATCTATACCTAAACATTTCTGTGGATTTTTATAAATAGTATCACATGTTAAATATTTATTATGTTAATTATAATAAGTTTACACTGTCAAAATCCCTCAATAAAATAAAATTATATATACAGATATGTAGGTATACATATAGCACATCCCATACAAGTAAAAAAATCCTTTCTTTGCGAATCGCATATGACCAAATCTATTTTTTCAACGGGACTGCCTGTTCATCATTCTTGGCAATAACACATGTCGATTCCTTAGTAATTATGTGTATCAATTCACTATTTATCGTAAAAAAAACTAAGGTCCTACGATAAATAACAATTCTCACTTTCCTGTAAAATTAACTTTTTTTATCTTACGACCCTTTTCTACAGGGTGTGCGAAAGCGTGAGTATCCAGAGACTTAATCGATGTACTTTGAGGTATATCGGGTGTATCAAATAAAACACCATTTATTTGAAAGTGCATAGCAGTATGAACCAATTTTTTAAATATCACGACTTGTTCTCATTATTCTCCGAAAGAATATACAGTGCTGTACACCAACGTGGGTATTAAACATGGAGCATTATTTGACTTTCAATATTAGAACACTAATTAAAATATAACGATGGTGATTTAGGATTTAATGACAGTTTTTATAGAAACTCAACACGATTTGCTTGTGTTAATTATTTGCTGTGCTCAATTACAATAAAAATTAGGCAACGTCGAGTGATTCAGCGTTTAATTATAAATAACACATCCACTTGTATAATAACTACATTTAAACATGCAGAAAGAATTGCTCTTTTTTTATCTTATTTCGTCCGAGCGACCGTCAGAATAAAATGAACAATTTCACAAGCGACGTTGGTGTGTTTTGTATGCACGCTTTCCCAGCAAAAAAGTTAATGCGAACATTTAAAAATTGGAACACGCGTAATGGCGGGAACCAGAGACAAGAGATTCGCTGTTCGTTTTTTTTTTTTTCCCCGACATATGGGTGTTGGCCGTGTTAATAACAGGCCAGTGGCGTTCCGGGGGATTTCCGCCAGTAAAGTGCTTCGGGGGGTAATTGCTTCCCCTTGTACAGGTATTCCGGCCATTTTTACCTTTTATTTGATCGTGTGTTCGGTTAATTTATGGGCAATCGGCATGACAGATGGGCAGTTTATAAATTTGAGAGTGCAGCAACGCGAGGCTCAGATTGCAAAGAGGGGGTCACGATTTTGATTCCGTTACCGGCTTCATTATAGTGGGCATTGTTCGCGAGCGGTCGCCGGTACCCGCTTCGCTAACTGCGCGTGTTATGAAAACATTTGTTTGTCGTGAAAAACGTAAGCGGTGTAATTTAAAACACTATAATTAACAAAAAAATAAAAATATTTTTTTAAATTTTTTTTATTTTATTTTATTAAGGGATTTTGACAGTGAAAACATTGTAATAGACATAATAATTATTTAACACGCGATACTAATGAAAATTCATAAAAAATATTTGGATACAAAGTATGTTTAGATGAAAGAAGAAGAAGGGTGGGGAGATTGCAACTAACGTTGCGGTAAAGGGAGAGCAACATGAGTTTTTATAGGATAGTGAATGGCCAAAGTTTAGATTGTGGTGGTTCATAAGAAGAACCCTTTGAGCTCAGTAAGGCTAATGTTGAACAAGTCAATTTCTGTAAATTTCTCATTGTGGTATTTGCATGACCGGTGAATGAATGAATTTTGTATGTAAGATGTTCTACTTCTGGGAATGTGGAAGAGTACGGATTGCCGGGTTGATCTAGATGACATATGGAGAGATATTAATTCCAATAGGCTGGGACAATCAATGTGGCCTTGCAGTAGTTTGAAGAGAAGTATTAGGTCAGCACGTGTTCGTCGATGTTCTAGAGTCTTCTTATTATGGAAGTTTGCTGCATCTAAATAGGAGTCGAATGATAGATTAGATCTAACATTCAGATGTCGAATAAACCTATTTTGTATTCGTTCTAATCTCGCAATATATGTAATCTGCCATGGGTTCTAGATTTGAGAAGCGTACTCTAAGTGACTACGAATGAATACGTAATACAGTATTTTGAAGCAGTATGGATTTTGGAAGTGTTTGCAGGTTCGAAGTATGAATCCTAGCATTCTATAGGCCTTGGAGGTAATTTGGTCAACGTGTTTTTTGAAAATAAGTTTGCTATCGAGGATTATTCCTAGGTATTTGACATCGCTTTTATTTTCTAACTGAGTGCTGTCTATTGTGTAAGTAAAATTAATATTGTATGTGTAATATGTGTTTAATAAGTATAGTAATTCTAATATATAAATAGAGAAACCACATTAATCAAAATCCACAATTGTTAAAATAAACCTAATGTTGACAGAATCTGTAACTGCCCAAAAATTCATTGCGAAAAGACCTAGAAAAATAAAATACCTAGGAGTAGTTTTTGTTGAAAATATAAAATGGGACAAACACATATGGTGTATTTCGAAAAAAAATAAGTAAACTTATATATTTTATCGAAACATCAGAAACATCGTAAAGTCATATAAAGTATGTGTTATGCACTCTGCCAAACAAAAATAGAATGTGGCATAATTGGATGGGGAGGTGCAGCCAATACGTATAGTGAAAATATAATAAATAAATAAATTATACACAAAAAGGCTATAATAAAAGAAATTCTCGAGATGCCAGTTCGAAAGTGCTCTAAAGAAATAAATATTTAAAAATAAATTTGAATTTCCAACAGTCATGCGAAAAATTTACTTATTTACCAATATAAAAGATCCAAAAATTACTCAATCACATAGCAGTTGAAGCGTACGAGACACACATACAAGAAAATAACTACAAAATATAATAAATGGAGAATTATTTAAGAAACTTACTATAAAATTGATTAAATAATTAGGCAAAGAAATGTTAAAAACCTACTTACGACGAGCGCATAATTAATAATAAATAAGAAAATAAGTCATAATTTATTTTCAGTAATATTAACAAACACTTGAACAATCCTTAAACAATAACCCACCTCGGTACAGGATCATTCTAGTGAGGGGGCATTATTTTAATTTTATTTTTAACTGTAAAAAAATATTATGAAAGGAAGAATTTAAAAAAAAATACGTATGCATTTAATTAATACTTTTATTTGCTTACACAAAAAAATCAGTTGCAAAGATTGATTAACTCTCCCCCCTTCCCTCTCTCCTCCGCATACTCTAAATGTATTTTTGTTTATTATTCCCGACAATGTTGTCAATTAAAAAATATTATAAATCTGATTTTAGCATGGATATGATTAAAAAAGGATCACTTAAGTGGTTTGATCATGTTCATAATGAATGAGATGTGTGAGAAAGATATATGACGCGGTACCGGAAATAGATGACGTCTGCGGAAGACTTGGTAGACGCATGACCAGATAAACTGGGTATTGGATATTGGTCCTGTTAGAAACCTCAACAGTCGACGAGCTTGCCTGAGATGATGTATCATATAAATGTGGATGAGGGATTGTATGTCGGGACAAAATAATGTGGCGCTCAATCCTCTTGGTCTACCACATCGGGGAAACGACATGGCGATAAGTTAGTTATTTAATGTTAAGTATTGTTATTTGATTTTAAGTAAGTAATTTATCCTACTTTGAGGACACTGAGAAGTAGTGATGAGCTAAACCGTTATTTTAATCGTGATTGTGACTGTGATTCTGAGATTTGTGTTCGATTGTAACGATAATTGGTAACTGATTATTCATAATTTGGCGAGCAATCACAGGTGCACTAGATATTGAACCTCTAACAGTTAAATCTCACTTACCAATCAATGTTACAATTGAATAGCATTTACACAATCACAGTCACAATAGCTTATCACTACTGAGAGGAATTCCGAAAGAATGGTACAACTTTTAGAAGCAACGGTCTCTTCTTCTTTTAAATAGGTAATCCACCCTCCAAGAGTGATTTGTGCCATTAATCAAGTTAAAACTGTATTTTATAGAAAAAGAACAGTAATATTAAAGAATAGTAAATATTATATTACAAGTCAATACCACTGTCGTTTAAAAACTTTGCTATTATATAGATTAAATGTGGCGAGTTAAGGGAAAGAAGATGACACAAGTTAACCGGGAGTTGAAAATTACTATTGACGAAGCAACGGTCTCGAATATTATAAACTATTTGAATGATGTGGTCTTATCAATATTTACGATACTATCAAAATATACAGCACTTTTCAATATTAACATATCTCAATACTTGATTTTATTATACAAATATTATAATAGTAATGAACGGTTTACAACCAATCCTAATTCTTATTAAGGAGAACACATTCTTATTGTGAAGTTATAATTATTACATCTGTGATATCGCACACCTAGATCAAAACTAAGACAACTCAAAAAAACAAGAATTTTGAGTTATTATTGTATTCAGATACTCTGTCATATATGCACTTATATATAACTTAGCCCCAGTTCTCGAATAGTGTCATTTTAGGATGCATTTATGACCTAAAATGTTATCTAGTTTCATAACTTTAGTAACAAAAAATTGAGAAAAATGTTATTATTTTTGTCTACTGAAAAATGACTTTTTGAATTGTCATAGTTTTGATCTAGGTGTGCGATATATTAAAAACAAATTAAATGTATATCTTTCTAGTGAATACATTTATTTTGTGTTTAAAATATCACATATCTATGTTCTGAATATTTACAATTTCTCAATAAGAATGTGTTCTCTTAATAATATATAAGTTGTATCAATGTGTCCAAAATTTAATACATATGAATTGTTAATTCTGGCGTCTCCTATAGGATTACTCAAAGGTATTTGAGATTCCGTAAAAATAAAGTAGATGGCTTTCAAATAACGGAACGATAGATGCATCAATTTGAAAACTGTAACATGTAGGTTCGAAAATCTGTCGTGAACGCACGTGTGCTATAGAATAATCAGTTAATGCACATTCCCCGGATTGGAAGAGATCCAGGTTCAAATCTCGGCAGCAACAACGATTTTTCTAATTAATATATTTAATTTGTATTTAATCCCAATTCTAACAACCGGTAAGGAGACACCACTGCTTATACCCAAAATTGTTATACTTCAATATAACATATAATATTAATGAACCCTTGTTTTGAATGAAGACAGTCATTTTAAGAATTTTAAAAATTGATTTTAATAAATAAAAATGTATTAAAAATATACACCTCGTGTCACTCTAGACGTCTGACTGCGACCTTCGATAGTTTCCGCCTGCGACAGAATCCTTAGTTGAATGTTAATAAAAACAATCTAATATTATTATTTTTTGCTCAACGCTCTTCGCATTACAATACTACTCGGATATAGACACTATTTGTGTAAAACCCGAGATGTAATTGTAAATTCGATGTCACAAACGGTAAGATACTTGGCAGTGACATATTGTCACTTTTTTTATCGCCGAATTATTGTTCCAATTGGGCACGCGATTAGAATGTATGTTAATTTTTTAGCAAAGAATAAATTAGTCTCGCGTGCCAAAAATATATGTAATTGGTTTATTTGCAGGCGAGCGAGTTACAGGGATCGACATTTAAAACAGTAGAAGAATTTCCAGTCACAGGAGCCAAGCGAGATACGGATTTAGAAATATTTTTTCTAGAAGGGTAACAGATTTGATAGGCACCTACCTTACAAAAATAGTTATAAAAATTGAATACACAACCGGTTACAAAATGTGTTAAAAATAATTAACTAAAAATGATGTGGCGAGATTAATTATTTATGTTAATTTTATGACAATAATTCTAGTTATCTTAATTTAAAACGTTATCGTTTCACAGAAAATATTTAACTGCTCAGTTAAAATAACTTGCTTCATTCATCGTCGAGATATTTAAATTAATACCTTATTAATTTCAATACATACACTTTATAATATAAAATTTATCTCAATGGTTTTTCGTGTAAGGCAATGTCATAAATAACTTTTTACGAAACATCGATCAATCTTTATACACGATTTATATATACTTTTTCTAAATACCGAGAGCTTCAAAAGAAAATTTATTTCTTAAACAAAGTATCCAATTTCGTGGGTTTTGTCTAATTATTTTTATGCGCAATCTGTTGAAAGTAAAAACTTTATTCATAGCTTTATATAAAATAATTTATGTATTTAGGCACTGTAAAAAGATCATTCATATCGAGAAATATTTTGATCTATTAGTAAAAGTTAAATTCTTACTGAAATGTGATAGTAAACATATTTGAAATAATTTTTTTTTTTTTAATTTCCTGGCAGACTACAAATTCGTAAAAAAAAAAATTGGCAACGTATTTTGTTTGTGAAATAACAATTTTTCGTGATAATTATAACAAATTTAGATTAGTCACTTTGAAAAAATCTATTTATCGAAAAAATAGTCGAAATATTTTTTTTCCTGTGTAAGTATCTTTTTAAGAGATTTATCTGAATTTGTTTTAATTATTAAGTTCTATGTTCTGAAAAGTCGTAGCTTAGACAGGTATAGTGTGAATTAATTAAAAATTAATTATTAGTATAGATAATATAATATATTCCATTAAGAAAATTGACTGGAAATTCTGGCTCCACATAGCAGGTTCTACTAATAGATCTTTGAGAAACATTGTAATTAAATATATGGTCGTTTCAAACAGGATGAAATAGATGTCTCACTTACGCGAACTTACATAGATTAAATTTGAGATTCCCCTGCAACAACACTGTATATCGTTTTTAGAAATGTTGCTAGATAGACGGAGCATCGGCCATATTGGTCGATATGTAGTGTTGTATGTGCTAAGATCATTTAGAAATTGTGTCTAATAGTATTTTTTATTTATGTTAAGATTGTTTAATATATCATTCGATATCCAAAAAAAAATATAAAGCATGTACGTTCATAACTTATGTTTTCCCAAATACGATATACAGTGTTGTTGCAGGGGCGGTCCCATTTTGTGACGTCTATACAGAGCATCATAGTTTAATAGCGACAATGGAATCTTCCGAATTCGAGTCCTGGTAATGACTATATTTTTTCGACAGGTAGATATTTTATATATTTTTAAAAATCATTAATCTAATATGAATAAAAAATGCTGTCCATAATACTATTGCGCTTCCTCATATTTTATCTGGATATCATTATTGGATTTTGATCTTTACATGTAAGTGTCATTGCCAGTAAGAAAAAATTACACATATATACAATATGTCGAATTTAAATGTTTTATCTTTAATATATTCAATTTTCTTGTTTTGACATCTAACAAAGATTTTCAACTCATATTATATGAAAACTCATGTTATATGAAACAATACAAGTTTCATATAACAGCATAGTTTTTAATAGCATTGAACATGTCGAGTTTTGTGCCCGGAAACTACGATTTGCGGACAGCATTGATTTTCTGTTATCATTTGAAGAAAACTGCTGTAGAATCGCATCGAATGCTTGTAGAAGCTTATAGTGAGTATGTTCTTGGTAAATCACAGTGCTTTGAGTGGTTTAAAAAATTCAAAAGTGGCGGTTTTGACGTGAGAAACAATGCTCTGTGTTTGGTGGGATCAGAAGGGTGGGATCTATTATGGGCTGCTAAAACCTGGCGAAACCATTAATATTGAACGCTACCAACAACAAATGATCGATTTAAATGAAGCTTTGCGTGAAAAACGATCAGAATATCAAAAAAGGCAACACAAAGTGATTTTGCTTCATGATAATGCACCATCACACACAGCAAAACCGGTCAAAGAAACGATTAAGGCCTTTATTTGGGAAACGCTTTCGAATGCGACTTACTCACCAGACTTGGCTCCGTTCGATTACTACTCATTCGCATCGATGGGACACGCACTTGCTGAGCAGCGCCACACTTCTCACGAAAATGTATGAAAATAGCTCCACGATTGGTTTGCCTCAAAAGAGCAACAATTTTTTTGGCGTGACATCCACAGATTGTCAGAGAGATGAGAAAAATGTACAGCTAGCGATGGGCAATATTTCGAATAAAATATTTTGTTTAATTTTCATACAATAAACGCGTATTTTCTATACAAAAATTCCAGTTTTATATTTACATACACAAGTATATTTCAAAGTTGATTCGTTAAAAACACCGTTTGCACAATTCCATACAGAATGCACTGTTGCCAATTGCTTTTCCGCTAATATTCTATTATTATATTCGTGTTGAAATATCAGAAATCATATTATTATATAATAAACAGTTTGGTGAATATTTACTGCCATTAGGGACTTTCTCTTTATATGTACAACAAGGGGTTTTTCTTCCTACCTAGTAATAAAATATTATTAAAACAATAATTGATTAAATTGGAGCTCCGATAGCTTCGAGAGCGGAATCATCACGAGTGGCACAATTACTGATGATGATGGAGAAAATCATCTCGGTAATGCATTCACAATTTGTTCTTTTTTTACTGCGTTTAATGAGGCACGAATATTTGCCAGTGTGAGAAATGTATTTCTAACACGCTGTTGGGTTGTAAAAAACAGTGCCATTATCACCGAGAAGCGTATTAATGGTACTTTAACGTGCTACGCTCATGAGAAAGTGGGCGCCGATCGGATGTCAGAATTTTTGGATTGGCTTAACCATTAGATCATTATTATTGTGAAGTTGCAGTTTTTTCAGAACGCTGTTTTGTAGTATTAACTAGAGAGATATACAGAAACGTTAATTTATCGATAAAATATTAGGGTAATTGTTCTACCATTGGACCACCTAATTTTAAAGTGTTATATATTCATAAATATGGGTATAAGAAAAGAAGAAACTACATATTCAGAATTATTGAAGTATTATTGAATACAATCTTAAATCAAAAATAAATATTTAAATAAAACCAAAACAAATTATAGGCCCTTCATTGGACCACGCAATGGCTATCATTGGACTACGGATGGTAATTTTTGAAGAAATATTTAAAATCAAAGGTCCATTCAAAATAATCTTGATGTTTAATGTAAATGCAACGACTTTTCCTTGAGCCTTTTTAAGGCCTGTTTCGTTCACATTGAAGACTTTTTAGGCCCGCGTTCACGATAATCTCTCAATGTATGTGTATGTTACAATCAATACACATGAGGTGATAATTTATAAATCGCTTCACGTTGAACGCTGAACTGTCCTCTACGCGAACTCGAGTCGAATCTCCGAGAGAAATCTCATCCGTGAACACGGGCCATTTGTGCATGATTTATATTGTTTGTTATAAACGTCTCCCAATTTATAAGTAAAGAAAAAACGTTAACAGCTGTTTAAATAAAAGCTATTGCACAGTTAACCAAAGTGGCCCTCGGTTGGGTTGACGAAGAGACAATTCCCGATGTCGTCGCATACAAGCTATAAACCATTTTTTCCTAAGAGTCTGTTTTTCTACATTAAATCTTTATTTAATCTTTTATTTTACAGATAGTTTAAGGCAAGTAAACACACATGTTGCCTTGTTATTCCAAACAAAAAACTTCTAAATCTAGAATTCACAAGAGCTTGCTCTATCTCAACTAGCAAATCAGTAGATCCTGAAATCTTGTGATCCTCCTTGGCTACTTTATTAGATCCATCCAATGTAGCTTTGGAGGTCCTAAACATAAAAGCCGCGGTATTTACGAGTAAGTCCACATTTGTAACAGAATTCACGTTTTGACATCCTGAAACAATGACAAAATTTTCATTATCTTCATTGGACCGGTCCAATTACAGAGACCAAAAGGTGGTCCATTAAAGGAGCTTTTTCCCCTTTTGCAAAATGTGTAAATTATAGAGCTATAAAAAACATCCAGTAAAAAAAGTTGTATTATTTAAGTAACTTAAGAATCAACATAAATGGAATAGCGATGCGAATTTTAAAAAGTGAATATATTTAGTAGTGATGGTAAAATCGTTATTTTGACTGTGATTGTGTTCGAGTGTAACGATGATTGATAACTGATTAACGTAATTTTTCGACCAATGACTGGTATATTGGACAGTAAGCCTCCGACAGTTAAATCTTAATTACCAATTTTCGTTAAATCTCAAGCGGCTCCCTAAACTCACACTCGAGACTGACCTCAACAACTCCTCGAGTGGCACTGGCGTGCGATCGGAGGACAGATGGGGGCTTTAGTGCGACACTTTATTTAATTATTTCTAACGGCTATATTTTTCAAGGAACATCATCACGCCATTGGTGGCGTTGATCCAATGATCGAGTCTTTACTTTATGTTGCTACCGATTCGAACCTAAATCTTTTCCTTTCCGGGGAAATGCGTAAGTTGAAAATTTGTCCTTAACTTACTCGGTTGGCGTGGTGTAACTGGTAACGTAAGTACTTATTCATTTAGTGGTGCGACGCTCACCAAGTTAAATGGTCGTGGATTCGAGCCTCATCCCAGGAGACCTCCAAGTTATCCTGCACAAGCGTTTAGCTTAGTTTGGAAATATAAGTGTAATAACCAAAAAATTTTTTTGCGCTGTGGGAGAACATAAGAAAACATTACCAAACCAGTAACTAGCCTACTGGTAGGGCCTAGGTTAACCATGTTACTAATGAAGATGCATTAAGACGAATAAATAAGACAACAGAACTAATAACAACTATCAAGGAAAGCTAACAAGTAGATGAGTTTGTGTATTTGGGAAGTATGTTAATTATAGCTAATAGGAACTTATCGAGTCAACCGAGGCAAGAATAGCGATACCGATACTGATGTATGGAAATGAGATCTGGAGCTGGCGGAAAAAGAATGAAAGTAGACTAAATGCACTAGAAATTAAATAAATTTGGCGTATATGTAGCAGATCCATTTATGTAAACCTAATGTTGGTATTGTGAATAAGATTAAGAAATGATCACTTAGGTGATTGTTCATATGGAACTGATGAATAAGAAGAGAATGGTAAGGAAGATATATGACGCAAGTGTTGATGGTACCAGAAATAGAGGACGCGACCAGGTAAACCAGATACTGGAGGATGGTCCTGTTAAAAGTCTCAATATTCAGCAAGTTTGTATAAATGTGGACGAGACTAAAATTGTGTGTCAGGACTGAAGAGTGTGGAACTCTATCCTCTGTCTACTCCCGCATACTCCAGTCATATTCTCCGCAATGACAAATATGATATTTTACAACTCATTAGGCATTGATTATCGCAGGTTTGTAACCTCAGAAAGTAGAACATGTAATGATAAAAATTGTATGCACGCTATATTTTTGTGTACGCTATGATGCCGAACTGTTTGCGCGTGCACAGCCGCACACCTTAGAAGGGACATTGGTAGTGACAATATTGATGAGACATATTTCTTAAACGCATCTCTATTTATTAAGGAGAACACATTCTTATTGTGAAGTAGTAATTATTCAGAACATAGGTCTGTGATATTTTAAATACTAATTAAATGTATTAATAAGAAAAATATACATATAATACCGGAATTTGAACCTGAATCTCTTTCCAATCCGGGGAAAGTGCTTTGACGACAAATTTTCGATCCCATATGAACCCACTATGGGTTTACTCAAAGGTATTTGAGATTCCGAAAAAACAAAGTAGATGGCTTTCAAATAATGGAATAAATTAAAAAGTGTAACGTGGGTTCGAAAATTTGTCGTCAAAAGTACTGTCGCTGTAGCATAGTTGGATAACGCGCCTTCCCCGGATTGGAAAGAGATCCAGATTCGAATTCCGGTAGCGCGACAACGATATTTTTCGATAAAATTAATTTTGTATGTACATCTTTCTAATTAATACATTTAATTAATTTTTTTAAATGTCACAGACCTATCTTCTGAATAATTACAATTTCACAATAAGAATCTGTTCTTCTTAATAAAATTTTAATATTATATTTTAATTTAAAGTTAGTACCTAGACATATCTTTTAACAGTTTTAAAAAACGAGTCTCAAGTGACTTACTAGACAGCCCAGGTGTACGTCTTACTAGACCGTATAATATTAATTAAATGTATTAATTAGTATTTAAAAAAAAAGCATCTCTACTTGATGTTATTTTGTGTTTCGTAGTAATGGAGACATAAGTAATTTTCCTTCATTACTGACATTACTGACATTACCATCAATACCGTCATTACCGTCATTACCGTCTGCATCTAGTATTATTACAATAATCATAATATTTTACTCCTTTTTTGGTATCATAAAATGTATAACATTTTCAAAGATATTTCGTGTTGAAAAGTACAATAATTATAAAACTACAATAATTTTCACTGATTTACTGCGGTTACCAGTTAACAGGATAGTCGAGGCCGAGAGAAATGTCAGTGTATTATTTGAGTATTTACCTCCAACATTCCGAAACTGGATAACTGATAGCTATCCATATTTCTGGCCGACCGCCGCCGGGCCCGATAGCCGGCGCCATTATCGGGCGCGCCGCTAGGCCATCCCGGCCCGTACTTGGAATCACGCCCGCGATGAGGTCTTCTCCACCACATTGTTTCAATTGTACATTATATTAAGGAATTAATCCAATACTTTGAACATTTAACTAACTTACTTACCAACACGCCTTTTCTCCGCGTGGGCAGGCAGATAGGATAAAGCGCCGCACTCTTCTGTCCTGACACACAATTCTCGCCTCATCCACATTCACACAGCTCGCCGAGTATTGAGGTTTCTAACAGAACCATCCTCAGTATCCGGCTTACTTGGTCGTGGCAAGTCTTCCGCGGACGTCCTCTACTTCTGGTGCCATTAATACTTGCGTCATATATCTTTCTTACCATTCTCATTCGTCCGTACCATATGACCAAAGCACCTAAGTGATCCTTCCTACATACATAGTAAGACCAGCATTAGATTGTTCTTTATACATTTAAACTATATAAATATTGAATTGGCTGTAAAATTTGCGAGTTTGCGACACTTCGCCTCCATTTACAGATATATTTTCATGAAATCTATCCCTACGTATATATGTAAAATTTAATTTAATTTAATTAAGGGACTTTAACAGTGCAATTAAACATAATAGAACTAATAACATATGATACTAACTTAAAATTTCACAGAAATGTTCAGGCACATAATATAGCAGTTTTAGAAGATAAAACATTGGTGGGAGAAATGGAGTAGAATAATACTCAAATATTAAATTGAACTTATAATTTGTCTTAAAATAATGTATAACTTAATCAATTTTTAGTGACTTTTTATGTTTCTCTAAAAGCATTATATATATTGAGCTTGATTGTATAATGAATGCATGTTATTTTTACAAATATGATTATATGATTATCAATATTAATTTTTTTGTCCGAATAAATAAAAGTGTAGTTAGGATTCTTCCTAATAACGGGCATCATATGCATTTCTCGATAACGTTATAGTTTAATTAGATATTTGAATTCGTTTACGAGAAATTGATTAATTTACGCGGCTAGAATTAACTACTTACTGGTGTTCAAAATAAATAAAGCTTAGCAATATTTCCAACTAACATTTGGGCAGCCCTGGTCGCCGGACAAACCACAAAACCGCATAAACTCACCGACCTGCTGTAGAGAATGTATGGAAGCTTGCTCTTTAATTGATAAACTGTTAACTATGCCAATCGATGAGAGCATATATTTATCTGAGTACACCGCTTCGAATAAATCACGACAGTATTTCTATTAACAATGACACGATAATACCTAACTAATAACGGATTAATTCCGCAGAGATTAGCCACCATGCCACCAAGACCACACACACGTAAGTCCCTATACATTATGTAGGAATATAAATTTACAGAATATAACACATTTCTACCCGAATATTTTTTAGATAATTAAAGTATTTAACCGCTTTAAAGTAATCAGAATTTTGACTTAAGACTTTTAAATGATATATTGCATACAAAAAAAAATAATTGCATAGACGTGCGTTAGGGGAAGGGGGTCTTTTTTTGTAGATATGTGTTCAAAATTGAGAATTCGTAGTATTCAAAAGTGGCGGAATGAGGCGCAGAACAGGTGTGGAGGGTGGAGGAGTCTGGTAGATCCAAAGCCATTATGCTGATGATGATAACAATCATTGTAAGATTAATCCAATAAATATGGACGTTATATCCATATTACCCGAATATTTCGACAGCAAAATTAAATCTTAATTTTTAGAACACACTCTTATTGTGAAGTTGTAATTATTCAGAACATAAGTCTGTGATATTTTAAATATGAATTTATTAGAAAGATATACATATAAAATCAATTTTATCCTGCATTTTATATTAATACATTTAATCGTACCATTATTTGGAACGATTAAATGTATTAATATCATATAGGTTCGAAAATTTGTCGCTAAAAATATTGTCGCTGTAGCATAGTTGGATAATGCACCTTCCCCGGTTAGGAAAGAGATCCAGGTTCGAATCCCGGTGGCGCAACAATAATGTTTTTCGATAAAATTGATTTTATTTGTATATCTTTCTAATTAATATATTTAATTCATATTTAAAAATCTTAATTAGTTTTTTCACGTTGTGATTGATTTTCTCCGTAAAGTACGGAGAAAATCCAGAAGTTCCAGAGTTTGATCCAGAATTACGGTAGTTACTACGTGTAAAATATGATTGATTTATGTTGTTATATTCCTTAAACCATACTGTACTTATAAATTAATTTATATGTTTCACACGGTTGATGGTTTAGTCTTTGGAATGATAAACATTTTGACACTTTCAGTGATAAGTTCTCGTAGACGCGTCGGTATTGTACAATAAATGTGCAATTAAAATTTATAAAAATTTACCGGATGTCATTAATCCAATATATTGTTCTAATATAAAATTATTAAATAAAACAATAAAAATGTGTTTTCATTAAAAATAAGAAGTAATCGAAGTTAATCCAAATTTATTAAAATTGATTGATTTAATTCCGGCATCTCCTAGCGTGTATTACTTAAAGGTATTTGGGATTCATCGCAATGTAAAGTTGATTGCTTTTAAAAATGGAATGATAGATGTATCGATTATAAAAAAAAACTACAGAATATGCGTTCAAAATTTGTCGAAAACGTAATCGTTTGATATAGCGAAATAGTAACGGTATTCCTCGGATAGGAAAAGTTTCTGGTTCGTATCCCTGTAGTAACCAAAATATTTTTCAATAAATGTATAGCTTTCTAATTAATTATGTATTTTATGTTAATTAATTTGAAAAGGTTCACATTTAAATATAGAGATCTTATAAAGTTCATTTAATTTAGTGATGAAAATTGGAACTGTTTTAGAGACCACAAAATAACGTTTACCTACGGAACGGAAGCCCGACTGTAAGTGATTATTGGTAGACGTCCACTAAGGCTCTACGTAACAATAGGGAGGGAATTTAAGCCTAAACTTTGATGGGTTCACATCGATAAGCCGGTTATTTAGTTCCTAAGGTTTCCATTGACTTAGTGAATTAAGCCAGGGAATGTTGGAAAGGTTAAGGGCTGTTATTTTATTATTCTACCGATTTATTCTGAAAGCTTCTTGAAAAATTTAAGCGCTCAGAAAACCTTTTCAGGTTGTCTCATTAACGTGGATTTATTGAGACAGATCAATTATCGGAATGACGGCTTTCTACTTGGTATCGGAAAAAATGGGTTTTATTTCCAGTATTAAGGTGTAAGTTCTTCAATACATTAATAAATGAAACGAACAATTGTTTTAAATTTTGATCCGAGATCTGTAAGAGTAGTCTGGAGTAAGACTGTATTAATTTTAATTTTGAAAAATCATTTTTATTCTCTATACTTTAATACTCTAGACTAATAATCTGAAAGGTGTGTTTTGTTAATGTTTACTTCCGATTGAAGATATAATAAATTGCAGTTCATTTTTTTTTGTCAATAACTACCCGATGCTTCGGGCACCTAGCCATAAATCAAAAACCTTCTTTGAATTATTGGAAACCACAAATCCTTTAAGGATCAGGCAAGTGGCGAAGCAGGTAGAAGATTTATTAAGAAATTTAAAAAATTTAAAAAAACAATATGTAGTTCTTCTGAAAACAGATCAATTTATACAAAGAGGATGGACCTTTTTTCACATATAATAATTATGATTTTAAATTATTTCTTCTTTTACTAACTCCTCTGCAATCCGTTACCTTTTTTTCTAAGGATAAGATATTCATAAAATATTCTAAAAAGTGGATGATATGAATGCATCGATGAAACTACAAGATTTTTAAATAAATCTAATACTTAATCTTCAACATGTGATTTAAAAAAAATAACCTATTCAAGAAACGCGATGCGAAGATGCGTGTTGTGCGAGAGGGTGGGATTGGGATTGTTTGAAGAGGACTTTAATCTACCAGTAGGTAGGCAGGATCCTTCATCAGATTATTAAAAAAATCCTAGTTTTAATAATATCGGAAAAATAAGAAAAAAACAAAAAAATTTGTATTTCTCTCCACATAATCATTTTGTTTTCAGACATTCGTCAAGATGTCAAGATATACCTATACACGGAAATAGAACACACTTTCAATCCATTTTTTTAAAACTTAAAAACAATCAAGCTCTTGTTATTTAAAAAAACGTTTTCAATCTTTTGAAAATATATATTATACACTTAATATTAAGGAAAATATTTTTAAAAAACTGTTGAGATAAAATTATTAAAAATCTATTTTTTATAATGATGAGATGATAGCGTGATTGGTGTTTGATTGTAACGATAATTGGTAACTGTGATACTATGCTAGAAACTAATATCCTTTACATTACAGTTACCAATCATCAATCACAGTATATCTCACAACTATTATTTGATATTGTAATATACAATATAGAAACAAAACAATATATCCTTAGATCACAAAAAAAAAATTTGAAATTTTGGGTTTTAGTTAATAGTTTGTTCATCGAAGCTGAGGCGCGACTACCGTTTTACAATTTAACCCGTTGTTCAGTGTGGCTTGCTACCTGATACCTGATACCTGGTGCCTATATATGTATGTACTGCGAGCGGAGTAATATCTCGGTAAGTAAGCAGTTGAATGGAATGGCCAGATACGAATCTGGGCAGTTTGAATACACATAATGAGACTATTCAAGTATATTTCAAAAGAAGGATATATGGAAAAATCCGCAATCTCTTCTCGAGAGGCAGTCTGCGACCGCGGGTGGGTTTGTCAATGCGCTTTTCTTATATCATCTAAATTTATCACAGCTACCTTTCTCCTTATTAAGTCGACACTAAAAATGATTATTTTTAAAGAGAACACATTATTATTGTGAAGTTGCAGTTTTCAGAAGTTTAGAACATTGTTCTGTGATATTTTTAATACAAATTAAATGTATCAATTAGAAAAATATACAAATAAAATCAATTTAATGCGATCTCCTTAAAAATATACAAGTTTTATTCACGTTTCCAAAATTTAATAAAAATTAATCAACCAATTTAATTCTGGCATCTCCTATCGAATTTCACTCAAATGTTATTGAGATTTTCCGTAAAAATAAAGTAAATTGCTTTCAAATAATGGAATAACAGATATATCAATTTGAAAGTGCAACATGTAAGTTCGAAAATTTGTCGTTAGCTTACAATGTTGACGTGGTGTAATAGGTCAACGCCCTTCCCCGGTTAGGAAGGGTTCCTGGTTCGCGTCCGGGTGGCAACAAAAATATTTTTTCGATAAATTGATTTTATGTGTATATCATTTTAATTAATACATTTAATTTGTATTAAAAATGTTTATTATTAAGGAGAACACATTGTTATTGTAAAGATGTAATTATTCAGAGCCGTGATATTTTAAATACAAATTAAATGTATTAATTATATATAAAATAAATTTTCGAAACTGAATTTTTTCCAATCCGGGGAATGTGCATTATCCGATAATGCTATACCAACACAGTGGATTAATGAAAATCATATATTCATCGTCCATATATTAATCAAATATTAATGAAAATAGTTTTTTACATTTGTAGTTATGTTGAGATTTCTTACTTGAAACAAGCATATACCTTATTACTTAAACCAAATATAACTTTACTAAAAACATGCTAACTTTAATTTAATATTATTTTATAAGACTTTGCGGATTCTTATACAGGGTAAATATTATGTTCCAGGCCGATTTTCTTTTTGAATAACTAGAAAATGAGACACAATTTTTTAATTTAGTTTTTATTTATCGATTATTTGATTTATTACAATTATCTGTAGAATATTACGTGGCCGCCTCTGGCAGCGGCACAAATGCGTGCTCTTTTAACCATATTTTTCATAACAATCTCGCACACTTCGTGTGTTATTTCAGCAATTTCATTTCGAATATTGCATCGAATGCTATACATCGAAATTATTGTTGGCTTATTGGCGTAGATCTTTCCTTTCAAATACATCCACAGAAAATAGTCGGGAGCTATCAAATCAGGTGATCGAGGAGGCCAGTCAATTTGACATTATACGGCTGGAAAAAATTTCTCGCTAAATTTCAAACGTAGCTCGGGCTGTGTGTGAGGTGGTACCGTATTGTTGACACCACATGTGTTGTAAGCCCAATCGACCCAATTCAGTTAACGAGAAGTTTTCCAACATGTGACGATAGCGATCACCATTAATGGTTACAGCATTGAAATTATTATTTAGATAAAATGTTTTAATAACTTCAACAAGTTGTTAAGGCGTTAGGTATTTTATAATAAATTGTAATTAATTATTCACTATGACTACTAAATACGAAGTGACTAATATTTATGTAATCAAAATAGCGGCTAAACAAAATCGGCCTGGAACATAATATTCACCCTGTACTTAAAGTTATTTTTTTTGTTTTATCATGTTTTTTGATATTAGTTTAGAAATTAATATTAGTTTCCATAATAAATAAACCATAGGCCTCTTTGGTGTAATTGTGTGATCTTAAACAAAACAAAACTTTTCTAATCCAAAAACTTATAAGAGTTTCGATTAGTTAAGTTGGGGATCGGTAATGTAGTAGGTCAAATTTATTTATTATAATTATTTCTAGTCTTCCAAATGAATGCTTTATAATTATTATAATTTAGCACACGGAAAATGTATCCTTCAGGCAGATTATTACCAGCCACAAGTCATCAGTTATATTATAAATGATTAATGGGTATAAAATTCACATTTTATCACTAAGTAGTGTCTTTAAAGTAAAGAAAATAGTGATGGGCTCAAAATCACGAACTGTAAGTCCATCATTGATATCTTTGAGTCATTGATATCAGTGATTGAATATCTGGGAATATCGTGGTTCAATTTTTTTTTTGTTAAAAACTCTTTATCACTTGAATTTTTACCGAATTTTGCCCAAGGAAAATACTTTAAAGCTTACTGTACCTAAATATTATTTTAATAGATTTTTTGTGAATTATTTGATTTCCTGTACCTATGAAAAACAGCTAAATAGATAATAATAATTAAACGTAATTAATTCTATATCATTATTTACTTCAAATTCGATAATAAAATTTATTAATTTAAAAAGACTTGAATCTGAAAACGGAACCACCCATGGGTCAGGGGTGTTGTAAGGCACTTGAAGGGTTTTGTGGGTAATGCAATAACAACAGTGTGTTATTATAAAAGGTATCTATTATTAACGATATTCCAATGGCATAATAATTCCTCAATAGTCTGAGAATGAGGACCCTATTCCTGAATACCTTTTTTACACGCATCACAAAAATATTTCCCACTCTTGAACATTTCGCGAATATCGTCAAATGCAGAAGATTATTTATTGAATTGTTAAACATTTAAAGAATTTTACATAGATAATGAATCAACAAATCTTCAAATCACATATAACACAAAGACGAACGAGTAATTCACTAAAATCTGGAACATCTCACTTTGCGGAAACGAATCTGAATGATAAACTAGAGAGAGAGAAATTAGTTAGATTTAGAAGCATTCTCAAATACCGAATCTCAAATTCGAGAAGAAGGAATTATACACAATACTTGAAGGTAATGAATGTTTGTAATAAATAGATGAGTTTGTATATTTTGGAAGTATGTTTGATAGAAATGAAAGGGCTGAGAAAGATATCGAAAGGAGGGTGACTGCAGGGAATAAAGTGAACGGCGCTTTGAATGGAATTATATCAAGCGGGAATTTATCAACCGAGGCAAGACTACCGGTACACAATGGAGTCCTGGTACCGACATTGATATATGGAAGTGACGCCTGGACTGAATACAGTGGAAACTTAGGCGTGTGTGTCAGATTCATTTATGATAGAGTAAAAAATGAAAACGTTAGAGATTAGCATAGTGGTCTGGTCTTATGGAACTGGTACTGGAAGATGCTCCTGTTTGAAGCCACAATTATCGGCGATCTTGTATGAGAAGATGTATGAATGTGGGTGAGGCGAAAATCGTATGTCAGGACAGAAGAATGTGTCGCTCTATCCTCTCTACCTATCGACAAGCTTGTATGAAAAGATGTATGAATGTGGATGAAGCGAGAATTGTGTATCAACGAAGATGTGTAGAAGACGAACGACGTGATGCGTGATAGTTAGTTAGTTAGAAGCATTCGAGATGTAGTACTGGAGAAGGATTAAAAAATAAGCCGGACCTAAAGAATGACTAGGTTCTGAGAGTGTAATAGAAGAGGTTCGTAATACTCGTAGACGTAAAAGGTTCGGATATAACAAATTGTAATTGAAGGCAAATGCAGACAACAGACAGCTTCTGGATGGGTTCCAAAACTGAGGAACATGGCGAGCATAATATGATCGAAGAAGAATGAATCGCAAAATATTCCTATAATGCTATATAACAGCTTTTTTCCCCAAATCTGGATACATATTTTATATTATTACGAGAACACATTCTTATTATAAACTTGTAATTATTCAGAACAGACGGTCTGTGATATTTTAAAATCGTTCGAATCCCGGTGGCTCAACAACAATATTTTTCGATAATATTGATTTTGTATGAATATCTTTCTAATCTAATTAAAAATGAATTGTTAATTCTGGCATCTGCTATCGATTTACTCAAAGGTATTTGAGATTCCGTAAAAAAAAACAATGTTTTAAATACTAATTTAATGTATTAATTATAAATATACACATATAAAATCAATTTTGTCGAAAACATCACAGACTTATGTACTGAATAATTTCAACTTCACAATAAGAATGTGTTCCCCTTAATAAAAACAATGTATTAATTTTAAAAAGTGTAGCATGTAGCATAGTTGGATAATGCACCCTCCTCGGTTTGGAAAGAGATCCAGGTTCGAGTCCCGGTACCGCAACATTAATACATTTAATTAGTATTGAACACATTTTATAACAACGTGTGATGTAGAATACGTTCTGATATATAATCAAAGGTTATCAGAAAAATATTTTATGAGAGTTAGTATAAAAATATCTTCAAATATATTATAGATTGCCGACAACGTGCTCCTTGACATTGGCATTTCGACAGTGCTTTGAAACGATGCAGTTCACTTCAGTTGTACGGGAAGTAATCGTTTATTTGTATTTCTCCTCGGACTGCACGCGCTCGGACTCAACAGACAGCCTCCTCCCATCTCCCACGCAGCATCCGCTCCGTGGGTGACAACTGTGATGCGTCTGGGTTCACCGTTGTCTGGGTTCATAAAATAAACACAATACGGCTGAATGCACTCGGCTTATTTACTATGCGCGGACCGTGAAAGGGACGAGTGAATAATTTAGTGCATTTCCGAACATAACAATTTTTCCTATGTATCTACAATACATGAATGAAAGGTTGAGGAAAGTTTGTCCTCGTGCCAAATACTTGCAACATATCCGTTACAAATTTGAGTTTTCTCCTTAATTCATTTTAATCTTAAACAGTAATCGTTATTCAAATTTAAATGTAAACTGAATTTCGATACCATCCATCTCGCTACATTCCCTGCCATGATACAATATTTAAAGGTGTGCCCTATCTTGCTACGATCAAATTAATAATATATTTTCGTCATACTCCTCGGCAACGAGCATAATAGCAAGTTAATAGATATCATTCAGCCACTTCGACACGACCCGTTGCCTAATGAAGTGATAAGATTCACAAAGAGAGCATTACTAGATCCGTCATTAAATTATATGACATCGATTCCCCTTTCTCGAAAATCGGAAAAAATGTGTTTATACAAATCATTTTAAAAATTATAAGAATAATACGAAATTACATGATAAAAATAATTATAAATACCATTTTATATTTTATATTTACAAATACTAACTGTAAATAACAAAAATGAAAATACAAAACCACTATTATTAATACTCATGCTGAATGGTGGATTTTCCGTAAAATTTATTTTTCTTTATTGAAAATATAATTTATTACAAAAAACAACCTAACATAACCAATATCGCAAACAAATATTTAATCAGACTAAAATTCCCGCGATACACGTGCCACCTTACAATTCCTTTTTTTTTTTTATTAAAATACAAATTAAATGTATTAATTAGAAAGATATGCATATAAAATCAATTTTATCGAAAAATATTGTTGTTGTTACCGGGATTTGAACCTGGATCTCTTCCTATTCGGGGAACAATGCATTAACCGATTATGCTATACCAACACAAGTGCGCTGACCTATTACACCACATCAACATTGTAAGCAAGACAAATTTTCGAACGTTACACTTTTCAAATTGATTTCAAAGCCTTTCAATAATCTGATAGGAGACGCCAAAATTAAAAATTCATTTTTATTAAATTTTGGACATATTGATACAACTTATTTATTATTAAGGAGAACTCATTATTATTGTGAAATTGTAATTATTCAGAACATAAGTCTGTGATATTTTTTTAATACAAATTAAACGTATTAATTAAATAAGATATCATCCATAAGATTCTTAACACGCCAAGCTATAAGCGTGTTAACACGCACTTTTGGACCTTGCGAACTTGCAGGGATTAAAGTCAAATTGTTAAATCATTTTGCCATCTGTGAACGACAGGTCTCAGCTTTTGATAGATCAAAACGTCGAAACCCTTAAAGCCTAGTCACCCTATACGGTGTCTTTCATTTTGAATAAAGTTGGCAGTCAAAAGGTTAATAAGATTATAATTCCGGATCTATATAGCTCCAAAAAATTTATCTTCGATAAATACTGCGCGTAGGACCCTGAAAACAATAGGAACGTACATTTCACATCTAAGCTAAGTATTTGTGCTTAGAAATATAGAATTTTGGTAGTTTCCCGCGATAAGGCTCACATATATGTTATATATTTTTTATAAATACAGTTTATAAAGGGGGTTGTTTAATAACGATAATTGAAATATTAAAAAACAACTGATTAGCCCACCTTTAGGGACTTCATAACATATCATAACATATCAGATAACCACCGAGTGCCGTAATTGATCAATGTTCACTTTTTGTTTCAACTTACCTCGTAATGTTTGTAATATTTCATAACTATAATTATTGTATGGCGTGTGTGCGGTCTGTGTCGGGCGTTGTGTCGGTGTGACGTCACGTGCGAGGGCGGCCGCTGGAATTACCAGGGCGGCGACAGGGCCGCGCCGGGCGGGCGGCGGGAACACTGCCTCGGGCGCCGAAAGTCGAGGAACACAATGGATCTTCCGCCTCATTTCTATACGATGGAGATCTTCCACGGATGCGCATATCTTATATTACGCTTTTACATATTATTATATTTTATGAGTTTTACCATTAACCCACCGGGTACAATCAATTTCTACAATGCCGGTAATCTACACCACACAGCACCTGCCAACTAGATTTAGATCCATTCAAACCGCTGACTGACAGCGATAGTATTCAATATTTCGTGTAGGAGAACCACGAGGATGTAGGTTAATATGAAGGGCAAAAATAATAAATCCACATGAAAGGTCCCAAAAGGTATTATTTTTTGAAGCAACTATCGACCCAGCTAAACACCTAAAAAAAAGAAGAACCTTTTTCTAACGCTAGATTGCTAGCTGAGATATAGACGTCGTCTAAACTAGGTGGTGGGGAAATACGGGATGTAGGAAAGAAGGAAGTAAATTAGTGATGGGCAGGATTAGGGAACAGGAAGGCTGAAGGGCCAACCGGAACCAGGAAACACGATCCGCCTGTGAAATGATTCTTTAGGTATCTGGATTTTCTTCACCAGAGCCGCAAGTCTTCTGGCTTCAGAGCACGTACTCCATTGTTCCGCACGAAGTTCTTTTGTTCATACACTTCGGTGATGGCGCGAAGTATGACGCAATAAGCACAATAGCTAGATGTACAGGTTTAGGCAAGTAGATAATTCAAGCTATTTCCACAGCCTACTGTACCACAGGTAAACGATAAATGTCAGTTCAAACTTTAATTAACAACTGTCCAAACCATAAACAATACCACAGAAAAAGGCCGTGTTCTGGGTATAGGGCGAGGGGGCAGTGGATAGGTAAAGTACAGGAACTATTATATATGTCGCTTTCATATTTGTACAAGACAGCGATCGATCTTATTATATCTTATTATAAAGATCTAACAGACGTTAGGGCATTTTTATTTATTTTTAAAAGGATACAATAATAATCATATCTATTGTCTTTTCATATTCATTTCACATTTTTAATATTTGCAATAGCTTGGAAAATGTTCTAGAAATTCTAAAATTTTTTTTAAATAATTTTGTATCAAAGTCAATTTACACAATTTAAGTTAGGTACTAGATTTATTTTTAAATATTTATTATTTTACTTAATTATTTTTTTTAACATTAGAATGTGATAATTATATTTTTGGTTATGTAATTTGACAACCCGAAGATGGAAATGGTTGTTTCCGAAACCGGTTGGTGAATGAATTATTATTTAAGTGGTTAAAAAACAAATTTAAAACAAAAAAAATGTATTTCTTTTTATTTTGTCTAATGCTATAATGGAGAACATCTCTTTTATGTACGATGTTAACAGTGGAAACTAAAAGGTTCTTAAATAAAAATGTTTTTTTCTTTAAGGAGAACACATTTTTGTTGTGAAGTTACATTTTCAGAACATAGTTCTGTGGTATTTTTAATACTAATAAAATTAATGAACTAAAAAGATGTACAGAAAAAATCTAATTATTGAAAAAATATTTTGTTTCTATCCGGATCCAACTCAGTATTTTTTCGATAAATAGATATTTTCCGAATATTTTTCTAGATGATTAATTTAATTTGTAATAAATAAATATGTAATGGATAACTAACTAACTTACCATCACGCCGTTTCCCCGCGGGGGCAGGTTGATAGGATAGAGCGCCACCCTCTTCTGTTCTGACATAATTCTCGCCTCATCCACATTCATACATCTTCACATACAAGCTTGCCGATTATTGAGGCTTCTAACAGTACCATCGTCTAGTATCTAGTTTACCTGGTCGTGCCAAGTCTTCCGCCGACGTCATCTACTCCATCAACACCTCGTGTCATATAGCTGCCAAAAAAATACATCTTGGTAGACGTTCCTCTGGCATTCGCAAGTTGTGTCCGAGCTACCTCAATTGAGATTTTTCTATAAGTAGAAATAGGGGCTCCATGTCGAGGGTCTCCTTTATCTCGATATTTCTCACTCGGTCCAATAATGTTACTCCCGCTACTCCCCTAAGATAACTCATTTCGGCAGTCTGAATTCTTGAACTCACTCTCTCCGCAATACGCCATCGATGCTGTGGTGATCATAACATTTCATATGTATATTTTGAAAAATTTATTATTTCTACAATCTTTTGAACGCGTCCATTGCTTTTTTTACCTTAGATAATACGTACACAAAATCTCCAATGTATTTTTTTTTGACATAGTATGTATGCGATTAAAGAAAAAAATATGATACCAATATTTTTTAAAACAAAATCTTATCTATTACCATTATTTATTGATTATTCAACATATTTCGATACCTATGGTATTTTACTACGGGAAATAATGTATACTGAAATAAAAAATATAAGCATAGATACAAACAAAACTATAAAGTAGTGAATAAGTAAGAACTAATACGAAAACAAATTTAAAATGTGTATTTTATCTAATATTGAAGGTCTTATATTATATAATATTAAGAAGGTATTATTTAAAACCTTAAAAATAAAATCTTACAGAGTAATTAAAATCAGATCAGTACCTACCGATCCGTTTAGCAGTTGTGCACGCTGCAATAAATCAAATGAGTTCCTCGAAAAGGCCTGAAATCAAAAATAAAACAGAAATGCTCGGTGAATAAATAATTAGCGAGCGAACAGTAGCGGGATTAATCGGTAGATGTCACTCAATTAAAAGGAGAAACCGTCGAGTTACTAACGGGAGAAACAAAAGACAAAGAGGAGTTCATTAATAAACAGGCCAGCGCTCGACATGTCCCATTGTGTTAAATACATATTTTCTTCACCGTTCACCAGAAGCGAGCACCAACTGTCGGTCAGTGGGATTAAATAATGGTTCCAAGAAGAGGCAACAGACAACTTTAGGAACAAGGCATAATCTGATTTTTTAGAATCGATAAATAGACCTAACCTAACCTAACCGCAGAAAGGGAAACTTGGGACTTACAGATTGATTACTGTCTACAGATGTTAACCCTTAAACATTGCTTCTATATCTGTATAAGTGACTAAGTCCATCTTCTTAGTCGAAAAGACCGAAGCCCATGACTCTCAAAAAGACCGAAGCCCATTACTGCCCGTCAGACTCTCAATCTGCCTTCTCTTCGGCCTTCTTTATTTTATCCGGCGCAGCAGAGACTGCAGCCACGGCTCCACCACCGCAATGACCTTCTTCAGCTACTCGGCATCGGCTTCGATTCCGACGAAGCTGAGAATCTTTTCAATATTTTATTTTTATTTTTGAGAGAAACAAACTACAATAATAAAATAAGACATAAAAATAATACCAGTGAAGTTTCTTCGAAATTAAACAAGGGAAAGTATAATACAAATTAAGAAATAGTACATTTTAACAAACTGATAAACAAAACGTGTTTAACACTGAAAAAACACAATAAACTTGAAAATAGCATATATTAAAAAAAATGATAAACAAAAGAGTGTTCTTACACTGAATATATAAAGTGGAAAGGGTAAGGAGGGGAGGGAAATGGGATGCAATATATATATATATATATATATATATATATATATATATATATATATATATATCTATATATATTTTGTTGATATATATATATATATATATATATATATATATATATCTATATATATTTTGTTGATATATATATATATATATATATATATATATATATATATATATATATATATATATATATATATATATATATATATATATATATATATATATATATCTCCGGAGGCAGGAGCTGGCTTTCCTCCCAGCACAGTAAGGAAATAAGCTTGGTACTGTGATAATATTATTTACCCAAAATATCGAGTCAGACAGACGATGTTCTCGTTTTAAGTTTATATGACGGTATGCGCATAAAAAATCTTTGGTGCATTTTTAAGGACCGATGCTATTATTTGTGCGCCGGGGGAGAAAATATAAAAAACATTAGTATACCAGTATAAGGCTACTGGTAGGGCTTGGATTGACCACGTTATTAAAGAAGATGTATCAAGATGCATACATAAGTCACGAGAAGTAATAACAGCAATCAAGGAAAACTACATACTTCGAACACATCCTATGATATTTTACAACTTATTATGCAGGGGAAGATATAAGGCTGCAGAGGCAGGTAGAAACCAGCAGTCCACTCTCGCTAAGAGAATGTACTGCAGCTCTCGGCTTGCTTCGCTTCTTCTCGTGTCGACTCGGGTAGTCTCGTGCCATTTACCCTCGCCGCGGGTGTACAGCCACCCCTCGATTTCTCTCGCTTTGTCTCGCACGCTTCTCGTCGCCACGTCCACGCTCCGTTCCGGTCAGGGCGTAGACCAAGCGAGGCGAGGTGAAGAGCTTCGGCGAGAGTGTACTTTGTATCACTTGGATACAAAGTACACTCTCGCCCGAGGAGCCTCGGAGAGAGTGGACTGCTGGCATTAGAAAGTGGTTCAATGTCCAAAATATTAGTGATCTTACATAGGATAATCAACATACTCCTTTGACAGGAGGCGGCACATGAAGAAGTCTTGTTAAAAATTGTGTGCGCTATGATGCCAAATGGTGTGCGTGCGCACACCGAGCAAGATGAAATCCCGAGCAAGAAGGCAAGGAAGGCTGCAGTGGGAGGGATATGTAACAAAAGTCCCCTTACACAAGCAAATAGAATCAGAGTCGAGAAGTAGTTAATGTCAAGACAGGCCGATATTCTCAAGACAGACCTGCAAGAAATAGGCGCAAAATGGACCACAACAGCAACTGATAGCGCTTTGTAGTGACTGCGGTCATGGACTTTCGGGTCCCGTGATGCCGCCAAAGAAGAAGTAGAACTGATAGATGATGAATGGTGATACACAAGTAAGTGGCTGCTCATCCAGGGACAGACATCGTATTGTGTTTCAACAATGGTGCTGAGCACGCGCGCAACCATGGGACGGAACCGGCTGTTTCACAATGTTGTCCCCTCACGGGTTCGCACCAATCGCCTGAACCGGTTGTTCAAATTTGCACCTCACGTAGAACCGGTTGGTCAACGATTTAAAAAATCAACAATTGAAACAAAAGTGATATATTTCATGATATAGATGTCTCACAGCAATGAAGCTATTATTTTTACATGGGAAGTATGGAAGTCTTCGGCATTACAAGACTTACGACCTGTCGTCGGCTGGCTTAAGTGATTACTTTACACAATGTAACGTTCACTTATTTACCCATGCTACCACCACATCTATTAAATTTTTTGAAGTTGTATATATGGTATCATGTTGGAACATTTCAATCATTTATTACCAACTATGCTGTCGCCATTTATGGATTTTTTTAAAATTTCATATTCATTCTCATGTAGCAGTATAGATGTTGCTGAGACTATTTTTTTTTTTGAAGTATAGGGCTATATCCTTCACGTGTATATATGAAATTAATGAATTTCAGTGTAAGCCCTGTAATAACCCCATACTTCCATATATTTTCCATTAAGCCATATATAAAATATATATAATACCATATATTTTCAACTACACTCAAAGGGTTCTTCTTATGAACCACCACAATCTAAACTTTAGCCATATACCATACCTATAAAAACTCATGTTGCTCTCCCTTTACCGCAACATTAGTTGCAACCTCCTCACCCTTCTCCTTCTTTCATCTAAACATACTTATGTATCCAAATATTTTTTGTGAATTTTCATTATTAGTATCGCATGTAAATAGTTATTATGTTTATTATAATGTATTTATACTGTCAAAATCTCTTAACAAAATAAAATTAAAAAAATTAAATATACTTTAAAAAATAGCTTTGTCGCTATGAGATATCTGACATTTGTTTAATAACAGTGCCTTTGTAGGTAAAAATCCAGTAATTGTGTGTTCTTGGACATATTCAAATATTGTTAATATGTTTGTTTGCTTGCATTGTGATCGTAATTCCATACACAAAATTATTTTTAAAGTTCTTATTAACCTTTTAAAAGTCATGAGCGTGTTAACACGCCAAACTTTGCATTTTATGTCAAACCATTAGCGTGATAACACGCGCTTTTTCACCTTGCATACGCTATTTTTAGTAATATTTTTTAAATCATATTGCCATCTGTGGACGACAGTTCCCAGCTTTTGATAGACGCTTTTACTTAGAGATATTTACCTATCTTTAATAAGGTCGTGATAATGATAATGAGCGAATACAAAAAATAGAGAGTGACAGAGAAATAACGTAATAAGTAGAAAGTCTCGTTATCTCAGCCCTGCAATAATGGTCAGGTTCAGAATACAGAATAGTTGGGCGCGG
This sequence comes from Eubasilissa regina, assembly GCA_022840565.1. Classification (NCBI taxonomy): domain Eukaryota; kingdom Metazoa; phylum Arthropoda; class Insecta; order Trichoptera; family Phryganeidae; genus Eubasilissa; species Eubasilissa regina. Next base: position 17,098,376 of record JAINEB010000007.1, read on the forward strand.
AATTATATAGCGTCCCGTCATCAGGGTCCTCGCGGGAAGAGACCCCAATGGTAAATACCTACAATAATACATTAGTCAGATACTCAAAAGGTTCGGGAGACCATTGGATGCAGTCTCGTAAACCTGTCGCCAGTACAGCCGGGGGTACATGCACATACCTACATAAATATCGGCGCGCACACACACCAGCAAGGCGGTTCTGGGCTTCCGTTAGCATTTTTCGAATCTGCTGTTGAATAATTCACGGTATCTGGCGGCAGATACCTTGGCTGTCGGCTGGTGGTCGCCAACACAGAAAAAGCAACCCAGGCTCTATTGTATCGGCCCAACATGCATACTATTGATCTGTTATCTCACACCACAGAGGCCTAGATATCAGCTTTGGTTGAGCCATCTTTGAAAGTCATTTTGGGACTATAGACTTATTCGTCTTGATAAATTTTTATTTGTAAAGTTATCCTTTACCAGAACAACATCTGATAACGTGAAAATTAAAAAAAAATAGATAAGATACACAAAAAAATCTATCGACTAGAAGTTCTGGGGACGTCTAACATATTCTACCCAAAGATCTTTTAAAAAAACATTGTTAATTAAAAACGTGGTCGTTTCCAAAGAGAAAAAATAGATGTCTCATTTAGAAAACGTACGTAGACGAAATTTAGCGATATCCATACAGATATTATCCTTTTATTGATGTAGTTCATCCATGAAGAGTGATTTATGCCACTCAACAAGATACATTATGTAGAAAATACTAATTAAATGTATTAATTAGAAAGATATACATACGTAGCATAGTTGGATAATGCACCTTTCCTGGTTTGGAAAGAGATTCAGGTTCGAATCTCGGTAGCGCAACAACAACATTTATCAATAAGATTGATTTTATACGTATATATTTATAACTAATACATTAAATTAGTACTTAAAACATCACAGACCTATGTTCTCAATAATTACAACTTCACAATAAGAATGTGTTCTCCTTAATAATATTATTTTCGTTTAAAAACTTTGATATTATAAACATTAGAAAGAAGGTGGCATATTGTAGCCTAATCGGTAAAGCTATCTATTAGATATCTATAGCAAGTTCGAGTCCCAGTGATGACTGTATTTTTTAAACATTTGAAATATTTTAAAATTATAAACTGATGGAAGACAAATGGGGGCTGAGTGACTCGGCTTCGCTGCAACTTTTTATTCCATTCGCTATCAAATTATTGACACTTCAATTAGCGAATTCCAACTCTCCTCATCTTTATTAAAGCTATGAGAATAATACTAATAATATAATAGAATAAGCAGAAAATATATTTGAATATAATGGTATTTATTTACAAAATCCTCAATAAGAAAATATCAGCGGAATTGATGCAAATCAACATGAGCACGAGCATCGTACAAGAGGAAGGGATAGACTGAGACTGCCATTCAGGAAGAAGGGTAAATCTCAGAAATCGATGATGTATAGTGCGATGAAGATTTTTAATGAAATGTCAGAAAACATAAGAAAGGAGGAGAAACTGAATAAACTGACCAGATATGTAAAAGATAATTTTTAGTGAAAGAAAATACTTTAATGTTGTTTATATTAGAGCGTATATAGGAGTGCTTATGTATGCATTATGTTAAGAATTAAATAAAAAAAGATAGCTGTTTATTGTACAATGCAGACTGTAACATCTCGTGACTTACAATAATAATAATAATAATGTGTTTATTCCAGCGTGATCAGGTTTTTTTTAACCCGATTCCCCATAGAGATAATACATATTATGTTATACATTAAGTTTATGAAATAAATATAATGCTATGAAAAAGAAAACCACGGAAAATATTAATGAATAAAAAATAAAAGTTAATAAAAAGTTCACACATATATACACACAAAATATTAATATTACATATATAACTACTTCAGTCACGGCCATTGTATATGTAGCTATTCTGTACGCTGCCATTCTTCAGGGAACCAGCTTTCCATGAGAGTGCCGCTTGCACCAGAGAGTTGGTGCTGAGCTCCAACCGCAGCTTTACGCCAGCAACTCGATGTCTCAGAAGCGGGACGAATCCGCGTATACGGCCTTCGGTAAACATTGTAGATGCGCTGCAATAACGCGCCAATCCAAACAGTATTCTGTCGAGATGGTAAAAAATCTTTGATCAATAAAAATTACCACATTTTTCAGAAGAGTTATCAAATTGTCTTCGTACATTGAGTGTTTATTACTTAACAAAAAATATATAATTTTATCGTAATAAATTCTCTCACGACGCTAATACCCGCCAATCAAAACACAACACGATAAAAAAATAAACAAAAAGAAGTGAGAAAGAAACAAAAAAACTCGAAGGAAGAAACACAAAAAGCAAAAGCCCGGAGGGACTCGCGTCTCCAATGCCGTTTTCATATTTGAAGAATGCGATCGGTTCCAGGAAAGGGACGAACAATGTGTGAAATCGGAGAAGAAACGGTCTGCATTTTTTATTACATCGCCCATTGCGCATTGATTTGGGTTCAGACAGGCTATTATGGTTGATGCGTGCGGTTTATTCGTGGATCGGTCCATTAATTCCATTAAACTTTTTATTGATTAATAACATTAAGATTCCCTCTTTGATGTCTGCACGTCTCGCTCGCCGTCGGGTCCGGAGTCCGGACAGAGCGCTAATAATTGTGAGACAGCCTTTTTATAATATATTATATTATATTTGAGTGCAGCGTGTCACGGAACAGGCGGCGCGAGAGGATGTCACATTTAGAAGAGCTCAGCTATTCATCAAAGGGCTGTTACTTTTTTTTGTCTTCTTTTATTTTAGTCATAAATTTAATGTTGAGTGCACATGAATATTTCCGTAAATTATCCCTCGTATTAATCCCCGCGCAGGGCCGACATAATTAATTACCTCTACATAACTCATTTAGTCATCGAAATATTTGAGGTTACAAATTGCGCAGGAATAAATAAATAAATCTTGTCAATGTCACCGCGGTGGTGACATTCATAAGATGTATGTATTTCTGTATGTATGATCGATGTCACCACTTTATTTTTCATACAAACCATTATATATTTTATGATGTCCGCATGTTTAGCTATATACTTACTTATACACCAGACGCGTGCAGTCAGTACATTAAAATAAACTGTATGTAACTATATATTTTGGTAAATAAAGCGAAATTAAATATTTATTTGACAGAATATATATATATATACCAGATATGTGTATACTAGGCATGTACGCATTTAACAAACAACTATAACTATAAATGCGCGCGATGCTTGGCAAAATAAAAGGTTCTAAGGAGACAGTAAAGGACTTAGAGGTGCCTATCAAGCGGATGAGGGGTTTGGAACGAGTGCGTTGTTGGGTGCGGAGGGGTGATGCAAGTGATAATGGGGTGGAGGCTACTACACGTGCAACGCCAGGTGTATCAGCTAAGTAATGTTTGTATTTATTTAAAAATGCATCTATAATTAATTAAATGATATTTGTGTACCCATTTTTATTATTATTTTTGTTAATAGGACCAGTCAGCCTCTCGTGTAAGCACCTACGTATTTGAAAATTTTAAACAATTTTTTTTTTCACACACAGAAGCTCTTACATAGGTATACGAATATTTTCTGCGCGCGTTTATATCTGGTCCATAAAATATTTATCGTCCTTAAAACTTTATAGTAAAACCAGATGTGGCGCAGGGGGACCTGGATCATTAAATAAAAAAATAAATAATCGTTTTAAAAGGCAGAGACCAACGACAAAAAATATATATTGTATACTAATAATAAGCCCGAACGGCAACCAGAGAAATGGAATTCGGTCAGCTCCGTTATATTTTTTGTGCTATTCTATAAACGTCAAAGCGAATTCCAGGTCTGAGCGATTTTGAAGCAGGTTGGGATGAAAAAATATCCTTATTCATCTCACAAGACGATAGCATCCCGTTTATTTGTTTGGAAGATATGTTGATGTGAGAACAACAATTTATTATTCATAATAAAATCTTATTAGAGACAATCCTCCAAGAGAGTACTTTACTAATATAGATTTCTGCATCATTAAATAGGGACTGTTAGGTACTTCTGTGTATGTATATAAAGAAGAGTGTATATGAGTTTGTTTTGCACACTTGACCTTCAAAACAATATGAAGGTCACTGTCTACATAATATTTCTAAAAATCACACCATCCCCCTTTCCCACCCTCTTAAACCAGAATAATGGTACTTCTTGATGAAATTTTGCACACTTGACGTTCAAAATAAGAGGAAAATTACTGTCTAAATCTGATTTCGAAAAAAAAACTACCCCCATCTTCCTAATTGAAGCCTCTTCACTCTGCGTAAAGCCCGGGTAACGCCGGGTACTTAAGCTAGTTTTTAATAAAGTGATTTATTTTTTTAAAATATAGAAAACAATTGTAAGTACATGATATCTGTATATTCTATTACACTAAAAACGTTGTGTCCACGTGTGATGAACTTTTTATTATAAATACGATATTATCGACACGTATCGTATTACCGGCCGTGGCAGAGTGAGTTAATGCGTCTAGCATTCGATGGCTGACCAGTTTTTATTTATAATTAAAATACATGAAGGACTCAGTTTATATATTTAACCAAGACACAAACCGCCCGACCTTGCTCAAATGGCAGATAATCTAATATTATTTTCTACTTCGTCAATTTCGGGAACACTGGGCGTGGATGCGCAGACGGTGCATTGAAAAATGGGTATATTACGGAAATATTGCTCGTGGCTGCGAAGCGACCACCATTAGCCGCGATGTTGCCACTACCCAGTGCAAGAAATCAGCGATTGCTTTCTGCTGTATATATTATTATTATATTGTACATAATACGTAGATATTATACTCGTATATGGATACCAGTTTCAAATGGAACAATTTAAAATAATCTTTCAAAAAGTAGAAAGAGAGAATGAAGAATGATTTAAGGGCCAATTATTAAACTTTACAGCGGAGCGTTTTGAAGTATTACGTTATTAGATAGTTGAATTTTTTTAAATTAAACGCAGTTAACGCGGGCCCTTTCGTGCCAAGGCGTCCTGCCACTTTTTTGTCAGGGAAATTACTTTTAAGTATATTTAAAATATATTTTGATAGAAAATAATCCGTATTGATTTTGTCCATCAAATAGGTATCATACAGCGGCTGGATATTACAAGAATGTAAAATAAAAAAATAAAAAAAATATATATATATAGGACCGGAACATTTTCAAAATGTGAAAGTCAATACGAGGAAATTTATAGGATTTTATTTGTTAAGAATTGGATCATACATACGCGCAGCGGTATCCCATTCTTTCAACCATTGACCACATGCACTTGAAGACAGATGAAATACGTGAACACAACTTAAATAAACAGTCATCATAGCTCGATATTTTTTTTTACATATACATGTTAATAATAATAAAGCTAATTAATTGTTGGCTAAAATTATTTCTTTTAACCACAAACATATCTAATTGAAATTTAATTTCAATTTTCTGTGGGTATACGAGCACGTGAAGATAAAAAAAGGCAAATGCCGCACTGGTATTTTTTTTATTTAGCTCTATACCACTGGTAATATATAAGTAGATAAGCAATACATTTTATCACCTTAACAATAAAAAATAATTGATTCTGAAAACATCTGTGATAAAATAGTCACCTATTTCAAGATTTTATCCTCAATGACTAACTAACTAAATAATATTATCATTATGACATTTCACCACATGAATAAGCGGTGAAGATAGGATGCGACGTTTCATCCCTGGCGCGTGATTTTGATGTTTCATCTGTGTCATCTCCCAATATCTTATTTTTAATTCGCGTCATATCCCGTCTTTATCTTGCTCCTACTTTAAAAATTGGCATGAAAATGCAAAGAATGTTAATCTTGTTCGTTTAAAAGAATTAATGTAATAATTATGTTGATAATTTTGCGTTCTCAATGAAACATTAATTATATAATTATAATACCGGCTCGTGAATAACTGAAAACATTCCGAACACGAGCTAAACGTGAATAACATTTCGAGTTGTGCAAGCAAACAACAAATATCTTTTACTTTCATTTTTAATGTGATTAATAGACAATGATTATTCACTACCATCCGCAATAAATCCGCCTAGCATTCGCGGACTACGACCGTATTCAATCTTGATAAACATATTGCGATATTTAATAATCGTTAATAAAAAAGGGTAATAAAAAACTTCAACATAACTCGACCGCACTACACATACAACATTGTACAAACGCTCGACGCCCAAATCGCTTTTCAATATGACGAAAAAAATAATTACTGATATTTTTTTACAGGGAACACTTTGACGGGCACGCCGTAATCACGAGAACAGGTACACGCCACAGCTCGGTGTCTGTAATTTATTGTAAGAGGTTTAAAATGTATTTTATTTGTCGGACAGTAGGTCATTACGGCCGTCCGATATAACAGCTATTAATACAGATCGCCGACCCGCTCGGATAAAGGCGTAAAAACACGGAACGGAGCGCCAACAAGCGAAGTTTTCTAAGCGATACCAATCTTTTGTATGAGAATATCTACTCGGACAGCGGCCAATAATTATTTTACTTCTTTATCTGTTATCTAGACACCTGTGTTTAATTGATACTCGATTGAAAGTAAAAATACTGACTGACGGAAAATTTATTTATCTGTTTAAGATGAAAATACTTTCTCTGCGAGACTCTTTTAATTGAAACATATTTATTATTATCTTTATGTTAGCGTCCACTGAGAAGACAATTGAAGCGGTCGACTTGAAAAATGGTCACGAAAGCTTTTATTGGATTCGCAAACTTTCATTAACGATGTAAAAATGTCACCATTCTGTTATCGGACCAGATGTCGGGGAGCATTTGGATACTGAAGTGATGCTGCGTAGGGTCGATAGTTAGTTAAACCCCATTTGTATTGTTGTCGGCGAAAGTAAGTCTAGAAATCAAAAAGGGTGCTGGGATAGGATGCAAAGGTTATTATTTTTGGCTGAAAAGAAACACGGATTCGTGTATTTTGTTATAGTTACAGATCCATTATTTCATATGCTGATGCCCAAAAATATCCTTTACTGATTAGTAGTATTAATTGGGTCATCTACTAACAATAATAGTGTATCGTATGAATAAGTTCAGTCTAATCAAACAACCTTGTGGAATTACATTATTTGAGTACCTGGACCAGTTCTATGTTTTTAGCGTGAGGAAGGCTACAGTGACGAATAAGATTAATATTCTATGACTAGGCTAATGAGAAACAAATCATGTAATGTAAATTTGTAATGCCGTGCTGATGCGAGAAATACAGACCCTTAAAATAAAGCTAGAAGAAGATTTTCTGCGTACGTCCGCACACGAATCTTTGCACACATTTATGGACCAGATTTCACACAATGAATTTCTAGTTTTTTCTGAACTCTTTATGATTATTTGAATTACTGATGAGCACAAAATCACGAACCGTGAGTCAATCATTGATATCTTCAAGTCACACTCGCTATTGGTGATTGAATATCTGAGAATATCGTGATTCGCGATTAAATTTATTATTTTATTTATATTTGGTTGTGAACCGTGACTCGGCGCATGTGCATATGAAATGAAAATATTCATGAAAGTATGACGTTATAATTCGTGATAGACGTCATCTAGTAGATTCTACCAAAACATTTTACGCATTTGACCTGAAATGCTGAGAATTTGACCAGAAAAACAAACTCGGTTTTTTTTCGGTATTCATTCTCCTTGTGATGATATTAAATTAGTTATATATGCAAGAATATATTTTTTACGCTCAAAATTATGTTGTTTTTTTTATTAATTTATTTCGTATATTGTGATATCGTGCGGCGCATGGGTATTAGTAATGAAACTGTGATCACAGTCACCGATATTATCAAATATCAATCACAATCACACCAGTGAGTTAAAAGTAGCATTTTTTCTCATCACTAATTTAAATGTAACACCGGGCTGTAACAAGAACTGAGTAGGAAATCCAAGACTATTTCAATATACAGACATGATGGATATACATATTACGTAGATCTCTCTCCATAAACCCATTAACACTAGTATCTAAGAGATTTTCCAGGAAGTATAAAACGGCGAGCAAAAATAATATCACAATTTTGTAATTCAGTGATGATCCACGTATAATTAATTATACATGTGGTAATTATTTATTATACCGTGTGTAATAAATAAATATTTAAATATACCACAGTTTATTTGTGAAGCTGAGATTTTTCAGAACTAAATTCCTTGATAATTAAAACAAACTAGACAAAGCACAAAAAAACAATAAATCAATCTATCCAAGAAATATATGTCTATACCGGTAATAGCAACTTCCGGATTCGAGGTCTGGTCGTAGGTCAGTATATTTTGTCGATATTTTTTTCTCTGTGTGTATCATTCTAAGTAATTTATTATTATATTTTAGAAATACTACATTTTCTGCTGAATTAATATACTCCGATATCCAGTAACTACCAATAGAATAAATAATACGTTGGTTTTAAGTAGACAACGTACCGCAAAAAGGCACAAGTACATATCTGTGAGAAATAGCAACAACTATTCTGAATTCGCCAATCAAGTTTTGGAAACAAACCATTCTTTTCACATTAACGAGGGTTTAGAAATAATACATACAAATACTAGGGGTTTACAGTTAAATAAATTTGAAATTTTAGTGTTAATAACCGAATCCTTTTTGTCACTGTTTAAATTTGTTTTCGTAATAGTTACCCACTACTTATATTTTATAGTTTTGATTTTATCTATGCTTGTATTTTTAATTTTAGTATACATTTTTTTCCTGAAGAAGATACCATAGGTATCGAAACATGTTGATTTAATAATAAATAGTGGTTTAAACAAAATGTTTTGCCTTAATATTTATACATTTCATCATAAAATGGAATAATCAAAATTTTGATGTGATAATTGAATTTTAAATTAATATAGTTAAAATAATACCTACTAGTATGTAGCCACACATCCCATAACAAGCTGGATTATGCGATAATGGTTTTACCGTTATTTTTAGGGTTTAAAATTGCGGACAATATTATTTTTTTAAATACTTTTTTATTAAGTACAAATATTCACGACCGGAGGTACACTTCAAATTTTTTATGCTAACTGCTAATAAAAAGACATGTTTGGGAACCACTCGGATAGTCGTTTATGGTAGTCTTTTATAGCGGAGTTTGACGCTAGCAACATGAATATGCTGGCAGGGGTGCATACCTTCATGCCAGCGCTTCCAGCACAGTGGGAAATTTATATAACTTGGGAAATTAATTTTGAAAAAAATTATAGATTGATACCCATCTGTGTGTCTATATAAAATACCTATATCTTTTATTTAGATAGATAATTTGAATAACGTGGATATTGACTTTTATAAAAATATATATCTATATCAATTCAAATCTAACAATAAGCAATATTTTTTATATCCTTCTTCTTCAGTACAGTATCCATCCACTGTTGAATAAGAACCTCTCTTGGTGACCAACGTACATTCTTATATCAACGGCACAGCGATCTGGGAGATGGCATTTTGGTTATTTGACGTGCCCAGCCCATTGCCATTTCAGATTTGTTATTTGGTCAACTGCATTTTCTACTTTGGTCCCACTGCGAATTTCGTCAAATTATTAATAATAATAATAATTTATTTATTTGATTCTTAGTACAGTGTGTTATATTGTGTTACATTATAATCAGATAAACACTTTAGAAAAGTAAGAAATATATTAGGGTACCCTGCCTGCTACACTAGTATTTGACTGTATTATAGCAGACAGTGTTCTTCCGGTAAAGTAGTAAACAAAGTGCAATGATCAATGTACATATATATATATATATATATATAAAGCAAGATGCAATTAAATAACATATAATTACAACGTAAAACTTAAAGAAGTCCAAGGTTCAGTGTACAAAAAAAAATTATACATATAAAGGGTAGAACAAAATGTAATTAGGTAATTCAATATACTGTTGTAGCAGTTTTATTGTTATATATTACCTGTATCTATTTAATTTCATATTCTAAAAAGAATACAGTGTGTATCAATACAGAATTTACCTAGTGAGTTAGCCATGGATGTGATATTTAGCGATATTGAATTAGTTAAATTTTTTTTCTTGTTTTGTGAATTATTATAGAATGTTTTACCCGATGCCAGTTTTTAGTTTGGAATGTGAGATATATCGTAACGAGTATTAGCATCAGTGCTCCACAGTGAGACGACCATCCATAATGGATACGCGGGAATACCTGCCTATGCCTATTGTACCTGCTCACCCCCTCCCCCGTTCCCCTCCGAAAACATGTGGCGGCGCGAGAGGGCGGGGGACCCGGCTAGTCCGACTCTGCGCGGGCTCCGCCGACTCACGGTGACGACCAGAGAAATTTAGCACATTAATAAATATATTTAGTACCCACCCATTCGCGCTATCTGCGTCTGATACACGGACAGTGAGAGAATGACCTTTTTGAGAGGAAAATTTTTTGGCGAGGCAGAATATTTAGCCAGTTTTGAAAAATGCGTTTTGGCGTATTCCGTTGTGTTTAAAGACTTAGGCATCTCAAAGTAAAACATTATCGAAGCGACAAGTCTTAAGGGAAGATATGCGACAATTTCCTCAAAGATATCTGCATTAGACAGATATGTAGTAGGTATTTATATATTTTGAATATGTTTTCAAAAATACATCGTGCCTACTGGGGATGTAAGAATATTATAATTTTTATAACTAAATAAAAATATGCATACATAATATAATGATGAAACATATTTTATATTATTTACAAATCACAAGATGCACAAATATGGGAAACGAATGAGTGAGAGATGATATAAAAAATAATGCAGTTCCTATTGGATAAAACGAAGATATATAAAAAAAAAACATAAACGAATACCCGTTAATGGTACCTACAGTAAGAACAATTTATTTATTGACTTTAAATGCTTCGGATATTGACATATCAGCTGAGGGTTTAATTTAAGATCTAAGGCGATGACCCGAAGCCAAGTAAGTACTCAAGGGCGTGCAGTGCATACAAGTAAAAAAGTTGTGCATTACTAAAAATTCTTGGAAACAAATATAAATTAAATAATTGGATTAACATAAACGGAAATATTTTTTACAATTAGCGCCATCTGAGTACCAGTAAATACTTTAATAACTTAGTTCTAAAAACAACCACAATAACTCACCACTGTAGTCATGGCGCTCTTGTGCATTCGCCGCATCGGGCTATTTCCATTACTCTGTTTACTATTTGAATTTTACTATCTTACTGTTTTTAACGTCTTGATTTCACGGCTATTCTTTGTGTTCGAGGTGCATTTGGTGCATGAATTTGTTTTTGAATTGAGAAAAACAAAAAGCAATTGGCAGAACTATTTCCTACTTTGACCTTTAATAAAAATAATCATTTCGTTTAGTTATTACGTGAAGGATTTTCAAACAATAAAAGAATCATGTTCAGACATAAAAAGTGTTCTCAAAAACGTCAATATATTTTTTATATTGATTTTTATACGAATAAGATGGTATTATTTTACGTTAAAACTTAAACATTAAAAATACTATTAATAGTAAACTTTAATTACAAATATATACACGGTATGGTCGTATAAACGACGGATTCATTTTATCTAAAGACTTTGGTGAAACGAAAGTTCACAATTCTATGTATAACATATATTGTAGTACATAATGTATAATATCATTGGTAACAGAAAAATGCAGAAACTATGTGTAAATAGGTATATAAAATATACAAATAAAAATTATGATAGTGGCCTTCTATCCTCTCTACTCACTTTTGCGGAAATGGGATGTACAAATAAAATAGAGAATTTTATTTTGATTATTTGAATATTACGTAAACAAGAAAAATATTCAAGAAAATAATAATATTAAAATATATTTCTTTAATTGAATAAGTGCCAAAATGAGTTGTATTTATAAAAAATTAATTCGAGTCACCGCAGCTATTTTATTTTCGATATTAGGTAGTTTCCTAAATTTTTGTTATTTTTTCACATTACTTTTTATTGCACCTATCAATTTAGTGAGCATTATTCGAGTAATAATTAATTACGGTTGATAAGTATGCGTGCGTGGGTTTGGAATCCATTTTTAATATTATTTATCAAAGTGTAGCTACCTATTCACATATATTTAATATTTAAACATATGTTAATTGGTAAAACTGACAAATGTTACAAGACCATCTAAAGAAAATGAAAGAACATTTAAATAATGTCGTAAATATGCGTATCTTAAAAATAACTGGCTTAATAAATTCGAATGATAAAATTTTATGAAATAATTACATTAATAAAATAATTAAAATGTATATATTATTTTCCCGTATAACCTTACGACGAGCCAGCCTAATAACCAGTAGGGAGCAATGGGGCATGTCTTTAATGTTGGCATCTATGTTCATATCGGATACTAATATAATGCGCGGGATATTGGTATACTTTTATTTATTTAATTTTATTATTTAAAAAACTTGTACATCTTTGTAACTAAACACTTTTAGATTTTCACAGCAGTCAGATAATATCAATCTTTTCCGGGGTTTTTTCGCCGCGTGTCGGTATCCAAAGTTTCGATGCACGCTTCAGTGACCTCACCAGGACTGAGGTTTTATAAATAAACTTATTATTTTATTTATAAAGATAAGCACAAGGAAAAAAATGATTGACGTCAGCTGTCATTATCAATCTGAAACAGCTATACAACCACTAAACAAGGCACTCTACATATTTTACACATGAAAATAGCGTTGACTATGCATATTATTTGAAATAAAAACCTTAACCGCAGAGCTATCAGGAATTAATAAATACTATAAAAAATAGTGGTTATTGCAATAGATATCTAATATAAGTTTTATAATAATCAGAAATATTACATATTTTACTCTATTGTAATTTTAACTCATCTGAAATTATAAACCGTATGTATTATAGATTCAGATCACGATTACCAGTCAAATATATTTTATTATCTAACATCATGTGAAAAGAACGATGCTCTAATTTGTTAATTAAAATTATCAACTTATGTAAAAACAATGCGAGATGACAAATTAAACAGATAAATATACTACAATAGCGTGCGAATAATTCCAGAGTACATATTATTGAAAAGAAAAAATATTTGCATTGAATTATCATACGAGCGTTAAAAGTCCACGTCCACAAATAAAATAATTAATGTAATTTGAGAAAAGTATTAATAAAATTAAAGTGAGCCAAATGTATCGCGCACCGGCATCAGCTCGTGAAACTCTATTCCCTCGCCGGCTTGTGCGGGGCCCACTAGATTTTATCTCTCTACTCGAAAAATGTACGTAAACACGCACACCCATTCAATCTGCGGCTGTGTGCGAGCCCGGCGATACACATGTACACACTTGTACAGTCAGCCGCCGCGGTTGTTTTTTTACCATTTTTGTCGGTAACCTATACAAATTTATGTTCTGCTCGCACACGCTTCGACCCACCGTACATTCGCGACTGGACGCCGCCAATATACCGTGAAGTACCGCGACTTGAAGTTAAAAAGTTACATTAATCATACTTTTATTTTTAGTATTACGCGTAAATGATTGAACATTTTTGTAAAGTTGCCTCACTTTCCGTACCGCTCGTTCGTTTTGTTGGCGGCGCGCGAGTCGGGCATTCGCCCGCTCGCTCGCGAGTCCACGTGGACTACATCGAAAGCGTCGCACGCCGTATGAGAATAAAAGATTTTCCCTCCATTGGACGGTTTTGAGCGCTGCCATTGGCTGGAAAGCGAAGAACGCTTATTAAAGGCGTGGTTTGAGTGTTTTGAGCGCGCCGATTGGACAAGAGAGTGTTGTACCATCTCGCGGTTGGTTTGTACGATTTTTGTGAGATGTTCAGTCCACGTGGACTCGTTTATCTATTCGTGTTGGGTTTGAGGATTGGTTTGAGCGGGTCGGGGCTACGGGATGGGCGAGGGGGGTATACGGGCAATCAGTATGTGTGCGCCTGTGTGCGTGACGCCTCCGCTGTGTGAGTATAGAAATGTATGGAAGCTTATAGAAGGCGACCATATTTATAGGGGTGCAATCAGGAACGCGGGAGTGAGAGGGAGAAGCGATATTTTTTTTGCTCGCTAGAAAGAGAGGAGCGGTGCATATTCGCCTGGCAGCCATTTTGAGGGGGGAATGTTTTTTTTTTTTATATTTTATTTTTTCCCCCTTGGCACTAGGTTGGGTCCGCGCGCCTTTTAGGAAATCGCGTTTTCATATCAAACGTAATGCATTCAGGGTTCGGGCTCGGGCTCGGTATAATAACAGGCGATAAGTATGGCGGACGGATGGATATTCAGAATTACGCGATGACTCGTAGATAATTGATCGGTCAACAGCTTATTATAATATTATCATCATATCTTCATAAATGGTACATATTTCTCTTATTAACATTTTATTTGGCAGCTTATCATTTAGCGTCTACAAAAAAATAATTTAATAACCAAAATTGATTATTTAATTTAAACAAATAATTAACTTTGTATTGTACACGCTTTAAAAATAATATATATATATATTTTTTTTATTTTGTAAAAAAAAAATTGCGGTAAATACCAAAGCTGCTGTGAAGGTAAAGGCCCGTTAGGTGGGTGGGTATTTGGAACACTTCTCCGTAAACATTTTCCCATAAAAAAGTGACCGCCCTTTACGGCGCGCCCAGCGGCTCTCCAACTGTTTCTCTCGGAGAGAGATCTTCACACAACACTTTACTTCCATTATTTCCGTAAACACGAATAGTCGTGTTGAGACATTGCGTCATTATTGAACAACTCGGATAAAATTAATTTATTCATATTTAGAAATTAATATTAATTACCCGACGAATAAGTAGGTACCTACGTACATTTTAATATAAGAGATAAAGAAAGAGAATTAAAATTATGACATTTGCTATTATTACCTAATAATAATAATTCATAAAAATGTATTAATATTTATTAAGGAGAACACATTATTATTGTGAAGTAGAAATTATTCAGAACATAGAACAATACTAATTAAATGTATTAATTAGAAAGATATACATATGGGTTTGAAAATTTGTCATCAAAAGTACTGTCACTTTAACATAGTTGGATAATGCATCTTTCCTGGTTTGAATCCCGTAACGCAACAATAATATTTTCCGATAAAATTGTTTTTATATTTATATCTTTCTAATTAATACATTTAATTAGTATTAAAAAATATTTTTTCAACTGAAATAGTATTTTTTTCTTTATGGTTATTTATATACCTATTTATATAGAATATAATATAAAAATTAAAGTAAATTTGATTAAAAACCCTCCTAGCGGAGAAGCGATCCCCAGTCTCCTGCGTGATAGGCAGGAGTGCTAACCATTAGATTGTCGAGGAATTACGATGTATAAGTATCCTAAATTTTTATTAATACTGGCTAGTTACTAACTCAACATGGGTAACATTATGTTTAATAAAATATAAATTAATATTAAAAATACTAATTACATCTATTAATTATAAAGATATACATATAAAATCAATTTTATCGTAAAATATTGTTGTTGCGCCTCCGGGATTCGAACCTGGTCGAATCTCTTTCCAAACCGGAGAAGGTGCATTAACCAACTATGCTATAGCGACAGTACTTTTGACGACAAATTTTCGAACCCATATGTTACACTTTTCAAATGAATACATCTATCGTTCCATTATTTGAAAGCCATCTACTTTGTTTTTACGGAAACTCAAATACCTTTGAGTAAACCGATAGCAGGCTATAGTATACAGACTGTAGACTGTAGCATAGTTGGATAATGCACCTTCCCCGGCATGGAAAGAGATCCAGGTTCGAATCTTGGTGATGCAACAACAATATTTTTCTATAAAATTGATTTTATATGTACATCTTTTTAATTAATACATTTAATTAGTTTATTAAATATAGCAGATCTATGTTCTGAATAATTACAATTTCACAATAAGAATGCGTTCTCCTTAATAAAATAATAATATTATATTTTAATTTAAAATAAGTACATAGACATCTCTTTTAACATTGTCTTAAAATACGAGTCTCGAGTGTCTTACTAGACCATATAAAATTATACATCAATATGCCAAATTTTAACACAATAATATAGGTACTTATATATGACAATTTGTCACCACAGTCTACTAGGGGAGTAGATAAGATTGCAGAGCACTTGTTTTGTATGGGAGAGGATACTCGCGATTTTGGTGACGTCCGGTATTGATACCGGTACCGGTACGTATGTATAAAGTGGTGTGTTATATAAATATTACAAAATTTCTAACGCAAAATAAACGTATTATTTTGCAAAATGTATGTGTGCTATGAAAAAAAACTCTACGACTATTGGAACCCGATGACTGTTCGTACAGTCTGTTCACATATCCGTCGGCCATCGGCGATGGGCTATTTATTGTTGCTTTTTTAGTTTTGCCAGCAGGGCATTTTTCTTGTAGGTGTTTCAGTGTGTGTCGCACATGCGCCCGACAACATGTGGCCTCATATACAGCGGCCGAAAGTCGTAAACGTCTTTTTAATGTTTTTATTTTTTTAATAATTTTATTATACACTAATGTCATTATTATTTTTTCTGTCATTTCGTAGAAGATGTTAACGCTATCTTAACTGGGAATGTCGGTGAGTAAAAAATGTAATAAAAATATTTTCGAAAGTTTATTAAATACAACTTAAAACCAGGGCCGGTCTAAGCAGCTCGGACGCCCCGAGCAAAATTGTACTTGGACGTCTTCTCGAGTATTTCATGGTCACTCAATATGAATACATTTATGCATATTAATTATTTCGCATACCAATTTGAGAAATTAATGTCGCAAGAAAAATGAACGCTAATGAATAATAAACTATAGATAGGGTGATGTCATTATAATGCTCTTATGGATAATAGTATATTTATTAGTAGTGTAAATATAGAAAATACGCAATAGAATGCCTTTAAAGATATTGTGAAAAAGTGGGAACATTAATAGGTTGCTATAGCGAAATGGAAAACACGCCTACAGGTTCAGATTCGAATCCCAGTAGCAATTAAATATTTTTCGATACTTTATTTTATTACGAGAACACGTTCTCATTGTGAAGTTGTAATTATTCAGAACATAGGTCACAGACAATTTTATAGAAAAATATTGTTATTGCGGATTCGAACCTGGATCTCTTTCCAAGCCGGGGAAGGTGCATTATCCAACTATGCTACAGCGAGATGATTTTTGATGACAAATTTTCGAACCTATGTGATACACTTTTTTCAAATGAATACATTTATCGTTCCATTATTTGAAAGAGCCATCTACTTTGTTTTCACGGAATCTCAGTAATATCGCTGTAGCATAGTTGGATAATGCACCTTCCCCGGTTTGGAATCCCGGTGGCCTAACAATATTTTTAATTAGAATTGATTTTATATGTATATCTTTCTAATTATTACATTTAATTAGTATTTGATACATTATTTATTAATTTATTAGACTTTATTGACATACATGTTTTTGTTGTAACAGAGGTATATATAAAACATTATAATATAACACTATAAACATAAGATACAATTATATTGCAATTAAGTATAATATTCGTAATTTATTGTATGGTATGGGGTAGACTTCACTTCTGATATATACAGCATTGTCCTGGCTACTTTTCTAAACCACCGTCTGTGCTAAAGTAGATAATTTTTACGGTATATTTTTCTAGTTGATTAATTTAATTTATATTAAAATACTACAGAATTATATTCTGAAAATGCAACTTCACAACAAAAATGCGCTATCTTTAAAAATATAAAATTATTATTTAATTTAAAAAAATTGATTTAAATATAAGTAGAGTATTTGTAATTCTTATAGCAAGAAATCGGTAAATTGATATTCTTATAGAAGGAAAAAAAAAATTGAAAACCTGAGTTTTTTAAGTTGGTGTACACACATAGTAGAATCTTCGGTGAAACCTTTATCTATCGTTTTTGAAGGGACCTATGAATGCGGGAATTCAGAAAAAAGTTAAATATTTCATACTTAAATGTTTAATATATATTCAAAAAAACATTTATATTTTACATGTAAATGAATGTGTTTAAATAAAAAGCTGCACAGAGATAAAAAAAATAATGAATTAAACTTTGTATTGTCCAGCGGCAGTCAGTAGCGACATTCTATCTGAATGTTCCGCTCATTGTTTACGAATGCTATTGATCGAAATCAAGCATTTAGCAATGAAGCAGGCTGCGTAATTTAAACGATTAACGCGGTAAAATGATGCATAGAGGAACGATCCATGCGATCTATTTTTGCGTGTTTTGTATGAAATTAATTCGGGACCGGAATAAATAAACGATACATGCGGGAAAACGATTATTCGAGGAACGATCGATCGAGATTTCACTGTATGTGATGTAATGTAATGAAATAAATGGAAAAAATAAACGATACATGCGATTATTCGAGGAACGATCGATCAAGATTTCTCTGTATATCATGATGGTATCACAGTAAAACAGCTGTTTTCAATAATATTTAACATAGATTAACTGTATCTGCGACATCAGGCCTGATGATGGACTCGATTGGTTCCGAGACGTCGGCCAGAGAGGTCAAAATAGCTCAGAAACCTGGTATAGTAAATTTAATTTTAAAAAACTGATGAAATAAAAGTGTTCTCCGAAGCATTGTCTAAAGATGAGTATTCATTATTTTGTAACTAAGCTTGAAAGCCTCGCAGAGTGGATCTGGAACAAGTTTGCCGAGCTCGTTTATAATTTATATGAAAAAACGTTGAATGTTTGCCCTTTGGCAATCGCGTCACGTGTTCCGCCCCCCACCTATCGCCCCTTTATATAACTATCTCGGCTCCCGTTGTCTCAAACGACGTACAATATTAATGGTGGTGTTTCCATCTCCAGTGATCGGTTATTCGCGAGCTTACACACTCACTTTACACTGCTGAGCCCACACTCAAATCGAATGCCATCACGGAGAGACTGATGAAAAAAATAGCATTGATAGATTAACTCTGAACACAACTGTATGTGATTTCAGTTGGAATTTGATATGCAGATGTTGTTACAGGTGGCAGGGGCGAACTGGCCCGCCGGTACACCGGGTGATGTCACGGTAGGTAGATTTTGTTTCTATTGAAATTCATCGAAAACTAGTAGCAATCAAAAAAATGATCACTAATTAGATCCTTAATTGAAGTTAATCATTTTCAACATTTAAGCATTTATCATATCTATTCATGAGCTTCAAAGTCCCGCTGTAGTAATCAGATACCGCAGTCCAACCAACCGATGACTGCAATTCACTTTCATCTAATTTTCCACCAGGAACTCTTTAAACTTAGGAAAAAGGAGAAAATTGCTTGGAACAAAGTCTGGATTATACGCTAGTTAGATTATCGAGCCGATTTGAATAGCCGAAAACCTCCCACCCGAGGCTATGCTGAGCAGTTTTCTAACTAAATAGACTGATGTACACATTTACAACAGCGAGACTTAAAAACTCGTGAACAGATATGATTAATGTTCAAATAATATATATATTTTTTTGATTTATAGTATAGTACAGTGTGTTATTATATTATTATTTTTTAATTAAATCCTACAATAAATCATATATTTTTCTAAAATATTCTAAATGCAGAGAACATCGATTATGTAGTGCTGGATGAAAAATAGGTTGATTGGTTTTGATAATGACGTCATTATCGATCAAATTGTGGAATATAGTAAGAACTGTATAAAATAATATAAAAAATGTGTGTGTAACTGGTGATTCTTCGTCTTCTTTTAAATAAGCAATCCACCCTTCAAGAGTGATTTGTGCCATTTATCAAGTTAAAACTCCATTTTATAAAAAAAAGTACCATAATATTATAGAATAGGAAATATTACATTACAAGTCAATACCATTGTCGTTCAAAAAATTTGCCATTATATAGATTAAATATGGCGAGTTAAGGGAAAGAAAATGACACAAGTTAACCGGGAGTTGAAAATTATCACGGACAAGACCACTGTAAAAAAAAAATCAGTGATCCACAATGGACAGGCAAAAATGATATGGTCAAGGGTTTCTTCCTCGGCACCACACTCACACACTGGGGGATCTATTAAGTTCAATCTGAATAAATACGAGACTACCTGACAATGCCAAATTCTTATTCGAGATATATTTGATATTGTTCTTTTGGAGACTTTACTTTTGGAGAACCAGGGGGTGCGGGGAATATATCTTTGAATTATTTTAAGCCGATTACCCTTATGATTATTTGGATTCATCCATTGTGCAGTCCAGATAGAATTCGTACGTTTTTAAACTGGTGACTCTTTATAACTTATTAAGAAGAACACATTCTTATTGTGAAGTTGTAATTATTCAGAAGATAGGGCTGTGATATTTTAAATACTAATTAAATGTATTAATCAGAAAGATATACATATAAAATCAATTCTGTCGAAAAATATTGTTGTTGCGCTACCGGGATACGAATCGAATTATCCAACTATTCTACAGCAATAGTAGATTTGACGACAAATTTTCGAACCTATATGTTACACTTTCCAAATTAATATTTCTACCGTTCCATTATTTGAAAGCCTTCTATTCCGGTAGCGCAACAACTGTTGAACACAAATTGAATTTATATATATGTATATCTTTCTAATTAATACATTTAGTATAAATATAATTATTTAACAATAACCTAACAGCGTGCACGTCAAAATGTATGTAAGTGGACAAGGAAAGTGTTTTGTGTCAGGAAAGAAGAGTGTGGCGTTCTATCCTCTTTGCTATATCTCTGCGGAGGTACGGTGTGATGACAAGTCAAGTTAATTATTTATTTACTTTGAATATGTATTAAATATATTAATGCAACAATATTTTTTGATAAAATTGATTTTATATGTATATCTTTCTAATGAATACATTTAATGCGCATTTAAAATATCACAGACTTATGTTCTGAATAATTACAACTTCACAATAAGAATGTGTTCTCCTAGTAATAAAGTTGTATCAGTGTGCCCAAAATTTAATAAAAACGAATTGATAATTCTGGCGTCTGCTATCAGATTACTCTAAAGTATTTGAGTTTCCGTAAAAATAAGGTAGATGGCTCTTTCAAATAATGGAACGATTAAATGTATTAATATCAAAAAGGTAACACATAGGTTCGAAAATTTGTCGTTAAAAATATCGTCGCTGTAGCGTAGTTGGATATTGCACCTTCCCCGGTTTGGAAAGAGATCCAGGTTCGAATCCCGGTGGCGCAACAATAATATTTTTCGATAAAATTGATTTTATATGTATATCTTTCTAATGAATATATTTAATTCATATTTAAAATATCACAGACCGTCTGTTCTGAATAATTACAACTTCACAATAAGAATGTGTTCTCTTAATTTATTTATTTTTATAAAAAATGTTTTTTTTTTATATTATGGGCCATCTGCCGGTCTCGGGTCCCCGATCCGTTCCTGCAAGTGGGCATAATTTTAATAAGCTACGTACTGATATATATCAGATTTTATAAATACAGATTGGTACAATATATCCAGCCGTTAATCAATATTATTAGACTGTTTATATTACTAAGTCATGTAGGTAACCTTGTTTAATGATAAACTTGTATTTTTTTAAGTTACGCGATTTATAAAGATCAAATATTATACATACATAAGCGATAAGTTTGAAGATAAAGATTTTTTATAATTTTTAGTACCTACTATCTATCGAGATACATGTGTTTATAAGCTGTAATAAGTCGCAGATAAATTATTATGATCATCCATTGCGAAGTGCATTTGTTTTTTTTGTTTGCCGTGTTTTAATATTTTTTTCCTAACACTTCTTTTTCAATAGTATACGGTCTTCATTAAAAATTTTTTTTTAAATATTAGTTTAAATGTTTGAAATTTGAGATGTATTCAGTGACCACCAATTTATTTGGTGTAATAATTTATTTATTGTAATATACAATGTGTATTTTTATACATTAATCTTGCATTTTATGTTCACTCTTTGAAATCAAAAATGATTGGAGGATGCCGAGAATCGATCCCTGTACCCCTCGCACGTTGTCAATGCACTGCCATCTTAGCTACTCTATTAGTAAGCTCTGACGTCAAAACGCTGATATAAAAAAAAATTAGATACATCAGTTGATCTTGAAATAAGCCAGAGAAACCGGAGTTCGATTCCCCTCTAGGGAAATTTTTATTTTATTTATTTAACAGAATTCATAAATATTTATTTTATGTACCTATATATTTTGTACGTGTAAGTCAGATATACATAGTGTGTATTTATACAATTATGCCCAAGACAACATGCTTGTAGATTTTTGAAAATGTGATATAATCTTACAACGATAATAATAATAATAATAAAAAAATAAATCTTTGGACCTATTGGATGACTTCGGTCACGCTTCATACGAACTTGAATGCTGCATAATATCACGAACTTGTAAAAAAACTCTTCGAACTTTGTGAAATACAAAGTATTGGATTTGCATGATCTGCAAGTTGGCAAACTTGGCCGAGGACAAAAAATATATTTAATTTATCTTTTGGTCATTTCCCTTCGCAGAATTATACGCGTTAAATAGGAGACCGACTGGCTGGCTGACGGCTATAAAATCCTTTAATAATCTCTAACCGCATTATGTACATTCCAGTGTTCGTATACGAAGTTTGTCAAATATTACCGGACATATTTTAGCAATTTATTTGTATAGGTAAATACATTGCATCGGGATATTTAGTTTGAATTGATGTCCCCCTACCGGTTCCCACCGGTTCAAGCGAACCGGTTGTTTAAATTGGAAACCTTTCACCGAACCGTTTGGTACTAAATATATACTAATCTACTCAACTATTGATAACTTTAAGAATTGCTGTTTATTACTAACTTTAAATCACGCCGTTTTTTCGCGGGGGTAGGTAGAGAGGATTTAACGCCACACTATTCTGTCCTGATACACAATTCTCGCTTCATCAACATTTATACATCTTCTCATGCAAGCTCGCCGATTATTGAGGCTTCTAACAGGACCATCCTCCAGTAACTGGTTTACCTGGACGTTCTCTATTTCTGGTGCCATTAACATTTGCTTCATATATCTATCTCACTGTATTAGATCAGCTTTACATTCTTTTCTTATTTCTTCATTCTTTACTCTGTTATAAATAAATCTGCAGTATAAACGCCTAAGCGATCTCATTTCCACTGCATTCAGTCTACTTTTATTCCTCTTCTGCCAGCTCCAGGCCTCATTTCCATACATCAGTGTCGGTACTAGAACTAGTACTAGTCTTGCCTCGGTTGATATGTTCCCGTTGAAAATAATTCCATTCAAAGCGCCGATAATTTTGTCTCCCTCCTTTCGATATATCTTTCTCAGTCTTTTCATTTCTATCGAACATACTTCCCAAATACACAAATTCATCTACTTGTTCCAACCATTCATTACCTACAAGTATTTTGCACGTTGTCTTGTTTTCCTCCTTCTCAAAAACCATAACTTTCGACTTGTTGATGTTACAGTGAATCTGTATTACCAGTGAGAATATATTTTCACTGGTGAAAGTATATTTTCGCTAAGCCGGTCAGTGGATGTATATCTAACAATGAAGATACAAATTCACTGGTTACATTTAGTGAGTTTGTATTCGTTGACAAACGAGAATACGAAAATATTTGGCCTGTGTCGATGTGTCGCCCTACAGCATGGCAACAAATAGTTTGGTGGCGTGGGTGGCGTTTACAAATGCCACATTTATTCGCTTATAGTATTTTCATTTATATTAAATAAAACTATTTACTGCATAAACTACCGTGTTTATAATCTCAGCCATTTTTATTTCCTTTTCAACACATAGGTTAGGTTAGGTTAAGTTCAATTATAGGTTACGGTAGAATATACATTTACTAAAACCTGCTAGTGAAGTTATATTTCCATCAGTAGAAATATATTTCCACTGGTGGAAACGTATTCGGATATGATTTCACTGAAACGTCAGTGAAAATATTTTCTCACTGGTAATACACATTCACTGTAACATTGACATTAATAATAATTCCTCGCATACATCGTACATTCTACTCACTGGACTGTAATTCTTATTCATTATTCGTCATTAATATTGCATCATCGGTTTACAATAAACAGCATACAATCAAATCGCCTATTTTTGCTCCTACATTAATCATTCATTCACCAGTTCTTTTGTTATTTACGGTCAGCATAAAATCATTAAAATTGTTTCTAAACAAATTAGAAATATGTGTTATTGTTTTTAAATTCCTGTCAGGGACAAATGCATTTAGAATATGCGGTGGAAGAGGATATATGAACGGTTGCCAGGATGATATTAAAATGATTTAAAGTTATATATTTTTCATTACTTTGAATGTTGAAGTGTTGGCTTAGTGATTTGATATAATATTTAATTTGATTTGATTTCCCTCGATTTTCAATGCCACTGCAAATCATAATATAATACGTTTCGGTGGTTAAATTTAGTCAGTAATTGATTGAAGATCTTCGTATTGGTTAATCCGAAGACTTGACTTCCCGACTACCGAGTTGTTCAGTTGTTCGTCGGGCAGACGGCAGACACGACTGAACCCATAACCATAAATTTGAATGTAAACAGTCTCACGGAAATGGTGGATTAGTTACAGTAATTATAACCGGAGTGTGACTTTCGTATTCTACAAATTAGAGTGTTTTCATCTAGTGAAAGGAGCGCGTATAGCATTTAGCTTAGGTAGGTACTTCACTAAGTTAATTATCTTATTCGCATTTCAAATAAAGTCGTCGCCGGCGACGTTCGACGTTGAAAATAATTTAATGTTCGCACTATTTTATTAATCTGTTTCTTTCTCTTAGCTTTGTTCTTTCGTGAATTTTTCTATTATGAATATTTTGGTGAGTACTTAATATTGAAATTATTAAAAAGTTCATTTTTGAGTGATTAATTATGATGTAAAAATTATCGCATTCGCTTAAGAACTGCTTTATTTACTCAAATTATAATATTAAATAATTAAAACACTTTAAAAAAAATATGTGCTACACACATAATTGAGTATTATTTTTTATCACGACAATAGTTTTTAAATCTCTCTCATCAATTAACATATAGATAAATAACAACAGAATGTTGTTATGGACTGTTGATGAGAGGGACAACACCTTTCGAAACTGTCGCGTCAGAAATAATACTTGTGTGTAGCAGGCGCCGTCGTTTCATAGATGCTTTGGATGCTCCTCATCCCTTGTGTTCTAGAGTCAAAAAGCTTTGGACTTTTTGTTTCTAGCCAAAAACAACACTGCTAAAAATAAATTCATCCTATCCTTTAGAGACCAGTCACAACACACACTACGACAAGGCGCGTGCACATAATACATATACATTCTCAACATTCGAATATCTATGATTCTCGTAACAACACAAATACTAGCAATAGTGGATTCTATAATTTATTCCGTATCCACAAAGTTTGAAAGTATTCGACTTTCGAGTTCGAATTCCGCCTGTCAAGGTCTTTGAATACTGTAATAGCATCCAACGTACAAAAAACAACTTTAATGCATGTGGATATAATGCACAGGATAGCATACATATTACGAAACGAGCGGATTATTTTGAGGAATTTGTTCGTGTGACGCAATTCTGACAGTTTGGATTGAATACTAGAAGCCGAATTATTGAAACATCCTTCGATTATCTATTTAAATAAAAAAATGGATCTGTAATTGATGTAGCCGAGCGTAAAGGATTTATAGAGCTAATTTGACAGACTGTTTTTGTCAGCAGTTGCATCTTGTTCGTGGGCTAGTCTATAGATTAATATATTTGATAGTAGGTATTAACTTATCCAGCATCACTTCTACAAACAGTCACCGACCGCCACTGGTGTGTAGTACAATGTTTGGCTTATTAATTAATTATTAGTAACAGCCTGAATCATTTTAAAATCTAATAAATAATTATAATAGTTTGTATGTAGCATGTATTTAACTGTTCTGAAAGATTGGTTAAGTCTTATCCAATTTTTTATTCCTTATTTCTTCTTCTTCTTGTGTCCTATCCGTTCAAAGCACGCTGGGTGTCATGACTTTTTTTTACC
The DNA here is from genome assembly GCA_022840565.1 of Eubasilissa regina. Classification (NCBI taxonomy): domain Eukaryota; kingdom Metazoa; phylum Arthropoda; class Insecta; order Trichoptera; family Phryganeidae; genus Eubasilissa; species Eubasilissa regina. The sequence goes on from JAINEB010000007.1 coordinate 17,124,693, forward strand.
ACGTTTTTATTATCCATGCTTGAGTCACTGCAAACATTAAAAATAATATTAGATAACAGATATAAATGATACAGAGAAAATACTGACTAGTGAGGTAGGCAGGTGACACATGAAATATTGAATGTATTCAATGCAGTAGGTATAGATTTAGGTTATGTTGTTACCAAAGATATTATATAATCATATATAATATACGTAATACAATATTTGTACTTTTGTTTAACCAACATCTTTGGCCAAATAAATCTGTCGTTTATCCCTATCGTGTATTTATTTATAATTTTAGAGTACTGTTAATAGTGATTTAACGTAAAATAATACTTTCTTACCCATATAAAAAATTTATGGACGTTTTTAAAAACACTTTCTATGACTGAACATGATTCATTTATTATTTGAAAACGTAATAACTAAATGAAATAATTATTTTTATTGAAGGTTAACGTAGGAAATAGTTCTGCCATTTACTTTTTGTTTTTCCCAAATCAAAAACCAAACCATGCACCAAATTTAAAGAACAATCATGAAATCAACAGGTTAAAAACAGTAAAACAGTAAAATTCGCGAATTAGTAAAAGAGGAAGTAGACACTTCAATGATTTGCACGCAGTTGTAACCCTTTCTAATGTTATTCTGTTAACAATCAGCATAAGTAACGATTCCATACAAAACGGACCAACCGAAAGGAATTTTCAATTCAGTAAACAGCCATTTATATGACTCGAGTAATTCACTAACTTAAAGACAAAACTGAAAGTAATGTAAGCAGCACGATGCGGCGAATAAAAAAAGAGCGCCACGAGTACAGCGGTGAGTTTATAGAACTAAGCAATTAAAGTCTCTACTGGTACACAGATAGCACTAATTGCAAAATATTATTTTTTTCATTAATGTTAATCCAATTTTTAAATTTATGTTTGTTTCCCAGAATTTTTATTTATGCACAGCTTTTTTGCTTGTATGCACTGCACGCCCCTGGTAAATAGGTACCTAAGTATGTCCAAATAAATAACGAAAGGGTGCATCAGGTGTTCAATTGTTTCGACTGTCTTTTTTTTGTTATGGGTTGTCAGTTATCATCACACTTACACATAAATTTGTATATTCATTAACTAATTAAATGTAATTTAAAGAATAAATAAATTAAGGTGTTTATTAATCGTACAATGTCAACTAAGTTTGTCAGTATTTATTACAAAAATAAAGCCATACTATCAATATTTTTTAATGACATACAAATACTAGATACAAAGCCCCCAGCTATGTCTAACCATCCAGGGACGCCGGCGAGGGTCTCGGGCACAGTCTCCTGTTTACTAGAGTACCATTTTTTTTACATTTTTCTTATGGCTGCCTGGTTCGAGAAATTTTTTGACCTTTAAGTCGACATTTTTGTCTATTATACTTTGCCCAATCGATTGATATGGCACGTTTCCCTGGATAGTAAATGATCCAGTTCTGTATCCCGGTACCAACCGAAATATTTTTTTAATTAATAGTTTTTTTCTATGTATCTTTCTAATTAATACATTTAATTTGTATTATGTATAAATATGTTATATCTAAATGCAGTACATGCTCCTTTACTTGTAATGGCCTATGTTCACGGTCATGTCATAATCGAATATATATATATCTATTGTCTTGAACACACTTTTATTCAAAACATATATTGTAGAGATGGGTTGAATATTAATGAGGGTGCGATGATTCGTTATAACCAGGGGTGTGCAGTGCTTACAAGCAAAAAAACTATGCATTACTAAAAGTGCTGGGAAACATATATAAATTAAATAATTGGATTAACATAACGAAAACATTATTTTACTATTAGCGCCATCTGGGTACCAATAGAGACTTTAATTTATTAGTTAAAAACTATCACGACAACTAACCGCTGTACCCATCGCGCTTTTTAGTATTCTCTGCATCGAGATATTCACATTGTTCTGTTCTGTCTTTAAGTTAGTGAATTACTCGAGTCATATAATTGGTTATTTACTGAATTGAAAATTTCTTTCGGTTGATCCGTTTTGTATGGAGTCGTTACCAATGCTGTTTATTAACAGAATAACATTAGAAAGGGTTGCAACTGCGTGCAAATCATTGAGTGTCTACTTCCTCTTTTACTAATTCGCGAATTTTACTATTGATTTCATGATTGTTCTTTAAATTTGGTGCGTGGATTGGTTTTTGATTTGGGAAAAATAAAAAGTAATTCGCAAAACTATTTCCTACGTGAACCTTTAATAAAAATAATTATTTCGTTTAGTTATTACGTGAAGGTTTTCAAACAATAAATTAATCATGTTCAGTCATAGAAAGTGTTCTTAAAAACGTCCATACATTTTTTATATTGGTAAGAATGTGTTATTTTATGTTAAAACTTAAACTTTAAAAACACTATTAATAGTACTCTAAAATTACAAATAAATACATGGTGGTGGAATAAGATAACGTAGACTGTATCGAAAATAATATTAATCAGTGGATGCAACCCGAATTGGAAGTCTGAAGGAACTTAAGGGCAGATGGATCTGGTCTACCTTGCTTTAAAGTTCTGGGTTGAACGTCGTCTTCACCTCCGGTTGACGAGCACGTTTGTTGTGCTTAACCGACAAATCACTGCTCTTCTGGAACTGTTGAATACACTTCTTCTTCACGGTCTCAGCGTTACGCACGGCGCGGATGTAGGACGGCATAAAAAAGGCAGAAGATCTTGATAGTTCGCGGTTCAAGCTTAAGTATGGTAAGTAATGAGTTGGCCAGAGCGGGACAGGTATTGATTATTGGATGGACGAAATGGACAGGGAATGAGTATTCGACTTGCGTTATCACATGGTATGGTCGTATAAACGACGGATTTATTTTGTCTAAAGATGTTGGTTAAACAAAAGTACATATATTATATGACATCATTGGTAACATCATAACCTAAATCTACACCTACTGCACGCCACTGGTTGTAACACATGCACACCGAGGCCTGAATAATAATCCAGTCCTGACAACGATCACCTACACAACGTGTCAAAAGCATTAAAAAGGTTTAATGAGAATATACAGAGAGGTAATGTAAATGCATTATAATATTTTCGAATGAAATGAAAATGACCATACACCTACCTACAATAAATGTTTAATAATAATAAAAAGCAAGCATGTAAATTACACTGTTGCGCATGAAAACGCGTTGCCAGTCCGACCGTGACAGTTATTTTATTTTAATTCTTTCTGCTTTTATTTTAAATTAATGTTCTCTTGTGTAAGATAGCATCGGAGCATGGCAACACTGAACCGAGAAGAGATTAATTCGAGTAAAACTGACTAATTAACAGATAAAAAAACATCGCTCCATTTTTATATATAAATTATGTTGTTGATTTTTAATAGATACCGTTTATCGTGTATTATAGTCGACGGAACGCCAAGTCTTTACCAGAAACGGGTCATTCGTTATAAAAACGCCTTAAAAAATATAAATAAAATAACAAATTAGCATCATATAAAGATGAAATTAAATTCGAGATAATGTTTGAAGACACTGAAATAAAATACAATGATGTGATTACGAGATGGAGAGAGTCGAACAAAAAACATGTTTTCTTAGTTCTTAGTGGCGATCCAATCATAACGTTGGTGTCGAGATTTTAGGTTTAATGCCAGCAGTCCACTCTCGCCGAGACACGGCGAGAGGAGTCGAGCACGAGATTGTGCTGCAGCTCTCGGCTTGCATCGCCATCTCGCTTGGCCACGCGCGCCTCGCCTCGCCCAGTCCACGCTCCGTTCCGGTCGGAGCGTAGACGAGGCGAGGAGCCTTGGCGAGAGTGAACTGCTGATATAAGAATTAAGACGATTCTTAAATCTTAAACCTGGAGGTGTGAAAGTAATAAACCAGACGGCTATAATTATGTAATAAAAAAAAATTATTCGTTACTTTGTATCAAAAAACAGCAAATTAACATACATAATGTAATTATATCCCAGATTTAATATTCAAGTAATTGAATTAATAATATTCTGTGACGTTGTATTTTATTCGTCCTCCGGCTCGCTCAGTGTAAAGCAAGAGGTGCGTGGTTCTGATGCACAGAATTCACCATGTCGTCTCCCATCCACATCAGTAGTCATTCTCACGAAAAAATAATAAAATGAGTTTTAAAACAACTGAGACAGATTAAAAGTATTTGTATAAATGCATTTGTGGTGTCACGTGTAGACTATTGCAACAGCGTATATGCTGGCCTGCCAATGTTTCAGCTGGATAGATTACAATTCATTTTAAATGCGGCTGCACGGATAATATATGGAATTTCCAAATTCTCTCATGTAACATCCCTTTTATATCAGCTACATTGGCTCCGATTCCCTAAAAGAGTTGAATTTAAATTGTGCTGGTTGATCTACAAGGCGACACAACATGGCGCCTCTGTATCTTCAAGAGCTTTGTATCCCAGAAAATTTGAATGGTAGACGTCAAACTCTTAGGTCAGCCTCTACTACAGCCGCAGGAAGGGTTGTAGAACCGATCAACCGTGGCCAGAAGTCTAAATTTAGTGAACGGACATTTGCGGTGGCAGGTCCAAAAGCGTGGAACTCTTTGCCCTCCGTCATAAGAAACAGTGCATCAGAGACTTTATTTAAGAAAAAACTAAAAACGCACCTTTAAAAAATCATTTCCATATGTGAAAATAACAATTTTTAATTTTAAAAACAAATAATAATGTAACTATAAACACTTTATGTGTAAAGCGCTCTTCAGGTGAAAGTTTTTACGAAAATGGCGCTATATAAATTATCCAATGTTATTATTATTATTAACGAGCACGCAAGATGTATGAAAGCGAACTAGGCGATAGTGTTACGTCTGGGCAGAAGAATGTGGCGTATTATCCTCTCTGTATATTCCTCTGGAGAAACGGCATGGAAGTTAAGTGTAACAGTAGAACAAATTTCAAATAGGGTTTTTTTTATGAGAAACACGTAGACATACTTAAACTTATTAATTGTGAGCTCTGCCGGTACAATAAAATATTCATCAGTAATGTTTGTGGTTATATCGAATAGTTAATCTTCATTTTTTCAGACAGCTTCGAAAATTCTTCTGAGGATTCTTCATTCAATTTGTAAGGTATTTGGTGCCAAAGATGAAAACGATCTGTGGCATGTAAGCTGCAACTTTGAATTAGACGCAGAACTTGGTGTACCCGACATTGTCCAAGTTAACAAGATAGATGAGGTGGGCCCTGCCAAGCAGCGATGTTTGAATGGCATTACCCAGGAGTTGGTGTCGTGAACTGGAAAAGAATAGCCGAGGTAGATTAGAGTTTCGAAAATTACTTCAAGAGGCCAGGATCCAGATTTCTGGTATTATCAGAGTTTTATACAGCATTTGTTTTCCTGAACATTATGTTCAACTTCTGCTGTTTTTGTAGGTCAAAGTAGCGACAATCAACACTGCTATACGAGTTTTTATCTCTTCTTCAGTTTTTTTTTATGACTGTAATAAGAATCCTAGATATTTTAAATACTAAATTAATGTATTAATTATAAATATATACATATAAAATCAATTTTGTCGAAAAATATTGTTTTTGCGTCACCGGGGTTCGAACCTGGATCTCTATTTCCAATCCGGAGAAGTGCACTACCATTGTGCTATAACGCCAGTATTTTTCTTGACAAATTTTCGAACCTATATGTTACATTTTTCAAATTAATACACCTGTCGTACCATTATTTGAAAGCCATCTACATTATTAGTATTTAAAATATCACAGACCTATGTTCTGAATAATTACAACTTCACAATAAGAATGTGTTTTCCTTAATAATCCTAGATATGTAAATGTATTAACTGTCTTAGAGGAGTAATTTTCTGCAGTTAGGATTTTTGCCTAATGTGCAGGTTGCAACCCACTGGCGTGCATTTGGTCGTCTCTTTATTTATTTACACATATATATATATACTCGTACATTCAACAACACAATACAACAATAGTGGTATGCACCCTCAAATAAGAAAGGTTTTGAATTATGGGGGTGACTGTCGACATTTATATAAAACAAGATCAAGATCTATATTCAATGTGAAAATTAATAAAAAACATTGAAATTGATCAGATTAAAACTTGGGTATAAAAATGATGTCGAATACATAAATATTTAATTATTTTGCAGACTTTTAAGTCATTTTAGAACCTCTTTTTTTGTACACATTTATATTTGCTGCTAATTAGATTGGATATACAGTCTAGGAGCAATGTATGATGCATGTCTCTGTCATATTCCTAATATAGCCATTTTAAAAATAACATGTTCATTAGTTTTGCTCCGAGTCTGATAGTTGTGACAGATTTTCAATTTGTCCTCTTTAATTTTTTTTTCACAAGACCCATATGTTTTTAACACTTAGGTAATAATAAATAATTTCATTGCGATACAAACAATTTAAGCTCTCGCTAAATATATACATATGTAAAATATTGACTAGGTAACGAATAGATACGTCGATATATTGCTAAATAATTGTCTTGCACTAGCGAGCACTGAAGACGCGGACATAAATTATACAATCTTAGTAATAGATAATTTATACGTATTATAATATAGGTCGTATAAACATATTACGTATTGATTTCCTTAGCCCGACATCTTGGGACTTAATTATTAATTCTTCATGCACGAAACCCATCTAGAACGGAGAAGGCTTGTATTACCCTGACCTCAGCTTTGTGGTCTTGTGGCTGTAGCAAAAAGCAACCACAAATGCACGTGTTTATTTCTCTTGAACCAAACAATTAGCCATAAATGCATTCGCAGCGGTCTGGGAGCATTTGATTTGGAAACAGCTTTTAATTTGGTTTCATCGATAACGGACTTATCATTGGCACATGTTTTTAATGTAATAACGAATTGTAATCAAAACTATATTCCACATGTTTTAGCTATTAAGTACCTATACTGTATCTAGTCTCTGTGGGGTATTAATATAACCAGTGGGGTGCAATAGGTATAGATTTAGGTTAAGCTGTCACCAATGATATAATACTATCGTTTATAATATATGTACTTTCGTTTAACCAACGTCTTTAGACAAAATAAATCCGTCGTTTATACGACCCTGCCATGTATTTATTTATTATTTTAAAGTACTGTTAATAGTGTTTTTAAAGTTTAAGTTTTAACGTAAAATAATACTTTCTTACCCACATAAAAATTTTACGGACATTTTTAAGAACACTTTATATGACTGAATATGATTAATTTATTATTTGAAAATCCTTAACGTAATAACTAAACGAAATAATTATTTTTATTAAAAGTTAACGTAGGAAATAGTTCTGCCAATTACTATTTGTTTTTCCCAAATCAAAAACCAATCCACGCACCAAATTTAAAGAACAATCATGAAATCAATAGTAAAATTCACAAATTAGTAAAAGAGGAAGTAGACACTTCAATGATTTACACGCAGTTGTAACCCTTTCTAATGTTATTCTGTTAAAAAACAGCATAGGTAACGACTCCATACAAAACGGATCAACCGAAAGGAATTTTTATTCAGTAAATAGTCAATTATATGTCTTGAGTAATTCACTAGCTTAAGGATAGAACAGAGAAATGTGAATAGTTCAATCCGGCGAACACACAAGAGCACCATGGGTACAGCGGTGAGTTGTCGTGGGAGTTTTTAGAGCTAAGCAATTAAAGTCTCTACTGGTACACAGATGGCGCTAATTGTAAAATAATGTTTCCGTTAATGTTAATCTAATTATTTAATTTATACATAGCTTTTTTGCTTGTACGCACTGCACGCCCTTGAGTATAACTAATAACTTTAATTTTCGTAACTCGGATGAAATATATACAATCACTTTCATATTATGTAGCTGTTATCTATCAAATTTCTATGTGTATGAGTAATATATATATATATATATATATATATATATATATGACATGTACTTCATGAGTAGATAATAATATTAGAGAGGTAAATTTAGGTCATGGAATTTTAAGTGGAATAAAATATTTTTATGTAGATATGTTGCTTTAAATTTCATTAAAATTTATGCACGTAAAGTAGGAATCTACAAAAATGAAAGTAGATACTTTTACATAATTTTACATAAAAAAATATCATGTAAGTATATAAATATGATGATAATTCAGGCTCGTAAAAAGGTATAAATGGATAAATTAATATTTTACCTAGCTAAATTTGATTAATTCCCGATATATTAATACTTAAAATTTATCATATAATTATTGAGCTTGATATATATATGAAACTCGCATAAAATTATAGTACACATTTAGTGCGGAGCTTACTCATTGTTTATTGCATCAAGAGATTCCAACCCGAATAGTCGATTTTCGAATATATTCGGCCTTTTTCTACTATTCGAGCACTCGAATATTCGTAAAGCTATTCGAATAGTATTCGTGCTTATTTCTAAGGATGGAATATTAAACAATTCTCAGGATTCTGATTCGGACGCGGATGAGATACCTGTTGCTTGTGCGAAGAGTTCATCGATGTCCGAATTGCAGACTGAATTAAGAAACCCCATTTTATACCTCGTAGTAACTACAGATGTATGTTCAAATAATCTAATAAAAGATTTTAGATATTTGGACAATTTAAAAAAAAGACAGAAACGTTAGACCTACTATTTAAAACACTTTTACCAGTTAAGCCCACGTCAACCGCTACTTAGTGAGTATTTTCAACCGCAGTGACGATAAAAATAATATTGAGAAAAAAAATTAAAATACTAAACGTTCAAGGCGTTGTTATTTTAAAATACGTATTTTTTAAAAGTACAATAAAAAAACTGTTTATGGTAAATTAACTCGTTTTCTTATACATTTTGATGTACTTACGTATTTATACGATTTATCTGAAGTATTCTAAATTAATATCATACTGTTGTAATTCGAATATTTTTAGATTCACTATTCGATGTTCGAATAGTTGGGATCTCTAATTGCATCTCATACGAAAAGCTGACCTGTTGTGTACTGACATTTTGTACCGAATTTAAAAAAATAGATTTAACGGCAGAATCTCATCGTGTACACACACCCTTAGACTGCCAAATTCAATATTGATATTTTGCGCATGCCTTGGAATATGAATATCTTCTATATCAAATACTAATTAAATGTATTTATTAGAAAGATATAGATATAAAATCAATTTTATCGAAAAATATTGTTGTTGCTACTGGGATTCACACCTGGATCCCTTCCAATCCGGGGAACGTGTATTAATCGATTATGCTATATCACACAGTACTTTGACGACAAATTTTCGAACCTATATGTTACACTTTTCAAATTAATACGTCTCTCATTCTTATCGTATTTCAAATTCCTTTGAGTAGTCCGATAGGAGACGCCAGAATTAACAATTAAGTGTAACATAAAGGTTATATGTAATATTACTCAGCGCATTTTTAGATGAAAAATATAAATTTAAAAAAAATCCCTTTGAACATATGAATATGGTTCTAGTAAACATCTAAAAAGAAATTATCTTCTGTACTATAATCTAATTGACACGTAGGATTGTGTTATATAATATGCGCGCATGTATATGTGTAATAGTGATGCGCTCAAAATCACGAACCATGAGTCAATCACTGATATCTTTGAGTCACTCTCACTGTCAGTGATTTAAAATATGGGAATATCGTGATTCGTGATTCAAATTTTTTTTGTCAAAAATTCTATTGATTTTCTGACGCCGCTGTTTAAATTGATTATCACAATACCAGATTTTTTGTAATTTGATCAGCGCCATCTAGTAGATTCTGCCAAGACGTTTTACGCATATTTGCTGAGAATTTGAGTTACATTTTTTAAGCATTTTTATTATTTTATATTAATTATTTTTGCTAAAATATGTTTTTTACGCAAATGAGGTTTTAATGATACAAATAAAAACGCTCAAAAATATGTTTTTTTTATTTCGTGTATTGTAGTATCGTGAATATAGTGAAATCGTGATAATGAAACTGTGATCGCAGTCACAGTTTTCAATCACTGATATTATCGAATACCAATCACAATCACACCGGTGAGTCGAGAGTAACATTTTTTCTCATCCGTAATGTGTAATTACATTTTGAAAAGTATAAGTATAAGGTGAGTACAAAATCTAATACATTTTTTTCACTTAATAATATAACTTTCGATACTCTGGCTGGCCCTGACCCTGAGCTGCGAGTGGCTCCTGTCAGGGCGCCAGAAGTGATGTCGCCATCGGCCACTGCACGTCCCCTCGTGTCGCCACCTCGTGTCGCCAGGTGCGGCCAATTAAGGCGACACATTACACGGGGCGAACGGCGCTAATTCAATCAGGACGCTCGTGCAGACGGCGGCCATTCTATTGTCTCCGCGAGTATTATTTATAGAGGCGGATATCGAAGGCTGACGGAGTTGCAAGGATCACATTTATATCACACGCCACTCCATTCTAAATGGAAGATATTACGAAACGAGCTTACGTGAACATCACTTATTTACATTTATTGAAAGAAGTCTAATCTTTTTTAATAAGTAGGTATGCGTGTTTGAAACTACTTCATTTAGGGTAGGGTGGGGATGAAAGTGCCTCTTTTTACAAACGACAGGATAACGTGATTATACAGCTTTTATGCTATACAATTCTTAATGTGTGTTGAAGAAGATATATATTTAATATATCAAAAACAATTGAATGGCTTTGAGTTTTCTTTTTATTTAAAAACACTCCTTACTCGTGGGGCTAAAAGTTCCAGGTATAGGGGATAGGGGTAAAAAGTACCATCAGTACTAACACCTTTTATTCTTTGTCCTGGATAACCCGGCGTGCTGATCTATACCCGCCCCATGTGCTGCTGTCTCAGGATTTTCTGATAACCGATTTATGAATCTCTTCAGTGACATTCTACAAAACAGCTCGCAAAGATTTATTTTCCCTTATAACCAAATCAGCAGCTTGTTTCATAAAGTTGATGGAAGTCTTTCCCCTCTCAGTTTTTCTCTAGTACGTCTTTATTCTGCAAATAAGAAGTAAAAGTACAAATAGTACCGGGAGTGGGGTAGAAAATGCCACCGCGGCACTTTTAACCCCATTCCGAAATTATAAAACAATGACAATATATATGGCTAAAAATGCACTCTACATTTATAAATAAATGTATAAGTGAATAGGATAACTTACTTGTCATACACAGTAGAAGAAAATGTAGTTCGAACTAACTCGCCAACCATAAAAATAATGTATAGACAGACGCCTGCACCTCCGACTAAGTGACGAAGTGCGAAGCGAGGTAGAGGGGATATCACCGCATCATTATATCATCTGTTAGACCATTACAGTCACAGTCTTTTACACTAATTTGAGGTATATTTTTTTTGGTTCCACTAGTGAACAAACTATAGACAATGTAATGTATCCATATTTGTCTATTTCGAGTATGTCAATTTTATACCATTTCCATATTCCATTACTGAATGCTCTTGTACCTACAGTTTTAGTTTTGTGCGCAATGGTGGTTTCCGTGTTTTTGTTTTATCGTAAGAAAGTGGGTAATCAATCCCGGACTAATGGATACTCTGTTTGACTTGTGTCATTATATGTACAAAACGACATACGAATCCTTTAGATCCGATCGTTAAAGGCTGAAGGCTTTTTTTATTACCAAGCTCAGAACTAGTAAGTGTGAAAAAAGTAAATGAGCATTTTATTCTATTCATATTTTTCTAATCTTAAAACACTGTAAAAACGTTAGATCAGGTGCTAGAATCAGCTGTCAGGTAAACAAATCTGCCATCAACGTAGCAAAATCTAAACTATTGGGGTTCATGTCAGATAGAGGCCTAAATGGTCCGCCAATACAATACTTTTGTTAGCGATAAGTTTGAGAGTATCTATAGTTTTTCCGTCGCTAAACTCACCCCTGTAAGAAATGAAATAACAAAATTTAATAAATCGAATTAATATAATAGAGTAGTTCCGACAATACGTCGGTTAGGGAAGCGAAACAATGTTTTTTTCAGTTGTTTTTCAGCATATTAGACTAATTTTGTTATAACTAATTATAATGTATTAATCGCGTAGTACTATATTATAATATACAGGGAGTCCTTTTTGCGTTTTGCATTGGGGACCAATTTTCTTAGTTACGCCACTGGAGGTACGCATATGTGGTCTTTGGACTTTGTTTATGTGTAAGAATGAATATGAGGAAATAGCATTTTTTTAATTAGTTTACATTTTTTTTCTTAATCAGTACAATACTATATTAATTTGTAATAAATATAAATCGTTCAAAATCGGTATCTACAATCGTTCATTCGAATAATGTTCAATCGGTAAAAAGGTGACTATCTGAGTTCTTACCTTTTATTTTCTTTTAATTCAATCGCATTCAATACACCGTATCATTTTTTTATCGTTCCAGTTGTCGCATTAGTTGCAAGTACACCCGTTCCATGTGTCTAACAAACATCCTTCTTGAAAATGTAAGTTTTCGTCAACGTATATTGAGGGATAAAAAAATGGATGACATTCCAATTATTGAAAGAAGTGGCGCTCGGTATGAGAAAATACAAGGCGATGGTGTTCGTAATAAAGTGAAAAAACGCTGAACACGACTGCTAATACTCAATTGCAATGATTAAAGTTACAGTCACAGACAACAGCTGAAGCAATTAAACTGTTGTTTGTGAAGACAATGTCCAAAACAATGAAAATTATGATCATGGATTCGTGTGATTGGATTAGTGTAGATCGCGGATTAGACTAGTCAATTTAATAAAGAGCAAAAATGTATTGTAATGAGCTAGTATGTACGAATGATATGTTAATTATTTATAATATTTCTTTCCGTTTTTTTACATTTACTTTTTTTTCAATACTTAATTTATTATTTTACTTTTTTTAACATTATCATAAGTTTCATTGAATTCTACATTTTAGATCTTCTATTGAGTTTTCTGAAGTCATCCCTTCAGTCCGGGTGGCAATTTTAGCGCCGTTTAAAATGAAATAAATTCTATTAAGTTTTTTGGCGTTTGGCTTGTTGGCTCTTGTATACATTCTATTCGCGGTTTACCAAATTTTAACCTGCATATCTCCTTCCCTTTTTTATCCTTAAGCACAAGGAAGAAAAAAGATGCCGCAGTGATTAAAGTCTTCCAATTGCACCAAGTTTGGTGCGCTTGGAACTTTTGTAGGGATAACTACCGTATATTTGCTCTGCTAATGCTTATAATTAATATAACTTTAATCCCGTTAATACATCATAATCCTTTTCGGGAGTGTTAACATTATAGACACTCCGCGACGCTTGTGTTTATGGTGGAGAGGAATCTATCAATGAATCAGCAACCGGAAGACGAAAAGTTCCTTTCTTCCTCATGTTTCCATCATAAGTCCACCATAGCGAGGCTGCGATCGTGTCTCAGATTTGAACTGTCCATTTTATTCGAGATCAACTTCCACCCTTGAGTGTTCCCCGTGGTCGCCAATTTCCCAATTTTTATTATTTTTTATAGTATCTACACCTATAAAATACATTTTTCATACTGATTTTTTTTAAACAACAATAGACTTATAACAATAGACGTGACCATTTATTTTTATCCTCAAAACGGGACATCTACTAATTTTTAGGGTCCTCAAACAGGACATCTACACCATGGGCTATGCTAAATTCTGTCACACCTGACGTCCGATGAAGTACTTCTTTGCTTTATAAACGGGTACCTAATTTTTAAGTTAATATTAAAAGTGAACTTGCATTGTTAAAATGAAGGGTTCACGTACAAGAAATGTAAATTGACTACAATAATACACGTTGATTAAAAAACAATAACCATTCGCCAAGATGCGCGAGCTGTCTACGCGTATCGCATATGAGACGTATCGCGCATGTCATCATCGCCGCGCTACTAGGCGCTAACGTCGCATTTATGTTTTATTTTTCGCGCCTTTTTTAAAAATTGTTACCGTGGGTTGCTCTCTTACTGAAAACGGGACAATTCGGCGTCCCGAAGTTGTGCATGGGGATAAGCGACCTAAAAACGCGAGGTTCGGTCACGTTAGTTATGCATTCCCAAATAAAAAAGTAAATAAATAAATCTCTTCTAGCAACACTCCCAAAATATGAAAGAACATTATAATAAAAATTTTAATATCTACATACCTACTTCGCATCATCAGCTGTGGTACAGCGGTTAAGTCTTCTGATTACAAATGTTCTTTTGAGAGTTCCAGCAATTTTGGTATACAATTATAAAAGAAACAAATCGCTTTATTTATCTTTACTGGCGGCTAAGTGGCAATACTATACAATGAAGTACGTAACAATATTATTAGAAAATATAATTGTACGTACAAAACGCGAGCTACTGATCTAATAATAAAGGGATGGGACTCCGTGGTGAACGACTTCATCTGTGCTATATAAATATTTAGTAATGCGCGTGAAAAGTGGTAATCGCGCGATTTCATGACTCCGTCGACTTCTTGCGCCAGATTCTCCGCGGCTCGCTCGGACCATTATTCCGAGTTCGGCGACTCGGTGCGGGCCTAATTGATTCCCCGCCGCGGCGTGACGCCGAGCAGTTTGGCTGTGAAATCGGCCTGCAGAGGAACAACGCCCGACCGTGACAGGCATCCGCGGCGTGACGTGTACCCGCGCAGCACTGCCCGTGGCCAGCGGAACAGATAAACCCATACAAGTCATTGTGGGGCGCGCGGCGGTTTGTAAAGCCAAATAAGAGCTGAGAACTGAGAACACAATGCGGCCAGGAGAGTACACTAGACCTCGTCCCAAACGTCTACCTATTCCGCAGGGGCGTGCACTGCGTACAAGCAGAAAAACTGTGCATTATTAAAAATTCAGGGAAACAAATATAAATTAAATAATTCATATGTTATAATTACGCTAGCGCCCACCATGTATCAGTATAATCATTAGTTGCGAAGTTCTGAATACTACTTCCTGTACTTCATTTTTTACTACTATAAGTGCTAGGCACTATATTAATCTATCGTTCTATTCAAGCCATACAATTGCTACCTTCTGAATTAAAAATTCCACTCGGCAGAGTCAGAAATGGATCGGCTGATCCATGTTGTACGAAGTCTTCACTTATGTTGTTTTTTAACTGAATGACATTTGAACGATTTTGAACTTGACTTAAAGCTGATCGAAGCATCTACTTCCTTATTTAGTATTCCGCAAATTTGACTGCCTTACTAAACGTGTTGTTTTCATGATTGTCCTTTGCGTTCGAGGATTATGCGTTTTTATCATCAATTTAATGCAAAGTTCATAAACCTATGTACGATGTAGCATATAGTATTATATAATATCATGGTAACAGATTAACCTAAGTCTATCCTACTGCACGCCACTGCTATTCCGATTATAGTACAATGAATAAGGGACGGTTGTAAAAAATGTTACTGAAGTAATTTTTTTTTGCGAAAACGGATTGATTGATCGTTGGTAAAATATAATTACTTCTCGAAAGTATTGATGTGAAACATCCTCCTGGTGGAAAACGAAAGAACGGAATGAGCAGCCAGTGGTGAATTCGGCATTGCCGAGAATGATGCCGTTTGACGGACTGTGCACAATACTAAGAAAAGAAAAAAAATATATATTTATATATTTTTGACTCATCAGTGAATGAAGAATTAAAGAAAACTGGTGCACGTTTTATAAAATTGTTTTAATCTTGAGTTTTTTACGGATTTCATAGAGTTCAATCAGATAAGTGGAGTGCAGTTTATTATAAAATTTAAAAGAACACATTTGAAGAAATTTTTTTTTTTTAATTTCCTTCGTTTTTATTAATATCAATTTTCATTAGCTCTTATTTACTGATTGCTAATTAACATTGAGTAACTGTAAAATGTTTGTCTCGGCACAGGCGAGGTCTAGTGAGGCAGATATTAAAATAAAAATATATACTTATAAAATATAAATTAAATAAATAAAAGAAATAGTTATAAAAGTAATCTGTCACATTGATACTTTGAAAGTGTCAGTATACGACAATGAATTATTCTATATCTCGCTATTTTAATGATGACAGTTCGTCCAATGATTATCTCTTTGATCTAAAATTTCGCCACTGAAGTGACAGATCTCGAACGTTGGGACAAATAAAACCTGCTTTACCAGCAGAAAATATAGCACGTTTCATGATTATTCGCCTTTCCATACTGAGAGGTGAGATTGTCTTTGACCACCTTTGACAGTAGTAAATTTGATTACATTACATTTATTAGTCTTTATTGACATACATGTTTTCGTATATGAATATATTATAATATAACACGATAAACATAAGATACAATTATATTGTAGTTATTGTAGTAATTAGTTGTGTGGGATGGAGTAGACTCCACCTCTGATATATACAGCATTGTCCTGGCTACTACGCTAGACTGGCTAGACGCTAGTCTGTGTTAAAGTAGTCAGTTTTTTCGTACTGTTGTGGTGTTATTTGATTCGAGAAAGATAAAGATTCGACAGGAATAAAAATAAAAATAGAATTAACTTTTATAACAGGCGTTAGTAAAAAGTTACTACTGATCGCACAGCCGCATTTCCGACAAGATGGACAAATCAAGTCCGAGGCATGACTGGAGCTCCGTACGTCGCGTAAACTGGGTCCAGGATCAGGGGTGGGCTGGAGGGGGCTCGGGCTGAGGTGTGACGCATTTTTGATAGTTTGATTTGAATACTTGAAGTCGAATTATTGAAACATTGAATATCCTTCGATTATATTTATGTTATATTTGATAGTAGGTATAGACTTGTTTTCCAACATCCCTTCTACAAAAAGTCCGACCGCCACTAGTAGGTAAATACATTTTTAAGCTATTGATAAGAATTATTTTACGGAATATTGCGTAGTGTTACATAATATAAGTAGGTATATTAATTAGCATTCGATCGCATTTCTGAGAGTAGAAAACGGCGTTCTAGCCTCCACACCGACAAGTCAGTGGAAAGCGTAAGAATTGTAGGTTCTCCATCATGCCAACCTTGATCTGTCACATTCAGCCTTCGTCCCAAAATGAGAACATTTATTATTGATACCCTGGAGTGATAAATAAAATATGTTTTCAGTATAAACAGAGAATCTATAGCAAATTAAACAGATGTATCATTATAGTACAAATTAACTGTAATATAATCAAACTTATTCATACAAAAGATAAGATATATATAATAGATTCACATTATGAATACAATAATGCAGACTTTAATTAGAACGGTTTGAATCCAAATAAAACAATCAAAATCCCATCGGGAAAACATGAATTCGATGATCTTCAGCGCTGGTTGGTGACAGGAAGATTCAAATCTAACAAAAGATGTAGTAACCTTTAAATCCAAGCTCTTCCGTGTAACATCTCATCGTATTCCACGGATTCCATGACGGTAGAGGTCTACATCGTCCTTGCGGGCCAGAATCTGGTTTCTCTAGTCACCCAAGTTAAAGCCGCCCAGTGACGCCATCGTCACATATCATCAAGCCGACGAAATAAGTAAGGGTAGGAGAATGTCGGTAAAAAGAATACGGGTACCAAGTAATTCCATAGCCTGAAGTTCGGTAGTAACAAATACAGTGGCAAGCGAAAGAAGGGAAATATCTTATTTTCCTTCGGTTACATCTTGGACCCTTTTATAAATGGCTTGCTAGCCGAAGCCGGCAGCCGCCGTGTTTAATGGCACCTCTCGTTCCCACCGCTAAGCGATTTTTTTTATCACTTTTATACAATTACACGCAATAATTATTAAAGAGTGATAAAAGAATTCGCCCCTTCCCCGGAACACCGCGAATAGCTCTGAGATTAAGCGAGCCCCTTGTTAACGTATTAGCAGCCCACCACTGCCCAGGATCGTGAAGAGTGGAGGCATGCGGTTAGAGGAAGCAGACTAGATAACCACGATGCTCAGTCATGAGCACATCGACTGAAAGAGGTGGAATTTTAAAGTGTAGTATTTAAACATGATCGAGCAACCTTAACCTATAAATATTGAAAATTATGTGGGTAGTTTTTAGTACATATTTCATTTCAATTTAAATATGCATTAAATTTGCATATTTAAATTGAAATGCATATGTAAAAGAGAAAATATTTAAGTAATCTTAATCTAGTCTAGTAATATTAAAAATACGTTCGATATAATTACGTCAAAGGCCGTCTGATCATAGATAAATCTATATTATTATTAGAGTTATTTTCTCATTAAATGGCCCTTCTTGAAATAACTATTGGATAAATGTCAATAAACAAAAGAATAAAGAGAAAGGTTTGTATGTTTAGAGCTACCAAAAAATATTTTGTATCTTGTACGTAAAATAATTATAAGGAAGAAAAAGGGTTAATTTTCATTTTTTATCCTTTTTTAATGTAGTTTTTTTAGAAGTACCCATATCTCTAAGAATATTTTAAAAAAAACTAATGAGAAACGTGAATAGGTTATGTTACATTTTTTGCTCTTCGTACACGATTCAAGTGTGTTTTACCGTTTAGTGCACAACTATGTCTTAAATGTACATAATTTTAACTTAAATGAATTTGACTTAAATGTACATTTGATAATTTAGAATCTTAAATCTTTGATATTTTAAACAAAGATGTGATAGGCAATTAAACATCTTAATATTGGAAAAAATGGATTTATGGCCTTTACAAAAATTTCATGCGAAGCTTTATCAATGACATTTTATTTACTTGCATTCATACTAAGGATACATACTGTGAAGCTCTGATTCTCTCCTTTAATCTCTTCAACATAGGTTAATATTTGACAGCTGGGTGCACGGAATAAGATAGATCCTAAAATATTATTATTCTTCAACTAAGACTGCATCCATTTACTCCCTCTTTGCCTTCTATCACCAACGGTCTTGTGCGATTCTTCTTCGTTCTCTTAACATCGTCAGTCCAGGGCATCTGTGGGCGTCCTATCCAATCATGGATGCCACTGTAGAATTCCATTTTACCGTTAACGTATCTGATATAACTCCACTTCAATTTGGCGACAGTTCGTGCATGTCGGAAACATTGTATTTTCTTGTAACCCACTCGTTGGTTTTTTCGATGGCTCTTTGCGCTGTTGTCAGATTTAATTCCTCCCACCCCTCAAACAAATAATATATTGTTCGTTTTAATTAAAATTTTATGTCTTTCACGATTATCAAAAATGTCGATTGTTATTAAAGAACAATCAGAAAAAATATTTAAAAAGAAACAATAGATTATTAAATTATACAAATGGAATTATTTAAGATATGATCTACTATCAAAGCCTTGTACAAAATTCCCATGGCGATATTTTTTTCAATGGATACGAACAAATTCGTATAATTTACAATTAATAATCGGTATTTATTACAAAATTCGGACAAAAAATATAATCGGAGTGTAATTTGTTCACCGTGCGATTAACTCCGATAGATAGCTGCGGACTACGGTGTAATTGCGGACACGGTAGATGCCCGCGACCCACCCGGTACTGGACACCCGGTAATACTAAACCGGTATAAAGATTTGTCTTCGTAGGCGTAGTATATTATCACGGTTTGTTGATTGATGTTTAAATAATTATTATTTTGTTCATTTATTAATGTAATTGAAGCGGCGTTCACTCGAGTCAAGTGCTTGACACGATTTCTACATCAGGATTAATCGAATCTCTGAATTCTTAATCTTTCACGTGTGAGACTTACTCGGATGTAGAATGTTTTGAATACATCTACCGTTCTATTATTTAAAAGCCATCTTCTTTATTTTTACGGAATCTCAAATACCTATGAGTAATCCGATAGGAGACGCCAGAATTAACAATTCATTTTTATTCAATTTCGGACACTTATATATATTATTAAGGAGAGCACATTCTTATTGTGAAGTTGTAATTATTCACAACAGGTTCGAATTCCGGTAGCAACAACAATATTTATCAATAAAATTGATTTTATATGTATATCTTTCTAATGAATATATTTTATTTTGTATTAAAAACATCACTGACCTATGATCTGAATAGTCATAACTTCATAAAAATATATTCATTTATATAAGAACATGTATTACTCTTTTGCACTATAAATGCCCAGGGGCGTGCAGTCAGTGCATTGAAATAAGATGTACGCAACGATATATAATATTTTAAGAAATAAAGTAAATTTAAATATTTATGAGACAGACTATTATGATCACAGACTAGTAAATAAATATACATCTTAACTGAAAATGTTCTATATTGAGCAGCACCGTGTAAATCCCAAAGATACTCTCAAATGATATCTCTTAACTGATGAAATAAGTAAGAGGAGTAGCGGGAGTGATGTTGAGATGAGATAAAAATATTACGAGAAACATAATTTATTTCGTAAAAATGTACACACTGTATATTAAATCAAGACACAAACCACTTCATAGTGATATTCTATCGGCTCCATTGGCACTTTTGACAGTAAATTAATTGTTTTCGCCATTAAAAAAAAACGTTTTACGGAAACACTGGCCATGGCCGCGATTTTGCGATTGCTTTCTGCTAATAATTTCAAATGTCTGATTTATGGCAAGTAATGAACATAAGTAAACGAGACTGCTCTCCTACTGGCTCGGCTTACTCGACAGGTACGACTGATTAAATGGCCGATTGAGTTAAAAACTTGACTCGGTCCAAACCATGAGAAAAGCGCAGACGTGCAATTAATGCTGTCGAGATTTAACCAGCAGCGTGCGAAATGTCATGGTCTGCTTCATTCTGATTCGGTACCTGCTGTAAAAATTCTTCGAATCGAATCTAAGAAGATTTTAATATTACACGAAATTCTGAAGGGAAGTTCATGATTGCAGTTCGCAGTTCGTCTTGATACTGTGTGAACAAGGTCAGTACAGTGTGCCTTATAAACAAAATTTAATAAATACAAAAAATACTTTTTTTTTTGTATAACTTATTTCCAAATGATCCTACGCGTGTCTTCTAAAAATGACTGATTAAACTGACTGAACAATTTTCAATCAATAAAAAAACAAATTTGAAAAGTGTACAGAAAAAATCTGTCTATCAAGATAATATTTGGTAACCACCTGGATACAAACCTGAAACTTTTCCTTACCGCTACAACAGCATTACCAATTTTGCTATGTTAACCGTTACATATATAACAGAGTATTCTCTTTAAATGATTTATTATATCATTTTTCAAATTTCCCGAAATTTTTAACGCAATTCTCCGAAAAGGAAAAGTTCTGGGTATCCCGATGGTGACCATTGGTAATTATAGATAGATTTTTTCTGTATATCTTTCTAATTGATTTATCTTAATTTGTTTTAAATATCATAACACCACAATAAAATGCTATTTTAATAAAAGAAAATACGTTACGAAAAATGTGACGAATTTGATAAAATATTTGATAAACTATAATATTTAAATTAAATCACTCAAAAAACTAAATAATTACTTATTTATTCAGTTTTGGCTGTATGTCAATGTAATGTATGTACATCGATGTACGTAAATTATCGAAATATGTATGTTATGAAATAAAATTGATTTTATATGTATATCTTTCTAATGAATATATTTTAATTTGTATTAAAAACATCACTGACCTATGTTATGAATAGTCATAACTTCATAAAAATATATTCATTTATATAAGAACATGTATTACTCTTTTGCACTATAAATGCCCAGGTGCATGCAGCCAGTGCATTGAAATAAGATGTACGCAACGATGTATAATATTTTGAGAAATAAAGTAAATTTAAATATTTATGAGACAGAGTATTATGATCACAGACTAGTAAATAAATACACATCTTAGCTGAAAATGTTCTATATACATATAGTAATATATATATATACATACTTAAAGAAATTAGAAGATAGAAACTTGATAACGCGATAACAATTACAACTCACTTACGGTGATCTATTCGCCTCACTTAAACGCCCCTAACGACACGTCGTTAACAATCGCCATAATTTCACTTATCGTTAAATTCGCTTTCGCTTTTACTCACTTTTAAATCACTCATCACGAGAAATCATAAAGAACGCTCGTGCGCGCTGTTATTTCTACATGAAAATATAATACATAAGTGTTCCATGTTTCACACGCAATCGTAGGTTTTACGACCGTCACATGTTCCCTGTAATTTCTTTTACTTTCTGCGCGGAATAAAATGTTTTTGCAAAATTTTAACCGTATTTTTTTTTTGTGACCGAACTGTATATTTTAGGGGTGTTTTTCAGATTACAAATAAAATAAACCATAAACCTTATTAGGCACCGAATCCCTAAAAAAGACGAACCAAATACCTGGATGTGGACAAAAGCAGTGTTGCTTTTAATTTTCGGATCCCCGTGTGCGCATAAAAAATATTTTGTACAATTTTAAGATCTAGTGTTATGATTTGTGCTCTGGGGGAGAAATTAAGAAAACAATTATCTTACCAGTATAAAGTATTATGTCATCCCATAAATAATGCGGTTTTTTCAATTACATGAATCAAAAGTTGGAGAGGGACGGGATATACTAGTTGCATCAGAATTAATTACTACTTGAAGAGTGCAGTTTGATTTTAATAGTTATTTTTTCAAAGCTATATGGAAGTGACACAAGAGCATATTTGGAAGTGCGAGGAATATTAATGTAGTATATGGGGATCGACAATAAGCGTAAGCCAGTGTTAACGGTGGTTTCAGAAATTCCGAGTCAAAAACCACAGCCTAGAAGACGAGTCTCATCGTAAAGTTCGACGAGGACGTCCTGCGAACCCTGATGGAACAAAATCAAGATGTAACTGTTGAGCAACTAGCAGAGAAACTTGGATTTGGTCATTCAATCATTTTTCGACACCTGCGTACCATCTGAAAAGTCAGCCAATTGGGACAATGGGTTCTTCACAAACTTTCAGAGTCTAATCGCGTACAGAGAGAGAATGTGTGCTCTTCTTTGCTGTCACGTCTCAGGAACGAACCTTTTTTGAAAACGATGCCATACCCACCATATTCACCCGACATTGCCCCATTTGATTATCATTTATTCTGCAGTCTTCAAAATCATTTGGACGGAAAAAATATGAATTCTGTATGCGAGGTCAGAACAGTAGTACTGGAGGAGTATTTTTCGTCACGGACAAGTAAATTTTGGAAGAGAAGCCTTACAAGTCTACCAGAAAGATGGAAGAGTATTGTAAAAAATGAAAGAGAGTATATTTTAGCTTATCTTAATTTTGAAAAATAAATCAAGTATTAATAACCGCGTTATTTGTGGGATGACCCAATGTAAGGCTATATTATATATGACTTTGTGTGTGTACAATGTATTAATAAGAAGCGAGTGTCTTGTAGTGACGTATTCTAAAGTACTCCTGAGTTGACCACATTAAATATGATCTATTACAACTCATTACGGAAGGTAAAGCAGAAAGCATAGGTAGAAGATAGCAGAGACGTAGGTAGAAACAGGTTACTTTGGTTGCGTAACCTCAAAAAGTGGTTCAGTGGACAAGATGCCGGTGATCTTATACAGCATAAATCAGCACACTGCAACTTGATCGATGGAAGCGATAGAATGCAACATTCGATAGAAGACGCCACATGAGGAAGTGTCTTATTAAAAATTGTATGAGCGCTATCATTTTTTGTGTGCGCTATGATGCCAAATCGTGTGCGCGTGCACATCCGCACAGCTTATAGGGAAAATTGCTCGTAAGTACCAATTACTTTGGTTCAAGGTTGAGATGCTCGTTATTGTAAATTCTTGGAAACAATTAATTTATTTACTGTGAAATGTCAAATTTTTAGAGAAATTTTAATGTTAATTTGTCAGAATGATGCGCAAATATGTATTGTGTGTCGTGCGTTGCCATATTTCATTTCTTTTTAATACTGGTTAAACACTATTATCAAATATGTTTTAAATTTAAAATATATAAATATGGTTAACAATGTTTAAAAAAAAAACTTTTTATTATTAGTATTTATTAGTATTTTATTAGTAACTATATAATACTATGTAAAAATCTGTTTGGACTGTGCCCGTCTCACTGGAGAAATTCTGTGTCGAGGCGGGCATAGTTTACAAGCAATTAATTAGAATTACAAGTAGATAGAATTACATTTATTACTATATAAAAGGTGTATATGAAGAACAATTTTAAAATGGACTTTATTTTTGGATCACTTTGTAGCAATTTAATAAACCAATATTAGTTAAAATTTTACTCGCATATCGTTTTATTTAGTATTTATTCAATACTATCATATTTAATAATTGATATTATTTATTTTATATAAAGTCATTTCGTATGCAAGACTGTATACATGTTCCAATGCAAGTTGCAAGCGGTTGAAATTATGCTGTCGGTAATAATTTGCTTAACGTCAAGCAATATATAGCACCTATATGATACTTAAATGTTCAAAAATTACGTCTTCTCAATGAATCGACAATACGTAACTCCTAGTTTCTTCTTCACTTGTTTTTTTATATTATATACAATGTTGTTGTAGGTAAGATCAGTTAGTAATTGTGTTTATTCGTAATTTTATTAGATATCTCATAGACAAAGCAATTTTTTTATTATATTTAAAGGAAAATATATGAAGGTATGGGGTAATTACAGCGCTTACGACCTGTCTTCAATCTCCACATTTTCCAAATTTTTGAATGTTGTATATATGTTAGTATGTGGACTCGATTCGAGTACCACTACAACATCGTCATCAATGGATCAAATTTGATAATTCATTTTCCCTTTTTTTTAAAAAGCATATATGTTATCACTATAAGAATCTGATTTTTTTTTAAAATTATTTTAAAGCAATATTCTTTATTTGTAAAATGTTTTTTAACATATTATACTAAAATACGCCTGAAAAATCAATATTTTTCAATTTTTTATATATTTTATTATTTTTACCAGTATATTATATTAGCAATATTTGAATATGTCCAATGACACACAATTACTGGATTTTTACCTACAAAGGTACTGTTATAAAATAAATATCAGATATCTCATAGAGACAAAGCTATTTTTTTATTATATTACCCCATACTTCCATATATTTTCCATTAAATATAATAAAAAATAGCTTTATCTGTATGAGATATCTGATATTTGTTAAATAGCAGTGCGTTTGTAGGTAAAAATCCAGTAATTGTGTGTTCTTGGACATATTCAAATATTGCTAATTTTATTTGGTTGTTTAATTAATATACCATTCGATGCCCAAGCCGATATACGGCGTTGTAGCATTCACAACTCAGATTTGACTATAACACCGGGGCTTTGGCAACAGATACGATAAATGTAGAAGATGACTATGTAAAGAAATGGATTAAGATTCTGTGTGTTTAAAAAACATAATTGTATAATAAAATAAAATAAAAGTCTTTACTCTCTGGATTACCTAGTTCATATACTTATACATATACTCTAATATAAACAGAAAATGTACAACAATTTTTAAACCTATCTAGAATTTCATATTTTATACAACATGTATTTTTCAAGTTTTATTTTTAATATTTCCTCCTTT
Organism: Eubasilissa regina; assembly: GCA_022840565.1. Taxonomy (NCBI): domain Eukaryota; kingdom Metazoa; phylum Arthropoda; class Insecta; order Trichoptera; family Phryganeidae; genus Eubasilissa; species Eubasilissa regina. The sequence continues at coordinate 17,150,301 of JAINEB010000007.1, forward strand.
CTTATTTCCTCTGACGATTCATCTTCATTGCAATGTACATTATAGAATATTGAAATTTAGCCTTCTTCCTGAATGCCATTCTGTCTCATTGTCTGTTTGTATTCTATATGCTCGTTTTTTGAGTGTGGTAACCACGTTAGGCGATCTATTGCAAGGAATTTAATACTACCGTTTTATCCGTTCTAAAACACGGTTATCAGATAGCATCAGGCAGGTTGTTGGGCGAAATTGGAAAGCGCAAATGAAATAATTGTTGGGCATATTTAAAAACGCAATAAATGCATAAATTACTTTCTGATTTCAACAAAATTGGTAAGCGTAAAAGACAGGGCGATTTAGATAGAAAAAATTGTAACTAGGATTGAATGAATAATAAGACCCAGACGCAGTGGCGGCAAATTTTACTTCACATGGGCTAAATATTCCAGTTTCCGAATTTTCAGTGATTTCTTAGTTCATTTCCCAGTTATTATTAAGATTACAGCTGAAGGTGAGCCTTTTTTAACGGCACCCCATAAGCTGTAATTATTGTGATACTGGAGAATTAGTTGCCATTCTCCAGGGCAACAAACACTACAGCGGAGACGTTTGTGATATTTGAAGAAGCAGATGGATCTTCTGAATCTAATGACGTTCTTGCTTGCTTTTCTTGTATTATGTATGTTGTAATACTTTTTATTTTGTTCAAACCGTAGCTCTTTCTTCTTTTTTCGTTTTTTATTTCGGCTTGTTCGGCGCTCCTACTTTCTCGCCCCCCTCTCGGGCCGGCCCTGCCCTGACGATGACATGTTTGAGCATCGTCTGGCAGTGGCTGAGACATGGAATGTGCCCATTCAACTGTAATGTGGACCTGCTTTAGTCTCGACTCGACATCGACTTCGACTCGTTTCATTCTCTTCCATTTTGTAAATTATCAATCTTGTGAAATAAGCAGTTTACTTTAGTTATAATTTGTGTATAAAATTTAACGTGTTTGCATTTACTGTGAGGGTGGATCCGTCGCTTGCCCAGGACCGTAGAAGGGGGGGATGCACCCTTTCCCGCAACTGTTGTAGAAGTTTCAACTTATTTTATCGGTTCCACACACAGTACTACAGAAACGCGAAATCTACAATTCATAAATATAAAAGAAAGGATGTAAAAAACAAAAACTAATGTAAGAGATTGTAAAAACGAACAGAGATTTTAATTTAAACTTTCCTGCTCCCTTTTAAGCGCTATCTTTATTTTTTTAAATACAGGTTAAATACAATACTATACAATACATGTTAAAACACAGGTTACAATACAGTTTAAATACAATACTATAAGCAAACAGATAATCAAGTGTTATATACTGAAGTAAAGAAACCAGTGGGTACAAGACAGCCATTAAAGGGTTAACTATCAAATACACTCTCCCATGAAGGGACTTGGACGAAACACAATGATGTATGAGTCACGCCATTACACAGTACAGGCCAAAGGAGTTACGCACGATTTTGTTTGTTTTAAAAATTTGACTTACGAAAAGTGAAGTGTCCGCGTTCTCGCTGACACGATCTTGTCATCATCTGCCTAATATATCATCTCGTAGTCCACGTTCATGAAATCCCTATACAGCTTGAGATTCCTTGCATTACTGATCAGGTCCGCGGTTTTAAGTCTGTCATACATCGGGATATGGGATTCACGAGGGAAAACTCCGGAAAGAGTGATCTCTTTGGCCAGTTTATCAGCACATTTCCATGAATTCCCTTACGTGCAGGAATCCAAACGAATGACACCTACTTATTGTTGCTGTTTAAATTAAATAGACATCTTCTGATGGAAAATATTATCCCCAGAGAGGGATTCTAAAGCTGCTTGCGAGTTGGAGAATATGGAACAGCCTTATCGACGTTCTGGAGTACGCAGATGTCCAAGGCCTTTTTAATTCCCAAAAGACTTATTAAACATTATGAAAAATAATAAGACCCCTTTGACTACCCTAAAATATAAAGTGAAAGAACACATTCTCATCTAATTTTTGTTTTCTTTATTGGACTTATTTCATTATTTAAATAAATATGCTTTTAATAAAAACTTTTTATGTGGAGGACAATTCTTACTGTAAAACTGTTATGCAGTTTGGCAAAAAATAAAAATTATAATGTATGTAATAAAGTTGAAAAAAATCTTCATATTCGTCTTACTATCAACATGGAACTGCTGCCAATTGTGGATGACGGTATGGATAATTTGTCGCCATCTTTTCCGGTTCGTGACATTTCTTTCAGGAGCGGGCTCCGCTTCTAAGTTTTTTATCAGGTCGATCCATCGTGCTGGTGACAAGATCTGGTTCTTTCCACGCATTCATCACTTTTCACATTTTTCTATGGCATGTATGGTAACATGGTTAAAATATCAGAGGCTTCGGAGCGGAATGTATGTTGCATAAATAAGTCAAGAAAACGAACTACTATCTAGGAACGCCGTATACTTCGAACACATTCTCCGCGATGAAAAATATGATCTTTTTTTAATATTATTAAATTCAAATTTGAGGTTAATGTTCAGTTTTATATTATTTAACTTCGTTGTTTTAACCACAATTAATACACCAACCGGTTTCAAAAAATATAATTTCCTTCGTCAGGATGTCAAATTAACTAACCAAAACCATATATATCACGCTATCCCAATGTTTTTAAAAATCTATTTAAAAAAATAATAATTAAAGTAATAATTATTTAAAAATAAATCTAATACCTAAATTAAATTGTTACGATGATGAAAGATATAGAAATTGATTTAATGATACAAAATTATTGAAACAATTTTTAGAATAGGACTTGTGGTTAAATTTAGTTGATTATTTATAAGATTTTGCTTAATTTTACGCTCTTCATTTATTTTTAATGATTCTAAATTATTCAATTCAAGAATTTTTGATACGTAAAACAGACAATCCCAAATTTTTATCAATTTTACCAATATAGAAAGCAGTACAACCTTTACAGCTAAGTTTATAGACACCGAAATTATTAAGTAAATAAATAAATATATTTTATAACTCTTTATGCAGGAGGAGATAGACGGCAGCAGAGACGTAGGTAGAAAAATATTATCTTGGCTGTTACCTCAGAAAGCAGTTCAGTGTCCAAAATGTTGGTGACCTTATATATGATAAATCTATATACTGCAATATGCTTGTCAACCTTCGGGGTACATGTAAACAAAGTCTTGTTACAAATTGTATGCGCGCTATATTTTTTTGTGTGTGTTATGATGCAAAAACGTGTGCAAAACGATTTGGCATTCGTTCTGCGGGCTGTCCATGTTATGTGAAGTGTGCGTTGGTAGTTTATTAATTATTAGTATATTAATAACAGAAGGAATTAAACTATGACTTAAACAATATAGAAATATGGCTGAAGATAAATAAATTAAAACTAAATGTAAACAAAACTAAATTCATGAAGATTGGAAATAAAAGAATACCAATCACACCAAAAATTATCATAGTTGGTGAAAGTCTGAAGGAAGTGACTGAAATAAAATATTTGGGATTTATAATAGATTCAAAGTTGAATTTATCGCAAAATACACGTGACTAAAAAGATTGCTAAGAAAATTTCACTTCTGGGAAGGATCGGAAGATTCATAGTATACAACTCTGTTATTATTCCTTACATCAATTACTGCAGCAGCATTTTGTTTTTGGATAACGATGAAGAAATGCAACAATTATCAGTGCTGCAATATTTATTAAGCTGTGAGAATAATACTCAGAAAAAATAGATATTCTCGGATCAGTGCAATGCTGAAAGATCTGAATATGATGACCTTTAAGCGGAAAATATATTGGTATTTATCAATAAGAAAATATCAGCGAGTTTACACGAAAAATTGATGCAAATCAACATGAGCACGAGTATCGTAAAAGAAGAAGGCCAAATCTCAGAAATCGATGATGTATAGTGCGATGAAATTTTTTAATGAAATGCCAGAAAACATAAGATAAGAGAAGAAATTGAATTGATTTATTAAGGAAAACACATTCTTATTGTGAAGTTGTAATTATTCAGAACATAGGTCTGTGATATTTTAAATACTAAATTAATGTATTAATTATGAATATATACATATAAAATAAATTTTGTCGAAAAATATTATATATAAGGTATTTGAGATTCTGTAAAAATAATGTAGATGGCTTTCAAATAATAGAACGACAGGTGTATTAATTTGAAAAAATGTAACATATAGGTTCGAAAATTTGTCATGAAAAATACTGGCGTTATAACACAATTGGTAGTGTACTTCCCCGGATTGGAAATAGAGATCCAGGTTCGAATCCCGGTGACGCAAAACCAATATTTTTCGACAAAATTGATTTTATATGTATATATTTATAATTAATACATTAATTTAGTATTTGAATAGATTTAAAATGAAACTGACCAAATATGTAAAAGATAAGTAAGTTAGTAAAAAAAATACTTTAATGTTGTTTATATTAGAGCATATATAGAATATATATTATGTGTGCGTTATGTTAAGAATCATTGTAAATAAATAAATTATTTACAATTTTTATTTTATTTTTTATCTCCGATTACCCATTAGAAACGCATCTGTTCGACAAGCAGTCGGACATCTCGGAACGTCGCTCGCGTTCTCGGAATCACTCGCTGCCGTCGTTACCGGTTCAGACTCCTGTGAGACTATCCGGCCGGGCGACCGGTAACCTGATGTGACGATGTGACGGGCGGACTCGCCGGCCTTGGGTAAGTTCTCACGGATCTTTTAATGGAAACGCGTCAACCGAATTGGGCTTCCGCCGTTTACGCCACTTTTTATAGTGGAGAAACGAAATTTTACGCCCACGTGAAAATTACTTCAGATGGCGTTAAACAAAACGTTTTTGTCTCGAGAGTTCAACAAAATGTTGTTTTAGTTCAGATTGTAATAAAAATAAAATAAAAACGCGTTACAGGTCTCAGACGTGGATCATACCACACCTGCATTGATTAATTAATTATTAATCGGTTTCGGAAAATAACTTTTTCTTCATCAGGATGTTTAAAAATAAATTAAAACCATATGTCAATTGTTCTAATATTTTCAAATTCTTTTTTTTTTTAATAATTTTAAATTTTTTGATGAAAGATGTGGAAATGATCTATTTAATAATAAATTTAGTTGATTGTTTATAATAATTGGTTAATTAACTCATAAAAGTGGTTTAAAAAATATTAGCGTTAAATATTAAAAATACATAAATAAAATTCATAAAAATGATTATTTAAATCTCCCTGGCGGGGAAACGAACTCCGATTTACCGCATGGCAGGGGGAAATGCTTACTACCGAGAAAGATAAATATGTGAAAATAGCCGTTTAAAATGCTTTAACTTGCTACAAATTTCACCGGGGGTGACTATTTTTTGAATGAAAATTAATTTAGTCTTATAATTTATTATTAAAGAGAACACATTATTGTGAAGTTGTAATTATTCAGAACATAGGTCTATAATATTTAATTAAAATTAACTAATGCACCTTCCCCGGATTGGAAAGAATCCCGATAGCAACAACAATATTTTTCGATAAAATTGATTTTACATATATATCTTTCTAATTAATACATTAAATTAGTATTTAAAATATCACAGACTTATGTTTTAAATAATTACAACTTCACAATAAGAATATATAAGTAACAATGTGTCTAAAAACTTAATAGAAATGAATTGTTAATTCTGGCGTCTCCTATCGGACTACTCAAAGGTATTTGAGATTCCGTAAAAATAAAGCAGATGGCTTTCAAATAATGAAATGATAGTTGTATTAATTCGAAAAGTGTAACATATAAGTTCGAAAATTTGTTATAAAAATGTACTGTGTGCTGTAGCATAGTCGGTTAATGCACCTTACCCGGATTGGAAGAGATCCAGGTTCGAATCCCGGTAGCAACAATATTATTTAAAAAAAAAGATATTATATGTACATCTTTCTAATTAATACATTTAATTTTTTATTTATAATTTATTGTTAATTATATTACCTATGTCAAAAATATGAATCAACATTGTATACTTACTTATATGGCAATTTGACATCTCAATCTAATGAGGAAACAGCAAGATGGCAGAGCGCTCACTTAACATCTAAGAGGTAATAGGATGGATCCAATATTGTATAATTACATGAGGTTTGGGGGTGCCTGGTACCGGAAAGAATGAAAATAAAATACAAAAAGTGAGAGTAAAAAATATTACGACAATTTTTTAATGCAGTTTAATAAACACACTGTACCTATGTTAAAACTTTTTAAAAATCAACTGAAGGGTCACTGACACGCCCTTCGCCTGCAATTTATTTGAAATTTTATTATCAATAGGTAGGTACTGTTCATTTTTGTACCTTCACTGTACATTGAATTTTTCGCTCTTACTTTTACATGTTCAGAATTTACGCAAATTCCAACTAATATGAGAAACATTTCGAATAGCAAAAAGGTCTCCATTTATACATTTTCTTATGAATTAAATTAAATGTGTTATAAAATGACCTACGAGCCCAGGTTCTGGGCACCGACCCTCCAAGATTTTTATTTAATGTTAAAAATATATATTAATGTCCTTCTTCGTCACAGTTTTTTAATTCGTCCATGAAGAATTCGAATTTCGAATTATTTAATTCGCGATGCCCATCAAGAAAATTGTTTTCCACGTGTGGCGTTTTGTCCTCTCTGCCCATCGCTATCGTGGAGTGCGTCATGATAGAATGTAATCGTGAGTACCTGTTGTCAAAGATGGCTAGTATCATCACAAGCACGAGTATTGATAAGGAAATTGTGTAGTAAGATGACTTCACTTAATATTTAAAAATAAACTAAGATGACATCATATGTAAATTTAATAATGTGATTCCGATGAAACTTGAACAAATTTTGACACATATTTAAAAAAAATTCCGTCTAATAGACAGTTTTGTATTTAATGGTTTAATTTTGTATGTAAATTTGAAGTGATACATTATAGTTGAGTGTAAATTTTTTTTGAAATGCGAATTAAGCAGTGAATTGGCCTTTTTGTTCTGAAGGTAGGTACATTTTTCCAATAGAAACATGAACGATTCCATTTCTACTGTCATTTCAGAGATTATTTCTGGACTATATAACTTTATATTATTATTATAATATTTATATCTGCTGTGAAATTAAATTTGTTTTTTAATAACATTACAAACGCTGAAAGATTGTTAATAGTACCGAAACCTATTTCTGCCAGCAATAACCTTAGGGCATAGTCTCTGAAGGCAAGAGAGAGAAGACGGATTTGAGATGTGGTGCTGGTGACCTATGTTGCGCATACCTTGGACGACATGAAGCTTGTTGTGGTGGGCCACGTCGAAGGACGGAGAAGAAGAGTAAGTAAAGTGACAGATTTCGAACGCGTATGCGAATAGAGGTTATTTGTCTTGCCCCACTGTGAGACGAGATATCTTATATGTGAGGTATAGAATCAAAATCAGACTTGTCCAATTTTTATAGTTTTTGAGTTAGGTATGTACAATTATAAAGCAAATTAATATCAACAAGACTAGACTAGCCTATCGAAATTAGACAAATATCACCGAATTTCGTATAAAAACGTAATTCAGACATGCTTGTTACATGAATCGCAGACATGTCCAATAGTGATGAGAAAAAATGCTACTCTTGACTCACTGGTGTGATTGTGATTGGTATTCGATAATATCAGTGATTGAAAACTCTGACTGTGATTACATTTTCATTACTAATAAACATGCGCTGCACGATATCACAATACACGAAATAAATAAAAAAACAATTTTTAGCATATTTATCAATATTATTCTAACTTCATTTGCGTGAAAAACACATATATCTCTTTTATAATAATATCACCATACAAATAATAAAAACCCTTTAAAAAATGTATCAATTTTTCGGATCAAATTATCACCATTTCGGGGTCAAATGCGTAAATTTTTTTGGCAGAATCTACTACATGGCGCTCATCACCCACCCGTAATGCCGATGAAGCGGAAAAGGTAACAGGTATTTCTCTGATGACAACTCTCAAACTTCAGGATGCTTATTTATGGACGATATTTATAAAAATCATTTCATCATTTAAAGTGAATTCTCAAGTTGTTGTTTTACCAGTCCCAGGACGGGCGTGCTGCGTTAATCCTAATTTTTATTATCGTGGATTTAAAATCATTATACCCTTTATACTTTATTATCTTCTGCCAATCTTAAGTGTTCATTTTTTTTTTGCAGCTTTCACCTTTTCAGCCATTTTCAGTAGATTTTCTTTTCACCTTTTTAGCCATTTTTTTTTTCATGTTTTGCTCGTCAATTTAAGATGGATAAAAGGTAGCACAATAAAAGATTGTACTGATTGTAGGTGTTTGGAACATATATTTATTTAGTGTTATTAAATGAAAATAATCCGCTGTGCCTTCCCCCCCCTTTCCGCCGCGCCGCCGACCAGTCAATTGTCGAACTTGAACCAATACGACTATACGTGTACAGTACAGTTTACAATATTTTACTAATTCGACACTACGCGTCTATACTGTGTCGGAACCCTTGACGAAATAGTGAGTTAAAATATACAGTACACATCTTTGGAGATGTCAGCAGAATCCGGAGATTATTCCGGCATCTACGATTGTACGCAACAGTGGGATTGCCCAGTTATCTTTGAGTTTGTAAAACAGGCAATATTAAATGAGTACAATTATTATTCTACTGGTATTTTGGTATGTAAATTGGCTCCGAGGGAAGTGGATGCGTTTTTTGCTTCTCCACTGCAGAATGCGCGCCTCTCCCCCCGCTCTTTCGACCGTGCTCAGCGAATAGCTGCATGAAATATTTATGAGTAATTAATTGTACTTCCAACGTACGTTCGGAAGTGCATCGCTGTCGTGAACTAGTTTTATTTATAATCCTGAACAGACTTTGTTTGAATAAATACGAAACGAGTTGTTTCTGAGCGGATAATTCGCACGGAAACGTCGTGAATAATTTGAGTAGAAATTTTTTAAACTTATCGGAAGGACGTACACTGCGTTTGGACTACGATGTAGGTACATCATCAAGGTATATGATATAGTTATCAGTATCTAAATTTTGAATACCTACTAATACTTTTGTTTGAAAATATTGATACCTATTCAAAATTACGTGACATGATCAACTTTAACGGTAAGTATCATTAAAAAAAATAGTTCAATAATGATTAAGTTATTTGTGCAAAATCTCAACCGATTTGGAGATTTTATTTAAGTCCTGGATTTAAGTCCTTTCAAATGCCATGAGCGCGTTAACACGCCAGACTTTGTATGTCACGTCAAGCGATTAGCGTGTTAACCCGAACTTTTGGACCTTGCATACTTGCAGGAATTAAAGTATTTTAAAATCATTTTGCCATCTGTGTACGACAGGTCCCAGTTTTTGATAGATAAGTCAAGGCCCTTAAAGCCTAGTTTTACCCTGTGTGGTGTCATTCATTTCAAATAGAGTTGGTAGTTAAAAAGTTAAAGGGTTTTTATTTATTTATTCATTTTATCATCAGGTCATTAATGACTAATACTCATACGAAGACATTAAAATACAATGTGAAAATTAGAAATGTTACAACTGACAATTCTTGTGACATAAAAATTCAAAACATATTTGGACAGTTAAGATAATAAAATTATACAGATTTGATTTAATTGATTTTAAATTATGATATTGTATTCTATAAGTAGCGATTATGAAAGGGCTCGCGTAAAGGATTATTATGTATTAGCGGAATTAAGGTAAGATTAATTAATTAGCGTCAGCGGAGTAAAGCGACGGTAGTTGTCCGCACAAAAGTTCCAAGCGCACTGAACTTGCTGCAGTTGGAAGACTTTAATCACTGTGACATCTTCTTTCTTCTTTGTGCTGAAGGATAGGTGAGGAAAGAAAGAGAAATATATACGCAAGTAAAATTTTGTACGAATGTACGCATGAGGCAATAAGTCAAACGACAAAAAACTTAATAGAATTTTGAACGGCGCTAATACGCGTTATTAATTTTCATTTATCAGATAATTAATTATTTTTTTATGGAAGTTTGATCGTGTATAATTAAGGAGGTCGGAATCTTACCGGATTATAGAGTCAGGGATGATGATGATATGCATGTGCCTATTTCGCTTTACTAATTATTCCATTTTATTCTCCGGAGCACATTTTCAAGGCAAAACCCTCTGCAAAATTGCGCTCGTGTTTATAATACAATATTGATATGATAAGTGATAACACCGCACTTTGCGGTCTGCCAATCAAAACATGCAACCGAGTACATACCTATTACCTATCGCACACCTTCCCCATACCTATCTGTTTCTCTTCCTTACTTAATGGTGTTTTTTTATTGTTCCTGCACAGGTCATCTTACAAACAATCTACAATAATTCAATTGTTAAGAGGCAATTCGTTGCGTGGGAAAGACAAGACGAATGGAATGTAGGAAAAAATTATATCCCGTTTATTTAGAAATGGTTACTAAATATAAAATATAGCATATTTATATATCAAGCAACGTTTCAGTATCTATTCAATAATGGTTTTGCAGCTGAGATACAAGATGCGTTGAAGATGAAATTTATATCATTATTAGAAAAATCTCGTTAATGTAAGAAGAATCAGAAAAACAATAGAAGCGTTTGTACAATCACATTTACAGTACAGTATTATTGGATGGGGAGGAGCATATAAAACTTCAATGTCACAATTACAAATCACTCAAAAATGATAATAAAAATTATTCTAAAAAAAAAGGCTATCCAATTGTACAACTTTTCACAGATTTCAAAGTACCAAAAATAACAAATATATACAAAAAAAAAATCAATTATTAAAGAGAACACATTCTTATTGTGAAGTTGTAATTATTCAGAACACAGGTCTGTGATGTTTTAACATAGATCCGGGTTCGAATCCCGGTAGCGCAAAAACAATATTTTTCGACAAAATTGATTTTATATGTATATATTTATAATTAATACATTAAATTAGTATTTAAAATTTATATATCCAAACTTTCAAAATTAAAAATCAATTAAACTTTAGAAACGAATTCCGATATACAAGATTTACAAACCAGATTGATATTCTAAAACTAAAATATACCGCACCCAAAAATCACTATATTTATCAAGGCATCAAATTTTTTAACAATCTCCCCATCACAATTAGAAACACTACAGACTACTATCAATTTGTATCTGAAGTAAAAAAAAGACTAACTGAAACATAAATTATCTCGTATATACTCCTTCTCTATTCACGAGTCCTACTCTCGTAGAGAAGAAATAAATGTTAAATGAAATATATAAATATCCTATTGATAATTCTAAAATGTATTATATTTTCTAATATTATAATAAAAAAATAATTTTAAAAATGACAACAAGAATCTGGTGCAACTATTTATGTAATAAAATGATATGTATTTATTTAGAATAGAATCATCTTGAATTATGGGGGTGGCTATCGACATTCTATCTTGATCAATATCTATAATAGTATGTGAAATTTAATAAAAATAACTTTTTTTTTGAAGAATTATGAGAAATTGATCAAATTAGAACTTGGGAATAAGAAAGATTTCCAATAGATAATTATTTATTTATTTTGAAGGCTTATACTGCAAACATAGTGTTGTTTTTCATTTCGATAGTTTCGAGAGGTGCTGTCCCTTTCATCATCGGGTGAAACTAAAATAAAAAGTTGAAAAGGACCAGTGTTAGGAATGTGATGTTATTAATTAGTGTTTTTGCATTTTGACCAATGTAATTTTGTCGCAATCTTCTTCATTTTTATTTTGAACTAACTTTGTAAAATTGTTATTTTAAATACTAATTAAATGTAACAGATCTATGTTCTGAATAATTACAACTTCACAATAAGAATGTGTTGTTCTTAATAATTGTTATTTTTAATTGAATTTTTGGACACGAAGCAATATTAATCTATGCAGTTTTAATGCTAGTTTTTCGACCACCATCCACCATCCTAGACAAGAATCTGGTCCGTATATTTTATGTGCATTGAGATGACAGAACGAGTGCGAGCCACGAGCTGTCTCTAAAGAACACGCCGTTAGATGTAAGTGTAGGTGCAGTCGTTAGTCACCAGTCACACCTCGCGCCGCCCGATTATAATGTGTACAACGTGTAGTGACTGACTCCGCCGACACGCGTGTTAACAGCATTAACACGGGCCGCACGCACTAGCGCTACGCACACCGGAGACCCTTCACACACCGCCCGACACAACCTCACACCGCGAGCCTTAAACGTGGCCATCTACAGAAGGGTCAGGAGTTACAAACGTAATAATACCACCAATTGGGTTGATGTACAATTTGGTAGTATTTGTGTATTCCAAGGTAAGAGAATTAATGTTTTTTGATGTATATTTATTTATTTATTTTAATGCCATACCTAAGACGTTATTATTGAATTTTTTAATCGGTCGAGTGTTTGAGTAAATTGTTTACTGAAGCAAATGGAGTGTCAAGTGTCTACGAATAAACGAACATTTCCGACATATCCATTTGTTTGAGTTAACCGAGAAGTTGAGATATGTTTATTTTAATTTTCACCATTAAACCTTTGTACTACTCTCACGTTGGGTTATTGACACTACGGTTTCGAGAGGTGCAGTCCCTCCCATCATCAGGTGATAACTGAAGTAGTCTCGAAACTATAGTAGTGACAATAACCCAACGTGAGTGTAGTACGAAATTCCATGCGACACTAAAGAGAGAATATCAAAGTTTGGAGTTGAACACAGTAAAAACATGCAGTGAGTCCGTACAACTCGATGCCTAGATGTATTTTATACATGATACTCAAATAAAATAAACCACAGTTCGTCACGCCTATTAGAGGGTAGTTTTAGAAAGGTCTTGATGGAATATTTCTTTATACCCTCTATAGTTGCTTTCTTGGAATGACGAAATATTTCGTCATACCCGGTTAACAGGTTAATGGTAAACAAATGTAGGAATATATGCAATGATTAGTTTATGTATTTAGTTTACTTATTTAACTTATACGTCAACCCAATATAATATACAGAATGTAACAGACCCGGTACACAATATTAATTATGCGATTATTTCGATTAATTCAAATATTTTATTGATTCCAATACAATATATTAAAGGTCATCAAATTTCGAGTGGCTAGACTATTTTCTGATAGATGATTTCGGGCCTGAAGCAAAGATATAGATTAATAATGAAAAAAATCGCAAATGTGTATTTATTTCGAAGTGTGTAAACTTAACCTTTTAACTGCTGACCGTATTTGAAATGGAAGACACCACGTAGGATGTGATCTTACCTTAAAGGTTTTATCCAAAGCTGGGAACTATCATCCACGAATGGCAAAATGATTTAAAATATGGCTTTAATACTTAGGGATAAAAAACTTCAATAGCCTCCCTACAGAAATAAAAGGGATAAAGGTTGTGAAAGAACTAAAAAAGAAATTAAATTAAAACTTTAGAAACACACAATTAGATAATAAATAATATTATAGATTACCAATGTATTACTTCGGACTCTATATAAATTATTACAGTGTACGTCCCTCTCCAAGCACCAAAGCAGTCTTTTTTTGGAGAGGTAAACGATTAAAAAATATGTAATTTTAGTTTTGTAAAATATTCAAGTAACTCATATATTTTAAAAAATTGTAAAAATTTCAAAATAATAAAATTAAAAAATCTCTACGAGGGTCTTTAGTGTCCACAAGGTCAAAAAGTGCGTATTATCAGGCTAATGGCTTGGAGTAATAAGCAAAGTTTGGTGTGTAAACGCGCTCATGTCATTTAAAAGGTTAAAGCATAATATGATTGTGTACAAATTTCAAAGAATAATATTTTTCGAAACAGTGCACATATTCATTGAATATTTTCGACTCCTAATTGAGTCAGGTATCCACCGTATCTGACGAACAGTGAAAATAAAATCGCCATCACAATTTGTACTGCGTGATACTTTACCATCGTTCTGGAGTTTCCCATAAAAAACTCAAATATGACATTTTCTTTCAGGTGGCGTGCGTGTATATGAAAGTAACTGCATATTACACAAGTGTCTGAATCACGTGCACCAAAAACAAGATTAGATTCAGAATATTAAAACTGGCGACGCAATACAGAAATTCAGTCACGGAAATTACCTTAAATTTCTTTCCTAATGGATTCAGTCGCCAGAAATCAAGAGAACACATATGTATGGGTATCCGTATTTTCGGGTATTTTCATAAAAATAATTAAATAAATCTATAGATTTGACATTTCATCGCATTATCACACACGAGTGTGATAATGCGATGAAACGTCAAATGAATGATGAAATAAGTATAAGTATTTTTACATCCTTATTGCCTAGTAATTCAGTAGAACTCGGTTATATCGAGCACGGTTATAGTGAGATCACGGTTATAATGAGGAAATACTTATTGTTATTTTGATTCAGGTTTTTTTTCATACAACTCTTCACTGTTACAGTGAGCTCGCTTCACTGATATAACTTACAAAAATATTGTTAACAAGTTAACAAAATACACTACACTGTCTAAAAACTCTAATTTTTGAGAAATCATAAATTCGAAAGCAGCGTCTGCCAACGAGGTTCCTTATTGTTTACGATTTCTTTCAGGTTTGTGAGTTCTTAAAAAAAAAACAATGGTTGTTTATTTTGTGTGCGTAGTATTTTGTAAAACAGAGCAGTATTTTGAATATTGTTAAGAAATAATGTGATTGAATGTAGTAATTTACTTTTAAATGTTTTTGTTCATACAATTATAGATTTTTGATTTTTTATATATATTTGATTTCCTTTTAATTTTACTGGATATTTTTTTTAATGAGTATGTAACGAGTAACGGTTATAATGAGCAAATTTAGCTGGTCCCTTCATACTCGTTATAACCAAGTTCGACTGTATGTTCATACATTACTCGTATGAAGATATAGAGAACACTAGACTAACAGTTCGCAGAAGCTTGGGAAGACCTTAGCTAAGATGAAGGCACCATGTCCTCAAATATAATATATGTATGTACCATATTTTCCTATACGTGTAATGAGAGGGGACCCACCACTTACCAAGGACCGTTCTACAAGAACTTACTTATCATCTGGGTAGGCTGAGAGGATAGAGCGCTACACTCCACTGTCCTGACACAATTCTCGCCTCATCCACATACACACATCTTCTCATACAAGTTCGCCGATTGTTGAGACTTCTAACAGAACCATCCTCCATTATCTGGTTTACCTGGTCGTGCCAAGTCTTCCGCCGACGTCCTCTATTTCTGGTGCCATCAACACTTGCGTCATATATGTTTCTTACCATTCTCCCCTCATTCATCCGTTCCATATGACCAAACCACCTGAGTGATCCTTTCTTAATCTTACTCATTATACTAACATCATCTTTACATTTTTTCCTTATTTATTTATTCGTTACTTTGTCATAAATAGATTTGCCGCATATACGCCTAAGTGATCTCATTTCTAACAAGCTCTACAAGTAAAAGCTCCTATATCGGTTCTACTCATTCACCGCCAGGTTAGCATTTTTGTAATGCTAAATAGGCGACCGTGCAACGCAGCTCAGCGCAAAAGTAATCAAGCCACGCCTCACAGTCGCCAACCAAAACATCCCTTATTGACCTCAGAACCCTCGAACAAAATACCCTTATTTATTGAATAAAATTTTACAAGAAGTACAGTACAGTCATACGTAATAACAAAATACAAGCATTACCTATTATCAATACAAAAAACTATCAAAATATACTTAAATGAATAGAATAATAAAAAGACACAAACACACGGAAGTCGGGGAACAGAAGGACAACCAGGGAGTAACACGAACACTCTCTCACAAGAAATGAGACTAACACAAACAAAATATAGGATTGATTCCATATCCATTGACTGGCAAGCCAGTCAGACACCTTCCACAACAGGTCTAACCAGGATTTCCTACCTAGAGACCCACACACTCTCATAAAATCCCTAAACAATTCCAGATCTAAATAGGTCGCAGTTCCTTGCAGAATAGCCCTCAATCGTACTCTCTCTCGCATCATTCCACAAAACACAGTGCCAGAGGACGTGATCCGGCGTCTGCCTCACACGGTTACAGATGCACCACGAGTCAGAGGCAAACCCCAAATTAACAAACTGCATAGCGTAATGACCTCTCGGCCTCTCTTTCTCCCTCATAGCAACAATGGGGAGGACAGAGTAAGTCCATCTTTCTTGCCACTTTTTCATACTTAGTTCTCTTACATGCATGCACAGAATCTTGTACAGAAGTGTCCGACGGTCTAACGGTGTGTCCCAGATGACACACCATCAATTCCTATGCGTATAACATGTATCTTCCTTGGACATCCAAAACTGGAGACAAACAATATAAAAAATCACTAGAGGAAAACAATTGAGGAGGTCCCAGACTCGTCAGAGGTCAGAGGTAGAGGCAATAGTACTAGTATAAATGTATCATCATCATCAATGTGTGTCTCTTCACCGCTGAACATAGGCCTTCCTCAAAGATGTCAAAATCTCTCTGTCTTCACCCTTTCTTCTGTAGTCGACGCTCCGTCAAGTTTGTGGATAGTCTAGGTATCTGTATCTGCATCATCTCTTTGACAAATTTGTCCAGTTTGCCACTTAAGAATGCAGATCTTTTGCGCAACATCTGTTACTTTAGTTCTCTGGCGAATTTCTATGTTAGATACCAACTCGATATCTGAGATAATCCAAGCATAGCCCTCTCCATCGCTCTTTAGGCAAATTTTAATTCATATATGACTTGAAGATTATACGTGACAAAGTAGAACGTCTGGTAGCGAAAGAGTTTAAACAGCGAGAACCAACGAAGACGTCCATAATCCAAATTAATTAAACTATTGACACCGAGACGCTCGGCCATCGTGGCGTTTCATGGCCAAAATCCTTCCAATAAATCACCGAACACCTGTACCTACATTGAGAACGTACAGAGCATTTATGAGCTCGAAGAAGAGTGCGCGACCTGGTAATGTAGCGGTATTTTTGTGACAAATGAGGATATTTGCGGAGTTGATCAAACACGAGAGTTATTTGTCGAGCAAAGAATGATCGCTGTAAACACGCCCGCAAATATAAATCGTCGTGTTTGCCCGTAGTTAGAAATGCATTAGACGAATGCATTAGTTTAATTATGCACTCTTTTCCTGCAACCACAATCAGTTAATAATAAAAATCAAATTGTCATTTTTTTTTTATTGTCAGTTATTTAAGTTTTTAGGTATCCACTGAAATCTTTTTGTACAACTAGGATAATTAAATTTTCAAATACTTTCTTGACTGTCCAGACTTAGCGCCATATTACTACATATTTCTACATAATATACAAAAGATAATTTATGTAGACACATTTAATTGAAATGTATTTATGGAAATATACGGAATTGACTTTGTGAAATTAATCGTTCTAATTTAATGACGCCGAATTGATTTGAATTCTCACCGTTGACATTTAGACCCGTAGACTTTATTCACTTAGATATACATTAGTAATTAAATTCAGTCCAATACAAGGGCGACCTAGTGTTGTAGTAAAATTCTATGAAAGTACAGTTGTGTCCAGAAAGCCTAGAATGTCTAGAAAGAACATTACCAATCATATATATCAAATTTATGAAAGATAAAAAAATAAATATTATTAACTTCTTCAATATTAGGAAAATTACTTTGTGGCCTCATTTTATATAAATAATTAGACAAAATACTTTGTTTAAACCACTATTTATTGATTATTCTATATGTTTCGATACCTATGGCGTCTTCTTCAGAAAACAATGTATACTGAAATTAAAATCCAAGCGTAGATAAAAACAAAACTATAAAGTGGTGAATGAGTAAGAACTAATATGAAAACAAATTTAAAAGGTGACTATTTGTAAAGAAGATTTGGTTATTTATAATATTTAGCTTGTTATTATCACTTTTTCAATAACTGTTTAGAATTTTCCAATCATCTTTTGGAAACAAATCATTATTTTGATATTAACAAGGGTTTAGAAATTATACAAACAAATACTAGGGGCTTACAGTTAGATAAATTTGAAATTTTAGAAATAAGAAATAATTTCATATTACTTATTCACCACTTTATAGTTTTGTTTTTATCTATGCTTGTATTTTTAATTTCACTAAACATTATTTCCATATATATCGAAACATGTAGAATAATCAATAAATAGTGGTTTAAACAAAATATTTCGTTTAATTATTTAAATATTATTAATTTTTAATTGAGTCAGATTTATTCTTTGCATTATCTCAACTGATACATCTATTTTTTTTTATATCTGTTTTTTCAATGACATTTAAAAATTGACTTAATTATCAACGAATCTATAAATTGTAACGTAAGCATTTAAATAAATATTTTTTGTAATGTTTTTTAATACATATTAAAAGGAATCAATTAAAAAGATATACATAATAAATCTATCTATCGCAAAAAATATTTAGTTTGCTACCCGGAACTCTTTCAAAACATTTTTTCGATTTAATTCGTCATTAGAAAAGAAGTATTTTCAGATTGTTATTTCGAAATTATTTTAGTCAAATAATTTAATATATTTATTTTCATAAGTTAGTGAGTCAATATATCAATAACCATGCTATAGTACATTACATACTATACTATTGCGTATACACAGAACCTAATTTTTAATAACAATTAACCAGACAATATATGTTAAATTTTAAAACAGTTCATTATATAATACACATACGCAGATGAAAGAACAACAATTATATTTGGCATTGACTCAATTGTTTTGGGATCATTAAAATACAAAGCAAAGTAACTGGGTGTTCTAAGAAGCATAGAGATATAAGGAATTTATTGCCTTAATAACTCAAATTAATGTATTTGAACACCTTAATTGGGTTAAACGGAACGCGTTTCCTTAATGACATGTGGTAGTAACAGAAGTTAGCGCCAACACCAGATGGGAATAATGAAGAGTTGGAACCAGCACACAAAGCACTCGGTGGAACTGCGGTTGCCAAGAAGACGATGGTAATGCACGATGTTAAGAAAGTTGTAATAAATTAAAGCTAGTTACGATATTATATTTTTAAGCGAGTTCAATTAATATCTCATCTTAAACATTCGACATATATATAATGTTAACATAAAATACTTTTACTATCGTAAAAAAACTACAGAAATTATAGTGTCAAAAATAAACAAATCCATTGCAGAAAAGTTCATCAATAACTAGTTCATGTCTGAGATGTAGGGAGCAATTTCTTTTTGCGCAGGCAACAGTAGCAACGATGTATGCAAAATATTGGTCTACATTTTCCTCGGGATTCTAGAGAGCAATTAAGCATATTTGAGAGAAAAAGTAGCATTCAAAATATATAGTACACATTTATATCGAAGATTGGGGTAGGATTGCCAGGGATGGGGAAGGTGCTTATTTTTAAGGTGCAAGATAACTACAAATAATTTGGTTTGGATCTGTAAATGGGTGTAGAATTGTATAGACAATTAGAACATACATTCATTTTATATATACTTGATATATAAATATAAATGTAAAAACATACAACAACCTAAAATTTAACCTAGAAAACATAACATTATTAGAAAAAGGTAACCTCTTAACCTTAGCTAAAATACTTCACGAAATGGGAAGAATCACACACAAAATTTGTTCAAAGCTTAGATATACAACTTATATAATTATCAAGGAGAACACATTCTTATTGTGAAGTTGTAATTATTCAGAATACAGGTCTGTGATATTTTTAATATAAATTAAATATATTAATATAAAATCAATTTTATCGAAAAATATTGTAGCGCCACTGGGATTCGAACCTGGATCCATAGCATAATTGGATAATGCACCTTCCCCGGTTTGGAAAGAGATCCAGGTTCGAATCCCGGTGGCGCGACGATAATATTATTCGATAAAATTGATTTTATACGTACATCTTTCTAATTAATAAATTTAATTAGTATTAACTTATATGATAAACGCATACGCAGCAAAATTACTAATACATCAAATAACTTTAATGTATATTTTTCTTACCAATATATTATAATTCTACTGTTGATATTTTTTTTTAGAAATCTCATTATCCTGATTTATTTACATATAATATTTGTACATAACGAAATGCAAACGAGAAATTATTTAATTTATTCAAAACAATTTGGTCGTTGCGACGTATATTTCTGTGTAAAATGATAACTGTCTCCTCGGTGTCACGGCGTCACGGCGTCACGGAAGACCAAGTGGCAAGTTGGTGATGAGAATAAATGGTCGAACACGGCCCGCTAATGAAGGACCAGGCAGCTAGGTGCGGATCGTGCGCCCGGCGCGAGCAGTAAACATTTAGTGAGTGCCGTACCGTGTAAAGCGCTCTTCACATCATCAAATTACACCCTACTACCCACTACACACTACCCTCAACCCTGCGGGAGAGCTATATTCGGGCTCTTCAAGTTATCAGTGGTACGGAAAAAAATAACCTGTGAAAATGTTAATTTTGATCGAGAATGTTTATGTCTGTGCTCCTAGGTGCTACGGAAGCCTAAAGAGATCTCTCGTATTATCTGCCCGTTACTATTTTCTGAATTCTGATCGATATATAAAATCACATTTTTAATACATTTTGAAACATTTTAAGAAATATATGAAAAAAATTACACTAAACTAACCTCATCAGATGTCCTAGTGAATATATATATATATATATATAGATATTAACAATGAATTATCTGTATTAGAACGAGAATAAAAGATAACAGTTTTTTTTTTATTTCATTGTTATATTATATTATATTCAAATATCCACCCATAAAATCTGTGGACTAGGTCTGTTACACTCTTTAAAAATTGAATATTTTTTCGATAGATTGATTTTTTTCTTTATATCTTTCTAAGCACTTTTTTCGCCTTGTTATATTTTATTTATAAAAAATAAAAAAATGTTGTTTAACTATTTAAAAGGTAATCCTTGCCGTAAAACTGCCATGCAGTATAGGCAAAAAAATAAAATTAAAATGAATATATTTGTAATAAAGAAGAAATATAAAAATAAAAAAACTGAGTCAGCACACAGTGGCGGGGAGATAACAATAAAGTGGCGGGTAGATAACAGAAAACCTCCGCAAAACATACGCCAACTGGTTAATAAAGGCAGAAAATAATCTGAAAATTTGCTCTGTATTAGAACGTAAAATATTTTAAATTTAAAAATATAATTAATTATTGACAATAACAGAAATTACTCCTTTTTACACGATACGTAAAATCAGCCTTCCGAAATGGACTCACTCAGAATTACTGTTTTATCTTATGTTTACTATGCTTCTTTTTTTTTCTCTTAATTTTCTTTTTCTTATGTAAATACAAAGTGTATTAATCAGGCTGCTCTGATACATGTATTACCTAGTTGAGTAGCCTCATCTGATAAACTGATTAAAAATGTACCTAGATATAAGATTATATATTTTAAATATGTTATGTAACACTGTTCTACTTGAATTTTTCTTTAAAAGTTTTTTTTTTGTAGATGTTACTCTATTAGGCTATTTCTTGGGATTCTGAGCTCCGGCTGCCCTTCCAGTGTTACAAAAAAAATTCCCAGGGAGTCATCTATGCAGCTATGCTATCATGTAGGATATCCTCGAATCCTCCATCTTTTTTGCACATGTCAGTACTAACATCATCTTACCTGTTTTCCTAACTTGACAAAGTCCTCTGTTTGGCACATTTCTTTAATGCTAGAGTTCTATATCCTGTCTCCAAACTTTTCAGCGTGCTTTTGATGCCAAATATTAATTTGTGTAATGAATGATCAAAGTTCCTTTGAAATATACGTCATAGGTGGACATGTAATCATTTTGTTCTGAAAGTACATTTTTTCAAATTGAAAACGAATAAGTCTATGTTAGAAAACGGTAACGCTGTTGTTATTAAGAAATTATTTAAATTGTGTGCTATGTACATTTTTCACGTTCTAGGACGGGTTATAGTTGGTTTGGGTTTTAAATACTAGATGATATAAAGGTTACTCATGCCTAATTAAGTACATAGATATTACGAGTATGAATATTGTGACATTTAAATTAGCTGGGTTAGCACAGACCCTAGGCCGTTTGTGCCCAAACGCGCCACTGAAGACGTGCTTTTATCGAAAACATATTGATTAAGCTGGTTTGGTATTCCGAAGTGCCCTTGAATCTGTATCTGTCTTTTTCTACCTAAAGATGTGATATTATGTATGTAAACACCAGTGGCGTGCAGTAGGCACAAAGTTAGGTTATGCTATTACCGACTTTGCTAACTAAGTACACGAAAGGTAGGTATATTAGCTATCAAAAAAAACGTTTTTTTTTTTAATTTTGAGTTATTCTATCAATTAAAAGTTAGAATATAATTGTAAATTTACTACTTTAAAAAAACAAATTCTTTTATTGCTCGGTACCGTACTCTGCTTTCGATTTGGCTTAAAATATTTTTCCACGATTTCTCCTTCGGATAACGGATTCAAAATATTTCATTAACAGTGTTCAAAAACATTTATTTAAATAACTAGCCTTACAAATTTGCATAGATGAAACTCATACAGAAATAATTGTATTCTGACATTTAATTTAATATTGATAATAATGTAACTCAACAATATCCTAAAAAATTCAAATTCGCTCTCTTATAACATAAAAATTTAATCATTGGAATATACTAAGAATACAAAACGTTTAGTAAAACAAATACGTAGAAATGTAATTCTACGCAGTTCCAGTAAAGATTATTCCTTTTCGAAAACAGCAGCCTCAAGCACAAATTGTTTGAAAAATGCAGAAAATTCGCAGGCGTCAAGACGCCGATATAGATTCAGTAAAAAATATTTAGTTCAGTACAATTCTTACGAGGATTGCAAAAACAAGTTATGTTCATTCAAGAACCAAGTGCTAGGTAATCGCCAACCAGAATGCACATGAAGTTGTTACAAATGGTTCGTAAATAAGTAGACACGGTTTCACGAATCCGGGTAATAACGACTAGAATTTTATAGGGTCTTTTTATAATATAAAGATTATTTCATTTCATTTAATTCCCCAGAATTTTTAGTAATAGTCTTATTTTTTGCTTGTATGCAGTGCACGCACCTGGTAAACACTACGGTTAATACTTTATTCAAAACAAATAATTTTTGGTTGAGTTTTTTTTAACTTTAATATCATTAGAGCGCCTTCTTTCAGCCATTGCAGTCATCGCACTATCACACACTTGACGAATTTCCACTTCACTGAACAGTCTCCACATCAACAGGTTGATATTCATTACAGCTAATAACCATCTGGTGCGCGGGACTTGTAATCTTGCATACATTTTACCAGTCATAAAAGGTTTTCTCAAATTTGATGCGAATTATTCAGTTCCGAAATCCACACGCGAATCTTCAAAATGGTGTTAGATACAAGCGGTGGATTTAATTCATTTTAAACTTATTTATATCATATTTTTAAACATTTGTTATAGATACTGTTTCCGAAGTAAGTTTGTAGAACTCTATAATCATATATGTGAAAATAAAACACTCGTTTTTGATTCTATTCGTTTAATTGAGGCATTATCAATCTAACAATTAAAGTCAACAACTTGTATTTATAACTATTGTTTATGTAAATGCCTTCGATAGCTGGTTCCCAGGTTTTTGATTGACAATTAGGGCACATATGATATATGAACACTGCACTAACTCTTTTATTGTATTTGCCGTCCTTCTGGTCCGATGTTGTTGTTCTTTTAGCTGGGCAAATTTACACCGACCCAAGTGCGCACTGATGGTTTATTTGGATCTCTGGACTGGTCGAAGCACGTGATGTAATTGAACCGCCTGTCGGTTACCGTCTTCTTGGCTCTCCGAAAAAAAGGCGGTAATACTCACGTACACACATGCACATTATTGTAAATCAAGGCGCGTAAACAAATACAATGGGGGACAGCTATTATTTAGATAATGCCCTTACAAGGCGAAACGCGTCTCAAGTAAATTAAACAAGTAGGATAAAAAATCAAGTGTTTTATTTTCACATATCTGTCGTAGAATCACCATTTTATGATGGCTGAAATTACCTGCAATTACCCAGTACCAGGATACGTTTTCACAAACCGGAATTGGCACAGGATGCTGAGATTCGATGCTAGATACTGGGTGCCATAGCACAAAATATGATAAAGAATGATTCTTGTGCAATTCAGGCTAACTGAGAATCTTCTTTGATTTTTCTTGGTCTTTGAGAATTTTTTTCGATACACAAAAGTTAATGGATTTTCTATACTAGGGATACTAGGATATTACCAGACTGGGTAATTGTTCTTTCATCCTCTCAGATGTGTCCGAAAAATTGGAGGATGCGTCTCATACGAATCGTAAATAAATTTTGTATCTACGATCTAAATTATAAGTTAATGTTAGGTAAACGTAGCAGTGAGGTATGGAGAGAAGACAGAATTAACAATGTGGGTCGAACTATATCGCATCTCTCGGTGGCCCGTGGATACGCACTTAATAGCGCATAGATAGGACGTCAAAACCCGGACCACCAATATGATTATATTTTAAAAATTGATTCATATTATCTATGGTTTTCGAGAATTACAATCGTTTTATTTACACAAAAGGTGTTTTGTATAGCTGACAACTTCAAACAATGGCTGCAGTATGTCTTCATCCAGCTTGCTTGGGCTTCCGGAAGGAATATCACCATAAAACCAAAAACATTACTGACATTATATGTTAACCGTTAACTCAGCACTGCCAAGTTGGACCCGGTATTTGTTTTACCAGTTCTATCATTAACTATAGCCATATTCACACCTTATACTTACTATGTATCTTAATTTTTTATACCACTTTTCTAATATCCATTATATCTGAATGATCAAAAGGATCTCTTCCAGGGCATCCCTGTATACAGACATCAGCGCCGGCGTAACGCACAGGCGCCTGCCTGTGGCGGCCGAAAAGTATATAAAAATTGAAAAACAAAAACACAAGTTGCAAAACGATAATAATGTGTAATAAAAATAATTCAGGTATAAACAATCCAATAAAACGCGGGCGGCCAATTTATGGGGATGGTTTTATAAAAGTTCACATCATCTTCACTTAAGTTAACTTAAGAAAAAACAATCTTCCATCGTCAAGGTTTTTTTCAAGCTTCACATTTATTAATATTTTTTTCTATTCCATTTTAACATGTCGACTTCTTAGAATAACAAGGTTCTAACTAACATTTTGGGCTAATTTGAGTTATTCCGTGAAAAGAGTTCCAAATGCATTATTATTTATTTCTCCCATACACACCAACTCTGTTTAACGGATATTGAAGGAATTATCAAGAGCTGAAAGCTGAAGGTTCCAACTGCATCAGTTATTTATTTTAATTTATGGATCATTATTGTAAAATTACAAAGTTTTTTAAAAATTTTAATTTCCGTCATGTCACAGTGGTCATTGATAATACCGAAAATAAGTGAAGACCTTAAAACTGATCATATTTGCATACTCAAAACAAAATATACATGAATATATATTGAAATTCAATCAACACTTTTGAGCTTATTATTTTAAAACAGTGTCAGTGTCAGATGGAACTGTATTATTCTGAGGGGTCGATGTGTCAGTGGTACCTCTGTATTATATGATTATACCTATGATATATACGTAAGATAATTTTCAGATAATTAACTATACGAGTTATTATTCACGATAAGGTATCTTTCATATACGGATATGCTTCACGGTTACCTACTTAATATTCTATAAAACAATAAAAATATTTTTTGAGACAACAGAAGCAGACATCATTACGAGTTTTGAATGCATTATAGAGATACAATCTTGGAGTGAAAAATTACCTACCCGTTCGTGCACGGAGATTTACCGGAGATACGTGTATACGTATTTAAATACAAAATTGAAAAATATGCAAATATATGTCAGTCTCTCGAATGATTGGGCGTTAGGCACTAGATTATTCTGTTCTATGCTAGGCAATAAAACAAAATATTATGCTACAGAATATTGTATTATTTTAAAAAATAAAAATGTATTTTAAACAATATGTATGTATAATATAGGCAGATTTTAAGTCATTCACGTCATTCTCTCGTGACTGATGATCGTGATCTGCTCGAATTCTCGCCGTTTTGACTATGTTCCTTCACTTTTTTCGGCATTCTGCAGATCTGTTACCAAAGAAATACCTGTTGCCTTTTCAGTCCAATGGCAAGAGATCTTCCTCTATCTTTTCGTATGTAGAAAAGAATAGTACAGTAATATTGTAGCATAAAAAATAAATAAATAATTAGTGTTAATAATTTAAGTTATTTTGTGTCCTAAATATCCAACGATATTCCATCCTTTTTTAAATTTAAATAAAATCATTTGCTTAATACTCAATTATGAATAATAAATGCATTTTTTATGATCTTCTTTGATTTTTTTGTATTGATAGGATCTAAATGCTCATGACTATTCCTTTGCATGTAAAGTGTTTCAATCTCTGGAAGGTACTAAGAAGATTTTAATATTTTATGTTTTTTTTACCTTCTGCAATAAAGCGGTATCTCCAAGTGTTTTATACCTCGAAATACGAAATAAATAATACAAAGTCTAGAGATCAAAAAAACTTTAAATACTAAATTAATGTATTAATTATAAATATATACATATAAAATCACTTCGACACAAAAAATTCGACAAAATTGATTTTATATGTATATATTTATAATTAATACATTAATTTAGTATTTAAAATATCACAGACCTATGTTCTGAATAATTACAACTTCACAATAAGAATGTGTTTTCCTTAATAAAAAAACTTTAAATATATATATCTTCCCTTCTAGCAAGATGCCCAAAAATTGAAGGATTCAGGCAAATGGTTGAATATCTGTCCTTGATGTTCAGTTCCTGTAGAATGAAGACATTCGTGCGTCTCACGGTCCATGGTATGCGCCACATCTCAAAGGCAACAATTCGCCTTCTCTCCCTTGCTTCTAGGATCCATGATTCCACATCACACACATATATATAATGCACCAGAGCCTGTACAAGCCTCTGTCAATCTATTTCCATATTCTGTCAAGCCTGGACAAGTACCAAACTACTTAGAATTTTATTCCTGCTTCAAAAATATTTTAACGAAATACGTGTATCAAAAAACACTCAAGAATATAATATAATATAATTAAGCTCACGATTTAATTTTCTGAATAAAATTATTCGTGTTTATGGGAAGGTGTGCCTGTTAAATATTGTAATTTTTGATAATATAATTCACTTTTTACGCTAGAGAAACTCGTCTCGGAACATATACAATGTATGGGCACGTATGTACCTACATATAATACACATACCTATTAACATATGTAATTTTAGGCGATTAGTCAGATTCAAGATTATAACTATTTTTATACATTATTTTTAATCAGCATTTTAATAAAATGAAGAACTTACTATCTACGATTTGTACGTATTAAATCGCATTTCTTATTATATGCAAGTCATGAATATATTTTAAAATAAATTTAATATCATAGGTATATTGTTTGAGCACGCAGGAACCTCATAAATGTAGCGATAAGATTTTTATTCCGATAGATTTAAAGATTCACAGTGATTCTGACATTATTTTGTACAGAATTTTTGAGATATTCCGAAAGTATCTACGAGTACGTCAGTGTTAAGGTATGCGTGTCTTCGAACAGAAAAATTTATTCTAAGGCGGTTGATAAGGTTTGTAATAATGAATTCAAGATTCAATGAAACAAAACGGGGAATAGGATTTTGTTATATCATTTGTGGTGTAGTGCTAAATAAAATTTGTATTTGATTTTAACCCACCCCCTTCTTGTTTCTTCCATTTAAAAATTTGAAATTGTCTATGTTTGAGGTTAAAAATAAATAATTTAGCCAGCGGTAAATAAATTTTTGTAAACGCTAAAACCATACATATATGTCAAAAAAAGTGCATATGGTCAATGGTTGAAGTAATTGGATACCGCCGTGCGCCTAGATGATCAATTTTTTAGCAAAAAAAAATAATAAATTTTCTTCCTCGTGACTTTCACGTTTTGAAAATGCTTCGGTCCGATATATTATTATACATTCTCGTTATATCCGTTCGCTGCACGATATTTGATGTAATAAATTCTATGCGGAATATTATTTTTTAAATGTTCTTAAAAAGTAAGTTTCGTTTCATAAAAAGCGGCGCCCTGGCTCGAAACGAGGTGCTAGGGCGCCTCAATTATGCATCCTGCATCACAGCTTGATCCTGCCTATTATAATTCTGTAAAAGCTGCTCGTATTAAAATTCTTAACGTGAATTTCTTTCAAATTATAAATGGAGATGTGTGATTAATTATTGTTAACCACGACTGCTTCTACCTCCGACACCATCTGTTTATGTATTTTTTTCATCTTCCATTCGCACCACGTCTCCACGTAAAGAGTACGTGCGAAGAAAGAACTACATCTGACAGGACTTCCGAGGATGGAACGTGGAAACGTCTTGAAACGCCGAGAATTTTGATTTTTAAATTAAGCATACATAGGTAACCCCATCGGGCCGATTGTCCGCGGGAGTAAGAAGAAAAAAAAAATTAAAATAATGATCTCACTATTTTGAAACAAATCTAAAATCCTAGAATGAAAACGTTTACCAAATTAAACTCAGAATCTGTAGCACTGTACTTCAAAAAATATAATAAATCTAAAAATACTTAGGATATATAAAATTTAGTATGTAAATGATCACCAAAAATAGCACCGAATCGAAGTGGTGTTACACACATTGGAATGTAAAACATACGACAGCTTAGGAACGATATTTAAGCGGGTGGGAAGTAGAATTAACACAGGACAAGACTGATCGGCTGAATGGCCAAAGTATCTTAGAGATTACGTATGTAAATATTTAGTCAGGTTAGGTTATGTTAGAACGCAAAAACAAAACAAAAAAATAGTGGCAATCAATATAACAGAATAAATAATAAGATGTAAACATGGTCTAATATTTGGTGAACTTTAAGTATTTTTTGAGAAACGAAAGTATTTTTTTGTACGCATATTTTCATTAAATGTGGTATGAAAATAGGATTGGTAGCTAACTGTTAACAAATTACTAACTGTGTATGTTCACATGTTGTCAAAGACGGCGTTCTGACCACGTGACCGTCTGACAGCACGAAACAGCAGCTAGACAAGTTAAGTTTTGTTTGACTATTTTAAACTCGGCAATTTGTTGAATTCTCACGTTTAGTCGCTGCAATTCTGAAATAGAAATGTGTCTCTCACCAGAGACAGTACGTTATGTAGACAAGTAAATAGAGGAACGAATAAAATGTCATTGGACAAAGCGAAGAGTGGGCGATAAACTAAACAAGTCCTCCATTGTCACGGGATGGTTTTAAAATAATAAAACGTATATTATTTTATCCCACTTTTAAATTTTTTTTTTTTATTAATAATTAAACTTGAACGTCAATGTAACTAGCTTCGTAATTAATATATAATCAGGATGCATTACTGAAAGGAACTGATAAGAGAGCAATAGCTCATAAAAGTTTTTAGATTCGTGTAAGTGTTTTGTTTTTTTACTTTTTCTCTAGAACCCATGTTAATCAAATTTCCATTTTTTTTTTAACAGCTACCATTTTGAAACAAGATGGCGAATCGGGCTGACTAACGAACTTACCCGAGATATTTACGACATCAATTTTTTAGAAATTTATAAGAACTTCGGCAGTCATCGTGTCCAAAAGAACCGTATGTACCTGTATTATATACATTTGGATGGCTTTGAGGTCTCTTGATCATGATCGGAGAAAATACATTGAAATTATCCGGATGTCGCATGAGATCCTCTGCAATAGGTACCTAGTATTTCTATCGAATTCTGTCTAAAATATGACATTATTGTTCATAGGCTTTAAACATTATAATTCTTTACATTTGATATGATACCCCCCTGCAACAACACTGTATATCGGTTTTTACAAATGTTATTTTTTTATATTATATACAGTGTTGTTGCATGTAACATCACTTGTAAATTATGTGTAATATGTAGTACTTTTGTTTATTTAAATTGTTATTTAATATAATAACATTCAATGTTCAAGAAGATATACAACGCGCGCAGATCCGCCTAAAAACGATATACAGTGTTGTTATAGTTGTGTGGTCTCGCTCAGATTAATCGAACCGTACTCCATTTTCTCTACTGAAGTTCACCGAAATGTCATTCATAATACATGCAACCATTTACATATGATAAAAATATATTATAGCGAATAAGGCGACTAAAAGAAGATAGTAAAGGTCGGAATTTTGTTTAGACACTGCACATATCCTATATATACTCGTGCCTGCTGCTGATATGCTCGCGTCGAGGACCCGGGCGCCCGGCCCCGGCCCGGTGGAAAAAGGTAAAAAAAAAAAAAAACTGACAGCAAAGAAAATAAAAGTACGCGAGGCAAAACACCTAGTCGGCGATTAAACAGCTGATAATACTCTCAGGTAGACTTATGCTTTCCTGAGGTGTGCTATTCTTTTTTAGAGATAAATGTATTCTCGATAAATCGTGGGGCCTGATCTGATGAAACATCTTATTATTCCATCAATATTTTATTCTGATGTTGAAAATCGATTTATATAAGGTACCTATCTACTTACCGTACGGAGTGTCTCCCTATATAATAAAAACATTTTTTTTAAAACTCCAAAAGGTCCCACCATATCGCGGAATTGTTTTGAGAGTTGTTAACTCTCGTTTCGATTCCACTCAACAATGCAACGCGTGCGATATTTTACAAAATCTTAACGGACGAAGTTGAGCGTTAAAATAAGGTCAAATACTTTGGTCATATATTCAATGAAGATGGAGAGACGATGATGACATAGAACGACAGAGGAGCCAGTTGAGCGTTCGTGCAAATTTGCTGTCACGGCGTTTCTACCGATGCAGTGAGGATGCTAAGAGGATCTTGTATAAATCGGTTCTTCACCGGCATGTATGTATACCATGTGACGTATAACCGTCTCCGAGTTCAGTACAACAACTCATACAGAATACTGTTCAGATTGGTGCGTTATTGTAGCGCATCTACAATGTTTCGTTCCATGCATACGTAGTTGCGGGCGTAAAGCTGTGACTGGAGCTCAGCACCAACTCAAGCGACGCGAAAGCTGGTTCCCTGACCAGAGAATGGGTATTAAAAAATAGTATATATTGATAGGCGTAATGGTGTTGAGAAGCACTGATTTGAATTTTGAGGATTTCTAAGTTGCCACGCGATCTTGGTCGGTTAGTTATTTTTGTGGAAATTGTCGAATTGAAATGGTCTTTGTAAATTTGAACAGGTATTTGATATTATAATTATTAATAACACAGAAAAATATTGACTGCAGATATTTTCTGGTGACTTAAGTGATTTTAATTTTATATACATGGAATACATGTCATTTCTACTAATATTCTTACTGTTTATTCTTGAAAAGGAACGGATCACTTAGATAGTTTGGTCATATGGAACGATGATGAATGAGAATAGTATAAAAGACATATGACGCAAGTGTTGATGGTACCAGAAATAGAGGACGCCCATGGAAGACTTGACACGACCAGGTAAACCAATTATTGGAGGACAGTCCTGTTAGAAGTCTCAATAATCGGCGATCTTGTATAAGAAGACGTATGAATGTGAATGAGGCGAGAATTGTGTGTCAGGACTGAAGTGTGTGGCGCTCCATCCTCTCTGCCTACCCCCGCGTGGAAACGGCGTGATGGCAAGTTAGTTAGTTCTGTGAAGTTACAATTTTAAAATTTCTATCATAATTAAAGTATATTATGTGAATACACAGAAATAACCTATTTATCGAAAGATGTACATTTACCACCAGGACTCGAAACTGGAACTTCGTATTGCCAATAAAATACTTTACCGAATATACCACGATAATCTTGTCAATTTAAATTTGCACTACCTATATAAACTTTTATTATTAGTGAGAAATTTATTGTTTTCTACAAACGCTTTTTGTTGCCGATAGAATGCGTTACTGATTACGCCACTATAATCTTGTACCGTCAAATTCAGACTATAGGTTATATATTGTACAATCTCCGGGTTGCATGTCCCGTGGAGAGGATATGATTATTCCGCTTGTATGTCGGAATTACTGTTAGGCGGTCGCCGACAAAAATCACACACTGCAATGAGCGACAATGTCCGACAATATCCGCTCCCAAATGAAGACGGCGATTTCACCTAGGGCACATACAAACAACAAAACAATAATCTACAAATCGACACTAAAAACAGTGCACCACCGCACTGGAGATGCCTGGTCCATAACTCGTATTATATCGTCGTTGTCGAGATCAAATTCCAATATTGATTTAGTGGCGCCCGATAGCGCCAGGAGCCAGACTCAAACTTAAGTTTAATATTAGAAAATGGATCGAGGACAAACGATATTAACGCGCACTAAAAGTGTACTTATACGAATACGAAACCCTTTTATTTTTACTGAGACATTTATTTTTTTCTACTAGCAGAAAATAATAAATGTATTCTGTAATAGGAATTCATCTAATATGTTTTAATATCTTACTATTTCCATACCAAACCAAGTACTTATTCTACGAAAATAAGACAAACTCGGTGGTCTCCTGAGACGAGGCTCGAACCAATTTATTTCTAGATGAGTGCCATACCATTAGACCAACCACTTTCACTAAAATTGCTATAGCCCAGGTTTGCTACTGTGTATGCTGGGAAGGTGGAATAAGCTCAAAATCGCATTTAAATTAATTTAATCAAGTATTTTATAAAACCAATAATAATATTATTATAATACTCGTACAACCAGTGTGTGGAACTGCGCGGGCGCGTAGTTTATGAAATATTTCCGCACACTATACAGAATTCTGACACAAATAATGAACATTAAAACATCTCCCCAAATTTCTACGAATGATTTATAACACATGACAAAAAATTGACAAAATTTTAAGTACGAGTACTTAACCCTTGATCATAATATTGGATAGTTACATTACCATGCGTTTGAAAATTCGTTATAAAATTTCATAATTGAACGGGTTCGGTACCTAATAACTCTCAAAATACTCGGTTCATTTTAAAACTTGCATCGCTGCGTATGAATATTTTATTCCGTTCAAGTTAAGTAAAATTTTTATATGGAATATTGCTTACAGCAAATGAATTTTAATAGCAATGGGAATACTAACGCAGATGCTGAAAATTCTCCAAGCTTTGAGTCCAATGACATTTAGTAAGAACTGAACCATAATTACAAGAAATCCACCGTAATTTATTAATGGTATTCTTCAGATTGAATAAAAAGCCATCGTGTAGACTTTATATCTCTGGACGTTAGTTTATTCGAATGATGGACGTAAGGATACAAAGAACGTGCCGTGGAGGACAAATGCAGATAGCGTTTGTGTGGAAAGTACTGACAGAATACCAAAGACCATTCAGGTTGGTCGTATTTTATAATACAGCCAGCTATTTAACTGCGGATATAATATTTCAATTTTAAATAATTTAATATGTTAACAATTATTAATTTTAATCATTATACGAGGGCTGTCTGAAAAGTTTCCGACCTAACAAAGAAACAAAACATTTTTTTTTCAAATTAATTTTATTTTTCTACAGTCTATTTGAAAGTTTTAACCCGTCCAAATAGTTATCTACAAAGGTGATGACCTCCTCATTTGACGAAAATCTCTGTCCTCCGAGCTCAACTCTTAGTTTAGGGAATAAAAATAAGTCGCTTGGAGCTAGATCTGGTGAGTAAGGAGGGTGGTCAAGCGGTTCATACCGTAATTCGTAGATTTTCGCCTGGGCAACCGCTGAGGTGAGAGACGGCGCATTATCTTGGTGAGATGGTCTCGTGTAGTCAGAATACAGTGTCGGTTTAGTCTCCTGATTGATGATGTGTTTTCAGACTACTTATATCGAAAAAATCTTTGTATATTAATGACACAACTACTGCTAGTAATCTCTCTATTTTATAATGTGTTAAAATTCATTTATATGTTTTTTTAAATACATCAAATCAATTTTATCGAAAAATATTGTTGTTGCTACCGGGATTCGAACCAAGATCTCTTTCTATCCGAGGAACGTGTATTATTAACCGATTAGGCGTGTTTTTTTAAATCAAAAAGTAAAGTTATGATTAAAAATCATTGGATAAAATTTAGATCTCGACAAAATGGGAGATTTTTTACAATGTAATGTATATTAAAAACAAGTTGCAATATTTGGTTAGGTATGTAAAATAATCTTCCATTATTTATATTATGAATATTTATAAAAGTTTATAGAAGACTGCTTTTACAATATAACCAATCTTTATATTATAAGTAGGTATCTACATTATTTTATTAAGGAGAACACATTGTTATTGTGAAGTTGTAATTATTCAGAACATAGGTCAGTGATGTTTTAAATACTAATTTAATGTATTAATTATAAATATATACATATAATATCAATTTTGTCGAAAAATATTGTTGCTGCTACCGGGATTCAAACCTGGATCTCTATTTCCAATCCGGGGAAGTACACTACCAATTGTGTTACAGCGCCAGTATTTTTCATGACAAATTTTCGAACCTATATGTTACACTTTTTCAAATTAATACATCTGTCGTTCCATTTTGAAAATAATGTAATTCCAGGTTCGAATCCCGGTAGCGCAAAAACAATATTTTTCAACAAAATTGATTTTATATGTATATATTTATAATTAATACATTAAATTAGTACATTATTTTATACCTCAAATGAGTTACATTAAATATTTTTATATTTTCAATGCTGAGTTGACGACAGCGTGACACACAAAACATTTTTTATCGTATTTTGGGGTTATAATCACATCGAAAATTCCTATACAATAGAATGTAAGATGACCAGGGAGGTGCTCGGTGGTGATGTGATGCCAGTGGCGGCCATTAGAGTGGCGGTCACGTCTGCACCCGGGGGATGACAAAAGGGTCCTCCTTCCACCGGACCGTCCCACGCTTCCCCGGCACCCCTACACCCCAGGTGACAGTTCTCGGGTCTCGGTGTGCCAAAAGCCAAGCTCGTTCTGGTTTATCAATAGAGAAGTGACGGTACGAATTACTAACTAAAATAGTAAATGATGAATAATACGCGTACATAATTTTTTTTTAAATATTGAATGTGAAATTCAATTTTCAATACGTTCTTATTTTAATCATCATTATCCTAGGAGGGCTGGGGTCCGAAGTCTTGACAAAGCGATTCCATCTTTCCTTGCCTTGCATCTTTTAAATATTTGAAAACCGATTAACTTGTCTTTGTTGCTGATCTACCGGCCGCCTTCCTTTCGTAGTTGCCAAGAAAATACGTCTTGGGAGTTGTTCCACTGACACTCGCAAATCATATCCAAGCAATCTTAATTAAGAATATAATATAATATCCTATGCTATGCTATCAAAAATTTAAGAAAATCCCGAACCGCTGACAATGGCCATAATTTATATTTAATGTAGGAGTCTAAAAAATTATAAATTTATTTAAGTATTATATTTTTATATAAATATTATCTACATGGTATGGTAATCCGAGTGTAAAGTTAACACAGACATGATCAAACACGTCTCATATATTTTATAATTTAAAATGACTACTCATAATATTAATATACGTTATGAGTAGTGATGGGCTCAAAATCACGAACCGTGAGTCAATCACTGATATCTTTGAGTCACACTCACTGTCAGTGATTGAATGTTTGGGAATATCGTGATTCGTGATTCAAATTTTTTTGATTTTCTGACGCTGCTGTTTAAAACGATTATCACTTGAATCAGCGCCACCTACCAGATTTTTTCTAATTTGATCAGATGTAGTAGATTCTGCCAAGACGTTTTACGCATATTTGCTGAGAATTTGACCCGAAAACTAAAGTTACATTTTTTAAGCATTTTAATTCTCTTTGTGATTATATTACATTAGATTTAAATGAATTATTTATGATAGAAGATGTTTTTTACGCAAATGTGGTTTTAATAATATAAATAAAAACGCTCAAAATCATGCTTTTTTTATTTCGTGTGTTATGGTATCGTGAATATAGTGAAATCGTGATAATGAAAATGTGATCACAGTCACAGTTTTCAATAACTGATATTATCGAATACCGATCACGATCACACCAGTGAGTTGAGAGTAGCATTTTTTTCATCACTAATTATGAGTATGCTTATCTAGTATCCGTTTAGTATCTGATTTATTTAACCACTGATTTTTTATTAATTACAATTCGTCTTATTTTGAAATTTGTAAAAATTTTGTTTCAAATTTTATAATACAATGTCGACCCCTTAGAATAACAAGATTCCAACTAACATTTTGAGCTAATTTGAGTTATTGCTTGAAAAGGGTTCCAAATGCATTATTCTTTATTTTCATGCACACCGACTATATTTAAATGATATTAAAGGAAATAGCAAGAGCTGCAATTCCAACTGCATCGTTATTTGTTTCAATTTATGAATCATTATTGTTAATTTACAATGTTTTTTTTATTTTTAATTTCCCTTATCTTACAATGGTCATTGATAATACTGAAAATAACTTAAAACCTTAAAACTGATCATATTTGCATATTGAATATATATTGCATATGAATATATGTTCATTATCCTAAAACAGTGTCAGTGTCAGTGATGGAACCTTGTTATTCTGAGGAGTCGATATAATATCTGATATGGCGATATAATACAGTTAATTGTTCACATAAGCGATAGGGACGATTTACTATTATAAAAGAGAACGAAACAGGGATAATAAAAAATAATAATGCGGTGCTCCAATTAATAAACTTTTCATTTAGAAAACTGGTCCTAAAAGATCTGAAACGTCATAAATAATTGAGGGTGTCGGGCAGCACCCCTCAGCGCGCGGCGTCTCGCGGCGACTACAAACTACCCTCAGCTCCGCCGTGAATGCAGGCGACGAGACGTGATCTCGCGCGGAATTCGGGGGAGGAATTTCTCAGCCGCTCTTAGGCCCCGGTGGCTGAAGGGGTAAGGATTGTCTCGGGGCTCAGTCTTAATTGCGCGAGTTTATTGAAATCTTGTCTCGGTGCTTGATTGCGTGAGATGTGATGCTTGGCGAATCAATTAGTTTTAAATTATTCTTATTCGTATATGATCATATCGAAGAATTGCCAAATTACTGAAGCACTAGGAAATAAGTAAACTACAAAACTAATGAAAAATAGAACTTATGCACCCTCGAAAGATCGTCTTTCAGCTTTAGCTAATCTATAATTATAACAAATTAAATAAATATGAATTAAATATACAGATATACATATAAAATCAATTTTATTAAAAAATATTGTCGTTGCGCCACCGGGATTCGAACCTGAATTTCTTTCCTAACCGGGAAAGGTGCATCATCCAACTATGGTATAGCGACAATATTTTTAGCGACAAATTTTCGAACCTATGTGTTACCTTTTTTGATATTAATACATTTATTCGTTTCATTATTTGAAAGAGCCATCTACCTTATTTTTAACTTCAACTTCACAATAAGAATGCATTATCCTAACAAATTAAATAAATCATGATTAAAGAGAACACATTCTTATTGTGAAGTTGTAATTATTCAAACCATAAGTCTGTGATATTTTAAATACGTATTAAATGTATTAATTAGAAAGATATACATATAAAATCAATTTTATCGAAAAATATTGTTGTTGCTGCCGTGATTCGAATAATAATTTGAAAAAAGTATATAAAACATATATTCGTGTTTGAAAATTTGTCGTCAAAAATACTGTCGCTGTAGCA
Source organism: Eubasilissa regina (assembly GCA_022840565.1). NCBI lineage: Eukaryota > Metazoa > Arthropoda > Insecta > Trichoptera > Phryganeidae > Eubasilissa > Eubasilissa regina. Next base: position 17,188,351 of record JAINEB010000007.1, read on the forward strand.
TAGTTGGTAATGAATCATCCCCGGATTGTAAAAGAGATCCAGATTCGAATCCCGGTAGCGCAACAACATTTTTTTTACTATAAAATTGATTTTATATGCATATCCTTGTAATTAATACATTTAATTAGTATTTAAAACAAATGCAATGTACTAATTAGAAATGTATACATATATAATCAATTTTATCGAGAAATATTGTTGTTACTACCGGGATTCGAACCTGAATCTCTTCCTATCAGGAGAAGATGCGTTAACCGATTGACGACAATTTTTCGGACTTATATGTTACACTTTTCAAATTGATACATCTATCGTTTCATTATTTGAAAACCATCTTCTTTATTTTTACGGAATCTCAAATACCTTTGAGCAATTCGATAACAACGACAATATTTTTCGATAAAATTGATTTTATATATATAATACATTTATGTTGTATTTTAATAAATCATTTAGAAAGATACACAGAAAAAATCTATCAATCGAAAAAATATAGTTATCATTTAAACTCAAACCCTAAACTTTATATTTCTGGTAGGCTGTTTTACGCAATAGTAACCTATGGGCTATTATTCTTCATTTTCATCTTATTGTCACTCGTTTTAATAATGACGTTGTATTGTTGCGTATAAGCATAGATGCCGGAAGAATTCAGGCTATACGGAAGGAGTTTGGCACTCACCACAATCCGGTTCTGCTGGCGCTTCCAAATGTGGACTGTATTTTAATTCACTATTTCGTCTTAGGTTCCTTTAGACGACGACGAGTTCCGACACTCTAATGTATAATGTTGTAATTCTTTCGATTCACGTATAACCGCACCGGTTCAAGGTCACCAGTCGATTCATCGGTAGCGTACCGAGATGGGAAAGGAATGGAAGGAATACACAGCGCATTATTTTCATTTCAAAATAAATTTTTGTATACATTGAACACTGTATTTATATACTATCTAAATGCATTTGCTATACTTTTTATACATATACTTTATATGCTATCTATAAATATTTATATGTTTTTCTACATTGAATAATGCATTTACTTACTTTAAGTATTATAATATATTTATATGCTATCTAATCGCATCTTGACTTACTCTTTATATATATTTATTTGTACATTTAACATCACACTTTATTTATTACTATACCGGAAAGGCACTGTCTGCATATAATACAGTATAATACTAGTGTAGCAGGCAGGGTACCGAAATATATGTTTAACTTTGCTGCAGTGTTATCTGATTATAACAATATAATAACACACTTTACTGTACTATGAATCAAAAAAATATAATTAAATATTATTATTTACACAAATAAATATATGTCCCATTCATCAATATACTCGTATTCTTCTTTTACGTGAGGAAAATTATATTAAGATTAAATCAGATGATAATGGTGATGTAGGTAAATATGGCATAATAGATAAAACTCTGTGTTCGAATCCCTGTGGTAACTAAATTTTCAAGAGATTTTTTTCTACGTAAGTGATTTATGTAATGAAAAATCTCAATTTCACAAATAAAATAAGATTTTTAAAAGTTTCCGATTATTTCGTTACCCTGTTTTGATCTTTAACTGTAGTTTGCTGGGATTACACAACCGAGATCCAAATAATTACCATACCACAAGATTAAGAAAAAATATGTATACGAATATATCGGAATAAATACGATTTAATGTCGAATATCATTACTGAGCCGACTCGCGAGTCGGTTCGCGACCACCTACGTCGCGACTTGGCTTGGGATCTGGTTCGGCAACGAATGAATGGTTCAATGTTCAATAGTTCGTAGTTCGTCATTAGTTTTAGGACTCGGTGTACACGCGAAGTGAACGCAAACTCACTCTGCGAACCGCAAACTTTTCGCCGAATGGATTCATCATTCACTGACGGGACCTATTGACAGATTGGCTCGCCCGCTAACCGCATTGAATGTGAGTAGATTTTTAGGAAACACAAAACATCTAACAAAACAGAATTCATTAATATTTAATTTGTATATTTTTATACGTGATATCAGCATTATAAAAGTTGAAAAGTACTTTTAGATCATTATTAAAATTTTCATACATTACATTTGTTTAAATATTTACGAAATATACTATCTATTAATGTATTGTGATTTTCTAAGATTTCTAGTAAGATATAATAAGAAGAAATAGAAAATCAAATTTTTTAGATTTAAATATCTACACATGAATAAGCAGGCTGTAACAATATTTTATGGACGGACACATGACTAAATTATGCATTGAAAATGTTCAAGTACTATGTATAAATTCCGTACCGTTACAGAAAATATTTATTATTCCCGAAATTGGCCCATCTTTGCTTAGGCTCTAATCATTCAACAAAAAATACTCCGACCGCTCGATGGTCGATAACCTTTTATTTTTTGTATTCAATATATAATTGAAAATTAGTATACATAAATTATATTAGTAAATACTAATTAAATGTATTAATCAAAGTGATATATATATATATATATAAAATCAGTTTTACAAAAAAATATTATTGTTGCGCTATTGGGATTCGAGCCTGGATCTCTTTTCAAATGCTACAGTAACATGATTTTTGATGATAAATTTTCGAACCTATATGTTACCCTTTTTTAAATTAATACATCTGTAGTTCTATTGTTTGAAAGTCGTCTACTTTGTTTTTACGGAATCACAAATACCTTTGAGTAAACCGATAGCAGACGCCAGAATTAACAGTTCATTTTTATTACAATTTGGACACATTGATACAACTTGTATATATATTATTAGTAGAACACATTCTTATTGTGAAGTTATAATTAAAGGGTAACATATAGGTTCGAAAATTTGTTGTCAAAAATAATGTCGCTGTAGCATAGTTGGATATTGCACCTTCCCCGGTTTGGAAAGATATCCAGGTTCTAATCCCGGTAGCGCAACAACATTATTTTCGATAAAATTGATTTTATATGTATATATTTTTAATTAATACATTTAATTAGTATTTAAAATATCACAGAGCTATGTTCTAAATAATTACAACTTCACAATAAGAATGTGTTCTCCTAATAATTATATTAGTATCTATATAATGCGAAATAATCGTATAATTATATATTTTTTTTAAATGCTTATATCTATGACATGTTGAGATTAGGCACATGCTGCTTGAACATTTTCCACTCATATTTTTAATATGGGTAGACCCTAAAACATTGTGTACAAGGTATGATACACAAGTAAATACATCTATACGGTCCTGATTAAATCGATGATAGTCAGTGGCGTGCATTAGACATGGACTAAGGTTATGCTGCTAATGTCGACGGTGTAAAAGCGATGGGTATTATCATTAGAGATTGTATTCATCATTCACTCTTTCAGGAGCATGTTTTTGTGTCAGTACACCTGTGTGAGTTCATTATCCACTTTTGAAAAATATTAATATTATTACTACTATTCTTGGGAAGTTTTTTAAGTTATTAACCAAAGGAGTTAAAATATGTTATAATATAAAATAATACCAGGTTTAAAGTGTATTGGAATTCATACAGTCAAGTCCGCTTCAATGGCACACTTGCGGCGTTTTCCGAAAACGTGAAAACGAAACGTTTCCGATTCAGAACACCGCGCGGTGCGAGAATAGCGTTTAATTCGCATACGTCTGGTACAGATTTTGCGAAAAAACACATGCGCAGCTTTATTTGTCAATTCTAAATTCTTCCGTTAGTTAAACAGTTTTATTCAACACGTTAACATGATAATTATGTTCGCGTGGATTTACATACTTAATACATAATATGTCAAATAAATATTTAATTTACATTTCTTTCATAAAGATTATAGTTATGCACAGCTTTGTTATTTGTATAGAGCGTACGCCCCTGATGAAAGTAGTAAGTATGATAGGATAAAGAAATGAATTAACTGACTACGGACATTGTTAGTTACTCTACACAATATATTATGGATTAGGTTTGTTTAAATTTTAGATTATTTTTATCATTTTCTGACGACAACAGATGTTCGTAATCATGAGTAGAAACAAATCGAAAAAACAAAAAATCGACATATAGATACGTATTGACTTGTCTTTGTAAATTTTCAATAACACGTTTAAATAATATAAGACCTAGTGAAACTTTCTTTCGAAATAAACAGGTCATTACACCCCAACCCTGAAGCGAGTGCGTCTTCGGTCTACCCCTCCACTCCCAGCCGACCCAGGCTTTCTCCTCACAAAAACTCTGTAGGAAAAATTGTCAAAGGTTGTACACTTTTTGCGCGTGTGTCTATGACGTCACGCGGATCAGTCGAGAGGTTTCTCCATTCCCTGTTGAAAAATGTGTCGCGTGGGACTTGGACCGTTGCCAATTAATAGAAAATAAATATGTCATCATATTTGCACTCGCATACCGAAGAGACTCAAATCTCTAGTTTCTTGCGGTAACAGTCTTATAAATCGACGAGGTACAATACTGTGATCAGTAGTGTAACTAAAATATTAGGCCCACAAAATGGAAGGAAGTGTCACTCACACCAATTGTTCCGAATTCGTAAACATACTTTTGGCTCGTTTTCGAATCCGCCGCGTCCACTGTTGACACATTCCGCATCCAAATTGCCATCCATACATTTTCTCATGCTCGTATTTTCAGTGACCTTGACGCCAGCAGACGTCAATTTGACCGATATATATTCGATTTCGACATTGCGATAACATTTGCGGTGTGGAACTTTCAGCTCCAGTGCGTCAGCACTATATTTTGTGGTATTGCGTTTTAATCACGTATTGTTTATTGTTTGTGATAGGCTCATCCGCAGGCCATTTTGTGTGATCTCGGAGGTGTCATATACACGGTAAGGCGAGCAGACCAGAACCCCTATCACCTCACCGGCCTGTACCACGTTTCACTACTTCCTACCCTACCCTGCGGTGATAACGATTTATGACCGGAATCGTCGTAATCCATTCCGCGGGACGTGTGACTCGGAGATTGCATAATTCACCTATGTTATATTGTATATATGAGAATATTAGTGATTTTATTCATTAAATATAAAGAACATTTTTTATATTTTGAAAAATTTAACACAAACACGTTGTGGTTCAATTTAATAAATAATAGTTTATTAACTTAATTTTTAAAACCACTGAATTATTTATAATCATCGATACATTTTCTTTCGTCAGGATGATAAAAAAAAAAACAATTAAAATCACATGTCAAATGAATATATGTTTTCTAAATTCACGCCAGAAATGATTTAAAAAAATATATAATCCCATTCTCGCTGTGGTGGATTTAAAAAAATATTCGTTAACCGGTTCGACTGTTATTTAGAAATTAGTCGTATAGCTGTGGAAATGGAATTCGGATTTTTGTGGGTTTTGAACCCAAGATCTTTAAATATGTTGTAGGAAAGCTTTTTTCGATTTCGCTACCATACCAATAAGCTAATGGTTTACAGCAAGCAATTGTTAATGTTTTCATTATTGAAGAGAACACATTCTTACTATGAAGTTATAATTATTCTGAACATAGGTCTGTGATATTTTTAAAAATATAAATTAAATGTATTAATTAGAAATATGTACTTATAAAATCATTTTTATCTAAAAATATTGTTGTTGCTACCGGAATTCGAACCTGGATCTCTTCCAATCCGGAGAACGTGCAATAACCGATAAAAATAATAATAAAGAAGATGGCTTTCAAATAATGGAACGATAGATGTATTCATTTGAAAAATGTAACACATAGGTTAGAAAAATTTGTCGTCAATTCACTGTGGTGCTATAGCATAATCGGTTAATGCACATTCTCCGGATTGAAAGAGATTCAGGTTGAAATTCCGGTAGCAACAGCAATATTTTTCGTTAAATTGATTTTATATGTATATATTCTTATGTACTTCAAATTCACCACCATCTCAGCCGGCATCGACTACTGCTACAGGTCTGGCACGATACTTCAGCGACGATCTCTATCTCCTGTTTCATCGCTTCGCAACGGCGGTTTTGCCGGCCCACGCGCGCCGAGCGAGATCGCCGACTCTTTCATTTAACCACTTACCTAACCCCCAAATTGGGGACTACTGACGTGAGTTAAGTCGACACGTGGGGAATAACGGGGGTTAAAACACGCGACAGACTATATCTGTTCGTTCTACGTAGGTCAATATGAGAGGGATCATAGTTGCAGATCGCAGTGCTCAATCACGGAAGGGGTTTTCTTTGCTAGACAGTTGTGACCAGTGGGATACAGAATGTACACTGGGGCTACTACAGAATGGTCCTTCCATCACCGTACACATATTTTAAATACCTTGTCGTATAATCAACGAATCGTTTAAAAATATCGTCCTCAAATGTAGAAAGAGTACAAATTCTGTTCTTTTTATTACTTGTTAATATTTCTGTGGTTCAGTGTGAAAAAATCTTCTAAAGCAATTAAAATTACACAGGTTTACTAATCAACATTGAATTCCACGTGAAACTGATTACTATTTATTATTTTTTTAAGCTTGCAATACTGCGTCTTTATAGAATATTTAGAAATGTTCTTATAATTATAGATGTCGCACTGGCAATGAATCAAATGTGTAATGCCCCAAGGTTTAAATGTTTGATTTTAATAAAATTAGTTCCATACTACCAACAAAATACAATACAGAACCCAACTAGTCTTACTTTCATAACACTCGATTTCATGGAGCTGGCTCACGGAAAACTCCCATAACATATATTTTTATGAACCAACATGAATATTTTTTTTATATAACTCTCAAACTTCAACAAGTCCGCTTCACATAATATACACGATTTGATGTAAACATATTCACAAACACATATAGGTGCACGACACTCAGCGGCGTGCAGCGGGTATAGATTTAGATCATGCTGTTACCAATGATATTATATAATATATGTAATACAATATATGTTGTACATAGGATTATGAACTTTCGTTTAACCAACGTCTTTAGACAAAATGAATCCATCGTTTATACGACCCTACCACAAATTTATTTGTAATTTTACAATACTATTAATACATAGTGTTTTTAAAGTTTAAGTTTTAACATAAAATAATACCTTCTTACCTATATAATAATCAATATAAATAATGTATTGACGTTTTTAAGATCACTTTCTGTGACTGAACATGATTCTTTTATTGTTTGAAAATCCTTCACGTAATAACTAAAGGAAATAATTATTTTTATTAAAGATTAACGTAGGAAATAGTTCTGCCAACTGCTTTTTGTTTTTCCCAAATCAAAAACAAATCCATGCACCAAATGCAAAGAACGATCATGAAATCAACAGGTTAAAAACAGTAAGATAGTAAAATTCGCGAATTAGTGAAGGAGGAAGTAGGCACTTCAATGATTTGCAGGCAGTTGTAAGCCTATCAAATGTTATTCTGTTAAAAAACAGCATAAATAACGACTCTATACAAAACGGATCAACCGAAAAGAATTTTCAATTCAGTAAATAGCTAATTGTATGACTTGAGTAATACACTAACTTAAAAATAGAACAGAGTAATATGAATAGCTACAATCGGCTCATTGTAGCTACTAGCGCTACGGCTACAATGGTGGGTTGTCGTGGCAGTTTTTAGAACTAAGCCATTAAAGTTTCTACTGGTACACAGATACTTTACTTAGATTACAGTATACTTTACATGTATGTACAATTTATAAAATCATTTCTTATGTATGTATATATTGTATTGCATCAATATTATAAATAAATATACATAATTTTCCATTTTTATGTATGTTGAGTTATTTTCTCGTCTAGATAGGAATTTTATTTTTATTTTTTGATCCAATACATGGACAATACGATTTTACCGATATGCTTTCAAATGAAAGTTCTAATATATGATAACACCACTAATTATACCAGATCGTCGGTTTGTGAACAAACACAGTTTAACTGCTATTATTAATCAATTGTTTGATACATTTTGAGTGATCGAGCAAGTGAATATTTATACCAGTGAATATATGCGTAATATACTATATAAATATTTATTAAAAGAAATGTATGTATGCTAAGGATATATTTAGAGTATGAACATAAAAAACCTTTTTTTTGTTGTTTTACTATTACTAGTTTTTACATAGCTATAATTCGTGGTGTCCTAAATATACATGTATAAATTTTTATTTTCTTATTCTACCTAGTAGTTACGAACGAGACCAGGCAATTGCAAAATTTGTATAAATACACAAAGCGATATTTACTGTATTACAGTGAAACCTTTATCTATCATTTTTGAAGGGACCTTTTGAAATAAACTATGAATGCGGGAATACAGAAAAAAAAAAAAATTTTCGTACTTAAATGTTTAACACATATTCTAAAAAAGATATATATTTTACATGTGTTTAAATAAAAATAAAATTAATTAAAAAAATAATAATTAATTAAACTTTGTATTGTATAACATCAAGCGGTAGTCAGTAGCAGCTTTCTATCTTTCTCTCTGAATGTTCCACTCATTGTTTACGAGTGCTGTTGATCGAAATCAAGGATTTAGCTATGAAGCAGGCTGCGTAATTTAAACGATTAATGCGGTAAAATCATGCATGGAGGAACGATTCATGCGATCTATTTTTGCGTGTTTTGTATGAAATTAATTCGGAAACGGAAGAAATAAACGATACATGCGGGAAAACGATTATTCGAGGAACGATCGATCACTGTATGTGATGTAATGTAATTTTTAATATCAAAATAAAATATTAAAAAAGGTCAGGTAGCTAACCTTCGACAACAAAGGTAGGGGGTTCGATTTCCAATCGGCCATTCAATTCAATCTTATTTTGAGAACTCGCACTGTAGAACTGCAGCGTTGGATGAAGTTTAGGATGGTGAAAAAATCAAGGTTGTAAAAAAATAATAATTGTTAACATTAAATAGTTTTTAATATATCTTTATTATATATATATATATATTTTTAACACAGAAGCAATGTCTAAAATATTTATGTACAAAAAATAAGTTTACTTAAAAAAATGTTTATCATTGTATTCACGCCTAGTAAACAATACTATGCATGATACCATTGGAAAAAATTGTAATATAAATAATAAAGTATTTTCTGAGTGTACTCGACTTTTCGATAGCTGTACAAGTGGCTTCGTGTAAGGACTACGGTTAAGTGCGTGCGAGAGTGACAGACTTATATTAAACACCACACATTAAAGAGAGCCGGCGTGATAGGTAACGGCCGGGGTTAAAAACGGCAGTGACTGCTTCGAAAATTTATAGATTGCATAAAAAAGAACCAAGTATATATTTAGTCGAGTCACGTACGAATATTGTTAAAATTGACCCTTTTGAAAAAGTTGCTTTGCTGAACAGATCGTGTTCGTTGTAAGCCTTTAGGAGTTGGATTTGCTCGTCGCTCTACACCGCAACAACCTTCTATTTATTTTATTTATTTATTTTGTTCAGAAGCAGATGGTGTTGGATGTGAAGCTATGTGGAACCGCTCAACATCAATATTATATTCTACTAGGTACATATATATTATTGCATTCTATATTTTTAATTCAGCGGAATGTTTGCTTTTAGGGAAAGATATTCACGAACTGCCATTTGTTTAACGATAAACTTATCAATACAATATTTGTAAGATTTCACCACTTATTTGAGATGGCTTTAATGTGTGTATTTTGTGTGACAGATGGAAAAATATTTATTTATTTATGTTCGTTAAAAAAATAACAAAAAATTGTTCTCAAGATCAACACGTTGGTTTTATCTGCATTCCAACGTAAGGTAAACATAATTGTTTATAAAATGCAATAAGAAATACTGGCAGTTATATTTATGGTGATTTTCCGAAAAAAATTACACAAAACACAATTTTTTCTCGACATTTTCCACCTTAATTCATACCGGTTACAGAAACACGACGACGGTTATTAATTTTAACATTAATTTATTTTTCGAACACGTTCTATTTTCAAATCCGTCCCACAATATTATTTCACAGCTTGGGGGCTACTGGCCTTACACTGACAGGTTTGCGCGACGGAGACAGCAAATGAATACCTACATACTAGCTACGCGAGCCGGAAAGAGACGGGACATCGAAACAAACAGCTCCGACTCCAACATTCGCCAGTACGTGTCAGTCCGTCGAGGGGAGACTACGTCGGTTCGTTTTTCCGTTATTTTCGCGTGTGCTCTAACGAAGTATCAATTTCGTGTTAAATATTTAAACTAAATAACTTATACACGTGTTAGTTTTCCTTGGTTTTTATTAAATTTAATTTGAGTATACATCTGGGAATGTTTCTTTGTTGTTGATTTTTGTGGTTGAAGAGTGCGGTTTTGGGTGTTTGCATGAGTGTGGCTAATACGTTAATGCAGTATTATACCTGTGTCTGTCTATAACTGTGCCATTTTGTGGATTACTCAGCAGCAATCGAAAGGATAATCGACATCGAGTGTCCATTGAGTATTATCTTCATACTATACTACCACTTATATTTGCTTATCTCAATCTCACAATATAGGTAAACTTTCACGCGGTGAGCTGTGAATCTGGTGTCGAAATTGTTTTCAGATCATTTGCAATCTATTTTTAATATTTACGATAGGTGCAATAATTTTCCTCGAATGTTTTCTGAATTTATTTATCGTAACCACGCGGTGTCATTGAAATCGCGAGTAATCGCCCAGCGTTCGTCGTTACGCCCGTTAAAGAATACTCGTTAAATTCGCTAACGTCCGTCACGTCTTTGTTAACAATTAGGAAAAGAAAAAAAACTTAAATGCTTCGTCGCATTTCGACATGTACCTATATAATTCCGTCGTGCCGTTTCCGCGGCCATCGCTGTACTTTCCCGCCGGCGGGTGTCGTAAAAATAAATAAGTTCTCCAGGTTGGCAGCTAATTGCCGAGAACATCTGTTGTGGAAGTTTCTCGATTAATCTCCCCGGCAGGGACGAAGAGCGAGCGAACAAATTAACAACAATAGCGGTCGAAAATCAAATAACAAATGCTCCGTTTGTAAACTCGCAATCGGATCGTAACCGGTTCATTGCTTTGTAAACAATTCTATTTGATATTTAAACAAACAGAAGTGTGCACGCGAATGTATACTGTTTGGTAACAGCCCTCTATGAACATAAACAATAAATAATACGGATGACATTCAATTGTTTTAACGTTGAATAGATATGAACACATTTATAATTAAACACGTTAGCATTCATAGAAACTGAGTCACGCAGTATTTGTTATCCTACAAGTGTCTATGTACATAAAACTCACAAAATATTATTGTATATTATATTTACATTTTTTTGTGTTTAGGTATATACCCTAATTATTATTTGTCTCTCTATCTTTCATTTCTCAATTTATTATATTACATAAATATACTTAATATGTATGGTTATTAAGTCATTTTTCCGTAAATTGTATCCCCAACCCGTATACCCGGATCCTTTGAATGAGTTGAGAATACCTATAGGTACTTCCGAGTGCATCAACATACACTAGAAACTAAATGAAACTCGAAGCAGCTGTTTTGAAAAAAGAAGGCGGTGGCGTTTAAAACTAATATGTATTTAATCATTTTAAAAATAAACTCAAATGAATCGTCAGCATTAGTTTTTCATATTCACTGTTTTTAAGGAAAACTGATTATTAAATATTATTAAACTATCTTCAATGATTTCTCTAACGTGATTAATCTCAAATATACATATATTTATCGAGTATGATCTTTAATATTAGTTATACCGACATAATCTAGTATCCGATTATGTTGGTATGACGAACATTTGTCTATGTCGACACATGAAAAAAATCAAAAAAAAGTCTTTGTTAAAACTGAATAAGATAGTTTTTTCATAAGTAAATTTGATGCATAATAAATTATTATTATCGTGTCAATAAAATAAAATAACTTTCCAATTTCAACCAATATCTTGACATCGCTCGAGAGTGTGTGTGCTTTGTGTGTACGTATAAACAGAACCGATTTCCTTTCACACCTTTTCGCGGTAAAACTTCTTCGCGTTTAGCAAAAGCCATTATAGCTCCCACACTAATATACCGCGGGCCATCGTTGTACGAGTCGCGTCATGCAGTAGGTATACGGCGCCGAGTGTAAACTTTTTCTAGTAATTTAGAGACACTTCATAAAAATGTACCCGCTGTTTTTCCGTTATCGCTAAATTGGGGAGGCACTTTGTTACGAATTGCCGCACCGCTCGACCGTATTCTTTCCCGCGCCGGCCTAGTCTCAGCGCTTCGTTCAGTCCACGTGGACTAGCGCGCGGCTAAATATAACCCGAGTTAAACACGGGGTCGCTTTAAAGCGATCGCGCAGTCTCATCGCACATCTCGGCGTTCGCCCCGCGCTGTTTACCTTGGAATGTGACGCTCGATTCGACCGGCGGTATTATCGCTCCGTGAATGCGGCGCGCGTTTTTTCGTCCGCGGCGACGAATCGCGTGTCTCGGTTTGTTTGCGCGTTCTGTTTTTAAAAAATGTTCGCTTCCACGGCGCTCGGGCCTGTATAATTTTTAATGCGGGCGTATTTTGACGGGCTCCCTTCGCTCGTATCGTGTCCTGGCCCATCTTTATAAATGATTCCGATGGCCGACTTGAATTTGGAATTATGCGCTTTGTAATGATGATTTTTTTGAAATCTTCTTGAACATTCGAACAGTAATGAAATGAAAAATTAGAAAGTACGGTTAATGATGTACGTATTACGAAGCTACCTTCCTAACTTATACATACCCTTTTTCTTGAAAGAATGTATTATTTACATACATATTTAGAAATGAGGAATTACTTATTTTAACTTTGCAGTTGTAGGGATGATCACAATTTATTTTGATGGATTAATCTTAAAGTAATATTATATGTACATATAAAATATATTATGCTTTTTATTTTGGAAATTTTCTTAAATTAAATAGATAAAAATAATGAATTTTATATAATCCTACAAAAGCTGTGTCCGTAGCATAAAACAGACCTTTATAAAAAAAGTCCTTTTGAATCATCTGAATTAGAAGGGAATAAATACAAACACACAGTAGATAAATAAATACTAAATTGTTGGGTCGATCGGTGTGCGGGGGTAGGTGTGTGGTGGTGTGCGTACGGCGATTCACAGATTTTCCTTTCTACCCCACGAAAATGTGTGTTTTATTGCGCATTTTTATTGCTAAGGGTCGCCCGTATATTTATGTGAGGCAACCCTCCCCTCCGCGGGGGTTTCTGTTTTACTGCCCCCCTCCCCCCGCGCGCGCCGAGTCGGCAGGGGGATGGGGGAGCCGCTTCCTGGGTAGGTACTAATACTGCACGGTCACCTTTCCCTCGGCGACTCCCCCCTCTTTCCCCCGTCCCCCCTCGGATTGAAACATTAGCATTTTGGATTAAGTTTGCCGGGACAATTATTGTGTTTTGTTTGCCTACAACGCTGTGAGTTTGAAATGCCAATTTGAGAGAAAAAAAATAATAAACGATGACGCAATTCGTGTTTGATTTTGTTTTATAATTTAATTAATTACTATTGTAATTTTGTTTTATTCCCGCGAGTAGTAAGTAGTATATAGTTTATTAATATATCTTGTAGTTGCTGGTCATAGTAAGTAGAACGACACAACATCCTTCCCGAGGGTGACATGGACCCACCATAACACGAGGCATGTCTTGTGTGGCGATAATATATGTAATGTGTAATAAAATATGGATAGTTCGGTGTTAGGTTTTAATATCCATAATTACATTGACTCTCCTTCGTACCTACAAAAGATTAATTTTGTTGTACCGATTTGTACACAAGAATTTCCTTACTTTCTATCTATCTACCAGTCTTCAATTAAAATCTTTTATAAGCCTCTTCTAGAATGTGTTGTAATTTTAATGGTCATTTTTATAAATATATTAATATTTTATTATTGAGTTTGTTATCCTTCTTTCAAATACATCTCTAATGTTGTTTCATCTTTCTGTGTTCTTTCATCGTTCAGGTTTCGGACGAAATCCCCCCATTTTCGCTGGACAGCTGTTTCTGTAGGTCGAAGTAGCATTAACTGTACTGTACTGTAGTTTTTATCTGTTGGTCATTTTCGTTTATAAGGATCTTACTAGATATGTGAATTTATTAATGTTATCAAACGTGTAATTTTCGGCAGTTAGTAGGGTCATTTTGTTAATGTGACTCCGGATAATCGAATCTACTACACGATGTAAATATTGTTTGGAAGCTGTTGAATAAATACAATTTAACAGATATTTCACTTCTACGTTTCCAATTGAGTAGCTGGTGGTTAAGACGCTGGCCTAGTGATCGGGGGTTCACACCTCGTTCCAGGAGACCAGCAAGTTAGTCCTATTTTCATAGTACAAGCGTTTAGTTTAGTTTGAAAATAAGAAGAATATTTATGTGACATGTATTCCCTCTATTTAAAAAAAAATATATATAAATTAGTTGATCTATAATATTGATAATGGGAAATCCGATTTCCCATTATCAATATTATAGATCAACTATGTTCCCGAAAATGTTCTCATTTAACACAATAAATTTTATGTTAAATGACATATTACGTTTTCGGGAACCCATTATTTTTCCGTTATTAATATTATAGATCAACTAATTTTTTCAATTAAGTTCCCGTAAAGGTTATATATCATTTAACACAATGAAAAGTGTAGTGGAATGAAACAGAGTTTTGACTCAATTTACAAAATAATATATAAATATATTTCCCGCATTCTATTAATAAATACTTCGTAGTGACAGTGAGTAGTCTAATGTTGCAACATTATTTATTGTCTATTTTTACTTCAGATCCAATTCTAGATTGATAAAGTCGTCTTAAGTTTGCGATAAATGACCGTTTCTAACTAATGGTACGCTAGTTAATTAGTGTTGTCGAACCCACGGCTAAACCAACATCGACCGGTACAACTTCATATAACCATTATTATCACCCCAATGTATCTGAAATGTTCTTTATTAATTACAAGCCGTTATTTAAGCCGAAATATCCGCCCTCCGGCCATAGTAATCAATCATAACACCTCGCGCTCCGGCCTCGTCCAAATTTGTTCCCGGAGAGGCGGCACTGGAGGGGGCACCTTTAATAATTCATGAAGAATTATACTCGACCAATAAATGGCGTAATCTCAAGTCGTTACATGTATAAAATTCATTTCAATATTCCAGACATGTATTTAAAGTTGTTTGGGAAAAATGGTACAATATGTGATATGTAACACGTGGCGTTATATCTACTCAATTCATTCTAAATTATAAGTTCGATGACCTTCATCTGGACCCAGTCGTACACAGAAAAAATATTTATCATGCATATAAACACTCCACTGAGTCACTGACCAGCAAAATTTTTAATAAAGAACTCAAAAAAGACAAACAAAAATGTTTTGAATAACGAAGTACGACTTTTTATATTTGTTTTTTTTTTAAATTTTTTTGTTAAAAACAAATAAGGAGTGTTACTTTATTAAACAAAACTATACAGTTATAGAAAAAAATAATTAAATAAAGCGAAATAAAAATTTTAGAGGTATTCAATTAAATGTAAAATTGATCACTAATTTTAATTTTTGTGATTAAAATACGGAAATTGTTGTGATTTCTTGTTTTGGCTCTATATTTATTTATTTAGCATTCAGAATTTATAATCCCTTCTGAACTTGAAATAAAATTCAAACGATGTGTTAAAATAAAACATGTACACGACATGGGGCGAGTCGAACCACCGTAACTCGATTTGTATCTTACCATCACGCCGTTTTCCGAGGGGATAGGTAGAGTGGATAGATCGCCACACTCTTCTGTCCTGACACAATTTTTACTCAAATTTGTATGGGGATGGACGGTGCGCCATTAATAGTAACTTTATACCTTTTCAAAATACTGAGACAATTTTTTTTTTCACATTTTCTTACGATTCTTTTGATATTACCCGCCTTCAGAATTTGTTCTAATTGGTAGCACTCGCACTCGCCTTGTACGATATATTATTTGTCTACTCTTAATGAACACTTTTTTTTTTGTTGTGAAGTTGCAATTTCAGAACATTCTTTCATCCTTCTATCATTTCCGGATTCTGCAGGAATAAAAAACGGCACCACTCTGGTGCGTGTTCATGAAAATTTGCACTCGAAACAGAGCGGTAGGAAAGATCTATGTACACAAATTAGTTTCGTTTGCTCTTTAAACAAATAAATACATAATGTAATTAACAGTCTCGAGTTTTGGGAGAAATTTTTCATCAAATGTTTACGCACATTTAAAACACTTGGGACGCAATCTTCTCAAGAAGTTTAAGTATAAAAACTCCAATAAGAAATTGATAAATTGAGGCGTTTAGCGGTAGTATATCGTAAGTCATAAAATAAACATAACGGATATAGTAGGAATTTAAAAATAGTTTTTTTTTTTGTACGAGATTTATCGTGGTATTTTCCCAACGATGTGGAATATCTGCATTAAATCTAATCATGCAATTTAAAAATAAATAAAATAAATTGCAACGGTATTTAAATATAATATTTAATTAAGTCTTTGAAAACGTTTGGAGGTAAAATATAAATTTGATCATTTATTTAAGTGTCATGTTTGGCGTTTGGTAAGAAGATAGACGTAATCTTTTATTTTCGTTTCCATGGTTTCGTGATCTTTAATATAAGGTCAGTCTGTACAGATTTAATGTAGTTTATTACTTATAAATGGTCTGCACATATAATTATTCGTATTTGCAATCTGTAGAACGCTCGCTTTAGTGATTTGTCTTCCACAGGCGCCAATGCGGTCACCTAAATTTTAGCGCTTTATTAAATTGAAGATTTGTGTATCGATCACCTCAATTAATTATCTTAAAAGTTTTTTTTAAATAGAGAACGGTCCAAATTCCTTCACCCCTACTTTAATATCTTCCAGCCCTCCTCGTCACTAATGAAACACCCCCGACGTCTCATCCACGCGCTCGTCCCGAAGCCATTCCTGCCGACGCCCGCCGAGTGAATCTACAATTAGATTGCGGTTTGCTCTCTTTACACCCCCGCCCGTCCCATCCCTTCCCCTGCCAGTAGCGACCCACCCCCCCGCCGCCGAGGGCGACCAGCCGTCCCGGAATTAGGACGACATTCGGGAATTTTCACAGCCCGTTCACGGAACGTCTAATTTCCGAGCATCTTGTGAATTTCACTAATCGTCTTATTTACCAAATTAATTAACGGGACCTGACTGTTGCTTTCGGCTTTAATACACTTCGTATCAGGTTATTAGGTGAGTGGACACCTTTAAATTATATTATTTGTTTATGTGGTACAATCTATTTCCATACATAATTTTGTTTCAGTATACAGGGTTATTCAACACTCGTGATAAAACTTTAAAATGGAATTAAAATTAAAGAAACTAATATGTATATATATAATAACTCATGTTATTGGTGAAATTGCTGTGGCTAAAAATTGGATCCGAAGAAAGCATTGTATCAAACTAAATCGAGGTACAAAATTGAAAAAAATAAAGTTCCATTGTTAATGGCATCGAATGATCTTTCAAATAAATAAAAATTATTGATATATATATAATATGTATATATGTATATATATATATATATATATATATATATATATATATATATCAATAATTTTTATTTATTTGAAAGATCATTCGATATATGTATATATATATATGAATGATCTTTCAAATAAATAAAAATTATTGATATATATATATATATATATATATATACATATTATATATATATCAATAATTTTTATTTATTTGAAAGATCATTCGATGCCATTAACAATGGAACTTTATTTTTTTCAATTTTGTACCTCGATTTAGTTTGATACAATGCTTTCTTCGGATCCAATTTTTAGCCACAGCAATTTCATCAATAACATGAGTTATATTGTTTTTCAATTGTTCGATTGTTGTTCGACATCACACGATCTAGGCGGCTAATTGATGGGTCAATTTCTGGAAATGATTGAATCGACTAAAAAATTCACGAAATGTTAAGTTTGCAGAATGGATGAATGATTTTGATAAGAAGTTTTAATAACTTTTAAACGTTGTTCTAATGTGATTAGCTCCGTCGTAAAATAGCAGACTATTGATTAAAAATACCAATGAGAGCTGTCAAAATATTAATAAACATGAGTACTATTCTTATTTGAAATTCATTTATCACATTTATTGGAGAACCCTGTATATTTTAGTAATACAATTATAAAAGACTTAGGTGGTTGCACAAGGTAGAATGCTAAGGTATATGTAAAAAATACACTTACGAAGCATTATAACCAATAGATGTCAACGAAATACCTAACTTTATCTGGTAAATTTGAAGATGGTCATTTTAGAAGATTTAATAATCGTCTAGCGCGTTTAAAATAGTGTGACGTTCTGCCCTCGCTGTTCACTCTCGCGATTTGGTAAATAAATTTTCGATGCTACTTGTTACTATGGAAACACGAGTAGGTATATCACCACTTTACATCAGGTTACAGTTAGTGCACTCGGTAATTATAGTATGTAAAAGTGTGGCGGACACGCGGTTCACCATAAGTCCAAAGTTAACACGTTAGCAATTATAATTTATGGTAGATTTTCACGTACACAAAAAAAACAGTACTAAAAACTTGCTAATTCTAGTGTGTAACGCCGTGGTAGACACATGGTTCACCATAAGTTCAAAATTAATTCTTTAGCAATCATAATTAATTACAAAGATCAATTTTATCGAAAAATATTATTGTTGCTATCGGAGAACGTGCATTATCCGATTATGCCAAATACCAAATACCAACAATTTTTACGGAATCTCAAAATCGAGTAAACTGATAGGAGACGCGAGAATTTACGAATAATTTTTATTAAATTTTGAACACATTAATTACAACTTCACAATAAGAATGTGTTTTCAATAATATACGTAATAACAGTAATAATAATAATATTTTTATTTTTTTTATTCATAGTACAGTACAGTGTGTTATTGTATTGTTACAATCAGATAACAATTGCAGCAAAGTAAAACATGTATTTCGGTACCCTGTCTGCTACACTAGTATTTTACTGTATTATAGCAGACAGATGCCTTTCCAGTATAGTAATAAACAAAGTGTAGTGTTCAATGTACAAATATATATATAAAGAGTAAATCAAGATGCGATTAGATGGCATATAAATACATTGTAAAATTTAAATTATAACTTAAAGTAAGTAAATACATTGTTCAGTGTAGAAAAATATATAAATATTTATAGATATCATATAAAATATTCGTATAAAGAGTAAAAAATAAATGCATTTAGATATCATATACATAAATACAATGTTGAATGTTTATAAAAAGTAAAAAAATATTGTATAAAAAGTAAAACAGGATACAATTAATTGCATATAATGTAAAACTTAAAAGTAAATGCAATGTTCCATTTATAAAAAATTAAAAAACTATGTAAAGTAAGAGCAAATAAGTAAATAATATACAAATATGAAGTATAATAAATAACGTACAAATACGAAGTAAAATTGTAATGCTCGATATAAAGCGATTGAAAAAAGTTCAGTTAAATAGCATACTAACACAACTATAGAAAAGAGTAGAAAATGCAATATTTAATTGTATGTAGTAGTTTTAATTTCAAGTTTAGACTTTTTAAAGTTCTATAGGCGTTGTTTCTCCCCATTTCGCGGAGCCAAAACTGCATTTTTCTTGAAAAATATGTAAGACTATAGTTGCAATTTTTCACGACTGCATTTAGACTATTGTGTATTTTTTGTGCTAGAAACAAATGGAATCTTTGTGGGTTTTGTTTAATTTTGGCACGAGACAGTGACAAGTTAAGCCTGTGTCCTTGTTAAGTGAGGGTGCGTTATTTGCTGATGATATGTACATTTGACGGATGTCTAGGACGTGACATTCTTTGAAGAGTTCATTTGAAGGATTAGGATTGAAGGCTTTCTTATAATAAAAAATACATATTGTCATTTTCTTAATCCACTTCTATTACGCAGACAAAATTAGTGTCGAAAATGCTGAAATTCATATCTGATAAGATGTACATCTGGTAGGATTTTGTTAATCATCTTTTTTTATTTTTGCAAGACGGCTCTCCAATGTGGCAACAATAATGAATGTGAAAATGTTTGTAATTGATATTCTCTTCCACGAACGTATTAGTTGAACACTTCCCCGCCAGCGTTCCGGAACGGTGGCCATCTTGATTTCGTTTCCATCACCCTTGTGTGGCCGTGTGAAGTCATCTCCGCCGAAGCGTTCGCCACTTACTTTACTTCATAACCGTGTAACTACGCTGCCGAACTACCGTCTGCTTCTCGACCGACTCTGCTTTGTGAGGGTTATTCTGCTAAACATGGAAAGCACTCATCACTTCAGCTGGCACGTACTATTAACGTCACTTCGTGTATTTTTTTTTTATCATAAACTCACCAGTAAAGTCTGCTGTGAGACGGGTATTTATCTAGTAGGATGGACATAAGATTTAAAAATTATAAAATTTTATGTGTATCTAATTGTAGATTATAATTACACACAGACGTGTGCAATCAGTACATTGAAATAAGCTGTACGTAACTATATATTTTGAGAGATAATGGATAAATGCATATTCATCTGACAATATGATGACATATTAAAGTCTGTAGAATTGTGATAGGAATATTATGAGATATACAGGGTGGCCTAAAAAAAGTGAGAAAATCTCCGTAACACATGAGTTATTTCAAAACATAATATAAATAATTATAATTCTTAATGTGACTTTTTTCAAAATGTTTAACTAATCAGAAACCATCAAAACACCACATATTGCATAATCTATTGGGTTTAAATCTGGGCTGTTCGGTTGCCACGTGCCTGGCTCGATGAAATTAACGACGAAGAAAGTCGATTGTATTTCTGGCTGTGTGAGATGGAACTCCGTCTGCCGTAATGTCCAGTTATGCTGTAATGTCTAGCTATACTCCAGGCTTTGATTTGAAACTCTGATTATTTTTCTAGTCCGCAGTGATTTTTGTCATTCTGGTCAATAATTTGAAAAAACTAAATATAAACAATGGTAAAATTAATAATCAAGGATGGTGACCGGAAATTTTCGAAATAAAACATAATTTTTGTAAGTAGGTTGATATGGTTAAACTAATTTTAATGTAATTATATCACATTTTATGAAATGTTCTCACTTTTTTTAGGTCACTCTGTATATAGTCGATGAGAAAGACATCATAAAAACATATATTTTTAAGAGATAGACTGCAACCCACACCTGTCACTAGATCCTTTCAAATTAAACTGCGGCAACTTTTTAATAACTATTGATCTAAATTGTATATATGTACTTGCGTGGTGTATGAGCGTATGTTTGCAAACGAGTATATGAATATGTATAAGTATATACTTTTTTAATGCAAAAAGTAAATTATATATTTTGATCACATCACTTTCCCATTTTCTCTCCATAGTCTCCTCTTTAAAGACTTTAAACTTTTTTATTTATATTTTTTCTGTCAGCCTATTTAATTTATTTCGCTGAAACTAAATCATTACAGATTATTTCAAAGTACTGACTGCACGCCGCCGATCATGCATATGTGCATACATACTTGTATATGGAAAATAAATATACGTTAAGAGATATTCTCTTTACCTCTCTCCCTACTTCACATTCTGTGCCAGAACTTTTACTTCTCAACATTCTGCATCTGTTCTACTTCAGTAACTGGTTCATGATTGTTAAATGTCTATACGAAATATCATCATGCGCATCAGGGCTATGGTTCCTCCTGACCCCGAATCGCATATTTTGGTTATATATATCCCTAGGATATATGGCATATCCCTAGGATGTACTCTACGTCTTCCACTTCGTCACACTCTGGTTGAAGTGGCCAGCTTGATAAGTCCATTAAAAAGCTATCGTCGTACCAAGGCGTGTTCTGACCACATTCTAAATAATAATTTTGATTCCTTCATATTCAGCTGCCGGAGCCACGTGACGTTTAAAATGTTGTGCATATTTTTTGGTCTTTTTCTGGTTGAGAGTAATGATGTGAAAAAATGCTACTCTTGACTCACTGGTGTGATTGTGATCGGTGATTGAAAACTATGACTGTGATCACAGTTTCATGATTAATACGCGTGCGTCGCACGATATCATAATACACGAAATAAATATATTAAAAAAAACATTATAAAAACATATATTATTCAAATTTCATTTACGTAAAAAACACATTCTAGCATATATGATAAATATACATCTAATTTAATATTATCACAAAGACAATAAAAGCCTTTAAAAATTGAGTTAATTTTTCAGGTCAAATTCTCAGCATTTCGGATCAAATGAGTAAAATGTTTTGGTACAATCTACTAGATGGCGCTTATCACGTATTATAACTTACTTCTCTGACTAAAACGGTACCAGGAATAAACTGCAGGGTCATTCCTTTATGAATATTTTCGTTTCATATGCACTTGCGCCGAATCACGGTTCACAATAAAATTAATAAATTACTCAGATATTCCCAGATATTCAATCACTGATAGTGAGTGTAACTCAAATATATCAGTGATTGACCCACGGTTCGTGATTTTAAGCTAGTTGAGAGCCTATTCTCTCTGTATAGTCTATGGTTTAAGGCATTAGATACTTTCTTGGTTCATTCAGTTACTTTAGTGTATCAATTCTATATTTTTTCTTTTTAGTTTTCCTACACTCTGATTATTTTATACATCAGTAATATCAGCAACACACCCATCTCATTTGACAAAGGTCTGTAACGAGGCGGGTCGTGTTTATGTCAGGCATTATAAATATTACAAATTTCAGAAATAAATTAATAGTGTCATAAACAATAATAACATTTTGTTGAATCTGAATATTATATATAAATTCAGCACAACACCTCCGATCCTCTTCATAAGAGTACAATATTACTTACCTTCCAAGAAACCTAATTATATATAATTTATTTACTTTGTTTTTAACCACCGAGTTAATTATATTCACTAACCGGTTTCGAAAATACCTTTTCTTTCGTCAGGATGTTTTATAAACACAGTTTTAAAGATTGTACTGCTTTCTATACTGCAAATTTTTTTTAAATTTTAACATAAAATAACTAAGTAAAATTTTGAGATTGTCTGTATTACATATAAACAATGTCGGTCCTAAATTTAATAATATGAAATCGTTAAAACTAAGTAATGCCTGTAAAAAAAAACAAAATATTAAAAATAATCAAATAAATTTAACCACGAGTCTTATCTCTTATCTTTTAATAAATACACAAATCAGTAAAACTGTAAGTGTGTGCTGCCATCAACTGAGACAGATTAAAAGTATTCGGAGACATCTTCCTATTGAGGCCTGTCTACGTATAAATGAATTTGTGGTGTCACGTGTGGACTATTGTAACAGTATCTATGCTGGCCTGCCAATGTTTCAGCTGGATAGATTACAATCTATTCTAAATGCGGCTGCACGGATAATATGTGGAGTTTCCAAATTCTCTCATGTAACATCCCTTTTACATCAGCTACATTGGCTCCGATTCCCTAAAAGAGTTGAATTTAAATTGTGCTAGTTGATATACAAGGCGACACAACGTGGCGCCTCTGTATCTTCAAGAACTTTGTATCCCAGACAGTTTGAATGGTAGACTTCAAACTCTCAGGTCAGCCTCTCCTTCAGCCGCAGGAAGGGTTGTAGAACCGACGAACCGTTGCCAGAAGTCTAAATTTAGTGAACGGACATTTGCGGTGGCAGGTCCAAAAGCGTGGAACTCTTTGCCCCCCGTCATAAGGAACAGTGCAATCAGGCTTTATTTAAGAAGAAACTAAAAAAGTACCTTTTCAAAAAGTCATTTCCATGAGTGAAAATAACAAATTTTAATTTTAAAAACGAAGATAATTGTAGAACTATAAACAGTTTATGTGTAAAGCGTCCTTGAGGTGAAAATTTTTACGAAAATAGCGCTGTATCCATTATTATTATCCTAAAAAAATTTACAAATTTTTTTTTTCCAATAATTTCGGATCATTAAGTCAATTTCCACGTGTTTCATCATAATATTATTTTTAATTATTAATAATTAAAAAAAAATTAAAAACATAAGAACAACTTGACACATCATCTTGACGAATGAAAATGTATTTTCCGAAGCCGGTTTGCTAACATAATTAACTCGGTGGTTAAAAACAAATTAAAATAATTATTACATATTTAAATTGAATAACCGCAATGTTTTTTTTTTTAATATTAAAAATACAAAAGATTTTTAATGTGGTCATAGTGATCTTAGAGAGAACATTACGTAGCAGAATACCGCCGAGGCCGTCGGTAATAATAACGCGACCGCACGATGGGAACTCAGACATCGCCTTTAATCACTCTTTGGCGTGTCGTCCGGTCACACTCTGTTTGCTAGATACATTTTAAAGTGCTAATTTATTCTGTCAACCGTGGCGGGCGCCCGGGCGCACTTTTTGCTTTTATTGAGGGTACCTCAGCACTGTACTACACGCAGTCGTTGCGCACACTGCGACAACTACATGCTCTGCTTCTGTCTCGCCGCTATCCGATAATTTGTGCCCATTATTACGAAAGTGGTCCAAGTAATGTTTCTCTCGTTTCGAAATATCGACCTCTCAGAATAACAAGGTTCCAACTAACATTTGAGTTATTGCGTGAAATGGGTTCCAAATGCATTATTTTTTTATTTCTTCCGTACGCACCAAATATATTTAAAAGATATTAAAGGAAATCGCAAGAGTTGAAAGTTCCAACTGTATCGATACTTATTTCTATTTATGGATCAGTATCGTTAATTTACAATGTTTTTATTTTTTTAAATTTCACTCATCTCACAGTGGTCATTGATAACGTATGATTGGTGGTTTGACTAAATTTAGACACCGCCCGCTCAGGAATGCAGACCTATTTAGTAATGGGACGAATCTCGTTTTATATAAGGAATTTATTCGGGTATGAGTGGCACGTTGGAGTTTCTGAGGTAGGTAGGTAGTTAGGCCGGCCTGCGTGGGTGGGATCTCCATCTACGCGTCTACCTCTCACTCCATACTTCGTGTTTTGCAATTCCGTTAATCTGTCCGTGTGAGTGTGACTCAATCCATTTTGTGTCTCGTCCACTGTTAATCTTTTGTTAGTGTTTTTGATGAATTAATTTTCCATCAATATGTAAAATTGTGTTCTATGGATTTATGTTTTTTTACGAATAAAGGCAGCATTTGAAGGACGCAGGAGATAACTAAATACAACAACTAAAAATAACGTATTTGTTACGTTACTTAAGAGGGCCTGTATATGTGTCGTTGTTAACTTTCTAAAGAAATCGGTAATATACTGGAATCTAAAAATCGGCTTACATCTGGGAGCATAGATTCGGATTCTATCGGATGCAATTTATTTTTAATACATTATTACTTATTTACTTTATTTTCACACAACCATTTTTTAATTAATTTAATTTGTGTAATCATCTAGTATTATACATATTATGCTGCACTCTAGTAACGTTGGTGAGCACTCTGTACACTTTGCAAACAGATTTATTTATTTTTCAAAATATCCGTCAAGTGCTGTCGATATAAGTCTGACGACGAGATTATAATACCAATGTTAACAGGTGCTATCATCGTTCAGCCAATGATTTTAGAAATGAAATATTGTTAGGATTGTTATGTTCAATAAATTATTTAATGATATATACGTATATGAAGAAAGGCTTGGATCTACAATAGGTCACATTTTTAATTATATCCAAAAGTTTCGGGAATCTCTAGTTAAGTTTCCAAGTAGATACTAAAGGTACTCGAGCTTAATTCTTGTTTCACAGCGAGTTATCGATGAGAGATTATACGATTTTGTTCACGATTTCCTTAACCCTAAACACAATGTGAAGAAAAAATAGTAGATTGTTGGGAGATTAATAAAGGTTGAAGTAAGCGTTACCCGACAAGGGCCGCTCGGTGTTGAAGGAGCCATCCTACGGCTTGTTACAATGGAATGTAGTGATTACGATCATGTGCCGCGGGAGGGCGGCTCGTGTAGCCGTGGAGGTGGTGAGGGGAGGGGAGCGCCACCAGGTAGTCCCGTAGCTTCCCCCGCATTATGCACTTCCCCATACGAGGTTCTCTCCACAATACGTTGCCACGCCACACCGCAGCGTTCAGGCCAGGGCACGTTTAGCGTTGGACGCTCACTTTAAAATACAGTGGAATCCGCTTATTGTGATCACTATGGGACCTGTAACTTTTTATAACAATTGCCGGCTGATAACTTCAACCAGAAGATTAAATATATTAATTTTGAAAAATAAAACAATGAAATCATCAACTGTTACAACTGTTTATAACTATATTTCTTAATGTAATCCTTATTTAAAAAAAAATATTTTTCTGTATGCATTATCATTATCATCAGTAACTTCTTTACATTTTTCTGATAGTCATTGTAACTTCCGCTTCAATATCCTTATATATATATATATTATTGTCGAGCTCTTTGTTTAGAAAGATTCAAAGAAAATTATCATTTTGTAAGATTTTCTTCAATATTTACGAACTTTGTAGCCGAAGTTTGATTATAATAAGCAGATTATTTTAAAGAAATTTTAGAAGACGAATACAGAAACAGTTATTCTCGTGGGATATAACTGAAATTTAATTAATCCGTTCCCAGCCCCCAAAAATGATACATAAATAAATAATTATTTTCATAAAAAAGACACTTCCCCGGATAAGAAGGGTTCCTGGTTCGAGTCCGGGTGGCAACAAAAATATGTTTTCGATAAGTTGATTTTATTTGTATATTTTTCTTATTGATACATTTAATTAGTATTAAAATATCACAGAACTATTGTTTTGAAAAACTGCAACTTCAAAATAATAATGTGTTCTTCTTAATATATAGAATAATTATTTTGTCAAATCTTTACCATTATTGTACTGATGAGATATGATGGAAGAAGCGGAAAAGGTGGAACGTTATTATTGTTTAAAAAGAGAGTCATTATCAATTAAAATATGAGGTAACTCGATTTCAATGATTTAACAGAGAATTTATTCAATGTTGCCTGTTTTTTAAAACCTTCCCACATTATCGTTAAATTCACTAATTTTTTTGTTGACTGGCAACATTTGGGTGCAAGTTGGCTACTTGAATGCGTGGCTATCCAGTGTCGGGCGGTGGAAGTGACGAATATAGAAACATTTGTTTGTTAACAAAATATGACGAATATAGAGTTTATATTCCACTGTTTAGGGTTTAGGGGGGGATCCTTTTTTAATCTTATTCACTATACTAACATCAGCTTTACATTCTTTCCTTATTTCTTCATTCTTTACTCTGTCATAAATAAATTTGCCACAAATACGTCTAAGTGATCTCATTTCCACTGCATTCAGTCTACTTTCGTTCCTTTTCTGCCAGCTCCAGGCCTCACTTCCATACATCAGTGTCGGTACCAGGATCTCCGGTATTCCACTCCACTGACTTAGGACCGTTCTGTTAGCGAATGTTCCCATATCGATCTTTGGCATTTTTTTAATGCTATAAAGGCAACAAGGCGGCGATACACATCTACTAGACAAAATAAACCACTCACGCCAAGAAATCTCTTTATTATGAATTACTAAAGAGTAGAAAAGTGTTAACATGACATGTATACGTTTAAATAATTTTAGCGCTTTATAGCCTGGGCCTAAACCGCTTATGTACATCCGGCACCAGTGACTGGTAACGTGACGTGTCTGCCGGGTGCCGGGTGCCGGGTGCGCGGCCGTTCCGCGTGTCGGCTGGCACTAGAGATAAGGCGCGCCGCGGTTTCGCTGCGGTTGCTCATAATGGTCATTTCATTATCTTCGTGCATTCTTTTCTTTCGAAATAAAAGAGTGTGACTGATAGGCCGTAGGAAGTGAGGACTAAACTTGATTGCTTCCTCTCGTACAAGATAAGCAGTTGGCAGATAATCCCGGGGAAGTGTAATCCAGTGCGGTCACATT
This sequence comes from Eubasilissa regina, assembly GCA_022840565.1. NCBI lineage: Eukaryota > Metazoa > Arthropoda > Insecta > Trichoptera > Phryganeidae > Eubasilissa > Eubasilissa regina. The sequence continues at coordinate 17,216,451 of JAINEB010000007.1, forward strand.
TCTATTAATAATTGTTTTTCATGTTCAGGAAGTAATTATGCTACTGGCAAATGAAAGCGTTCTTCGAATACTAGTTTGTTCATCTTCCCGATATGCTTCTCTGTTGTGGACCTTTTCCAGATGTTGTCTGCATTCGCCTTGCTCATTATTTAGTTAGTGTATTTTGTATGGGTTTTCCTTTCTGTTTTTTCTTTTCTCAATTGCATTTCTGAGGCATGCAACGTGTCCTTATCCATTAACTCTATTATGGAGATTTGTATTAGGTTGATGCATAATTATCCGTCTTTTTTTTATTTATTTGACGTTTAATTGACATTTCGAGCCTCAGAATAACAAGGGTCCATCTGACACTGACACTGTTTTGAGATAATGAAGTCAGAAGTGTTGTTTGAATTTCAACATATATAAATGTAAATTTTGTTTTGGGTATGAAAATATTATCAGTTTTAAGGTCTTAACTTGTCAAAGCTAATAAACTTAACTGATATTATCGGTCCCACTTATCAAAGCTAATGAAAATACGCGACTTTTAGTAACATTCAAGTTTTTTCAAAACGAAAAAAGAGAAGAAATTCAATGTGCTTATTAGCAATTTTCGCAAAATTTTAAAAATTTTGACATTTCAGCGTCCCTTAGGTGCTGCTTTTAGTCATAAAAAAAATATAACATAAATCCATATAACATCGTTTTACATATAGATGGAAAATTAAGGTGCGGTAGTTCAAGGCAGACAGACACTCAGGGATCCATTCATCAAAAACCATTCCCAAAAGAGGGACTGTGAGATGAGGGAAATTAAAAAAAAAACATTGTAAATTAACAATATTAATTCATAAATTGAGATATATAACTGATGCAGTTGGAACTTTCAGGTCTTGCTATTTTCTTTAATATTCGTTAAATAGAGTTGGTGTGTATGGAAGAAATAAAGAATAATTCATCTGGAACCCTTCTCACACAATAACTCAAATTTGCCCAAAATGTTAGTTGGAACCTTGTTATTCTAAGGGGTCGATTTGGGTTTGGAAATTAAAATGCGCATCGAAAACCATACACATATACGCCATATTATGCTGTACTACTTCGAGAAATTGTGGAAAGCTGCTGAGTCATTTCATGATCTCAACGATCTTTTTGGCGAAGGAACGATTAGTGAAAGGGCATGCCGAGAGTAGTTTGTTCGCTCCAAAGCTAATGATATCAGCTTAGACAAGCCAGGAAAGGGTCGATCTTCAGATTTTAATGACCAGGCCCTTCTGGCGGCTGTGGAAGAGGACGAAGGTTGCACCACTAAGACACTGGCTGAGAACTTCAACATTGATCAGTTCACGATTACAGTGATTACGCCCCCAAATGATAATTATACCTAATATGTTTTGAGTTTGTTTTCGTTTTTGGTTGTGTAACAATATAATTTTTAAAAAACGACGTATAATTATGCATCAACCTAATAATTCTCTAGGTTCCATCTTATTCTTTCTATCCTTCTCCAACATCACATCTTTCAATATATTTCTTTCGGTTTTGATTCCATAAGGTGGTACGCTTCAGACGTAGGTATGTTTTGATGGGATGCTTTTTCGTTTTAGAATAAATTGATTTGGTTGGTAACTTTATATCGACTCCCGTATCTGTTAAAATACACAATGCCTAAAAGTCAAAAGCTATGAACAGTAAACAGTATTGTTTTATTATCGCTATAAAAGGAAGCGGAGTATTCCTTATCAATAAAATGCTCATATAATACAAGCTTGGATTCCAATACAAAACCCAATATCTAATAATAGGAATATATGGTATTGTTGCTATTTTAATTTCTCTATATAAACATGAGATCAGAGTTAAAACATAAATGCAAATTCATAGGTTAAGATAAACATTCAAAAAGATTACTTGCTCAGGTTAACAATGCAGTTAATATTAGTTATTCTTGTAAGTTGACGTTTAGTCTAGTTAAAAAATAGTTTCGATACATCGTGGGCTCCGTAAGCTGTCGTTGAAATTCCGGCGCGCACCTCGGTCCGCAGCTCATGCATGTGTGTCACGTGCGTCGATTCCAAAGATGGCGTACCATCGCCACATGTGTTGATGAAATCAGTTCATCGATGTGTGAAACTTAGAACCACATTAAGAGCTTTGATAAAATGAATATTTGTGGCAACATATTATATAAATAATATGAAAAAAACAATTTGTTTAAATTTCAAATTTGTTTAAAATTATTTTTACAATAGGTACTTTTTAAATTTGTTTTCACAGTAGTTCCTAATTAGTTACTATGACTTATATTTATATTTTTTTTGTCTATGCTTGTATTTTTAATATTAGTACTTATATCCTAGTAAAAGGAACATTGGTCTTGTAACATGTTGATAAATCAATAAATAGTGAATATTAATTAAATGTATTAATTAGAAATATATACATATAAAATCAATTTTTTGTTGCTACCGGGATTCAAACGTGGATCTCTTTCCAATCCAGGGAAGGTGCATTAAATTGATTTTATATTCATTTGTTTCTAATTGATACATCTAATTAGTATTTAAAATATCACAGACCTATGTTCTCCTTAATACTATATCGACCCTTCCTATGTAAACTCTCGTAAGTAAAAAATAACAATTTTAATCATTCTAGTATGTAATTTTTTTATATATTATGTTTACTAGTACCTACATCATAGAATACAATATATATATATATATATATATATATATATATATATATATATTGTATTCTATGATGTAGGTACTAATTAACATAATATATAAAAAAATTACATACTAGAATGATTAAAATTGTTATTTTTTACTTACGAGAGTATATATATATATATATATATATATATATATATATATATATATATATATATATATATATATATATATATATATATATATTGTATTCTATGATGTAGGCACTAAATTGGCACTATTTAAGAGGCAGATTTAAATATATATATATATATTTAAATCTGCCACTTAAATAAGTATCAAATTCATGCGAAATACCAGGGGTCGATGTAGTTGTTTAAACAAACAAACAAAGTGTTTTATTATTTATATTAATATTTTTCGTTTGTTATAATATTAAATAAACTTTAAAGAAATTGCTCTATAGTCTTTACGTAACAGTCGTACGCCTTGTCGGACACGCATAATACAAACTGGTCTTGCGATATATTACTGGGACACCTGCTGTCTTCTTTGTTCTTGTTTTCGCCCGAATAAAGGTGATGATATTCCGCCGAAACAAGAATCACTTTTTTCTCCGACATAAAAGTGAAATCTAGATTTGCGGAGCCGGCGGGGCGGGTCGCCAACAAAAAAGGGGGGCGCACATTAAACGTTGCGTAAACGGGCAAGTTTCATTACGATACTTACGATACCGCAAAAAGTCTGGTAAGTGGCCAACGAGAAATACAACGCTTTAATTAACTCCCCTACCCTTTTCCATTTATATCTGTCTGGTCCATACTTCTCCATCCCGGGCTGGCAAATACGAAATCGGTAGACCAGAAGCCGAGGAGAAAGGGTAGAAGCATTGCCCACATCTTGTTTTGCATTTTCATTACTTTTACATTCAAACACTAATTAAATGTATTAATTATAAAGATATACATATAAAATCAATTTTATTGAAAAATATTGTTGTTGCGCTACCGGGATTCGAACCTGGATCTCTTTTCCAATCCGGGGAAGGTGCATTACCAGCTATGCTACAGCGATAGTAATTTTGACGACAAAATTATATGTGTGTCTTTATAATGAATAAATTTAATTAGTATTTAAAACTTCACAGACTAATTACAACTTCACAATAAGAATGTGTTCTCCTTAATAATATATAAGTTGTGTCAGTGTGTCCAAAATTTAATAAAAATGAATTGTTAATTCTGGCATCTGCTATCGGTTTACTCAAAGATATTTGAGATTCCGTAAAAACAATGTAGATGGCTTTCAAATAATGGAACGACGTATGTATTGATTTGAAAAAGTGTAACATATGAGTTCGAAAATTTGTCTTTCGTATCCCGGTAGCGCAGCAACAATATGAGTAACATCACAGACCGTCTGTTCTGAATAATTACAACTTCACAATAAGAATGTGGTCTCTTTAATAACTTTTACTTTCATATTCATATTTCCATATAATAATTTTATGAATACATACTTCATCTTTTTAAACGGCTTCATGTGTCTCGGAAATTCATGGCTGCAGTCACTACAGAGCGCCATCCGTCCCTTCATATTGCCCTTGTGGTTCACTGAATATTTTGGGGGTGGTTTTTAAATTACCAATAAAATAAACCATACACCGAACACTTAAATATATTTTCAGACGAAGCCTCGCATGATGCAGCACATAGGAATCACCGGACTAATAAAATTGAACCTTTGTGCATATTAAGGAGAACTGCGTATTGCAAAATGTTACAAATAGATTCACTTTCATTTAAGATTTCTTGGGTATATAATACGAATGAAATATTTTACATTATTAAAATTACATGTTTTTTTTTCGCTTACCTCTTTAAAAAGAGAGTAGCTCTTGTGCTCGGAGAGGGAGTTACACTGTAATAATTTTATATGGGGAGTTATACATTTATAGTCTGTAATTATTTATTGTCTATTTATGTGCTTTTGAAGTGTTCACATCCTAGTGGTGTCAATTTCCTATGAAGTACTAAAGTAATTGATATGTAACCTTTTGGTTCTGAAGGTACATTTTTCAAATAGAAAAACGAACATTTTAATTTTTACTGTCTGATTTTTAATCTTTGTATCTTCTGTAAGTTGATTTTTTTTGTATTTTTTACAAATTCTGTAGCGAATATTCTAATAATGTAAACATTATAAACGCTCAAGTGTAATATGTCTTAACAAGTGACAAAACATTTTTATGGTAATGACTTTCGGGCAACCGCCTTCCTGAATGTTTTCAGCTTTAAAATAGTCACTTTGTAAGTTAAAGTGGAAACTTAAGCTCTATCCCTTTACTCGTCCTTCGTCGGGCGTGTTCCGTTAGTCCTGATTTTTAACAATACGCATTTGAATGCATAATGATAAAAATTAGGATTAACGGATGACTTTAAAGTTATCATTATCATTTTTATTCTAGGGGACCAATGGCCCCACCACCTGGGCCACCTTCCTGACGGTGTTGCCAAGAAGATGCATCTTGGTTGACGTTTCTCTAGAATTCGCAAGACGTGTCCAAGCCACCTTAATTGCAATATTTCATTTGTGTAGAAATAGGAGCTCCATGCCGACGATGTAACTCCAGATAAAGCACATCATTTCGATAGCCTGGATTATTCTTCTCATTCTCTCTGTTAGGATCCTTATTTGGTAGCCGTATATTCAAATGCGAAAACATTTACATTGGTCTTGGTACTTAAATCGGATTTATTTATTTATTACCACAGTATAAAAGGAACGTAAAATAGCACTAGCAGTTCCGACTTTTCTGTCTATTCCACCAATCAGAATTATTAACTTTTTAATGTTTCTCTTCTGTCGATCTACTTCCAGTGATAAACAAAGCCTTCCATTTCTGTTTTTCACAGATCCCTGTATCTTGTCATTTATTTTCAGTTTTGCTAGATGTTATCTAATTGTCTTAGAACGGGTAAAAGTCAGTGGAATGCACTATGCATGGATTTAGGTTATGTTGCTAATATTGACGGTGTAAAAGTACGTTAGGCTGTATTGTCACTGGAGGTGAAATATGAAAGTAATACAATCTTTCATACGTATTTTCTTAAAGTTCTAAAGTATACCTGTGTGAGTTAATTTCCATTCTAGAAAAATATTAATATTATAAGTTATGAAGTTAGCTCAAAATATTTTATAATCTAAAATAATATACCACGTTAGTCCGCCTTTTGCAACACGTCTGCTCGAGCGAAGATGTGTATTCAGAACGGCGCGCGGCGTGAGAGTTACGATTATAGTTATACATTTGAGGCAGATTTTGCGAAAAATTATACGAAACTCATGCGCAGCCTTATTTATAAATTTTTCTGCCAGACGGTTATAGTTAACATATTACCGTGGGAAACATATTTAATACACAACATGACAAATAAATTAAGTATTTCACAGAAATGATAGTTATGCATATGTTTATGATTGTACTCGTATAAAGTGGATGCCTCTGGTAAAATGCTAGTAGTATAATAGTAGACCAACGTGGTTATTACGAGTACGAGTATTGCAATAATAATAACATTAATAAGCACTCTCGGTACCGCGCAGGTAATGATCTTCCGTCTTCATTTGCGTGCCTTCAGCCCGTTTTACATCGTATCATTTATATGTGGGTATACGGTACGAAGTAACTCCCATTGCGGGTTATCGGGCCTGCCCTTTAGCTAGTTTAGTTCAGGGGTGATTGCACATGATTGTTTCGTGAATTATGATTATCCACTCCGAATTACCGCCATTCCCAGAGCTATCAAAGCGTAATCAATAACGTGGAATAATAAAACTGTCCGTTAAGCCTAGTGAACGTACCTAATAACGACCGTGTTCAAAATGCCCGTGTGAAGCAACCGCAGCTGTCGGCCCGCAATTAAAAGCTTAAAATTTACTTAATAAACTTGTAAGATTGATTGTTATTTATCACCGAATAGATTATCAAAACGTTAATAATTGTTTTCTCGCTAAGTACCTAACTGATTGTTGATTTTATATAAGCCACATACAAAGTAATAATATGCTCCCTTTTCCCGTAGTCATTAGGTATGAGTTAATTTTATGTAGGTATATCATTTACTTGCAATCACATAGGCAGAAAAGATAGAGCGATACACATTTCTGTCCTTACACACAATTCTCGCCTCATCCACATTCATACATCTTCTCACACAAGGTCGTCGATCATTGAGGTTTTTAACAGGACCATCTTCCAGTATTTATCTGGTAGTGTCCTCTATTTTTCCTGCTATCGACACTTGCGTTATATGATATCTTTTTTTATTCATCCGTTTCATATAATCAAACCACCTGAGCGACTCTTTTTTAATCTTATTCACTATACACACACAATTATATTAAAACAAAAGCAATATTATTTTGCATTACGATGTATAATTTTTTTTTTGATGGATAAACAGGTACCAACCTGTAAAATTACGCTAGGTAATTAATAATCATCAGAAAACACCTATCTATTTTTTTTTAGATTCAGATGTTGTAGTTTGTATTGCATTGGTGGAATTATAATTAAAGTTTATTTGTTTTTATTTCTTCTTTATTACATGTATATTCATTTTAATTTCTTTTTTTGCCAAACTGCATGGCAGTTTTACGGCAAGGATTGCCTTTTACATAGTTAAACTTTTTTTTTATATAAATAAAATATGACAAGTGGAAAAAATAAGATACGGAGATGTCACATGAGTTACTTAGAAAGATAAAAAGAATAACATATATATGAAGAAAAAAATCAATCTTTCGAAAAGATAAACAATTTTTACAGAGTGTAACAGATCTGGTCTACAGAATTTTATGGGTGGATACCTGAATATAATATAATACAAAATGGAAATAAAAAATTTGACAAGAATATGTTCCATTACTTTGCATTTTAAGGTGGTCACTGGGATCGCATCATTTTTTAAAATGTTTAATAGGTCTTTAATCGATTTTGTTCACATTTTCTCGTTCTCTCGTGAGGATCAGTATTTATATTTCCAGTATTTATCAACTCTTCGAATATTATAGCATATGTTACTTTTTCGTCAACTGGTAAGATTTTGCATATTGTTAATAATTTACTATAATCATCTAATTGATAAACGGGTACCTAAAAATTAAGCTGTATCATCGGAAGGTATCTACCTTTTTTTAAAAACGATCTGAAATGCGAGCAAGATAACAAGTCACCTATATTGGTTTCATCACCATGCATTTATCAATTCAAAAAATTTTTTTTTCTTCAATGAAAGCAAACATTTTATGGCTTGACATAATTAAATAATAGAATGTTTAATGTAAAACCACTTTTTTATGTATATACACAATGTCAACTAGTTTCAGTTGGACTCAACCTTCTTTAGGGCAATATAGTATAGACTAACCTAAGTACAGATATTTAAATAGAAGGTTAAGAGGACAAAGCAACAGTATATCAGAGTGGGACAGAGTATCAGGTAGGAGGTGGGAGAGAAGAGCCCTACCCTTCTTTAAAATTAGACTATTGGGTAAATTTATTAATTAATTTATATTGTCCTACAGAAGGTTGGGGTTCAGCTGAAACTAGTTGACTTTAGTGTATATACATAATAAAATGGTTTAAAACTAAACATTATATTATTTCATTAAAAAATGATTTACTAGTTTGCAGATTTTACGGCAAATTGGTGATGTATTTTTATAAATATTTAATTCATAATAATTATACCAATTTATCACATAACTAAGCGATTGGCACTAATGTAATATTAATGATTAATAAATTAGTCACATATTAACAGGTTTCATATGATGCTAGATCAGGGTCCTAGTTCGGCATTATAATTCGAGCAGTTCGAAGGTTACCGTCAAACGGTGTGCAAGCACGATCCTTCATCATTAATTGTGGATATTGTACGAGCCGATAGTTCGCGGTCAGCGGTCACCCCTGCAACACATCCAGTTTGCACGTGGTCACGTCAGTATGACACAAATCGATTTTTTCCATTTCGGCACCCTCTCTTCAAGCAGCCGCAAAACGTGTCCATGATCATCCGACATTTTTTGAATTATTTAAAAAAAAACTTGAATTAAGTCGTCTATGATGTAGAATTTTAAATGTCACTTTGTGAACAGCAATTCCAAAAGATTACTGACGGTGACGTTGGTTTTGTATTTAGGCTGTACGTATGTATCTAGCTGGGGGGCTACCGAACTAGTTTTGCTCGTTTTCGGACCCAACTATGTATGTGCCTCATGTACATAATGTGTCAATTTATTCTGTTTTCAAATATTAACAATTCATATTTAATATGAAAGTACAAATAAATTATTTCAATGCTATTCCGTGATGGAAATTATTTTTACTGGAGTATTTCGTATTTCTAAGAAGTTCCTAGATAGGTACGTAGCTATTCGGTAAGTTTATCATTTATTATACTCTAATATGAGATGAACACGTGGTCCAACATTTATTAATACAAATTAAATTAATCAACTAAAATGATATAGATCGGAAAAAATATTTACTTGCTACCGGAATTTGAACCAGGATTTCTTCCTATCCGGGGAAACGCGTTCACAATTACGCTATAGCAATCAAATACATTTCCAACAAATTTTGAACTTATATTCTGTAATTTTTCCAATTACATTTTTAAAACAAATCAACTTTATATTGCTGTGTATATGTGTACACATTTGAGTAAAGCACGCTAGGCCAGAATTAAATTAATCAGTCCATTTTATTAAATTTTTATAAACTTTGATACAACTTATATATTTTGTTATTGTACAGAAGAGTACAGATATACAGAAATATACACAGAAGAAATCTGTGTATCGAAAAAATCGATATAAAATATAAACTAAATATTTTATCGATAGGTAGATTTTTTCTGTATATCTTTCTAGTTGATTAATTTAATTTGTATTAAAATGCCGCGGACCGATGTTCCGAAAATCCAACTTATATAATTATATATAACAGAAATGTATTATTATTTATAAATATATATTAATAATACAAATTAAATGTATTAAATAGAAAGATATGCACATCTTTCTAATTTATCGATAAAATATTGTCTTTGGCACCGGGATTAGTACCGGGATAAGAGATCCAGGTTCGAATCCCGGCATTAACAGCAATATTTTGTCGATAATTTGATTTTATATGTACATCTTTCTAATTAATTTGTATTAAAAATTTCACAGACCTATGTTCTGTAAAATTGCAACTTCACAATAAGAAAACGTGTTCTCCTTAAAAATACAAATATTCATTAAATGTAAATATTTGTTTGTATATTAATGATTTGTGGTAACTTTCTCATTCTCTTATTCGTATTATACACAACACAGCAATATGAATGCATTTTCATATGCACTCAATACTCCATACCCACTCGAATAGCATATCTAGTTTTTTATTCGAATGAAAAAAAATACTAGTTACGTTGAATCAAATTATTCCAATCAATCTGCATAAAATATCTATTTCAATACCTATTATGCTAATAATAAAGAAATGTCTGCTCCAAAAATACTCGGCAACAAAAATGAACAATATAATTTGAGCACAAACGTAACAACGTAGGTTCTCTTCGACACATGTATCAGAATACATATTCAGTGATTTTATTTCGCTGCCTAGAATTCCATTAGCATTTTATATTTCTACATTCCATTCTATTGATTCAGAGAAATGTTCGCTTTGTGTGTTGTCTCGCGACGACAGCACGGTCCCGCCCGGCTTTGTCTTTGTGATATTAAACTGAATTTTAATAAAAACAATTTAAGCATAATAAAGAACCGACATTTTGTGTACCTCGCGAGGTCGGCGAAACGTGTAATTCGTCGTTCATCATAACGAGGAAATACAATTTTTCAGTCAGAGTTTCATTATAATGATGTCATTTGTTTGTGTATTAACGTAAATAAATACGATATAATTAGATACGCAGACTTCAAAAGCTTCGTACATTTAAAACATATATTATTTACGTAAGATTTCATAAGGACTTTTGAAATATCATTGTGTCGCGTGAACCTCCTCAATTCCTCAATTTCAGTTCAATTAATTTATTGGCAACTGTTAAAATAGTGCTAGCTAATTACATTTTAAAACCAATTATCACTTGGAAATAAAGCAGTACAGCAAAAAATATTTGGGATACAAACCCGGAACTTTCTCCTGCGGAGGATGTGTTAACCTAGCACAACGTCGACAAATTTTACAATGTTTTTATAACATGAATTAAGTATTTTACGTTATTAAAATAACATGGTTTTGTTTTCGCTCCAAAAAAGAGTCTAGCTACTGTGCTTGGAGAGGGAGTTACACTATAATAATTTTATATGGATTTATATAACATTTATAGTCTATTATTATTTAATTTTTTTCTAAACTCTTTTATGTTTTTTATATCTTTAATTTGTGTAGGGATAGGACTTATATATATATATATATGTAGTCTTTTTCTATTTTTAAAATTTTTGACATCTATTGTTTGAATGTACGTTTATGTATATTTTAATTAAATAGTTCTAACACATGATACTGATGATTATTCGCGAGCAGCGTAGATAGTGCATGTGTCTAGTTGTCAGTTGTACAGCCATGTGTGTGACGTTGCCAAAAATTACAAATTAATTGAGGATCTCTGTAGCCAAGAAAATGCACTTACCACCAGCACCGGCAGCTGGCCACAATTTTGTGACCAGTACAGCTTCGATAGATCGACAACATTAAGGAATTTTCACATCGTTTTTATTTTCCATATTTTATGTTTGAAAATATAACCAGGTGTAACAGACCTAGTACAAAATATTTTATGGGTGGATACCTAACTATATTACGAGTCGAAAATGTTCAAGGAATATGTGCAGATTCTGCACTGCTCGGAAAATATTATTGTTCGAAATTTTTACAAAACCGTTTAAAGCTTGAAGTCTACGCACTTCGAAATAAATATTTGCGAAATTGTTTAATTATTAATCTATATCTTTGCTTCAAGCCCTAAGTCACCTGACAACAAAAGTCTAGCAGCTCAAAATTCGATGGCATTTACGTGTTTGTATTTGGAATCAATAAAATATTTCAATTGATTGAAATAATCGCATAATTATGATTTTTTTTTTGAAATCTCTGACATGGTTGAGATTAGGCACATATCTCTTGAACATTTTAGACCCATAATTTAGTCAGGTATCCACCCATAAAGTATTGTGGACTAGGTTACACCTGTATACTGTATAACTGATATTAGAAGTCAATTATTATTTTTTTTGTTTATAATTAAATAAAATTTATGTGCGCTATGTTGGTGTACAGTACGCACTAATTTCCATTGCAATTAAGACAATTTTGTTTTCATTATTTATCAACTATTTGTAATAAAATTTCAAAGTATGGCCACACTGTAATCAAACGCGAAAGGTAATCGTGTTCTTCATATTATTTTTTATTAACTCTGTATCGTCAGACGTCGTGTTACAGTAATTATTATTCCACGCTCGATGTTGAGATTATAAATACAGTTTAAAAATGAAAGATAAAATTAACAAAAAAATAACGTTTTACTTAAATAAGCAATTAAAATATTGTTTCCCCCGTTCGTGAGTAACATATTCATAAGAAAATCTGGCGTGGAACATAAAATGGCTTTCATAAAAATTAATGACTTGGAAATGTTGTATTTCAACACTTCATGGCTGCTGATAACAATGCGCAATTATAACATTTAACAAGGCAAAGTAGTCCACACAATTCAAACATTATTATTTGGAAATAATTGCTTATATTTTACTTTAAACACCAAGCAGGAACTCTAATAGATAATCGCTTATTTCTTCATTATATTCATGAAATTGTACGAAATTGATTTTTAGTCCGCATAATTAATGTGTTTTCACATATAAGTAATATTATCTTGCGCCATTCTTTCTAACAATTTCACATAATTTAATGATTCTGACAATATAATTTATTAGTGTTTTTTTAAATGAAAAAGCGTTATCTAAGTATCACTGAAGAATGTAGTATGGTAAAAAGACGAGTTTAAATATATTATACAAATCTAGTAGAAAGACTAGGTAGTGGCCGCAGTGCGACCACTATTTTCCAGTTTCCAAAATATAATGTTTAATCATTAAGGAGAACACATTCTTATTGTGAAGTTGTAATTATTCAGAACAGACGATCTGTGATATTTTAAATACTAAATTAATGTATTAATTATAAATATATACATATAAAATCAATTTTGTCGAAAAATATTGTTTTTGCGTCACCGGGATACGAACCTGGATCTCTATTTCCAATCCGGGGAAGTACACTACCAATTGTGTTATAACGCCAGTATTTTTCATGACAAATTTTCGAACCTATATGTTACACTTTTTCAAATTAATACATCTGTCGATCCATTATTTGAAAGCCATCTACATTATTTTTACAGAATCTCAAATACCTTTGAGTAAACTGACTGCAGACGCCAGAATTATCAATTCATTTTTATTAAATTTTGGACACATTGATACAACTTATATTATTAAGGAGAACACATTCTTATTGTGAAGTTGTAATTAGTCATAACCATAGGTCTGTGATATTTTAAATACCAAATTATTGTATTAGTTATAAATATTTTTTGACTAAATTGATTTTTTATGTATATATTTATAATTAGTACAATAATTTAGTATTTAATGTTTAATCAATTAAAGGGAAGTGGTCTACAGGTAGTACAGTTAAACTTAATCAATTATCGCAAAAAATTACCGAACAGACAAATCACGTAACTTACCGTTTGAGTGACGTACACGTAGGTATTGATATCATGTGGTGTTGGCGGCAGATTATATTCTTTTTCTCGCCAAGACCTAAATCTTACTATACTAACCAACTAACTTACTATCACGCCGTTTCACAGCGGGGGCAGATATAGAGATATAAATGTATAAACCGCCATACTCTTCTGTCTCACAATTCTCGCCTCGTACACATTCATACATCTTCTTACGTAAGCTCGTCGATTGTGGAGGCTTCTAACTGGATCATCTTCTATTTGGTTTACGCCAAATAGAAGATGGTCCAGTTAGAAGCCAAGTTTTCCGCGAACGTCGTCTATTGCTGGTGCCATCACCATCATATATCTTTCTTACTCTCTTCTCATTCGTCCGTTTCATATGACCAAACTACCCAAGCGATCCTTTTTCATCCTATTCACCATGGTAAGATTGGCTTTGCATTTTTTCTCTGTTCATGTGGTTTGTTTCTTGCCTATGCACAACATTGTTTGACACAACATTTTGTAACTTACGTTTTTGGCATAATATAGTGTATATATTGCTTGTATGGTTTCTGGGTTGGTGCACAGTAATCTACAGATTAAAAAATCGAGAATTAATCCGTTAGTTAATATTTTTTTTAGCACGGGACGAGAATTAGTTTGAAAATTGTAGGTTTTTAATGTCCGTGAAAGAGTAATATTATTTACTTTAAATATGCATTTTCCTTCTTACAAAGTGTCTAGTTGGATACTTAAACTGATACCAAGAGGAGACAGCGTATTAATTGAGTGGCGATGTTTTGCAAGTAGCCGACGCCAGAATAGCTGGTTCGTTGACCGCGTTTTTGGACAGGCGTATTTTTTTTGGCTGCCCAATCGGTGTGTTATGTATCCTCGGCACGTAGGTACCCTTAGCGGAAGCTACTGCAACTGCATGTGCCGTGTGCCGAGCCTGTATGCAAAACTGGCACTGATTTATCCTCCAATAGTGCGTGACTTATTCGTGTTTCTATGCATTACAGTGAAGCGTTTCAAAGAAATCGTGTACCTACTGCCCGAGGTCTTTGTTCAGAAACAATGTTCTTTTCAAATTTTTTGTAAACCATTTTTTTTTACGTTTCTGGTGTATATCTGAATACTATTGGGCATTACGAAATGCTAGAAATATAACCTGACTTGGAACATAAGATTGTATTGTTTTTTGTATCGGCTGGTTTGCAACAGGGCGATACTGATACAGATCCGATTTGTTTCACGTAGCTTTTGTTAAGTACACGACTGCTGAGTCGTTGTTACATTATATTAAATATTTAATTAATTTTATCTATAAAGTTAATTAAAAGTTTTTTTAAGCAGTGAATAATGGTAGTGCAATTTTTAATTACTAAATAAATATACCATTAGCCCTATATTAAGTATGTTTCCTTTTAAATCAATTAAATATGTTATAATACTTACAATCAACAAATTGATTTATACAGTATATCTGAAGATGTTTTTTTTCTTGTACTATATATATATATATATATATATATATATATATATATATATATATATATATATATATATATATATATGTATATATATTTATATATATATATATAGTTTTTTCTTGTACTATATATATATATATATAGTAAGAATATAAGAAAAAAAACATCTTCAGATATACTGTATAAATCAATTTGTTGATTGTAAGTATTATAACATATTTAATTGATTTTAAAGGAAACATACTTAATATAGGGCTAATGGTATATTTATTTAGTAATTAAAAATTGCACTACCATTATTCACTGCTTAAAAAAACTTTTAATTAACTTTATAGATAAAATTAATTAAATATTTAATATAATGTAACAACGACTCAGCAGTCGTGTACTTAACAAAAGCTACGTGAAACAAATCGGATCTGTATCAGTATCGCCCTGTTGCAAACCAGCCGATACAAAAAACAATACAATCTTAAGTTCCAAGTCAGGTTATATATATATATATATATATATATAGGGTATAATAGACCTAGTCCACAATATTTTATGGGTACACATTTTCGACTCGTAATTTAGTCAGGTGTCCACCAGTGGCGGTCGGTGACTTTTTGTAGAAAGGATGCTTTAGAATGTTTTCTTTTTCGCAAATGGTCGAGACACAAAACTTTAACGCAATTCACTATTTTCACAGAACACGTTGGTGAAGTACCTATGTTATTTTCTATATATATTTTTATTAAAATGATGAATTAAATAGATAATCGAAGGATATTCAATATTTCAACAATTTGTCTTATGTTTATAAAGTAAGCCAAACTGTTAAAAATGGTTCATAAAAACAAATTTCGTATGCTATTCTGTGCATTATACCCAGAAGTTTTAAAATATTTTTTTGTACGTTGGATGCTGTTAACGAATGCGTATGCAGTATTCAAAGATCTTGTTGATAGACGGAAATAAATGGGCATGCATAAAAAGTCGAATACTTTCAAACTTTGTGGATACAGAACAAATGATGGAATCCATTGTTGCTGGTATCTGTATGTTTACGCGATTAATAGATGTTCGAAAACCGAGAATGTAAATTTTTTTCGACTCGCTCCGTGCCCGCGTCGTGTCGTAGTGTGTGTTATGACTGGTCTCTAAAGGACATGACGAATTTACTTGCAGCAGTGCTGTTTTCGGCTAGAAAAAAAGTTGGACTTTTTTTGACTCTAGATCACATGGGATGCGGGATATCCAAAGCATGTATGAAGCGACCGCGCCTGGTGTCCACCCATAAAATATTGTGGACTAGGTCTGTTACATCCTATATATATATTTGCACTGGTAGTATAAGAATAATAAACATAAATTAAAGTAGAAATTAATTAAATGGTAATTGAGAAGCGAATCACAATTCAGTACCGAAAAAGAGATCTAGTTTCGAATCCCGGTAGCGCAACAACAATATTTTTCGGTAAAATTGATTTTATATGTATATCTTTATAATTAATACATTTAATTAATATTTACAATTATAATAAATAAAAATCTAAAAAAAAGCAAATTAATTGTCGTGCTTACGTGACAATTAATATTATTAAAGTACCCACTTATCGTTAGTAGTCCCGTCGTAAAAATAATTAAGGCCACATAAAATATAAAAGTAGTAATTACTAATGCGAGTGCTATGAATATCTGTTTATTGAATTATATGTAAAATGTTCACTGGGTGGAAAACCCGTCAATAATGACGGAAAAAAATGTATTTTTAAATTTACACAAAAATAGATGGGTTGGGTGCCACTTTACGTAGGTTGGATACGAAAAGCTCTGTTGATATACTCGTATTTGAAAAGTTGTTTAGAGAGCAATATTTTTTCATATCGAATTACCGAGTGCCGGACGCTTATAACGCGTGTTGTGGCTAACGCTAATAAAAGTGTGACCGACGTATAAACGGCAAAAACATATTTGAATGTTAATGGATAGGCATATTTTGTATTGAACTGCAGAAAGTGGTGTTTATAATATTTACTTTTTTTTTAAAATTTATTTTTAAATCTTGCCAACAATAGATACCAAAAATGGTAAACATAGATTTTTTTTATAGTGATTAATTTAAATTGATTAATCTATTTCATGGTATTATTAGAAATTAGCGCGCAAAATTAACATCGGATTTTAAAAACGTTTTCTATTCTGATTTCTCATTATTTTTGAAATTAGCAAAATTAACTTTGTGGTTAAAATTCATTATTTTTATTTATTAACTTTAGACCGGTATTTTATACAAATAATAATATAAAAAATTTACTTATAAATTCTAAAGCCAAAGATGATAAATTTAACAATTCTGGTGTCTATAAACTTAGTTTATATTGCTGCATTTTATATTGGTAAAACGGGTAGAAATTTTAATATAAGAGTAAAAGAGCATTTGATATGTTTGAACAATAGTGGGTTTTCAGAATTTTGTCATCATTCGATAGAAAATGGTCGTGGTTTTGATAAAAAATTGGGATTATCAATTTTGCATGTAAACGGTGTTGGTCACAAATTAAATGATTTGGAATCGTTGGAGATAAATAAAGCGTGTAAAACTAATCAAAAAATTATAAATATCCAACTAAATTTAACTAAAAGTCGCATTCTAAAATTTTTTCCTAAAAATTATTCGAGTAAATTTGTATTTGTACAAATTTGTAAACAGTTTGAGTTAGGTACTAAATTTATTTTTTAATAATTGTTTTTTTTTTTAATAGATTCTGGTAAAGAAACTAACATGTTTTTAGTTAGTATTGACATCCTGAAGAAGAAAGTGGTATTTTTCGAAACCGGTAGATGTATTTAAACTCAATAAGTGGTTAATAAAACAAAGTTAACAAATAAAAATAATGACTTCTCATTCTTTCAAAAAAGATTTTACATTTAAATTCTTTAGTAAATAATAAATATATATACATAATTTTTTTTTTGACACTTCACTCCAGTTAAATGTGTAAATTTCGTTACGTGTGACATACAGAACGACAGAAATTCTATATACATATACGAATTAAAATTTGAATAATCAAATGATAAAACAATATAATAATTTACGTAACAGTATCAGAATATATTTAAAAATATATATTTCTAAATTTTTCTATTGAACAGAAATCTGATTCATAGATTAGAAGTAAAATGTACGTGAATGCCACGAACCGATAATCTATTTTGTTATAGACAACACATTTTTATTGTGAAGTTGTAATTATTCAGAACAGACGGTCTGTGATATTTTAATATTTTTAAATATTTTTAATTAATACACTTAATTAATATTTTAATCTTTAATCTATTTTGCTTCATAATTCTAACTATCCATTAAATAATTAGTTTTTTAAATGTTTCTTTGGTCTAGAGATAAAACGTAGAGTTTTAACGAATGATAGGCGACTCTGGAGATCAGCGAGTTTATTATACCTTCTGTACCACAAGAGCTTTGCTTATTAAAACATTATAAATAATAAGACCATATAAAAGGCCACATATTATTTAACTGTATTAATGATTATGGACGTCTCTTTCAAATAAAATACATTTGTATATTAAATATTAAATGCGATTCGTTATTTCATAACTATGTGAAATATAACATTAAAAAAATAATATTCCACAACGTGGGTTCAAGCACTGAGCCTTGGGGGCAACCCTTGTTGGTTTCCCTGATTATCGAAATCTCACCGTACATAAGAATAGTAGATCGCTCAGTGAGTATCATTTAAAATCTGTTTATTTTTGAGATAGATCAAAATGATCGACCATGAAGCATTATCGAAGGCACCGTTGATAATGCTTCAACAAGAGTTCATCCAGTTCTGAACAAATCTGATCACTACTCGCCGTCAAGTGTACATTGAACCTATTTCATATGACTTTTTCGAAAATCTTCTCAAAACCGGTAAAAGTGTAATAGGCCTGTACGCAGTATAGCAGTACAAGTATGCAATATAACAGATGATAATGGCAAAAAAGTTATGTGCGTTCGTAATTATGTATCGTTAACAAATTAGTGAATGGCTCCCTAACAGCCGCTTAGCAGTGTACATATTCGGGCTATCGAGAATCCAGAACGGCAAATTGGCGAAGTGAAAGTAGTAGCTATCGATCGGTGTAGTGAAATTAGTAGTGGTTTTGTAAAATGATATGGTTGAATTTAGCTGTGTGCTTGTTATGTTCGGTTGATTTTGCGGTTCCGCTGTGGTCGCTTTCGATTAGGATGTTTAATGACGGCCGCTGTCATGGTATAGGTGCGAATGTACGGGGACGAATTGACGAATTTAAACTTTTTTTTTTAGAATACATTTTTTGATTTGACGGTTGTCTAATGAGTTTGTTTAATTGTTCTTACAGGATAATCATTTCTCGCCATCACATCAGGATCGATCACCTTCGGGCGAGCGTGGAGCGTTGGAGCCATCTGAGGTGAATAACGTCAAGTACTCCGGCTGTCGTCTCGTACGGAATTAGGTATTGTAAATCGGATTGCGATCGGTATCCCGTGATAAAGCGGTTTTATCGAGCGGTACCTACCTCCGATAGCGAGTAAATGACTCAGGATTAAGTGGTGTACATATTATCTCGGTGTTATTGTGTTCGAGTGTGCAAAATGTTAATCGTGAAGTGTCTGTCAGTGAAAGTGTTCGTCGGTTGAGCTGATCACGTTTTATTTCGATCGGCCGCAATTGTGAAGCGACCGCGGATCTCCGTGTTGCTGTTGTTATTAATGTTTCGTCATCTGGCGCTTCTAGGGATAAGCTCGTGTATAATAAACGGGACTTGACGGCTTGCGAGATCCGTCGACTCCGTATAATAACCTCGCAAATAACGATCGTCACCATAATTCCACCGGGCGTTACGAAATCTTCAAAAGATCTTTCTTCTGACAGAGCGTAACCGCATTCCGCTTCTCCCGAGGTCCCTCCGGATAGCGGCTCGCGTGGAGTGGTCGCGTCGCGTGAACGAGCGTCGAGCGTCTGTCGGGATACCCCCTGCCCTCGAGGCCTCCATGAGGAGGTCAGGCTGAGCAGGCCGCCCGGTAGCTAACCAGGACCGGCAGCCAGCCAGCCCCGGCAGCCAGTCAGCCCCGGCAGCATGTACCCCAGCGCGGGAGCGATGAACGCCGCGGCCGCCGCTGCGGCGGTCGCTGCGGCCAGGCATCCGGTGAGTTAGCACAAAGTTTTATCTCTTTTAATATAATATAACCAGCCATTCATCCTTCGTGTCAGTGCCGTGCCATCTTAGGTAGCGCCACCGCATAACACATTTGCTTCATTACATCAACCGATTTATCGAATTTTAATTCATTTTCGATTAGGTGACTTCATTTAAATGTTCTATTTATTTATTACCATCAACGCCCTTGTGGGCTTTTACATGTGCAATAATATATTTTTATTTAGGTACGTAATATTAGTATTACGTAGGTACGTAATATTAAAAATTAAATATAATTCAAATACTAATATTTATTCAATTCAGGTATGCTCCTGCAACGAAAAATGTCGACGAAGTTCAACTTGTTTCCAAGCCGATGCATTCGTGTTATTGGCGAGTTTATGGCATAGTTATTTCTATGAGTACCTACGAAAAAAACTTCATGTTGTCTCGTTTAAATTGGTTCTTTATACGAAACCATTTGTGTTAATTCAGAGAAGTCCAACATACTGTTAATAATTTTATATAAAAATACTATGTCTCTCACATCTCTTTAAATAGACTCATTAAATAATTATAATATATATTTTCGTAGAAAGCAATCACTTCGTGGTTTGACATATTATGTAAAGTAAAATAACAATCGCTTTATCTGAAACCACGAAATTTATTGATGTCAACCGGTTTCGCTTAACTCAAGCTACATCAGGACTAATCATAGCTACAGAAAGAGTGCACTTATATATACATGAAGAGGGAGATATAATATAAAAATACACGTGAAAGAGAGAGACAAAATACATATATAATTAAATAGACCATCGAAGGAGACATAATATAAAATTATATTAATAATATTACTGAATTCTGTTTTAAAGTTTAAAACTACGCACGCAAAATAAACGCCCATTGTTTTTTCTTCTAAGAATTCACAAACCAGAAAGGAATCATAAACAATAAGGAACCTCGTCTGCAGAAGCTGCTTTCGATTTTATGACTTCTCAAGAATTTGGGTTTTTAGACCGTGTAGTGTATTTTGATCACTTGTTAACAATATTTTTGTACGTTATGTATGAAAACAGGCCTGAATCAAAATAATAATAAGTATTTTCTCATCATAACCGTGATCTTACTATAACCGCGCTTGATATAATTAATATAATATAATCTATATCGAAAAAATATTTAGACAGGATTAATTAATTAGGCGTATTCCGCGGTGAGGCAACACCAAATTCATTTAGAAAAACTCTACATATCATTTATGTAGAAAAAAAACCTACAGACAACAATCACAAATGTGATGGAGTGCTAAAACGTTGTTACCTCTATCCGCGTAATGTTTATTGAAGGTGATACATGAGGGAACGCATTCATAACTGGAACTTATCTGCATGCCCGTGTTTGTACAACAGAAACGGACAGAGTAGGTACGTTGAAATACAAACACAAACATTGATAAGACTTTTGTTTGCTTAAAATATTACCCCTGCAAATATTACCGACTACAATGAGGGAGTCGGCTATTATTACAAAACCACTTTGTATAGAAGATAAAAAAACGAGACGGATGCGTTTATTTTTTTTTCGGAGTGTCTTATAGTGTGAGAAACCTCACATAGCGCCGGCTTTAAGCAGTGAATTGACAAAATTTACGTATACTTTTGTAATTGTTGTATGTGACGTCATTATTATGTAAGAGATCCTTTATTATATAACGCCAAAACGCCGCGTCTGTGTGTGCCACAGTGTACATTCTTATTATACAATCTATAATATCGCCACATTTCGTATCACCGGTTGTGGGTGAGTAGGCCAAGGCGTCTGGGTTCGTTCGTACAGGTTAAATTTCTTTAAACTTTAATTTTCTCTTTGTATATTTAGCCAAGACACAGACCGTTTTATTAATTATTGGAGAACACATTCTTATTGTGATGCTGTAATTATTCAGAACATAGGTCTGTGATATTTTAAATACTAATTAAATGTATTAATTATAAGTTGTATCAATGTGTCCAAAATGTAATGAAATTGAATTGTTAATTCTGGCATCTACTATCGGTTTACTCAAAGGTATTTGAGATTCCGTAAAAACAATGTGATGGGTTTCAAATAATGGAACGATAGATGTATTAATTTGAAAAAGTGTAACATATAGGTTCGATAGTTTTTCGTCAAAAGTACTGTCGCTGTACCATAGTTGGTAATGCATCTTCCCCGGATTGAAAAAGAGATCCAGGTTCGAATCCTGGTAGCGCAACAACAATATTTTTCGATAAAATTGATTTTATGTATATATCTTTATAATTAATACATTTAATTAATATTTACGTTTTATTAATGTTTAGATAAATAAAACCAAACAATCTTTTGTATACTAAATTAATGTATTAATTATAAATAAATACATATAATTAATACATTAATTTAGTATTTAAAATATCACAGACCTATGTTCTGAATAATTACAACTTCACAATAAGAATGTGTTTTCCTTAATAATCTTTTTGTCGCTGTATTTCAGTTTTGAGTTAAGGTCTGTGACGTTTGCGCGAAATGCATACACCGTAATCTATATATTTGTTTACACGTCAGACCATCTTCAAAAGTTTATGATAATCCGGGAATTGACATCTGCTCAAATATATTAAGTAGAATATAATAAAATTCACAGCCGTGACGAGCGCCCATGGAGCCAAATAAATAACGAGTTTCAAGATGCGCCACTGCTTAAATCAGTATTCAGAAGACAATTTCTAATATCCTTCCAATTTAAATTTCAGGCTGAAGATATTGCTCGAGTTTTTTGTGTTACATTTTCGATTATTTTTTTGACCAATTTTTTTTATTAAATAACTAAGTTATACCAATTATCATTATCAATTTTTAAATTTAGTTAAGTACAATTGTCTCGTGTGATCTTACTCGAACTATCTGATTCCATGACAACTGGCATCTGCACACACGACATGTGCACACAGTGACGAGTGTACACATAGACAACTAATTGCACTCAGTTTATTAGTGACTAACTTTGTATTTAATAACTTTATTTAATTGTATATTAATCTACCTAATATTCTATTACTTTGTGTGGAGTTATCTACGTGTCCACTTTTCACAATGCTACACCTGTTTTGTGTTCAGTTGTTCTGTGCGCACTTATTTGATATCTTATTTAATATAATAAACATTTTTTTATTATTATTTGAATTTAACTGTCAAGATTTCGACCACTCCTACGTAAAGTATCGTAAATAAGTAAAAAAAAAAAAACATTTTTAATCATTTTAGTATTTTGCACGCATTTGATACATTTTTAAATGTCTGTAATTTTTAAAATATTATATATACAATGTATTTTTTTTAAATCTATCTCGTAAATAAGTATTAAATACATGCGAAATACTAGAATGATTAAAAATTGCAATTTTTTACTTACGATACTTTACGTAGGAGGGGTCAATTTGTATATTCAACTCAATAAATATCAACATTGTCTCGTCTATTGTTGTTGATAGATACATATACGTAGGTATTATAATTGTTTACACTATCCACACGTATAGTAGATATTTCACGTATTGCGTGAACCCTGACTATCCTGATATTAATCACACGAAAACGTAGGAGATACCTATGTTATTTGTTTGTTGCATGAAATAATAGGTCTTGCGCCCCGGCACCGAGGGTAGGAATCTCCGTGCCCTCAGAAATATACATATTATCTACTTCTTCATTCCCTCAACCACCCATCCTCCGGCCACGTGACCGGAAGTGGCTCGGCACGTGCAGCCTTTCGTGGATCTCCCACGAGGTTTATTGCTCAAGGGTACTTCCTCCCCCACAAGCTGGGGATGTCTAATAAATAGTATTTAGTGTGTTGTGTTGTGTTACACCCTTTGAATAATGGTCAGTGGTCATTGAAGCTCCTAAGCTTCCGATGACTTTTTGATTTGAAACAAAATGTCAAAAGCGCCTTGCCCGACCAGAATATCAGATTTTCTCTGAGAGCATAGGGTCGAATTCTAGAATTAATCTTTGATGTTTTTAAACTTTTTGTTAAGTACTTGGGTTGTCTGCGCTTCCCAATTTTGCGTACCCAACATAAGATCCCAACATAAGAAACTCGTCTGGTGTCAATTACAATATCTTTATTACAAGAATACTGTTATGATGCAATAATATATACGTATTTACGGAGATGCGAGCGGTAGAGAAAGAGGGCGCGCTCGGCGCGCGTCACTCACTCCACATTCATATACATACACACACGTATATCTACAACCAGTGGTGCTCGCGGAATAACATACACATATCGTCACATCTCAAGGACATCACACTTTTTAAAATATATTACACCCGATTTTATTTTTGCACGGTTTCGAAATAACAAATTGAATATAATTTTTTTTTATTTAAATTTAATTTAAAAAAAATTTAACACGGGTTAAAAATCTAAAAAGTAGGCATATAAAAGTATAAAACGTACTTAAATAATAAATTACGTAAATTTTTATTCTACTTTTATATACTTAGACAATATTGTAATTTGCAAACTCTTAAAATGATATACCATGCATTGTTTGAATCAATATTACAATACGGAATACTAGGTTGGGGCGGAACTTGTCCCATACATCTCGAACCAATAATTATAACTTAAAAGATAATAATGAAAATAATTTTAAAAAAGGCTAGAGATTACCCAACCAAATAAGTTTTTAAAGATTTTCCTGTATTGAATTTTATCTTTTTTATATAAAAAAACTGTATTATTTCATTTTTTTAAAGAAGTTAAATTAAAAATTCACCATACTATCAGACTAGGAGCGAAACTAATGAACATGTTATTTTTAAAATGTCCAAATTAGGAATAGGACAGAAACATGCATCGTACATTGCTCCTAAACTGTTAATATCAATTAAATTAGCAGCAAATATAAATATTTACAAAAATTAAGTTATAAAATGGATTAAAGGTCTTTAAAATTATTAAACTATGTATTTGACATCTTTACCTATTTATAATCTGAATAATTTCCTAACATTTTTATACATTGTTAATTTTTATATTGTATTATTATAGATGTATGTATATTTTTTTTTATCTTTTCATTTGTTGTAAACAAATTCTTACATTTAGTTTATATTGATCTTTTATTATATAAATGTTGAAAGCCACCCCCATAATTCAAGATGTTTCTTATTTGGGGGTGTATAACTCTAATATTTTTATTTATATATATAGTAACTCAACAAAGACACAAACCGCTTTATTTGTTTTTCCAAGTGCTGTTGATAATAGCCTGGCGGCGAGATTATATAACAAGATACGTAACAATTTTATTTGAAAATATAATTGTACGTTTATTTTTCTTTTTGTATTGGTTTATTCGTGTTGAATTTAGTAGGCCATGTATCGCGCTCTTATTTTTCGTGCACCATTAAACATTTATTTTCATGGTTGTCTATAGCCCAAAATTTAAAAATACTTCGTATCGTGACTCTTCCGTTATGCAGTATGGTGAGTCTGAACGACATGCTTTACATCTCCATTTATTTTTGTCGGTTGCGTGTTCGGAAGATAGGTGTTGATTTTTATATATCGTTATCTTATATACTATACAGGCGGCCCTCGACTTTCGCACAATTCACTATTTCGCACATTTTTCGATCGTCGTTTTTTTCCCGATAATGTTTACTTTTGTCCTCTCACTCTGCTCCTTGTCTCTTTCTCTCCGTCCTTGTAATGTATGTAAACAAGTTATTAACGGTGGAATGTGAACCGTATATTTGACAATGCAATAAAAAAATTACAGGTGAGAACTGCATGCGTTGCTTAAAATTGCGTCATACAACTGCACACGAAAACCGATATAGGTTATATGAGTGCGGACCACAAAATGTCAACAAACTGTTTCATAGTTGGAAATCTATTACAAATCGATTATTACTACAAAACTATTATTAAAATCACTTATTATTTGTACGAACTACATCCTAGTGATCATGCATATTATTGACAGCTCATCGTAATGCGGTCGAAATTATATCGTACGAACCCAGGAAGCGAAATTCCTGCGAACAGTATTGCGGATGGAACGAAACATGAATAGAGTCAACATATTAATAATGTGATTACGGTAATAATGAGAAAATCATGCCTTTTCATTTAAATACTCTTTCTAAATTATCAACCACAGTGTCAACAATAATAGCGGGTTTCAAAGGATCTTGGAAAAATTATGCCCACAAATGATGGGCGATCATCTAAACCCTGAAAAATCTCCGGAAACTTATAATGGAAATAGTTTCAATGATGACGTCAAAAACGAAGATGTTGATGAATTAATCGAATCTCATTTAGAGCCTTTGTCGAATGAATACCTAATTCAACAACAAGAAACAAATGAAATAGAAAGTGAAGGCACAGACATCGTCAAGAATTTGACAATCAAAAATATTAATGTAGCCTTCATGCATCTTGAAAATTTTTTGGCTATCATGGATTAATGTGATCCTAATACAGAGCGTATATCTCAAGTACATATGGCAATCGATAGAGATACGGCATTTTATAGAATTCTATCAGGAAAAGAAAATAAAGGGTGGCATTCAACAATCTCTTGATAATTTCACAAAGAAGATTATTCATTAGAAGTTATTTTATTATGTATATGTATGTGATTGATAAATAAATACATAACTGATAATTCATTCCATTTTGGTATTTTTTTTACATAGTTTTACTTTTGCCCACATTTCAGGAACCAATTACGCGCGAAAGTCGAGGGCTACCTGTATATTTAAATTTGAATTCGTTCGATTAAGATCAAGACTTCGCAATATCATTTTTTTCAAACAAACACTGTTTGTAACGAACAGTGTTTGTAATAATTTTATTTCGGAGATATGTTTTAAAACCAATTGAACGTCGACACAAATCATATTTCCGAGGGAGAATCAGATTTAAACCGATTACAAAATAATCAACATTGATCCCGTTTGTGAGAGCCCAATTAGATTTTTGTTTGTCGGGCTTGTTTTAATAAAAAAAATCCGGGTCCCCGGTTTACAGCAATGTTGCCAGATAAATAAATAATCGCCCCTTCCTTCGGGCAATTCCCTTAATGGGGTTGCCGGCGCTAAAAAATAGGGTGCGAAAGGACACGATAAATTCCATGGAAGATGGGGTTTGCAAATGGATTAAAATGGACCGAAAAAATCGGTGGCACCAGCTCGGACCGAGATTAAACCGGCGAGGGTGGTGAATTTTCTGTTGACATTTGGGGGCTCGCGTGCTTGATTAGTTCTCTCCCTCGGCCGGTCTGGCGGCGGGTGGAGGGTGGAGGGTGGAGGGTGACGCTAGTAATCATTGTTTAGGGGCTAACGAGTCGGGAGGCTAGAGGCTGAGATTACTCTGCCACTCGTTTTGATATATTTATAGACGGGCCCAAGAAATACACGCACAGTGATCCGCAAAAGAATCGAAATAGATTCCTTAAAAAAACATATTAAATGTACAATTAAAAATGCTAATGTTTGAGCCGAACAGCAATATGTGTTGATATCAAGATATAATTTCGTTTAATTCAAACGAACGATGGTCGCTCCTAGGACGTTATGTCTAGTGGAAATTTGTGTTCTCAACATCTATATTGGTTATATTTAACGTACCCATAAATTATTATCAACAATTCCAATAAATTATGAATACATAGCGGTTAAGTTTATTCGAAATGTATATTATAGGATCTCTCCTCTCCGATCTCTTTGGTCAACGTTTGGGTTCGCGTTGCAGGGTCAATCATCAATTTTTAATCGTAATATTTTTTAGTTTTTAATAGTATATATATATATATATATATATATAACTGATTGTTTTCTGGAGGAACTCGCGTCAAATAGTCCTGAAAAGGACTTTTATATTCCCGACGTTTCGAGTGAACAGGGCTTCTTACCCTGAATCGAGTTTAATGCAAGATGCGAGAACCAAAAAAAATTTCATTTTGTTTCTCGCATTAAACGGTCGAGTTTACTCGTCAGTTTAGAGCAGGATTCAGGATAAAAAGCTCTTGAGAATGAGTAATGATATTCACTCGAAACCTCGGGAGTATAAAAGTCCTTCTCAGGACTATTTGACGCGGGTTCCCCCAGAAAATAATCCGTTATCTTATTACCCGTGAAAACCCTAAATGTATTCCATAAGAGATAGAATTAACACGCTTTTGATCAAATGTTTCTAGACTTTGCATATCACTGCGTGCAATGTGCGCACTGTGCACGTATAAATTGAAATGCCTCACGACTAAATGCCTCGAGCCTACTTATCCCTATCCCTTGTTGAATACTCCTTCGAGCGAATTCCTGAATTACGTACACCAAAAAATGATTGTGATAAATGGTTGAGAATATCTGCGCCCGAGATTAGGGGTTGGCTCCCTCGCAAGTCCCTGTCGAATTTAAAGGGCCGTATATTTTCATTTGCCTCTCTCCCTTTTTGGGGTTGTTTTTTTTTTTGCAGTCCACGGGACGTTGCGAATAAATTGGCCCTGTGAATTTATATAACAATTTCCTGGGATTTCTGCCATTCCGAGGGATTAGCGGATAAATAACGAACGGCCGTTGACTGACGCAGAGATTTACTGTTTTTTTTCCATACGTTTTTTTTTACAGGAAATTCGATAACGTCAAAACTCTACTAAATTACTCAAATGTCAGGCGTTCGTGTTGGCTATAACTTTCTCATTAACTGTAGGGATTTGAGACGTCCATCTATTTGAATAATCGATTTGAATATTGAATACATTCAAACATAAAATGGTTCGTTTATTCATTTTCCATATCGTATTCCGCACACATTCCACGGTATTTGTATTTACGATTGTTTATGAATATTAAAATAAATTTCTTTTTACTGCAAATATAAATCTGGAATGGTTACATATACAATTTTCTTGTATGAAAAATATCTACACATTTTCAAAATATTACAACATTTCAAACATAACAAGGCAATCGCAGTACCTATACCCAGCTGGATGCATTCCAATTTTTCATGAGAATAAAAGGTTTTTTTAATTTGCAGCTGTCTAGATTCGACCCGTGACCCTTGGAATCTTATCGGATCATTTAACCACCACCCTGCCAAGCAAAAAATATGTTTTTTTTAAACACGTATTAAAGTAAACAGTGTGTTAAAAAAATCTGATGTAATTTTAAATAATTGGTTATACATTTCTGTTTGTCTTCAAAAGACACACATCTGAGTTGAATAAAATAAAAATAAAACGAAAAAATATTAGAGTCTGACTTAACGGGGATTTTCTAAATACTGGGACCCTTTACTTAATGTTCTATTGTTTGGACTGCGGTAGGTTTCCAGAATTAATATTCTTTTGTTGACAATGCAGGTATATTTAATTCTTCGGTTTGGAAGGATCTCCGCTATCGATGATAAATTATCCTTAAGGTAAATCAAAAAAGGAGATAAACATCTGCGGACGGACGCGGAACATACGGATTTTAGCATGGCATTCGACAAGGTTTCACATAAACTACTATTAAAAATATAAAAGCTCTGGAAAAAAGCAATAACACCTTAAAATTGATCGAAAGCTACCTCACTTCTAGATAACTTTACGTTACAATACATAATTATAATTTTTTTCAATTTGAAGCGTCCAGTGGGGTACCACAAGAGTCCCACCTTGGACCTGTTTTATTTTTACTATTCATAAACGACATTGTTGACATTTTTAATGAAGTTCATGTTCTGTTGTTTGCAGATGATCTTAAAATATATACCAATTGGAAATATTTTTTCATATTCCACGACTTAGTTCGAAATATGTGTGCATATGAAATATACATGCAGGACATTATTAAAAGTTTCGCCGAAAATTATAATAATATATAGATAACAGTAATAAAGAGGGATATGATAAGAAATAATATTATTTTCTTTTACAGAAAAGGGATTATATTGCGTATTGCTTTCATTTTATAAATTTGATTGCACCTAGCTCAAATATTCAGCTTGTAATATCGGAAAAATATACTTGTCTGTCGCACCCTTTACTTCTGCTCTCTGGAGATACTATACACAATACAACTTCTTTCACCCATTCTTCGCTGTACTCGTTTACTGTTGTATATTTATTCTTTCCCTTCCTGCCGAGCTTTTCAAAAAGGTATTTCTTTGAAGCTATGTATTTCATCTAAAAAACCCTTTCAAAGGGATACGTCATAGAAATAATTTCGGTTCGTGGATTTATCGGATTTTTTAAATATTTGTTCAATTCTAATATTAAATATGAATTAAATGTATTAATTAGAAAGATATACATATAAAATTAATTTTATCGAAAAATATTGTTGTTGCGCCACCGCAAAAGTTAATTTTATATGTATATATTTCTAATTAATACATTTAATTCATATTTAAAATATCACAGACCGTCTGTTCTGAATAATTACAACTTCACAATAAGAATGTGTTCTCCTAATAATTCTAATATTGATTAGCTAGCAGTAAGAGAGACTTTCAAACGGTTAAGAACAAGATCAACTTTCAAACGGTTTTAACATAAAAATGCCAGAAATTCGTTGTCATTGATATAACGTTTAACAAGAAAAATCTGTTATGTTAAAAAATATTTTTGTGCTAACAAAATGCTATGATTTCATACCTTTATTTTCTTTTAACAAGAATAAAAAACGACTAAGATGAAAAAATTAAGCATCTTGAAGAAGACCCCACGTTGTCAACAAATTGTTCACTGTTTATGACTGTGTGACTTAACTTTTTATTGACTAGGCCGACATTTGACGATTTACAATAAATACAAGCACACCACACATATCATTTTAAACCCTTTACATTATTATACTTATAATTTTGATAACTATTAGATTACCACCAGATTCTTGTAGGGTTCTACCCTCTGCTTACTGTCTAATTACTTAGGAAAATGACAGGTGATTTGTATCTATTGCATTATTAGACTACACTGGCCATGGATCAAACACGACAGTATGAATAATCATTTTTGTGTTTTTCTTTCCCTGGCGTCATAGTCTCACAATTTAGAATTATTGACTAATATTTTCACATCCTTCAGTAGTGTCGAGATAAAAAGCGAAGAGCTTATTTACACACAGCACCTCGTGTCGGTGAGGTGTGAGATTATACGACGACGTTTTTAATATTTACTTAAAGATATTAAAGTGTACACCTATACAAGTATTTTTACGGCCCGTGTGACTGCAATGTATAATGACTTTAAGTACACGTCTTAAATATAAATCAGTCTCAATGTTAAACGTGCTGACCCGAATTCAGAACACATCAAATTATTTTTACTGCTTTCCGGGCCAGTTTATAGCCTCGCATGCACTGCATTTTAATGGTCCTAGTTCCACCTACTCTGTTTTGCATTTTTTGCAACATTCAAATTCTCAAATTGTGTCGTCGTAGTGGTCAAGCCCTAAAATGGAAACCTTTAGAATATCAATAAGCATCACGATAGGAATAATAATCTTTAACGAACAGTGGAGTAGATATGTATATTTTCATTTTACAGAAAACATTATCTTATTTTCTATTTATTCATTATAAGCCATGTGAAATATACTGTAACAGGTTTGTAGACAGTGCTGATAAATAAAAAAGTACCAGGGCGGTATTTGATTTTAAACTCCCCCCTCCTTTTTTTTCATTACATTATAAAAATATATAATAAAAAAATCTAATATTGGGTATTCAAATGTTTATTTAAGGATGAGGATTTAAGTTGAGTTCACATACTTCATCTGTTTCCAAGTGCATGTGGTCAATGGTTGAAAGAATGGGATTCTGCCTCGCGACCAGATTTATCCCATTCTTAATTTAAAAAATAAATATGTTCGTTGTACGATATTTGATGTATAAAATACTTTTAAATGTACTTCAAAATATTTTAAACCGTTATTGTGACTGTGATTGTGATATTTGTGTTCGATTGCAACGATATTCGTAATTTGACTATACCTCTTAACAGTAAAATATCGGTTACCTTACGTTTACCTTACGTTTACCTCATCACTATTTGAAAAAATAAGTTGAATGTTAAAAGAAGTGCCAGGGCGGCGCCCTACACTACTACCACTACACTACTGTCTTTAGGGGTTGTATATTTGTCGTATCACTACTTACGTAGTGACTTATACAGCCCTGTAGGCATATTCCTTCGGCCGAACTGCAATACTCTAGTTCATGTAAAGATATTGAGGCGAGAAAAACAAACCTAGAGTGTACTTACGATGGCTTAGGGTTCATTGTACTGAAGTTTTGTAGTTTAAAAATATATAACAAAATGTCAAATATACAGGGTGTATGTAACAGACCTCCTTCCAAATATTTTATAGGTACCTTCGACTAAATTACGAGTCAAAAATGTTCAAGGAGTATATACAAATTCTATTTATATATTATTTAGTTTTTTTTTCTTTCTTTTAAATGATCCGATTTAGCCTGGTGGGCAGCTTTAAATAGATTTTTTGTCTGGGAGAAATTCGAATTGGATTCTTGTTTACACGTGGGGGTAGGGTGATAAGGGATGCGGGAAGGGTAGAAAGAATTCGGGAAATGGACAGAAATAGGGAACAGGGGCTGGCTGAAGGACCACCAGAAACAGAAAACACGACCCACCTGTGAAATGTTTCTTTCGGTATGTTCTTCCACTGGATCCACAGGTCTTCCGGCTCCAGAACACGTACAACGCTGTTCAGCATGAAGTGCACGTTAACATACATATGATGTACAGCACTAAATCGGTCCACACAACAGAACGATAATTCACAGCAATAAACGCATCCAAAATGGTAAACGCTCACAGTTCGAAGGTTCGCTCACAACTCCAGAACCATAGAGAACACACTATAGAAATAGGTAGTGTTCTGGTATAGGAGGAGGGGGTAATGGGTAGGTATGTGGGTGCGAGACGGCGATCGACGATCCATACGTCATAAATACCGAACTATTCTGATCAAAACGTTATTTTGTTGCTTGAAAATAATGGACTCAGTTAAGGTATATTAAAATTGATAGTTTTTTTTTTACTTTACCGGGTTTTTCGTTTACTCCTTCACATTCATATAGGTTTCAGATTGCATCCCGTGAGTAATAACCGTATTGAATATGTCATTCATCTTGTACTTACATATTCGTATGACCTATCTACACGTACGTATCGTGATATTAAGTATTGGCAGTTAATAAACAATAAATAATGAAATGATCAAGAAAGCTGACGCACTCGAGAGTAATGAACTATGTTTTGGAAGTCGTGATGTTCCCGTCAGTCTCGCGCAAAATAAATTTCGTCCGGATAAATCAATTTTATATGACGGATCATTTCATGATTCGTTTTTAAATTAACTATTGTTGGGTTCACTTTTAATGCGGCACTTTGACTGGACAGGATTGCAATTTTATTATCAAGTTCATCATATAATAGAGGTTTTATGGGCGCGTTGCTTTTAACGAGTTAGTGCTGCTCGCGTACGGGAAAGGTGGGTCCTTTACACTAGAAATGCCGCCTGACTGGCACTTTATCCCTTTACATTTATCCTGTTTTTTATACGATAATAAAATCTCTGTAATCCATAAATCTAAACTGTTTCTCGAGATTGCATTTTGGATTAATTAAACTTAATTGTTCTTCGCGATGCAAACGTTTCCCAGAACATAAATATGTAATGTGACTAAGGGTAAAAAAGTTACTAAAGTAAATATTGTAAAAAAATATTTACTTCTCAAAACTACATCCCGTAATAAACTCATTTTACTTCCCGATATCCGTTAGTAAAAACGAGAATCGATAGTTAAATATGGCGGATTTTTCACAGCTGTTCCAAAAGTCATCTGACACATTGATACTTTGAATGTTGCAGTATACGACAATTAATCATTAATATGCCGCTATTTTAATGCCGATGATGATCTTGTTGTTGAATATACATTAGCACGTAAAACAAAAAATTTTTACCACCAAAATGACCATAAAAATCCATAGATAATGCATAAAATAAATCATATTTCACGATTATTTGTCGCGCCTATACACATCTCAATCTATGCTTTGACAATAGTTAATTTGACGTTCGAACAATCCGCAAATGATTTTAACCGCGGGCATTAGTAAAAAGTTACTACTGATCACAAAACCGGTCCTAAGTGACATGTTGAATAAGATTAAACACATTGTGCCAAAAATGCAAGTAACCCGTACGATGTTATACCGTTTGTATTGCACGAAGAAAAAACACCAAAGTAGTGTTTCTGTCGAATCTAATGTTTAGCCAAGATACAAACGGCTCGGTCCTTCAGGCGGCACATACTTCGCGGTAACGGTAAATTACGTTATTTATCATTTTAAGAATATGTCTGTCTGTTGTTAATTCGTTAAGTTGTACTATGGCGGACCACTACCACAAATATATTTACTATATTTAAAAAAATGCTTTTACAGAAACACTGCTTTCTGCTAGTTCATTTATAATCTAATAATTCAGTCAATTTGAATGTTCATGTACATTATCGAAAAGGTTGAATTATCGAGTCCTTGGAATAACAAGGTTCCAACTAACTTTTTGGGCTAATTTGAGTTATTGCGTGAAAAGGGTTCCAAATGCATTATTATTTATTTCTTCCGACTCCGACCTATTTAACGGATATTAAAGGAAATAGCAAGAGCTCAGTTCCACCTGCATCAGTTTATTTATTTCAATTTATGGATCATTATTGTTAATTTGCAATGTTTTTTTAAATGTTTAATTTCAGTCATCTCGCAATGGTCATCCATAATACTGAAAATAAGTTAAGACCTTAAGACTGATAATGTTTGCATACCCAAAACAAAATATACACGAATATATGTTGAAATTCAATCAACACTTTTGAGCTCATTATCTAAAAACAGTGTCAGTATCAGATAGAACCTTGTTATTCTGAGGGGTCGTTATGACAAAGTAAATAAAAAATTAAAAAATGCAATTATCGGTTCGTAAATGCGGTTACGAATTTTTTTTATCGTCTTTTGTAATTTAAAAATTATAAAATTTTATATTGTGTATTTTAGTATTTTAGAAATCACGGACTAATTTAACAACTGTAGTCAAGCAAAGGCATATTTATTTTTTATTATACTCCGCTATTTCAGAAAGTCGCTTTGAGAAATTGTTAAATATATTTAATATGTTTATACATTATTCTATTTTTACTACCATTAAATGTATGCCATTCTTATTATTTATTTTTTTGTTCTAAAAAAATCATTACCATTTTGATTTCATTTCTCATCATTATTGTACTTATAATTCAGCTTCTATAGTCGTGTATTTGAACTTAAATCTGGACCCGAAATTAAACTTCTCCGGGTTAAGTACGGAAATAATATTTTTTCGTGAAATGCCTCGGGTCATGACGATAATAAATTCGTCAGATGGAGAGTTGGAATACTTCTCATGAAGCGAGTAATTAGCAGCTCACGAGATCGTGGAGAAATAATTCCTTCGGCCCATTAACTGGTCCATCGAGACGTACTCAATTTTAAGATTGTTTGATTAAGGAAACGTTTTTTTTCTTTCTGTAATAATATTATGAACAATTATGCTGTTAGTGTGAATTAATTTTTAAATAAATTTTTATTAAAAGAATGATTCTTGTCGAATAATGGTATGCAATATATATATATATATATATATATATATATATATATATATATATATATATATATATATATATATATATATATATATTTTGCATTGTTGAACCGACGCCAAAGTTTGTATACTGTCACAAATTGTTGGTTTATTGAAAAGATTTTGTTTGATGTGCTGCTAAGTATCTGCGATTTTGGCAATGGTTAGTTTCATGAAAAGTAGGTCTGAAAATGTATGAACCCATATATTTAACATGTTATATTTTGGCACCGAAAATATTTTGTACGATTGTAAATGGCAACTTATGTCTTGTCTATTTATGTGTCGAAAATATTAAAAAATACGAGATCTCGAGGATGTCTACCCTGTGGGCAGAAGCAATATTCCTGCTAAGATGTTACGGCGTACTACACAAAATTCCCCGCGCATCATCTTGACAAAATAAGTGAACGTGAAAATCCTAATTATTTGCGTAAAATTAATAAATTATTTCCAAGAACGATCCTGTGTTTGGGACATGTTTTCATGATATTTTACAGGTTTAGTAGGTCCTTAATAAAGTCTATTGTTTATTTTATTGAATGTTGATTTTTTTTCTTTTAGAACTTCGTTAACTGGTTGGATTTGTAGGTCGGGTAAAATATTGAATAGGTTGGCGTATTTAACATTTAAAAAAAAAAAAACCAGCTGTGAAATTACATTAGCTGATTGTGTTCAGCAGACACTGCTTTACTCTCGATATTATAGCGTGGAACTACAACACGGCCAATAAAGCACGAACCGCTAAGTACGTACAAGAAATTGTTCACGCGCTGTACCGAGTTGTATGGCGGCTGTTTTTGCGGAAAGAACAATAGTTTTCCGCCACGGTAATCGATTAGCTGTAGCACCAATTACTCATGCTTCATGACCCATGTAGTCCGTGCACACTGCGCACTGTTCGCTCGTACAATACACCTACCCGTACCCGGGCCTAACACTAACATACATCTGCAGGAAATTGAATTAACTTTTCCATACAACTTGGCGTGACTCGGTGGTATTTCGCATTGTACGGAATTTCCTACTGTGAATTAATGTCGTGCGTTTAGGAACACGCCGACTTCAGCTGTTGTCGGCTGCTTAAGCTATTGATTGCGTGATTTTTCTTGTATAGATTGTATGTGGATACGTACTACTAAATTACATATTAAAAAATCTGCAAACCCACCTACATTCCATCACATCTCCCTCTAACCTGTGAAAGAAAGAGAGAGAATATCTTAAATTATTGTTTTGACTTATTCATGTTACTAGTCCGCAATAATCGACGAAAATGGGCGATAGTGGTAGTTTTACAATTGATAAACGTTGTGATGTTTGAATCTGCGCCCCGAGGTCTGTGTAACCTGTTTTACCGACCTATGACTCGAGAGATGATTGGCTGTCTAAAAGGACGAATCGTGGATGAAAATCCGACTGTCGGGCAGCTGAGCGAGACGTCACTTTTGGAGAGGACGCTCGGAGAGGGAGTAGCAGGTCGATAGGGTCGCTCTCCGGAGGAGAATGGCGGCAGCGTGGAGACGGAAGCTAGAGTTCCCGCAGTAGATTCAAATATTTAAAATGGGCCTTATCTATCGAGACTGCTGCAATCAGCGGATAGGTCGCATGCGAGCGATTGCAGAGTGATGAGATAGCATTAGAGTAACCTTCTGGAGAAGGGAATTAATTCTGGTACGGGAGCGTGGCGGCCTGGACCAAAACCGCGACAACACTTCGTGGCAGCCTGGCATTTGTTGCGACATCACCCCTTGACAAGCTGGGTATAAATCGATGTATGCTAAATTTGTAACATTGTGTAAGACGAAAGTTTAACTGGAAGAAAAAAGATTTCAAGAACTATTATCGTGCTTACAATGTCGGGATTTGTTGTTTCATGCAATAAATAGTGTAATTTGTCACTTCAGTATTTGTTTTTAAAACCATTTGCACCCACCCGAGGTAGCAAGTGACACACGAACACCCACACTTACAGAACCCAGCTTGAGCTAGATCGGTGGCGGTACCTCTGGCACCCTATCCACTAGGGCTGGAAGGCCCGTAACAACGTGTTGTATGTTTTAGAAGCATTTTATCAAGATCATCCCCAACCTTAGCTCTACAACCCAGTATCAGTCCCAGTTTTCAAGAATACTGGTCTCCACTGGCCTTTGTATTGGAGTGCTTCTCGCCAATTGCTAAGGTCGAGAATGGATAGGTTTTATATTATCTTGCCATCTCATTTTGGGTCTTGGTCTTTCTTCGGGTTTATTATTTACCACTCATTTCGGGGGTTGCAAGTCAATCTTATGTTTTAACTGAGCCATCGAAGTTTCATTTAATTGATTTTGTGACTTTCGACTCTTCATACAAGTCGAAAAGTTCCCGGTCATAACGTTTACGTTACATTCCATTTTCTTTGACAGCTCCAAAAATTCTCCTTAATTACCAACACCACATCAATTTTTAAATCTCTCTGGCTAGAAAATCAAGTACAAATACGTTAATCTCATTTTCATTAATTGCGGTGGCTTTGATTTTGAACCTTGGATTCCTATTTCTGTTACTTTTCTGATTCTATAATATTTTCTACGTTGGTCGAGGACTTGTTTGTTTGATGTAACTGTCAGATTATACCTAGCTGTTCCAAGGCGCGATACAGATATAATTTGGTTTTCATAAGCATAAGAAAAAAAAAAAGGTTCTGGGCTATTCTATTGTGCAGGTTTCGGTTATAACCAAAGATTAATTTAGAACTCGTTAAAGCTCACTAGTAAAACTGTGTATATTCATTTTTTTAAATGCTTAAATTTAATCTCATATTTTAGTTGGGACATCTTAACACTGACTTTAATACGATTTAGGTTTTTAATAATACATATTTATTGACCTGATACGATATGATGCTGTGCAACATTCTACTGCTAAAATTCCTCAATTAATAAATAATAAAACTGTTTTTTAGCTCTACTGTTAGTATTATCAAATAAATATGTGAGTAGGATTTAAAAATTAATAAATTAAATATAATGCAATGCATTTTTTTATACGATTTGACGTGGTAAGATTTTATTCTGTGAATAAATAAATAAAGTTCTTCTATATGAGATTTGGATTTTTTTTTAAATAAATCAATTATCGAAATATAATAGAAGACATTTTTGATATTACAAAGCGGCGCTTTATCAGTCGCGCACGCTGCGCAGAGATGCAAACGACACATCAAACAAAAGAATCGCCAAGACAATACAAACGGAATATAATTAATATTCATTACCCACACAATACGGCCGTGGGCCGTGTTGCGTGTTTTATAACACTCATCTACAAGGTATTTGCGTAAATTTGAATTAATGTGTGCATACCAAACGAGACCATTACAGGTAAATACGTATGCTCGGTACACACGGGCTCATGTTTGATTAGACGTGGCGTGCTACGTTAATACTTAATAAAGGCGACGGGAGGCAAAAAATCTCCATTTAGATGCGAAGGGAGGCTACTTTATTTGATACGGTTTTGTTTTATTTAATCGCGATACTTTCCATTAGTGTTAAATTCTAAAATCTTGATCAACGATTATTTGTATATTAGTGTAGCTTAGTGGTATTTATAATTTCTTAACACATTAAACAATCGAACTGAGCATATTTTGTGGACTTGTGACATACTTAGAGATGCACATGAACGTGTGATTGGTGGGTTGACTAGACACCGCCCGCCCATGAATGCAGACCTAATTAGTAATGGGACGAATCTTGTTTTATATAATGAATTTATTCGGGTATGGGTGACTCGTTGGAGCTCTTTAGGTGGGTAGTTGGGCCGGCCTGCGTGGGTGGGACTTCACTTACGCACCTACCCCTTACTCTCCATACCACTGCGATGCCTCCATTCTATGGTGGTATTTGATGGTGAGAGTCCACGTCTTGGCTTCGTGTATGAAAGTGCTGGGAGCACTCGTTGTAGTTGTAGGCTTTAGAGATTGTAGTATTTTGTATGATGGTAAAATTGTTACTTTGACTGTTATTGTGACTGATTGTATTTGATTGTAACGATGATTGATAATTGATTAACGTAATTCTTCGAGCAATGATTGGTACACTAGAAAGTAAGCCTCCGACCGTTAAATCTTAGTTACTAATCATTGTTAAATCTCAGTTACCAATCATCGACATAATCACAGTCACGTAACTAATGGTTTACCGTCACTAGAATTTGGCTTTGAAGACTACTATCAGGGATCTTGACCTGTTAATGACTCTAATATATGTTAATGTGTATATTTTAAAATACCTGTTTGTTTGTCAGTATGAGCGATATCATCCTCATCCTTAGTCAAGAAATATTTGTAATCTTCTAAAAATTAGCCCTCATTACTATCATATTCAGCACATATTCCACTGTCTCCTCGCTACTGCTCAGCGGCACTTTTGTCTGCCATTACTTCCTCTTGCCTCTACTTAAGCTGCAAGAGCAGGAATGGTTGTAGAATCGACCAATCGTTGCCAGAAGTCTAAATTTAGTGAACGGGCATTTGCGGTGGCAGGCCCGAAAGCGTGGAACTCTTTGCCCTCCGTCATAAGAAACAGTGCACCAGAGACTTTATTTTAAGAAGAAACTAAAAACGCACCTTTTCAAAAAGTCTTTTCCATAAGTGAAAATAATAATTTTTAATTTTTAAAAACAAAGATAATCGTAGAATTGTAAACAGTTAATGTGTAAAGCGCCCTTGAGGTGAAAGTTCTTACGAAAATGGCGCTATACAAATTATTCATTATTATAATTATTATTATTATTATTTCGTTTTTGTATATCTGTTGTCCTCTCGTCGAGAGGATGTTTCGAAACGTAAGTGTCACATTTATGGGCACTGAATAAAATTAACATTAAAAAATATATTTTGAAATTGTTCTCTTTTCGAACGCCCTAAGACTTTACATAATATGTGACGTTATAAGTTAACCTATTCATATTGACCTTTGAAGAAACGAGTAAAAAAAATAATTTGAATTTGACATTTGAAAATAATAATAAAATTATAATAATATCACTTTAGCCTGTCCACCTTTTACAATATGAACTCTTTCGATGCACTGTTTGTAATGCCTTCAGCAAATATTGTATTAAGAAGACGGTAAACAGACAAATCATACACAGACGTGACGCCTACTCGTGTTCTACAGACGAGAAGAAGAGGTATGGTTGAGGGGGGGGGGGGTACACATGTATCGTAGACCATTTATATTTTCAAATACTTTAATATTTTTACATTCTTATAACATCAAATTTTAATACTAATAAGAACTGAATTTCGCAATGAGTTTGATTATTAAGATTACATAGACAGACGTTTAGAATATTTGTAAACGTCTGTCTATGTTATATCTGTTAGCAATGCACTGGTTGGCAACGCGGGAGACCGGGATTTGATTCTCCACCGGGGAAATTTACCTTTTTATTTAAGTTATTTAACTGAAGAAAACACTATTTATACATCAACCTGTTTGAAGACCTATGGTCCCATTTTCAGGAAACGACTAAAATTAAAAATGCAAGCATAGACAAAAACGACACTATAAAAATATAAATGGTGGTTAACTAATTAGGAACTACTGTGAAAACAAATTTAAAAGGTGATTATTTGAAAAAAGGATTTGATTATTAACTCCTAGTATTTGTATGTAAAATTTCTAAACCATTAATATTGGTTTGTTTCCAAAAGATGATTGGCGAATTCAGAATAGTTATTGTTATTTAGACATCTCAAGTGCTTCTTAATTCTAATATCAAAATTTTTGCATGTTTTATCTATATTGCAAATTAATTTGTAGACTACCGATTTTTTTTTAAAATATCATCCTTATCCTTGTTATTTAATATATAATATGTTGCCACAAAGTAATTTTACTAATAGTGAAGAAGATATAACTCCTTGGCATTTCCGGAGTGAAGGCGGCCGGTGGATCGTCCGAGACGTGATTGTTATTAACTCCAAAAAATACTGTATGTAAGGTCTTAATCGGTTCACAATTACGGAAGCGGCAAAAAATAAAGTTTGATCCTCGTTCAGACTTTAGGCTCCCAAATGTGCCCTTTGACGTGCTTGTGGTCTAGTTAGTGGTCGGGGGTTCGACCCTCGTTCCAGGACGCCATCAAGTTAGTCCTATTTTCATAGCACAAGCGTCTAGGTTTGTTTGAAAGTAGTAAGAATATCGATGTGACACGTATTCTGTGTACGCATTTCTATTTTTTTTAAGGAAGAAGAAAAAATTTTATACGAACAAAGCTCCCCTCATCTTCATTTTTGCATGAATTTTTTTCGATACATAAAAAATATATTTTAACACAATTTCAGATAACATGTGATCAACATTCTGTAAGTTGCGCGTTTCTATCATTTATAATCTGATCAATAAATAAAATATATCCAATGTAGGTCTTTATAACAAATAATACAAATGAATAGAAAATTGTATGTTTTTTTTGCGTCAACATTGTAAAACAGGTGAATTTTATGACGAGATAAATTATGCGCACCTGAAATATTGTTAGCACACTGCGTCTATCTAATTTCAATGAATATCTTAACAACAAATGATACCTATAAATGGCAAATTTTATGTTTGTTTTGCATCAACATTGTAAAACATGTGACTTTTATGACGAGACAAATTTGTCGAGATAATATTGCAGGCACATGTGTAAGTGCAATCTCTTTGCAATGAGTTTGCCACGAAGGCTTGAACACTTTTATGGGAATTACGTTATATCATATTTATAATAATAATAATAATCCGTTTATTCCAACGTGATCGTGTTCTTTTATGAAGACCTGATTCGCCATAAAGATAATAATACATTTTAGTTGCGAAATATTATTTATGTTATGAAAAGAAAAGCAAAAAATATAAGTAAATTATTGTATCTGTAGCTATTGTGTAATCGTTGCCATTCTTTGGTCAGGGATTCATCTTTCCATGAGAGCGCCGCTTGCACTAGAGATTTGGTGACTTGATGTCTCATAAGCGGAACGAATCCATGTATACGGCCTTCGTCAAACATTGTAGATGCGCTGCAATAACGCGCTAATCCGAACAGTATTCTGTATGAGTTGTTGTACTAAATTCGGAGACGGTTGTAAGTCACTTGCTAGCTTGTATATCTTGCTCATATGCTCTTCTTGCTTGCTTATATGAGCTCGCAGGTATACACGCTGATGAATAACGATTTAAACAAGATCCTCTTCACTTATTATCTATCATTTTTATTAATAACTAGCGAGTAACCCGCATGAGTTGCAATGCCACTCGAAGAAAGAAAATGTTTGTATTTTAATTCTGATTATTAAAGTGCTTTGGATACACAAATATTTTTTGTTTTTCCGTCTGGTGCGTATACGAAAAAGTCGCTAGAAAAAGAGATAATTCTTTGAAAATTCGCTACAGAGAATCCTAAAAATAGCCAATCAAAGTGTTCGAATTTAACATTTCACGACATATGGTTTGCCATGAAACTGATAAAGCCGTGGCGCGCAGATCGTTTTCTTTGGCGAACTTTTTCATTGTAAAATGGTTGTACTAATTCAGAAACCTTTGCGGGCATGCGCACAACAACTCACCAAAGTTTTATCTCAATCGGTTGAACGGTGTAGGAACGCATACGAGACAAACAAACATTCACTTTTATATATATATATATATATAGATCTAAGATTTTTACTTTGCTTAGCGCCCACTAAAGGAAATGTTACATATGATGCTTTTTTTTGTATGTTTTAGTTGTATTTTCTTACCGACATACTAAGTGTTCGATTGTCCGCCAGTTTTCGTGCAACGGCAAAAAACAGATAATATCTATTAACAACGTTTTGTAATGTTCACTCCGCAGTCCGCACACAGACAGATTGCGTTGTATCATCCAAATCAAATATCTGACACAGTTTACACAATTAATAGTTCATCAGCCGCTGCTAGCGCTCGCGGCCCCACCGCGCGGTACCTACGCGCGCTCGCATGTCCGTAATGAAAACACTTAAACAAACATAATGCCCCGTGTAAATATTAAACCTTAGTGTAAACA
Source organism: Eubasilissa regina (assembly GCA_022840565.1). Taxonomy (NCBI): domain Eukaryota; kingdom Metazoa; phylum Arthropoda; class Insecta; order Trichoptera; family Phryganeidae; genus Eubasilissa; species Eubasilissa regina. The sequence continues at coordinate 17,260,413 of JAINEB010000007.1, forward strand.
CACACACACGGCCCGCCTCTGCACTGTTTACATCTGGCCTTCTAAACCTTTTTCATACTACAATATTATTAAAAAATATAATATATACATTTTTTATCGAATACTTGAACGTAGCATTGCTGAAAGCAAGTTAGCCACAGAAAAGTCGAACTGAGATAAAATCGCTATTGTAAAATAACTAATATTCTTTACCTTTAAAATGTCAGAATTTTAAGAGAATTTAAGAATAGATTTTAAAGTTTGTTGTATTTTGCAATTACGATTTTTCGTTTAATTTAAAAATGGGTTTTTTTGCGATAAAAAAATTTGAAGACGATTATTATTAATTTTTGTATGAAGGCGGCTGAACAGAATATTTTTGGCAGAACATAGAATTGGCCATGTTGCGCACACTATGGACCTAGTCACTGTACAGGGCCATCCATCTATTTATGTGGTTGTTTATACGCGATATAACGATGACCTATTAAAAAATGAAAGGAATCTCGGACATATCCGGGATTTATTAGGGTGTGGGTCTCCCGCTGGGGATTGCTGTGTGAACGATGCCGGAAAGTGCCGTGGCTAGAGAGATCTAACGGAGCATTCCACTGGCTCTCTCTCGCACCTCTTGCTACATGGACAGGGTGAATTTCTGCCGAACTGTGACCGAGTTCTGTGACTGCAACACATACATGTGACGTCTACCCTCCCCTTTTGGGGGTGCATGATTTCTATAGTTTCTCTCTGGCTACCCTCTGAATTTAATGTGATAACGAGTCTCATGCCAAATTGTTCAGGTACGGCTCTGATACGATGATACCGGAACCAATTTATAATGGTATTAAGATGTTAATAACTGAATGTAATAAAATAAAATGTAATATCGACGAACAAAACGATTTGGGATAGGGTGTAAATAAATATTATATCTGTCTTCTCGGTCTTCTTCTCGATCTTGATTTTTTCACCTCAAGGGCGCTTTACACATAAACTGTTTATAGTTCTACAATTATCTTTGTTTTTTTTTTTTTAAATAGTATAATGTAATAACATAAGAATATATAATATTGAACTATTATTACATAATAACCACAGAATACTGGTATTAATAAAAGTGTTAAATATTGACTGCACCTTAAGCACGACTCGCGGGTTCCAGATAATTAGTTCGAAAATAACTTTTGAACACTTGTTTAAAGGTAATTACATTTATTCATCGTTCATGTAGAACAATAAAATACATGGTGGTTAATTACATATCATGTCGCAGTATGTAGGTAAAAGTACATTATTATTAGCACCCGAGAATGTGAGATCGGCTTGTTAAAATTAATTTCTAAAATGGTCTTTTTGTGATGTAAAAAATAAATCTAGCTGATAATATTTTTCATAATTTCTAAAGCCTCTTAATAGGAGAGTTCTTTGTAATATTAGTGTACATCTTTTGGTAATTTTTAAACTTGACTGTCTACTCGTTCATGTATGTTAGTGACTATTCTCTTGTTTTCTTGTTTCTGGAGTTAACAAATTTCTGTCGAACAAAATTATCTTCTAACAAATTGCTTTCGGACAAATTACTTTTCACACATACCGTGCGGTATATTATCCATGGCAATGTTTTAAAAAATCATAACTATTCATTATTATATTTTGAATTTTATCGGTTTTTTACTTCTGGAAAAGAATATTTCTAATATTATTATTATTATTAAGCGTCTCACGAGTTTACCATCAATTTTGTACATACTTAAGCTGTGATAGCTATTCCATGTTCATACCAACAAACACACGTTCTGGCGGCTCGCTATACCGTCACATCTGTTCAAAGTTGCGGTGCATACATAGGTACGTCGAAAAATTACGTCATTTCTAGTTGTACAGGATGTCACGGATCTCATTTTTTAAAGTCTCGCTTAATAATTTTTAAAGCTCTACCTGATGTCTTAACGTAAAGGCTTTGTAAATGCACAGTTTTTAAATGAATTAGTTATTCTTCATATTAACTCGATTTTTCACCGATAAACATTCATCATATAATTATTAAAAATGAAAAATAAATTAATATTGAGATATAGAATAATCTGACAATATTATGGATTTGGATTGTCGTTGGTCTTAGGTATTAAATTCTTGATAATTTTTTTTTTAATAATAAACAATATTTATTTTGAAATTGTTGCCCGAAAATAAATAACGTCGTCTTTCGAAGAATGTAACCATCACTTCTGATGCTTGTTGTCAATAAATTCGTCGCCTTGAGGCCGCAATTTAAGAAATAAGGAAAATGACTGGGAATACGGAATCAACTTATTTTTCAGCATAATAATGCCGGTCCGCGTACGGCTATTGTCATTGTCGTCATTGATGCCATCTGACGTCGGAACATTTTAGGCTTAGCTGGTCGCCCTACACCTGTGTTTTGAAAGTTAGTTATTGCTATTATAGTTGTTTACGTTATGTTAGTGTTAGAACTTTTATTTTAAAGTATATCGATAAAATTATATTTTTCCATGTATTGGTTCGAAAAATAAAGACACTTTTTATTGCAAATAAGCACTATTTTGATAACTACCCAACAAAATATTTGAGTAATCGGATTGAATAATTTTTTCGCATTTTAATCGTAAACGAAAGCACTCAAATGGACGTTTTACAACTGTCAAATTGACAGTTTGGAGCAGTATATAAATTCACTAGCGCCTATCAGTTAAATTGTATTTTCGCTAGTAGAAAACTATTTCTTTCGGTGGAAATGTATTCGAATATAATTTCACTTAGTACACAATCACTGTGATATATGTACATATTAATTTTCCTCGTTTCCAAATGACAACCCCTGTTTACGATAATATTTGTATCTCCCGGCGTATCCGTCTATTGGTATGGTTTTAATATACTTCCCGTGTTTGTACAGTAGGGCCAACAGGAGATTCTCTCGGTGACGAATGGCTGACGTACATAATCCTAGAGGGAGGCGGACAGAAGGAGACGACTATTGAGGGCGAGCAGATGGGAGCGTAATGCGGGCAATAACAGTTTCCATTCTCTTTTTTTGTTTGACTAGTCTTCTCTCGGCTAGTTTGCATATCTAGAAATAGAATTCTCCGGAAATGCAAGATTTGTAATCCAAGTCACCGGGCGTGGAGATTTTTAAAGCTTCTGATCGGCAGGGTTTGAGGATTACTCACTTTATTGATTCTCTGATCTTCCGATAAATCAAAGAGTTGGAAATTTGTAACGTGTGAGTATTCTTGTACAGGTGTTCCAGAGACAGCGGTCCGAACGGAGCCTACGGTTAGGGGACATAACAAATTCAACGATTTAGAAGTTTTTTTTTTTCGTAGAAAGCCATCACTTTGTGGTTTGACATATTATATTAAATAAAATAACAATCACATTGTATGAAATCACGAAATTTATTATACATCAACGTGTTTCGCCAGCTAAAAATAGTGCACTTATATATACATAAAGAGGGAGATAATATATAAAATTACATATGCAAGAGAGAGACAGAATACATATATAGTTATATAGAATATGAAGGGAGACAATATAAAATTATATGCGAAAGAGGGAGACAGAATACACATACAGATAGACGAAACGTAAAGAAATGAGAATAGTTTGTAAAAAAATATGTTTTTATGTAGATATGGATGGGAAAAATATGTATTTATACGGATATGGTGATTGTTATTTTATTTAATATATGATTTGATATGATGTGTTGCGATGGATAATATCTCATAAAAATGTCGCATTTAATTTACTTACTATTAATCATTATTTTTTCAAGTATCTATAATAAATAAAAGTCCAACTGCTAGTCTCTTGAGACGAGGTCTAATCGGTGACTTGGTGATCAATGGTGTGCACTAAACAAGCTGGTCATTACACATATAAATATATACGCTATATTAAAATAATCAATGAAATTTGCTAAAACAGCGGAGGGCAGGGGCACCTGGAAGTGCCTTGCTGAGGCGATGTACTCATATTCTATCCCTTCTCTCCTAAGACGAGGGATAGAATATGAGAATTTTATTAATAAAAAAAATCACAAATTTGTGGACAAAACAGATTTCAGAATGTGATTCATCGTTAGGTGTGTATATATTTATCATGTTTTGAACTTTAGATATACGTTTTTAACATACAAATGTAATTTAGCGGGTTCATTTGGTAATTACAAAGATGAATATGTAGTCAATATTTATTTTAAGAGAAAAACACACATGAATTACGAGTCCAAATTTAAAACGACGATAATTATTATTTATCAGTGGTTATAAATTATTAATCTCTGGTAGTACATAACCGGGCCGATTTTCCAATTATCGTTCCGAGATGATTATTTTATCGAGGCTTTTTTTATAATAATATCGACCGTACATGCAAGAAGTATGTATTTATTACTAGGGCGTCAAACTCGTTTTGGTTCCGGTTCTCATCAGGCACAACATGACGGTTCGGTTCCGGATGCAAACCGGTATTCCAATTAGGCGAGTAAACCGGTTTATCATCAGGGTGAATAGTTAAATCTGCTTATATTCTCAGTTTACAGAAGAGTAAGTACTCTGAAATATTGCTCGGTATTGATAATATTTGCATTCACTTCAAGCTTCTATCTTTGTCTCGCGGTTGATACTGAGATTAGAATTCTTTATCCTTCGACCGGTTTCGAAACCTCTGCGTCTTTTTCGAGAGGGACGTATTCTAATTTGGTACACGCCCTTTGTCAGAACAAAGGTTAAAAAATCGGTCGACGTTAAATTAATTGGTTTGTACAATTTTCGTTATTTTATGTCACTAATGTTACATTGAGTTTTAAAATTGTGTTAAAATGAAATGAAAAACACAGCTTTTCAGCAAATTAAAATTTGCATCTCACGTATTTGCAGGTATTATTTATTATATTGATCGTCTTAATTTAAAATCCTTATCGCTTTCCTTAAATCGTCATAAATTTTTCCCAGAATTAAAACGTTGAAAAAATTTTCGCAGCCTAATCACGATGCAGGATTGCAAAAAAAAATAGTTTTGCTTTTTAACAAACTATTCGTTATTATTGTATTATATAACATAACAGTTACTTTGTGGTGCAAAGTGTTTATTTAAAATTAAAATAAATTTTGTACTACGCGCATGTTGAGTTACACTTTTTTCACTATTATAGTTTCGAGACGTGCAGCACCTGTCATCATTATTAATAATAATAATATTGAATAATTTTTGTAGCACCCTTTACACGAACTGTTTATAGTTCTACATTATTGTTGTATTTAAAATTAAAAGTTGTTACTTGAACTTATCGAAACGATTTTTTGAAAAGGGGCGTTTTTAGTCTATTCTCAAATAAAGTCTCTGATGCACTGATTCTTATGTTCCGCGCTTTTGGGCCTGCCAACGCAAATGCAAGTAAAGCTGACCTGAGAGTTTGACGTCTACTATTTAAATTGTCTGGGATACAAAGCTCTTGAAGATACAGAAGCGCCATGTTATGTGTCGCTTTGTACATCAACCAGGACAATTTAAATTCAGCTCTTTCAAGGAACAGGAGCCAATGTACCTCTTACAAAGGGGATGTTAGATATATAACTAAGCTAAATACGGTTTGGTGCCGACTGTTTTGTTATTTTGCTTTTCGTTTGTATTTAGATTAGTTGTCATTTATCCTTGGTGATGAGAAGGACACGCATATTTTGAAACTATGGTAGTGACAAAAATATAACTCAACATGTGTGTAGTACAAAATTTAGTTTGTTCAGTTCTGGTACCACGTCTCGCTGTTTTACAACGTATGATCGAGCAGACCTGCTCGGCAGGCCGCCGCTGTCCAACCGGTTGTACGCCAACGCGCATCCCACGCGCCCGACTACGTGTGTGAACACACCTTAACGCCGCGATACAGTTTAAATATCGGTATTATAATTCAATAATTTAATCACATCGATTACGGTAGCGGTGTTAAGAGTCATTTCGGTGTGAACTCATGTGTAGGAACTGGTTATCTATAACAAGATGGCCTATCGTTGTTAAGTTCAATGTAATTTATTTTTTTCAGACGATTTGTCGTACAAAATTTACGTAATGTTCAGTTGAATCTATAAAACGTTGTCAATTTGAAAAAAGTTAAATAATATTAATAATTATTTTAAATGTCATAGGGTTATTTTAAATGAATGGATTTTAATTTGGCGTTTAAATTCAATCATGTTTTTATTTATACAGTACATTTCAACTCCTTAAGATACCCAAATGACATTTACCAATGAAAGGACGGTCATATAGTATAGTAAACAAAATTTTAATTGTTACTATTACTATTATTTTTACTTTTTCTTTCCTTCTTCATGTCAGTTTTGACATATAGTGGCCTCAGTCAGATGAGTATTCTTATTTTTATTTTATATACTTTAGTAAATAGTTTTTTCTTCACCGATTAAAATATTGATTATCCGAGTTCACATTAACACGATTACAAATTAACCTGGGTCGTAAAATACTCTTAATTTTAATAATATTTCGAAATATATTTAAAATTCTAACATCCCAACAATTAAAAATATTGTACTTGTTTGTTTAGTATATATTTTTATAACTTTCCTTAGGCGAATTATTTAATGAATTTAATACTAAAGTGTATGTGTAAGCATATATTTCGGAATGTCATTCTTTTCGAAAAACCAATCTCCGGTTCGTAATTCAGTTTGAAACTGGCTATTTTATGGCGGATAAAAGTTAAATAAAAGTTAGACTGAAATTTTTTTTGGGAATCTAATAATAGTAGCTTCCGATAGTTTTATAATCGAATCATATATTTTTATTTAATGTATACAGGCATATACGTACAAATAGATCTTCACTGTCGCTTTAAGTAGACCGAAGTGTCTGATAAATGAGACAGGCACATCCGTTATATCAATCAAAATAATAACAATTTTCATCTCAATTAATAAACAAAAAACGTATTCTAGTATAATGTGTTAAAGACATTTTACAGATAAAGAATATTGCTATAAATAATTAGATTCTTATTGTGTCATATATGCTGTTTCATGGAAATGAATATCAAATTTAGTCCATAGTTGGCGATAGTGTAGGCGATAATGTAGATTTGAATTGTTTCCACATATTAACATATATACAGCTTTCAAACATTTGATAGATATAGAATTAATTGGGTGGAATTGTGAATGTTACATTATGTAAAGTGATCACTTAAGCTAGCCGAAGACAGGTCGTAAACCCTGTAATTACCCATACTTCAATATTTTTCCATTAATAAAAAATAGCTTCGTCTCTATGAGATATCTATTATTTGTTTAACATGTATTTGTTTGCCTACGGTTAGAACACAAAAAAGAAAAGGAGAAAGGATAATATTACAACATTTTAAATTTAGCCGTTGAATGAATCAATGGCGTCTGCCGCCTGCGTGGAATTTGCTGCTGAATAAACTTATTACATAACAAATAGCTATGCAAATGACAATATTAACATAATCTGTAAAAAGCGACAGACAGTTTCCCCGCTTAATAATTGCCTATTGTGTTAACAAATATAAATCAGTCAGTGCACATTTACCCTACCGATCACGAAGCACAATGGCGGTAATTTCACAAGAATGAATTAACGAAACCACTCCGTCTGACAGTCATGGCGCGTGTAATTCCGCCCATAAAACAATCGTTATGACGAATGCAGCAATGGCTGCGGTGCATCTTGCGAATCTCGCAATAATTTTCGTTCCACTTAGACGTGAACACCGAACGATCGGTACGCCATTCCAGTCGCTGTTCGCGGATGGTACTCGCGTTCACATAAAAATACGTAATACCGGTTGATTCATTATCCGTGCAGAAGGTGTGCTGGCAGTGCAGTGGTTTATCCTCGGGACGCTGGCGGTCACGTGCGTTGACTCCATTGCAGGATCATGACCGTTTTTCAAACAATCAGAGATCGCATAACTTATACAGCGACCATTCCAGGATCTAATTAAAATCGATCAATGTAGACGTGTAATTTCTATCTGATTGATTTTTTTCAATCTTGTACGACGTTAAGTATTCTATGAAACGGATCTTGGAATGAAAAGATGGTTCTGGTGATTTAATTAGTAAGAATCTTGTTGGTTTCGAAATCAAAGGTGATTTTCTTGATTTCTGATCTTTCAGGTTGTGGTCGATTCTCGTTTAATCCAAAATTTTAATCCTCTTTCTCTTTTTAGGCGGTCCCTCGTTACGATGATTACGTCATCCGTGATTTGTTATATAGTCTCATCACGCGGTCTGTCCTTACTTAAGATTTGCACATGTTGTGCAGCCGACGGAGAGGGATTCTAAGAATTGAATTATTGAAAAATTGTAGTGTGTGATTTCAATTTGATTTAATTTTCTTCGTTATCCTCACCACATCCGGAAGCAATTGATGTTCGCCTTATAACAACGTACAAGTCGCACAATTATTTTTAATTTTGCACCCGTCGGGACTTGAAACCGTTACTTTTGGCTATGTAACTAGCTGGCCAGATTTATAGTCGCGCAAATCGCAATTGCGAGAGGCCAAGCTTTCTAGAGGCTCCACGAATCTCCGAGAGAAGGAAGGTAGAATCAGTAGCAACAGAAAAAGGCCTAGTTTTGTTTTAGCTTCGAAAATACTGGCACTTCACTACTTCATTCTTTGTTTAATCGAGATCTTTAGACTCCAGGTTTGTTATAATTGGTAGTTTGTAAAACGTTGTCTCTATATCTGTGTTGCTGTTCGTAGTTCACGATGTGTATATTATCATTTAGCCTAGTGAGACGAGCCCCAGATTCAGGCTCTGGCTAGGCACGTTATGCATCGGAACTCATATGCACATATGAATTCTGTTCCACCAATTCACTCAAGATTGTTAGAATTTTGAGTTTAAAAAAAATTAATTGACATTATTATTACTATATATCTGAACATCTCTTGACGATTAATCCGAACGTAGTGTTAAGAACAAGCCAATTTTCTCGACTTTCCAACATTTTCATTTAAGTTTTCCAATACGAAAATGTTAACGTAATGAATCTGTTACAATAACGACCATTGGCTGTGATTCCACGGGCCGTGTGGGTTCCGCACGAGTTCCGTAAAACCGCAAACATACCGCAGGCGGGCCAAGTAAAGCAGTCTTGAAGCGCAGCGAAATAAGTTGGCGATATTGTTTACGATTTAATTGTTACCAATTGCGAGTCCTGAATCTTGCAAGCGTGACTAGAAATTATATTCAATTCTACTTTTGGCCAAAGAAATGTTTTAAAACGATTATTTATCTCACCTGAGCTGTGTCAATATTTTTCATACATTTTAATATATGGTATATTTTTTTTTTGTAAAACATATAAATATATGTTTAATATGGAAAATCAATTTACATGAAAAAAATTCTGGTACCAGAATAAAATATTTTACGTTTTTGTACATTTAATAATTTAGAAATATTGGAAATATTGGATTGGAAATGAAGATCCAGGTTCGAATCCCGGTGACGCTAAAACAATATTTTTCGACAAAATTGATTTTATATGTATATATTTATAATTAATACATTAATTTAGTATTTAAAATATCACAGATCTATGTTCTGAATAATTACAACTCACAATAAGAATGTGTTTTCCTTAATAATATATGTTGTATCAACGTGTCCAAAATTTAATAAAAATGAATTGATAATTCTGGCGTCTGCAAATCGGTTTACTCAAAGGTATTTGAGATTCTGTAAAAATAATGTAGATGGCTTTCAAATAATGGAACGACAGGTGTATTAATTTGAAAAATGTAACATATAGTTTCGAAAATTTGTCAAGAAAAATACTGGCGTTATAGCACAAAGGTAGTGCACTTCCCCGGATTGGAAATGAAGATCCAGGTTCGAATCCCGGTGACGCTAAAACAATATTTTTCGACAAAATTGATTTTATATGTATATATTTATAATTAATACATTAATTTAGTATTTAAAATATTAGAAATAAATAAAATGTGTAATATTAATCAAAATATTATAAATAATCAACTAAAACAAGTAATATTCTGATAATTGTATATCATTATGTCATTAATTAATTATTAATTTTTAAATAATTAGATATTATTTCAAAACATTATAATAACAAGATATATACGTTTATGGTTAGATAATTTGACATCCTGAAAAAGGAAATGGTAATTTCTGAAACAGGTTGGCGTATTAATTATTTTATTAAGGAGAACACATTCTTATTACGAAATTGTAATTATTTAGAACATAGGTCTGTGATATTTCAAAAACAAATTAAATGTATTAATTAGAAAGATATACATGTAAAATTAATTTTATCGAAAAATATTGTTGTTGTTGCTACCGGGATTTATATTTAATAATTCGATAAAATTGATTTTATATGTATGTCTTTCTAATTAATATATTTAATTTGAATTATTAATTATTTAATAATTTCAAAATCCTTTTAAAGTGAACCAATGAACGCTTTATCACCAAATTGTTTAATGTACATGACTTTACGACTTAAATTTCTATTGACCAGGTTGGCGTCTGTCGTTATATAATAAGATACAAAGATGCAAAAAAAACAGCTTCACATAAAATAACTTTGAGTAGCTTGTCGGTGTAGTGGTCAAGACGTTAGCCTAGTGATCTAGTGGTCAGAGATTCGCGCCTCGTTCCAGGACACCAGCAAGTTAGTCCTATTTTCATAGTACAATTGTTTAGCTTAGTTTGAAAATAGTAAGAATATTGATGTGACATGTATTCTGTGTATGCATCTCTTTTTTTTTTTTTTTTTTTTTAAATCTGGTATTATTATAAATATTTATTTCATTTAAAAATTTACGTATCGTATGTAGTCTTATGCCCATTGTGGTAAATGTGTATTATTAAATAAATCATGTTTGTGTAGTGGCGATTATATTATATAATATAATCAAAATGGTAATTTGATTCATGTATTTAGTAAAAGTTTTTAACAGTTACGATTATTAAAAAAAAATTCTATTAATAATAATTTCGTTTGACAAATTTCGGTCCTCATGGTTTCATGTAAAACGATTTTAGCAGGACTGTCATCAAGCCTTAATACAACATGTTTGTATATTTTCTATTCCTGGGTGAAACCTGCAAGTAAACTGTTGGCATCATCCCTTATGAACTCGGTTAATCTCCGGGATCTGAGGACCCTACAGAATATCTCGAAGGACCACCCGAATGACTCGGGATAATGAAATAAAGGTTGTGAAAACTGGCTTTAGATAAATAAAAATGAATAGATGTAAAAACGAAACGTGTAGCTGTAATAACAAAATTTAAATGTACATTTATTAATCTAGGAACAGCGGGAAAGCTAATCAATAACTATTTTGAAAATTATTAGATTTAAAACTTTTGGGTTCTAGTAATATTTACATAAACAATTAAACATATTTGGTGGGCGAATAATGTGTATATATTATATATAAAACACGCGTTGTTGTAGATTATCATCAATTTTAATAAAAGTTTAAAGGCACCAAAGAACAAAGTTTAAAAAAAAACTAACCGAATTTTAGCAATATGATAATAATTATGGATAACGGATAATTCACCAATTAATACTATTGATAAACTGTTATTTTAACATATTTTTTATTTATTATCTTTGTTTTATTTACCACTAAATTGAGTTTGAATACATCTACCGGTTTCGAAAAATACTATTTTCTTCTTCAGGATGTCATAACTAACTAAAAATAAATATCATTTGTTATTTTAACTGTGATTGTGAAGTTTGTGTTCGATTGCAACGATGTTTGGTAGGTAACTGATTATTCATATTACTAATTCGGCGAGTATTCACTGGTACACTAGAAACTAATCCTCCACCAGTCTTAGTTATCTCACTTACCAATCATCGTTACAATCGAATACCAATAATACGATAATGGTTTAGTTCATCCCTACTACACTTACCGTTAAGTCTGAGTAGAGACAATTAATTTCACACAACCTATTAAATTATTTAAATAATAAGATACACTTTGTTTAAAACACAATTTATTGATAAATCAACATGTTTCGATATCTATGGTATCTTTTTCGGGAAACAATGTATACTAAAATTAAAACTGTAAGCATATATAAGAACAAAACTATAAAAATGTAAGTGGTGGAAATTAAGAACTACTGTGAAAACAAATTAAAAAGTCGTTATTTTTTATATAGGTAAAACTTGCAAAAATTTTGATACTAGAATTAAGGAGCATTTGAAATGTCTAAATAACAACAACTATTCTGAATTCACCAGTCATCTTTTGGAAACAAACCATTCTTTTGACATTAACGAGGGTTTAGAAATTATACATACAAATACTAGGGGTTTACAGTTAGATAGATTTGAAATTTTAGAAATTTAGAAAAAGTGTCAATAGGAAATTAAATATTATAAATAACCAAATCCTTTTAGCAAATATTTACATTTTTAATTTGTTTTCACAGTAGTTCCTAATTATTTATCCGCCATTCATACTTTTATAGTTTTGTTTTTATCTATGCTTGCATTTTTAATTTTAGTATACATTGTTTCCTGAAGACGATACCATGCCTATGGTATCGAAACATGTTGATTTATCAACAAATAGTGGTTTAAACAAACTGTTTTATCTTATTATTTATATAATATGTGGCCACAAAGTAATTGAACTAATATTAGACTGTTTAATAAAAGCTGCACACACATATATATATATATATATATATATATATATATATATGTGCAGCTTTAACCTTCAGATAACATTAAATAAAGATAGTGGCTCGGCTAAAATGAACGGTCATTTAAAATCAACATTATTACTGCACAGTTTTTGAATGTTTAAATATAATATGTTCGTTAAGCAATACGTAAACACGAAATGTATAATATTATTAAGTATGGTAATTACATATTTATAATTTGTTAATTTATCAGCGGACATAATAATATTGATCGTGTTTTCGTTCTAATATAAATTCTAGAAGCCATGATAAACATTTTTTTTTTATTATCAACAGGTATTTTATGGTTCTAGAAAGAAAATGTATGCATAATACATATACTTAGTATTAATTTTTTGCTTCACGCTACCGATTGCTTATTTGATTGTTAATCATGATTTTGATGGTGCGAATTATTTATTTAAAAAAATAATTAAAACAATTATTTTGGGTTCCATGTCCCTGCCGGAACCGTCATGGTCGGGCCGAAACGGCATTCCTTTTTTGAAAATGTTTTTTTCCCTTCGGAGAATGGATTTGTTCGCGTGAGGGTGAGGCTGCCGTATCACGTGACGTGTCACGCTCGGCTGGATCCACTTATCCTTTTAGGATCATCCGAGATGCAGCGGCTGTCACGATGGTCTTTACTCGCAACATGTGCGCGACCGGTGCCTGATGTCTGGATGAACAAGCTTTGTATCATCATATCTTCGGTACTCTCTGCACTGTGCACTTTTATCTATTCTGTCATTTTTATTTCTAAATAAATGATTGTTTTTTTTATTAAACCAATCTTTGTCTTCAGTTTCAAGAGGTACAGTCCCGTTGTCTTGTTATTTTCACCTGCTGATAAAAGGGACTATCGTCGTGATCAAATCATTATAAATAGTACATTCACGCCAACTTGGCTAATGATAATTTTGATATGAATTATTTGAAAATAGATAAATATTTATGTATCCTCTTGAATACCCCCTCGAAGAAACGGCTTCATAATAAATGAGTTAATTATTTAAGTGTACGATATAAAAGAAAATGTTTGTGCAGACTGGGAGGGCTATTGTTTATTTTCGCTTCTTGTAATTGTATTCATAAAAAAATTATGAGTTAAATGTAATTATTTCGTGATACACAGCTATCAGTTATTATTAGTGTGACTGTGAATTATTAACAACATAAATAATAATTACTCATAAAAAGTATGGCTGATGTTGATATAGAGAAATATAATTAATTTTATGTTGCTTATTATTTAAGTCATATCAATATTTGAAAACAAACATTGTAAAATTTGATTACTGAAATCGTACTATTAAAACTACTGATATATTCAGTGCAGTGCTGATTTTGAAGTCTCTCATATAATTTTTTTCATACCTGTACCCAAAATCTTATCGGATTACCTTCTACCGTCCGTCACACAGTTGTGGTTATTATTTTGCGATATTGATAGCATAGTTGTGTGACAGCTGCTTCTAATACCTAACTTTTCTTTTCATTGTATTTTGAGATAACTGAATAAGAAAAAAGGTTGTTAATCTGTGATATTTAATTACATTTGGAAAAAGAATGCCGTGCAATATGTAGAAAGCAGAAATGCTAAAATTGTATATGGTTAATTATATATTAATATAATATGAGTAGTTCGATAAGTTAGGTAGTTTTTTGTGAGGCTGACAGGAGAGGATTTTTTTTTTTAAATAGAGATGCGTACACGGAATACATGTCACATCAATATTCTTACTATTTTCAAACTAAGCTAAATGGTTGTGCTATGAAAATAGGACTAACTAAATGCAGTAGAAATGGGATTATATAGGCATATAAAATATGTGGTAGATCCATTCATGATTATATATATATATATATATATATATATATATATATATATATATATATATATATGAGTAATGTATTAACATATTAAGAAATAATGTAAAGCTATTGTTAGCATGTTGAACAAATGAATGAAGAGAGAATGATAAGAAAGATATACGACGCGAGTGTGACGGCATCAGAAATATCGGCGGAAGATGGTCCTGTTAAGCCTGTATAATCGATGAACTTATTATTTTTTTAAATTTAAAATTTTATTAATTAATTTGTTATAATTACAATGATACAATACAATAATACGTTTTTTTTTTAGTTCTACAACTTCTCTAAAAAGTATGCACTTGTGCAGAGAAGATGATTACATATTATTAATGATTGTTTACAATAACTAGCATACAATAAAATCAAATAAAATAAATTAATAGCAACGATATAATAATATTATAAATGATGATGGATGGATGCGGATAAGGTGAGAGCTGTGTGTCGGAATAGAAGAATATGGCGCTCATTCTTCTCTGCCTTCCTCCGCGGTAAAACTGCGTGATGGTGAGTTAGTAGGTTATAATAAAATACGTAATTTCGGTCCCTTATCACACATACTATATAAATAATAAAAATATGTACCGATTATGTCAGTCAGTCATTTATTACTGTTATTTGTTGTATTTCGTATTGAAATCGTGTGTACGAGTATATCATCTTATTTATTTATTTTATTTATATGGCGAATCGGGTCTTGCACAGACAACCCGACTACATAGCATAACATTTTCTGCTATTGTAATGTGTTATTGTAATATTAAAAAAAAAAATGCTTTCTACCAGTTTAATTACTTGAGACGCGTTTCGCCTTGTGAGGGCATTACCAATCTAACAATTTAACTCAACAACTTGTATTTATATCTATAGTGGAGTACCACTATACAATTTTATTTGCGTGAGATGAAAAGGGACGACATTATTCATTAGAATTTTGAGGATTTCCATACATTTTTGAATGCTTCTAATTATTCTAAGTAACCATTCTGTTTCAACACTAATGATGTTTTATCGCATCTCAAGTAAATTAAACGAGTAGAATAAAAAAACACGTGTTTTATTTCCAAATATGTGATGTGAAACAGTAAAAGCGTGTTCCCATCGAAATGTATCCAGACCATCGCCTGTGCTACGCACCCCCCAGCGCTGTATTGAGGCATGTCTCCAGTTTCCAGTCGCTAACCTCCGGAGGCTGCGTGTATCTCCGCAGGGTGCCGCCTGCACGAACCCAATTAGTGCCCATCGCTTATCGGGGACGTCTTATATTACGCGGCTGGGTATCCGTTACAATAAATTCACGGTGACACACGATTTTAAAATACCGTTAATATGGAATTAATAATATAAAAATATGCCGAATATTTCGAAACAATGGCGAGCTGTATTGAGACTGTTGGCAGGTACC
Organism: Eubasilissa regina; assembly: GCA_022840565.1. NCBI lineage: Eukaryota > Metazoa > Arthropoda > Insecta > Trichoptera > Phryganeidae > Eubasilissa > Eubasilissa regina. Next base: position 17,276,444 of record JAINEB010000007.1, read on the forward strand.
TGTCACCAGGAATTCGTGCTCCATTCTCGTTGCTGCATCGCAATGTGCAGCGTTTAATAAATATGATTTTCTTCCTTGTATGTGGTTGTGTACACGGAATTCGCCGCTTTGTCGGGACAGATCCAATTTTATGCAGAGGGAAAATCCAGTACATAATAGCGATTGTTGATGTCGTCGGTCTGTTGGAAAACCAGTTTCAGTTTATTTATTAGTCTTTATTGACATACATGTTTTTGTTGTAACAGAGGTGAATATATTATAATATAACATGATAAATATAAGATACAATTATATTGCAATTAAGTATATACTCATAGTTTATTGTGTGATATGGAATAGATTCCACCTCTGATGTATGCAGCATTATTCTGGCTAATTTGCTAGACTGCCGTCTGTGTTAAAGTAGCCAGTTTTTTTTTCGTGCTGTTGTAGTGTTATTTAATTCAATAAAGATAAAGATTCGACAGGAATAAAAATAAATATAGAGAAAAAAAAATGTAGTGAGATTGTTGTAGAACTAGTGAATTATCAGTGTAGACACTGTATAATGATTATGTTAGAATATTGGATAGCGATGCTTCCGAATGATCTTCACGCAATTGGATCATATATTGGGTCCATATATGTGTAATCTTATTGGAAGTGAACGATTTCCAGTTGGTGCTGAGTGTGTTGTGCAGTTTCGGAGCTAAGAACATGTAGAATCTTTGATAAAATGTCGTTGTTGCTCTCGGAACTGACGTGTAGATGTTCGTTGTTTGTATAGTGTTGTGTCCATGATTTATGGTTTGGGGTGAGTTGTTGTTAGCATGGAAATATTGGACGAGTCTCAACATACAGATTTGTCTTATGTCTAGGGCATTGCACTCTTTAAATATAAGATCTGATGAATATCTAAAGGGACAACCATTTATTACCCTAAGAATTGTCTTTTGTGCTCTTTTAGCCGACTCTAATATAGTTTTTGCTGCTCCTCCCCAAACTAAAATGGCATAATTAATTAAAGGTAGCAGAGTGCAAAGTACACCGATCTTAAGAGTCTGTAGTTAATTATACATCGCATTCCTTTAAAAAAGTAAATTAGTTCGAATGTACTCGGATCATCTGTTCGGTTATTTTTGTAACCTGTTCCAACTTTCGAAATTTATGAATGAAATTGACCAATTAGATAGTTTTCGAATCGTTCTATTCATTAAATTTCGACATTTTGTTTTGTTTGAAAAGTTGTCGGTGCTAGGATAATCTTTGGAATCTCTTAGCCACCTTCCCCCGTCCTAAAAAAAACTTAACTCGCATTGGATCATGCATTTCGAAAGTTAGAATCGAATTCAGATCATCCGTTATTAATTTCCAAAGATTGTGGCCGATTGATTATGTGGAACCGGTTTTTAGTATATCGAGTATTAGGTGTCCGGTGACTTCGACAGTATCCAGTTAAATTTCACCTGGAGACAAATATCAACCACCGCCTGTATTAAGTACTCTAATATTATATCAATATGTGTTTTCTATGTTACGTACGTCTCGAGATCTTAGAATTTCTTGTTCGTTAATTTAATGTGTAGTTTTTAGCAGTTAGAAACATCCGGTCACGACGGTTGTTAACACTAGACCCCGGGCCGGCTTGGCCTCAATGTATGTTAACGTTTTTGATATGAAAAATCTACGAACGCACCAGTTAAGAGTAAATCATCAAAAATCAACCATTGAAACTGGAACATTGTTACTGAAGCGACAGTACACCTCTCGGCTGGGCCAACGGTACAGCACTGCACGTTCGTTCGACGGAGTGACTGCGAATGTGGAAAAACGTTTCACTATTAATATTTTCACTGTTTGTGATCTGATTTAGATAAAATAAACTGTTTTCATTTAGTCTAAAACATTCTAATATATATTTTCATAGAAAACAATCATTTTGAGGTTTGACATATTATATTAAATAAAATAACAATCATTTTGTATGAAACCACGAAATTTATTATACATCAACCGGTTTCGCTTATCTCAAGCTTTATCAGAACGTATTTAAAACTAATCATAAATACAAAAAGTGTGTACTTATATATACATAAAGAGGGAGACAGAATATAAAATTACATGTGAAAGAGAGAGACAATACTTATATTGTTAAATAGAACATCCTGATGAAGCTCGAGATAAGCGAAACCGGTTGACGTATAATAAATTTCGTGGTTTCATACAAAGTGATTGTTATTTTATTTAATTTTCTAATATATGTATATTTGACTCTCTAACAATTCAAAGATTCCGTTTTAATTTCTCAGTATTATGCACAACCCTTAAAATGACATCAACTCCGACAGAGTCCGCAACTCATTGTCCTCTTTTGTATTCGTACACGACATTATCCTGTGTACCTCTCGAGTGAAATATCCCTCAAATCCACGAGTGGGATATTTTAGATCCTTTCATGAAAGTCGGGTTTTCTCGTGATTTTTTTTTGTAGTACGAATACATATTTATTTCGATTACACCTCGCCTTGAACTGAAACTCTTCACACGATGTATAAAAAAAACTGTAACTAATCTTTTTAAACCGTTTGATTGAAAATAGTTGCCACGATTTTGGACTCAAGAGACGCTCCGCATTGGTGTCAGATTCCGTTCCCTCTCGTGCCCGCTGTGAAATCCCACATACACACTCGAGTGCACCCGAGCCGGTTGCTCGTATCACAAAACAACACTCGAGCACGCTGTCAAAACTCTATTAATTTTTTGCTATTTATCCGAACGGCTCGACTTCTATACAACGTTATCTGGCGAACGATCTACTGTATCATTTATAATTTTCACTGACAGTGGCTAAAAAATAACGACGGCCCGTCACTTTGGCGTTTTCAAATCATCCCAATTAAGTTTTTAAATGAATTGTTTTCGATGCGTAAAATTGCACGTAATCATTTGAATAAGAAATAATGTGGTGTCTTTGATTTGTTATATTATTTTTCTTTTCTGTAGTTTTATTATATTCTTGATTGAAGTCGGTGAAACGCGTTGTAATCTGATTTGACAGGTTCGTTCTAGAGGCAGCCCCACGCTGTTTTCGCTGAACAACAATGAATTGTATTCTAACAGTTTGTTATAAGATAAATATGCATATATTGCTTTTCTCGGCTGAGATGATGATGATGATAAAACAGATGAGAACTTCGCGATTATCATAAAATTATACATTACGCTTTACTGTTTAGATCGCGTGTTCTTTGACACACTAATAAACGTGTATTAAATAAATATCAGATATCTCATAGAGACGAAGCTATTTTTAATGGAAATGATATATAGAAAATATGGAGCTAATTACAGGGCTTACTACCTGTCTTCGGCTGATCACTTTATGCTTATATATATATATATATATATATATATATATATATATATATATATATATATATATAACGTTCACCAATTCTCACCCTTCAATCTTCATATTTATCAAATTTTTGAAAGTTGTATGTATCTTATTACATGGGCTCGCTTCGAGTACCAGTACACCATAGCCATATATAGTCCAAATTTGATAATTAATTTTTCCTCGAAAATAGCAAATATTATATGTCAACTAAATGAGAATCTGATTTTTAGCTGATTAGCCTCTTTTTCATCATGCGCTAATTGTCATGGTCGTCCGTTCAGTCACTTGGTGCACAATACTACTCCATTCCTCCTCGTCATGAGCCATGTTGATTGCAGCTTCGCTAGCAATCATTTAAACAACTGTTAACTCCTTTATTTGGTCCATCTTGTAGAAAACCGTCCTCCTGTTCGTCTTCCGTCAACAGTCCCTGTCACCAAGAATTCTCGAGAATTTCGTCGATCTCTTTAGCAGCGTATCTAATGTACACTTGGATTAAATTGTCATCTTTTTGTGTTTGAACTTAATGCGTTGATTTATATAATATTTGATATACAGTGGCACCTTGACTTACGAGTTTCCCAACTAACGAGTTTTTCGAGATACGAGCTGTCTTTCGGCCGATTTTTTGTTTTGAGTTAGAGCTAAAATTCAGCTACAGATACCCCACCGCGAATGCTACAGTAAACGCCCCAACATCTGCCCAGTATCCCGTGTCTAACTCGTTTACTTTAAGCGGTTACGCAGTGGAAGTATCAGTGTTGTGCTCGTATTTGTTCTTGTGGTTATTTTGCAAAATTTCCTTTTTCCAACCATGGGTCCGAAGAAAATGAGCGCGAAAGACAGTGCTGAGAAAGAGTGGATGACGTGCATTGAATTAAAGAAATAAATGATCGAAAAACATGACCAAGGTGTGCGTGTAGTCGACTTCGCGAAGCAATATATGCTTAGCACTTCTACGATCTGCACCACACTGAAGCAGAAGGAATCGATAAAGGCTATAACCGCCAGTTAAGACCGTTAAAATAATTTTTAAACTGCTGATGGTGGTCGGTTGTCGGAGAAGCAGCTTGCTGGAGGTACCGTGATGATATATATATATATATAATTCATTTCAATGAGGGAAATTGATTTAACAAACGAGTAATTTTTGGTAACGAGCTCCGTCGCAAAACGAATTAAACTCGCAAGTCAAAACACTACTGTACTTTATTATTTATACATTCTTCACATCAATTTGCGTGTAACAAGCTTAATTATTACAGAGCTTATATAAACGTTTATTTTCACATCCCATTCGTATCCGTCGATAGTGCAGTGGTTAATAACCCCGCCTGTCACTCGGGAGACCGAGTTCGGTTCCCCGCTGGGGACTTTTTATTATTATTTTATTTATTCTACTGAATATATGAATATTTTTCTCGAACCGGAAAAATGTATTCTATGCTGTGGTGGTGTGATGTATTCTGTATGTCTGAGACGTATAACGCTTTTTTTTGTGTACTTCGTGTGCTCGGTGGAGTTGGAGTGCCGTTTGGTAAGTCCAGTCTCGAATGTCACCAGTTTTTTTTAGGTAACTAAACCTGCTGCACTTTGGTTAGCATAATGATTTGGAGTGCAGAGTGTCGGTTGTGTATAAAGTGAGAATTTCTCTTTACACATACAGATATCAATTAATTTTTTTCATTCTTACGTTTTATAAATTTTTTTCTTCATATTATGGTGTCTTCTATCGAAGGTCGGCGACCGAGCTGCAGTATGTTATATTTTGTTAACTAATTAAATAATTATTTTGTATTTTTGACAAAACAAATACATAAATGCGAATTTATAGATAAAGATAGTAATTTATTTGGTGATTTGAATATTAATATTTGGACGCATTATTATAATAATTTTGAAAATAGATTTTTAACCACGAGCAGGGTTGAAAAAATGCTAATATGATATCTTCCCATATAACAAATATATAATATAATGTATTTTAATAGAACCATATTCCAGTATCTGGTTACCTGGTCTCGCCGAGTCTTCCGCGGACGTCCTCTATTTGTGATGCCATCAGCTCTCACGTCATATATTTCTTACCATTTTTTGCTCATTAATTCGTTCCACACGACTAAACTATATAAGGTACCCTTTTTAAACCCTATTCTCTAAGCTATGATTATCTGTACATTCACTTTTAATTTGTTCATTCTTTACTCTCTAGCATACTCTATTTCGCCGGAGTGACTAATTCCACTGTATTCAGCATTCTTTTATCACTTCTGCCAGTTCCAGGTTTTGAGTATATACATCAGTGTTGGTACCACGATTCCTATGTGTCCCTAGTTTATTAAAGACAGGCACGTTATTTAAAAATAACTTAAAATAATAAGAAAACTTGTAATTGATTTTTAAATTAGCTTACAAAAATTTCAATATACTGTAGATAGTGTTATTCTAAATAATATAATAAAATAACCAACCAATGCCAAAGCGTTAAACCATACTTAAAATAGAATATAATAGAAATTTAACAGCCTAAGTTAAGAATTTTTTTGAACGAATATTTCTTGGTAGCGAGTTGTGATGGTTAAATCGTTATTAAAACCATTATTTTGACTGTGATTGTTAACTGATTATTCGTAATTCTTCAAGTAATGACTGGTGCACTAGAAAGTTAAACCCAATAGTTAAATCTTAGTTTCCAATCATCGTTATAATCACAGTCACTAGTAGCGAGTTACTAAATAGTTTCTTACTAAAATACATAACATAACATTTAAATATTGATATTTATTTAAATCCTATAAGATATATAGCTATTAATGGTATTGAACAGGTCGATTTAATATATAGTTTCCAACCAAGTCAACATAATGACCATTAGCCACACACACCACATACTTTACATATTTTATAGCTTTATTTTAATATACAAACGTGTTTATTTTTTTTACATTGAACTTCGGGCAAAAAGGTGCTTGTCTTATAAACTGTATAATCATGAAATATCATAAAAAATCCGCATTAATTAATGGCCATATTTGGATGGTAATATGTACCGAAACATTGTTATTAGTGCTGGGGAACAAGTTAGGCGATCATTAATAAATGTTCAGTGTTCGGACGACGAACAAAAAACGAAAATGACAACAAAAGGTTTCGTCGCGTATTGAATTATTCAGCATTTCATATTTTTTGTTGTCTCCCCTTCCACCCTTCCTCGGTCCTGGGAACTTCTTCAATGGTAATCGGGCGGTGTCTGTCTCTCAAAAGTTATTTTTCGAAAATTCTGAACCATTCGAGTCGGTCATGTGACCTATCTTTATATTTTCTTTCGTCAGTTTTTCTTTAAATTTTCTCTCTCTCTCTCTCTCTCGATCGATGCGCTCGTGTCTGAGCATCGTTGTCCGCTGTTTTGTTTCTTTACTCTTTTACTCTTCGCGATCGCGCGACTAGTTGTTTCGGATAGGGGATTCTGTATTCTCGACTTTTTTCAATCCCCGGGATTCGAATTAAAATTTTCCCGGGAATTTCCGAGAATCGAAACCATTTTATTCAATAAATTTTTTTTTTTTAATATACATATGTATTATGTACCGTAGCTATTAAGGATATTATCGGTGTAAAAAAAAACATACATTAATATTCATTTTAAAAACTAATAAAAGCAGACGAATGAAAACACATTCATGCATATTCACTGCACATTTCAGCTCGATAGATTACAATCCATTCTAAATGCGGCAGCACTATATGGAGTTACTAAATTATCTCATATAACATCCCTTTTACGTGAGCTACATTGGCTTGGGTTCCCTAAAAGAATTGAATTTAAATTGTGCTAGTTGATTTACAAGGCGACGCATAACATGGCTCCTATGTATCTTCAAGAGCTTTGTATCCCAGACAATTTGAATGGTAGATGTCAAACTCTCAGGTCAGCTTCTACTTCGGCCGCAGGAAGGGTTGTTGAACCGACCAGCCGTTTCCAGAAGTCTAAGTTTAGTGAACGGGTGTTTATGGTGGTAGGCCCAAAAATGTAGAACCCTTTGCCCTGCGAAGAGACTAAAAACGCACCCTTTTCATACAATTATTTCCATAAGTTAAAATAAGAATTTTAAATTTTAAATAAAAAATAATGTAGGACTATAAGCAGTTTATGTGTAAAGCGCCATTGAGGTGAAAATGGTGCTATAAAAATGATTCAGTATTATTATTATTACGGAAACTCGTCGGAGCAGCATCGTCTCAGTGAAGGAAGAAGAAGAAGAAAACTCGGTGAGCAGGTGGTGGACCCTGACGGGTCAGAATTTATTATTCTTACAATGCAGTAGTACAGTACACACGGGAAGATATGTGGATATTAATGAGGCGAGAATTATATTTCGGAACAGAAGAGTATGGCGTTCTATTCTCTCTGCCTACCCCTGCTGTTTTAAGTTAGTTATTTATTTTGATTTTTATGTAACCGCAAAAAAATCTATTTTTAAAAAAACAACAATTATTTAATTAATAAATTTAGTATTTTTTAAATAATTTTTTAAAATAATTATTGTTTTTTTAAAAATAGATTCTGGTGAAGAAACAATAATACATGTTTTTAGTTAGTTATGACATCCTGAAGAAGAAAATGATATTTTTCGAAACCGGTAGATGTATTTAGACTCAATTCAGTGGTTAATAAAACAAAGATAATAAATAAAAAATATGAATTTTAACCACAAAGTTAATATTGCTAATTTTAAAAGTACTAACAATTTAGTTTGCAACATAAATGTTGACGAAATTAAATATTGATACGCTATAAACTAATCGAAAGTTTTGTACATATTTGATTGCCCCATTTATTATCAGTGTTGTGTGGGTGTACACTGCGGTAGGTACATTAGTTTACGTGTTGACATTTGACAACCTGGTGTCGTTCAAATCAAATATTGGTCTAACATAACGCAATATCATAAAATGCTGTATCGCCTGGTCAACATCAACATCTACACACGGATAATATAAATTGTACGTATTGTTTATACGATTTTTTTTATAATCCTCTATTTATTTCGAGGTTAGGTAAGAATTTGAAAGTGATGTGTTCCTAATAACATTATTAATTTCCCTGGCTTTTTGCCGGGAAGCGCGTTCACCATTTTCACTGTAGTAATCGAATACACTTTCGACAAATTTTGATGTAATCTGTAACCTTTACAATTATAAATGTAATATTCCGTTTTTAACCCATTCCCCGCGGATGATTCATATATGAGTCGCGTCTTACATACCGACAGCGCGGGTGACTCAAATATGAGGCGCCGTGTTTCGCCCGCCGCCAGTGTGTACATACGCGCTGAGGAGCGGTGAAAATCGTACCAAAATTATTTGGAATCTTTATCCTACCGACATCTGTCGATATTATAGCCATCTTATAAACAAACACGAAATAATAAATGTCCTGGTATCATCCAGTATCGCTCAGTTATTCAATTTCTCAAATTCAGTTTATGCGTGTAGAATGTAATGCCTTTCAAACTATAGAGTTAAATTTAATGTCAGTATTTAAAAACTTGTAAATAGTATGCATTAGTCTAAGGAAACAGCGCCTGCGCAGATCATTGCTTCATTGTAGTACGTATCACCGCAAATGGCGTTAGTGTAGTGATGGTGTAGAGCACTGTTGTGTTCTCACATGAATAATTTTGTTTACGTTTTTTTGTAAATATGGTTCTGATTTCTGTGTTTGTTTATGTTCGTGAGGATACCTGAAAACCTTTGGTATCGATTTCTTAAAAACGAATGATAAATTTGTTGCATTATCGTAGTGTAAAGTCGTAAATTATAATGCCACCAAATTAAGTGTCGCGTACGAAACATGTCATGTATATTTATGAACGCGATCAATGGGTTAAAAGCGTTCAATTTTATTTTGCGGTAAATCTCAAATACCTTTGAGTAAAACGTGCACTTCATAACAATGTTCAGAAAATGTAACAACAATAAAAATGTGTTCCCTTTAAAAATAAAAGAGATAATATATTTTAATATTATACTATTTATTTTTAAAATTCATAGTATATATAATAATGATGTCACAGTTTTAAGAATAAATAAATGTAATCCAAAATTGCGCTATTGTGTATTCCTCCTGTAGCAAAATACTTGTTATCGTACGGCATTGTCGAAATAATTCATAGAATTTGTTCAATTTGATTTTGTTGATTATTTGTATAGATATCAATTTGTTGGGTAAATGTTGAAATAATTTGTACCGGATAGATTAGTACGATGACCGGTTAGTATAATATTATTATGTTAGCAGGATCGTGTCGATTGCCCACTCATTTGTCTTTTCAATTAGATACCTGGCTGGCGTGGGTGTATCGACTGCTGCATATTTTAACCGCATTTTCGCTTCCTTCAGTGGAATTAAAACTGCTTTCAATACATTGCGGCCATTTATAACTTATGTAAATTGCAATAAATTATCCCGTTTTATTCATGCCAGTCACGTTAATGCTTATTTCTTTTAAATACGTTTCGCTTCATTTAAATCTTTGCCCTGTGAGCTATTAATACATATTTATATATTATCTATAATTTTATGTATTATAAAATATCGTATTATAAAAGAAAATTATTGAAATGTTGCTGGTTGGGATATTAATCAGATTTTTTGTATATAAAACTCGTTTCACTAATGTATGTAACTTCTACCAATAATATCGTTATAATTATTTTATTTGCCTTTCTTTTTTTTTTTTTTAAGTTTTATTAAAATGTATCGGAAACAATAAAATGTTATTCGAAATAAAAACTTATTTTTAAAATTCTATATTTCATCGTAAATACGATAGTTACGTGTTTTCAAATACCAACCTACGACCGGGAACACGGAATCAAGTGATTTTTCAGCATGGTAATGCCCGTCCACATTCTTCTAGCATTACAAGAGAGCTTTACCACATCTTACTTCATTACATTTTTATCTTTTCCGCTCTCTGTCCAACAATTTTCTATGAATCTTTTTTACTACAGACTGCCCTTTAAAATTGTTCTATTTCTTCGCCTCCAAACCATTAGATTTCTTCAGTAATAGAATCGAAAAACTGCCTAGAACTTTGGGAATCAATCGTAAACAATGCAAGAGGATATTATTGTATTTTAAATACGCTATAAATTTTATGCATCAACCCAATACCGTATATTTTTTACGATGTTTTAGAAACACTGTTACGCATCTCAACCAAAAATTAATTAGACTTCAACATAAATAATATTGACACTGACGAGGCAGTTAAGAGCGACGAACAAATATTTTATCGATTCATTTGCATACGTTTCTATCTGCGTACATATGCTGAAACACCCACACGGTATTCGATATTATGGTTTCATTATTTGAACTCTTGTTAAAAAATATCTCGATCAGTGGACCACAAAATTATCCAAAGCTATATTCATTAAAAATTTGCAACCTGGCAATATTTAACATATAATAAATTATACGTTTATTATATTATATTGTTATTTTAATAGATACTTTTGAGTGCTGGTGTATACTGTATACCTACAATATTTGTAGAATTGGTACGTGGTTTACATAAATATATTATTCCCATATATAAAACCTCAATTTCTTTATGTGTCACATGTTACATTTCATTGGAGAAAGTGTCGATTTCTTTTGAAATGTGGATATATGTTACATTGTTGTTCTGAAAGTACATTTTTCCACAATATAAACAAAAAACTAAATCATAATTTTCTTTTGTTAGTCTATTCGTACCCGTCCTTGTACGGGTTTTAAATACTAATTATTCCTAGATTCATCAACAGTAATTGATTCATTGATGGACCGTTTTTCTTTAGCGGTCACATGGGACTCTGAAGTCTATAATCGCAGTCACTACTTAAGATCGTATATTAATAAATAAAAATAATCACTTAAATACAAATTAAATGTATCATTTAGAAATATGTTTTTTTGTTGTTGATATAATTGGTTTTATATGTATATCTTTTTAATGAATACATTAAAGAGATATAGATCTATGTTCTGAATAATTACAACTTCACAATAAGAATGTATTCTCCTTAATAATTATAATTGCGTTTTTATTTTCAAAAATAAAACTAAACTGCTACCTGGATTCAAATCTGGAATCTTTTTAATACCAAAATCTTTGCCCACCAAAATAATAATTGATACGAGTGTATTTTTTTGGGGATATTTTAAAGTCTCACTATTAACTCCGATCAACAAGAAAGCCTGGTCTGCCTGATATTTTATTCAAACATAATAACCATAGTTCAGTGGATAGAGCTATGGTAATTCTCATTGCAGAATAGACCCGGGTCCTAATTCCAGTAGCGGTTCAGTTTATTTTCGGCAAATAAGTATAATTAGAATTTTTCCAGTGACATATATTTACATACCTCCTCGTTCTCTGAGATGCGTACATACTTGTATTAAGTGAATTTAAACAAATACATAGTATGCCGTCATTTATGTGGAATTTTATTATCGTATCCGCATTTTTCTTTTTCACTAAAATATATAACGTTACGAAGAACTAATATTTGTAAAATTATGTTTTTATCACTCGTGAATTCATTTCTTCTGTCAGATTTTGTATAGTTGAGCTTGCCACCTGTCCCGTCAATCTTTACAAATATAAATTTGTCTACCTGTCCCGTCATTCTTTGCATAGTTAAGCTTGTCTACCTGTCCCGTCAATTTTTACAAAGATAAATTTGTCTATCTGTTCCGTCAGTCTTTACATAGTTAAGTTTGTCTACCTGTCCCGTCAGAAAGTAAAGCGTTTCCATAAAATCCCCCCCCTCTTAAATAGAAGAAATGCACAAGATTTATCCTACCTCTATAAAATATAAAATAAATTAGTTGACTCGCCCTATTTATTAAAACAAATAACTTTAAACTGTCCTTCACACCCAACACGATAAAATAATCTTTTTTACCCAAATTTTGGTAGAACTAATAAGATAAAAAATGTTTTGTGATCCGCTGTACGTCAAAATATAAAGCCATAAATTATTCTAATAACTTAGACATTTTCAACTATACATTGCTTCTCTTTAAAATTAAACTACGCCAACTTTTCAATAACTATTAACATAACATGTATATATTGCACTTTTTATTATATTTCCCTCCTCTCCTTACCCTTTCCACTTTGTATGTTCAGTTTAAAAACACTCTTTTTTTTAAATATATACTTATTATTTTTTAGTTTATTATGTTTATTTTAATGTATAAGTCTTTTTGTTTATCAGTTTGTTTGAGTATACTATTTTATTATGTACTAGTTATTTAATTCCGAAGAAACTTTACTGGTGTTATTTTTATATATTATGTTATTATTAGTTATTATTTTTTATCACTGTTTTTCTCTAAAAATAAAAAAATAAAATGAAAATAAAACCTGTCTCGCTAATCTTTACAAAGATAAATTTGTCTATCTGTCCCGTTAGTTTTTACAAGATTAAATGTTTGATGTGGAAACAAACGACTGACCTATTTGAACGATTGCAGGCGATTGATTGAAAAGATCTTCTGGCGACATACCCTTTTGCGACTTACGGAAAGATCATCGTATACACTTCTACTTTTGCGTAACTTTCCTGATCTCATCGAAGAAACCTTTTGAGCGAGTGGCGGGTCAATTGACTCGCTACTTGTCTCACGTAGGCCTCGTCGAGGATTTGAATCCGGTAGCGGCTCGAGAGCACTCTCGAAACCACTTCACCGAACTCTCGACTCTGTAACTCTGGATCGCACTACATACAGAGACCTGTGCGCCGACACAATATCTGAAGAACAGTAAAAAATAATATGTATTGGTAGATACTTGTGTGTTTGTACTCGTAATATTTATTGCTCTTCAACAAGAAAAACTTTAGTAATAGTAAATACTTGAAAGTTTCTCTTCTCATTCTAAATTTTGAGTCAATATAATTCACATTTGTTTTACTTCATGAGTATTTTTGTACACATCCTTTTTTATATTTATACGAAATTAATTTGATATTGTATTCAGGTATAACTATAGAATAAATCGATATTTATAAAATATTAGCGAGTCAGTCAAATATAACAGATTCAATCGCAATTTATCCAATTTATAGCTTATGAACTATATCCCAGTAAGATTAAAAATATCAAAATTGTTCGAACTCAGAGGTGTCATTTTTCACATTCGTGACTTTCGGTCCAGACGCACAAAATAATTGTGTGCATTTTTTGTCTTATAAATTTTTACTTTCATAAGTTATCGCCATTTTTAGTTTTTCTGATTTTATGACTTCTCGCACGGCTTTTTATTAAATTTTCTTTTTGAATTGCATTGGCGCTCAGGTCTCAGGTCTTTGTAACGACTCCCGTGGACTGGTCCGCCCCTGGCGTGTGTTCACTTTGGTATTTACGGTTGACACTTTTATTGCTTTTTAAAAACACTGCCGCGGACCTACTCCGAGAGGGAGGGGAGGGGAACACAGATGCAGAGATTTGTAATGGACCTTACCCTAACTACAGGGTGCATGAAAACAATGTATTGTCTTTTAGTTTTAAAGTACAAGATTTTACCGAGTGTTTTTTTATAAACTGTCGTGCGTTTTTGACTGCTGATACTTACGTATTTTGAAACATGCTTTCTTTGTGTACTAAGAACAAGTATAGTCGATTTTTTAAATAAACTTAACCTTATACTGCATACACGTTGGGTTATTTCGTCAATACTATAGCTTCGAGAGGTGCAGTATCTCTCGTTATCAGGTGATAACTATTATCACGTGATGACCTCTCGAAACTACTGTTGTGACAAATTAACCTAACGTGTGTGTAGCACAAATTATAAAAATTCTAATACCTAAATTATACTGCATCACAAAGTAACCGCCATGTCAATTAAGAAGCACTTATTAAAATGGAAGATTCAGGTTTAAAGTGTTGAATATGCGGTTTGACCGTACTAAATAAATATCTGCGTATGTGACAATAATTTCATAAAATTTTAACAAATAAATTTTTAGAACCATATAATTTTTATTATTTTCAACCGAGGCTAAAATAGCGGTACACGATGGAGTCCTGGTACCGACACTGATGTATGGAAGTGAGGCCTGGAGCCGGTAGAAGAGGAACGAGAGTAGACTGAATGCAGTGGAAATGAGATCACTTAGGCGTACATATGGCAGATCTATTTATGACATAGTAAGGAATGCAGAAATAATGTAAAGTGGATGTTAGTATAATGAGTAAGATTAAGGTAGAATGAATGAGGAGCGAATGGTATGAATGGATAAATGAGGAGAGAATGGTATGAAAGATATATGATGCAAGTATTGACTTGGCACGACCTGGAAAATTAGATACTGGAGGATGGTCCTGTTAGAATCCTCAGCAATCGTCGAGTTTGCATGAGAAGATGTATGTATGTGGATGAGGTGAGAATTGTGTGTCAGGACAGAAGAGTGTGAGCTCTATCCTCTCCTTACCCCCGCGAAGAAACGGCGCGGTGGTAAGTTAGTTAGTTATAATTTTTATTTACACACAATTCTTTTGAGTTGTATCACGAGTATTTTCGAGAAGAACAGTTCTTTTCATCTCTACAGGTGTAAATTGAACTAAAATTAATACAGTTGGCTATTGGCTTTAATATTTCAAGGAAACATTGCTAATAGATAGCGGCGAAGGATTTGAAAATCTGATATTGTTCATTAATGTTTTCTAATGATTTCTATCATTTCAAGATTATTCATTATTATACCTCTATATGGTGCTAAGTGGAGTAATTTTAGATCGTGGCTGTCGAAAGAATGGTTGGTATCAATGATATGGTTAGAGAATTCGGAGAAATTATTATTTTTCAGATAGCGTCGATGTGACAAATTGATGACAAATTTTCTGAATCGGTCTGACCGATAACATAAAAAGTTTAGTTATGGAAATATTTATTTACTTTAGCCTCTTCTACTATTATATTTTATATTATGATGAGTAATGGTTTTAATGAGTAATATTTAAGAATTCATTCTATCTCGTTATATTCGAGTAGGACTTTAATATTTACTTAGTTATTTATGAATTTCCTGTTTGTATTATGGTTCTCAATATGTTTTTGTCCCTTTGTTTCAGGGTCCACCACAGCCCGGACAGCCTTTCAAATTCACAGTTGGAGAATCCTGTGATAGGATTAAAGAAGAGTTTAATTTTCTACAGGCACAGTATCACAAGTCAGTATTTTTTCATTTTTTTTATGTACATGCTCACAGTTTATTCCTTATATTTTTAATTTATCCTAAGTCACATTTATAGTTATACATTCCAGAAATGTGCACACTTTTTGGAAAAAAAGTATCCGCTACTTTTGTGTTCTTTTTTATTTTAATTTGTTCGAGAAAAATCGAAGCATTATAATCATTTTAACACATTTAAAGTGATATTTAATGCATTTTCATATAAATGTACCATTTAAAGGTTTCTCACAAAAGATAAACGATAAATAAATCATTTCAGAAAGGTCCGAAATATTTAAAATATTTAAAAAAAAATAGAATCTTGTGTTATTATTTAAGCTAGGGTTTATTTCAATTAATCGTTTAAACCACAGACCGCCCAATAAATATACATGAACTAATGCAAATTCTTTGTCCCAAAATGTTCGTTTTGGTGGCACTCATGCAATCAAAGAGCTCCGTGACTTTTTTTTTTAAATGTCACTCAATTAGAACGAAAATTTAATCGGTGACGATAATAATATGCATTAATGTAAAAAATACATGTCTTGTTTACATAAAGATTTACTTTTCAAAGAGTAAATACTTTTACTTGCTATTTATCCGATTTATGTTTCGTTGGATATGTGTGTAGAATGTTCTAAATCCCTCTTCTATATACACACTTTATATCATGTCTATTTATTTACTAGTCTGTGTCCAAAACCATATTTAATTTTATGCATGCATTCATTTTAATAATGACCACGTTTTAGGTATAAGGTAACGATTATATACAGCACAATGGTGACCTGTCCATAATTTAGCTAAAATGAGACTTGAATGCAACATTGATAATTTAAAAATATTTATTTATTTTATATATGTATATATTTTTCTTTGTTAACTTTGTTTTATTAACCACTCATTGAGTTTAAATACAACTACCGGTTTCGAAAAATACCATTTTCTTCTTCAGGATGTTAATACTAACTAAAAACAATTATTTAAATATAAATATAGTACATAACTCAAATTATTATTTGATAAAATTTACTCGAATAATTTTTAGGAAAATTTTATAGAATGGGACTCATAGTTAAATTTAGTTGGTTGTTTATAATTTTTTGATTAGGTTTTCACGCTTTATTTATCTCCAACAATTCCAAATTATTTAATTTGTGTCCAACACTGTTTGTATGCAAAATTGACAATCCCAATTTTTTTTACCAAAACCATGACTAACAACATAACAATTTTCTATCAAATGATTAGAAAATTCTGAAAACCCACAATTGTTCAAACATCTCAAATGCTTTTTTACTCTTATATTAAAATTTCTACCCGTTTTACCAATATAAAATACTGCACAATCCTTGCAACTATGTTTATAGACACCAGAATTGTTAAATTTATCATCTTTGTCTGTAGAATTTATGAGTAAATTTCCTATATTATTATTTGTATAAAATTCCGGTTAAAATGCTAATTTCAAAAGTACATACGTTTCGTTTCGCTCAGGAAAACACAAGTATTGTGTTATGAACAATTTGGTATTTTGAACCTGTCACCGTTGTGCTCTGTATAGTCGATATTACAGTGATTTGCTGGCGTAGGTGGTATTCCAACGAACGGCCGTTGAAGAGACCGAGATTTGCCTTGAAAAATATAAAAAAATCAAATAAACACTATTTCTTTCGTCTTTTATAAGAAGCCGTCTAACGTCGATGATCCACGACTATGGTAAGGAGTGAAGTTGATCAAAGTTGTTTATTTATAGTGGTCACAATTCACTATGTATTTCGTCACGGGTTTTATTTGTCTGTCTGTTTAATTTTTCCTTTTAATATTGGCCAATTGATTATTTGAACGGTCGACAGGCATCAACAGTTAACATTTTTTTATTTACAGATTGATGACTAAAGGGCTAAATAGTAATGAGTGTATTGAATGGGCACCAACCAGGCAGCGCAACATTCTAAATTAATATTTATATAAAATTGTATTTATATTTAAACCACTGTTGTTTTTACTTCAACCGGCTTCGATACTAACGTATCTTCGTCAGTTAAATATAAATACAATTTTAAATTATGTCTATCAACAACAATATTTATATGTATTCTAATGGTAACATTTAAGTTGAATCATCTAAACTATTGTTATTTTGTATATGTAAAATATGAATCGATCCATGTATTTGTTTTATTTGGAGTGCCAAATGATATTCCAGTCATTTAGTTTCTTGTTCGACGAATCTGGTGACATCCGCCCTTGCAGATGCATGAATTATTCAAAATGCATTCTGCATGCTGTGTATCAATGTTCCGATGACACAGATATGTTGTTTACGCTAAATGTCGAAGCGATTTTGGAGTGTCTTCAGCCGTTTGCGGGTCCGCCACGATGGTCCGGTTCGCCGCGCGAGTCGCGCCATTTGCATTTTAATGTTCTTTTCCGATTTTCAGCCTCAAATTGGAATGCGAGAAGTTGGCCAGCGAAAAGATCGAAATACAAAGGCACTACGTCATGGTAAGTTCGAGGCGGGGGTTTTGGACCGTCCAAGTACATAGCGGCTTGTTCATCGTGTACATACCTAATGCCTAATACCATGTCTCACACGTCCAGAATTACTGGTGACGAAGCATGCTGCACCTTTGTGAGCTCTCGTCTTAATCGCTTTTCATGTTCACCTATTAATCCGGACCGAAAGAGGTGGTTTTGATCAATTGTTAAGCACACACTCATATATTTTACCTTGATTTTAGTTTGAATATTGCGTATTTTCTGGACAATAACGTGCGCGTTATCTAAACAAAATAAGTCGCGTCCATTGCCATCACTTGCTGTGTGAAACATAATAAGAAATCTATTGAGGTACACTCAATAATAATTCCATAATTAACTCTCATAATTCTTAATGATTTAATTTATCTGACAATCCAAAATAATCTCTACTTTCTATCTGATGGTGTTCGTGCAGAATGTGCCGAAACGGATAATATATTTAACTGAAGTACAATAATATTCTAATACATTTTAGACATTTTGCAAAAGTTGCGCGCAATCTATTTTATTTTATATTTGGTAAATTAGTGAAAAAAATAGTTTCGCATTTTTGTCCAGAAAAGAAGATAATTGACGTTGATGACTGCGATTGATCGAAACAGCTATCTTTTGGTTTATTTTATCGGTACATGTGATCGTTCTAACTTTTTCTTTGCAGTTGCCGTCCGCGCCCGCATGATGTTTCCTTAATTTTGATAGTTTATCTCTTCCTTTTAATGTAAATTCCTTGTCCCCGAGAGCCCAGAAGCGAGTATCAATGTTTCAAGACCCACCGTTCAATTAATTTATGTTATTCGGGGATTCGTGTCTCATTCTGGTCTCTCTGGAATTTGTGAATGGACTCTTCCTACTCTGTCCAATTGCGTGACTAACATATCCCATTAATTAATTCATTTTTTTCTCTTTTTGTTTTATACCCATCACGTGACGCCGGTGCACCTCATCAAAAACAAACCCACACATAAAAATAACCCGATCAATTGTACGGATGATCTCAAAACCCGCCTGTTGTCTGTCACCATCATTGCTATGTGTCTGCACGTTGTGTCATGTGTCGTGTCACATTGTAATCGCATCCGCTTAACGTTAATGTGTACAGTCTTAAGTTGGAATGTGAGAAACTGGCACAGGAAAAGACTGAGATGCAGAGGCACTATGTGATGGTAAGTGCCGACTCCTTGTGTTTGTAATCCTAGCTATGCATGAAAACTACACTTCTTGTATATTATATATATACAATACTATTATACTCTGCACATGCAGTTCGCTTTTCTAGTCCATACTTTTGCTTCAATTAAATACTGTAGTATTATCAAAACGATTTATCATTTGCTTTCGTTTCCATAAAAAGATGACCTTTGAGGTCTTTACGTAGTGGCTTGATACCTACATGTATAATATAATATATTTTAAAATTGTATTTATATTTAACATTTTTTTAAATCACTGTATTAAATACTGACGTATCTTCGTCAGGACTGACTTAAAATTACCACAGTGGTTTAAACAATGCTAAATATAAATACAATTTTAAATTATGTCTAACCACAAAGTTAACGCTACAAACATCAACAATGTAATATTTTTACTTTTAAAATTAGCAATATTAACTTGGTGGTTAAGATTCATATTTTTTATTTATTATCTTAGTTTAATAACCACAATTGAGTTTAAAAAATTTACTAAATTTAACTACGAGTCCTATTCTAAAATTTTTTCCTAAAAATTATTCGACTAAATTTGTATTGAGCAGCAATTTGAGTTAGGTACTAAATTTACTTTTTAAATAATTGTTGTTTTTAAAAATTTAAAAATAGATTCTGGATAAATAGAAAAACAATGCTATATTTTTAGTTAGTTTTGACATATCCTGAAGAAGGAAAAGGTGTTTTCCGAAACCGGTAGATGTTTTTTAAACTCAATTGTGGTTATTAAACTAAGATAATAAATAAAAAAAAAAAATAAAAAAATAAAAAAAAAAAATAATAATATTTTTACATTAATTTATAATTTGTTGGTGTCGGCTCATTTGTCTATTGTGTGTGCATGTTTTGTTTTTAATTTTTAATCAATTTTTAACTAGTTTTTACTAAACAACAATAATATTTTGATACCGTTTATATATTAAACGAATTTTTAATTTATAATAAAAAGTGTTTATTTTTTTCAAATTAGATTTTACAAATTTAACAGTTGAATTATTAATGTGAACGCCTCTGAAACATTTTATTTATGTTCTAAGCTAAATTAGTAAATTAAAATTTATTCTTGGTAGGTATGTTATACAAATAAAGCAAAGTTTCTAATTTATGAGTGATTATAATAATGAAGCCGAATTAACTTTTAGCTTGATATAACAGTTTAACGACCGTCGGATGATAATAGAATTTCTTCGAGTTATTCTGCCGTTGTGATCAAATAACTCCACATATGACAACTGCACACACGGCATATGCACACTCGGAATTGCACACTTGGAAAACTGTACATTTTTACAAAATAATATAATATTATGTAGATTAAAATAAACTACTACTACCTCACGACGGTTTTCATTCCATTAGAATAGGCTATTTTTAGTTACATCAAGTTAGATTATTTAATATCTACAAAATCACGGTACAGAGTAATAAGTTGCCTGTGTGCAGTTGTCTATGGATGCAGTTGTCTTGTGTGCAGTTTCCGTGAAATCAGTTGTGCACGATGTCCCTAAATGTCGCCGACGCTGTATTCCCATATTGACATTAATTTATTAATTTCATCGGCCTTGATGGTGACCACTAAAATGAAATGTTCACCATCGTCGACTTTGAATCTTGGCATGACCAAGTAAACCAGAAGATGCTGAAAGATGGTCCTATTAGAACCGGCGAGCTTGTATGAGAAGATGTATGAATATGGGAGAGGCGAGAATTGTGTGCCAGGACAGAAGAGCGTGGCGCTCTATCCTCCGCCTATCCCCGCGGGGAAACGGCGCGATGGTAAGTAGGTAACTGAGTAAGTAGATTAGATTGAAATTCGATTAACAATATTTTCAGCCTCTTTGTGTGTGGACCAGCTTGAATGCGTTTATTTCGAATAATTTAATTGAATTTGAACTGAAATCAGCGACAGGAAGGAAGTAATTAAGCTTTCTGTCGGGGGTCACGTGGTGTGATGAATTCCCCGCCATTGGCCATCTCTTTATTGGCTACAGCTAATCACTCCCAGCCATGATTGGTCCCAATTAGCCGCGTGTTTGCCGGTAAATGTCTGACGCCACTAATTTCAACACCCGGTGCAAACGCATCAGGGCCACATACAGGGCTGGCCCGGCGACGTATGTCGGCCTTTTGCGATAAATTACACGCTTCTTTCTTTTTCTCGTTCTAGAAAAAGTTTTTTAAAATATGATTATATTAGATTAAATTAAATTAGAAAGATATACATATAAAAACAATTTTATCGAAAAATATTGTTGTTGCCACCGGGATTCAAACCTGGATCTCTTCCAATCCGGGGAACGTGCATTAACCGATTATGCTACAGCACACAGTACAATGACGACAAATTTTCGAACCTATATGTTACACTTTTCAAATTGATACATGTATCGTTCCATTGTTTGAAAGCCATCTAGATTATTTTATAGGTTCGAATCCCTGTAGCAACAACAGTATTTTTCGATAAAATTGATTTTATATCTATATCTTTTTAATTGATACATTTAATTAGTATTTAAAACATCACATACCTAATATATTCATTATTTGTAGTAAATTTATACAAGTTACTAGGCATTATGAGTTTGATATTTCGGTTTCGGAAAAATCCATTTACGATTAGATTAAGATTTTTTTTTAACCATATTCTTGGCCAGTGTTTTTTAAACAGTGTGTCTCCAATTTTTTTTAATCTCTGTTTTTGTTCCCGCAGCAGAAGTGATTACTTATAAGAAATATAAAAATAATTTTAAAATACAAACTTACGATTTATAAGTAATATTTGCAGTCTTTTACATCACTTTTGTTCGATTATTTATTTTTTTGAATACATATAACAGTTTTTTTTCTCTATTTTCTACCCTACCTGCTTTGTTAGCTGAAGCTGCGCAAGCTGAATGAAGTAAAGACTTTGTCAATCGCACAGAATTGGTAATGGTTGTGAAGTTCGGTTCAGGGTCAAGAGTGTCATATTACTAAAAAATATTAAAAAAACACCGCCCTCGGCAGTTGCTCAAATCGCCTCACATTCGAGCCGGTCGTGTCCGACTCTCGTAGTCGGGCGCCTCTCTCCCGTAGTCAACTGGGATGAAAATCGCATCTAAATTGTGATACAGTAGGCAGTTTGAAGTAACGACATCGTGATTTGTGTTACGACTACACGGTGGATACTTTGTTTCAACATTTTATTATCACCGTCCAAGATAATCACAGGTACTAATTAATGACGTAATTAATGACTCGTAATGGTTTATTTGACACCGTCAACATTTCGCGTGCGAAGGCGTGTAGCGGATATATTACGTATTCATAAATTCCTTTCAGATAAATGTTTTCTTTGAATTGAATAAATTAAATTATTGCATTACTCTTAACGTATGATGGTGCGCCTGATGAATAAATACAATGTAATATATTTATCTGTTCAATAATTATGTTGTATTTATTAGCGTATTGCGTAGTCACATGATTCCTATTAAACATGCAATTAATATTCATTAGAAATTACAAATATAATATGTATGTTTTAACAGAAATCGTTGAAAAATTTCCATCTGCGATAATGAATTAAGTAGTTATTCAAATATTTATTACTCGTATTTGGGATATTTTTGCAAGGTTGATTGCGGGTAATTTTGATTTCGTCATTTTTTAACCATAATTATATTTCTGATAATACTCGCTCTAATAAAATGATTACAAATTGAGATACTGGTAGTAAAGGCTTGGTATCCCATAAAATGTCAAAAAATAATTTTTTAATTCGATGCAGTCTCCCAATACTGTACTATCTATCCTTTATCAAATGTTTTCGATATTCTTTAAAAGATGACAGTGGCACATCATAATAGTATCCCATCAACTTGTGTATGTACCGTCTGTGTACCAGAATCTTTTTCAATATTTTGAGGGATACCATTTTCTTACTTCTTACTGTCAGCCTTTAATTAAAAATTTGTCTTTTTTGTCAAGTAGAAGGTCATAATTGACAATTGTCAGTGTTACAAAATAAAGCTATGAGAATAATACTCAGAAAAAATAGATATACTCTATAATAGACCTAAATATGATAACTTTTAAGCAGAAAATATATTTTAATATAATTTATTTATAAAATCCTCAATAAGAAAATATCGGCGGATTGATGCAAATCAACATGAACGAGCACGAGCATCGTGCAAGAGGAAGGGATAGACTGAGACTGCCATCCAGGAAGAAGAACAAATCTCAGAAATCGATACATAATGCGATGAAGATTTTTAATGGTATGCCAGAAAACATAAGAAAGGAGAATAGATTTAAAGTGAAACTGACCAGATATGTAAAATATAAGTTTTAGTAAAAGAAAATACTTTAATCTTGTTTATATTATAGCATATATATAAGAGGGCTTACGTATGCACTATGTTAAGAATTAAATAAATAAATAAATTATTTCAGCTTCTTTTTTGCCTTTTGTCAACATTTTGAGGGATACCATTTTTTTACTTTCATATACATTATACATTTACTGAGGAACAGTTGTCGAATTTTTGTGTCTCTGAATTAGGAGTGAAGTTCAATAGTTTCCAATAAACTTGACATTTCCAGAACATTTTAATTCAATGATGTATTCTTCCATTACGGTCTCTTGATAATGGCTAATATAAATAAATCTCTTAATTTAGCGTCAAATTGCTACGGTTTTCCAAATAAATGGTGTAATTTGAGTTTTACACGCATCATGAGATCCTTACTGAATCACTCCGGCCGTTCAAGTGACTATTATTTGTATGGCGGAGGATGCGGGCTGCCTCCAAACTAGGGTTCTCAATACCTAGATAATTTACTATATCATTTTAGTACGATAGTTTATTTTCTCTTTTCATAAAGTAATTTTTTTTATTGTTTCGACAACTGACTACTTATATTAAACAAGAAAATAATTATTCTTATTTTTATAATGAAAATACAATTCGTGTCCTTCAAACAACAATCTGACACTAAACTGAGAGAGAAATAGAACTGCAAAGTTTTGAATATTATTTATTTTGAATTATTCTTAGAGTTTGTTTAATCGCACGTGGGGTAAAATTTTTACGAAAATGTATGTATAATTTAAATTAAATACTTAAACGGTTTCCTGATTTCGGCACGTATCTCATAATTGTATTATATTGTGTTTAAATCGATAGTTGTTCTAAAAATATAATAATACAAGTGCTACTGAAATGTAATATCGTTTATTTGTTACCTCATAAACTATTCGGACATGTTTATAATACTGTTTTGAAGAGACAGCTATTGTCAGAATTTAAAAAAGTCAGTTTTGATCAAAATGTCAGATGACTGATATCTTGTTTTTCCAAAACGTCTGTCTCAGTGGAGTTTAATATTTATGTATTATATTTAGTCATTTTCAATACACCTACCATAACGTTTTCGCCTAAATGGACATTATTACTTAATAACTAACAAGTTTCATCGGCTCCTATACCTTGCCGACTGGAAATATTTCTTTTGATTGTTTTCCATTCAAAATTACTTCTTTTATTTTTCGAAAGGAAACTGATAACGTTGGAGTTCCAATTTGCTTTGAAATATGAAATAAATTGATATGTAACCTTTTGCTGGTGAACTTTTAATATTATGTATGTTCTATATTTAAACATCTTTTTAGATTTGATTTTTCAAATTTAGAACAAGACAAGAGTCTCAAAATTAAGCCATATTTTTGTTTTTAGAAAGAATTTTACTAAAGTAATACATTTTTAAAAAGTTAGTTGACAGTTGGTACAAAGTTCATAATAATTTGAAGTTATATACATATTCTAAGAATGTTCTAAAAACAGACATACATACGACGTCTTATATAATTACGCATATTTATTTATGATCAGTACAGTCTAATTACCAATAATGTGTGTGAGTATAATACGATATGTTTATTATGACAGACGTTGCAATTGTCTTCTTTTGCGAATAATTTTTTCAAACGCCTTTTTAAAAAATATAAAGCGTATTTATTTATATTTACTTTTGTTCAACCCTGATACCGCGATGATCGCGCAACGTCCCATTGTGCTTTGTGATGAATGTCTTTTTCTACCCCCGGCCTCCCGAGCCGGTCGAACGGCACCTCTCCGCCGGGGCGTGCAGTACCGGGGCCGTGACCAACGGGGTAACGCGTGACATAGCCGCGTACGATTCACAATGAAACAGGCTCCAGATAATAGGGGCGAGAAATGTTTATTGAAAGAGGCTATTTATATTTTGGTTTAGCTCGAAAAATAAATTTTGTATGCATCAATCAATCAAAAAAAAATTTGTTTGTAATGTCAGAGTTGTTCAGCTCGATATTGATGTTTTTTAGTCAGGACATAGTGAGTAAGATTAACAAAGGATCACTTAGGTGGTTTGGTCATAAGGAACGGATGAATGAGGAGAGAATGGTAAGATAGATATCTGAGTGGAGTGAAGACTTGGCACGACCAGATAAACCAGATACTGGAGGACGGCTCGAGGTTGTATGAGAAGACGTATGAATGTGGATGAGGCGAGAATTGTGTCAGGACAGAAGAGTGTGGCGCTATATCCTCTCTGCCCACCCCCGCAGGGAAACGGCGTGATGGTAAGTAAGTAAGTAAGTAGTCAGGGCATCATTCTTCTTATGGAGCGTCTGAAAATAATGATGTCCTCAATCCTGAGCAGTTTTTAATTGTTTTTGTCGATTTACTATTTCTATATAATTACGATTTAAATATTTTTTAGAAATTTCACGAATGAATTACAGTTAATATTTTTAAAAAAATCTGTTAGACTTGAATAAGTAGTATTATCTCTTACTAGCACAGTGATAGGATCATTTCATCAGGTGATCCCACGGTCTGTGTATATCCCGAGACATTCACCATCATCAGGTGTCCTGTGGCAAACGTTCTCGGTATTCCAATAATATTGACTGGTTCCTAGGATCAGATAGTAAAAGTTAATTGCTTTCAATTTGATGTTCGTCCCTCTGAATTTATAAATCTATAATTTATTAATTAATTTATGATGAGCGGTCACGAACCGAATGTGAATTATCTAAGCAAGTGGCGTAACTATATCGAAGCAGCCAATGCGGTGCATTGGGGCCCACGTTAGACTATCGCCCAAAAAATTATTATACTTTTGTTATCGATTCTTTTGCGTGTATCGATATATTTCCCAACGCTAATTTGGACAAAAAAAAATTAAAGTTAATCAACGAGAATTAGAATTTAACAAATTTTAAAACAATTATTTCTCACGTGTATAATAAAAAAAACATCAAATACATATAAAGTTGACCCCACTAATATATCGGGCTTGGGACCAGACCTACAGACTTTCATCGTCGTATAACGAAAATTGCCGCAAAGCGAAACAATGTTTTTTTCTGTGCGTAACACATTTTTGTTTTTTTTTCATAAAAGTGTGAATATTATAGGAGGCAAGCTAAACATTACGTAGCGATTAACATTTTTATATTTTATATACATTATATTAATTATACAGAGAGGACCTTTTTTCCATTTTGTATTGGGGCCTAATTTTTTAAGTTACGCCGCTGATCTTAGCACAGCGTATAACATCGTAATCGAGCTTAATTGTCCGTTAGTAATAGATACCGGAAAAGTAATTGGAAATATTTTTGTGTAATTACGTGTTAGGCACGCCATTGGTGTTGCAATGTTAATTTATAATAATGTTATATAACAAATAATGTAACAGTATTTCATGTGGCCATACATTATAAATATTATAAAGTTATTAAGCACATATTATGTAGGTACATATATTACAGTGTGAAGTGGTAACTAATTAATAATTACAAGTCCATTTTGAGGCGTCGCAAGAAATTGGCACAAACGCCTATGCGACTTTTTTTCTCGCCCATTAAACAAATGTGTTATGATTAAATAATAAACAATTTAAATGAATTAAAATCCAATGACTTCGATAGGCCGGGCTCCGATGGAAATGTCTTCACCACGGGTGCATCTGACATTTCATAAACCAGAGGGTAGACGGGAGTATCAGTATACTGTAATAAGAACTATATACTCTCGTGTTCTTCAGAATAGAGAAGAATGGAGGGATGTAGTGATGACGGTAATTATGATAATGAATATAATCTACCAGTGAGTGAGATCGACATCACACTAAATTCCTTTCTCAATTTTAAAAGACTTCATTCTTTTCACAGGTTGATGGATTTGCGTAACTCAATACATAATTCTATGCGTATTAATAACTAAAATTCAAGCGTTTCCGAGGGTTGCCGTCAATATAAAATAAAAACTAATGTTTTATAACAGGTGTAATTTAATAAATAAAAAATATATTAGTAATAGTAGATAATAGATATCTAAGTTATAAAATAATACTAATGATTTGTGTGACCATTAGAAATATAAATTATTCAAAATATTTATTGTAGGTTTTCTTCACAATGCTTGCAAGTTCTCCTTTCTTGAAAAAATAAAAGGCTTATTTTCCATCACAATCCATTCACAATAATTACGTTAGTTTTAGTTCTTCATACTTTTTCGTCGTTCACTCGTATGTTCAAAACGTTGGCAAAGCTTAGTAGACAACCCATAAAAAATAATTAATTTTTATAGATTAAAAGTCGTCGAAGTCGTCAGATGTCGTTCTATTTGAATTAATCGATAACGTACTTGTATGTGTCACGGGTACTTTATACAGAGACGAATGTACGCTTCAGAAGTCTGGGATGAGAGCGAATCATCAATACCGAATATATGTGTATACCGGAAACTTTTATGCGGGCGTTCATTTTTTTACGAATTATATCATGATCCCTTCCGTTATAACGCATTCTACTGAGTCGATCGGTACTGTGTATGAAGAGTGTTTCTTCCTCTGTCTTTCTTTGTCTGAAATAGGTAGGTGCAGATGAAAGCTTTCTCAGGTCCAATTGTAAAAGACCGCGGTACAGTACCATCGTACAAATAAATAATACACAAATGGTGATAGGAATGCTGATTTAGCACTATACTTGAGATTTAAGTGGTTTGGAAATGAGGAATTTACGAGTGGGTGAGAGAGAGAGAGAGAGAGAACGATAAGACAGGTTTATAAATCGAATTTAGAAGATGTAATGTTCCAGAGTCGCCAGTTACCGATAGCGCTTATTCTTCTATTCTTAAGCTGAATAGGGCTTGATGAAAATGAAATACGACAAAAAAGTTATATGTCAATAAATTAAAATTGCGATAAACTGGCATTCATTAAATTTTTAGTGTATATTTTAGCGTTCGCGTTTTAATAGTTTATTTTCAGCGTTCATACTTTTTTTTGCACAATTGTCGGACAAAAACCGTCCATAATTCAAAGTAATGGATTGTGTAATTTTCCGCTTCAATGTCATTACCTGCGAGTTAATCGTTCGGTTTCAGCTGAAAAATATTTTCCACGCGGACGATTTTTTAATCTCTTTCATGTTTTCAATTAGATTTGTTTTTAATAATAACTTTGGTTAATTTGGTGGTCGTTATTGGCCAATCGTTAAATTATATTTATCATTTCGTGTTATTATTTTTCCATATTATTAATTTTTCATTTGCATGCATTCATTCACTGTAGAATTATTATACTTATTTAATATTATTCTTTTAAATATGAATTAAATGTATTAATTAGAAAGATATAAAATCAATTTTATCGAAAAATATTGTTGTTGCGCCACCTGTATTTGAACCTGGATCTTTTTCCTATCCGGGGGAAGGTGCATTATCCAACTATGCTACAGCGATAATATTTTTAACGACAAATTTTCGAACTTATATGTCACCTTTTTGATATTAATACATTCTACCGGCCATCTACCTTATTTTTACAGAATCTCAAATACCTGTGAGTAATCTGATAGCAGACGCTAGAATTATCAATTCATTTTTATTAAATTTTGGACACTTTGATGCAACTTTATAATGTAGATGGCTCTTTCAAATAATGGAACTATTAAATGTATTAATATCAAAAAGGTAACATAGGTTCGAAAATTTGTCGCTAAAAATATTGTCGCTGTAGCATAGTTGGATAAAGCACCTTTCCCGGTTAGGAAAGGGATACAGGTTCGAATCTCGGTGGCGCAACAATAATATTTTTTGATGAAATTGATTTTATATGTATATCTTTCTAATTAATGTATTTAATTCATATTTAAAATATCACAGACCTATGTTCTGAATAATTACAACTTCACAATAAGAATGTGTTCTCCTAACATTATTAATTTTGCATGTACCGTGTAACGTGTATTATTGTAGACTCAGTTGTAATATTTTTGTCTTAACAATTTACCTCAGTATGTCTATGTAAGTCTATCTATTAGGCACATTATAAAGTAAAATATAATTATATTTATTTGATATGATTAAATATTTTCGTTAATTCTTAATGTTTTTGATCAGCCAAAACATTATAAATCAAATTTATTTTGTTGTATATCAATCCTAACGACTTCTTTAAGAAAAACCGAAGTGTACGATTATTTGAATTTAACAAACATTAAATTGAAAACTTAGTAATTTTAAAAATTGTTCACGAATTTTTGTGTTTTTTTTTTGTTGTGAAACTAATGATTTGTTTATTTTATATTTCAGTACTATGAAATGTCTTACGGACTCAACGTCGAAATGCACAAACAGGTAAGATTTTTTAATTTCTTGAAAATACGCGAATCGTGTATTGAAATGTTTAATTTATTGTACGTATTGTTTTTTATTAGTATGATTTTTAATTATTTTACATCCAAATCAGTTATATTCATTCAACTTGTTTTGCGAGTGATTCCGTGTTGTAATATACTATTATAAGGAGTGATTAAAGTTTTAACTGCTTATTATAGTATTATGCACAATAATTACTCTTTGTTTTTTTATCGCGCGCATGTTCAGTGGCGTGTCCTGGTGAATAGTCGGGGTGATGTCAGGACAGCACAGAGGGCACACGCTCACCATCTGTGCACGATATCAAATTATTAGTTTCATCAAGTTTCTTCATACGATTCACATTCTTATGTAACACGCTCGATCGAAATCTCCTAAATTATGTTATTTAAATTTTGAATACTATATTTTTTTAAACTAATGTACCTAATTATACGATATCGAGAGTAAAATTACACGACTTGTAAAATCTTGTAGTCCCTATATGTTACGCAGGAGAAATGAAAATGTTACCAAATATAATCTATTTAATCGTCAAGGTGTAATATACCGATTACCAATCCGTAATATGATTTAAAATGTTCAACATCTACACGAACTCGCTAAGATGGACGCCTGCTGCGTTGTACGATACACAGTGAGTTACTTCTAATAAGTGCATGGTGATATAATGACTAATCTATGCTAGTACGCCCATAATTACATTGATAGGTAACACAGAAACAGACGTGTAATACTTGTTGACTAATTTCAAAGTTCCTTATTACTGATTAAAATGCCACTTCAGTGGAAGTGTTGACGCAAGTCGAGTACTCCTCGTCTTTCCTATAACCTTAATTTACCTGTCTCACTCTGGCCAATTACTGATTAGGAATTTCGACCGATTTATGACAGATTGCATTTCGACGCGGACCTGTCAACATGTTTTTTTTTTGTAGAGTGTTGCCTTGCGTAAAAATCCGGACCACGAAAAGTCTGTTTTTTCCAGCATCCACGAAGTACAGTGATATCTCTGTTCTTCACCACAAAAGTGCAAGTCAACTAGAGGTGTAAATTGTCATCCAACACGGTAGGCCAGATCCATCTGACATTATTCTTTTCTGAATCCAATTCGGGTTGCTTCGACTAAACCATAATTTTAATCGATACGGTCCACGGGATCTATTCCATCAGCAAGTCTTCAGAAAATGGAACTACACGTAAATGAGAGAGATGGTGAACTATTGCCCGCAGTATACATTGATGATTATTTGACATATCAAATAATCTTCAATGTATATTTTCTTGTAGGTAAATTACATATTTTGATTGATCCTGGCTTATTACAATGATTTCTCTTCCCAATCACTAGGCATGATTGCCTTCTTGCATCACGGTCTCCATTACGACCGTATACAGTACCTCCATCAGTTCTCCAATCCACCGCAAAATCAAAATTGCGCGTGAGCAAATTGTTTTGTGCATTCGTCTATGCAATTGAAACCCAATTATTGTTTGAATGCAGCGTGTATGCTGAGGATTAGCCGGCTCGGGTTCTGTCGCAACTAGGCCCGTGCATTACCGACTGTTAAACTACGTCCTACCGCACTCGTACTAGTAAACAAATGTATCCATTTTGTATGCTCCTTGTTTTCCTCAACGTATCTATATAATTTAATATCTGATGATGGATTATTTTTTGTCGTGTTTAATCTTTCAATGTCAGTATGAGTTTTCTTTAATAATATTTTTTTAATGTGACGATCATAGTCCGATAATGAATTTATGTAAATAATATTTTTTTTGTTATCTTAGATACCTAGAAAGATTTCAAATATAACAGATTTATTGTAAAACATTTAGCTTTATTTATGATCAGATTACATTGTTGAGTAATAATAATATAGAATCGGCGGAAAAGATTGTGATTTATATCATAAATCAAACATTTGTTTAGGTATAAATAATAAGACGAATATTTTATGAAACGTCTAACTGTTCCATACAATTTCTTTAAATGTTGCTGATAATGTGTCTAATCGTATCTTAGGTATATATATATATATATATATATATATGGTACGAATACGTAGTATAATTAACAAAAAATAAAAAAGTATTTTTACATACAAATAATATTAGAAAATAACCCTGTATTAAGCGAATTAATAAAAATATTAAAAATCATTTTGACAAAATAAAAAATAATAAAAATTACAAATATTTTCAAAACTAATAATTTTAATGTTATATTATTAATTAAAGATACACAGAGTAAAAATTAAAATAATTGTAAAATTAAAGAAAATAAAATATCATTCAGGGGAAATTCGCTTTGAGAATTGCTTCCACAAAATAATAAACATCTCAAAATTAACTATCTATATCTTTTAAAGTTGATAAATTTTGATGAAATATGTCAACAAATTTACTGTATTCACTACATGTTAAGTAATACATAATTTGAGTAGTTTGTTGATCTAGTGGATAAGCGGACATTCGCTTAGTAATGTAGTGGTCGTTGGTTCGAGCGTCGTTTCAAGAGAACACCAAATTAGTCTTATTTTCACAGTACAAGAGTATTTCTTAGTTTGAAAATAGTAAGAATATTTATATAACGATTTTTACGATGAACTCCTCGTAAAAACAAACTATTGATTTAAAACACGTGGAAATAAAGTTTGTAATAAAAAAATCCTTCAAATTTGGTCGCATTTATCAAAAATCGTAAATTGAGCAAGTACTTTATTTTAAATGTTGAGAGTTTATGTTTAACACGAAGTATTTTATTGTACGCGATGCACGGGTTAAGGAATACCACGGTGTTTATTTACTCGAGAATTTATGCTACTTTACTTATTAAATATGTTTTAAATTATATTTATTATAAGTGCAAATATCTTGCGAGGAGCAGATTTAAAATTGAGCTTTCAGAAAGCAATTATATTGTGCGTTTGCTACTTATATTTTTATCTATCCGTAAGAAGTGACTGAAGATGATCAAACCTCCACAATCCTGTAACAAGTAGTAACATAATTTGTTCTGAATATGTAAGAAGTATATACATAGTATCTGTCTGCGTGGATTTTGTGGTCCATAATAAGTTCCCGTTGTTTTGATTGACCATTTAATCGTAATTATACAATATTCCGGAACATAACTATGTATCAGATTTTATTTATAAAATAGTGGCGCATGGCGAAGCTGTATTTATGAAATATTTATTAAAAAAAACTTTGTTTACAGTGCCGTGAAAATGAGATCGCTCTGGCATATAATACGTGACAAATGCATTTGTAATGCAGTAAATAATGAAATTGGGAATGAACGCAAAACCGATTGCTGTATAGTGAACAGGAATAAGACAGGGTCTCTTCTCAAACCCCGCCACATTGTCCGAATAGACAATACTGTATTTAATACAAAGTTTAGTTTGGAAAATTAAAGCAAAAAAGTGATTCGGCCATGTTAAACGAGTGTGGATAGTGATAATTAAAGAGTTTACTGTTAAATAGAAATAGTTGCATGGGAATACGCATGTGGACCGTAACGAGTGTGGTGTTCTATCCTTTCTGCCTCTCTCAGATACGCGGTGATATAAGTTAGTATGACAATCATATGATCGAATTGTAATATATAATGTGTAAAAATATATATGTGCGTGCATATTTATATAATATATTTAGAATCCACGGATGGGCGGGAACTAGTACCGCAGAACGTTTTAAACGTTATCACAGTTCACCGTGTACGTTTGTCATGTTCAATTTGAGCTAATCAAATTTCAAGTGGACGTATGAAAGTATTGTTATCTACTTATCTACAGAGTGTAATATATTTACTCTGTGTCGAAAATGTTCAAGCTGTATGTAAAAATTTAGTACCTACCGTTACGAAGATAGTCCAGGTTAAATTATTATTTTTTTGTCAGTATATTTGTCTAATATAGATAAAATATATGTTTTAAATACTAATTAAATGTATTAATTGTAAAGATATGCATATAAAATCAATTTTCGAAAAATATTGTTTTTGCGCTACCGGGATTCAAACCTGCATCTGTATTTCAGATCCAGGTTCAGAATTCAGATTCAGAGAATCCCGGTAGCGCAAAAACAATATTTTTCGATAAGATTGATTTTTTATGTTCATCTTTATAATGAATACATTTAATTAGTATTTAAAACATCACTGACCTATGTTCTGAATAATTACAACTTCGCAAAAAGAATGTGTTAATAATTAAATATGTGTATTTCAAAAATATTTTTTGATTTATCAGAAGTGCATTGATTGATGATTTATCAAAAAATAATATTTATCGAACCGATACGAGTTTTTAAGACGTTAATAATCCATATTTTTTGGTAAACCCCCCACCCCCTCTGATTAAAAAATGAAATCAATAAAATTATAAACAGTTTGTGTGTAAAGCGCCCTTGAAGTGAAAGTTTTTACGAAAATGGCGCTGAACAAATTATCAAATATTATTATTATTTAAAAAAAATATATCTGAAACAATAAAGATTTGGTACATATGTCTTGAAAAATATCGAATCCGATTTTGAAACAGTGTCTTAATGTAAGGGGCTCACTCTGTAATAATAGTAGAAGATTCCTTCTGTTATGCTGGAGAAATTCGCCTGTGTTTGAGTAAAACCCACTAATTAAAATTTTAAATATTTCGTAAAATATATTAACATATGTATTTACGAAAAAACGTTTTTGAGTTTTGTTTCGAGTTCCAGTTTTATTCAAAATAAACAGTTCTATCCACAATACACAAACATATTTTTTCAAGAACTATAGGGTGTGAAATAATCTTAAAGTATCTCCTGAATTCGATTAAATTAACACGATGATGCAATACCTAAAATACGTCGTTGTATTCAACTTTACAGTCTGTTTTAAAGAGGAAATGTCACTTATACAAGCTGTAACAGACCTAGCTAAATTATGGGTCGAAAATATTCAAGGAATATGCGCACTGTTACGGAAAATATTATTGTTGAAATTTTTACAATATCGTGCTAAGCTTAAAGTCTCCCTACTTCAAAAGAAATATTTGTGAAATTGTTGCATTATCAATGTATATCTTTGCTTCAGACCCTAAATAATCTCACAAAAAATAGTCCAGCCGCTCGAAATTCGATGACCTTTTGTATTCAATATATAATTTGGAATCAATAAAATTTTTCAGTTAATCGAAATAATCGCATAATTACAATTTTTTTGAAATGCTTATATCTCTGATGTGGTTGAGATTAGGCACATATCTCGTGAACATTTTCGACTCGTAATTTAGTCAGGTATCCACCCATAAAATATTGTGGACTAGGTCTGTTACACGCTGTATAATAATAATGCGTTTATTTTAGGGTGGTCGGGTTATTTATGCAAGGCCTGATTCGCCATATAAATAATACATACATACAAGTTATAAAATAATATTTATGTTAAAAAATATATCGACCTCTCCTACGTAAAGTATCGTAAGTAACAAATATATCGTTTTTAGTTGGTTCAGTACAGGTGAATGTTATTTGTGATATATTTGTTAAAATGGTATATATGTGTATTTTTAATTTAAGTAGTTGTTAAAATTATATAATATTTTTAAGTCTAGTATGCAAAACTTTAGAAAACATAAAAAAAAAATTTTAATTACATCGTATGTCAATTAGCATTAGGTAAAGCGATTATAAATATAAAAGAAAATAAACACATTAAAAATGATCAGCTATTAAACTTAGATATTACATATTCTTTTCTGAAAACTTTACAATTTGTAGATAGGTTTTGTGTAATTAAATCATCGAATTGCTCTCTTCATTTTGCAGTTGTCAAGTTGCCCGAACACCATCCAATTATTGCGTCGCATTATTATTTGGATGTATGTATGTTGAAATGCGTTCTGAGAGATTGGGATCAAATTATTGTAATATCATCTGACATTTAACAGTCGCGTTCCGAGCAGAGATGTGATCGCGCACTGATCATTTTGGCTGGCTGAACGAACCGGTGGCTCGTCACACAGCCTGGTTGCAGATAGCAGCGTGCGGTTTGCGGCCGCTTCCGTTTCCAAGCGCGAGCGCCGTATCCAATACTACCGCAAATTTATCAAACGTCCAAATACAACCGAGAGATTAAGAAAAGTGACTTTTGTATCAGTCTGTAAAGAAACTACGACAGAATCGCTATCCTGCGGTATTCTGACTTTTTACGAATTTATCTTTTTATGTCTTAAGGCGGCCACCATAAATGATGTCACAGGTTAAGGTGGGGAGGGGGTCAGCGGAATTGTGACGGTCCGGGACAGGAGGGTAGGGTCATAATATGACAACTTGTGACATAGGGGGGGAGGGGGCGATTAAAAATTCACAAAAACCTGTGATGTCATTTATGAAAGCCACTCAAATTATGGTTATTTACTTATTCAATGTAATAAATTCTATTTTTGTATAAACAGGATAATCATCTCATTGATAACCGTAACAGAGATTCTCAGTGAGAGATGGGATCAAAATTTATAAAATATATGTTCAGCATTAATTATTATAATATAAATATACTCAAATGTAAGGCAGTTTTTAAAATTTTGTTTTACAAGTTTTTAAATTACGTTAAAATAAACCCGTATAAATTTTATAAAAATCAAAATTATTTGTTTTTATAAAATACATTTTTATTTCAAATATAAATTATTAATACTTTTTTAAATACTAAATTAATGTATTAATTTTAAATATATACATATAAAATCAATTTTG
Organism: Eubasilissa regina; assembly: GCA_022840565.1. NCBI lineage: Eukaryota > Metazoa > Arthropoda > Insecta > Trichoptera > Phryganeidae > Eubasilissa > Eubasilissa regina. The sequence goes on from JAINEB010000007.1 coordinate 17,313,259, forward strand.
TCGAAAAATATTGTTTTTGCGTCACCGGGATTCGAACCTGGATCTCTATTTCCAATCCGGGGAAGTGCACTACCATTGTGCTATAACGCCAGTATTTTTCTTGACAAATTTTCGAACCTATATGTTACATTTTTCAAATTAATACACCTGTCGTTCCATTATTTGAAATCTATCTACATTATTTTTACAGAATCTCAAATACCTCTGAGTAAACCGACGACGCAAAAACTATATTTTTCGACAAAATTGATTTTATATGTATTATATATTTATAATTAATACATTAATTTAGTATTTAAAATATCACAGACCTATGTTCTGAATAATTACAACTTCACAATAAGAATGTGTTTTCCTTAATATTAAGACTTTACTTCCCAGTTGCTTTGTGATGCAACATGATTATTTTAATTTTTACTAAACTAAACGTTGTACTACACACACACATACGTTGTTGGGTTATACTGTCACTACTATAGTTTCTAGAGGTGTAGTCCCTCTCATCATCAGATGATAACTAAACTAAATATCTACACTTAAAATATATATTAAACTCATACATTTTTATGTATTTATTAAAATTAATAAATAATTAAGGTATCCACAAAGTTAATCGCTATATATCGGTATTTTTTATAAAAAATATTCAGTTATATGTCACTCGCCTCTGGAAATTCATTTTCAAATATGAGAACTACTTACACAATATTAATTTTGTCTGTTTTTTCTAATTACTCATTAAATATTTAAATATGTATACTTTAGCTTTCCCATGTGCGGCCTTAACTGCTATTTTACATTTATAACATACTGCATACACAAAGTGGTGCCTTCAATCCTTCACTTCAGCTGCATTTGGAGTTGACTCATGAATGAAACATTAGCCGGCGGTTTGGGGTAGTTTTCCTCCACCCGGTTGGGCTTTCTCCTAATTGTATCTCCTGCTGCCACTACCCCCTGATTGTCACTAAAACCTCCCCTTTCCTTCGTATAAGGGTCGGATCCTTTTGCCAGGTGTGGCTTTATTTGTCAATGCGTTCTGCGCCGATTACATTATTTCGCTTCCTTGAATTTTGAATATATTGAAACTAATGGCAGTTAAATATCCTATACATCCTTTTTTTTATACTAAATCATAAGATTTAAAGCCATTTGTACTTTGTTGTAGTCAGAAAATGTAATTCAAAAGTATTGAATAAGAATTAATCAATTTCTATTTTTGTAATGTTCACTTTACTCATTAAACACATTATATTTGAAGATACAAAACGTATTTGATGTTTTCGCATACTTATACACGTATTTAAAGCACTGTTTAAAAGCTAAAAAAAATATTTAATATTTAGTGTTGGCGCACAGGTCCAGCTAACCCTCTTCAACCACTGAAGCGAGGGTTTGGGCCCTTTCGATAGTCACACAATTTGCTTGTTGATGTCCCTCCACTAGTTTTACATCTGCTGCTATCATTTTGGAATTAACAGAGCTTAAAATTAATTCCTTTATCTTTCAGGTAGAATTTTGTTCGAATCGCTTTATTCGAGTTTAAAATGTGCTAATTTCGGGTCTCTAAATACTGAGGAAAGTTACACTTTAATATTAATAATTCCGCCAAAATATTGGTTATTTTTTATTGTGATTTAGTATTTAGTACTCCGACTTGTTATTATCATATTTGGAAAATTTAAAATAAATTAATTTGCAGTTCTTCACTGTTTTCACATTTTCCGAAAAATTCCATACGCAATCTTTTAATTAATTCGCATAAGATTTAGTATATATAGTAAGTTTGTTTGAGCATGCTAAGTCCCTCACTGACTTGTTCTTCGTCTTCTTATGTTTTTCCTTGGTAAACCTTTCCTGAAGTTTTATTTTCAAGCTCTTCAAGTGCTCAAACTGGGCGAAATTTTTGTACATTTGTCGGTCACATTTGTCGGTTGAGCGTTCAAAATAAGGTCAAATACCTTGGCCATATATTCATTGAAGATGGACAAGACGATGATGATGTAGAATGGCAGAGGAGACAGTTGAGCGTTCGTGCAAATATGCTGTCGCGGCGTTTCTACCGAAGCAGTAAGGAGGTGAAGAGCATCCTGATTAAATCGTTCTTCACCATCATGTATACCTGCGAACTCTGGTCGAAATACAAGCAAGTGACGTATAACCGTCTCCGAATTCAGTACAACAACTCATACAGAATACTGTTCTGATTGGCGCGTTATTGTAGCGCATCTACAATGTTTACCGAAGGCCGTATACATGGATTCGTTCTGCTTCTAAGACATCGAGTTGCTGGCGTAAAGCTGCGGCTGAAGCTCAATACCAATTCTCTGGTACAAGCGGCGCTCTCATGGAAAGCTGGTTCCCTGATCAGAGAATGGCAGCGCCTACAAAATAGCTACATATACAACAATGACCGTGACTGAAGTAGTTATATATGTAATATTTATATTTTGTGTATATATATGTGTGAACTTTTTATTAACTTTTTAAATTTTTTTTTTTTATATTTATTAATATTTTCTTTGGTTTTCTTTTTTATAGCATATTTATTTTATAACCTTGAATGTATAACATAATATGTATTATCTTTATGGCGAATCAGGTTAAAAAAAAAAACCCGATCACGCTGGAATAAACACATTATTATTATTACAGTCCGCTTTGCTTTTTTTCCAAATCTGTTCATTATTTGTTCTATCCTTTCGAAAAAGTCTTCTTCACTCTTTTTTCATTTGCTTGGGGTTGACTCTTGTAAGAATGCCCCATGGACGATCATGGCTAACACGGGCGTCTTTCATCTCCTTCTTTATAAATGTTTAAAGTCTTCCTCGTTGTCTTCTGCCGGTATTTATTGTTAACGCGGTTTTGACGATACAGTCATGTGATCTCATTACATGATTACACCATCTCAGCCTGGCGTCTTCCATCTTCTCTGTGATGGGTGCAACTTTTAAACATTTCACTGGTATATATATTTTTTTTTTCCACGAAGTATGACTATGCTTGTCTTACTAGAAAAATTTGTGTTAAAACTATAGGTTTTTGGTGAAACTTTGTGGAACTCGATGATTATTTTGTAAATTGAGTTAAAACACTGTTTTATTCTATTATATTTTATTGTGTTAAACGTTGGAACGTTTTCGGGAACATTTTCTCGAAAAGAAGAAAGAAGAAAAATAATAAAAAGATTGGAAGAACATAGGAAAGTTATAAAAAACTTCAGTCTAAACTCTGAAATGATTGAGCACGCAAGAATGGAGGGACATTAATTTGATAATAGTAATTTACAACTTATACATAGTTGCGCCAAAGGACGAAAGTTAGACATTCTAGAAAATTTAGAAATATTTAATAATAAAAATAACAATAAAGACATAATAAATATTCAATTACCGCCCATCACATCCCCTCTCTAATCCATTTTAATTCCACCCCCACCTCCATCTCCGTTAACTCCAAACACACCGTACATTACTGTCTGAAAGTGTTTTTAATTTTAGTTGAATTATAATATTGATAATGGGAAAATGTTTCCGAAAACGTTCTAACGTAACACATTAAAATATAGTGGAATAAAACAGCGTTTAACTCAATTTACAAAATAGTAATTAGTAATAACAAGCTTGATATTTTATTTATCGCGGTTCGTACGACCTTCTTGTATACTCGACCTTTAGTTTTGATCGGCATTTTTAGATAGCAAAGAATATCTACTGTTTTTGTAAAAGTAAATAGATATATACATAGTCATGAATTTATTACGCAGATAGAAATCTGACTAGTATTTTTCAGTATCACTGAGGTCGGAGCCCCACGCAGAAGTTGTATTTTAATCCAATTTGGACGTGTTAACCCGCAGTATTGGTATGCAATTTGAGTAAACAGTAAACGTATGCGCATTCATTTATAAAAGAACCACGTGATGGATTATCTTAGGCGAGTTATAATATATTGCTGTTTCACACGACACAAACTATTGACGTTGTGGTAGTGAGAGAGTACGGTCGAAAACGGAAATAAAGGTATTATAAAACTTCACGAAGCATTGTACATAATGTTGTGCACAAATAAACCTTGGACTTTTTGTCAAAACACGCCCTGACTGGAAGACACAATCCAGATTATAAATATCTCATATTTAAATGAATCCGAAAACTGTATTCAAATCCAGTACTTAAAATCATATTAAGCTGTCGGAATACAGGCATAGAACCTGAACATCAACAACCTGAAGGCAATTTTATCTATTTATTTTATTTACGCTGGGATGGGACAAAATTATTATTAAAAAATTAGCAAAAAAAAAAGGTAAAAAAATAAAAATTTGTAAAATTAATGATTAAATAAAACTGAGCCGCACATGCTATTCCTAAATTATCGATAAAATGTAAACGTTATCGGTAATTTTAGTATGTAATGTCACAGGTGAGCGTTTTTTTTTATAGTAGCTAACTTATTATCAAGTTTATTAAACTATTATTAAATAAATTTATTTATTTAAATAATCTTGACGTGAATCAAATTGCCAAATTTCATTTGACCCTAATGAATAATCTTCATCTAGTCGTTTGTTTCTCTCCACTCTGTTAAAAAAAAACGCGTCCATTTTACCGCGTGCTCTTACGATTTTCCGGGCCACTTGCCCCAACACGGTGGCGGAGGTCAGAATGATGGATAGATTTTCCGCATTAAAAAGGCTACCGGCGGTCACTTTTTCACGGTCGGCGGCTCCCATTCTCCCCGGCCAGAGGGGTTGGCCTGCACGCGGCCAACGAGCCTGTCAGGGGAAGTCCGAGCACGATGCCCCTATCACCGGCGCCCTGATAGATGGTCGCGATCTCCACGCGCCGATGTTTAATAGTGGTATCAAGAATCAAAATTCGAAACAATACATCGCTAATTACATATTTTGATGTGTTAAAAGGGTGCAATAATGAACCAATTATTAAAAAAAAAACCTTTTTCTTACGTGGGACGTGCTTGTTTGCAAAAACGAAGATTGAGTTTGGATCCTGCGGGAGGTAATTTAACTAATATGATTTATAGTTTATAGTAAAGTATATTCATTGCAGTGTTTGGGAGCTGCAGCATCTCAGGATTGTTTCTTGCTTAATTAAGTTTTCAAACTCATGATTCATTTTTATTTTGTAAGTTCCATTTTTAGTGTTTTTTCTTAATATTTTGTGCTCGAACATCGCGTTACAGCATCGGTGTACATAAATCGTGCAAAATATTATCTGGGATGATAGCAATATTAACTGATTGCCTTTTTATTTTATCTGTAGCAGTTAAGTTAAAGGTACTCACTCCAATAATCATAATAATTAATTATTGAAAAATGATCATATGAATTGCCGCTTACTTACTCGATATATTTTGTGAACGAGCCCGAAATAATAACGAAATTATTAGTAATCATTTTCGACTGTAAGGCTTTTACTTCGTTGAACACAATTATTTTAAACCCTCACAATTCAAAAGCCCATACGTTAATTGCCACTAAGTTTGCACGCGATATTAATATGCATGAGGTTTTGTTTGTTTGGCTGATTATTTAACCGCTTAGGGTGTGAGGGTAGTTTTAAAACCCTCAACCCGATTTTTATTACAATTCAATTCGTAAACTTTCGTTCAAACACGACTCCCCGACGACACTTAACACCCGACTGTGTAGTTCACTCGGAAAGGCAAATTTTGATTTCCAAATGAACGTTTATTCGCGTCCTCTGGCGGGTTTTCGTGTTGCCACTACAATTTACATTTGAGATAAATAAGTACGATTCCGCAACAATAATATTCCAAAGTGACATTATTTATTCCTGTTTACACGGCCGTGCTGCGGTTATCTGGCCTACGGTATGGCCGAACAAAATTATACGAATTTATTCATGGAAGGGTTGTTTACCCGGCCTTTTCGCTCCCCCGTCTCTCGCTGGCTCTGTCCCTCTGTAAAATCAAAAAGGATTTTGAGGGTTCAAAATTAGGGGTAGATTTTTATTCAAGAGTTGAAATAATCTTTTGATTAAACAGCGCGCCGAGCGGGTGCGTGCATGTTTACCCTTACGAGTTTTGTTTTTATTGAGGCTTTTCCCTCCCTGCCCTCGACGCTTTATCCGAAACTGTTTTGCTACTTTATTGGGCCTCATTAAAAATGTAACAGGCGAGCCCCGTAAAGTGAGGAGAACGTCGATTAAGGCTATTATAACGTTGTTTGAGACTTTATTATTGAATTATTTTTAATTATGTACGTTTCAAGGACACCAAACTTTGTACAAAATTTAGCTTCAATCCCGAAAAAATATTGATTACTCTAAAAATACGATATTTAAATATATTTATATAAAATGTAAAATATCTTGCTTTACAAATTATAGTACATATAACTGTTCAAAGGTTTTTGGTGAATTCCATGATTATTTTGTTGATTGAGTCAAAACTCTGTTTTATTCTACTACACTTTTCATTGTATTGAATGATATATAACGTTTTCGGGAACATCTTCCCATTATCAATATTATAGTTCAACTAAAATTAGAAGCACTTTCAAACAGTAATATATGTTACACCTCCGTTAACTCCAAACACTCCGTATATTACTGTCTTAAAGTGCTTTTAATTTTAGTTGAACTATAATATTGATAATGGGAAGATGTTCCCGAAAACGTTATATATTATTTAATACAATGAAAAATATTGTTAAAGTGGTATTGGATGAAAACTGTGACTCTGATCACTGTTTTATAATAATATCATAATTTACGAAAATAATAAATAAATTAATAAAAATTTACATCTTAATATTATTAAATTATCCCATTATTATATTAAACCCTTCCTTTATCTAAAGTGCACGTTTAATTCATAAGCATAAATAAATCATTCTTCTAAATAAGTCAATAAAAATAAAATAATGGTAAATAAAAACAAATTAAACTTAATTAAATATGTATTTAGTTTGTTTTAATCATAGTTGGTGGTTGTGACTTACAGATCAGTGATTAGTTCACAGTTGGTGATTTAGATCTAGTAAGGCTAGTGTATCATACACACCGCGTAATGACGGATCTCATTAATGGTTACTAATTAATATCCAATGGTTTCGATGATTTATTTGCACACGTCAATAAAACTCTACATCCCTCGCCGCAAGCGACATGGTGACGAACATCTCGCTTTACGTTATTGACACAACGCGTGCTGGGGGAGCCCGGCGCGGGTACGCGCGGGTTGTAAAAAAATCAACTAGGGTGTGTGACTGAGTGCGCATTATGAAATCATTCTGAAATTATCCCTAATTGTGTTTTTTTTTAGCGAGCGTGAGTCAGTAGTGAGGGGAGGTTTTAATGCCGTATTTCGTTAAGGCTTTCGTGTATTGTTGAGGGATGATGTTTGGACGACCCGCCTGAAGCGTGTTTTCGCCGAGGGGCGCTCGATCGTTTCATAAAAACGTATATAATAAAATGATGTACCGCTTAGTCCGGTTGTATTGTTTCGCTCCCCTCTCCCCCGTCCGCCGTCGCGGTGGGGGGTGGGGACCCCCGGGGCTGGCATGAATGGGGTTATCCGCTGTATCTCTTGATTTCATATTCGAGTGAACACAATGCTTATTTCGGTAAAGGTGTTCAAATAACAGCCGTCCAATTTTGTGCCAGCATTGTAAATGAAATTAAACGATTTTTGTGCTCGTCGTGATGTTGCGATGAAAGGGATGTTATCTACTGATAAACAGGCTTGATAAATTCTGATTTGTTTAGTAACGTTGGTTTTGGAACACCGTTGATAATTCGATAATCGCGCGAAACTATATTATTTTGATCTAAATAATTATTATGATAAGGTTCGTGAATTTTTTTGATTTTCTTGTGTTGTAATGTAATTATACTTTTATGCAACAATTCATCCATTTCCTGTAGAATATCATTAATATAATGTTTATAAATGATATTATTATATCCTCGGTAACAATTGAAATATTTATTTATTTCTTATTCTTTATGTATTACTTGAGTATGCTGTGAGCAATACACCTATTATATAATTTTAAAAAAATCAGCTTTAACTTTACGCACAAGAGAGTGGCAAGCGATTGAAAATTTGAATCAAAATTCACATTTATACCCTTTCATCACTCTCGGGATGTTAACCACAAGTAAAAAATGTATGCAATAAATTTCTTTGAAGTATTATTTTATAAAATAATATACATATTGAGAACAAATTTTAAATTATATTTGGAAACCTCCGTTCCAAAGTGAGTGTGTAACATATTTATGTTCATCCTTTATCTGAACCTCCCTACCGTGGAGTAGGGGTGCAGAGCTATCCCGCCATTAGGACAGGGGTGTGGAGAGGTTGGGTCGCGAGCATAAAGCGCAACTGAATTGTTTTATTTAAAGGGGGGACGTAGTTTCCCCCAGGGCAAACGTAAAATACCCCATTTTACTACCACACCCCTCCGCTAAAAGGGTGTTTCCGAAAGGCGAAGCTTAATTTTTTAAGGCTCTTTTTATTTCAGCGGCATAAATTCAGGATTCGCGTAACAAGCGGCTGCCGAACCGACAAAATCGGACAATTTCGGTATCATCCATCATTGTTGATTCTGACTTCTTTGCTTACATCGGATTTTTGTGTCTCGCTGATCTCCGTCATGGGATCTCAGTAGCGACAGTGATGTATGCTACACGAGTGTAACTTGAACGCGATGGATTGGTGAATATAATGAAAATAAGATCGTTGAGGATAGTATGCAGAAAGACGAACATCATGAATCTGGAAGGGAGAGAAACAAACTATAAGAAAGTAACGGTATAAAGTGACATACAAGACAATTTATATCTGGGATGATTTTGGGAAAAATGATGATAGAATAAGTGTTGGAAAGGACTATGAATGTTCTTTGTTTTCTGCTTAACCAAGAATGATCATGCAAGCACGTTTGTCTTTCTGTACGAAGTGCTGTAGATTTCTTGTAGAAGGATATTACTATTAAAAGTATTCCAGTATTACTTTAAACATTTTTAACGCATACAAAAAGCATCTTAAAAAATATACGTATGGAACTCCAGTCACAATCAATGGGTGTAATTTTAAAGATAATCTGTCAAGGTGTGATTCTCTCATCTCTTTGTAAATCGATGATTTGGACGATATTGCAGCGTTCGAATTCAGGGTTAATCTATGCTTCGTTCACAGTGATTCGGAAATGTTCAAGGAGTGTGAGAGGAATGATTCAAGTATTAGTGACGTAACCATAAAAATTGGACACCAGCGCAAAAAGGGAAAAGGACCCTTTATTTATAAAAAAAAATATTTTTTCTTCTTTAAAAAAAATAGAGATGCGTGCATTAAATATGTGCGGCATTAATATTTTTACTATTTTCAAACTAACCTAAACGCTTGTGATATGAAAATAGGACTAACTTGATGGCCTCCTGGAACGAGGCTCGAACCACCGACCACTAGATCAACTATCTGAGTCGTCATATTAAATACTACGCTGTTTTATCTATTAATTTGTATGTATTTAATGTAATTTCATCGTTTACATGTATTTATAATATATAAACTCATTACTGAAAAAATAGTTGTTTTGCTTTTCGGTGATTTTCACTTGACGACGATGGCCATGGTCTGGTCCTTAATTAGCTCAATGTAACACACTTGAGAAATTATTTAAAAAATATATAATTAATTTCTTACTGGACCATGTTTTAAAAATGAATAGCCTCGGGAAACCACGAATACCAAAAATATAAAAGAACGCGGTCCTTTTGGACCCATATCTAACGTGGGCCCCAATACATCGCATTGGTTGCAAGGCATGGTTAGTTGATGCTTTTATCGGTTACATTACAAAATTATTGATTACAGTACAAAATTTACTACCTTGTTCTCGTTGGTATACTATTTCAACAACTCTGTTACTTCACTTAAAAGAATATAGTGCAGTATTGTTCTGTTTTTACACTTTAAATGTTTTCTTAGAACTACTACCCGATAGTACTCATGTTATTATTTTCACGTAGTTCCCTTCCTTAATTCTGTATATCGTTCTCTCTACTTAATCATGTATATACTTTCCTCCATTTTATCCTGTATATTATATATTTCAAAATGGCAAAATCCTATGCTGCCACTTTTCAACGGATTTAATCAATCCTCTTAATTACGAATTTGGACAGTTTTGTTCCATTAAAATGATTTGAAACACAAACGAAATGAAACTACACTATTTCCACGATTTTATTTTATTTTTAAGCCACTTTGTATCGTTGCGCATTGTGTACTGCTACAGCAAGGGTCGTCAACCCGTGACTCGCGAGGCGCACTTTGAATAAATAATTGCGGCTCTTTTTGTCTACGCAATTTTTAAATGGATAACGATTTACTGAATCAGAATACGAAAAAATAAAATGAACCTGTCATTATTTCATACACTTTCCATTCAGGTCAGGTGAGTTATGTGAGAGGCACAAAACGTAAGTCATCTTTTCTTGAAGATATTCTGTGATGGATTTTGCGGTGAAGTCGTTTCTGAACCTTCAGTGTATTAGTTTGAACCCTTGGCAATTAAGAGCGGCTCTCTAATCATGCTAAAGAAATTATTTCATAAACGTCTTTTCAGTAAATTACTACTCACTAGCCTATTTATCGCAAATAAAATAAAAACTATACGAATCCCAGGGGTGTCGTAGGATCATATCGAGTATTAAAAAACGAAAGTAGCATAATAGAGGTTCTATAGGCAATAGTAAAGAACTTATTAAGGATATCTTTTTATAGCGTATGACATTATAATTAATTAATAGCGTATTCATTGTTTTATTACAGTGGATATGTCACAACTCATGCACTAGCTAACTTCGTAGTCCCCAGACTGCATTCTTTGGGGAATGAATATGCGGAGGTAGTCAACATTTTTGCTGTTAATTTAATTCTTTATATATAGGACTACACTATTACATTTTTGTGTGTCTCAACTCAATGGTGTCGGATAAATTGCTACTTCACATTTTATATTTATTTTTAATTATGTAATAACATGCTGACACTACGTAATTTTTTTCTTTGTGTATTGGACTTCTGTTGTAATTTTATCTTATTTTATAAATTATGTTAATGCCAGAATAGGGCGTGCATAATAATAAATAAATAACATACGCCTAATAAGGTGTTGGGGTGACGAAGGACGCAGGGAGGGCGGGGTTGATTTTAAACGGTTCTCAAAGGTTTTAGAAAATAAAAATGTTTACTCGTGTGCAACGCCGGGTATATCAGCTAGTATTCCATGAAAATAAAATATAAATATATAACATTTCTACATAAAGAAAAATCTCAATTAAGTTAGGTTGCACAAACAGCTTATCGTCGTGGTAAATGCGGTAGGCTGTATATCAAAAAGACCAAACTTTTCAAGAGAGACAAAAAACTATCCCATCTAACCGATTTTTTCTAACTTTATTATATTAATTGAATTAGCTTTCTTTAATGGTGTTATCAACATTTTGATGTATGTTGCGTTTTACGTCACACTAGGTTGACAGTTTACTTGTCTCCCGAAAAGTTTGGTAATTTTGATATACAGCCTATTGCATTTACCGCGACGTTAAGTTTTTTTAAACGACAAAAGTTATATTAATTAATTGTATACAAGTAGTATAAAGGGAAGAAAATGATGAATAGATATGTGAACTCACATATTTATTGTTTACTAGTGATGTTTGTTTCCAGTTCCAGTTTGTTCCAGTGAGAAATATGTTGATTTAGCTTATAGTGACGCAACACGATCACAGATCGGCAGTCAGGCATCGAGCGCCTATCGCCGAGCGACGAGCGTCAAGCGCGACCCCCAGCGGGATCAAACACCGAGCGGGCATTATTTGCGCTCAGCCGAGCGTGGTCGGGTGGTTTTATCGGGGCTGTTTGCGCCCTATATCTCCTTTAGCAGGGACGTACACCCTATCATTCTCGTGATGCGGACGTTCGTTTCTCCTTTCTTGACTTTATAAAAAGTAATCGCCTCTTCCTTCTAATCCTATTGTATCATTTTTATACAAATTATTTGAGTTTATTGCGCTCAATAATAAAAGTTTTTTTTATGATGAATACATAATTTGTTTAGATGGTGCTGAAAAATGTATTTGATTAGCTGTTTATTAATTGTACCATGATAAATGTTTACTGAAAATATATTATATACATACACAATAATAATAGTTTAAAAAAAATACCTACAATACCCATGGTTGTGTGCTATTACATAACATTAAACCTTTCTTCAATTGTGTCGTATTCAGTTATAGTAGTAGCCGACCACAACACAATATAAATATAAACATTTAATAGATAATGGTTTATTTCGAAATATCAAATTGAAACATTATTATTTTTAATTTTGTTTTATTAACCACCTTACTGAGTAAAAATACATATACCGGTTTCGAAAAATGTCATTTTGTTCTTCAGATATCAATAACGAATGAAAAACATATTCCATTGTTTCTTTAATAGAATCTATTTTTAAAAAACGACAGTTATTTAAAAAATAAATTTAGCAGCCAACTCAAATTGTTACTTGGTGATATGAAATTACTAGAATAATTTTTAGGAAAAATGGAAGTTTTAGTTAAATTTAGTTGGTTGTTTATAATTTTTTTGATCAGATTTACACGCTTTATTTATCTCCAACGATTCCAAATTATTTCATTTATGACCAACATTTACATGCATAATTGACAATCCCAATTTTTTATCTAAACCTTGACAATTTTCTATCAAATGATTAGAAAATTCTGAAAACCCACTATTGTTTAAACATCTGAAATGCTTCTTTACTTTTATATTAAAATTTCGACCCGTTTTACAAATATAAAATGTAGCACAATCCTTGCAACGAAGTTTACAGACACCAGAATTGTCATCATTGTCTTTAGAATTTGAGTAAATTTCCTATATTATTATTTATATAAAATGCCGGTATAATGTTTTGTGGTAGGTGTTTAGATATTTGATTTGAAAATTTATTTGAGTATAAAATCCTGCAAAGTTAAAAATAAAAATAATGAATTTTAACCACAAAGTTAATTTTGCCAATTTTAAAAATATGAAACATTGTTTGAATAACAATAATGTCCTCACCAATACCATTATTTTTAGAATATATTCATGTTTATAGATTTGTTTTCTAAAAACAGTCTTGTCCAGAAATTTTTAGTACATACATAAAGTGAAATTTTTAATCTGAAAATGATATGAAGCGCATTTCGTAGTCTGTATTTGTTATACCCGTGAAACAAATTGACATATTATTTAAAAATAAAGTGTTATTTTTGAAACCCTAGTTGTAAAAAAACCCTGTTTGAGTTGAGTGTTATAGAAATGTTTCGATTCAGATTAATCGTTGCCTCCCCATGCCCCCTCTTCCCATTCTCCTGCACAAAATTCGTTTCATAGACATAGACCCCACCGAACGAAGTTGTAGGTCTTTTACGTGGGATCACATTTAACACTCATTTCTCACTCCCACATCTCCCCTAAGTGGGGTTGCTCGCTAACTGCCGACCCTGGGCGACACAGAACACCTTTCCGAGTCGAACCCTATCCATTATTGATAAGTCAGCCTTTCGATCTTTTATGTTTTCTCTTGTGGCTATCAGAAATATTTTCGTCGGTACATTCATGTGGATACATGTCAGCGGTTCAAAAGTTTTACCCTACCTACTTATACACAGTGGAGCAAAAGTTACTACACCGTTTAAAATTCGAATAACATTTTACAATTTTTTTTTTGGAATACCATGTCCACTTTCACCTAAACGGTTCGTCAATAAACAAAATATCAAATTTTGATAGACGTAAACCCAAGTTCACCGACGTGAGCTGAGCTGCAAAGAGTTTTTGGTCCTTTGAAGATGTGACAGAAAACAGAATAAGGGATCGGAGTATGCTGATGTTTTCGTGCGTCCTGCTGGTGAGGACGCACAGGCGTGGTATGATGGCCATTTGAAGGACGTAATTTTTTAAGTGAATGTGAAAATGAGAATTTTTAAGAATAAAGGTCTAGTGGCTTTATTGGCCATTCTGTATGTTAGCAATATTTTCATAATATTATTTTTTATTGGAAATGTTTAACACATTGTAGATACTATGTTTATTCATTGGCTGCCCAAGTACAAATTTAAAAAAAAACTGCGTTAGAAAATTTCGTAACATTTCTATACACTTTTACCTTGGCGTCTCCAAAACAATTTTAAAGTCAAAAAGATTTTAGAAGCTCCATATCAATCCTGCTACTTCTCACATCCTAAGCGAGCGCTCTACAATCTTGCTATACCATCTTTAGACTGTTGTGAAATTGTCATTATATTATATAATACTTATTTTTTGCGTTTAGAATTTAGTGCATCAATTAATGTTTTGATTTCGACGACTTCCATATCTGATCGCACCATGTCTTTCGTGTTTAATTTAAGTGTCGTCGTCAAATATGTCAAATGTGAAAATAAAACACCTTTTTTTTTATTCTACTCGTTTGATTTCTTGTCCTCAACTATAGATATAAATACAAGTTATTGGGTTAAATTCTTACATTGATAATGCCCTTACAAGGCGAAACGCGTCTCAAGTAAATTAAACGAGTGAAATCAAAAAACAATTGTTTTATTTTCACGTGCTGTGTGATTATGGAGTTCTACAAACTTACCACGGAAACAGTAAATATGTCGTGGTCATTATTAGACGTTTTGTATCCGTTGCTGGATGAAGGCCTCCCCAAGTGTTTGTCACTCTTCTCTGTTCATTCTTATTCGCTGCAACGTGTTTTCGCAGAATTTGATAATTTCGTCAGTCCAGCTGGTTTTCCACCTGGGGGCGGACTATCTGCCTTTTCGTTCCTCTCGGGTGCTGCGGCTGCATTCGTCGTTGAACGATTGTCCGTCCTCCGAGCTATGTGGCCTGTCCATTGCCGTATCGTTTTATGGGCGTATTCAATTATATCAACTACTCTTGTCTGTTCTCTGATGCACAAGTTTATTTTCCTGTCTTTATGTGTGATGCCCAACATACATCTTTCCATGCCTCTTTGCATTTGCAGTTCTTGGTCGTCTGTTTTATTGAGAGTCCATGTTTCACAACCATAAGTGAGCACTGGAAATAACCATTGATTGAACACCATTCATTTTATAAACAGTAGAAAATCACACACTTGTAGATATTGTAAAACAATTATGTTACCTCAACTGACTCATTTGCAGACATTCTACATATAAAAGGCAACCGAATTAGAATGAAACAATTTAAAAAATGTAAATCTGACAATTATTGTGAACATCCACCCTAGGTAGGTACATTACACCGCTGTCAGTGTTAGAGTAGAAGTACTTATTGTGGTGTCAGCCGTGTTACGTACATAAATCTCTCGTCGCGCTCGGCGGCGGGCCTCGCACATGTGTCGCACATTTGTACCCGGGTTTGAGTGTTAAAATTCATTTCCTCTGACGCGAATTGTCTGTGTCGACATCTCTGCTCCCGCCGCCCCCGCCGCGCCCCCGCCCCGGGGCTCACTCCGCCGCGCCCGTGCCGCCCCACCCCTCGCAAAAAGTAGCCCGTTTTTATATATTTGAAATTCAAGTCCCACAAGGGAGGATTACTAACTTGTTAAAAGTGGAATTTTTCGGATTTTTATGAGAGTATTTGTAAATTTTCGACAGTGTCAGCATTTCGTTATTGATAAAAGGGTTGCTACCATAGACAAGATAGAAAGCTACTATTTTAAAATAAGTGTTCGGATCTGTCATTTTTCTATTTCAGTTTAAAGGCATTAAGCAGAAATCATTTTTTAAGATAAAAACACTTTATTATTGTGGAGTTGCAGTTTTTTCAGAACATAGTTCTGTGATATTTAATACAAATTAAATGTATCAACTAGAATGATATACAGAAATTTAAAAAAAAATTATTTTGGATAAACGGTAATTGGTTATAATCGTGCAGTCAGTACTTTTATAAAAGCTATACTTAACTAGAATTTCTACGAAATAAAATATGTATCTCAATTATTGCGCATTCTTATAATTTTATTCACATTTTAATGTAAAATATAAAAATATTTCATTTCGCTTTACCACGCGCCTACCAATAATAACATATTTTGTCAGCATACATATAAGCGATGTATTAAATGTTACAAAATATTATGTTAGTGTTAGAATATTATCATTTATACATATCCGAAGTGACCATTGTCTGACTTATTTTAAGTTTGTGTGTATCTTTTTGTTTTTAAAAATAAATACTTATAAATCGTTAAGTTATAACTTAATTAAGTTTCGAAATCCGGCGCACAACAATAATATGTATAAATAGATATGCATTCGACCTTTA
This sequence comes from Eubasilissa regina, assembly GCA_022840565.1. Lineage (NCBI taxonomy): Eukaryota > Metazoa > Arthropoda > Insecta > Trichoptera > Phryganeidae > Eubasilissa > Eubasilissa regina. Next base: position 17,329,639 of record JAINEB010000007.1, read on the forward strand.
GATACCATTAAATAAAGATTGTGAAGCTAAATATGTATTCAAGTATTATTTACGAGTAAGTTTCTTACATAACCATACGATTGTGTCTCTGTGTCTCTACATTTTTATTACTTTGTATGTGCCTTGTCAGATCAGAATGTGGTGATTATATAATAGAAAACAGATTTACTTTTGTGTAACTCAATGTCATATAAGTATACAGTATTTACTTTTTATAAAAACGTTATGAATATTCTCGATTGGCTGCTAGTGACATGATGGCAAAAAAAAATACATATAAGGCCAAAAAAAAGTCAATCTTTATGTTCTGTACAGTAAGTTTGTACAAATTGTTTACTAAAAGTCATGTGTTTATTCGCCTTGTTACTCCGATTGGCACCACTGGGTTTCCCGGTTGATAGTATCGTGCGTGTGTGTATGTGAGTATTGCCGCCTTTTTTTGGAGAGCCAAGAAGACGGTAAACGACAGGCGGTCAGTTAGTCCAATGGTCCAAATAAACCACCAGTGCGCACTTCGGTCGGTCGAATTCTACCCAGACAAAAGACCAGAAAGACAGCAAGTAAAATAAAAAGGCTAGTGCGGTGTTCACATATCATGTGTGCCATTATTGTCAATCGGAAACCTGGGAACCAGCTATCGAAGAATTTACGTAAACATCATTGTTCAGAATATATCAAATCTTCTAAGGCCGATATTTTACAGCCATCATATTGCAAGATAATAAATGACATCTGGTAGAAAACCGAAGCAATCGTATTTCTTTTTTTAAGATCATTCTGGATTGTTTCAACATTTACAATGATGCACGACGCTCTGAACGATGATGTTCAAACGGCTAGACTGTATAAAGCGACTCGGTTCGGTTATTCTACGACATAATAAGAAACATACTGATTTCTAGGAGAAGTATTTATATTAATGACGTTAAACTATATTGGAATCTTATAATATATTGTAGTATTGTATTATTTTTAACATTTTTGAATCTTAACTTCTGTTCTGATATTCGTGGTAACATTTTCGATAAAATTTGACGACATTGTTCGGCCAATGTCAATTCAGCTGTATCTGAGTGGTCAACCAACATTGCGATGTTCTTGACACATTACTGAAGTACTGCATCCTGTATCCTCGAGACTACTGGGTACTGTGCACGTTTTTCCATTAAAAGGAATTTCCCCGTGAACAGATATGGTAGATGACTGAACGCAGTATAAAATAATTATACGTAAGGTGAACTATTCCATTGCTCAAGATTTATTTCAACATCACGCCGTATTCGCATGTAGGCAAACAAAAAGGATAGAATGCCGTGAATTGTCCTGACACGTGTCCTTCCACATTTATACACTGCTTTTCCATGCACGAAGCTTCTGATATAACTCTTCTTAAATAAATAAATAAATATATTTGATATTCGGCTTAGGAAATTAAATTAATCAACTAGAAAGATATACAAAAAATATTTTATTTGCTACCGGGATTAAATTAATTTGTATTAAAAATACTACACAACTATGTTTTGAAATTGCGAGTTCACAACAAAAATATGTTCTCGAAAACGTTAATGAATTAATTGTGTATATGTTTAACAAACAAGCTTTCAGTACTTTAGTCACAACATAAGTATATTTAGTGATATCACGATAATAATATTAATTTAATCCGTGCTGCCGTAATTAACCGTATCCATATAAATATGTAAGTGTGATATTTAATACTCTACTCATGTTGACTTTTTCAACCGGTCTAAATTTATTCCATCCACTATCATATTATTCAGTTTATTTCCCTGATAAAATAATAATTAATAATTACTGAATTAAGGTTAATTTTTATTATTAATAATTTAATTATGATTAATGATTAACACGCAACTGTCCTATTGCATGCATACTATTTACCTAACATAAACCTAAAAAATAATGTATAAATAATTGAAATTTTGACAGTAGATCTGATCACACGGTTAACACGCTAGCCTAAACATTACGAGTCGAAGACACAATTTGGCGCCCATGGGTATCAGTAATAATTATTATAAAATCACGGCGAGTGACCACTTATATTTGTTGATATTGAAACATTGATCGATAATGGTTGTTCTATGTATTATACACTGGTCAGATCTGAAGAGTTAGGTCGAAGAACTCTGTCGTGGCAACCCCATACTGGATCAATTTCGCTCAAATATTCGAGCAACTCGGCGAAATTATTTAAATTTATCTTATCTGTTTTCTATGTATACATTTCTATGTGTGTCTTTATGAAACACATAGATCGAGCATACATAGATAGAACACGTCCCCTGTGCAGTTGTCGCTCTTTTTGCTCTGTGAATGCAGATAAAAGTAATTTCATTCTATATTTTATGTGCTTATTATCAATAAATTTTGTTTCCTATTTAAATGTTAAGCAACATAATTATTTATTTTTATTCGTTTAGTGCCCTGTTCGCTCAACGGACGTTGGCTATAATCACTTTATTTACCGCGGACCGGAAAAGCTCTACAGTGGACTGGCCAAACCATTGTCTCACGTTCTTCAGACATGATGTTCTCCTTCATCCAGGGCCCCGATTTCCAGCAATCTTTCCCTGCATTATGAGGTGCAAGATCTCATACTTTTCCGGATGTTTCATTACATGTCCGAGTTATTACATCTTCATTCGTGACTCTATCCATCCAGCTTATTTTAAGCATTCTTCTGTATATCCACATCTCAAATGCTTCAAGTCGACTTATTTTTTCTTCAGTAAGTGTCCATGCTTACATTCCATAAAATAAAATCGAGAACACATAGCATCTGACCATTCTTATTCGTAATCTAAGGTTGAGATCATGCGGACAAAGGTTGCACAAGCTCGCTCAATGGGGCGTTTGATTTCAACAGAAAGACCATTATTATTTAACTACTCGTAATATTACGATCATAGTACTTTACGCAACCTGAGATTAACCTGGCAGGCCGAGGTCCAGGACAGAGACGCAGTGCAAGCATTGCACCAACAAGAATAATATCATGATCAATTAAAATTAATTTATAATAATTGAATTGATCAACCCTGAATCGCCCTCCGTGAAACAGCCCGGGGTCCCGCATTTTGCTCTCCACAAAACGGCCGGTGTTTTTGTCCCCTGTCTGCTGTATATCTTTTTTGTCTCCCTAAAGCCCCGCTACATTCTGTGTCGTTTTATGTGTTCTCTTTCTTTTTCACCTTTTTAGTTTCGGCTCTGCGCTGTGAAGGGATTAGTCTTTATCATTCTATCATTGTACGTCGGGTACAGACGAGGCACGGGGCAAAAAGGTCAGGCGCGCGGCCCGTCCGCGAACGGTTCAAATTTTATTTTCCGTTTCGTATTTTTTCGTATTTTCCGTTTCGTATTTCCATCATTTACTGAAAAAGCAGTGTATATAATACGTTATGTTACAATCTCGATTATCTTAGAGCTTGATGTTAGTTTTGCGGTATTACTCAGTTGGAAATCCGAAGAACTATAATGAATTTATTACATGGTTTTTAGAGTCAAATAATAAACAAGCTAATCTATAAATTTAAAAAAATTCTTTTAATAATTTTCTTCAGGGCTTAATTCATTATTGTATCAAGATGCACTATTGTCGAAATTGTTTATATACGTAAACTATTACTTTACAAAATGGTGTACGAAGACGAAATATGTAATATATAATGTATAAATATGTAATGTATAAAAATAAATTATTTAATTTATCAGATCATATGTTTACCCACTATTAAAATAGCGGGAAGCAGTGGAGAAAAATAGTGTTGTTAAATAATCTTACTTTAAATTCAATTATAAAAAATATCTCAAATTCTATACAAACAGCTTTTTACACTAATAACAAATTAAAGAATTATGTATTAAATAACAAGGATATGGACGATATTTAAAAAAAATCGGGGTTTAAAAATTAATTTGCAATGATTGCGATGATTTTTATATAGGTAAAACTTGCAGAAATTTTGATATTAGAATTAAGGAGCACTTGAGATGCCTGAATAACAATAACTATTCAGAATTCTCTGATCACCTTTTAGAAACAAACCATGTATTTAATTATTAACAAGGGCTTAGAAATTATACATACAAATACTAGGGGTTTACAGTTAGATAAATTTGAAATTTTAGAAATAAGAAAAAGTGTTAATAGTAAGCCAAATATTATAAATAACCAAATCCTCTTTGCAAATAGTCACCTTTTAAATTTCTTACTTATTCACCACTTTATAGTTTTGTTATTATATATGCTTGTATTTTTAATTTCAGTATACATTGTTTCCTTAAGAAGATACCGTAGGTATCGAAACATGTAGAATATCAATAAATAGTGGTTTAAACAAAGTATTTTGTCTAATTCTTTATATAAATTATTTCAATTTTTTATTATTAAATTTTTACGGCGTGTTGGCTATTATTAAAAATTAGAAATACATATCTAAATTATTTTAAACAATATGCGCTATCGCCTTTTAGATTTAGCAATATTTGTTTTCAGAGATTTTGTAATATTAATTCGGACGTCGTGGATAGATCTGAGTATACTCATATACAACGGTGCCGGTGGTGGCCAGGACGTATACTCCGCCTAGAATTTTGTACATCAAATATCGTGCAGCGGATGGCTATTACGAGAATGGAAAAAAAAAAACATAGGACCGGAGCATTTCACAAAACGTGAAAGTCATTACGAGGAAATTTATAGTTTTTTGTAGTTAAGAATTGGATCATCTGCGCGCGCGTCGGTCACATTCTTTCAACCATTGGAGACATGTTAAATATGTGAACTCAAAATAAATAAACAGACATCCTTAAATTTACATATAATAGTTTTTTCGACGCCTTTTACAAATGCTAATTTATTGCTATTTTTAAGAGTAGCAAAATCAACTTTGTGGTTAAAATCCATTATTTTTATTTGTCAACTTTGTTTTGTTAACCACTTAATGAATTAAAAATACATCTACCGGTTTCGAAAAATATCATTTTCTTCTTTAAGATGTCATTAACATGTTTCATTATTCATTAAGTGGTTAATAAAACATAGTTAACAATTGAAAATAATTTATTGCTGGTTAAAAAGGGAGGCTAAAAACAATTACCGCCCTAGTACTTTCTTTATTTAGACCACCGTTCATATATTATAGTATATTAATACCTTGAATACTTAAAAGTTGGTTAATAATATGTTCATTAATAATTAAAAAGTTAGATATATTGGAGAATTTAGAAATATTTCATAATAAGAATAATAATAAACATTCAAATACCGCACTTTACATTCCCTCTCTTATCCATTTTAACTCCATGCCCACCCTCACCCTCACCACCGTTAACTGCAAGCACACCATATATTATTGTCTGAAAGTGTTTTTAATTTTAGTTGAATTATATTATTGATAATGGGAAGATGTTCCCGAAAGCATTCTAATGTTTAATTAAATACAATAAAATATAGTGGAATAAAAGAGTGTTTTAACTCAATTTACAAAATAACATGAATAATTGTTACAATATGCGAGAACTCTAGCATACAACGTAGTTTCGAGAGTGATAATGATCAATCTCACGATCGAGAAGTACGATAGCGTGTTGATAAACATTTAACAATCACCGAATATCAGATGCGCGGCGTACCTCTGTTCACTCGAGCCGGGTAAATAAATATTTATAATTCACGGCTAACTGCCAATTGGGTGGCAATTGATATCTGAAATAACGGTATTGCAATTATCGATTTGGGCGGCAGTTGATGCTTTCATGGCTGCGTGATTTCTGATGCCAGTGAGGTCAACAATTGATTGATTTTAATTTGTGTAATTTGAAATTGCAGATTGGCGTAGGTGTGCACGTCATGCGTATTGGACACTGTGCTCGTGGATTATTAAAAGCACGTGGCATTGGGCAAGTTCATTTTTAAGCCAGATGCTCGCCAATGATACCGGGCAACGTCTTAAAAACCTAGGGCTGTGCAATCGTTTAAAAATCTATCGTTTCTCGCTACGTTACGTCGGCCGACGTAAATTGGCGAGCGTTGACTTTTCGAACTAACGTTCCCTTCGCGCGCGGCTGTTCCCCTCTTCATAAGGTTCAGTATGTGTTCAGTGGTGCCCTCCGCCGTTCGCCAATTTACGTTGGTCGGACTATATCAGCTAGTCTTATTTTCATCACACAAGATTTTCCATTATTAATCGCCGCTTTTTTTCAGTTTTTGATTTTTAAGGTAGATACGCCATTGAAGACATTGTTGCTCCATTTTCATTTAACGTGTATTTATTTTTGTTTGCTAATTATTTAGTTCTTTAATTCTCATACAGATTGACGAAAGCTTGCGTACACATTAATTTGTGACATTTTATTTTTTGTCGTCCGTTAGTAATCTATCTACATTTTATTGGGAAAATATCGTTCGGACAACTTTAGTACGGGATTATACAGTTTGCTCAATTTTTATACATATTTTTTATAAATTGATGTGTACCTATGTCTTTTCATTGAATGTTACATAATAATAGTGATGGAAGCATGCACGTTTATATATTGTAGCAATGAAAATGTGCAAATCTATAATAATAATAATCGATAATTTGTATAGCGCCATTTTCGTAAAAACTTTCACCTCAAGAGCGCTTTACACATGAACTGTTTATAGTTCTACAATTATCTTTGTTTTTAAAATTTAAAATTGTTATTTTCACTAATGGAAATGACATTTTGAAAAGGTGCGTTTTTAGTTTATTCTTAAATAAAGTCTCTGATGCACTGTTTCTTATGACGGAGAGCAAATAGTTCAACGCTTTTGGGCCTGCCATCGCAAATGGCCGTTCACTAAATTTATACTTCTGGCGACGGTTGGTTCTACAACCCGTCCTGCGGCTGAAGTAGAGGCTGACCTGAGAGTTTGACGTTTATTATTCAAATTATCTGGGATACAAAGTTATTGAAGATACAGAGGCGCCATGTTATGTGTCGCGTTGTATGTCAACCAGCACAGCAGAATCGGAGCCAATGTATCTGATGTAAAAGGGATGTTATATGAGAGAATTTGGAAACTCCATATATTATCCGTGGTGCCGCATTTAGAATGGATTGTAATTTATTCAGCTATAAGGAAAATAATGATATAAATGACTTTGTAAACACGCTTTTTTTTTGTTGCTGAATTTAAGTTACAATTTATTTTGTAAATTTTAGTTTAACAGCTTTACTTAGTTAATTATTTATATAAATAATTTTTGCAACAATGTGGATCCCATAAGAAATTACCATCTAATTAAGGCAGGAGATAAAAACACGCATAACATATCAGGTAGATATATTCGTATATGTGCCGTTATAAGTAAGAGATTTATCAAATTTCTTGATCAAGTAGTTTTTCTTTATGGCATCTACTTACTTTGTCTACAGCAGGCAGTTGGGTGTTCGACAGTTACGAAGCAGTACTTGCTTAGTAAACATTTTTTATATAAAAGCATTAAATTAACTCACGGTCAGAATAAAACAATAATTATTTTCGTGAATTTATTTTCGATTTTACCAACACCCTCCTTACTCTCCGGACTCTGTGCCGACATGTTTCGAGTAATGAAAAACGCATTGAATGAGATTTCGATGTCGTTAAAACATGCAAAATTCTTCGAGGAAGAAATTAAGTTAGGACGGTAGTACTTTACCTGATGATTAAATTGATTGTAACATTCTTCGTACATTTAAATTGTAATTATTTGTGATTCAATCCGATAATATAGTGTTTGTGTATTAATGTAAAATATGAATTCCCTCGCGGTTTCCACTCAACAAACAAATGTCCCGCACGTTCCCACCCCACCGCTACCCCGCCCCGCTCCAACCCCACCGCCGAGGCTGGCGCGCGCCGCAGCGCAGCCCTAATGGCGGATAATTGTATCGGATATGATTGTGTTCGGTAATCTGCGGCGAGCGCGGTCCTATATAAGCCGATGCTCCGGAAACCAGTGTTGTCGTACCTTTCACTGGACACGCTGAATTGAATCATCAACAATCACGCAATGTATTTTGTTTTGAATTTTGTCCTGTAGGGGTGACGCTTAGTTTTATTTTTTGTGCGTATTTCGTTCTAGATGTTTTCAATTAGTCATTGAAATTTAGATGCCAATTCGGTTTTTACCACAATTAGTAAACTATGAACTTTCTCAACGACTTTATAGGTTATTTTCGTCTATTAAAGCGAAGACGCATATTCAGAACACCGCGCGGTGCGAGAGTTGCGTTTAGTTCGTGCGTGTACGTCTGGGACAGTTTTTCGAAAAAACTACACGGTTCTAGTTAACACGAGAACTGAATTATTTTCGTGTAGATCATACTTAGTACGTAAAATGTCAAATAAATATTTAATTTACATTTATTTCCCAAAGATTATAGTTATGCACGGCATTTTTGATTATATAGAATGCACGCTCCCGCTTATATGTATGTAGTGTACAACACATGATAATCTTAAGATTGAGAGTCGTGCGATCGCATCCGATCCATCTAAATTGGAGATCTTGACGGGCACCGAGATTTCCTCGTCCAAGTTGGAACACCGCTGACCTGACCACGCAATTACCGCTATCTTGACAATGATAATTTACTGCTGAATTGCATGTGAATAATTTATCGAGATGATTAACTTTATTGGCCGCGGAGCATCTCGGAGCCGAGGTACAGAGCGACGTTGCCAGCTTTCCAATGTAATTTACTGACATCTATTGATAGCTGTAGAGCAATTTCAACACAGACAACGCTGCTATTATGTGTCTTTACGTGTTAAATAACTTATGCTTTCAGCTCTAGTGCGGTTACGGTAATAACATCGTCAATGTATCTTATGTGAGCGTCTTCAACCCCTGATCTGTGACTAGCAGTTGTCAGTTTATTTATATGTTTAAAACTGTCTGCATACTGCACTATTGTGAGTTTCACATCAAAGATGATCCATTTAAATAATACGTATCTCGAGTACCTAATATCAAAAGTGTTATTAAATTATCATATAAGTAGGTATATTACAAACTTTTTTGTGTTAGAATTAAATGTATCGTTTTATATTTATTCATTTTTTAGCATAAAAATTTTAATATTTTATTTTATTTGAAAACTGGTTACGCCTGGCGGGCGACATTTGTAGCAAGTTTAATTTATTTTTATTTGTATTTTGACACCACACTTGCATACCTTTTCGGAATAATGAGAAATGATTCGGTGAAAAGAATTTTTGTGATTCTTTAACATGGATGCTTATATTAATTACCCTAACATTAGTAGATATTTTAAATTGTATACGACAGTCTAAATAGTCTCTGTCGCCAGGCGGAGTCGGCATGACTTTCGCATGCCACGCTTTGGTTACAAAACGTGCCTGACGCGCGTGCGTCGTGCTACTACCGGAGTGGCACATTACGCATTCAAATTATTTTAAGAATATGTCTGATCGAGTATTTGATTTGCATTTGGTTAAGTTTATCAACATAATAAATTAATTAGTCGTGGCTATAACCGCCGCCAAGCGACTAGCGATAGTCGTCTGTTCGATTCTAGTGTTTAAATATTACATAATTATACTCTATACAACAAGGTTCTATACAAAAATTTCTCCATCAAATTGACTTTTGACATTGGTTAGGAATTTCGTTTACCCTGGCTTCGGACGAACGAACTGAATTGATTATCATTTTCTTATCAACTCCCAGTTTTGTTAGGGGAGAGTGTCCCGATTGCCAATTTGGCTTCTTGACTCGTTAGAGCCATCATTGTTTTGTGTTGTTTCATCCTTGTCGTGTCTCCATTTCGCTCCGCAGCACCCCCTCCACCCACCGGGCTGGGCGCCACGATCCGCCATTTTGTCGACTGCACTGTGCTTTCTGCTGCGCTGCAAAAAGCCGTGCGGGGCAATGGGCGCCTACAAAAAAAAAACAGCGCACGTTAAATCCCCACATTCAACTAAAACCTGCAACATTCTGCTCGGAAGAGCCCGGAATTACCTTTTTTATGCTCAGCTGTGCTGCAGCTTTCGAATGAAATGCTAATTTTTAATACTTTATCTACAAAGATTTCTCTTTTGAATTACACGACTGCTTCGTGGTTTATTTTTATTCTTCGCATCAGTCTTATGCTATTTGTTAAGTTATATCCTTCTAGTAGTTCGATGGCTTAGCCCATTTTATCTTTCATTTTTTGCGTCAATCTCGAGCTATTTGAATATTTTATAATCTTCTAGTGGTTCGATGGCTTAGCCCATTTTATCCTTCATAGGTCGCGTCAATTTTGTGCTATTTAAATATGTTTATAACCTTTTAGTGGCTCGATGGCTTAGCCCATTTTATCCTTTATAGGTCGCATCAATCTTTTGCTATTTGAATATGTTATAACCTTTTAGTGGCTCGATGGCTGAGCCCATTTGATCCTTTATAGTTCGCGTCAATCTCCTGCTATTTGAATATGTTATAACTTTCTAGTGGCTCGCAGGCTTAGCCCATTTTATCCTTCATAGTTTGCGTCAATGTGCTATTTCAATTTGTTATAATCTTCTAGTGGCTCGATGGCTCAGCCCATTTGATCCTTTATAGTTCGCGTCAATCTCCTGCTATTTGAATATGTTATAAATTTCTAGTGGCTCGCAGGCTTAGCCCATTTTATCCTTCATAGTTTGCGTCAATGTGCTATTTGAATTTGTTATAATCTTCTAGTGGCTCGATGGCTCAGCTCATTTTATCTTTCATAGGTCGCATCAATCTTGTGCTATTTGAATATGTTATAAACTTTTAGTGGCTCGATGGCTGAGCCCATTTTATCCTTCACAGTTCGCGTCAATTTGACAATGACACTTTTGAAAATTATAAAAAAGTAGTTTAATAATAAATACGACATCCAATACGGTTTATTGTGAATTTTATTTCATGAAACTATATTTTTGAATGCAATACAATTATTATTGACCCAACGGCATGAAGTCTGATCTAATATTAGATTTATTTTTATATTGGTAGGTAGGTACCTAAAGTACCTTTTACTGTGAATAAAACCGATATAGCAAATAACGGGATACAAGATAACAAATATAATTATGCATATATTGGCGGAAAACCATAATTTTCACCAAATAAATATCAACGCAAATGCAGTATTACGAGTACTTAACGTATATTTTTACATTCCATTGAACAGCTATTGTGAGCGCCAACAAATTGTATTACGTGATATAAGCTCCTTAATTTTTTCGAAGAGCTAATAGTATATTTTTTTGAATTTTTAAATATATTTTATTGAAAGTTTACTCGAGGTAAAACGTTCTCACGTATTCTTAATATTTTCAACCATTTTATGCCGTGCTTTGAATCCGTACATCGTACATCGAAGGCATGTGTACATAGTATTCGACGTCACACTCGTATTGCTTTATAGACCTGAGGTTTGGATTCTTAAAAGGCTGGAGAGGTACTAAGACGCCTCAATAAGTCTAGAGAACTAATAACAACTGTCAAATAAAATAAAGCTGTATACCTCGGACATTTTCCTCTGCAAAGATAAATATGATCTCTTATAACTCGTTATTCAGGGAAAGACAAAAAGTAACAGAGATAGAAGAGTTTATCTTGGTTGCGCAATCTCAGAAAATGATGCAATATCAGAAACGTCGGTGATCTTATACACGAAGAACAAAAGGTGAGCGTTGTAGGCAAAATGAATATGATGTATTTTGATGGTTATTTTAAATTGTTAACTTTGTTTTATTAACCACATAATGAATTAAAATTCATCTACCGGTTTCGAAAAATATAATTTTCATCTTCAGGATTTTAATAACTAATCAAAAACATGATATTTTTTCTTTAACAGAATCTATTTTTGAAAAACAATAATTATTTAAAAATAAATTTAGTAGCTAACTTAAATTGTTACTTGATACAAAATTACTAGAATAATTTAATTTAGAAAAAAAAAATTAATGCGAATTTAAGAAACAATGACATGTGTTTTTGATTAGTTATTGAAGAAAATTATATTTTTCGAAACCGGTAGATGTATTTTAATTCATTAAGTGGTAAATAAAACAATGTTAACAATTTTAAACAATGGATTTTGCCAATCTTAAAAATATTTTGATGGTTTTATGACAACCAATTTCAAAAAAGGGTAATGTCAGAATCTCAAAAAACCAATAAACTTTTATGAATGTGGAGAAAGTGAAGCATGTATGACATTTCATCACCTCTGCATACCCATATAGAATACGACGTAACGCTATTATTATTTATTGGCTTATCAAATAACTTTTTTGTTTTTTAATTGCCAGTTAAATGTGGATACGTGTCATAGTTGTTTTTTTTATAACAGTCTATAGATAATATACACTCGGGTCTCTTTTTATGTGGTAGATATGTTCCATAGGAAAATGCATAAAAAAAAACTAGACACTAGATACGTTCCATAATTTTCGAAAATTTGCTGACGGTTGTAGGAACCATAGACAATTTAGCTGTAAACTAACAGACGGTTATATGATGACACCGGTAAGATTTACTACCGGACCATCGTCGGTTAGTTTATTATTGGTAAACTAACTGATATTTGGTCCGACGTTTATAAGAACGGCCATTATAGTAAATAACGTACCTGCAACACGTCTGCATGTCGAATGCTCACTGATCATTTCTGAAAACAGCGGAGGGGAGAAACGCGTCCAGACATGCCCAACTTCACTTGGTTTCGGCTGAATTGTACTGGCGCAGACTGTGTTTGCATATACAGACAAAATTCTCCGAATTTTTGACCCTTTCAACATGTCAAATTGGTCTAAAATAGTTATTAAAAAAAAAAAACTTCTTGAAATATAAACCGCATAACTTCAAAACCGCATAAAAATAGTACGCATAAAAAGAGACCCGAGTGTAGCTAACTTACGATTAGAGCTTTCTTCTTCACAAGTACCGTTGTACTGTATTATTATTATTAATATTATTAGAATCAGTAATAATATTAAATTCTATGTACTTGATTACATTAATTAGAAAGATATACATGTAAAATCAATTTTATCAAAAAATATTGTTGTTGCGCTACCAGGATTCTAATCTGAATCTTTTTTCCAATCCGGGGAAGGTGCGTTACCAACTATGCTACAGCGATAGTACAAATTTAATTAGCATTTAAAATATCACAGACCCATGTTCTTAATAATTACAACTTTACAATAAGAATGTGTTCTATTTAATAATATATAAGTTATATCAATGTGTCCAAAATTTCATAAAAATGAATTGTTAATTCTGGCGTCTGCTATCGGTTTACTCATAGGTATTTGAGATTCCGTAAAACCAATGTACATGGGTTTCAAATAATGGAACGATTGATGTATGTATGTAAGTGTAACCATATGGATTTGATAATTTGTCTTTCTTTCTATCTTTCTAATTAATACATTTAATTAGTATTTAAAATATCACAGACCGTCTGTTCTGAATAATTACAACTTCACAATAACAATGTGTCCTCCTTTATAATATTATTTAATTGTTAATTTCTCCAGTCATACAAGTACATTACAACCAATTCGATGGCGTCCAAACGTATGTATTTTTGAAAAAATCCAGCCCGCCAATTTTTCTCTTTTACATAGGAATTCCTCCATTTTGCGGTGAGACGGATCGATATTTGATAATCAAATTGCCTCCGCTTTGTAAAACCATCGGTGCAGCAATACACACACATGTACACGCACACAGTCGCACAGAAACAGATTTTTTCTCGATCCACGAATTGAATTTTTTTCATTCGCGTCGCAAAATTATTACTAAACTATATACACATTATCTGCTTTGCAAATAAGATTATTTTTTCCCAATCAGGCTTGATATTTTATGTCTTATTTATTTAGATAGATTTTTTTTTAGCGACTCTGTATCTTCAAATATCAGATGTTAAATATAAATAAACATTGAAATTGCTCTCGCACATTTGAAGAAAGCATTGTCATATTTATCAATTATTATTTTTAATTACTATACAAATACCGACTAATAATATATAAGTTGTATCGATTCGTCCAAAATTGAATAAAAATGAATTGTTGATTCTGGCGTCTCCTGTCGGATTACTCTAAGGTATTTGAGTTTCCGTATAAATATAGTAGACGGCTTTCAAATAATGGAACGATAGATGTATTAATTTGAAAAGTGTAACATATAGGTTCGAAAATTTATGGGGTATGTGCTGAAGCATAGTCGGTTTAATGCACGTTCCCCGGATTGGAAAGAGATCCAGGTTCGAATCCCGGTAGCAACAACAATATTTTTCGATCAAATTGATAGTATATGTATATTTTTCTAATTAATACATTTAATTAGTATTTAAAATATCACAGACCGTCTGTTCTGAATAATTACATCACCACATAACTAATCCACCGCAACAGCAATATTTTTCGATAAAATTGATTTTACATGTATATCTTTCTAATTTCCTAATACATTTATTTAGTATTTAGAATATATCATATATATTTTTTAAAATAGAAAAAGCCAGATAACCAACCATTAAATATTATATATAAATATAAAACAATATAAAATATATAAATAATATAAAACAATATAATACACGAACAGAGAAAATAACATAGTGAGAAAATAAAATAATATACGATCCAATTAATACGAGATAAGTTTATGGTTATTATATATTTTTGCATAGATTTTTTATTAAATGTTTTCACAATTCTTTTAACAATTATTATCATTCAGCACAACGTCACAGAAATGAAATGTGTGACGAGCACACTGAATCCGAATGATCCTTCATTCTGATTGTATGGAAGCGATTTAATTTGGGATTTTTTTTTGTACCATTTGGCTTCCCCTCACGTGAATTTCCATGTGAAAAACGACCCCGGCCGGATCGGGAGTTTGGGGATGAAAGAATCCGATCTGTGTTTCCAGTTCAGAGAACTTCGAATTCCGCTTTTTTGCCGCGTTTTTTACGAGTCTACAACGTTTTTTTTTTTATAACTTAATTGACTTCCACGCTCGTTAGTATTTTAATCTCCGGCAATTTCGTCCGATTGGACCCGACGGGTGACACGTTTCAAGATAACACTTAATTTGTTTGATTTTAATGTGTATGACCAGTCTTATTATTATTATTATTATTATTATTATTATTATTAAATATCTACCATGCATTTAAAATAAAGATTACTCGGTAACATGTCATATTTTACATATTCAGCTAAGTAAGCGCTTTGTAATATATTATTAATTTTTTTATAACCATTTTGTCATGATTTCAGTTGATGGCGTGTGAGTAAAAGAGGTATAATCTCGAGAAGCTTTGTTTTGAGATAGTTTTAAATATAATTGCAATAAAATAAACGCGAAAGTAGTTCAATATTGCAATTAAAATATTTCAAATTCAAAATTATTTTTGTGCAGATATTCTGCAGTCATGAGCTATTAGCCAAAACCTTCGAATGCGAATGATTAGATGTTACGTGTTCTCAGTATTATTCTACAGAAGGAAACTGCGGACGCTTACCGAAATAATGCTAAGGCGATGTGGATCTATAGAATAATGCTCAAGATAACGAGCTACGTTGGACAGTGTATAAAACTGTTTTGAATCGAATTAACAAAGACAAGGAAGTTACCAACATAATTAAAATTCGAAAGCTCCAATATAATGACGTATTGTGAGGCATTCAGAAAAGTATCAAAAAGATGGCGAACCTTGTGGATGAATATCTACGGCAATGATTTGAACAGATAATGTTGCAGCTTTTCTCGAGAAGAGGAAGACTTGAACATGTTTATGTATATATGTATGTGTTACAAAATAAGTTTCTTGGTTGACCCTTGTATGTTGGTACTGTGGACGATCATTGTTGTCCCAACGTGAAGTGTTGCTCTAAAACAATCGTGGAACATTCTCATCAGGCTGGCAGTTCAGCGTTGAGTAAAAACACTAATTCTCACTTTGTATAATTAGGATGTTTGGCGTCTCGTAATTATTTGTTTGTCGTGAGAAAATGTTAATTTTAATGCATTTACTTTTAATGTAATTTGTCTGTATTAAGCCAGATGTTTGGAAGTCTGATACTGTTAGTTAAACTATTGTTAAGTTTTGTAATAATAATATTTTGTATATGTTTTAATTATGACCGTCTTAGAATTGTTGACTGGGCTTACTGATATTTATACTTTTAATATGAGGCTATTAAAAATATACTTCTGCTTCATTTCTCGTCTGTCTACGCGGGCGCTCGAAGAAAAATAAATATTAAAAATATTTTTATTACAAAAGTTATTGCCCGCGTCCTTTGATCCTCAAAGGCATTTACGAGGTAACCTTACACACAAATAATAATATATTATATTATACAAAACATCTCTAGAATTCTATGAAATGAATATAAATCCGCTCATCTTAGTTCATATTCATATTATTATTTATATGGAGTACAAGCATTGCTTGTTAGCCGATGTGCGCCATGTCAAATGTTTTATGTCGTCGTTAGACTAACAAAGCCCCGTTCTAAATTATTATGATTGTAAGCATCAAGCTCTCCAGTTCGTTATACTTACTATGAAAATGAACATGGTCCACATGTCACTGTCCGTGACTGTTTTGCAAGACTATTATAATGAGGAAACTTGCATAGATTGTGCTATAAATTTCTTATAATTTTCAAACTGTATACATATATACGTAAATATCCTACGAACATTTCCGCGTATTCAAAATAATCCCATAAATTAAAAGAATTTATTTCACGATCAAAGAAAAATGCTCGTTATAAAATTGTTGAGCACGTGGTATGAGCACATCATAATTAAAAAAGTTTTTAAAGGATCCGAGCTTTTGCGAACGCTATTGTACATTCTGAATTTAAAAATGTACGGACACGGACTTGGCTAAGCTGAACAGTTTTTCCAAATTTATTTTTGTAGTTTGGTCGGTCGAACAACGAACGATGTCACTTAATAGCACAGCAAATATTATATTATCAAACATTGTATTAGTTTTCATTCATACATTTCATTGAAGAAAATTGTCAAATTACTTAAATCAAAATCGATAAAAAATGTAACATTGCAATGCTGCTCTAAGGAGATTTAAATTAATATGGATTAAAAATAATAAGGTGATTTAACTTTTTATATTGTCAAAAAATCGTTAATACATATTATTTTTTATCTCTGACTTACTGATACAGTGAAACCCCGATTTTACATGCCCGGAATTCACGTTTTTGCGTGTTATTTCTGCAGTCCCGTGTCGTTTTAGTACATTATAAACCCTATCTTACGTTTGTCTTTCCTGTAATTTACATCTAAAATTTATTGAAATTTGTTCGCTCTTCGCCATAGAGCCAAGAGTGTGTTAGTAGTTTGCTTGTCGTATATACGCATTTTTCATTCTGATAGCTACGTAAGTTGTACGTTTCGTTGTTTAATTGTTTTTTTACAAGCTGGGATCAACAAAAAAAATTGCGTAGAAGATAGTATACACAGCATTGATGGCTGGGAAAGAATTAATGAATAACCCTTGCAGATTTACTTAGACGATGACTCCAACGTAATAACATAGGACGTAGTGGAAATTGATGAAATAATGAACAGTCGCATAAACGAAAACTTGATAGAAGAAGAACCTTCCTACAAAGAAGTGTCTGCTCATCCCATAAACTCAGTTCCTACAAAGGACGATGCCATGAGGCATGTTGAAAGCATCAAAGCATATTTTACTAGTATTAGCAATGTACCACCAGAATTCTTTAATTTAATTCACAATATTAAAAGATCTATTTAAAAACAACAGAAAAACATGCAGCAAAAAACATTGTTAATTTTTTTTAATACCCCCAATTTCCTTTTTTTTGTTGGTCCCTTCATAAACGTGAAATCGGCATTTCACTGTAGTTTTATTTTTATCTTAGTACAAAAGATTTTTTCACGTCAATGAAGATACACCTTGTCAGTGCGAAACTTGGATTCAAGCTGCTGGTTTACCTAGTCACGCCAGGTTTTTCGTGGATGTGATTTCTGGTGCCATCAACACTTGCGTCGTATAACTTTCTTGCCATCCTCTTCTGAATCATTCGTTTCACATAACCAAACATACTTAATCCTGTTCTTCTTTCCTGCTTTATGTCAGTATTGACATATAGTGGCCTCAATCAGATGAGACGCTGCTAGTAATGCACCTCCACAATTCCCGGTCCTGGATCGCTCTCGGGTCTCTCGTCTCTCTAGTTAGATGATATCCATCTCTCCACTGTTGTGGCACTCTTCCAAGTCTTCTTCTTCTTACTTTGACGCATAATGTGGCCGAAGAATTGGAAGAATAAGATTGGCTGTAGTCGCGCGCTGTTCACATTAGTGAAGTATGAACCGACATTTAAAAATATTTTTTTAAGAAAATCACAATATTATTGTGAAGTTGCAGTTTTTCAGAACATAGTTCTGTGATATTTGCAACTCGTTCGCCTTAGAAATATAAAAGTTGTATTAATGATTCCAAATTTAATAAAATTTATTAATTCTGGCGTCTCCTATCGGATTATACTCAAAGGTATTTGAAATTCTCAGTAATGTGAAGTGGATTGCTTTTAAAAATGGAATAACGATAATAATTCGAAAATTTGTCGTTAACTTTCTATGTTGACATGGTGTAACGGTCAGCGCATTTCCACGAAAATGATCAGTTCCTGTTTGGAATCCCGATGGCAACAACATATTTTTTCGATAAATTGACTTTATCTGTATATCTTTCTAATTTTCACAATAATTTGTATTAACAACATAATTTTAGTTCTTTGCTTGATGTCACGGTCTTTCTCTACAGTTGGTTCATAGTAACCTTAGCTAGTTGTATACGTCTCACTGTCACCAGTGATCATGGTCAGCGCTTCTAAATTAATTGTCTCTTGAATAACCTACTATTTGGGAAGTTTGTTGTGATGCATCAACACGATCCACAACCAGTATTTTCGTTCACTCATATTTATAATAATTCTTAATATTTTTTATTCTTTACTATATTGTAGACGGATTTACCACATGTGTATGTGTGTATTACTTTCGCACGCAATCTAAATTTATTTGTTAAAATCACTTTTCTCTTCGTTATTACAATGATTAAATAATTTAGTTTTGCGTTCATTTAGTGTTCCTAAACATATTTCTACGCTTGTGTGTAAACGGTCGGTGTTTCAGGGGTGGTTTTGAGGGCCCAAGCCACAAATGTGCGGTGACCTCTGGGAGGCCGCACGCCCCGCGCCCCGCGCCGCTCCGCGCCGCCGCCCTGCGGTCGGGGCGGCTCGGGGTACAATGGATCAGAGACTCTTAAGGTCAGATAGGACGAGCCGACGCTGTGCGGCTCAGGCTTGCGAGCGAATATTTTTATTAGTTTTTTTGTATCCTTATCATTGGTTTAACAGTATTATATAGTAAATGAATAGACATGAAATAAAGTGTACATATAGGAGAGGGGTTTGGAACATTAGTTGCGGGACGAGGGGCAATCGACATACATATATCAAACGAAACATACATCCGATAGTTTAAGACATATTTATGCAACAGAAAAAGTATTTACTCTTCGAAAATTAAATCTTTGTCTAAACAAGACGTATTTTTTACATTAATGCATATTATATTTTCGTTTCACTCGAGTAATATTTAAAAAAAAGTCGCGGAGCTATTTGATTGCGGAAGTGGTACCAAAATGATCACGTGGTTGATACCAAAATGGAAATATTGGGACAAGGAATTTACTTCATTGTCCTAATATTTTCGTTTTTTTTTTTTTACTAATAATGTGGTATGTAATTCAAGAAACCTTACAATTTTAGTTTCTATAAGTAAACCGAATTTTAATTAACTAATTTTAAAATATTTTTTTTATAAATCAGAACTTTTTTTTTAACATTATTTGGTATTGCTGTTTTGACTATTATAGACCGTATCCACTGATGAGATTTTTATGAGATTCTTTGGAGACAACTCTCGGCTTTCGTAGTCTACCGTGTATACATCAAACCTCACTTCATTCAACGCCTCAACCATCAAACGTCAGTCCATTGACCGTTGATGGTCCAATTGTTTGTAATTTAATCACATTTTTAAAATTATTTTCCAAATTATAATATAACAATATTTATGGTACTTAGGTACAATAATTTTTTTTTCGTACTACGCTTCTCTTTAAAGCCTATGCTTGTGTAGAAAAGTGGACTGTATATATCAATAAAAATTATTGTTTACAATAAGTATTAAATAATATAATAAAAATAATAGCATTAGCGACACAAATAATATTATAACTCAAATTTAGGGCTACATGTTTATTTTGAAGCTCACTTGTTTTTTTTACATCTTGTGTTTTTTAGTAGAATTTTTTAGTTCTTTAGTATCACTATTTTTCCTAATGTTTTTAGGTTAGCTATTAAAAATTTTTTTCCCTAGGTGTGCAAATGATATAGCATGAAAATACAAATTTAAATCTAGTACGTATTTTGTTTGTCTAATTTTACAGAATAAATAGTTGCATGTAGGTCACTAAGGTTCCATGAGAAGGTTTTGCGCACGTGTCGAATCTCGTTCCGTGCCGTGTACATGTGTCTGTCTCGCTAATCTGAAACGGTGGTCTCTGAGTTTATTTCCATATCATAATCACACGTACTGATTGATGTACGCGGTGCTGACATTTATCTCAACTAAACTTTTAAGACTTATATTTCATCGTATCGTATTCCGATGTACTTATAATTCAAAGAATATGATTTAGAAAATAAAAAAATTATAGAACATATAGTACAGTACAAGAATAGACCAAGCTATATATAATATTTTACGTGTTTAGACATTAATTAAATTTTAACCTTCTTCTGTTGACAGTTCTGTCAATCTTTAATACGTATACCATATATGTGTATAATTTTTAACATAATTAGTTTTATCTAGTTTCTCTACTCAACTATCAAAAATAGTAACATAAAGTATGTACTGTTGTGTTAAGTAGGCATTTGACCTTTAGGGTTGGTTCATTATTCATAAATAGATATATTTATGACAGAGTAAAGATTGAAGAAATAAGGAATGTAAAGCTGATCTTGGTATGGTGAGTAAGATAAAGAAAGGATCAATTGGAAGAATTGATCATATGGAACGGATGAATGAGGAGAGAATGATAAGGCATATGAATGTGAATGAGGCGATAATTGTGTGTCAGGACAGAAGAGTGTGGCGCTCTATCTTCTCTCCCTACCCCCGCGATACCCCCTAAGTTAATTAGTTAGATTTTAATTCTTTCCATTACGTATTACTTCCGTTCGAGGCTTGGCTTACTATTTCCACGCAGGTACGGTCATCCGGTTATGAAAAATGTATTGAAAAACTTAGGGAAAAGTGTTGAACTTAGGGGAAGGTGAACTATCCTTTTCGGTTTTTGTGGCGATTAATCGTACGGACATAGGTAATTACAAAGCTAATCGGCACAAATTGACGCGATATTTAATTTCCTATTTATTCGTTTCAATCCCTTCGCTGTGGTCGCGCCGTACAGTCGTAAGGCCGTGCGAAAACGCCCTTAGGGGCTGGTTGGGTATTAACACTCAATTGACTGTTGTGCCGCTTTCCGCCGCCTCATCTTCCTTTGTACTCCTCACTCCTCACTCCTCACCCGCCTTACTGCGGAGGGTGGCTCGGGTTTCCTTCGCCACATTTACCTGTCGGGTCTAACCCCAGAAGTGGGGTAGGGGTTAAGAAGTTATGTATTTAGTTACCCTTTCGGTACACTAACGGATGTGCTTAGTGTCGGGGTGATACACACTCGGGGGATGAAGAAAATTTCGGAAGGGTTGCTTAAATATTCATCGCTAGCGGCCTTCTGGCACTTGACGGCGCGGCGAATATATCCTATAACAGTACATACTGTTATATTAACATAGTTAATAGAAAAATAAATAAACGTTACATGTTTTGAATACTGTATGAATATATCAAGGTATCTCCCCAAAAAGTATATTTTTCTGGTTCGAAATAAATATTTATAAATCTATTTAAATAAATAAAATAATCATCTTCTAGCGCAGAACAGAACCTTGTTTTCCGCGTAACAAGGAAATTATTACATTATATTACCGAGAAATCAAGTATGACGTGAAAATAGCTGGCAAATAGTAGACATGACAAGCTCTTTATTAATACTGGCTTCTTACAAAGTTTAACAGAGGTAAATATTTTTTTAATAAAATTCGCTATGTATGGACTTTCTGTCATAATTTTATCCGTCATATTTTATCTCTCTAATTTTATCTGTCATAATTTAAACGATAGTGAAATGTGCGACTGTCGGCTCGTACATTATTATTGTTAAGTTATTAGTTTTCCACCACATACGAGGAACCTGAAATCTTAACGAATGCAAAAATACATTAAATTTTAGAGTCGAAAATACTATTATTTATTTTCCTTCCATCAATTAAATTAGATTTTAACTTTCAACTATGTTAATGTCTATTATATTAGTTTTTGGTTACACCTAAATTCACGGGATTTTTCTGTCGGCACATACAATAAGATATGAAATACTAAATGGTTGTAATGTGTTTACCGGTTTAAGTAGAGATATACCCAATAAAGAATTTATTTTTTTACTTATTCTGATTATTCATATACACATTTTTCGAAGCAGGTGTTGTAGCAAAATATGAATTTTATATTAAAATTGTGTATATTTTAAATTAAACAATTATGATGTTAAATGTATTAATTAGAAAGATATACATATAAAATCAATATGATCAAAAAATGTTGTTGCGCCACCGGGATTCCAAACCGGGGAAGGTGCATTATCCTACTACGACATTATTTTTGACGACAAATTTACGAACCTATATGTTACACTTTTTCAAATTAATACATCTATCTTTTTAATTAATACATTAATTAATATTTAAAATATCACAGACCAGTTCAGTCAGACAGACTGTTCTGAATAATTACAACTTCACAATAAGAATGTATTCTAATAATTATGATGTCTTGATTATAATTTTATTGAATTGAATAAATTTAGTCTGCACTCGAAATCATAAGTAAATATTAATTTATTTTCCATATTTTGAAGGTTTTCAAAATTTATTTAAAAATACAGTCAATTGTAATCTGGAAACACAATTTCATACTTAACCACCAACCCATACCGCAATTTAAAAAATGATATATTTTTCATTTTAAATCCTTAATACTGCGAAATGTTATCCTCGCTAAATTTTTATGTATTCGCTACAATTATCTGATTCTGTTTTAAAATTCAATTGAATCAAATCGTGATTAGACGTTTCGTCTCTGGGTTGTAATTTGCGACCTTTTAGTAACCAGGTTACAGGGCTTATTGCGTTACAAAGGTTCGCCTTGAAGAGGGTTAAATAATCCCTCACATCCCACCCTCGCGGCTGGGCTGGGAGTTATTAAAAGGGTCGTGTGTGCCAGGGGCGTGCACTCTATATGATCAAAATGCTGTGCATAACTATCATTTGTAAAATAAATGTAAATAACATATTTCATATGTATTACGAACCATCTACCGGAACAATTTAGCAATAACAAACAAATCTATATGGCAATACTTCTCACTTTCACTGCACGGTGTTCTTGATATACGTATTCTCTTGAACCGACGTGTTGCAAAATGTTTTCAACTACACAACGCAAATCTATTATTTTTGCGGACTTGGATGTACGCATTTCATTATATAATAAAGTACTATTATGTCATATTATTTTTAACCTTTTACTTCAATTCTCCACATAATTATATTAATATTATTCAAGAACTTAAAAAACTATCAAAGGTGAGATTTTTGCAATAACATATCATACTTCTGAATATTGCATTTCTTCCCAGACAAAATGTCTCTAGTTTAGATGAATATAATCTCTAGTGGAAATACAGTCCATTGTACTTATTTCTGGTAATGGTAAAATCGTTATTTAAACCGTTATTTTAACTGTTATTGTGGCTGTGATTTTGTTCGATTGTGACGATGATTAACGCAATTTTTCGAGCAATGACTGGTACACTAGAAAGTAAGTCTTCGACAGTTAAATCTTACTACCAATCATCGTTAAATCTCAATTACCGATCGTCGACACAATCACAGACTGTTTACCATCACTACTTCTTTATATATTATATGACATTAGTGGCATAACCTTAGTCGTATTCTTATTATTTTAACAGCATAACCTAAGTCTACGGCTAGTGCACGCCACTGGCAAGTACCCAGAACCAACACACCAGTACCTAAGGGTTGGTTTACGCTGCGGTCTGGGTATGATAGGTGCTCTCAAAATACAGAATTCTACAAGTACATCAGGAGTGTGTACTTAAAATATACCTTTATTTTAATGATATCCGTTTACAAATCCCTTGAAATAAACATCACAGTTACACAGAAATCCGGATTCAAATATATTTACTGTGTTGTGTACTGCAATAGTATATATTACAATATTAAATTCAAAAGTATTTGCGTAGCCACTTGTGTTGTAAGTAGCCTTTAACTCGTCTTTAAGGGCCGGTTGTGTGATCAATAGTAACTTTTTACTATAGTAAAAAAAGTTACTAAAGTAATTTTTTTTTGCGAAAACGGTTTGTTTCATTATTAGTAAAAAAATATTTACTTCTCATTTTACTCTGCGGTATCCGATAGCTTTTACTATCGGATACCGCAGAATACGAGAATCGATAGTTAAATATGGCGGACTTTTCACAGCTGTTCCATAAGTCATCTGACACATTAATACTTTGAAAGTTGCGGTATACGACAATTAATTATTAAATATCTCATTATTTTAGTGATGAGAGTTCGTCTGATGATAATCTCGTTGTTTAATATACATTATTACACATAATACTAAAACATTTCACCATCAAAGTGACATATCGAACACCAAGGCGAAAATAAAAAAACATAGATAATGCATAAAATAAAGCATATTTCATGATTATTTGTCACACCTATAGACATCTCAATAGTCAATTTGTTATATCAACAACCCGCAAAGAATTTTTACTACGGGCGTTAGTAAAAAGTTACCATAGTAAAAAAGTTACTACTGATCACACAACCGGCCCTAAGACGCGAAGCGAAATGCGAAGCTGTGGAAAGTAAAAAAGGGGTGGCATATATTCAACATTGGATGCAGATCGGCATAAGAATTAGACTAAAGTGAAAGCGTACTTAGAATGATTTTAAACGCACAATTATAAGACGTATTTGGCATAAAAATCGGGATTTTTACAGCACGCCTTTGCGAGTTCGGTTAAGACTACAGCTTCTACTTTTAATTTTAAAATGTTTTTTTAAAATTAAATAAATTCGGAAAGCTACGTAAAGTTTATCATATTTATATTATTATAAATTATTCTGTACAGATCATAATATTATGAAGAATAAGATCACAAACAAATCCGATTTTAAAATGAATAATAGTAAAAATAAAGTTGATCTTTCCCTTCAACAAAAGGTTACACATCTACATAATTAATATTTCAAAAGAAATTGACAATTTATTCTGATATAATGTATCAGATTCCTTTTAAATTTGCCTCTTAACACAAAGTTGGCCATTTATTTATATACGATATGATGTTCGATTATGCTACTTGTGAGTTTTAGGCTCGTTTTTTAAGCAACTAACTTACCATCACGCCGTTTCTCCGCGAGGGTAAGCAGAGAGGATAGAACCCCACACTCTTCTGTCCTGACACATAATTCTCGCCTCATCCACATTCATACATCTTCTCACCGATTGTTGAGGCTTCTAACAGAACCATCCTCCAGTATCTGGTTTTCCTCGTCGTCTCAAGTCTTCCGCGGACGTCGTTTATTTCTGGTGCCATCAACACTTGCGTATTATGTCTTTCTTACCATTCTCTCTTCATTCATCCTTTCCATGTGACCAAACCATCTAAATGATCCTTTCTTAATCTTACTCATTATATTAACATCACATTTATATTATTTCTTTATTTTTTCATATTTTACTCTGTTATAAATAGATTAGCTACATATACGGCTAAGTGATCTCATTTCCACTACATTCCACTTCACTATTGCATACCGCTAGTCTTTCCTCGGTTGACAAGTTCTCTTTAGATATAATTTTATTCAAAACGCCGTTCACTTTATTCGCTGCAGTTACCCTCCTTTTGATATCATTCTCAGGCTTTCCGTTTCTATCGAACATACTTCCCAAATACACAAACTCATCTACTTGTTCCAAACATTCATTACTTACATTATTTTGCACGTTATTTTGCTTTCCTCCTCGAATACCATCACTTTCGACATGTTGACATTTATAATAAGGTCGCTTTCCTTGCATGCATCGTACATTCTGAAGAATTATCTTAAAGCTGTCAATTCATCATTGACACATAAAAACAAATGACAATATATAAATATTATCTGAAGCTATTATCTAAAAAATATCAAATTGTTTTCTAGTATTGTAGAAAATTTTGAGAATCATTACAAAACTCTTCAAACGAAACTCCCCTTACATAGCGTCATTTGTACCGAGTCTTGACGGAATAACTTGTCTCGGCCGCAGTCTGTTTCTTGTTACTTAAGCGCCTGCTAACGCGATAAACAACCTCTTCCACCCTCGCCATCACCCGCGCCCGCCCCGCCCGCCCCGCAGCCCTTGCGTGCAGCCTCCTCAGCTCCCGCCTCCCGCCCCTCCCGCTGCGACGAGAGCAGGCACTCACCCGGTGTCGGAGCGACTAATTAAGATTGTAATTACCTATAAACACAGGCTTCGCCCGTAAGGGAGCTTAGAAGGATATTTTTAATTTAATAGATTTTATATTAAGTCATCTTTAAGTTCGATTTTTTAAATTTTTTTTATATTAAAAAAATAAGCCAGAAATCTATCTTAATGAAAAATGTAATACAAATTAAATGTAAAATTAGAAAGATATAAAACAAATAAAATTAATTTTATCGAAAAACATCGTTGTTGCTACCGGGATTCGAACCTGGATATCTTCCTATCCGGGAAAAATGCATTATCCAACTATGCTACCGCTACATTATTTTTGATGACAAATTCTCGAACCTATATGTTACACTTTTTCAAATTAATACATCTATCGTTCCATTATTTGAAAAGCCATCTACTTCATTCATTTTTATTAAATTTTGGACACATTGATACAACTTATTTATTATTAAGGGAACATATTCTTATAAAGTTGGATAATGCACCTTCCCCTAATTGGAAAGAGATCCAGTTTCGAATCCCGGTAGCGCAACAACAATTTTTTTCGATAAAATTGATTTTATATGTATATCTTTCTAATTAATACATTCAATTAATATTTAAAATACCTCAGACCGTCTATTCTGAATAATTACAACTTCCTAATAAGAATGTGTTCTTCTTAATAAAAATGTAATTATAATTGTTTTTTAACATCGTCATTTTAGTCCTTGGAGTTTCGGAGGTCCAAAGTTTCAACAAAGCACTTCCATATTTCCCTGTCTTGTACCTCTTTAGTACTTGTTGACCAATTAAAACCCAATATATCTTCATTCAGTCTTTGTTGATGATTATCTCTACTTAGTCTGGGGCTTATTTATGCTTACCCACTCACCATCTTCCTTCTTATCGTCAACAAGGACGATATAATAGAATATGTCAAGAAAATGAAATGGCAATGGGCAGGCCATCGCTCAGAGAACGGACAATCGTTGGACAAATGAAGTCATCCGGTATTACGCAAGGGGAGTCAAGAGATTCTAAAACCCACAGTACTGATGAAATCATCGAACTTATAAGATGGACAGAGAAAAGTGGGAAACACTTGGGGGGGCGGCTTTATCCAGCAGTAGACAGAAAAAGGCTGATGTTGATAATGATTTTAATGATGCTATAATCAAAATAAATGTCTTTTAACGTGCGAGTTAATAATACTCATTTATATTTATATAATATCCCAGTTCTTTGTCGAGATTTGGACCCTTGATTTTCCAAGGATAAGGGAACGAAAATGATGATGATAATATCCTTCTACGTGTCGCGCGAATTGAATCTTGAAAGGAAACGATTACCTTGGAATGAAATGTCAATTGAGTCCTTTGAAATATACGAATAAGTTTCACACATTTTTGATGTGAAAATAGGTAAATTTATCAAATTTAAAAATCTAGAATTTATAATAAAAAGGCGATATTTATTTATTTTTGTTCAATATCCTTCGTCTTGTTGATGTTAAAAGTGAACAGCAGATAAGATGTATGTTTAATTAACATTATTACTATTTTAAAACTAGATAGATAGGTACCTTCAAAGTTAAAATCTCTTAGGACGGTCTATTACACGCCATCCTTATGAACAATTTCCTTCCTTATAATGCCTGTATCTATAATATTTTGTGATTTATAGAGGTTATGTTTTGTTTGTTTATTAAGTAAATAAATGTTTATACAGGGTTATCTAACAAGTGTGGTAGAACTTTAAAATGATCATTTGATGCCATTTACAATGGAATATAATTTCACTCGGATCCAATTATTAGCCATGCAAATTCGGTGCGATTTCACCAATAACACGAGTTACGTTGTTCTTTAATTGTTTTAATTTTTATTGGTCTTGCACTAGCTGGATCTTGTAGGGGTGTAGGCCTCGACCTTTACGCAAAATACGCCATGTTGTGCCATATGTTGTGAATGTCGAGGAGTCGATAACTTTGGATCATTCCTCACACATTCATTTACATCGTCAATATTGGTTTCACACCGGGAATCTTTTTGTCTTTCCGGTGTCCTTTCATTTTGTAAAGAATAATTGTTTTAAACCTTTCCAGAATTCGATGTGGTTCAGATTGATGATCATTTCGACCATTAAATTCACAAAGTGCACGTTTGGTTTGCCAAATTGACTGAATAGACTGATTTTGATAAGTTTTAATAACTTGTAGGCGAACGTTCCAATGTGAAACGCTCCATAGTAAAATAGCATACCATACCTACTGAATAAAAATCACAATGACTCTAAGATTCCGAGGACTGTATCGATTAAACTATTATTGGTTTAGTTCAGTGCTCCGCAACCGGTGTGCCGTGGCACACTGGTGTGCCGTGAGCCGAATACAGGTGTGCCGCGGTCAAATTCAATGTATTTGACATTTTACAATTTTTCTTTATGTATCAATTTAATACCGATATATTTTAGATTTTGGTATGCCGCTGAATTCTAGGAAAAATTTTGGTGTGTCGTAGGTGAGAAAAAATTGCGGAGCACTGGTTTAGTTGACGCAATCCGAATTAGATTCAGAAAGGAAATGATGGCAGATGGATCTGGCCTACCTTGATCTAAATCCTGGGTTGGACTACAATTTTCACCTCCACTTGACTCGCATTTTTGTTGGGAAGAGCGGAAATATTACTGCACTTCCAAAATGTTATAGAACCCCGTTTCTTCATGGTTCGGACTTTTTACACACTGCGACAATTTCGATCCACAAAACAAAAGCTTCGTGACAAATCGGCGTCGAAATGCAATAGGGAGTACTCGATTTGCGTCAACACATGGCTACTATTTTTAATTGAAACTCAAATCACATTTATTGGATAACATATAACTTTTATTAAATAAATATCAGATATCTCATAGAGACGAAGCTATTTTTATTATATTTTTAATGGAAATGATATATAGAAATTATGGGGGGTAATTGCAGGGCTTACGACCTGTCTTCGGCTGGCTTAAGTGATCACTTTATATACATAGCTATCTATGGATCAAATTTGATAATTAATTTTTCCTTGAAAATAGCAAATAATATATCTCAACTCAATGAGAATCTAATTTTTGTTGAAAATATTTTCTATATACCATTTCCATTAAAAATATAATAAAAATAGCTTCGTCTCTATGAGATATCTGATATTAATTTAATAAGTGTCTTTATAGGTAAAAATTCAGTAATTGAGTGTTCTTTAACATATTCAAATATTGATATAACTTTTATTCGTATAAAAAATTGTCATTTACATACTTAAAACAGTTGTTTTTTTTTTGTAAAATATGCTCTTATCATTTCTGCCATTACCGTGACTTGTGAAATCACGGCGGTGTAATATCGACCTTCCACCCCTGATTGTTCAGCATTAGCTACGCCACTGTGTAGGGGGTGTGTGTGTAATACAGATTAGCCCCCTCCCTTCCCCCACCCCGCTCGTGTACCGTTCCCAGAAGGCAACCCGATAATCGTACGTGTACAGTATTACGGAGGAAAGCTTCGATAACATGGTTGGGTTTCGCTGTTTCAATTCAAGACCTACATAAGCCCTAATACAAATCTTGGCTTCCTAATGTGACTCGGAATACATATTTAATTATTAGATTTTTGTAAAATACACGGGAATTACGAAATAGTTCGCTATATTATTTCTCGCTTTAATAAGAGGATTATATTAAAAAATATTAAATATAGTAGTACTTAAAAAATTGTTAATTTGTTCTTTTCTCTGGACTAGATTGCTCAACAACAGTAACTAACTAACTTACCATCACGCCTTTTCTCCGCGGGGGTAGGTAGAGAAGATAGAGTGCCACGCTCTTCTGTCCTGACACATAATTCTCGCCTCATCCACGTTTATACATCTTCTCATACAAGCTCGCCGATTATTGAGGCTTCTAACAGGACCATCCTCCAGTATCTGGTTTAACTGATCGTGCCAAGTCATCCGCGGACGTCCTATATTTCTGGTGTCATCAACACTTGCGTCATATATCTTCCTTACCATTCTCTCCTCATTCATCCGTTCCATGTGACCACTACACTAAGGTAATAAATAGGTTAATATTTTAGCGAAATTATATATTGACATTTATCATTTTTTTTCCTGTCTATCCACGATTCTTATATATCATTTTTGTTAGTTTTGACAGGTAACCATATATAACAACAATTTTAATTACGATATTTTATTTACATGTGGTTTGTTTAGGAAAAAGCTCTATGTTAGAAATATTAATTCTATATAGACCCACCGCGCAGCGGTCACTAATGGCCGCGTTGCAATCACTATTGGCTGCCAAACGGCCAAAATAGCCGCCCGCAGGGACTAGCAGCAAACAATCGGCGATAGCCGATGAGACCTTGACCGACCGCATGGCCTAGCAGTAAGCTAGTCGTGTATATTAGGCTCCGCCAGCTACGTTAGTTTACACTGGTTTATTTTAAACATATGCATATTTAAAAAAATTCAACGGGTATACAAACATTGCTGTGACTTGTTGCAATGAATAATTATTTATGTTATTAAGGAGAACACATTCTTATTATGAAGTTGTAATTATTCAGAACATAGGTCTGTGATATTCTGAATAATTACAACTTCACAATAAGAATGTGTTCTTCTTAATAATATAAGTTGTATCAATGTGTCCAAAATTTAATAAAAATGAATTGATAATTCTGGCGTCTGCAAGTCGTTTTACTCAAAGGTATTTGAGATTCTGTAAAAATAATGTAGATGGCTCAAATAATGGAACGACAGATGTATTAATTTGAAAAAGTGTAACATATAGGTTCGAAAATTTGTCATGAAAAATACTGTGTACTGGTCTGGTAGTGTACTTCCCCGGATTGGAAATAGAGATCTAAGCTCGTATCCCGGTAGCGCAAAAACAGTATTTTTCGACAAAATTGCATTTATATGTATATATTTGTAATTAATACATTAAATTAGTATTTATATCATCGAGAATATATATATATATATATATATATATATATATATATATATATATATATATATATAAAAGTTGTTTAGTTTCTTGTTTTTTATTTTTTTTAATTAATCGAAAATAATTAGTTCATTAGTAATCGGGCCGTGACGATCCGTGTCATACAGTCAACCCTCTTGGATGTCTTAAAACGCCGTGTCACTACTGTACGCCTCCCGAGGGCGGGGGTAGTATGCACGCTGCAGACGCCGCGGAATATTTCACTTTGATTAAAGCAAATACTACGTTCTCGCTTATATTATACAAGGGATGCTTGTGGCTGTGACGGGATACGATGATGGCAGTGTCATTTCAACATTTTATAAATATTGCTCAAATATTTAGGTACAAACCTATTTTTAACATAGCCTGGATGGTTAGATTTACTTTTACCTAAAATTTGATGCTTAATAAAATGAAAATATTATATATTATGTTATAGATATGTATCTCGAGTATTACCATAAAAGGACAGCGGAGGACACCAGAGTTACTCGAGGAGGCCAGAGCGCACACCGAACTATTGCGCCATTGATATATAAATAAATAAATAATTTTCACTTCACTAGGTAATTTGCGACAATCTTCATATTTTCGAACTGATATTGTCAACAACAGGTTTGAGGTAGCAGAATGTTTAGCTTCTTATAAAGATTTTCTTTTTTAAAAAATAGAGTTGCGTAAATGGAATACGTGTCACATCAATATTATTCCTATTTTCAAATTGACCTTAGCCTTAGCCTTGTGCGATGAAAATAGGACTAACTTTCTGGTCTCTTAGAATCATGCTTGAATCCCTGACTTCTGGATCACTAGGGTAGTGTCTAAATCACTAGACCAACAAGTACGTCATTACGAAATGAACTCGTTCAAGCGGTTAGATGATCAATAATATAATATATGCCGTTCTCTCGATCTGTTATTAGCGGGCACTTTGTTAATGCCGTTAATTTTGTAAGTGACTTCAACAAGATTATGCATTATTGCTGTCATAGGTCAATATTTAAATATATATTGTTTCGCTTTTGTTGTATCGATTGTTTATTTCAATTGAATCGAGGGTTTATAAGTAAATATTGCCAGTGATTATCTAATGTCAAATCTTTCTGCAAAGCCTGAAGTTCAACATTGGCCTGGTGCGGTCACCAAATTATCAAGAAAAGCCAATATTTGAACCCCTCGAAGCGTATCACCCCCGCGGTAGATATGGATGTATCGTGCACAAGAATACAGCCCTCCTGATTCCACGCAGGGTGCAAACGGCCTCCCAGAGGGGTGGCTTGGGGTCATAGAAAATTTGAATACTGGGGCGACGGTCGTCAGGGTAGATCCGTAATTCGACAGGGGTCGCACCCTAGGTGTAAGGTTGTTGTAGGGTTAGCTCAGTTTGTTGCGTCAAATAAGCTTATTGGAAATCAAAATTCAAGATTTAAATTACATCATCAATAATATACAGATTGAGCGTGAATGTGGGGGCAATTCTAAATTTATTAACAAAATTGATAAATTAAAGTAAACTTTCTAACTGGACACATGGGTCGTGTGGATGAAAGGGAATGGTAAATACGTTGGAACGATAAGATATCAAGAATCGTGGACATTTTTCGTTTTTTTAGAAACATCTGGCAGTTTGATAAACTAGTCAACAATAATAATAATATTGGAAAATTGACCTCAAGGGTGCTTCACACATAAACTGTTTATAATCCTACATTATCTTTGTTTTTAAAATTAAAAATTGTTATTTGAACTTATGGAAATGATTATCTTGACATTGTGAATTAGAAAATGAGAAATGTATCTTTCTCAAGATAAAACGCCACAATCTATTGTCGTGATTGTTACAGTTATAATTGAGGAACTATTTGCAAAGACAGCAACCTCATGACTCGCATAGCTTTAACACATTATATTAATGTATTAATAACCAAACTTAGCTCTTTTTGATTTAAATTGATCGTTCAAAGTCGGCGTTAGCTGCAAAGTTTGTTTATTTTGCCCGCCTCTATTTATATTAAAATTCGACCAATAGCAGCCTTCGTTTTGTGTTTTATATCAGATAATTGTCATTCATAATAATAAGTGCTTTTATAAATATATTGCTCTTTATCATATTTATCCCCGAATAAAAATTTATGGAGGTTACTGAGATTGCAACTACACAGTATCCTCAATTATTTTGTTCTTCGATTACATTTTGGAATTAAGAGATCATTAATTAAAAGTATATTATTATGTTCCAATTCTTTTAAAATTATCATATTTTTCCCATAGAATTATTAGAAAAGCTTTGACGCCATAATTATTTTCTCTAAATACTATAATTAATTGATTATTTTTTACCTCAAATGTTTTCCAGGCCTATTTGTGCGTTGTTTACTATTCATTGTAAGCTAAGCAGAGTAATTTACCCCCAGTTTCACGACTGAATCATTAAAGGCTAACAACTTACAACTAGCCCCTAAATTCTCTGAATTAATGAATGTTTCTCTCACAGATTTAGGGGATGCGGGGGTTCTAGATCTTATAACACCGCCTCATCTGCCTGTGGAACTAATTACTGTTCGTTAGCTAACTACTCGTGTACTTCGCTCTGTCTTGTTTTTGTACTTCAGAAAGAAGAACTTGGAAGTTAGCTATGTTTGAAGCGCTTTAAGGACCGCCGGGATTCCGTTCGGGTAATGGATACATTATGAGAACTTATTAAATTTAAGGTTTTTTTATATAAATAGTTTATATATATATATATATATATATAAACCGGATCTCAGCATAGTAAGATTAAGAAAAATCACATTGGTGGTTTTCTCAAATGGTAAGAATAATATACGACGCAAGTGTTGATGGTACCAGAAGTAGAAGACGTGGCACAGCCAGGTAAACCAAATACTGGAAGATAGTCCTGTTAGAGGCCTCACTAAAAAAATATCGGCAGAATTTATACGAAAAATTGATGCAAATCAACATGAGCACGAACATCATACAAGAGGAAAAGATACACTGAAACTACCATGCAGGAAGAAGGCTAAATCTCAGAAATCGGTGATGTACAGGCGATGAAGATTATGAATGAAATGCCAGAAAACATAAGAAAGAAAGAGAAACTACATAGATTCAAAATGAAACTAAACAAACATGCGAAAGAAAAATTGTAGTAAAAAGAAACGATTTTGATCTTGTGTATATTAGAGCATATATAAAAATATTATTATTTGCATTATATAAAAAATAAATAAAAATATTTTGACACATTGATTATTCTACATGTGTCGATACCTATGGTATCTTCTTCAGAAAACAATGTATACTGAAATTAAAAATACAAGCATAGATAAAAACAAAACTAAACATGTAGAATAATAAACAAAGTATTTTGTCTAATTATTTATATAAAATGGGGCCACAAAGTATTTTCGCTAATATTGAAGATGTAAATTAATAATCGACGAGCTTGTATTGAAATATTGTATGAAAGTGGATGAGGCGAAAATTATGTGTCGGAACAGAATAGTGTGGCGCTGTATCGTCGCTGCCTACCCTTGCCCAGAATTAGCGCGATGGTAAGTAAGTTAATTAGTTAGTTAGATATTAGAGATACAAGATGGCGAAATAAGTATCTCAGTTAACATAAATCTAGTTAAAAAAACATTGCCCTTCACTTTCTAAAAAGATGATCGATGCTTTTTCAATAAAAAGTGACTCCTTGTGCTTTGAGTTTTTGTTAGTTTTGCCGATTCATTATTCCAATTATTTATTTTGTAACGTTCACTTTAGTTTACTTTAGCAAGACCATTAGGTTTTTTCGTAGCGATATTGTACCGTAGTAAGTTTGCTAATCAAAATATATAAATCACTTGTAAAAGTTTTTTAATTTCAAGGTAGGCAATCGAAATTTTCTTTACATGCCTTCTAGATTCCTCGTCAGGTAGTACGAGTCTGATTTATGCGCTTAGAAGCCAATCAACGAAGCAAATCGTCCCTTGAAATGACGTTAGGGTGAGAAGCTTCCAGACGCAGCCGGTGTGAAATGTAATTAAACAATTATATTCCTCGATCGACTCCCAACCCTTGGCCAGTAATAGTTTCCTCTCTCCTAATTCGCAATCTAAACATCGGTAAGATCTTGATATTGATTCAATACCATTTCTTTGGCTTTTTCAGTTCTGTTCGGAAGACAAATACAATTTGATTTAAATTGATGGTTTTCTTTACTTATTATTAGGGAGAACACATTCTTATTGTGAAGTTGTAATTATTCAGAAAATAGGTCTGTGATATTTTTAATACAAATTAAATGTATTAATTAGAAAGATATACATGTAAAATCAATTTTATCGAAAAATATTGTTATTGCGCTACAAGGGATTCGAACCTGAATCTCTTTCCAATCCGGGAAAGGTGCATTATTAATTCTGGCGTCTACTATCGGATTATTTAAAGGTACTTGAACTTCCGTAAAAATAAAGTCGATGGCTTTCTAATAATGGAACGATAGATGTATTAATTTGTGAAGTCTTAATATATAGGTTCGAAAATTTGTCGTCAAAGCGCTCTGTTGGTATAGCATAATCGGTTAATGCATGTTTTCCGGATTGAAAGAGATCCAAGTTCGAATCTCGGTAGCAACTACAATATTTTTTGATAAGATTAATTTTATATATACATCTTTCTGATCAATACATTAAATTTGTATTCTTTATTTATATATATTTTGAATGTACTGGTCGTTATGACCCTGTCCTAGATGAATGCTAATTAGTTCTAGAATAAAAAATAGACAGTCCTAGTACAACACTAAGGTTCGATGTAAAAACATTTTAATACAATTAGGGAATAGTATGATACAGCGTACACAATATATAGTTGAGAAATTGGAAATTGAGGAGAATAATGACAGCATAAGTACAGAAGCGCATGGGTCCAAGGTTTACGAACTCTAATTACGTGACACGTGACTGTGAGCACTTATTAATATACAATTGTATAATATTATACTATTTCGCTTGTGACGTGAAAAATGGATGAGATCTCGTTGTAGTAATTAAGAATTCTGAGCAGGGGAGAGGCACAGTCTAGATTTGTATTGTAAAACTTGGTGTGAAATATGGTTGTACATTTCATTAATCGGACAGGGATATTTAAGTTTATTTGTGTAAGTATTGAAGGGGTTGGTTTTTATAAATAAAATTTATTTTAAAATGTAATCGATTTACATTCTCGTCATTATCACAATAAACATTAAAATAACTCAATTGAGACCAGTCAGATTCAATAAAATTATTAGTATGATAGTATAATGCTGTTGTATTTTCTGATTCGCAAGAAGCTCTTGAATCCCTTTCTGGAGATAATCTGTTCCATCAGAAGATGTATATTTAATTTGTACAGCAACAATAAATAGGTGTCATTCGTTTGGATTCCTACACATAAGGGAATTCATGGAAATGTGCTTATAACCTGGCCAAGGAAGCCATTCTTTCCAGAGTTTTCTCCCATATCCCGATGTATGGTAAAAAAAACGTACGAATTCTATCTGGACTGCACAATGGATAGATCCAAATAATCAAGGGTAATCGTCTTAAAGTAATTCAAGGATCTATTCCCCACACCCCCTGATTCTAAAAAAGGAAAGTCTCCAAAAGAACAGTATCAAATATCTCTAGAATGAGAATTGGGCATTGCCAGGTGGCCTCTCATTTGTTCAGACTGAACTTGATAGATTCCCCAATGTGTGAGTGTGGTGCCGATGACGAAACCCTTGACCATATCTTTTTTGCCTGTCCATTGGGATCGCAGGTTTTTTTTACAGTAATCTCGTCAATGGTATTTTCAGCTCCCGGTTAACTTGTGTCATCTTCTTTCTCTTAATTCGCCTCGTTTAATCTATATAATAGCAAGTTTTTTGAACGACTATGTTATTGACTTGTAATATGGTATTTCCTATTCTACAATATTATTGTACTTTTTTCTATAAAATAAAGTTGTTAACTTGATTAATGGCGCAAATTACTTTGAAGGGTGGATTGCTTATTTAAAAGATAACGAAGAAGATGGTATATATTGCCAGTTCTTTGACCATAACCTACCTCCACCGCAGATATATATTTCCGGCACGTTGCGCTTGTACGGCGTGCTACAGACACAACTGTTCTGATACTGCTCATGTTTATTCATTCAGATTGAAGCCAGATGTGTCTGCACTCCAGATATAAGGGTTGCCGCGCACCCTCACCCTCCTCCTGCCTCATCCAATACAATACCTGATACTGTTCTATCCTCTTTATCTTGATATCGGAGAATAATGATTCATTTCTTGCTAATTTTGTTTTTATCTTGTAACTCTTGTTTTGTCTACAATCTTCGACGTATTGTTATTATTTGTAAACTTTAAGCATAATAAATGAGAAAAGTGAAAAAGTTACGGATAATAAACCTGGTGTCAAAATATGCAGCGTTGCCAAGTGTTGTTTTATGTACATACATATTATATAATAGATATAACATAATAATTTAGTTAAAACGTAGAAAATATTATTTTATCAAAAATTATGAAATACTTATTTAATGTATTAATTTTAAAGATATACATATAAAATCAATTTTATCGAAAAATATTGTTTTTGCGCTACAGGGATTCGAACCTGGATCTCTATTTCCAATCCGGGGAAGGTGCATTACCAAATATGCTACAACGCCTGTATCTTTCGTGACAAATTTTCGAACCTATATGTTACACGTTTTTCATGTTCCGTTACTTGAAAGCCATCTATCTGCATTGTTAAAACAATATTTTTCGATAAAATTGATTTTATATGTATATCTTTCTAATAAATACATTAAATTAGCATTTAAAACATCACAGACCGTCTGTTTTGAATAATTACAACTTCCCAATAAGAATGTGTTCTCCTTAATAAAAATGCAATAATATTTGATTATTATAATTGTTTTTTTATCATCGTCATTTTAGTCCTTGGAGTTTCGGAGGTCCAAAGTTTCAACAAGGCACTTCCATATTTCCCAGTCTTGTACCTCTTTAGTACTTGTTGACCAATTAAAACCCAATATATCTTCATTCAGTTTTTGTTGATGATTATCACTACTTACTCTGGGGCTTATTTATGCTAACCCACTTACCGTCTTCCTTCTTATCGTGAAGGACGATATAATAGAATATGTCAAGAAAATGGAATGGCAATCGGCAGGCCATTACTCAGAGAATTAATTAATTACAACCTCACAATAAGAATGTGTTCTCCTTAATAAAAAAAATATAAACATCTTAGAAATATTATTAATTCTTTATTTCGTGTAAATCATCTTACTGTTAACATAACCCAATCAAACATAAAAAAAAATTATACAGGCTAAAGATTATAGGAAAAAAGTTCGATTCGCGTTAGCAACCAAATATTTTTCTGTACCTATATCTTTCTAATTGATTAACTTAATTTATGTTAAAAAATTCCACAAAATTGCAACTTTCCAACAAAAATATGTTTTTATTGAAAATAAAAAATAAAATTATTTGTGTTAAACTAGATATAATTTTAACTTTCCACTGCCCACGCCTAAAGGTAATTTTTTTCCGCGAAAATCAAATAATAATAAACCGGTATTTTAGTGACGTCTATTGGTGAGGCTGCACGGTAGATTTGGTACACAGGGGAGAACGACCATATTTGCCAATTTGAACAAACAGTAAATATGCAAAACTCCGCAGTCCAAAGCGGGTTTTCTCTTATACTACCACTACTGAACAGCCTCCACCGAACTACCCCACCGCCGCTACCGAGTTGTGTCAACGGAGCCGTGTTTACCCTCCGTAGCCCGGAGCCCGTACCCTAGCTCCGGATTCAGCGTTCAAATTAACAGGCGAGTCGAGAGGAATTAAGTAAAAGGTTAATTTAGACGTTAAATATTGTAAAATTATTTCACAAGTCATAGTATGTAATCATTATATTATTTGTAGCAATGATTATGAATCGATCCTTCTTAAAATATTATTAATGTTCAAAATTATAGTTTATTTGTAATATTTATCCATTTATCTGAAATTACTTTTATTAATATAATATATTGTATACTGCTTGTAACATAGTTAATAGAATAAAGAAAACGTAGAGAGAATAGTGAAGAAAATATTTAAGGCGAGTGTTGAAGGCATCAGAAGCAGAAGGCACCCGCGGAAGAGTTACCAAATAAACTATGTACCATGTTTTTTCTATATTCGCCTGAAAAGTTGATATTCGTCCCACCTGTCACGTATCAATTTATTCGATGACAGTGTGTTTGGACACTTTCAGAAAATTTTTACAAATAGAAAATATTTAAGGCGAGTGTTGAAGGCATCAGAAGCAGAAGGCACCCGCGGAAGAGTTACCAAATAAACTATGTACCATGTTTTTTCTATATTCGCCTGAAAAGTTGATATTCGTCCCACCTGTCACGTATCAATTTATTCGATGACAGTGTGTTTGGACACTTTCAGAAAATTTTTACAAATAGAAAATATTTAAGGCGAGTGTTGAAGGCATCAGAAGCAGAAGGCACCCGCGGAAGAGTTACCAAATAAACTATGTACCATGTTTTTTCTATATTCGCCTGAAAAGTTGATATTCGTCCCACCTGTCACGTATCAATTTATTCGATGACAGTGTGTTTGGACACTTTCAGAAAATTTTTACAAATAGAACACAACAAACAACATGGATAAATTTTTTAAAAAATGAGTGCTGGTGATAAATACGTCTGAAAATACTGATGTATTAGGATATTAATCAATCACCAGAATTGACATTACCTGATGTCATAATGAAAGGTGACTCCCCTTCCAAACAATATCCTAACCTCTGTGTAAAATGAAACCTCTTTTTTCATCTAAAGGGTAAATTTCTGGTTAAAATTTTGTCTACATATTTGTAGGCCTAGAGTGTATTGACGGCATTACGACAGTAAATCTGTCATAACAATAAAGCATTAATACGTAATTAATATGTATTTGGGATGATTTTCGAGTGAAAATTTGTTTGTTATGCCAGCAGTCCATTCTCGCCGAGGCGCCTCGAGCGAGGTATTTGCCGAGGTGTCGAGACCCGAGTTTCATTAAGTACACTCCTGCCAAGGCTTCTCAACTCGCCTCGCCTCGTCCACGCTCCAATCAGAACAGAGCGAGAGAAACCGAGAGCTGATGGCACGAGACGACCCGAGTCGACACGAGAATAGCCGATGGAAGCCGAGAGCTGCAGTACATTCTCGTGTTCAGCTCCTCTCGCCATGCCTCGGATAGATAAGAAAAATTCGAGGCTATGGACGGATTAAATCATTTTTAATTAATTCCTATGGGATGAAATCGTTTGATATTCGCCTTTTTTATATTCATCCTTCCTTCGGGAACGGATAAATGACGAATATTGAGAGTCCACTGTACTAGGGGATGACTGTTAAAAGCTTTAACAATCGAAGAACATCCATAAAAAAGATATATGAAAGTGGACAAAGCAAGACTGACGTGCCAGAACAGAAGAGCGTATGCAAAAATGTAATATTTTCAATATTATACATACCTTGTAAAAGCACTAGTTAGATATTTTGCCATTTTGCCGCATGGCTATAACCGCGTGACGCGGGCTCCTGTGCGGCGGTCGCGGGCTCGGCGAGGAAAGTGGTCGGTGTATGCGGGACCGTGTGCAAACAGGACGGTCCGTGTTTTTATAGAGGAAACGACGGTGATGCCACTTTTAAGACCGTGCCCGGAGCACAATGGCGGACTTCCGTCTGTTCGTGATATTTTTTTGTGCAAATAGTCGCGCAGGTAGTCCAATCAAAGAAACGTTGATATTTGTCGAGTAAAACTGTTTCACTTGTACGGCACGGTTTGTACTTGGAACGTGAAAAGGACTCGATTGTTGTGTTGTGTGCCGATGAGTGTTGAATTTTTTTTGACATTTTTTCTGGTTACAATTTCGCTTTAATATGTATGGCATTCGTGTTGAGCGTTATTTATCACTTTTATATTATTGAGGAGAACACATTCTTATTGTGAAGTTGTAATTATTCGTACATAGGTCTGTGATATTTTAAATAATAATTAAATGTATTAATTATAATATTTCAATATTTTTTTATAAAACTAAATAAAATAAAGGTACTAATTAAATGTATCAATTAGAAAAATATACATATAAAATCAATTTTATCAAAAAATATTGTTGTTGCGCTATCGGGATTCGAAACTGGATCTCTTTCCAATCCGGGGAACGTGCATTA
Organism: Eubasilissa regina; assembly: GCA_022840565.1. Classification (NCBI taxonomy): domain Eukaryota; kingdom Metazoa; phylum Arthropoda; class Insecta; order Trichoptera; family Phryganeidae; genus Eubasilissa; species Eubasilissa regina. Next base: position 17,371,758 of record JAINEB010000007.1, read on the forward strand.
TTCAACTAAATAAGAATGTGTTCCCCTTCATTATATATAAATTGTATCAATGTGTCCAAAATTTAATAAAAATGAATTGTTATTTCTGGCGTCTGCTATCGTTTTACTCAAAGGTATTTGAGATTCCGTAAAAACAAAGTAGGTGGCTTTCAAATAATGGAACGATAGATGTATTCATTTGAAAAGTGTAACATATGGGTTCTAAAATTTGTCGTCAAAAATACTATCGCTGTAGCATAGTTGAATAATGCACCTTTCCCGGATTGGTAAGAAATCCAGGTTCGAATCCCGGTAGCGCAACGACAATATTTTTCGATAAAATTGATTTTATATGTATATTTTTCTAATTGATACATTTAATTAGTACTTTTATTTTATTTAGTTTTATAAAAAAATATTGAAACGATAAAAAAAAACTATATATAATTTGTTAATTTTGTTTTATTAACCACTTATTGAGTTCAAATACATCTACCGGTTTCGAAAAATATCATTTTCTTCTTCAGGATGTCAATAACTAATCAAAAACATATGTTATTGTTTCTTTAACAGAATATATTTAAAAAAAATAAAGTTAGTACCTAATTCAAATTGATTCTTCATACAAAATTACAAGAATAATAGATTCTGTTAAAGAAATAATAACATATGTTTTTGATTAGTTATTGACATCCTGAAGAAGAAAATGATATTTTTTGATACCGGTAGATGTATGATATTTTAACATAATAAGTGATAATAAAACAAAGTTTACAAATAAATTTTTTTTTTTTTTTTTGTATTTTTATTGTGAAGTTGCAATTTTAGAACACGGCTTTTTGGTAAATAAAACAAATTATATGAATTACTTTGAAGAATACACAGAAGAAATCTATCTGTTGATAAAATATAATTTTTACCATGAACTTTAGTTTTTATTAGTTTTATAATGCGAAATCATCTAACTAAAGAAGGAAGGAACACATAATCAAAAATACAACATGAAGTTACATGATTAAAATAGTGTAACTGGTAACTCATTCTCCCGGGAAAATATTTTGAGTTATATATATTTTTTCGAGTCATTTGTTTTAATAAATTATAATATTCATTTATGTATCGTGTATGAGAATAGACGGATTAATCAACATCATATTATTAATACAAAAAAAAATATTATGTACTAGTGAGATTACCCGTTCTTACTGCACATATATTTTTGTTTAAAATTTATTTATTACTTTCTAGTATTTTCAACAGTCTCACTCAATATAAATTTCAGCAGCTTCGTCGCTGAAGATTTTGGCAGAAAAATAAACAGTTCATTTGGTGGCCTGTCTGCTACAGTATTTTTTGCTGTGTTATAGCCAGTGGCGTGCAGTAGATATAGATTTACGTTAGGCTGTTACCAATGATATTGTACAATCATATATAATATATGTAATAATTTATATTTACTTTCGTTTGACCAACATCTTTGGACAAAATAAATCCGTCATTTATACGACCCTAGGCTGTATTTTATTTATTTATAATTTTAGAGTACTGTTAATAGTGTTTTTAAAGTTATGTTTTAACGTAAAATAATACTTTCTTACTCATATAAAAAATGTATGGAAGTTTTTAAGAACACTTTCTATGGCTGAACATGATTAATTTATTGTTTGAAAATACTTCACGTAATAACTGAAGGAAATAATTATTTTTATTAAAGGTTAACGTAGAAAATAGTTCTGCCAATTGATTTTTGTTTTTCTTAAATCAAAAACCAATCCATGCACCAAATTAAAAAACAATCATGAAATCAACAAGTTAAAAATAATAAGATGGTAAAATTCGCGAATTAGTAAAAGAGGAAGTAGACACTTCAATGATTTGCACGCAGTTGTAACCCTTTCTAATCTTATTCTATTAAAAAACAGCATAGGTAACGGGCTTATACAAAACGGATCAACCGAAAGGAATTTTTAATTCAGTAAATAGCCATTTATATAACTAGAGTAATTCACTAGCTTAAAGAAGAAGAAACTTAGTAATGTAAATAACACGATGCGCCGACTTTAAAAAAGAGCGCCATGAGTATAGCGGTGAGTTTTTAGAACTTAACAATTAAAGTCTTTACTGGTACACAGATGGCACTAATTGCAAAATAATGTTTTAGTTATGCACTTCTTTTTTGCTTATATGCACTGCACGCCCTTGGTCATAGCAGAGAGTGATTTTTGTTACGGTAGGTAATGCAAAATTGACATTAATTTTGACTAAGAGATTTTTCTCGGTAAAATCTTCTCCATTAACTTCCGACACATTACTACGTATATTATTCCACACTTTATGAAACACTACTCTATCAATTGGTCAAATTACATTATTGGGAGCGCATTACTCACTTTCTAAAACACTTCATCAAACATGTAACGACCATGTTACACGTTTTGAATGTACATTATTCTTTATTTTGTGAAACATTTCCAAAAAATACTTTATCACATCTACTGACCGAGTCGTACATTATTGAATGTATTTACATTATGTATAATTTTATGATAATGCTATACTAGGTCAAATTATACATTGAATTTACATTTCATTACATGATGTTAACATTTTTATGAAGTATGTAATGTTTTTAAAAAATACCCGTGTCATTAACTTTAAATTGTGCAAGTAACTTGTTAATTATTTAACTCGTGCGATTAACAAATTTTCAGATGTTTAAAACACAATATTTGTCCACGCCTCTTGAGCCGTATATATATATATATTTTTTTTTTTCGGTTGTGTTTGGTCAAGGGCTCACCCACGGAGGGGTTCGTTGGATGACGCTTTGTACATAACAATGATTAATCATGTTTTTTCATCATCCTTCATCCTTCATTCACTGTCTCTACAACCTCAAATTAAGTGGTCATTTGTATTTCAGGTGTATCCGATAAATTAAGGGTTGTCAAACAAAAGGCGTTTTGACACATAATCTATATGTGGATTTGGACATTTTGATTTTCAATTTAGAATTTGTATGTATACAATTCGTATGTATGCTACATCTGTAGCTGAGCTCGAGCCAAATTGTTTCCGAAATAGAACAAATTAACTGATTAAATTTTTATACTTGGTAATTAGTTAGTAAATAAAGTTAATTGAGATAAAGAAAATTTATTTTTTAACGTTAAAATATTTACTGAGTTTTCGTAGTTACGTAGTAACCGGTAGTTTACTAGTTACGATAATGAAATCTAAAAATATATGTCACTCTCAGGTCAGCCTCTACTTCAGCCGCAGGAAGGGTTGTATTATAGAACCGACCAACCGTTACCAGTAGTCTAAATTTAGTAAACGGACATTTGCGGTGGCAGGCCCAAAAGCGTGGAGCACTTTGCTCTCCGTCATAAGAAACAGTGCATCAGAGACATTATTTAAGAAGAAACTACAAACGAACCTTTTCAAAAAGTCATAAATTAAAAAAAAAACTAAACAGTTTATGTGTACATTATTTACAAAAATGGCGCTATACAAATTATCCTTTATTATTATTTATGTGACGCTGCTCAAGCTGAATTGTTACTAAAATAGAACAATTCAACTGATCCAAAAATTTATCAAAAGAAGTCTTTAAAAAGGTAATTCTTTTTATACTTCGTTATTCATTTTATTAATAATTAAAATAATTTCGATCTAAAATTAATTGAGGTAAAGAAAATGTATTTTTTAATGTTGAAATATTTACTAGGTATTTAGTTCAGTGACGTAGGAATTAAAAGTTTACAAGTATACTTATAATAAAAATATTTTTTCTTGAATTCTAATATCTCGATAAAACTCTCGAAATTTAAATATATAGACCAGTTTAAATACATAACATTCCTTGTATTGCCGTGGGGACTAGGGTCGTGTAGAAAGTAACAGCTCCCCACATTTCACAGGTTTGCTTCTATCCCTTGCTTGTATTACATAATCCGTGCATCTTCGTACACACGTCTACAGGTTTTAAGCGGCTTTGACCCCTGCTTTGAAATTTGTTCCATTTTGTGTGAACAACTAGAAGCTTCCACTCTTGTCTCGTTATTTATGTTTAATTAACATCACGTGTAATAGAGGCAGGTATTATGGTCAGTGCACACGAAAAGTGAATTATCGAGCTCGTCAGTCATTCATACAAAACATATTGGATGGAACGAACACATACATAGTTTATACGTTAAGTATTTTCGGCTTGGCAGACAAAACTTTTCTTTCATCTTATTTATTATTTCTTCACACAGTTATGTTCCCGGGGTTGCTGAACTGTGCAATGAGAACATATGAGAAAAAAAAATTTACTATCCGAAAGATTGTTGTCGAGCTAAACATGAATAGTAAATAACTTAGCATTTTTCTTAGCGTTATTGAATTCGGATATTATGGTTGAAATTTTTTCATTTTGTAAAACAGTTTGATAGTTTTTATGCACTCATAAATAAAACATCTCTCGATCATAATTATGTTTTAATTAATTTCTTATAGTTGTATTCTCAGAACACTCGGTTAGATATCGGATGCCTGACCACAACCTCTCCGCCTTATAATGTCGGTCAATAAATAAGAAAAAATCCTCGACGTAATAAAATCCCATGTCAAAGAATCTAATATCACCACTCCAATGGCGGGTGTTTGCCTGAGGGGTCTCAGTCCCCGCGCCGCGCCTCGTCCCTCAACCCTCGACAAACACAAACAGTCGCGCCCTTGGCAAACAACGGGTCCGGAGCAAGCGGGGCGGTGTTTGCCCAGCCAGGTACCGCTGATTAGGTGCCTTCGGGCGAGGATCTCCCGGTAGCTTTGTTGTGTTTGTACAGCCATTTTTTGTACCGAGATTACGTCGGCTTCTGGCTGGCTGGCGCTAAGCGTGCTCAGCGCTCCATGCGGGTTGTTCTGTCTTCGAGAGCCAGTATCGGTGCGGATCATTAAGTAGACGAGAAATACTACAATGGTGGGTGAAATACTACATTTGTCAGCTGAGATGGTGCCGCGCGGTAAAATCTTCACAGATATCAGTTCGGTTATACTGTATTTAAATTCCACTATAATATGTAGGTAAAATTAAAAATCCAATACTCGAAGAAAATAGCGAAAAACAGAGATCATTCAGTGTCACTGAATTTCAAAATCAGCTATAACGCTTTTTAAACAAATTTGAGTTATATATTATATGTCATTGGATTTGGAATTAATTTATTTCTTTATAAATATATGTTTCATTTTCAAAATAAGTTTTGTTAGCTAACAATATTAAGTGTAATGTTAGGGAGAGCTAAATCCGATATAACGCGATGTGTCTTTCAAAATCTGCCATGTTTTTTTTTTATTATTATAAAATACATATTTGGGTTCAAATTACTACAATAATTTGAGTAAATATATGATAATTATAATTAATTAATTAAGTTTCTAAAAATGTAAACATGCATGTCATTTGACATGTGACAGTTTTGCTTGATTTTCTCTTCCTGGTATCATCGTTATCATCATCACTATCGGCTCTAGAACCTATAAAGGCTGTTGACCACCTCAAGAGTTTTCCTCCTGTTGTTCGATGTTTGCTGTTCGATCACCCTCCACACCGAAATCTATCACACCTGGTATCATTTGTTCAAATTTATTTGTTTATTGGGTTGAGCAAATTGGTTGACGACGCTTGCGATGATGTTGTAGTATTTTTATTGCTTAAGAAAGATCATCGCGTTGCTATTTAAATTTATTATCAGTGAAATAACTTTGAAATTATTCTCTGAACAGATTTTCAGCAAAGCACTTTCATTCACTGAACCAGCAAATAATACCTATAAATTTCCTGTTCCAATTTTGAATATTAGCCCGGTTCATCGCCCCCGGTCAGGTCCGAGGGTAGGCGCCCGTGGGCGGTTAATTAAACGTCAATTATCGCCCGCCCAAACCGCCCGGTACATTCGCTGCGGTCGCCTTCCGGCCAGTATCTGCCGGCCGGTATTTGCCGTCGCGTGATGACGCTATTCGCCGTCGCCGATATCGATATGACAATGCGTGTCCGTGAAAATACACCAGAGAGTCATTTGCACCGTATGATTTACGCACCGCGCATCTGCTTGCCTTTTATTTATTTTGTTTTCAGGGAATTTAATTGCTTCCTATTTAAAAAAAAAATGTTGAACTAGGAAACAACCATAATGTGATAGTTTACTGGTTGACACGTATTCCGTGCACACATTACTATTTAAAAATTCAATAAAGTATTCCATTAAAAAACAATTGTAGTAATAATTCGTGTTGTGGTGTATGTAATATTGTGATTGGGAAAGTGCTTGAAGGCAAAAGTGTTGAACAAGAATTAGCAGAGATACTGATGAGAGGTATGATAACTAAGAAACTTTCAATGTATTCTTTACCAGTTATTACATCAGCAACATTTTAATTTAAAAAATGACGTTATTTTTTTGAATTGTGATTTCATATTTATTTCGTAATATCATTTGTATTTAATTATTTATATATTTCACCAAAACGTACATCTAATTGATATAACTGAGATTTGTCTATTTCACATTTTTATTTAAATCTATCTTAGATTAAAATAACTAATAAAATATATTGAAATCATTTCGATTTGAACAGGTGATGAGATAAACTGCGTAATCGACTTACAATAATTCAAAGATCTATTCCCGGCACCCCCTGGTTCTCCAAAAGGAGGGTCTTCAAAAGAACAATATCTCTAGAATGAGAATTGGGCATTGCCAGGTGGCCTCACATTTATTCAGATTGAACTTAATAGAGTCCCCAATGTGTGAGTGTGGTGCCGAGGAAAAAACCCTTGACCATGTCTTTTTTGCCTGTCCATTGCGAAACAGAGGTTTTTTTTACAGTAATCTCGTTAATGGTAGTTTTCAACTCCCGATTAATTTGTGACATCTTCTTTCCCTTAACTCGCCACATTTAATCTATATAATGGCAAATTTTTTGAACGACAATGGTATAGACTCGTAATATAATATTTCCTATTCTATAATATTACTGTACTTTTTTCTATAAAATAAAGTTTTGTCTTGATTAATGGCACAAATCACTCTTGATAAGTGGATTGCCTTTTTAAAAGAAGAAGAAGAGATAAACTGCTACTTTGAAATATTTTGCGTGGTAGGTGTTTCATGATTGATAATTGTGATTTAGAAGTTAGAGGATATCGGCGATTGCTCACTGAATTGCGAGTAAATTTAGCTGTAATATCGATAAATGCAAATCACGCTATTATCACATACATATTTATAATACATATTTATTTTGAACGGAAGTAATGCACTGTGCTTTCCTCCCCATTATTTTCGATTGGCGACCTTGAATGAGTGCGGTATACGTGAATCGAAAGAATTACAGTATTATACATTTGAGACTTCGCGTCTATAGAGTGTCGGAACTAGTCGTCGTCTAAAGGAACCTAAGACGAAATAGTGAATTAAACCTACAGTTCACATTTTCGAGGTGCCAGCAGAATTCAGATTGTGGTGAGTGCCAAATCCCTTCCGTATCCTGAATTCTGTCGGCATCTATGGTTATACGCAACAACTAGTATACACTGACGTTGTACATGTTCATTTTGCCACGATAGAATCGATATTTTTTTCATGCAACTCTGGTACCTTTGTTCAGAGGTACCGTGTCATACATCATACATATTATACTCCGAACCCGGCTACAGTGTCTGGTTTCCCTCGGGACTGGGATCACGGCGGGTGTGTTGCGGTCCCACCCATCGCCCTCCCCGAGTGACCGCCCTCCTCCCCCAGACCGCACCCCCGACCCCTGCGGTTTCCACCATCACACAACTGCTGACGTGATTCCAGGGCGTTCACAGATCCACGTGGACGATGATTTTATTAAAACATAATTGTTGTGCTGGTTGCCTTCAACCATGTATTCTCATCCTTAATAATGATAATTTTATTCGATACATTTTAATATTAGACCATTTGAAAATTATTGTTGAATATTATCTAAAATTGTATTTATATTTAACATTTTTTAAACCACCGTGTAGTTTTTACATCAACCGGTTTCGATACTAACGTATCTTCGTCAGAATTGGCGTAATTCCATAAAATTTAAACAACATCCATTACGGGGTATCGGTGGAGTCTTAATAAGAGTGGAATATTACCTAGACCGAGATAAACATCTTTTGAAAACGTATTTTTTAGCCGGTCAAACAATTTGGTTCTGTTTACTTAGGTACCTATCATGTAAGCTCAATTAAGTTTTATTAGATTAGATTTTTCTACCATTGATTTCATTTTGACTACAATTACATAAAATAAAATCGGTGTTTAGGGAAAAGGTTTAATATTTATGTCATATGTGGAGTACCTAAAGAACTAGTGATTTACAGAAATGAGGCACATTATTTTGGGAAATGTTGGATCATTTATTGTTTATAGAGAAGGAACAAGTTAACCATATTAATGAAATATTGTGATTTACGCTTATATATAATCCTTGTTACCCTAAAGTTCTATGATTGTCTGAATTCCACAAAAGCGTCTGGTTCGAGGTTTAATGAAACATTTTAGAATTTTCAGTAGTCGTGGCAAGAATGAGAAGTGAGCAATCTAAGTGTTCAGTATAAATTGTTATTTCTGTATATCGAATTTAATTGCTTCATATGATGCACAATAAAAATGTATTTTCATTAAAAATATATGTTGTATCAAAGATATTCCATGTAAAATAAAATAGATCGATTTATTTTGGCGTTATCTATCGTGTATTACTCAAAATTTTCGGAGTCTTAAATTAGTGTCGTAGTTCCCCGGAAAGGAAAAGTTCCGGTGGTAACCAAATATTTTTTAAATAAATAACTCATTTTCTCATAAATGATTTATCTTATTTGTTCTGTGTGAAGAATTATTTAAAGCGGGATTTTGCATTATTGCTGTCACGACTTTTCTTGCAAAAGCAATGTTAATTGAAGGTTGTTCATTATACTGAATAATTTTCCTTTCGAAATAACACAAAATGAATAAAATATAATTTTGAATCGTAAATTGCCGCGCCACCTTTCGCAAATGGTTTTGTAACATCCATTCATTCATCTGAGTCGGTTCCGCGGCGCGCGGTGCGGTCGGACAACTCTCCGCGGCTAACCGCGCCCCCATCCCTCGGCCCGGCGGCCCCCCGGCCCCCGGCGCCCCGGCACGGCACCGCCCGCGCCCCACAGCGGCGGAGAGATGTTTGTGCGAGTTCCGTACTTTAAACACGACTCGAGGCAATTCCGTGACTGCGGAGGCGTGACCGACTTCACTCTAGACTTTAGTGTAGCCATCGCCGAGGGCGGGAGATATTTTCTTTTTAGAGTGGGTTCACCTTAAAGTTACCTTTGTCTTTGATGCGTGATATTGAAAGTTGCGAGGGACTTCTGTGCCGCACGGGAACTCTTTGGTAAAATAACGACAGTTCATCATTATTCTTTATGGTCATTATATATTTTATTTAAAGATATGAACTGTTGATAACTGCTCGTTTTTTTATCCTTATTTTTTGCGTCAATAGATGTACCTTCTGATGTAGCGATCAAAGTTTGTCGATATTAGAAATCTCTCTGCCTCCAATTTTTATTCCATCGTGCTCTCCATATAGATCTGTGGTGCAATCGCACCTTAGATGCCAGAAACACGGGAACAGGAAAAAGGCACCCGAATTCCACTTCTCCCAGGTCTCTCAATCACCCCCGGATGCAGTGGACTGTATGGAATTATATCACTATCTCGCCAATGGTCGAGCATCCGGGGTTGGTAACAGCGTTTAACCGTTTCAATTGGAATATGAGAGGCGCACTGAACATTAGTTCGTTCAAGGTATATCATATACAGTGAAATCTCGATCGGTCGGTCCTCGAATAATTGTTTTCCCGTATCGTTTATTTATTCCAATACCGAATTAATTTCATACAAAACTTCCAAAAATATATCGAATGGATCGTTCCCATATGGATCATTTTATCGCATTAATCGTTTAAATTACTCGACATTATACAATACAAAGTTTAATTATTATTTTTTGTTTATGTGCAGCTTTCTAATTTTATTTTTATTTAAACGCATTCATTTACACGTGATATATAATTTATTTATTTACTTATTTTACATACTCTTACTTCATATTTGTATTACGGTAAAATACTAGTGTAGCAGGTAGGGTACCGAAATGTATGTCTTACAATGTTATCCGATTATAATTATATAACATACTGTACTATGAATCAAAAAAATAAATTATTATATATCTTTTTTAGAATATGTATTATTTCTATATTCCCGCATTCATAGTTTATTTCAATAGGTCCCTTCAAAAGCGATAGATAGAGGTTTTACTGTTTAAGTTTAAGTCCCAAACAGTCTGGAGTTGATGTACATTTTGGTCTGATTCCTTTTCTCACTTTAAACGGGAGATGAAATTTAATGCAACTGTGGCGGTATTATTCATGTATAGATTGCGAATGAGACGCACAAGGTGTTCTTCTCTACTCACTGCATTACTTTGTATTTCGCATTAAAGAAGAAACAAGGAAAAAATAGCTAATGATCATTGGTCGATTTATTCAACTATCATCAACATAACCAACTTTCACCGACATAACCAGTCTTCACCGACATAACCAGCTTTCACCGACATATACCCTTCCATACCCGACATATAATAATTGAAGAACTTTAATTATTACTGACGATGCTAGTCGGAGCGATTCAGAAATGAAACGACGCATAGCTCTAAATCCAGACTTGACAAGATATGGAAACAACTAGGTTCAGGCTTGTGCAATCTCTGGTACATTAAATATTTCTGTATGGTGTAGAACTATGAACTCTGAAAGCAAGAGTGACATTACGGATTGATGCCTTCAAGATGTGGTGCTCGACCATTTGTCTATGACGAATCCTTATATTTTTGGCATTTTGCGAGAAGAGAAGAAAAAGGGCCAAGTAGTGGAAGATCCCCCACTCTTTAGACCGATCAAGTGGAAGAGCAGCAAGCACTTATCTGGTGAAAAACTGGAGGAGGATAGTCAAGAGGGCGGGAGTTCGTGGAGAACTCGATCATCAGTTATGAGAAATCGACGTGAATGATGATGTACTTTTTTCATTTAATGGTTTGAATTTTCTTAATATTTTCCAAACGGGTAACGGTAATCTTCTATCTTTTAACAACTCGGGGACATCATCTGGGGAGATAGCAAGTACACAGTCCTATCTTTTATATTAATTTATTATTCCGAAAACTTTTTAAAAATTGTTTGGTTTCTGTTTGTCTTCCTCACTGGAACTTCCATATCAGCCGTATCATCTATAAAGATGTACGTTTATTCGATGGATGTAATATTTATTTGTATGCAATAATACATTTTCCCGTCATTACACGTCGCTTGTAATGAGGCTGAACATTATTTACTATTTTCATTATTATATACCCTCGTATTGATTGACAATATCATTAACAATTGAACGATTATGTAATATTACCTATTAAACGTGACGGGGGAACTCTTAATTATGTATCTTCTATTGAATACGCGCGACGAGTCGTTCTTAAATATGATAAGTGGAAACTGTTAAATTAATTATATTTTATTCACCCACCTATATAACGACCCCTCCTACGTAAAGTATCGTAAGATATAAATGTAATTTTTAATCATTCTAATATTTTGCACATATTTGATACATTTTTAAATGACTGTAATTTTTAAAACATTATGTTTATTAGTACCTTCATCGTAGAATACAATATATTAAAAAAAAAAATCTTAACCACTTAAATAAGTATCAAATACATGCGTAATACTAGAATGATTAAAATTTCAATTTTTACTTACGATAATTTATGTAGGAAGGGTCAATATATATATACTTATAAATTATCCATTAGCCTCATAGTATATGTTTCCTTTTAAATCAATTAAATATCCATCAACATCGTACTTTCCCCACCCTTGATGTTCTGTTTATTGTCAAAGTTTGTCTCCCTATTTATGTATATATATATATAAGTGTACTCTTTGTATTTATTGTTAGTTTTAAATACGCCCTTACGAAGCTGGAGCTAAGAAAGACCGGTTGGCGTTTAATAAGATTTGTGGTTTTATACAAAGTAATTGTGTTTTATTTAATCTAATATATATTTTCACTAGCATTTTTTCTTGTTAATCGTTGTTTCTTGGTAAACAAAATTGTCTAAATATACCAGTATTTGAGTATTCTTTGGATTTTATCAATAACTCTATATATATATATATATATATATATATATATATATATATATATCACACTCCATGTGTACATACTTACAACGGTTACTCGTTTTGACGAGTCAGTTTCTTCGTCTTAAATGGCGTTACAGTCCAAATTGACTTTTGTAAAATTATAAAATATATTTGAAATACTAGAACTAAAATTGATCTCTTTATTAGTTAAGGCACTTTACAAATGAGGGATCACTATGTTAATAAAAATATCGACTCAATTAATTGGTTGTAGTCAATTTTTCTCACAACACAAATAATATATTAAGGATAAGAAAAACACATTTTTGTTGTGAAATAGGATTTTCAGAATATAGTTCTGTTGTATTTAATACAAATTAAAAGAATCAACTAGAAAGATATGCAGAAAAAATATTTAGTTTTTACCGGGATAAACTAAATATATTTTTTTCAATATTTGTAAAATTACTTTGTGGTAACATATTATACATATAAATAATGTTCCTTTATCCATAAATAACTTCAACATAGCATTAAATATTATTAAACAAATTGCAATTAATAATAGTTATAATATTAAATTAATAGATAATTTATTGATCAGATCATATGTTTACCCACCAATAATTGATTGATAGTGGGAAGCAGTGGAGAAAAATCGTGTTTTTAAATAATCATACTTAAAATTTAATTATAAAAAATATCCCAAATTCTAAGGATGATATTTAAAATTCGGAGGTCTACAAATTAATTTGCAATGATTGCAATAATTTTTATACAGGTAAAACTTGCAGAAATTTTGATTTTACAATTAAGGAGCACTTGAGATGTCTAAATAGCAACAATTATTCTGAATTCGCCAATCATCTTTTGGAAACAAACCATTCTTTTGGCATTAACATTAACAAGGGTTTAGAAATACTAGGGGTTTATACAGTTAGATAAATTAAAAATTTTTTGAAATAAAAAAAAGTATTAATAGAAATTAAATATTATAAATAACTAAATCCTTTTTTGCTAATAGTCACATTTTAAATTTGTTTTCACAGTAGTTCCTAATTACTTACCCACCACTTATACTTTTATAGTTTTGTTTTTATCTACGCTTGCATTTTTAATTTTAGTATACATTGTTTCTTGAAGAAGATACCATACCAAACATGTTGATGTATCAATAAATAGCGGTTTTAAACAAAATGTTTTTCTTATTATTTATAAATATTTTCTAGCTGATTAATTTATTTTGTAGCAAATAATATAATTTTTATTTTCTATGTATGCAACTATTTTCAGGAGCATTTCAATTTGTTCAATTGACGATAGATAGCCATAACAAAAGTGAACTATATGAATTAGTTACCCCCCAGGCGCGGTATAGAGTTTAATGTGTTTCTAATTATTCATCCGGTGCGCTATCACAACCCGTGGGCGGATATCTACACGCTGACGGATCATTTGGGGCGGGTCGCGCACTCAGATGACGTTCATTAACCGCTCGTCAACGAATATTGGGTCGATGCGTAAGTTCGTAGCACTTTTAACGTGAATACGTCATTAAAATCGGTTCGAGGTAAGGGATGCATGTTTAAGAATCTGACCGTCACGAAAGTACGTCAGATTTTAAGTTAATGGTGTCAGTGGATTGAGGACAGATGTAAGATCTATGTAGATTGCATCAGCCGCCCACCTCCTCGCCCCGTGTGAGAGGAATACGTAAGCTGCACGAATTGCAACTTCGGAACGCCATGGGTTTTGAACCGTAAGTCTGATTGGGACGAAACAAGTCTTAAACGATAGCTTACATACAGACCTTTCGTGCGTACAATATAAATAAAGTTAAAACACAAGATGATTGAAAAAAGTTTGTGAGGTTTAAGTGAAAAATATGTTTAGGTATTTGGCTAATAAGTATAAGCAGAAATTTATCAAAGTGGCGTCTAGGCATAAATCTCGTCGAGACGAACCCAACGATACCCCATTTAGAAATGCTCTAGTCTATAGGCTGAGGTTCTGAGAGCGTGCGGCCGACGCAAAACGTTTCGGTAGTACTACATCTAGCACCGCCACGGATATGCCATCCACGAGGGGTTTGCAATTAGATGCGGACACGGCGAGTATTATAGACGACTGCAGTATGTTTGACGATGGGGGAGTGCGTGCAATCACTACGCGGCGACGTATTTACGTTAGTCCCACGGCTGTCCTAGAACATAGTCCACAAGCATATATTTTTTCGTATTTTATCATTTATTGTTGCTTGTTCGGTCTAGAGGTGAGATGGCCAAGTGGTCGGGCATTCGAGCTTCGTCTCGGGGTAGCAGCAATTTTTTCCATTGCATAAGCGCTTAGCAGTTAGAAAATAATAAACATATTTATGTGACGTATTGTAATAATAAACAGAAAAGACATGTACACGTCATATCAGCCCTGCATAGAATATGTTTTTCGTACATGTTGGTGTCTACAAAGATACTTAATACTTATAACAACGTTCTTATCCATTACAGTCCATCCAAGAATCTCCAATTTATAGGATAGCATTTTACATTCAACATTTTAATGTTCAGATTTCTAACACTATTTCAACAAGTGTTGATGGCACCAGAAATAGAGTACGTCCGCGGAAGACTTGGCACGACCAGGTAAACCAGATATCGGAAGATGATCCTGTTAGAAGCCTCAATAATCGACAAACGTGCATGAAAAGATGTATGAATGTAGATGAGACGAGAATTGTGTGACAAGACAGAAGAGTGGCGCTCTATTCTCTCTGCTTACTCCCATGATTAAACGGCAAGTTAGTTAGTTAGCATATGTTAGACATTTTTTTGATATCCTCTGTTAAAAAATATTCTATTATATAATATACATTGGAAAAAAGAAATCAGGTTGGTTATGTAAATTTACGTCATTTGTTTTTAAAAAAACAACTGTAGGTCATCTGAGTTGAGTAAGTAAAACAGTATAAACCAAAGAGGTGAATGGGGGACATATTCTCCTTTTGGATACCATTCGGTAACCCTAACTGCAGCACCGTCGTGGTTTTGAATAAACCCCTGTTTAGGACCTCGACCATCGTTCCTCCGCTGTAATGAAGTGTAAATCCTCCAGTTTATTTGTGGCACCGTAACAATCTCGGTCATTTCCTTCGGTGATCGCTCCGTAAACGGACCAGCGTGGCGAGCGTTGTACATTCGATACGGTTTACGTCACGCGTCACGGCTATTGACTGCAGGCTTGGAAGGCATCCGACGCGGTGGTTGGTCTTGGTACTTGTGCCCACTACCCGCTGCCCGCTGCCCGCTGCCCGCACACAGTTCCCGCGCACCGAGGATTATACTGTTCATTGGTTATAATTTATAGCGAGGTCCATCGGAATGTTATACTTGATTATTGTTATATTTTATTCATTCCTCAGTCTTTATTATTTATCTAAAACTGTAATGTCATCATTTTTACATTGTAATTTTTATGTCGCATATTAGTAAATTTTTTTCACAATGCAGTATTCTTTTTGATATAGTTTTTATGAATAGTATATGGTAGGTGGCGGCTTAGTGAAATTTTTAGCTATAAAAACGAAAGGAATTAATTATATAAGTACAGTTTACGAAAACAAATCTAAAAAGTAGAAATGTATTAAATAATAATATAAATTGTAACATTTTTTACTTCTTTTATTACTACCTATTGCACGGGGTCTGTCAAATTTGTCTGAAAAATCTCATAGATGTCTCGGTTAAGTTCGTTAACCAGCCTGATCCGCTATCTTGTTTCAAAATGGCGGCTGTTGTTTAATGTTGAATTTAGAGATTTAAAAGTAAAAAGCACCCTTAACACACAAACGAAACCTACCCGATTCTTACGGGATTTTTTATGACTATGTTTCTTATAAATTTATTTGAATATTATTTATTTAAAACTAAAAATCAGTTAACAATATTATGAGGTTCTACAAGTTTGCAACCGAATAGTTTCTGGATGGAACATCTCCTTCTATTTTAGCGGAGTTTTGTTTTCTAGCTCTTTTCACTTAATTTACATTTGGTATTATAACCTTTCTTAGAAAGGTAATTATTAAATAAAAAGGAAATAGTAAAAGCATATTTAATTTAATAATAATTAATTACCTTTGTTTTCTGTTAATTGTATGGTGAGAAGTTAGAATCCCTTTTGTGATTTTTACGGCATTTTTTTGTTAAACTTTATAAACGTGATCTCCTAGTTAATTAAATTATTAGTCATTCAAAACCTTAGCATTCATTTTCACAATGTTTATGATTTTTTTCTAAAAATGTTTCTTTTGTATAAGTTACCCGAAATAAACTCCTTTTAATTTTTATGATAATAAAAATATTATAATAAATACGTAATTTGTAACTCAAACATTTAACAATATTTGAATACGTCCAAGAACACACAATTACTGGATTTTTACCTACAAAGGCACTGTTATTAAACAAATGTCATAGAGACGAAGCTATTTTTTTAAATTAAATTTAATGGAAAATATATGGTAGTATGGGGTAATTACAGGGCTTATGACCTGTCTTCGGCTGGCTTAAGTGATCACTTTACATATATATATATACATATGTACAACAATTTAGCATTAGATATTCGTGCATTCCTTGGACCCGAGACATTGAGTATCTTGGTGTCGCGCTGGATTCCCGACTCGCGTGTGGCGCAAATATATTCACGAAAAAGTAAGTGCAGCGTCACGTGCACTCTCTTTATTTCACCCACTCCTAGGCAGAAATAGCAAACTTGCCATCGATAACAAGCTTCTACTGTACAAGGCTATCCTCACCTATGCAACCCCCATGTGGCGACACGCAATCGAATCGAACATGAGCAGACTTCAGATCTTTCAGAACAGGCTAGTACTGCGGCCCCCGCGATGGATAAGGATCACACAACTCCACCATGACTCGGACAACTAGCCAAACATTTTTATTCCGGGATTTCTTAGCACCAAAATCTCGGCGTATGACGTAAACATCCCCGCGGGTTTTTATGCGACCAAAAGATATCCTCCTTTAGGAATTTAATACTGTCATAAGCGGCAGTACCTGCACCATTTCTCGCAACCAAAAAAATAAAATACCCCATTCTTAAACAGCCCATACGACACACATGAGATGAAAGAGTAAGTAATCTGTAGACACTAGACCAAAGTCCAAAGCATTAGACAAAATAAACCGTTTACAATACAATACAAGCACAGACTGACAAAACACCGCTGATAGTCGAGGCTGCATAAGATCGCACGCCCGCTTACTCAGTCGTAGGTAGAGCATCGGATAATCAGGCGAGTCGGTTAAGGTCGGACAAGAGGGGTTCTACTGTACTTCTTCTAAAAATAAATAAGATGAATAATGAAAAATAAGTATTTAAAATAATAGAAACCCGAAAACTTCAATAGAGAAAACTATATCAATAGAGAAAACTATATCAATAGAGAAGACTATATTTATTGTAGTTAACAGCAGAATCGAACCTTGATGTTAACTCTCAGGTCAGCCTCTACTTCAGTCGCAGGAAGGGTTGTAGAACCGACGTGGAACTCTTTGCCCTCCATCATAAGAAACAGTGCATCAGATACATTACGCAATTATTCAAAAAATTATATAATAATTTGTATAGCGTCATTTTCGTAAAAACTTTCACCTCAAGGGTCACTCTTTTCACATAAATTATTTATGGTTTGTGATTTATGACTTTTTGAAAAGGTACGTTTGTAGTTTCTTCTTAAATAAAGTCTCTGATGCACTGTTTCTTATGACAGAGGGCAAAGAGTCCACGCTTTTGGGCCTGCCACCGCAAATGCCCGTTTACTAAATGTATACTTCTGGCAACGGTTGGTCGGTTCTACGACTCTTCCTGTGGCTGTAGTATAGGCTGATCAGAGAATTTGACGTCTACCGTTCAAATTGTTTGGGATACAAAGCTCTTGAAGATACAGAGGCGCCTTGTACATCAACCAGCACAATTTAAATTCAACTCTTTCAGGGAATCGGAGCCAATGTAGCTGATGTAAAGGGATGTTATATGAAAAACTTTGGATACTCCTTATATTATCCGTGCTGCCGGATTTAGAATGGATTGTAATCTATCCAGCAAGCCAGCATAGATTATGTTATAATAGTGCAGACGTGACACCACAAATGCATTTATAAGTAGATGGACTGCCTCAAGAGGAAGATGTCTCCGAATACTTTTTGTCTCCGAATACGAATGCATTAACTATAAGTTCAAATAACATTTTTCAATTTTAAAACAGTTTATGCGTAAGAGGTGAAATATTTTACGAAAATGGCGCTATAAAATTTTGTAATATAATTATTGTTACATTAAAGAGGACTCCTGATTATTAATTTCAGATATCTTAACGATATTAGTGATCTTTCTGTATTTACTGTGTTACCTACAAATAATTATCAAACTTGTTGATTAAATCATTTTGAATTCGCTTTTTGTGAATTTAAACAACCCCCGATCGCACCGACTACGGTCTCCCCTAGCTCACTCAATGCTGGAGTGCCACTCGCGTGACAATCGCACTCCGCCACCTCCCCCGCGAGGGACCCTCGGAGCAGACGTAATCAATTATAACCCAACGTTTTTTTAACTTTCCGCGTCCTCTCATTTTATTATTCTACCATTTCTATATACAGATAGTTTCTTAAATGTTATGTAACAAATTTATTTTACTTTTATTTATTTACTTATTTAATTTTGAATAATATTTGAAGACTTTGATTTATTTATTGTTATTTAGTTTTAGAGAATCACCCGTATTAGTGTGAGTACATCTGAGGTTGGAAGAAAATGAGTAAATGATTTTGGAAAAGAGCAGATTTAATTGAATTAAAAAAGAGACAAAAATTGGTAAAATTTTTCATTCAACGATTTTTAATTCTTTCTAAATATATAAATTTATTTATAAGTATTTCATCATCATCAATTGTTTTCTATTGACTGCTGGATGAAGGTCTCCCGTTGTCTCTCATTTTTCTACGTCCAATGTTAATCGCTGCCACATTTTCACGCAGTTTAATCATTTTATCAATTTAGCAAGTTTGATAATATACTCGTATGTTATATAAGAAGCTATGTATGACGTGTTAACATTTATACTGTTCAGTAATTTAGTATGAAATACTACAGAGATGTCAGTTAGTAGTATTTCTTTTTTTATATGATGATCATGAAATATTATCAACTTGTAAAATAGATTAATTCCATATCGGAAGGCAAATACAGTAGCAATACTATTTGTAAATATGATTCCAGATATAATTGTGCGTACAAAAAATACAGACCCATAGTGCCCCTGGGCTACTGCTATAAAATATCACATTAAGTGTATTATTAAAAATAAATTAGCAAAGGAGAATTGGCGTTTAGTCCCAAGTATTGTAACACCAAGAGTGGTACCTCAATTAAAAGAACGAGGATGAATTCCAAATTGACAACACATCAACAAAATTCAAATCACCAACTCCAAATCAAGCACGTTGTTACAAACTTGCAAAATTAGCACCATCTGTCTACCAGTAGAGACTTTAATTGTTTAATTTTAAAAACTACCACGACAACTCACCGCTGTACCCATAGCGCTTTTTTGTATTCGCCGCATCGACCTATTTACATTAATAAGACAGGATAGGTCTTTAAACTAGTAATTTACTCGAGTCATAATAAATATTTACTGAATTGAAAATTTCTTTCGGTTGATCCGTATTGTATGGATTACTAATTCGCTAATTCTCACTTACATATTTTACTATTTTTAACGTGTTGATTTCATGATTGTTCTTTAAATTTGGTGCATGAGTTGATTTTTGATTTGGGAAAAACAAAATGCAATTGGCAGAACTATTTTTTACGTTAACCTTTAATAGAAATAATTATTTCCTTTAGTTATTGCGTAAAGGATTTTCATACAATAAATTAATCATGTTCAGGCATAGAAAATGTTCTTAAAAACGTCCATAAACTTTTTATGTGGGTAAGATATTATTTTACGTTAAAATTTAAACTTTAAAAACACTATTAATAGTAAATATGAATTAAATGTATTAATTAGAAAGATATACATATAAAATCAATTTTATCGAAAAATACTGTTGTTGCGCTACCGTGATGGTACCTGGATCTCCTTCCAAACCAGAAAAGGTGCATTATCCAACTATGCTACAGCGACGATATTTTATATATCACAATATATTAAAATATCACAGACCTATGTTCTGAATAATTACAACTTCACAATAAGAATGTGTTCTCCTACTATTAATAGTACTCTAAAATTACAAACAAATACATGGTAGGGTCGTATGAACGACAAATTTATTTAGATTATTTAACGAAAGTACATATATTATATATGATTATATAATGTCATTGGTAACAACATAACCTAAATCTATACCTACTGCACGCCTCTGTAAAATACCCATTCTCCTTTATCTTGTTGATTATAAACTTACTATTTTTTTATCATCTGGTGACGTACAACTAAGTAAATATTTTTCAAATATTTTGTTAAAATAATTAGTCATTTAAAATGTAATCATGGCGCGTTTTACTAATTCTACTATGCTCTCTACCGCGCTCCCTTCCATGGCAATGCCACTCGATGGCTTGTGTCCCCCGTTCCCGATAAATGTTTCAGTCCGGTCTGCCGGCATCAGGATGCTCGTCACGTCTGCGACCATCGCCGGTGTTTTTCCCTATCGCGGTTCGATGTCTGCCGCTTGTTTTATGCATCGAGCGGTGAGCTGTTTCAGCGTCACGCTCAGCGGGCGTGGGGCATCAATTATTATTGTTGCCCTTAGTCGTTTTCTACCGACTTTAGTAAATAAATCCACATCTGAATTTTGCACGACCCCTACTTGATCCTCTTCAACTTTTCATCTGATCGTAGTCTGTTTTCGAGTTTCCTTCGCAAAGTATTTATTTGATCACCTGCGTTTATCTTTACTAGCAGCCTTTTAAGCTGGTACAAGCCGCTTAGACAATTGTAACTTAATTGATTAATATATTACACATATTAAATGTCATACTTGTTTTGCCTGTTATTCACACGGAATTCTTTCCCATTTAAATTTATTAATCAGTAACAGAAGGCAAAAGACCAGGGCCAGTGTTTCTGTAAAATATATTTTTCAATGTTGAAAACATAATTATTTGTCAAAAAGGGAATGTGATCTACCGCTGTACAACATAACTTGATATTTTAACTCATAATCGCCATTTTTCGTAGCCAAAAATAACTGATATAATAAATAAAAAGACTGAGTGGTTTCGGCTAAGAGATAGCGTTAATGGCGTAATATAATTAATGAGTATCTAACAAGCTAACTTATATGTACGCTTTTCTTTATGAAGTACATTTTTTCCATATTTAATCTTAATTTGAATTTTCTCTTGTCTTTATTATTTAATAATCATCTATATATTCTACAATTCTACTAGATTAGAATTATTTGTTGAATAAAAATATAATTGTATTTCACGCGTACCATCTCTGAACGAAGTATACGCCAACATCCAATTTGTTTGCGGCTGCTACCCCCAGCTCGCGCGATAGAGTCCGTGCGGAGCAGAATGGCGCCGCTCCCAACTTCGTAATTGAAAACACGCGATTGTTACAAATTCGCTCGTTACACCGAATGTGTAACTAACTAGTTGCATCCGTAACAATGGAACGCCGCATGTCACGCCGTCTGCGTCACACTGCGCCGAATTGTGGCAGTCGACACACACGTCGCGCAATGGGCACGGATGCGGAATGAAGATGTCACTCGAGAAATGCGAGTTGACAGTTTCTTTTTGTCGGCAGAACATTTGAGATTCGGTCGCTGCGTTGCTATGGCATAGATCTCTACTAAACATAATGTTTGCGCATTTGGATTCTTCATTTATTTGGAAAATGCTACTTCATATATTAATATTTTAAACCATTTTGTAAATTATTGACACATTATCGTTTAATATTGGTGAACACACTATATGTACTTTTTTAATTTGATGATTGAATTAAATACATGTTTTTTTTATTATGAGCGCTATTTTGATAAATGAATTAATTTATAGAATACATTAAATGAATCACGCAAAAAATCTATCTTACCACTAGTCTTTATATTTTTTCGATGGATACATTTTTCAGTATATCCTTTTAAGTATTTCGTTACGTTAAATCTGTTTTAATTATCAATTTAAATATATGCTAAATAATGCAACTTCATGTTCTTTTAATTGTTAACATATTGACCCTTAGAATAATAAGGTTCCAACTAATATTTTAGGCTAACTTGAGTTATTGCATGAAATGGGTTCCAAATGAATTATTTTTTATTTCTTCCATATACACCAACTCTATTTAACGGATATTAAAGACAATAGCAATAACAAGTAGCGCGACAACAATATTTTTCGAAAAAATTGATTTTATATGTATACCTTTCTAATTAATAGATTTAATTAGTATTTATTTTAATTACTTTAATATTTTTTCTTTGACTTATTTATGTAAGTAGTTAAAAACGATATTTAATAGGATAATGCTCGTACCGACATATCAAAAGTTTCAGAGTAATTGTAATCTGAACCACTCAGTGTGGCCTGAAAACGTATGCAATGTTGATTTTTTACATGATATATTTCAGAATAATTAAAAATTTAACCATACCCATTGTGTGTAAATACCATGGTTCGAGTCGCAATTCACCTCTGCACCATGTCGATACTAAGTCTACAATTACATAATCACAGTTCAGACCGTTTTCAAAGCTCTCCTCCTCATTTGCATACGGTTATGTTGCGAGCGTCGAGTTAAGACATAATATAGTTTTGTGGTTCGACCTCTAAGTACTCAGCGTCGTCTGAAATGACTGTAGACTTCTCCCGGCCCCGAGGGGTGAGCGACGAGCAGTGAGCACCTTCCTCGGGGACCCCGGTACTCCGTGAGTCTGGCTTTACGGTCGGTTAATCCCATTCAAGCTCCACTCCTCACCCTGCACCCCCCTCCCGCACATTATTTAAGGGGTTATTTTAATGACCAGATCGCGCAAGATCATAATACATTTTATATTTTTTGTTTGGTGAGAAATTAAGTGTAATACTAAAATAAATTATATTAAGTTCAAATTTGTTTACGTCTTATAGAAATTGAATGCAAGTAATTTGCAGTTTTATAACCTGTTTTAAAAGTCAGCAGACAATCGCCGCTCCATAAAATGAAGCATAAAATATATTTTCTAAATTAGCAACTAAAAATTAGCTATTTTGAGTACTTGCCGGATTTTTTTTGTATGGCGTGATTTACGTTAGTTTTTATTTCTACAATCTATTTATTTACGTATTAATTATTTTTATTTAATAATTATATATAAAAGGTATTTTTTTAGAGGTTTGTTTTTCGAATTGGCAACACTTTTTCCAGCGACAGTCGACTTGACAGCTGATTTGTGTCACCATATTTAAACACTAATGGTATAAATTATCTTTCCAATAAAGTTAATACCATGGCCATTACCGCGATTCTTCTGTGTTTTATTTTATTTTAAAGTTCTATGCCTCTAAAAAAAATCATCCTATATTACAAAGTGCCTTCGACAAAGTGGTTTGTTCCTCCTGTTCGTGGATTGGTGTCTCCTTCATGTCGTTCCACCACAATAAGCTTCTTCCGATTTTCATTGCTGCATGGCCAAAAAATTGTAAATCTCCTGCGTCTGTGATTGTGAGTCACAGTGAATCACTCGTACACTAGAAATTAAACCTCCAACAATTACATAAAAGTAACAATAACGGTTTAGTGTATACATATATATTTTTATGTGCTGTTTCAGCTGAAAAACTGTATTTTTATCCCATCCCAAAATACATTAATAAACACTTTTTGTAAATATTTGTTATATATGTATATATATATATATATATATATATATATATATATATATATGTGCTGTAGATATATCATATGAATTTGTAACAATATTATTCATAATAAATTGTAAAAATAAATAATATTTTTAATCGGGTGAGTGACTTCTGGTGTGCCTTTCATCACTTGTACCTTTCGTAATTTTCTTCAACAACCCCTATTTCGCGCCACCGAATCCGGTGATGCTTTAATCCCTCCATCGGCATATTGTCTCCAGCGGCGTAACACTGTCTCCCCGAGCACTGAGCTCTTGTCATATCTCATGCACCCGGTCTGCATGCAGTTTACATGCATTAACTGATAACCCCTGCGCTGCGGATCCTCGTTCGTGCGCAGCGGTGATGCTCAAACGGTTAATCGTGCGGAATTTATTCTATTACTGTTGATATATTAGAGTTTTGTTCAATTCGATAATCAAAACTTATTCAACATTCATTTACGTAAAATAATGGGGTGTTTATTACTTAAAGCATTTTGTGATTGGACATTTGACGAAAGATTTGTGAAAGTAATAAAATATATCTAAAATCGAAGTAATAAAGAATATCTATAATAATAATAATTCAAATCACACTTTTCTCTTCATATTTTGGGAGAATTAGCAGCGACCAAATATACTCTAAATGCAAAATTTTAATGTACATATGTGCCAAAAATATACACCTACATTAATTAAACCTTATATTTTTAACTGCGACTGTATTTGACATACAGAAGTTGGCTTTAACTTAAAATGTAACTATCGTTCACTGTATCAATGTTTGTATTGCTATAATCTGGCAAAAGACGGCGTTGTTCTTCTCTCGGTACTTGGCGTAGTACTTGGTAGTCATGGCAAAGCAGGTGTGTTGCGGCTGGCCTAACAATAATCGGCGATTGCTTTCTGCTACTCCTATATTTTATTGCCTCTGAAACACAAGTAATCATATATACACACATAAGCTGAAACACATAAATGTGCGGTAATATCGACATGTCTTGCAAAACCAGTCGCGGCTTAGTGGGAATTAGTGAGAATATAGGAGCCAGGTTCAAATGTTCGACTGGCCAATTATTTACGACTTTTATTTAGTCAAAACTTTATTTATTTTATTTAGCGAAATAGTCGAGTTTGAGCGGATTAGTGAGAGTGTACACCTACGCAGTACATAAATGTGAGTGATGTATCTTGATTCTTTTTCTTCCACGGCACTACATCCCAAGGTGAGATTTGGCCTCCTCCGCAAATGCTCTCCACCGACTTCTATCCCTGGCCATTCTTCTTCAGTTCCCAGACCCTCCAATCCTCGGTATCATCTTTGGTGTCCTGTTATCTGGCATTCTTTCAACATGGGTGTATCTTGATTAATTTATTATGAATATGTACTTAAATAATTTGTTGTATACAAATCGTGACGGAAATCTGCATTTATAATCAATATTTCTTGGAAACTATTAATGACAAGGAAAACTCGGTATTATTTCGAAATTCCTAATTATCAGTGCCATGCAGTAGGTATAGACTTAGGTTATGATGTTACTATGATATTATATAATACTATATATATATGTTACATTATATATAGGTTAATGAATTTTCGTTTAACCGACGTCATTAAGCAAAAATAATCCATCATAATAAAAATGCATTATACTCGAACGTAAAGAACAATCATGAAAGCAACACGTTTAGTAAGGTAGTAAAATTTGCGAATTAGTAAATGAGGAAGTAGAAGTTCAAAACCTATCAAATGTCACTCTGTTAGGAAACAGCATAAGTATGGACTCCGTACAACATGGATCAGCTGATCCATTTATGACTGCGAGTGGAATTTTCAATTTGGTAGGTAGCAATTGTATGACTTGAATATAACGATAGATTAAAACAGTGGCAAGCAATTATAGTAGAAATAAATGAATAATTTCCAGTAGAGGACTACAGCGCACCGGTGGCGTCCGGAACTACGCAACTAATGATCATACTGATAAGCGGTAGCGCTAGCGGATAGCGGACACATGGATTATTTAATTTAGATTTGTTTTCCAGAATTTTTAGTAATGCACAGGTTTTTTGGTTGCCAGTGCATGCCCTTGCTAACTATAATATAACATTTGATTGTTCTCTTTATTCCAGACGGAGATAGCGAAGCGCCTGAACGCGATAATAGCCCAAATTCTGCCCTTTCTGAGCCAGGAACACCAGCAGCAGGTGGCCACGGCCGTGGAGAGGGCCAAGCAGGTCACCATGACAGAGCTCAATGCCATTATCGGGGTAAGTTTTGCTTCTAGGTCTTGAAGTGTTTTAATTTTATATGTGTTATTATATTATTACTACTTATTTATAATCTGTAATTTTGTCGTAACTGATAATATTGGTTAACTAGTTACAAACGCTTTTGTTATCGTAATTTCCTTTCTGGTGTCTCCTAACTAATTCATAATTATACGATCGCATTCTCGATTTTATATTTTTGTACACGGTGGTTCCTCCGAATTGATGATTACATTCTTCGGAAGCATTTCATACTATTTAGTACTAGTATTCAATTCATGCTTTAACTACTCGGTTAATCTCACACAAAACGATACGTCGAAAATGTTCGTATTTTATATTTGACACACAATTTTCTTTAGCTAACAATTTATATAAACATTCTGTAAATTGAAAAATTCAGGACGTATTTAATAAAACAATACAATGGCATTAAAATGACTGAGATATTATGTCCAAATTGACATACTGTGATATTAAAATGACATTGACATATTAAGTAAAAAAATGCATTGGAAAACAGAAACATCTTCTTCTTTTAAATAGGCAATCCACTCTTCAAGAGTGATTTGTGCCATTTATCAAGTTAAAACTTTATTTTATAGAAAAAAGTACAATACTATTATAGAAAAAAAAAATTATACTAAAAGTCAATAACCATTGTTAAAAAAATTTGCTATTATATAGATTAAATGTGGCGAGTTAAGGGAAAGAAGAATTAAATGTGACAAGTTAACCGGGAGTTGAAAATTACCATTGACGAGATTACTGTAAAAAAACCTGTGATCCGTAATGGTCAGGCAAAAAAAATATAGTCAAGGGTTTCCTTTTCGGCACTACACTCACACATTGGGGAATCTATTAAGTTCGATCTGAATAAATGTGAGACTACCTAGCAATGCCCAATTCTCATTCTAGAGACTTTATGGAGAACTGGGAAGTGCTGGGAATAGATCTTTAAATAATTTAAAGGCTATTACCCTTATGATTATTTGCATCCATCCATTGTGCAGTCCAGATAGAATTCGTATATTTTTTTTACCATATTAAGTCTGTCATACATCAGGATATGGAATTGATGAGGGAAAACTTCGGAAAGAGTGGCTTCCTTAGCCAGTTTATCAGCAGATTCAAACAGAACATCAACAACCCAAAATATTTAGTATACCTAATTTAAAAGATCTTTTTGCATTTTGATTAAGATTAATTTATCTTAATTAAGCGTATCTAGTATTATGTTTACGTAACTATGTTAACGATTGGAAAACAAAAATCAATATTAACATATTATGAAGTGCCCATTTAGATTGGCGGCTGCACCATGTGATTGAAAATGTCGCGTAAAAAATGTTCCTCTGAACATGCAGCAGTGGAAAGTGTGAATGCAATGACGGCGTGAACAATGATGCTGCATTATGGAAAAAATGTCAACCCACCCCCCAGAGCCCGTCCCGTCCGTGATTTTTGTTTTGTTTTTCGCCGCCCAACATCCGATAATTGAACAAACATTCCTTTTAATTGACAGCGTGCCAGTGCGCGCGCGCCATTCGCCATTTTGGTGTAAACAAAAAATAATACAAAATGCTCCACGTTGACGGAAAAACGTGAACCCAGTCGATTATTCCCAAAAACGGAAGCGATTGTATTTATTTTCTAGTGTATCTAAATTAAATCCAACGGCCATTACAAACATCTTAGTATACAATATTTTAATGAAATTACATATTTTTTGTGAACTTGCCATTTTAGAAAATCAAATACACTATGGTAACAATTTAATTTCGTATATTATGTGACAATTGAAACACTGTAATGCTGGTGTTCTGTAGATAGGCAATTATTTAAAAAAAAAATTCACAACAATCGTTCTATATACGTATTTTGTGTCCGTATTTAAACACTAGTATTATAATAACTCTACTTTTGTTATTTACAGCTATTGAAGCTCAAGAAATTTTATTTTATTAAAAAAAAATTATAAGCAGGACTTATGAATAGGGCCTTGTCAATCCACAGTTTTCGTGGGCCCATCGGTAACCTTTTGTACATAGCACTTACTCCTCCCGTTAAATTTTTCGTCACCTTTTAAGTTATTATTCTGGAGTTATAACTTGATAAGATGATAAGTCAGCATGCTTTACTGTAGATCTGTTATTTTTTTGTTTGTCTGTTGTGTATCTCATAATGAAACCCCCTGGAGTCTCATATTACAAATTTAAAAGTTTGAAATTTAAATAATAACATTGTAATTTATGTCCAACTCTCAGTGAAGTGATTTTAATAAGGCAGAAGTTACTTGAATTAAGGAAGTAATGCGTATATCGCCATTTTCATAAAGGTGTCATATTTGACACCTTAAAATTTAATTATTTAAAATGTATAAATATGTATAACATAAAAAGTCTGATAAAATCGACAATGTTTTTTTTTTAATTGAGCTCAATAATTATTTTACAATTAGCAGTTAATTTTAACACATCACACAATTGTCCACTGCATGTTAAAATTCTCGTTTTAAAAGCAGATACAACCCTCGCCCCACTGGCGGGCCGGTCGGCGCCCGCGCCGCCCCTGGCGAGAGGGTGTACATAGCATTTTATTAATTTGATTGCCGAGGTATGGCGATATCCGTCGTAACGGTCGGAAAAAATGTTAACCCACCCTGATTTAATAAAACAGCCGTGTTTTCAATTCGCTTCGTGTACCGGGAAATTTTATTAGCTCGAAACAATTTTATGCCGGACAAGGCGGGCGAGTTGGTACACGTTTTTTCATGAACCTGATGGGAGATACCGCCGCTCGGACTAGTTTACTTTACCGCTGAATGTGTTTTGATTTCAAATAGTTTCAAATATACATTATTAACGATTGTAATGTTAAATGAAATAGAAACTATGATTTCAAAATTATTCTTTTTCACAAGATGACTGATATATTTACACTAATTTTATCGTTTATTAATCAAATGATCGAATTGACAGATTCAAATGTATCGGAAAAGGTGAGAATTAATTGTCAAAACAAAAATATTTGGCGTTTTATCTTCTCTGTGGAAACGGCGTGACGGTAAATAACTAAATAAATTATTCAATTAATAATACTTTTAGCAATGTTTGAGTATGTCCAATAACACCCAGTTACTGGACCTCCATATTTTCCCATATAATATAATATAAATAGCTTCGTCTCTATGAGATATTAGCAATATTTGAATATGTCCAAGAACACACAATTACTGTATAATTTTATCTATAATTTGTTTAATAATACTTTTATTTTAATTATATTTTATAAATTAGTCGTTAGTCAAGAGACAGTGCGTATGTTACCGAAAATCGTTATTTTGTAATAGTTTTTATTTAAACTAGGCTTAAGACACCTCACGGTTTCCAGAAATTTTTAGGGGCTAATGCTAACTAAGTAACCTGCTTTTTTGGATGCCTTGGATGGAAAATGGGTTAAACAAAACAAAATATTATAATAAAAACAATTATTAATTAAAATATAAGCACATCGAAAGAAATACCTTAAATTTTACATATATACAATGATAAATATAAATAAAATAAAAACAAATATAAATAAAGGACATAATTACATACGTGCACGAGGTGTTTAGGGGAGAAATGTTTAAGATTATTATTAGTTTTCTTAAAAAAAATTTAAAATAAAATTTACCTTTAGTTAGATAAAGTTCTTATCTTCTATCTATTCATCCTTATACGCGTCCAGGTGTTTTCTACAACTTGTACCCCTATTTATATCTAGCTAGTTGGGAGACGACCTACGATTCGGTTAGAGATCTTAACTGTAGCACTTTTTTATCCTTGTAAGATGTGCCCTCAGCCAATAATCATTATTTATGTAGTCAAGTGACATCGAAGTCGACTAAAATATTTATGATAAAGATGGAAAAGTCCAAGCAAATTTTTAGCAAGGACGTTGGTATTTTAGTTTTTTTTTATTTCCAGTTAAAACCTTTTTAACCAACTTAATCACATAGGATTGAATAATCAATAATTATTGAGTTTACACAGATTCAGTCGCCGTTGAATGTGACATCGTAATATATGGGTAGATAAGTAGGTAATATTAATTATTCGTACGTAAATAAAATACATGATTAATTTTTGAACCGTATTCTGTTTACTTTTAATTAAATGCACATTGTGTTAGCCGGCCGCATATTTTTACTATATTTTTTTATGTTTTTCTATTTGTATATCGATTTATTATTTACGTAACACTTATGAAGAGTAGAATTTTATATATAATACTTTATAAAAATAAGCTTAAACACCAGTGCCGAAATATGTAATTAAATATTTTCATTAAAAGTTTTCCAAGTGTTTGTAACAATAGTCTCATGCCCCAGTGTAACTGTTTCTCCCTACACGTCTCCCGACTCCCAATGCTCGGAATGTGAACATTTGGAAAGGGTGGCTACAAGGAAGCACTATGTACTAATTGGCCAAATGAAAGTCATAGTTCGCAAGTCGACAGATAAAACAGAGCGAGCGAAAAGTATCCAGTAAAGGTTGAACATTCATAGAAAGCGAAATTATTTTAACGTAACGATATTTGAAGAAGCTTGATCAGATATTTGCTCGATTAATTTCCTTTTCATACAAAGCCGGTTACTTGGTTAAAGGCCTAGCTCGTTCGACACCTTGACCAGTGGTTTCCAGGTTTGGTTTGAGATCACCTTAATATAGTAAACTTGCGGCAAAATTGTAGTGGCAGGAAATGCCAAAATGGGCCTTTATTGTGTTAAGGTCAGTTTATATCTTGTGCGCAGTATGTTGTATTTTACAAAAAAAAAAAACGATTTGTGTTATAACTGTTAAAAATCTTTGGATCTACCCAATTAGTTTTGTTTTAAATCAAGTAGGTGTCAATTAATCTATTTTCCTATAATATATATATTGGTGTTATATTTCACATAATTTCCTTTTTTTTCTCACGTAGTACATATAACAAATTATAGAGGGTTTTTTTTTTTGTGAAATCGTAAGCGAATAATCACAAATAAATAGGACCTGTAAAACGATTTTCTCTCGTTTAACATTTTAATTCATCACATACATTTTGTTAAAACTCAAAATTTCCTTCATGCATCATATTAATTCACTTTTAAAATTAGCAATATTAACTTTGTGGTTAAAATTCGTATTTTTTATTTATTGTCTTTGTTTTATTAACCACTGAATTGAGTTTAAATACATCTACCGGTTTCGAAAAATACCATTTTCTTCTTCAGGATGTCATAACTAACTAAAAACATATATTATTGTTTCTTCACCAGAATCTATTTTAAAAAAAAACAACAATTATTTAAAAAAATAATTTAGTACCTAACTCAAATTGTTACTTAATACAAATATAGTCGCATAATTTTTAGGAAAAAATTTTAGAATGTGACTCGTAGTTAAATTTAGTTGGTTGTTTATAATTTTTGATTAGTTTTACATGCTTTATTTATCTCCATACCGGCATTTTATACAAATAATAGTATAGGAAATTTACTCATAAAT
The DNA here is from genome assembly GCA_022840565.1 of Eubasilissa regina. Classification (NCBI taxonomy): domain Eukaryota; kingdom Metazoa; phylum Arthropoda; class Insecta; order Trichoptera; family Phryganeidae; genus Eubasilissa; species Eubasilissa regina. The sequence goes on from JAINEB010000007.1 coordinate 17,403,740, forward strand.
TCTAAAGACAAAGATGATAAATTTAACAATTCTGGTGTCTATAAACCTAGTTGCAAGGATTGTGCTCCATTTTATATTGGTAAAACGGGTAGAAATTTTAATATAAGAGTAAGGGAGCATTTGAGATGTTTGAACAATAGTGGGTTTTCAGAATTTTTGATAGAAAATGGTCACGGTTTTGATAAAATATTGGGATTGTCAATTTTGCATATAAACGGTGTTGGTCACAAATTAAATAATTTGGAATCGTTGGAGATAAATAAAGCATGTAAAACTAATCAAAAAATTATAAACAACCAACTAAATTTAACTACGAGTCCCATTCTAAAATTTTTTCCCAAAAATTATTCGACTATATTTGTATTAAGTAACAATTTGAGTTAGGTACTAAATTTATTTTTTAAATAATTGTTTTTTTTTAGATAGATTATGGTGAAGAAACAATAATATATGTTTTTAGTTAGTTATGACTTCCTGAAGAAGAAAATGGTATTTATCGAAACCGGTAGATGCATTTAAACTCAATTCAGTGGTTAATAAAACAAAGATAATAAATAAAAAATATTAATTCATATAAACCTCCCTTTTCTCCTTTTGAGTATTTTGCATGGAGAAATAAATTTGATTTTATTAGTAAAATCATAAACACGATCGTGTATCAAATATTGTCCTTCTCGTTACTGTCACTTTTTGCGATGGTTCAGCCAATTATGCCTCTAGGCTCGAGCGCAAACGAGCTCTCGACGTTCTACCTCTTCCACTTCTCGCTCCATCGCGAACACCTTCCCTTTTCACCCGAGGGTGCGTGACGTCTCTGTCGCGCGTCGGGTAGTTTTGAAACGGAAGGACGCCTGCATTTTACAGGGGCTACTTACACATGTACGGGAGAGGGGGTCGCGTTCAGGGCGTTCGTGCGGAATAATTTGATGACATCAACTTATGACATACGCGTTCATTTTTTATGATATAATATATATATATTATAAGTTTCAGTGTTAAGTGCAACTGTAATGTTTTGCGCAATTTTAGTATAAAACATTGACATACCGGTGTATTTAGGTGTGTACATATAAAAAGTATTAATCTTTTTTTGCGAACGCTATGTTGGCAACTTATGTAGGACATTGAGCCGAAGCGAAGAAAGAAATTACTCTTACGGTTAGCATAACCATATAGACAGGGGCGTGCAGTGAATACAAGCAAAAAGCTGTGCAGTACTAAAAATTCTGGAAAACAAATATTAATTTATTATTATACACCCCCTATTCAGGCAATAACATAATTTGTAAAATAAGATAAAATTACAACAATACACAAAGAAAAAAACTACAGCATGTACAGTGTCACCATGTTTTTACATAATTAAAAATAAATAATAAATATAAAATGTGATGTAGCAACTTATCCGTCACCATTGAGTTGAGACACAAAAAATTCTAATAGTGTAGTTCTACAAATAATTAAATTAACAGCAAAAATGTCGACTAAATATTCTATAATATGGACCGTGAACTATATTTATGGATTTATTACAATTTGCGCCATCTGTGTACCAGTACAAACTTTAATGTCTTAGTTCTAAAAACTACCATGACAATCCACCGCTGGAGCCGTAGCGCTAGCAGTTACAATCGAAGCATTGTAGCTACTACTTACACACTTACCTATTACTTACCTATTAAATATAAATGTATTGATTAATTTATATTTTTGAGTCGGTAAGACAACGTTATAAACACAATCAGTCCCAACGTCATAAACCCAGATTTCAAGGTTTCGCGTCAAACTCTAGAATATTGTACTTACATCTGTGCCTGCAATATTATCTCAACCAATTTGTCTCGTTATAAAATTCACATGTTTCACAACGTTGGCGCGAAACAAACATACAATTTGTCATATATTGGTACCATTTGCTATGAAGGTATTCATTTAGATCAGATAGCAGTGTGCTGACAATATTTAAGGTGGGCGCTATTTTTAATAGCATTGCGCGCGCAACTTACAAGGCACATTGACAAAAGTAATGACGGAATAATCATGAAGTGCAGTAATGACAGTATTAATGATCGTGCAGAGGGCGCTCGACTAATTTATTCTGTATCTATGTTCTGCCATTAAACTGTTAATGCTCTGTACACATCTACTTTAAAAGGTTGTCGGGAAAAAATGCATTTACCTTTTTCTTGAACACCGTGTTTCTTTATTTACGGCCTGAAAGTGCACTCGTATTTCAGCCCGACGCGTCGGTGCGGAGCTCACACCGTACGGGGCGCTCGCTGCAGTGCACGGGGTGTGAACTGTTTGCACGCCGGTGAATATATATTTAATTTTCTCCAGGCGCTGCGCTGGAGTGCCCCCTACCCTCGCACCCAACCGAGTGCCCTCTCGCTCACTCGCCATTCATCCCTACATCGCCAGAGGTGTCGAGGTGCCTGTTCAGTATTTACATTGCGAGGAAAAAATATTACGTTGATCGAACAAGATTTGTTGATTCAATAGCGTGTGTTAATTTCAAGCAACACAACCTAGAGTTAACTTTGAAATAATTTAATTGAATTATTCGCGTTTTAGTTGAATTTCATCTATTATATAAACCATTTCTACCCTGACGATACTTTAAAGTACCGTCAACTTTATCTAGTCATATATGACAGCCCCTTATACGAGAAGCGGAGATCAGTTTCTAAACCCTTATCGTTAAACATAATACCTTTATATTATGTACCTTTGTCTAGTAGGCATTATAATATTCTGGATAATTGCGCATTGTGAAACCTGTCGGGTTTTATGCACAAGCTAAGCTTTAAGCTTAAAATTTTTCCACGTTTTATTTCATCAGAATAAACTATATTCTATAGCGATCACCCTGTAGCGATGTGCGTTGTTTGTATCTACAGGGTAGTTATAGTGTAAACTATCCTCCCCGCAGGATGTTTGCCCGCGTTATTTCTCTTATGGAAAGTGGAAAAATAAAACAACGCCGTTCTAAACAATCCCAAGAGTGCTGCTCCAGAAAAATGAAGAATGCTGATCCAGGGTTGCCAAATGCAATAAAAATAAAATTAGATTGTTTTATCGGAGACTTGTTTGATCGAAGGTAAGACGCTCACTGCTTAGCGACCTCCATACGATTAATTTCCGAGATTTTTTTTTAATACCATGTTTTTGTTTACCAGGGCGGGTTTTTTTTTGACATGAAACTAGTTGATTTTAGTATTGTAAACAAATTGTACAATAGTTTAAAACAATGTCGGCGTAAAATTTTCCCGGGCTGAGGGTAGTGAAAGAAAAGAGGTACATAATAAATAAAATACGATTGAAAATCGAAGAGGTTATTAGATAGGAAACATTCTTAGATATAAATTGAGGGAAGGAGACGGACACAAAGATCTAGATAAAACATTTACCTAAATTAGCAACACGAATCTAATCAGCTTCTGATGGTGTCTAGAACATAGGTATGAATGGCAAACATTCCACACGAGAATACAGTTCTTATGTTGTATAATATGAAAAAAAATACATTTTCCATCGTATCGACACTTCTTGGTGAGATGCCACGTTCGCGCAGTTTTCATTCAAATACAAAGTGAATATTATGTTCCAGGCCGGTGTAGTTTTTGAATAACTAAGAAATGAAACACATTTTTTTAATTTGGTTTTTATTTATCGTTTATTTGGTTTATTACAATTATGTATAAAATATGACATCGGCCAAGTGGCCGCCTCTGGCAGCGCCGCAAATGTGTGCTCTTTTAACCATATTTTTTATAGCATTCTCGTAACATAAATTTATTTTTTGCGTGTTATTTCATAGCATCGGAATTGTTGATGGCTTATTAGCGTAGACATTCAAGTACCCTCACAGAAAATAGTCGGGAGCCGTCAAATCAGGTGATCGAGGAGGCCAGTCGATATTTTGAGATTATGCGGCCGGGAATTTTTTTTTGCAAAATTTTAAACGTAGCTCGGGCTGTGTGTGAAGTGGTACCGTCTTGTGTTGAAACCACATGTATTGCAGGACCGATCGACTCTATTTGTCCACCGAGAAGTTTTCCAATATGTGACGATAACGATAACCATTAATTAATAGAGACATGTTGATGAGGCGTTAGATACTACGTAATAAATTGTAATCAACTACTCTCTGCGACTACTGAATGCGAACTGACAAATTTCCGCAAAACGAAAATGGCGGCCAAATGAAATCGGCCTGGAACATAATATTCACCCTGTGTTATAATATTGTTCAAATTATAAATTTATTTATATGATGTGAAATGTCGTTAAGTTATATGATGTGAAATGTCGCCTGAAATCATTATTTGTATAAATTCCTTCTTGACGTTTTGCATCTAACGTAAGTACTCACCGGTACATTTAAATTGAAGATCATCGTCTCACACTCAAACATTATGTATTGTGCATTCATACCCTAAATGGAAATGTAGCTTCTTGCAACGCGGAGAACTGACTTTCAGTATTATCATGGTAAGCGGTTTCCAAGACGCGAGAGAAGCTGTTCTAAGGCATACATGTACATACTATAAATGTAGATACTAGATACATAGTACACTTGCATCGGGTTCGTTGCAACGGTTCAGCTTTCTCACACAATGCAACAAGGTTTTTATGATATGTTCAGTGTTTGACTTTATTTCAATCTTATTAGATTATAAATGTACTATTATTGTGTTTTAATAAATATCTATAATTTTTAAATTGTACATTTTTCAGAAATCTAACCATTGTATAATTTTATTTCTGGATCAATAATTATACGGTTAATATTAAATACATTTTTATATTGATTATTTATTATCAGAAACATCAAGGTATACGATCAAGGTTCGAATCCGGAATCTTTATGTTGTCTGTAGAGACTGCTTTATTCATCGATGTTCTATTTTAAATTTTTCCCCATTGACTTGAACACGTGAAAAAATTTATGGAATTATCTTTTGAATAAACATCGCTAGATGGCACCAGGGTATAACTATTTTTATGGAAGGTATTATGATTTTCATCATAAAATTTTTTGGATGATAAAATCAATGCGTTGTACAAAAATTAATAAAATATAATAGCATCGGGCACGTAAACATGGCTTTGCCACCAATTGAACTGTTTAAGGCTTCAAGCTAAGATCTTCATGCAAAATACGGTGTAAAGTGCCATAAGAAGTGCCTAATTGCTGCGCACGTCTTCTTATTGGCATATACACTTTCGTTATGCTGCTCAATCGTGTATCGTTAACGGTATAGTTTTTATTCGACTGTTGTCCACGTATAGCGTTTCTAAACCTGAAAAACAAAAAAATTAGAACGATATTCAAATAACGGTTGAGTTTGGATTGTCCAATATAATATATAGTCATACTGTACTATCAAAATCTTGCTCCGTTCACACTTTTTCTCATTTTGCCTTTTAAAAGAGGATCTTGCAACACCTTTCGGGGGCCGCGTTCATCCCAAAGGAGCATCAATATTCCAGACGGTATCCACACTTCTTGCCGATTCTTCTTTTGCCAATACACGCGCTCGTGATCCCCCTTTCCGCCCCTAACCCGCCTACTTCGGCACACCGGGGGTTGGTAAGGATTTAGCAACAATCTCCGACCGCACAGCCCTGCAAACAAACTTAATCAATCCTAATTTGGGGGAGGCGGGGGCAACAACTGTACACGGGACAATTCTGTTATATGTACTTTGCGTTACGTGAACACATTTCCGGTCCCAGCGAACGTGGGTTCCTTAATGGTGCTGGGTTTATCGCTCTTGTTATGGTGAACATATTATTATATTTTATTGAATATCATATATTATCACGCGTTAAGAGCGCACGCTTTGATCTATATCATTATAGTTATAAAAATAAGGATTGCATATGTAGGTACTTATAGATATTAAACTACACAATGTGCTTGATTTCTTAAGCTCTATATTCCTGTGCTTCAGGACTATGCATTTTCCCACTCAAATAGATTTATTAATTGGATATAGAAACTATTTTTAATGTTAAATTTATAACAAGAGAACTCCAAGGTATCATATAAGTATAGATACATACAAGATGGCGGTCAGCTTGCTTGGGCACAATAAGCGATAAAATGTTGTCTTTAGATGATTCACTCTTATTTTATTATTATAATTAGGTAACACATAAAATAATTTTAAAAACATCCATGTATTGAATAATTAATGCCAACTATAAATATAGTGGATTGGAAGGAAGTGGAAGAATTTGTGGTCAGACCTAGAAGCCTGTGCCTCGGGCTGTGATATCGTATTAATTCTTTTATGTGATGGCTTTCGAAGTATCACCAGATTTTCTTGGGGTTCTATCCTCTGTTTACTGTCTAATTATTTGAGTTCCAATTCCTTGTAATATATGGCTGAGTAACAATATTAAGTTTATTACAGCCAGTATTACAATAATTATAAATTATACACCAGCGATAGACTAGTTATTCTCAAGAATCTGTAATGGGAGAGCTCTTCCCCCAAAGACGGCCTCTTATAATGTTTGTCCCCCATCACTCATCTATTCACTTTCATGACACACACATACACACAAATACATACATTTACAAAGTGACAGTTCTCACGCTTTATTATAAACAGTAGAAAATTACTTTCTCGAATATATTTCTGATGTTTATTTATGAATCCATTACCTTGAACTGTATTTACAAACATTTCGTTCCTTCTCCATCATACTTGCGTTCCACCCTCAGCACGTGGAAACACATTTCAATTAATTATCCTGTTTGCCTAAAATACTAATTCAGTATCACTCGTTGATCTTAAAAATGTTCGAAATTTTTTTCCCCGCGTTCCGTTCTCCCTCAACGTCCTCCAATACTATTTTGTACTCGGTTCACACCTCGCGCTAGATACCCGACTAGATAAGATTTCGGTAAAACGGTCCGTCTCTTCGATATTTGATTCTGAGAAACACTGAGTAAATGTTACACCTCTTTCTGCGCGCGGCGCCCCGTCGGTTTGTGAGGGGGAGGCGTCCCCACGCGGAGGGGTCGGACGGGTATCGGGGTAAGTCGGATAGGGTGAATAGATTCCGGACGTGACTGAAATGCTGAGCATTCCCCATCCCCATCAATTCCCTCGCTGGCGGTGACTATTTTCAAAGAAGAGCGCGGGAATTTTGGCAATTTTGTGTTAAATTTAACCAGTAATTCGGTACATTTATTTGTGATCCTGTTAATATACAGCCAACCATTGCATTGCCAGATTGTAGGGTTGAGTCATAAAGAAAATTGTATTGATGCGATTGCTACCTATTGTGTCATCAATTTACGGCTTTAAATATTTGTAAATACATTTTTTTTATTGTATTTTGGAAATGGCGTAATTACATACGTATAATACGAGAAACTTTATCAAAAAGTTACATAAATATATGCTCTTTTGTCTTGGAGATTTGATAATACAGACAGCACAGATAGCTTGCTCCGCACTCATTTCAACACGAGTTTCGAGACTTATCCGTGTATAGTGTACACGCATTATTAAACATGGAATAACCTAGAGGCAGAGTTTTATTTCAGCCTATGAAATCATATTAAAATATCTTTGTTTCACTCTCTGAGGAGTTCTCCTCATTTTTTCAGCCGGAAATTACGTCTTCTGGTCCTATTTATTTCTCCACAGATTTTTCACTGCATGATATATCATTCTTACTATCCAATTTTAAACAATCAGGTTTTCAAGTATTTTAGTGTATTTTTGATACACATGAAACTTAATAAAATATATATCAAAATATTGGTTCACATCTACATATTTTAGTCGTAATTAGTTTTAATCGTATCATTTAAATATCTATTAACTATTAACCATCTAGATGAACATTGCTCTTGACGCTTTATCCGGAAATATTGACATAAGATTTATATTTAATATAATACATCTTTAAAAATTCTGCAATTTATTTAATTTAAAAATGTTTCTTTATTATATGCTCGAAATAATAAATATAAAGACACCCTAGTAGGGACCGCCCCGACTCGGAAGAAGGCTACGGTTCGTGTAAATGATGTCAGCGTCGGGCGATACCGTGCGCCACGTAGCTCTACGGCGGTTTTTTATATCTCTTTATAATATGACAAGTTTTTGAATAATAAATACGGCCACCGAATTTCACAGCATTAAAACATTCCCGGGAATAAATAAGGTTGTATAAATGTATTATGTATAAACAATAATACGCATTGTATTAGATTCTTATTATATTTTTAATGCGCAATTACAATTATAATTAATTTTTTATTCTCCTTTCATAAACGAACAATTCACAAATATTATTTTACTAGCAGAAACCAATCAACGAAGTTGGTTGCTTACTTAGCCAATTAACACATTCGAATATCCAACCAGACATATTCTTCAAATGATTTAAATAATAGCGTAATGTATCGTTCCGGTGACACACGCGACGCCTGGCGGCGATTATTTAAAAACCTGGGCGCCTACTATTTGATTATGTAAATGGTCCTTGTAGAGAAATTACTTACAGCTGACATGGCAGGTTCTATGCCGCTACGCCTTTACGATCTCCGTAGGACACATGGTGAATGTACTCGTAGAAGGTGGCGCGTGGCGTTGTATAGAGCGGAAGTCGACTCTGCGCCTTATTCAGCCGGAAACGGATAGCCGCCACCCGACTCCGCACACTTCCGATCGTGTTGAATTATTTATGGCCTGACATGTTGGTGGCAGTTTTAAATTGTTTTAAACTCGCTGTGGAATCGGGGAAATTACCGAGATTATCCAGTAGTCGTCCGTGTCGTATAATATTTTAGATGCTAAATATTATTTTATAATTCAAAACTTTTTGTGTCCACTTTCTTCTTGGTCTACCTTGAAAAATGAGGTCTCCATACATAACTCGAGCGTTCTCCATTTAATGCGTAGATCATAAAAAAAAAAAGATTTTTTGTTTACTGCCTTTTTGTTGTTTTTATTTAATTACTTGAGGGATTTTAACAGTGTCAAGTTTTACAATATACTCACATAATGTGTAGCATATAAACATATGAAAATCCGCAAAGATATTTAAACAATAGTAATTTTATACAAAGTCTTTAGATATCTATTGAACTTGTTTTTGTCTAGATAGTGTGCTGAATGGAATTGTCTAGATATGTTGAGAGGAATTTGACAACTTGGTTGCTCGGTGCAATTTGTGAATATGTCTTGGTCTAGATAATGCGTTGGGAGCAATTTGACAACTTAGTTTTGCTTAGATAATTCACCGAGTGGGATTCATATTTTAAAATAAAGTACCTGTTTCATGTTCCTGTCATCTTTTCGATTTTCAAATCTTCTAAAAGTTTTCTAGTCTATCGTTTGTTCTTTTTAATTTATTCCAAATAAACAATATTTGATTATTGACGGTGTACGTTTGTTCATTAAAGAATATGTACTTGACAGGTGTAATAGATATTTGTTTAGGTTCCCGTGTACACTCTGTTTCCGTTTTACTAAGCAAATTGTACAAGTGATGCCTTCTGCCGAGTACGAATTTCCGAATATCGTGCACGGCGGATGTGAATTGCATCTGATGAGAGCCATCATTTGAAGCATACATGTTCACTCTAACATGTATGTTTAATATGCTCGGTTAATATATTTATTTATTTATTCTTAATATAGTGCTTACATAAGTATATTTATATATAATCTAATATAAACACTATCAAAATTTTCCCTTTTACTACAACTTATCGTGCATATATTTGCTTAGTTTCATTTTGAATCTATGTAGTTTTTCCTCTTTTATTATGTCATAGCACTGTACATCATCGATTTGTGAGATTTAGCCTTCTTTCTGAATGGCAGCCTCAGTCTATCTTTTCCTCTTATTTGATGTTCGTGCTCATGTTGATATGCGTACATTTTTCTTATGAGTTCTGCCGATATTTTCTCAGTGAGGATTTTAAAAATAAATACCATAACATTGTAGTATATTCAGGTTTTTCAGCATTGCACTGATCCGAGTATATCTATCTTTTCTGAGTATTATTGTCAAAGCTTTATTTTGTAGTATATAATATATATTATTAATCTAGAACAAATACCACCCACATCAATAAATTCTACTCCACACAATAGTAATGATAAGGGATTGCTCTTCAGAATATTACTGTTATAGTAAGTAAAGATATCATTGCAATCTGATAGAGGATGAGGGCGATATCGATCGTACAGATGTATAAAAGAATTACCTACCTATTTTATCGATATTTATATAAGTTTTTTATAGTATTGTTTTTTTAGTATTCTAAGGGCCGGTTGTGTGATCAGTAGTTACTTTTTACTATAGTAAAAAAGTTGCTAAAGTAAAAATTTTTGCCAAAACGGATTGTTTGATCGTTAGTAAAAAAATGTTTACTTCTCGAAAGTACATGTAGTAAATTCATTTTACGATATCCGATAGTAAAAACGAGAATTGATAATTAAATATTGCGGAGTTTTCACGACTGTTCCAAAAGTCATCTGAGGATGTATCAAACCACAAAAGTAGGCCGATTGTGTGTAATGATCAGTAGTAACTTTTAACTATAGTTTAAAAAGTTATTAAAGTTTTTTTTTTGCGAATACTGGTTGTTAGATCGTGGGTAAAAATATATTTACTTCTCGAAAATACATCTCGTAATATACTGATTTTACTCTCCGATATCAGATAGTAAAAACGAGAATCGATGGTTAAATTTGGCGGACTTTTCACAGCTGTCTCAAAAGTCATCTGTCACATTGATACTTTGAAAGTTGCAGTATACGACAATTAATCATTCAATATACCGTTATTTTAGTGATGAGAGTTCGTTCGAGGATGATCTCGTTGTTTAATATATTAATGTATACATTAGCACATATTATGCAAAAATTTTGCCAGCAAAGTGACAGATTTCGAATGCCTTCGAAAAATCCATAGATAATGCATAGAATAAAGCATGTTTCATGATTATTTGTCACGCCTATAGACATCTCTATCTATGCTTTGGCAGTAGTAAAATCATGTATGTATGTATGTATCAATAATCCGCTGAGGATTTTGACTATGGGTATTAGTAGAAAGTTAGTACAACCGGCTTTAAGGCTGTAAAAACTACCATTAAGCAATTAGCAATTACCCAAATATCCATTTCATCAATACGCATCCCTACACGAGCGAAAAAGAGAATATGTTCGCTATGTAGCCCAAAATGAAAACGAGCTTTGGTCAATACTCCCATATGTTTCTGGCACCTAAAGCCTACAGCATTTTGCCAATAATGTGAAATTTATTTCGATGGTCAAACATAAATATTATATCGAGAACCGGTTATTGGGTATTGATAGAAAAAACGCAACATAGTTTTGTGGAGATGCTTACGTGAAACTAAATAAAACCTTTTCCTTATTTTATTTTTTTGTTCCAAACATTAGTATTATTAAATTTTATCATTTTTAAATTTTATAATTGATATTAAAAATTGGTCTAGTTAAGGAGACATTGAACGCCTGTGTTTTAAATAAATAAAAAAATGCGTGAATTTTTTTCAACACTACGCACTTCTATAGAATGATCACTCCCTTAAAGCTGTATATATCAACTATCCTTGTCACATTATGTGTCACAATTTAGTCGAAAGGCAATCTCCACTTGATCGGTTTATGATAAAATCATGATCACCCCAACAGGCATAAAACGTGGGGTCGTGCTGCATCGAGGAACAGAGGGAGCCAGGATCGACAGATCCGGGGGCGCCAATCTTCCACAATATGTAACCGCACCGCTGCAGTGGCGTCACATATTTTTTGTTCAATTCACACGTAATAAATATGCAGAATAATGTATTCTCAAGGTCATATCTTTTTAATTTGAGTTCACACCGATTAGTTGAAAATTAAATGATCGAATTTTTATATTTTTATAAATATTTTTTTTTACCATTATCACACACGCCTTGACCAGGCCATGTTAGAAGCTTCCAGGGTGTGTGGAAGTAAATGAGACATTAATGGTAAGTCGTTTTCTCTATTTCTTTATTTACCTTTAAAAAAAAACATAATACAACTAAAATATGATTAAAATATGTTCTGTTTGTTCACTCTTTATTTTATTTTATTTTACTTCATTTTCTTCGAAAAATACATTATCTCCGTCGCTACGACCCGCATTTGTTAAATTATTTTATAGATTCCAAAATACATAAGACTATAAATAATGTACGTAATATTTTGTTATGTCGGTGTTGTGACGACGATCATAAGTTCATCTTAAATACTCGACGCGTCACAGCGAGATGCCTATGAATAAAAAAGTAAAAATTGCATCCAATATTCATGTAAAATTTGCAGACGAGCGCTCTCTCGTTTGCCTCCTGCGCGCCGCTAAGTGAGTGTGCCGAGGATCCGTATCGCAGTGCGCCGTATGCGGCCCCGAATCGGGAGCGCCGGGAAGCCGCCCGTTCTAATTCACCGCGTACGTGACTCCGCGGGACGGCGCGCCACGCCGCGCGCCTGCGAAGTGTCGCGGATACGTTTCATTTTACACATCATATTTGTAGTTTTATTCGCGAAACGTGTTGTCCCAGAATATTGGCTGTAACAATTTTACATTGGGAATGTTACAAGATTATCTTTTATGTTTACTTTATTGTAACAACTTTGTACAGTATCCGCAAATGTATACATTTGATCTGCAGAAGAGTTGACAGTTTTCTGCTTTACGTAAATAAATATAATAAATAAAGCACCTATGTATAATATAACAGAATACAGTTTTATTCACATCAATCAAGCTGCCTTTCTATAAGGGTAGTTAAAGATAATAAGCCTTACCTAATTCAGATTTTATATAAACGCGTCGCTTCTTCTACTTTTACTTGTTTATTTATTATTTTTATCCGAATTTATTTAGATATTCTTTCCGCTTATTTATCTATATATCGAGCCTAATCTTCTTTCTAAGAGTTTCATTGTGCATTCTTTATTTTTATTAGTATTAGTATTAGTATGCTAATCACCCGGTCAAAACTTTCAAATTGTTTAAAGCTTCTCTGGTATCTGGGCTACGACAATGTGATGAATCTTTATTTCCGAGTAATCTCCCTATCGTTATTTCCAGCTGCCGTTAATTTCTCGAATTGCGCACTAAATTATTTCTAATAATCCTTCTTCGTGCTGAACATTCAATTTATTTTCGAGTCGATCAAACTTGTGTAAAATGATGGGTAGAAAATCCCATTACCGAAGTTTAACACAAATAATATGACACAAAGATTTTCTCGGCATATCTTCTTATATTTAGATTGTACGTGAATGATTTTTCTATCCTTTCAGAAGAGCTCCCTAATCTAATTTTCTTCATTCTTCGTTAAATATTCCCCTACATTACCCCGCCTGTATTTATAAATCTCGCGAAACCCCGCGCCCCGTTACCCCCGCGCCGCCGCGGGCCGCTCGACGCCCGCCACCCCCGGCGAGAGCCCCCGCGCTCGGGGAATTGAGTGAGTAAAGAGGGGTCGGAGTGAGGAAAAAATATATAAAACAAGGTTATTCTGAATATTTTCACGTGGAAATTATGTAAATGAGGTCGGGGTGCAATAAAAGCTCGGAAAAGGTAAATATGTATAACGCGATTTTATTTTGCCCGTATCGCCAATCTCCCAGAAGGTCGTGAGAGCCTAACTTTATAGGGGTGACGTGTCTCCCCGCTAAGTAACCCCCGGGGCCCCTGCCACCCGCGGCGGGAGGGTAGGAGTGCATATTTCACTCGTTATCGTTCATCTCTTTATGATTCTACCCCCGCGTGTTAGCTGTGTTAATTATTTGAAATGTGGCAGAGTTAAAGTTGTCAGAACGATTAGGGGAGTGTTTCGCTCGGTAGTAGTGTTTTGTAATCGAATTAATGGATTCTTCATGTAAACAAGTATTCCTTATATTCACATTAAGTCATTTAAGAACATTTTTATATTCGGACCGTACACCTGAGCGAAGAATTCTGTTATTAGATTTTTATGCAAGTATAAATTTGGAGATTATTAGGGCACCTCTATTTTCGTCTCCGGCAGACACGCCTGGAACGAAGTGCGCGCTCTTTATGCTCTTTGAGCAGTTCACGCACGTTGGGCCACTGCAGATATTAAAGTCTCGCGGAAAATGTTCATACCCCGGGGATAATGATAAACGAAATGTCGAGACTGGAATGATGTAAGTATGATATATATTATATTAAAGTACGCCAGCGTGATAAACAATCTTCTCCCGCTTGGCAGCTCGCCACCGTTGGGTAAAACACCGATCTTAGAAGATAAAATACAGGTGCGCAATAAAAGAAATACAAAAAAGTTTCTGACATTTTAAATACACAGATATGTCGACAAGCGGAAAAGGAATACAAATATTGATACAAGAATCAAGATTCTCGGAAAGAAAGCTCTTTCAGCCTCTCAATGTTTCTCGAAATTCCCGTCTCTCGGAATTGTGTTTCAGCCGAGTAAGCGATTATTGCCAGAATTGTATACGACTCCCCTTCCTCGCGATACATGTTTTATATACCGGAAAAAGATCGGGGAAGGTGAACGCGTCAGAGATAGAAAAATAAAACTTTTGTTTTCCCCCTCATCCATATATAATACATTACACAGATCTGATATTCCCTGTCAAGCCGCCGCGCGCTCGGTTCGATTTGCACGAGTGGTCTCCAATTATTCACCTCGCGTGGTTCGTGGCTACGTTTTGTTTTACCTAATACTTATTTTTCCCGATTCGATAACGGGGCACTTAAATATTTCCGAGTTATCGATAAATAATGTAGATATTTCGTAACGCGAAGATTACAGTTGGTTTTCAAAATATTGTCGATTATTGCTTGAAATTCAAACCCCTGTCAAAAATATTCCGCCGAACGAAGATTGAAAGATAAACCACATTATTTTATCAATTTGTAATGTTTCTGCTGCCATCCGAGAGTCGCGAATCCTTTGTAAGAATAAAAATAAATGTTTTTCTTGAAAACTGTAGATTTTTCCGATACGAGGGATTTTCTTGCCGGTCGGGGGATGTTGGGGTGAGTCGCACCATATGTATCTCTTGACTTACCTACAGATGCTTCTCAACCCTCCATTCCCCCGGGTGGAGAGGTAGAGATATAGATATAACGGGAAGTCTCTCAGGTTCTTGAAAGACGTATTTATTTGTATACTTAGGATTTTTACGAAGAAAACGAAAATTGACCGGTTTACCTAATAAATACATTATTTTGTTACATCGTTTTTTGTGTATTCAAATAAATAAATAATTATTTACTATATTAAAATAAATGTTGATAGTATTATTATATTAGATATTTTTATCTCTCAATTATAATTATTAAAAATGTGGTGTGGTTGTTCTCTGACCTCAGTCCCTTGAGTATTATATCTCAAGCTTCTTAGTCTTACGTACATACATTTAAATTCATATGTATGTGATGGTGGTGCTATGATGTAATATTAAATATGTGATAAGTAAGTAATATGTGATAAGGGTAAAACATCTAAAAACCACATTGAAAAGAAATAACAATATCTTAAATATAATTAATTCAATGTGAAGCGCATGGCTTCCCAGGCCAACAATATTGAATCTCGTGACACGTGGCAGATCGCGGCGTTCGCAACGTGTGTTTACGGAATACTAGGAACATCATGTATATATATTAAGTAATTCAATTAGTTTGTCCAAAAGTTCAAAAGCATCAAATGTTAATTCAACCAAATGCGATTCTTCTATTAACACTCTAGTTCAGATTATTGAATTTTTCCCCAGCTAACCGTCCCCTCATTCACAAATGTTCCGAAAATCTTGAAAGTTTCCCCGGACGAGGCAAATGGAAAAAGGACGCTCGGGAATTTATCGACTTGTTCCGTATTATTGGCGGTATGGTTGTGTCGGTTCCTTCCCCTTCACTATTACCCCCACTTCATTCCTCCATATATCTTCCTCCCCACCCTTTCTTCTCGCATCTTTGACCCGTACTTTTTTCGGTATCAACGGAAAAAAATCTCACAAATTTCGTATACGGGCGCTCTTTCATAAGTTCTCACGTATTCAGCCGCTTTGTACCATTCAGAATAATTGATTAAATGATATCGGATTGGACCGCGAAAAATATGTGACGATTGAAGCTCTTCTAAAATAATCGTAATATTTTTACTACACGTAAGTAGCATTTGGTAAGTAATTAAATGCTTTATTTTATTCAATTAAGATAAGATTTGGCAGAAACGCACCGCATTGTTGTCAAAAATAGTTATTTTAAAAAGTACAAAAAGATAGTGTGTAGTTATGTAAAGTAGAAATCGCTCAACTTAAAACCATCGTGACGAAATATTTTTTCATGTTAATTAAAGTGACAAGATTCCGGCCTAGTTAATAGAAAATGATGTCGTTAATTCATAAATAGTAAGTAATTTGGGTAACGTTTAAAATACCAAGGGGCACCCTTGTCCAGTTGACAAATCTACTGTTTATCATCAGATGTCGGCCCAGTAAAAAAAAAAAAAAATTGAGTCATAAAATTATAAACAGTAAACAAATTGACGACGACGTGGCAGCCGATACACTGTTTTGTTAGTCAGAAAATAAATAAAATGTTTAAATTATGATACAGTTTTTCACTGTATTTTGATTTCAATAATATTTATCAAGTTTAACATTTTTCTTTGTGGGGTAATAGTCTGTTTCTATCAGCGTCGACTTCATTTCATCACTCCGTTGCCAGCTTACTGTCAAGGAGAGTAGCGACGTTGCTTTTTCGAATTCCGAACGTGTCAGCCCGACTACGTATTCGGATGGTTTGGCTGTAACGGGTTAACCAGAATCGAAGGGTACACCAACCTCGTCAGTTTCCCGCACCGTTTTTATGCTGATAATATCGTTTGTTGCTCAATAGAGCGCGACTCTGGCACTCTGGCACTCTGGCACCCCGGCATCGCCGTCGAGCGGGAAATGTCCCGAATGGCTTTTGTTTCTCCGTTTGCAAAATGTTCGCTCCAAATTGTCCGCGTTCTCGTTTTGTGCCGAACGATCCCGCGTTGTATCACTTATTTTCAGATGACAGTTTCTGATAAAATTTGAAACGTATATTATTCACTGGTAACTGTATTGATTTATTTACAAATATCTTTTTAGAGCTCTTCTTTTCTAGAATTGGTTAAAACAAATTGAATAAATTACTAACACTATATTTACAATTTACTTTCACGTCGAATTTTTGACTTTTATTTATTCATTATCAACTGTTTTACATGTTGCATAATATAATGTAGTGATAGTTAAATCGTTATTTAAACCGTTATTGTGACTATGATTGTTTTCTATTTTAACACTAAAACACTATCACTAGAAAGTAAATTAAATGTTAGTTACCAATCATCGTCACTGTTACATAACAGTTGACCGTCATTAATATGTAGGATATAAATAAATAATTATATCTAATATGACTGCTGGATGAAGGTCTCCCACTCTTTTCTGTTATTCGCTGGCACGTATTTCTGTTGACTTTAATGATCTCGTCAGTTCTATGTTCTTCCTTTTATCATAGGGTGACATATCTTATTTCCAATTGCAATAAATCGAAAATAATAGATGTCTCATTATAATAGAAAGGATAACATATAAGGCCAAAAATTCAACGTGATACTAAATGGTTAACACAGCCTGCATTCTTCCGGCAAGAGAATGTTTCGGAATCGATTCCCGGTGGTAACTACATGTTTTTTCGATATATTGATTTTTTCTGTATATACTTCTAAGTGATTCATATAATTTATTTAATTATCGAAGAATTGTGTTAAAAAAAAGCAATTTTGAATAAAAATAAAGAATTATTATTAATTTGATGTTATTTCGAAGTAAAATATTATCTCAACGTACCAGTTATTTTGTAGGTAGCTAATTTGGCCAATAATAATGTGTGGATACTCCTATTGAAGTTACTATAGCAGCAAATATTATAAGCCGATTAGTCAGCCGAAGCCCGGCTACAGTGCTATAAAAACATTAAGGATGTAATATTTTCCCCAGCTACTTGAGGCCCTTAATATAGTGCATAATAATCTTTTTCTCGTGTTAAACTTGCCATTATAATATTTTATACAATCAATTTTATTTACATCGGGGAGATCTCAATTCCTTTGCGTTCATAATAATGATTAATTTGTTTGAAATACTTTTGTCAAAGTGAGAACAATACTCGAAAAATTATTTATTATTTAAACTTTACAAATTTCTATCTCATTTTGTTACCGAAGCCGGTCGTTTCTTTGTCTTCTGCGAAATGTTTTATTTGCGCCGCGAACAGAGAGCCCGGAATCCACCCCTACCCCGTCCGTTTTCTCCACAGTTCATAAATATTCACCTTGCTTTCGCCTCGGCGTGTTTTTTTGCGTATTTTTAAATTTGCAAATGTATTCATCCGTGAGGAGGGTACGTTTCGACCCAGTTTCCCCCGCGATTCCAGTACTCTCAAATATTTACACATTTTTATTTTTAAAGTCTCCATTATGTTATTATACAGTTACTTATTCTCAACGAAATAGTTTCTATCATCTGATCTTAGTTCTTATTCCTCGTGTGATATCGCAATTATTTTCATTGCTAATTCATTTTTTAGCAAACCGAATAATATTCACAGTCTTCATTTGAATTTTGAGAATTCCTCTCAATCTTCTCCCACCTATCTTTCTGTCCCTTATCCCACTCAGGTATGCATGAAGTGTATCGTAATGTTTAAGATTATCATAATTTTTCATATCTCTAGAAAAGAAAATTCGGTTTAAAGATTCACAAAATATTTTATACTACAAACTAATTAAAATCATACTTAGATGTGTCAAATTAGTATTTTAAATAAATACATCGTTAAAATAATCTGTCAACTCTAAAAACTAAATATATCAGTGTACATGTATCGGGATTATAGTAATTTTAAGTACAAATTAGGTATCTTCGATGATCGAGGATTAAATCGCTGTGAACAAAAACGACCGTTATTATCTCTATGTTATATGTAGGTACAAACTAGGTAGATATATTACTTTAGACTAGTACTTCCCTTCTAACTTATTATTAATGGGCTAGTCGGTTGTTTAGCGTTTAGCGCCTCTGTCCTCAGTAGCTCTCGCTGTTCCGCCTGAGTGAATCAATTCTTCAGGTCTGCCCTCTCACCCGCAGAGGGGGAGTGGGGAAGGAGGGAGTGAGCGAAGGAGATCGGAAGGGGACGCGGGGAAGCTGGGGCAATCCGGAGACCTTTTTTCGGTCCCCACTTTATCTCTGAAAATGTACCCCCGGTTCGTATATTTCTTAAATCGCCGCGCTATTTATCTCGCCTCGCGGTGGCGTCCGCACTTCACTGACCCACGGAAAATTGTGGAAACGATTTGTTTTTTTTTATTTTTCTCTTTGAGTTTACAAAAATGATTAATTAATATTATATACGTTCATTTTAGCCATAATTTTAATTTTATTCGTATTTTTAGTGAACTATACAAACTGAATTCAACGTAAGAGATAATTCTTCTGCTGTTGATTAGCTTTAAAACAGGAAGTCACGGAGACATTAATTGCATAGATTTTTTTACATATTATTTTATATTCATTATTCGCTTAAAAAATTCAAAATTTATTCAGGCCACGAAATTCAAACAACTAAAAATGCTTCGATGGCTAGACCGTACAGAATGAAAAAATGATATGCAACCCTCGAAATGGCTGATCAACGATCGACCTGAAGGAAGACGCAGTCTAAGTAGACCCGCAATGAGGTGACAGAACAATGTAAGTAAAGACCTATCCATTCTTGACGGGAAGCATTTCAGTGCAGAGACCGGCGGAGATGGAGCGGTTTCTTGAATATGCCAAGATTCACACCGGATTATGGAGCCAGGTTAGCAGATGATGAGTAGGAGAGTATATTATTAGGTTGATGTGTCCGCCGTTTTTTTCGCGACCTTTTTTTTTTGAATTGTACGTTTAATTTACATTTTTTGTCATAATATAATTCTTTAATAGTTAGTTAAAATGCGCATCGAAAACCATACACATTATGCTGTACCTCAATAATATTTTCGGCGAAGGAACGATTAGCGAAAGGGCATGCCGAGATTGGTTTGTTCGCTTCAAAGCGACAAGTCAGGAATGGGTCGATCTTTGGATTTTGACTACTAGGCCCTTCTGGCGGCTGTAAAAGAGAACGAAAGTTGCACCACTTGGATGCTGGCCAAGATCTTCAACATCGATCAGTCCACGAATGATAATTGTACGTAATATTTTTTGAGTTTGTTTTCGTTTTTGGTTATGTTACAATTCAACCTAAGTAAGTACAGTATAATTTGCTGTATAATTTTTAAAAAACGGCGGATAATTATTCATCAATCTAATACGTTGTATAAAGGGAGGTTAGTTTTATTACACGTCTGATCTAAGATCTAGGTGAATATACGAAGAGAGAAAAGTATATAAAAAAATGTTTAGTTTATTGAAGAACTGAATAAGTGATAGAAACCTTTGCGATTTTTCTCACTTCCATGAAAACGCGATGTGGTATTCAAGCCGAAGGCGCAGCAGCGGAGCCTGCGAATGGCGAGATCACGGTATAATCTCTCCCTATTCTAAATTATTCAGCCATCTTACGTTTCACCTGTCCAAAATTGCTCGAGCCGTTTATGGTCCAAGGGTCGAACCGACCCGAAGCTGTAAGGGCTCCAACCCACACACTTTATGGAAGCAGGCGTCAAGTGGACGCGCCCACGACAATGTTCCGACATCGACATTGATTTTCTTTACGTGTCTTCACATCTATAAGCGAAATATTCTAAAATACGTGTAAACTTGTGTGTAATATATTTATATACTGTTTATTGAATAATTTGTTTTCTTGTTTCTTTACATATGTTTTCTTTACATAGTTTAATGTATAATTCTAGAAAAAATATTTTGAATATTTAATTCTATAATTTAGAGATTATCGGAATAGTACTTATTTTAAAAACAGCCTACCGCTTAATATTAATTTGTTTTTATATGTCATGTATTAAATTAAGATAAGCAGTAAATACAATGGTTTCAACCAGTTTCGATACCGCTGTTTTTTCGTCAGGACGGACGCACACTAACTGATACATAAAATAAAATGTGTAAAGAAATCAATTATCGTATGGAGGCGTGGCGTCGGTTGTGGTGAGAATGGGAGGTAATACATTTTTTTTAATTATTCGATCGTTATAAAATAATCGATATATCGCTGGCGCAAGTCTCTTTTGCTTAAATGTTCAGCAGTATGGTCTCATAATATCCTAGAAAGAACACGAGCGGTGACAGCACACCGACCTCTCCCCTCCCCGCCCCCGGCTACCCTAATCAGGATTCCGATCAGGCGAGAAGTTTATCTTGCACTTGCCCGGAGGCCGTGTTTCCCCCGCATCCCCTACGGACCCAAAGTAAGCGGCTTAGTAATTTATGAAAAAATATATTTAAACCTCTTCCGCTGATATTAAGATTATTCATATTTTTAGCCACAAATTTTATCAATCCCCTGCGGTCGAACTCGGAGATTTGCTCAAAATTAGTTCGTCATCTTCATATCGAGACATTATCTATTGATTTTATTTCGACCAACTATTTCGAGCTGTTGCAAATAAAATATTGATCGCCAACATGATTGCTATTCTTCGATAAACGAATAAGAACTAGAAGAAGAAAGATATCAACAGTGTCTTACAATCTAAGAACAGATTTTTTCCCTTTAAAACATAAAGCATTTTGGATATAGAACAATAGTTACTTTATTTTAAATATGGAGAGTATAAACAAGGCGGGTATTACAGGGATCTATACGAGTGTATGACAAGAAACAGATATCGCTATCCATAATAATATTACGCTTCTATATCTCCCCATCTACCATATATCTATGACTTTCTGGAAGTGGCGGCTTTGGTTGTGTCATTTGTGGCTGTAAAGTACGCGAAATAGTATTACGGCTGGCAAATATATTGAGCATCTATCAACCTTGTCATAGATAAGAAAAGCATCCTGTCATCTCATCTATGTCTCATGGTCATATCGCGTCGCACTCCATGGTTTCTTTCCTTATGTATGTCACTGTCAAATGTGACACGAATGTTTTGTTCGTAATGCACTATTGTTAAAGCAATATAATAAGGGATTTCCGCAATCGGCGACGGCGAAGGCCGATTGTTTGCTGCTAGTTTATTTATATTATTATTGCGAATCACAATTTGTATTATTTTAGTGAATTATTCACTCAAAATTCTTGTTAATAATGTAATATGATGTTTAATAATGCATGAAAGAAAGGATCAATATTTTAGTATTAAACATATTTATGACCTGAAAATCTTTGTTACAGATATATATCTTCTAAGTGTATTGTTTCAATTTGTTGTATACTAAAGCATTGATGCTTTCACCCATATTACCCATATACACCATTCTGCTTGAGCATGATTCAATTGTTGAAGTACGTATCAAATAAACATTATTAAACAATGAAGTTTAAGATTATATCAGATTTATTAAATTATATTTAGTTCTAAAAACTACTATCACCGATCTAATCTACACTACAGAGTATTGAATACGTCTATATTAATGAGTTTTTTTCTACATATAAAAAGATCTCTTTCACAAAAATATGTTAAGAAATTTAATTGAAAATGCTGTATTTAATGCGACATTAAATGTAAAAATTACAATTTTCAAATCCATTCCAAAATACACTATAACTAGATTCAGCAGCAGCACAATATATTATTCCACGCTTGGATTTTCAGATTAGCTTACTAGGGACCGTGTTATATTTTAGGGGAAGGAAGGTCTCCACCCCGTAACAACCACTTCCCACCGGTAGTGATCCGGTGCCACGGAAACGAGGGTCGCTCAAATATGTGAGGGTCTGTCTTCAAGAAAGGGGTAAATGGGGCAATTTGGCATCGAGACAAAATATTTATTTTATTTTGAATTTTTTTCCGGTGGTGTTGAAAACAGATATAAAACTTGCCCATCTTGATTCACAATTTAGCAATACGAATATGAATATGTTATTTTACTACGTTTATTATATTACATTCATATATTAAACTTTATAGCTACGTGCTTTCATTTTATGTTTAACTAATTTGTTTAGCACTCGCATGTTTCTTTCTTTGTTTATTTAATAAGTTTAACATCGGACTAGTTATTCCTGTTATACCCTTTTAAGATTAATCAAATGAAATTACCGGATAAAGGCATCATTTTGCTTTATATTGTGTTATTTACTTCATAGTAATTTCTCGAAAAATCTCATTGCTGCTACCGTACATTGTGAGGTCGGAAAAAGTGAACTTTATGTGTTAAGCTCTGCTTCCAAACGTGTTTATCACCCCTATATATTCATTCATATTTTTCCGCAGAAGTTATGGAATGTATACAATATTATAATAATGTAGAAACTGTTAATCATATATCTTATGTTTCAGATATTACGCTATTATAGTATGAAATTGATTTACCTCGATAAGGACTTTTGAATTGTCATTAACAACCTTTTTTCTATTCGCGTTTTAGAACATTAACTTTAGCTTTTGTTTAAGATAAAAATATTTGAAATCGTGATAAATATACTTTTGTTAAAGTTCCATTGGTTGTTAGATGAAATTCTTGTTTATTTAATAAGAAACGAGATAGAAAAAGGAATTCTCGATTATGATGAATCTCCATCTCCGAAAAATTCTCATTAAATTTAATCCTGCCGAACCTGAACAATCTCGTTTTAATGATAAAATAAAAATGCTTAAAGTTCCCAATTTTCCGGCTATTACCCTTTCAATTCATCAATTCTTAATGAAACAGAAACGGCGGGTTTACAATAAGTCTCCCTGGAAGCCCCCGCCTCCCCTTATACCTGTAATTAAATACCACTCCTTCCCCTAATTTACCATTATTAACATTATTACAATAAGCTTTTATAAAAACCTTCATAAACATTTATTTCCAGGGGGTGACTCCTATTTTTTGAACCCTTCAATGATGCTGTTATTTTATTGAAACGCTTATTATGTCAAAGCTCACTACAACAGACTCTAATTTTATTGATTTATTTTTAATATAATAAATCATTTTACATTCCTGTTATATCATTTTACCTTATTCGTTTTCACAACGTCATTTTTTGTTGTACAAAACGCTAACTTCGGTTAGCGTAGCTTTCTTCTCATTAAAAGAGTGGTCCTCAGTAGCCCTGTTTAGCATAGCCTCCCAGTATTTGAACCGTCCCGCCCAACTGGTAAACCTAGCTATAAAGACAACCCCTGTGTCTATAAGCCTTTATATAAGCATACCGTCTTTTCTATATTCTTCCACCCCCTTTCTTTACTCCTTATTCAGCCTCAAAAACAGGGCTGCAAAGAGAGAATGGCGTATTTTTAAAATGAAAAATAATTTTCATGATTTTATATTTACAGTATAATATTTGAGAAATTGTATGTTATAAATAATACATAAACAAAAATATTTTTAAGAATCACGTTGAGATACTATAATCTCAGCTTACTTAGCTTAGCATACTGCGTGTATAAATTGTGTGTGAATATTCCCACAAAAACGCGAGTGACACGTACGATGTTGTTAGCGATGACACAAATCTTTCCGTCCTATGTAAAGGCAGACTTTTCAATAATCACCGCTAGACGATTGTCATGTCATATCGATGTGTCACCGGAACGATAACGATACGTATTTAAATCATTTTCAACATTGACGAAGTATGGAAATGCACGTTGTGGCCACGCAGCGGTCATGATTGGCCGTGAAGTAGCCACTATCTTGCAAAAGGAATCTCGGTACTATTTTAGTAACATTGTTTTGAAATGTTTTTTTTTTCACCCTTTTTAAAGTATATTATTGTGTAATTTTGTATTGTTAGCCGTCCTTATAAGTTGTTGTAAAATATTATATTTTCATATAAGCAAGAGCCGATTCCTTGCAGTTGACTACATTCGCTACACATTTGAAATGTCTTATACGGATATTTCCCCATTTCCGGCTCCGACTCCATTTTGAGTGGCGATACTCCAACCCAGATTTGTAGGACCCGGCGTCTAACTTCCCCCGGGAGATGGGGGACTGTTATTGGAATATTTTATAAGTGAAGAGGAAGCCAGTACCGGGTGGGTTAAAACAAATCTGAGGGGAAAAATAATTATACATTTTTTTAAACCTTCAACGAAATGAGATTCCATTTCGCAATTGTCGCTGGAAAACTACTGGATATTCATTAAACAGTGAAAGATTTATCTTACATGTAATTTGTTCCAATCTATTATGTATAAGTTACCGGATTCTAACATTTCCATAGTTGTCTAAAATATAAAAGTATCTTTATTATCAATACAATATTTTGAATATCTTCATATTTCCGTCTCTTTTGCTCTAGTTTAAGGCACGACAAACGCGTTCCCAAACATCCGTACATCGTTTACGTCATCGAATGAGGTTCGTTTAATCAACCCCTTACGGCGATTTACTGGTTTTTTGTTGCGTATTCGTACCATTCTCCAACACATATGCTACGGTTCGTTCCTTCCTTATACAACCCTAAGTATTTGCTATGGATCCACCCTTGCTTTCCTACGGATCCAACTTTAAGGGTTTGATACATGTTTATTAATGGTACACCTATTTTATTTTACTTTTACATCCCTCGTGTTCTACTATTCAATATGGAACATTCTAGAACTGCGGAAGACGAAATAATGTTGTGCTAATACAGTTTTGGTTTTTGCCCTGCGAAGTGTACGAGTACGTTACTAACGTATATTTTTCTTTTACTGTGAATGATATCAGAAGCGAGTGAGAATCTCTTTGACGTCCTCCATTTGAATGGAGATTAGTGGAGTAGCTGTACTTTCGCGGGCATCTATTGAAAATCCTTAACAAAGTTTTTGAGCCTTGAATGCATCCACTTCAGATTATTACGCTTGCTGATTGGCAGAGCGCAAAATTGACACTTTAAGGGTGTTTATAAGGATAAGGATGAATGAGGAGAGAATGGCAAGAAAGATATATGACGCAAGTGTTGATGGAACCAGAAATAGAGGATGTCCGCGGAAGACTTGGCACGACCAGATAAACCAGATAATGGAGGATGGTTCTGTTAGAAGCCTCAACAATCGGCGAGCTTGTATGACAAGATGTATGAATGTGGATGAGGCGAGAATTGTGTGTCAGGACAGAAGAGTGTGGCGCTCTATCCTCTCTGCTTACCCCCACGGGGAAACGGCGTGATGGTAAGTAAGTAAATGTTTGTGATTGAAAAATCCAAAATCGATATCTTTAGATGAGTTGTCAAAGTCCTAATATGTTAATCTTCTTCTTCTAGTGCTCAATTCAACGAGGTTGGTCGATGCCATCCAACATTGCCTTGTTGAATGCAGGATCCGAAATTTTTCTGCATGTCTCATCTTATTGCCAATATATTGTAATTTCTAGGTTTTTATTATTTTAAGGATTTCTTTTTCCTTTCGCGTTCTAAGTATAACACTGTCATTAGTGGCCCTGTCAACCCATTATTTATTTTTAGAAGCAGTCTGGAGATTTGTATCACAAATGCTAACATGTGTACGTTACCATAACTAGATTTTTTATTGGAAGACCTGGACATGTAGGTATTAGTAAATAACAATACAGATATGGATTTTAGTTGATGCTAAGAGTGATGACTTTTGTAGTATAACCAGATTCCCTCGGGGGGGAGGGGTTCTATTCTCTGCTTACTGACTAAGTACTTAGATTCCGATTCCTTGTAACATAAAACTCAGTATGTTTGGGTAAGAATTATTAAGTTTATTACATCTTAAGTTTAATTAAGTTTATTACAACAAGTATTACAGTAATTATAAATTATACATTTCAGAGATAGACTAGTTATTCAGGTGAAGCTGTGATGGAAGAGACCTGTTCCCTCATCTACTCACTTTCATAATACGCACACATACACATACATTTACAAAGTGACAGTTCTCACACTAAGTTTTTTAATACCCACGTTTGAAATGTTTTTCTACATCAAGACATATGTATATTTCTTTACAAAAATATTTTATGCCTAATATATATATATCTCCTGACATTATTTAATTTATAGAACTAAAGTTTGTTTGTTGTTTGTTCTTCATCTCTTGATATCACATCTCAATCTTCCATTGACGGATTATGTTGACGATGTACCAAACTTCAAGTACACGCTTAAATAGTTTTCTCGGTTTTGAAAAGTAGATGTAATTTGACAATGTTCGTTTTTAGTGTCTGAAGGGTGTTCCTTATGGCGCAGTCGCTCCTCACCCTCTCCCTCACCCTCCTGCGCTGCCTTGGGGGAAGCTTATTGAATGAGCGCACTCAAATGGAGTGAACTTCTCCATCCCCTAGCTCTGCGGAGGGGAGGTCGGATGGACACATGGCCACATGGCCACCGACACATTTACTAACATCTGAGAAGAGCACGCTTGGAAAACTTCGTACCAAGATATGTGGTGGCGGACGAATGCACATTTTTTTTGACAGTAGATCTTTCATATTTAGATCGGTTTACTTCGGAATAAACGCTTATTGGATCCTGAAATATTGGTTGTAATATTATACCATAATTCCTAATACCACGTAATTATTGATACACTATATAATTCTTGATACTACATAATTCTTGATACCGCATAATTCTTTACACCGTATAATTCTTGATACCGCTTAATTCTTTATACCACATTATTCTTGATACCGCATAATTCTTGATACACTACATAATTCTTGATACTACATAATTCTTGATACCGCATAATTCTCTATACCATATAATTCTTGATACCGCTTAATTCTTCATACCACATAATTCTTGATACCGCATAATTCTTGATACCACATAATTGATTCCGTTGGACGAACGTATTAAGGAATCAAATGGTTTTTAAAAAGACACTCACTGCCAGTTTTTCCATCTAGGGGTAATGTTATGAAGCTATATTTGTATGAACGTATATCTGCTCCTAAAAAAACATCTTTCAAAATGACGATATTATTCATTTGTCTGAATAAAATATCTTTTGTAGATACACATTGTATTATCTTTCAGAAGTATCTTAAAACAATATTGTAATTTTCCTTTCATTTTCTGAGCGTTTTAATAAAGAACGTCCCTGGTGGGGAATCCTCAACGAGATTTAAATCGTTGAAAATTCGCGAAGGGTGAGTCGTCACTTCAATACAACTGTTTCTTCAATAAGCTTCATCGCGAATAGCTTAACCCTCGCCCCTTCCGCCCCGCTCCCGGCGTTTCTTGAAGGCGAATTTTAAATTTTCGCTAAAAATTTAGGGGTTGCGAATTGATTGCGCCGTTGTTATTTTTTTATCACTCTCCTTTATTAATTCTTTCCCAGTCTGCCTCCCCTTCTTAATTTATATTAATTTGCGTGAAAGCTTCTTTTGTCAAAGTTTACCCCGCTTCTATTAAGGCTTCACGACTTCTTTAGACCGTTAGTAAAAATGGTTTAATATCTAATGCTCTCATCAAATGAAGATAGCATTTTTAATTACTTGTCCCCTAATTTCGTTTGATAAGTATGGCTTTGTTGAACCTAAATAATTATGTCAACTGTTTCTTTACCAAATTTCAACTAATTAATATTGTTACGTAACCCGATTTCAAAATTTAGATTCATATTAAAAAGATCACAGTGACTTGTTATTCCAGATATATTCAGTAAAATATTATGTTCGTAAAATTATCGCTTTGTTTTGTCGTCGACTATTAAATTAATTACACATAAATAACTTCGATGAATAAAGAAGCTAATTTCGCACATCCCCTTGTGTTACTTTCACTCATATTACAATCCCCTTCTCATATTTTACCTACTACGAGTATATATGAGCAACAATAGTTTTATCAAGATAATAAGTATACTTCATATTTTTGTTTTCTGAGATAATTTAGGCGGTATTATTTACTCGTTGACAATATGTAATTAATATGTGCTGAATATACTAACTAGCATTCATAGGAAAATAAGCGCTCCATCTGTGAGGACTGAAAGATATTATCCCACAAGAGCAAATAATCTTAAAGTAGTTCCGAGGATGAAAACTACTTTTGGTCAAAAAATTTTCACCTTTCGAGCACCCAGAATATACAATCAAATTTGAAATAATACGACATTAAGGCTTTTAAAAGTGATGTTTCAAATTGGTTGTTGAAATTAGAAAGAGCAGATACTGTCAGTAAACTGTTTTATATAATGAAATAATTCTTATAACTACATTTGGTGAGTTTTGATTTTGCCTATTTCCCTTTACCTTATATGTGACATTATTTTACACATTATATATGCACATTGGTATTTTTTTCTCTCTTTTTATATATTTTCACGTTTACTTGCCTTGTATGTTTTGTCTTCTATTTGATTGTGTTTTGCCTTCATGGGTTATTTGGTTTTGTGAAATGTAATTTGTTTGCCAATTTGCCCTAAAACAGGGTTGGCTAGTTGAGAAATGCATTTAAAAATCTGTCTTTTTTTGTAGAACTTCAATCCTTATATTTAATTTCAGTAATACTGATGTATAAATTTAAATTGAGATTTTTTTTTTAATCTTTGAAATTATTGATAAAACTTTTGTCTACGTTACATTTTTATAAATATATATTTAGCAGTATATGTATTGTATTTATAAATATATTAGTTTATTTAGATATAAAAAAAGATATCATAAACAGCGCTAAAAAACTGGCTTCTTTAACACAGAAAATCTAACATAGTAGCCAAGACAAAGCTGAATGTCTACCAGTGGTGATACTTACCGTATCTCGCATAAAATAAATAATTTGATATGTATATATTTAAAAAATATTATTGTTAATGTAGTTCACCTCTGGTGTAAAAAGATTTTTACAAGATAGAAAAATATCTTAATATGTTCAATAAACCTAAAATCAAGACAAAATAACCAATCATAATGGGGTAATCTCGGTAGTTAGAATAAATAGAGGCACTTACAGAATATTTAGCAAACCATTTGCAAACATGGATGTTATACATATTAACCGGAAATTTTTAATGATAAGGTAGTGCCTCTGAGAATAAGGAATATTAATATACATCGGTTCCACCGAAGCCACCTAATTACACATGGATAGAAGAAGGGGTAACTAAAATCAGTTAAATATGTCGATTGTACGTGGTTTATTCACTGTTTGGAAATGGCCTTAACCGCCGAAACAGCTGTAACATATAATAATGCTTACGCAAACTAACAGAACTCAATAATAACATTTATTATATAATAATTAGACTATAAATTTAATTAAAAATGTAAAAAGACTATGAAGATTGTCAGCAAACTAGCAGAACTCAATAATAATATTTATTATATAATAATTTGACTTCTTAAATTTAATTAAAAATGTAAAAATACTATGAAGATTGTCAGTAAACTTTTATCTGTTAGTTTAGTCTCTGATAATATTCACAATGTGTCGTTAAAGATTTGTATGTATGTATGTTTGATGGCACCGTGGAAAATGATCCGATTCGAAGCCTCAACAATCGACAAAAATGCATTTGCGTGTTCGATATCTATTAGATATTTCGTTAACATTTAAATAATGTAAAAACGCTTCTATAATTTTGCTGACACCGATATAATTCAGTCGGGTAAAGTTATTTAACCCATTTTCTTCTCGTTAGCGGCGCTGAGGATGTAGCACTTAGATGATTGGGCATTTTTTAAACGGAAGGGTGAGGCGAACTAAGCGAATAAGGTTCCAGAACTGGGTACTGGCGTATCGCTTTATGACCGTTCAATTTATTTGTCTGTCCGCGTGCGCGGCGGCATTCTTCTCACGGATTCTTGCTCATTCAATATTCCGCCCCGCGCACAGACACCGGCCAAAAAAACACGCGCCCCACCCCGTCCCGGCCAGGATTGTGAATAAATCATACCAAATCCGCTTTTTCCTATGGCGCCGGCAGAATAGAGAAATATGGAGTGCTGATACCTCTCGGCTCCGTACCCGCTCGCTGGAACATACCAGTTGTTTATGGAAAGTGGGTTTTATAAATTCACCATTTTCTACGTGGTTGTAGCGTGTTTCCTAATCTAATAGTGTTCGTGCGGATCTGTCATTACAATGCCGGGGCACCGGTAATAGGGATGGGTTGCGTTACATTGTTTTCTCTCAATATTATCGTGAGAGTTTTAATGGACTTTAACCCTGCATTACTAACATTAAAATGTATATTTTGTTATTTATTGTTATTGTGTTTAGTTTGTAGAATTTCATGTTTATTTTTTATTAAATTTAAAATATTTAATTTTAATAAATAATATTATTGAGTTCTACTAGTTTGCGTAAAATGTTCCGTATAGGAAACAAGAATGTAGACAAGGGTGGTTCGCCGACCTCAGCTTCTCTCAATCGGCGATGATGATGATAATGATTATGAGGTCGTAAGAAATGAAACACAAAAGGTGTTAAATATAGGCACGCTACGGCGGCAAAATCGAGAATGGCTTCCGCCAGCAGAATACTCTGTTTTTATTCAAATTCATAACAATACATGTAGTCATATTTGCAAGTACCTACACGGCGACAAGCCGCCGCTTGTGACGTTTTACTAAGACGTCTTTATTTTCTTAAAATCTATCCCACGGGTTTTTTGGCGTCACACCGATGATTACACCTTTAAATTATTAACACGTGTCTTCCCATATTAATTATATTATAATTTCTTAGCGAGTTATTCTGTGCAATACACATAAAACATTATTTAAATGTTACAGCTGTGTCGGCGGTTAAGACCATTTTCAAACTGTGGATACACCACGTAAAATCTACTTATTTATCAACATGTAGTAATCTCGGTAGTTAAAATAAATAGTCACTCTCAAAATATTTCAGCTAATCATTTACAGAAACCGAGAAAATGGACAATCAAGATTAAAATTTTATAACAATAAAGCCATTAACAAACATAAATATTATGTTCGTAATCGGAGAAATTGTTTAATGATAAATACATCTGAGAAAAACAATCTTAAAATACATTGGCGTCACCGAAACCATCTAATTACCCATATAACAAAAATCCCTTAAATACGTCGTTTATCCACCGTTTGAAAATGGCCTTAACCGCCCAAACAGCTGTAACATTTAAATAATGCTTTACGCAAACTGACAGAACTCAATAATAATATTTATTAAAATGATATATTTGGTTATTTACAGTGAAACTTTAAAGTTCGGTGCATGCGTGAACAGTAACACGAATGTCTTGAATTTTCAACACAAACCGGCATTTCGCATTGTAACATTGTTAAAAAAATATACACTGACTAATTGTCGAGTATATAGAAGCATTAACCCACCACAGCAGGAGATGGATTGTTTCAAACAAATAGTTGTAAGCTTCCCTTAACGCTCAAGTTCCCTCCCATTTACCAAAAGTTTACATTACTCTGTCCTCTTAGGAGGTAAGTAACCTTTGATTATTGATAGTAATACAGGGTTAAGTACATTGTAAATTTTTTAGATACTTGTGAACTGTTAGGTTACTGTCGAACCAGGATTACGCCTGTATTTAGACAGCTATCAAATTATAATGTGAATTAAACATCAATTTCATAGGTTCGGGAACGATTTTGGTCTTGCACATATATTCCGATATTCAATGTTTAAATATAAGAGTGATGTTGTTGATGCTATTGATACAATTGATTTTGATACTCAGCCTTTCTGTGTTAAACCTAAATATTTATTGTTTTTCTGTCTTCTACCTTAATTTTAATAGTTTGTTTTGCTTATTTTTCAATTATTTTTTTAAGCTGTTAATTATGTATATTCTATCAATTTCTATTTATATATATGTATTCAATGCTAGTTGTGTAGCTGCTCATGTTTTTTTATACCTAATCAATTTTGTAAAAGCCCATAAGGGCGTAAATTAATGAATAAATAAACAATAAATTTAATATTAATGAAGGTATTGTATAAAATAACTATAATTCTGGAAATAATCAGATTTCTCAAGTCTAAATAAGTTTCTCTGCTAAAATTATTGGTAGGTACACAAAATGTCCCAATACTGTTTTGAGACAATCGCTTTGAAAGTTTGAATAAAAATAATATCCTTATTGTATGTATAACATCAAACATTTATTAAGAAAAAAAATGTAGGAATAAAAAAGGAAAAAATTCTTAACTTTTTTTTGACATATCGACGATAATATTAGGAATATTAAGTATATATTAGTTTGGTCACATCAAATTACCTCTGTTTAAGTTTGGAGCGTAATAAAAAGTACATAACAATAATAAACAGAATGATGTCACTGATTAATATAAAAATTAAGATTAGTTTGTATTAGTATTGTACAAAGAGGAAGCAATGCATACAATGGTAACAGGTACGAGTCGGTATATATCGTCATTCATCATCATCAATATTAGTCGTTGAATCAAAACTGTTGCTGGATGTAGGCCTCCCCAAGTATATCCCACTTTTCTCTGTCCATTGCTATTCCCTAACACATATTTTTACTGAATTTGATAATTTTGTCTATGAATTAATTTATACTTAATTCTGTTCCTTCAAAAGGGATTAATCTTTACTGAAAACTGCGTGGAATTACATTTCTACGTATTTGTTTTACTTGACAGACTAAACGTTTAGTTTTTATGTATTTTTCGGTGTTTACGTAGATAAAATAGGAAATAATTTATTATCTGTCAAACGAGCGAATTGATGAATGAATCCAACGAACTTTAGGGCGGCCTGTTGCTCTATTGGTTCCCTTCGGGTATCACCGAATGATAGCATTCGTCCCGAGATTGTTCGTCTTACTAACGACACGGCTTGACCAATGCCGTTTCTGTCTGTTCTATTATCTACACGTTTCTTTTCCTGTCTCTTGGTGTGGTGCCCAACATACTTCCTTCTGTGTTTTCTAAGTTTTTAAATCTCTCTTTTGTTGAGAGTCCATCTTTTGCGGTCATACGCCAACAGTATGGAAGTATGCATAGATCGACGCCTTTTCATTTTCGACACAGTGAAAGATCACTTTTGAAAATCGTGTTCAAACGTCTGAACCCACCCAGTTTTATTCTTTTGATCATTTGGAAATTTGTTGTCCTAGGTGTAGATAATTATCGACTTGTTCAAGCTGGCTTTCATTAACATAAATGGCTATCGGGTCAACAGATTTATGTAATAGATAGATACTAAATAATATGAAATCAAATCACTGGGACGGAAAGGTTAATTAAACTGTTGTATTACAATAATTTTGATAATAGTATATATGTATATACTCGCACAGGTGGAATATGACCCTTGAAATTTAGCACAACACAGGGTTTAACAAAATAATGTCAAACTTAAGTCTACGCATTTTGAAACAAATATTTGCGAAATTGACCCATTATAATTCTGTATCTTTGCTTCAGGCATTCAGGCAGGCAAGACATCAAAAAAAAAATAGTCCGGTCGCTCGAATTCCGACATCCTTTTATTATTTGTATTCGATATATAATTTGGAGTGGAACATTTCAATTAGTCGAGATATCCTGCAGTCCACAATAGTGACAAGCTATTAGACAATGTATTACTTATATATTATTATATATTAGCTATAAGACAATGTATTACTGGAGAAGGATGTTACGTGTCCCGTGAACAAAACTCCCGCAGAAATACCTTAATACTGCAATAAATCCAACCACGGTTAAAAGATTCTTCCGATTCTTCGGCCAATGTAATAGCCTTGAAAATGAGATTATCCCGGGCACAACTTTGGACCGAAGAAGACCTGGAAGAGCGCCACAACGGTGGATAGATGCATCGCATCTGGCTGGAGACGCCCTGGAGGGACTCGGGGAGGTGCATTACGAGTTGTCTCATCTAACTGAGGACACTATATGTCAATACTGACACGAAGAAGGAAAGAAGAGTTCGAAATAATCGCATTACTACGACTAAAATAGAGATGCGTACATGGAATATGTAACACGTCAAATAGGACTAACTTGCTGGTCTCTTAGAATGAGGCTCAAACCTCCAACCACTAGATCATTAGGCAAGTATCTCGACTACTTAACTACTAGACCAAGCACATCAATACTTAATGTCAATAATTGACATGGCGGATACTTTGTGGTGTAACATATTTATTTTAATTATCACAACAAAACTTTGTATTACATACACGTTGGGTTATTTTCACTACTAGTTTCGAGAGATGCAGTTCCTCTCATCATCAGATAACTTAATGGGATGGGGCTTGAGAAGAGAGGGGAGGTTTCGGCCATGATTATTGATTTTTTCGGAATGTTATACTGTTAAGCAGTGTTTTCTCCGAATTTGAATTCTTTTGTATTTCAACAGTTTCCAAATTGTTCATTATAAACGCTTTATAAGATACCGAGTGGAGATGTTTTATTCAATGACTATCGAAATAGTGGTCTGTTTTAATTATGTGGTCAGAAAATTTCCGAGAAGTTGTTATCTAGATTTATCGCGGTTTGACCTATGTATTTTTTATCGCAATCATCACAAGTTGAGATGAGAAATGAGAGGGACCGAACCTCTCGAAACTAATTTTGAAAAAAACCCAATATAAAGTTTTGTTATGAGAATTAAAATAACGTCAATGTTTATTTATTTTATATTAAATGCTTATAACTCTGACACGGTTGAGACTAGGCACACGCAGGTTGAACATTTTCGTATCGTAATTTTAATATGTATCTACCCCTAAAGATGTGTTACATCCAGTATATTATATCTATATATTCTGGGTGCGTTGCGTCTTCTTAAAACAGATTATTTATTTGGCATCCTCGACTCCCGCATATTGTTCGTCTTGCCTGGAGCCGATATTTATCCGCTGGGACAATATTTTATTCACAGCGTGATCAGCTGCTCCCTTTCCGAAGATTATCCCGGATAAAAGGTCGCGCGGAATTGTCGGCTTTCTTTGTGAAATTTCCCAAAATCACTTTTTCCGTACACAAAAGCGTAGCGCTGAATTTTAAATTTGCGTGGAAGGGCGCCGCCCGCGCCCGGGAAACTTTTGTTATACATTTATTCAGGTCCTGGGATAGCTACCATCTGTGCAGATTTATTTTATTATTTCATATCCATCCTTAACACGGCCGTTACTCAAAATTTTCTAAATCTCGCAAGTCATGTGTATTCAAATCTTCGATACGGATAAAAAACGGGAGAAAATAATCGACACCTAGCCGTAGAAGAAGATGCAGCAGAATTTTATGTATTATTAAGGGGAACACATTCTTATTGTGAAGTTGTAATTATTCAGAACATAGGTCTGTGATATTTTAAATACTAATTAAATGTATTAATTGAAAGATATACATATAAAATCAATTTTGTCGAAAAATATCGTTGTTGCGCTACCTGTACGTCAAAAGTACTGTCGCTGTAACATAGTTGGATAATGCACCTGCCCCGGTTTGGAGAAAGATACCGGCAGGGCAACAATATTTTTCGATAAAATAGATTTTTTTATGTATATCTTTCTAATTAATGTATTTAATAAGTATTTAGATTTGTATCTATTACTAGAATATTTAAAACAAGAAAAGTGTAAACAGCATTTGACGTGCTTGTTACGTGATTACGATACTCGCTTAGTGATTTAGTAATCGGGGGTTCGAGCCTCGTTCAGGAGGCCATCAAGTTAATTCTATTTTCATGGCATAAACGTTTTGCTTAGTTTAAAATAGTAAGAATATTGATGTAAAGTTTATGTATGTATGAAAAACATACAATGTAACAGAAAAACATTACATATATATTTGGTGAAATACCCCTTAAGATTTACTCAAGTGAAGGGTCCCATGGTGGACCCACATTTCTGGGCTTTTATTATATTAATTTTTTAATATTGACCACTGATTTTTAATGTTATTTTATAATAATTTTTTTATCGTGCATGCATTTTTGATTACTTGTTTAGATAAATTTATGAAGAATACTCAACTGACATTAAAATGTAATGCAATTTACTTATATCATTTCTTAAATATGAATGTTGTTGCGTACAAGCGTAGATGTCGGAAGAATTCAGGATATGGAAGGAATAGGCACTCACCATAATTCGGATTCCGCAGACATCTTCAAAATGTGGACTGTATATCATGTACTATGTATAAATGTACCTCGACTCGTCGGCGGCGAAGGGACTTATGGGGCGGGGCGGGGGGGGGGGGGGGGGGGTACAGTGCATTATTTTCATTGAAAAATAAATATATTTATACACACATAAAAATATGTCCCAAACAAATGTGTGTTATATTGTTATTATCTACATTATATTAATACAAAAGCCATACCAATGCAGTAATATCGTAATCGTTTAAATGTTGTGTCTTTGTTAATAATTTGAAACTACTGTAATATTTATTACAAGACATGAAACTCGAAGCGATGTTGGAAATATCGTTAACTCATCTGGAACGAGTAACGACTTTTTGTAGTCATGTGAAAATCTCTTCTGATTTTGCTATTTTACCTGGATTAATATGATATTCCACCTGCTTTATAACGTAATCATATTCAGAATATCAGAGGTATAATAAATGTAATATTTTTCATACCATTTTAAACCCCTTATTTTTTAAATTAGATTTTAAAAATCGTATTATAATAAATATTATTATTGAGTTCTGCTAGTTTGCGTAAGTTTTATTTCGATGTTAAGGCCATTTTAAAACAGTGGATAAACCATGTACAAACGACTTATTTAAATGATTTTAGTTACCCCTTCCTCTATGGGCAATTCGGTGAAAGGTGGTTTCGGTGAAACCGATGTATATTAATTTCCTAATGATTTATTGTTGTAAAATTTTTATGTAAAGTATGTGAAATGATTAGATGAAATATTTTGTAAGTGCCTCTATTTATTTTAACTACCGAGATTACCACATTGTGATTGGTTATTTAGTATTGATAATAATATTATCTATTATAATTAGATTTTTTTAAATTTATTAAAAATAAACATGGAGTTCTACAAACTAAACACGATAACAATTTAAAATAAAATTAATCCTTAATTTTTTCGGCATGTAGTTTTCTCCGACTATAAGAATGCGTTGATTTGTACTTGTAGTTAATTTTCATAGTTTTTTTTTTCATCTAAATCAGCAGATTTTTATTTATAATTGATGATCGCTTAGGTGATTTGGTTTTGTTGAACGAGTGAATGAGCAGAAAATGATAGGAAAGATATACGACGCGAGTGTTGATGCCAATGCCGTGATGGTGAGCTATTTAGTTCAATTTTGTTTTTTAATCAACTCCTTACAACTGAGAAATATTGTATCGAATCGTTATTAAAACCTAACAATGTCAAACTATATAACTCAGGGAAAATGGTGTACGTAACAGTGTCTGGCCTACGGATCGGTTAGCCATCACTTTTGATCTAGACCTTAAGCTCCTCAAAATTTACACAATACACAATTTGTATTAAATGCTCATTCCTGAAATTCCGCACGAATAGCATAAAACATCGTCCAAAAACCCACTTCGTACATATTTTTTACAACGTTAGTTCGGCCGCATATTGCCTTCAGCCCAAACACCGATGTTTCATTTTTATTTGACACGAAGGTCAAATTTCACCACTGGGAGAAAAATAATGTTTACATTTGTGAACAAACGACTTTCGAAGGTTTTGTTTAACTGGAAATCTGCGACCTTCCGATGATATTTTTTGCGATAGAAAAACATGTTATGATTTATGCCGGCGGCCAACAAAGGTTTTTGGTTATATTGGTTCCACTCTACCGGCTAATACGAGCTTTTTATTTATTGTTTACTCGGCTCGTGTTTCGCTCGAAATTTGTGTGTATTTATTTTCATAATATATGTGTACTTAGAAAAAACTTACCCCCGTATTGGAAAGATTGACCGTGCCGTGACGCCCGTGATTATAAGAAAACATTAAAAATATTTCAAGTCATTTTTATCATATAATTTGTTTTATCGGAGAACGTTTTAAATATACCGTTAGAAAATTTCATAAAATAAATTTGAAGTAGGTTCGATAGGTAGGGGTGTAATATAATATATAAGACCTTTGTTACGGGTATTTAGTGTCTTTATAGACACCAACGAGGAATAAATACGCAGGGAGAAACATATTCTATACCGAGATATAGGTATAATACATGTATCTATGATAATTTTTCGTAATTCGTTTTTTTAAGTATTATTTATTAATTATTATACACGGCCTATTCAGGCATTAACAGAATTTGTAAAATAACAGGAAATTACAACAAAAATGAAATACACAAAGAAAAAAATTTCATAGTGCATGTTTTTACGTAATCAAAATTTAAAATAAATATAAAATGTGAAGTAGCAATTTATCCGTCACCATTGAGTTGAGACACAAAAGATTGTAATAGTGTAGTCCTACAAAGGAATAAATTAATAGCAAAAATGTTGACCACCTCCGCATATTCATGTATATGGAAACATCGGTCATTTTTAATATTGTAATATTACTCAAGAATCCAGTATGCAGTATTATCATCGTCATCATTTGGACTTTTGCCTTGAATATCATACCTAATACCAAACATTTTTATTTAAAAAAATACTAGTTTATATTTAAATATATTCCGTCTCTAAGACTCTTTAAATCTATTACATAAATTAATAAAAGGAATATACAGAAAAAATCAATTTATCAAACAAATATATCCTGGTAACAACCAAAATATGTTTTCGATAAATAGATTTTTTCTGAATATCTTTCCAATAATGATTTGATGCATTTGATCTGTATTTAATTTTAGTATAACGTTTTAAGGTGTATTTCAGATTATTCATTTTCGTTTCAAATCCGTGTGACGGTGGCCTTGAATACTGCATGACTAAAGAAAAATATCCAAAATATGTAATTGTGAACTGTTCGGTCTGACGTTTGTGTTTGTGTTTCCAGCAACAGAGGCCCGACCTGCCCCGACTGCTGCAGCAGATGCACGCGCAGCAGGTGCCGGCGCCGCCGCTGCCCGTGCCGCTGCTGCCGCACGCCGCGCTGCCGCCGCCCGCCGCTGCCGCCGCGGGCGCGCTGCTGGGTCTGGCCGCGCACCCGCACCACCCGCTCGGCGTGGGCGTGGGTGGCATGGCCAAGCCGGACATGCACCGCCAGCAGGAGGATGGCAAGCCCAACAACGGTACGTTCCATCCCGTCATCTTACACGCCCTTTCTCTAGTAATCTTATATTATATTAGAGGGTAGTTGTACAACTCCACGCTGTCAACTAGAACTAATCAATCCAGCGGTATAGTGTTTAATAAAAAAGTGCCATGGTGGCATTTGATTTTAACCCCCTCCCCTTTTTTTCTTCCATGTATACTCATGAAAATTTGACATTGAATATGTTTGAGATTAAAAATATTTTTTTTCCATTAATAAACGGTAAAAAAACGGCCTTTATAAACGGTAAAACAATGTGTATATCAAATAAACTATCTAGCTATAACATGGAAATTATGAAATGGCTGTTTATTTAAGTTGAGTTCACATATTTCAAACGCTTGTCGATCTTTATTATTATTTTCCTTGTACGATAAGTCCTTTAAATTGTCATATTTCCTAGACAAACAAATTAATTAATACATATATCATATTGTGTCTATCCACTACTGGATTCAAATCTTCGGCAGTCTCCCGTTGGTGACCCACACTTCTTATTCCCGTTCAGGGTCTTCACTCCAAGATTTTCTTCACTTAATGATCGTCGAAAATTATATATATATAGTTATTTTATTTTTCATTGTATTAACTTCGTTCGATGTTGGTTGACCTTTATAATCTAGAGACAAATTTTTTTATTGATCTTATTATTTTTCAATGATATTTAAATGAAAAGTTATAAAATTTCTACTTGCTCATTGCAAGAACAAGCCACAATTGGTTTATTTTTTGAACTCAAAATTGACTACAACTAAAATTTCTCCGGTACAAGTTCTATCGATTTTGGTCGAAATTCTTTTACACTCCTTTACTAATTTCTGTAATAAGAAGACTTACATTGAATCCACCTAAAAGAGCTACTATGGACAGTAACACCTAGAAGGTAAAACTTAATACAGGAATCAATGTCTGCAGTTAAGTCAGATCTTTCAATGAATGCACAAATCAGCAAAACTGTCGATGCATGCTTTTATCAACTTACAGATTAAAAATATTCGAAGACATCTTCCTCTTGAGGTAGCCCGTCTACTTATAAATGCATTTGTAGTGTGGACTATTGTAGCATCATATATGCTGGCCTGCCAAACAGAAACCAAGAAACAGTGCATCAGACTATTTAAGAAGAGAATAAAAACTCATCTTTTCAAAAAATCATTTTCATAAGTTAAAATAACTATTTTTAATTATAAATACAAAGATAATGTAGGACTTTAAACAGTTTATGTGTAAAGCGCCCTTGAGGAAATTTTTACGAAAATGGCCCTATAAAAATTATCCAATATTATTATTATATTATTATTTATTTAAAGCACTTTCGTACAAATAAGTTCGCATAAAACTCGCTTTTGTATGAAAACAAAAAAAAAACGCTGTACAGGCGCTACACTCTAACGTAGAAGTCTACATTTTACCCGTAGCCTTTGTCGTAGAGGGCCATCGAGTCGCGTCTCATTTCCGCGAGTTTGCCCGGCGCCTACCCGGAGCTTGCCGGCACCTACCCGCTAAAAGTGTATAAAAGGCGTCGAGGAGCGACGCT
The DNA here is from genome assembly GCA_022840565.1 of Eubasilissa regina. NCBI lineage: Eukaryota > Metazoa > Arthropoda > Insecta > Trichoptera > Phryganeidae > Eubasilissa > Eubasilissa regina. The sequence continues at coordinate 17,445,620 of JAINEB010000007.1, forward strand.
CGAGTCCTCGCTGTAGTGCGCTTGGCGTAGCGCCTTCTCGGCCCGAACGGGTTACGCCTTTTCGAGGACTGTTGACGTCCCGAAAGGGTTTTTTCCTTTCTTATTTCTGCCAGTTATTAATGTTGAAGCTTTTCTGAGACATCCTCTCTTTGCCGCTTCCGTTAATTAGGATTTTTTAATCTTAAGTGACAACATTTACTTCGTGTACATTTCTTTTGTACAAGACTTAAAAATTCTTATTACACAGTGGTACATTGTAAATTAACGTATTTTTTAAATGTATTTGCAATTAATAAGTATAACCTCATTCACATATATGTGTATACTAATCAATAATACAGATTGCAATAGCAAATATTTAATAGTCTAAAGAAAAAAACTTTCAATCCTTTTTTGTCTTATTTATTTGACATTAATTTTTTGTACATCAGAAGTGAACATACAATAATATAATCATTTTTAAAATTGGCAAAATTAACTTTGTGGTTAAAATTCATTATTTTTATTTGTTAACTTTGTTTTATTAACCACTTATTGAGTTAAAATACATCAACAGGTTTCGAAAAATATCATTTTCTTCTTCAGGTCATGTCAATAACTAATCAAAAACATAATTTATTGTTCCTTTAACAGAATCTATTTTTATCTAAAGAAGAAAATGATATTTTTCGAAACCAGTAGATGTACTAACTAAATAAGTGGTTAATAAAACAAAGTTAAAAATTAAAATTATAATATAATCCACTTATTAGTTGACTGTGTGGGATGCAGTAGGTACCTCTGATATATAAAGTATTGTCCTGGCTACTTTGCTAAACTACCGTCTGTGTTAAAGTAGATAGTTTTTTCCGTGCTGTTGCTGTGCTATTTCATAAAAATGAAAAAGAAAATGTCAGATTCGACAGAGATATAGAAAAATAAATAGACAATCAAAATGTGTAGTGAATATGTTGTGAATCTATGGTGAATTATTAGTGTAGGTATTGTATTGTGATTTAGTTGGAATGTTGAACAATGATGCTTTTGACTAATCTCTACCCAATTTAGTCATGTATTGAGTCCATATTTGCGTAATTAATACTGATGAAATATTTTGAATCGCGGTGCACCATTGCTATACTGTTCTATCATAGCGATACTGTTTCATCATAGCCGCAGGGCTCCATCTAGTCATACATCTCTATCCTAGGCATTTAACTCTACCAAAAACATATATTGCAGCTATACCTATACTTTATATGTATACAGCTCCTCGTCAAATTATTACACTTAAAACTAGTAATCATTTCCGAAACAATCAATATTTAATTAATAATTCCCGCAGCTTTCGCAATAATATAATTATATTTCTGCATTTGACTTGAAGTTAGTAGCAGCTCAGTGCCACACAGTCGATACGATAGATTTTGATTTTTTCTTTTTATTGGAGTATTTATAAATTTACGCGAACATTTTTGGAATTGAGAGAATAATACAAAATGTGAAATTAAAAATTAAATATCATGAATAATTTTTAGAAACATAAAGTATGATTTCTTATCGTGAGTTGTAGTAGATCGGTTACTGCTTACACTTCAGGGAATTGAACTCGATATTATTTAAATATCTTATTATTTAATACTCACGAAACTAAAAGTATTTAAGACTGACTGAATCGTTTAATATTTCCATCTCGCCTTTCACTTTGCCGTTTCTCGGATCCGATATGGCTTTTAATTTAAAGGCGTTAATTAGCATCTTAAATTTGCCCCCGCTCTTCGGCGCCCCGGCCGTCTTTCCCATTCTTCTTTCGTAAACTTCAGAATTTTTTCAAATTTCTGCCGAGTTCATATCCATTCCGGGCGCCATTATTCATCTTGTCCCGCGCGGCAATAGGGGTGCCACCACTTCATTTTAATATATATTAATTATACCTTTTAAAAATAGCACTGCTGTAAAACGCGGTCGCTCGGTTTTAATAACGATATTAAAAATAATTACTAATGTTATAATTATTTTTGTAATAATATTTACACATTTATTTTATGGTTGTAGATAAGTTGTTGTAAATACACTAATTTAATTGTAAGGGTAGGACATTTTTACTTCAAGAACCCTTGAAAACCATCTAAAAATATAAAGAAACTTCTTTTAGAACTGTATTTTCCCCCCTCCCTGAACACTTTCTCACCCCACTGATAAGTTTATGTTATCTTTAGTCAAATGAAATGCAATATATGCGTATACATATATTGCATCTAATGACAAGATATAGGGATATTTCAAAATATATATAAGATTCTGAATTCTCGCCAGTTCCGAGAGCAACAACGACATTTTATCAAAGATTCTACATATTCTTAGCTCCAAAACTGTACAACATACTTAGTACCAACTTGAAATCGTACACTTCTAATAAGATTACACAAATATGGACCCAATATATGATTCAATTGAGTAGAGATCAATCAGAACCATCGCTATCCTATTTTCTAACATTTCTTGAATTAAATAACACCACAACTGTAGGTTACACGTTTTATATGTACTGTGACTATTCGCTCCTGGACACTATTTACAAGTTATCTGCATTCGCCTTGCTATAATATGGTGGATGTATTTTTGTCTACGCCTTCCTCTCTGTCTTCTTCTTTTCCTTTCTCTCAATTACATTTGAGATTGAGTTGTGCCTATATTCGATGGTGTCCAATGTCTTCTTTAAGGTGTGCGGGTGTGCGCGCACGCATGATTTGATATAGCGCACATAAAAAAATTTTACGCCATGGTGCTCGGATTTTTCCGGATACTGATTATTCCGCACACTAATTTTAATAATGATTATTTCGGATGTAGATTATTCCCGAGTTTAGGTTAGGTTAGGTTATATTGGACTCGGGGGTCTAAAATTTAACAATTCAAATGTTTACGTTAAAATATAATATTAAGAATATTTTTATTCCGGAATAATCAGTGTCTGGAAAGATCGTGTCCGGAAAAATGGATCATATTTGTATTAAATAAAATAACAATAACTTTATTTGAAACCACAAATTTATTAACGTCAACCGGTTTCGCTTATCTCAATATAATTTTATATTCTATCTCCCTCTTTATGTATATATGAGTGCACTTTTCTTGTATTTATGATGAGTTTTAAATACGTCCTGATGAAGCCTGAAGTAAGCGAAACCGGTTGAATACAAAGTTATTGTTATTTTATTTAAAGTAATATGTCAAACCACAAAGTGATTGCTTTCTACGAAAATATATAATATAATAATTGCCATCCCTTGCCTTCGGAAACGCAGAGTGGGCTGTCGTTTTTAGGCGGAATTACGCCGCCCGGAGCGTCTGAGCGGTGGGGCGCTGAATGAAATATTAATTACTACCGAGGGCGTGACAGCCGATGGACTGGGGCTGGTGCCTGTAGGTGCGGGAGGGTAGCGGCAGTAGGGGAAGGGTCGAGGCTCGATGCCCGCTAAGCCGACGCGATAAAAGTAATGTGACGAGTCCGGGAAAATTCTGAGGGGCTGTTAAGTTCCATATAAACATTTCAATACCATATAATCATGTCGGAAATATGACTGCTGGTAAAATGGTACGGCAACACGTTGAATTGAAAGTCTCGAATTGATGATAGTTTTATGAACTTGTCTGGGGGGTTTATTGAATTTTTATATTATCTATAAATATTGTAGCAAAATTTTTAGTACGATGTGTGACTAAAAGTTACTGTATTGTGTATCTTTTTAGTATAATATGTGACAATTGCACACATGGCTTTGTATAATTTATATACTCACGATAGCTTACGATGTGTTGACATTAAGTTGGTTATGTTGGGTTAGATTACTTAATACAAAGTCACAGCATCTGACTAATAAACTGGCCATCTTATGTGCTCTCTTGAGTGCAGTGTAACTATTTGAAACAATATGAAGGATGTCAGTAATGGCGTGCAATCTCCGGGTCGCACTTCTCGCGAAATAGAATATAATTCCGATTGTGAATCTAAATCACCACAGGGTGCGGGAGGAATCGGGAGATGGATACAGGGAGGGGGAATTAGAAGAAGAACCAGCGATCTCGGGGAACCGGAATTTGGATGGAATGGTCGCCTTACCTTAAGTATGACGCCTCGGTAGTCTCATGTTCGCCACCTAAATCACACATTGGTTGGACGCGAATGGTGACGATTTCCGCTCCCGACTGAAGATGGCGATGTCACACGCACACACAAACAACAAACAATACGTGATCGCACAAAACAATGCTTCACTGCACTGGAGTTGAACGATCTACACCGCAAATGATATCGCGATGTCGAGATCAACCAAATAATATAAATTAAGTTAACGTCTGGTGGCGTCAAAGTCACAATTCACACTAAAGACGAAAAGTGGATGGATAAAGAGTAGGAATTTGGACGCGAAATATGTTTCAATAACATTAGTCGCGGCTCATATTCACGCGCGCTAAAAGTGTATTTCACGGATATGGAACGAATGGAATATTATATATATTGTAGAAAACAGTTTTTTGATAATTAAAACAAATTGAATGACTGAATCACTTAAATAAAAATATTAGATATCTCACTAAAATAATATGAAAAGCATACAACGTCAAAAATTCGCCGTAAATTTACCTGTTGCACTTAGTGTATGTGGTTACACATTCTCCCGGTAATATATAGTTATCACCGGGACTCGATCCCGAACTTTCTCTTACCGGGAAATAGGTCATGATGTGATTGGTAACTCACAAAGTTAACCACGTAATTGCACGTGGAATTTTCTTTTTATTTAGCTTTATCAGTTAATATAATGACTCGAAATGTGCTTTCAGTTGTCGAGTCACTCGGATGGAATGGGTGAAATTTAAAGGTTATGTAATTCGGAACATAAGGTTTTGTGCATGGTGAGACTAAAGGCCCTATCTCTGTTCAGTTCTCACTCGTGTGGATATTGTCTCAGTGTATATGCACGTGGAATATGCGAGTGAGTATATATGCTGTGATTTGACCAAGGTAAACGTTGGCGTTTATTGCGGCTCACAATTGAAAGTACGATGATTAGAAAGTTAAATATAATTATACAATTACATGGTATAACTTCTGATTGTTCTTTTTTCACATAACTTTTTATAACTTACTTTACATTATACTTACTTACCTTACTTTATTACGATTGTACCTTAACAATTACAACTTTTAAAAACTGTACAGGTAATTGCTTTAGAACAGACCACGTCTAGTAAAGTACCTTAATTTTCATATGTACTATTTATGCGACAAAAAAAAATTGCGCAAATAAAGTTTGTAACTGAAGATGCTCGCTTGAGATGTTTCCGGAAGGGCGGGCTGCGTCCGTCGCGATGTATTGTTAACTGCGTGTCTGTGTGTACCAAGGGGACTGATATGGCTGTCGAGTGTCTGTACTCTTACACATCCTATTGAAATTTTTATTCGGCAAAAGAAAGTATCGGGTTCGAGTCGCGTTGGTAACTACAATGTATATATTTTCAATAGATAAGTTTTTTCTCAGTATTTTTTAAGTGATACATCTAATTTGTTTTAATTGTGTTATGAGTTTTATATTTAAAATTGCAACTTTATAATAAAAATGCGATTTCATTAAAAATATATTAATTTTAATTGACGAATCGGCCGACTTGTATGGGTTTATTTATTTCAAACGATGCTGTAATTGAGCGCTGAAAGCGTTATCTTGCACTCTTCATTGTATGAAACACTTTTTTATATAAAAAAAGTCTCCTCACTCCCCCAACCCCTTCCGCGGCAGTGCATTCATTTGTCACTCCCCGCAGTAACGAGGGAACGTTACTCCACCCCACCCTCCCGGCCGTCCGCCCTACCCTAGGTCACGTGACACCCTGTTCTTGGCATTATTCTCGTTTTTTCATCGCTAACCCGTTCACGGTGCCCGTAGTTTAACCCTCTGGCCGCTCTTTGTGGCGCAGTTTTGTTTGACGTTCCCATCGCAGCTGAGAAAATAGCATTAAAACATTTAACGTTCGTTACGTCTTTTATTGCAACACGTTTATGAATAATTAAACGGGTAATAAATTATTTAACTATGTCTGTATTTTCATTAATTGTAAATATACATTTCAACTCTATTGCGCACTCGGCTAACTTCAATTTTAAATATTTTGGAAGAGTTCTTCCTCTACTCATGATGAGCTTGCTTTCCTTGCAGCCGAAAGTGACGGAATTTGAGAAGAATGAAAGCAAGACACCGTGTAAAATAGTATGTTTGATATTAATGGAAAGACTGAGAAAGATATCGAAAGGATTGTGAGGATCTAAAGGCAAGTGTGATTGTGGGGAACTAGCAGTACACGATGGAGTCCCAGTATCGACACTTATGTATAGAAGTGAGGCCTGGAGATGGCAGAAGAAAAACTAAAGTAGACTGAATGCAGTGGAAATGAGACCACTTAGACGTGTATATGGCAGATCTATTTATGACAGAATGGTCCTGTTAGAAGTCTCAGCAATAGGCGAGCTTGTATGAATGTGGATGAGGCGAGAATTGTGTATCAGGACAGAAGAGTGTGGCGCTCTATCCTCTTTACCTACCCCCCGCGGGGAAACGGCGTGATGGTAATTTAGTTGTTTAGTCATCTTCTATTATCTACAGCGCATAATTTATAATACAATATGTTAATAATGTTATAAGTTGGATGGTGTTTTTCTTCGTTTTGGCAGGTAATTTTCAAAGTGAATAGGGTGGTCTATATTTTTAAAATATGATTAAGGATTTTAATTCACAAATTTAATGGAAAATGGCGCAGTGAGAACACAATTAATTTTCTATCATTATTAACTGGTTACGTCTAGTAAACAAGAAGACATCCGTCTTACAAATACGTGCAATCTAGATGTTACAAAATAAACAATTTATAGTTTCCAAAGGGAGGAAAGTAAATGAAGAAGATGGACAAACAATAGGACATGGGTTGGCAACACTTATTTGTATTCTGTTTCAAATAAATTCCGCTAAAGAGATATTAAAAAACTTTATTGAAATCACATTTTAAGTTACATATAATATTAAGGCGAACACATTATTATTGTGAAGTTTTCAGTACATAGTATTCCGTGGTATTTTAATACAAATTGCATGTATCAATTGGAAATATTAACCGATTACACCATGCCAACAGAGTAAGTTGACGACAAATTTTCGAACATACCTTAAATGCCGCACTTCTTTTTATGTTTAATATATCACTTAGTAAGATATCCAAAAAATTCTATCTATCAAAAAAGAGTAGAATGTGAATTTACCACCAAGATTCGAAGCCGGAAGATTCTATTGTCTGTAGGATGCTACAATAACTGTGCAATCTCGTCTAATTTGGACTATATAAGTTTATTTTTATTTTTTAGTAAGACATATTTAAATTGAAAATATAGATATCTTAAATACTAAATTAATGTATTAATTATAAATATATACATATAAAATCAATTTTGTCAATATATACATATAAAATCAATTTCAAATAATGGAACGACAGGTGTATTAATTTGAAAAATGTAACATATAGTTTCGAAAATTTGTCAAGAAAAATACTGGCGTTATAGCACAAAGGTAGTGCACTTCCCCGGATTGGAAATGAAGATCCAGGTTCGAATCCCGGTGACGCTAAAACAATATTTTTCGACAAAATTGATTTTATATGTATATATTTATAATTAATACATTAATTTAGTATTTAAAATATCACAGACCTATGTTCTGAATAATTACAACTTCACAATAAGAATGTGTTTTCCTTAATAATATAGATATCTCACTAATAAATTAAAAGAATTCGTGTATAGTCCAAATCGGTAACATGTATATCATTTAGGAATATATGTGGCAGATCCATTTATGACAGAGGAAAGAATGAAGAAATAAGGAAAGATTGTAAAGCTGATCTTAGTATAGTGAGTAAGATTAAGAAATGATCACTTAGGTGGTTTGGTTATATGGAATGGATGAATGAAGAGAGAATGGTAAGAAAGATATATGATCCAAGTGTTGATGACAGCAGAAATAGAGCATGTCCGCGGAAGACTTGGCACGATCAGGTAAACCGGATACTGGAGGATGGCCCTGATAGAAGCCGCAATAATCGTCTAGCTTGTATGCGAAGATGTATGAATGTGGATGATGCGAGAATTGTGTGTCAGGACAGAAGAGTGTGGCGCTCTATCCCCGCGAGGAACGGCGTGATGGTAAGTAAGTAAGGTAACATGTTTTACAAGCAAAATAATGGGGTTCGAGTCCTAATAGTAATTGCATATTTCTTCGATATATCTATTGATTTTTTTCTGTGATTCATTTAATTTACCTTCGGTCGTATTTTTAAGATACTAAGTATTTATAAATTTAACGATCGACCTTGCATCGAATGATATTATAATAATAATAATGTCGACCTTGCATCGAATGATGTTATAATAATATTCATATTGCCTTGCATCGAATGATATTATAATAATAATAATGTCGACCTTGCATCGAATGATGTTATAATAATATTCATATTGCCTTGCATCGAATGATATTATAATCATATCGACCTTGCATTGAATGATGTTATAATAATAATCATATCGACCTTGCATCGAATGATATTATAATCATATCGACCTTGCATTGAATGATGTTATAATAATAATCATATCGACCTTGCATCGAATGATGTTATAATAATAATCATATCGACCTTGCATCGAATGATATTATAATAATAATCATATCGACCTTGCATCGAATGATGTTATAATAATAATCATATCGATCTTGCATCGAATGATATTATAATAATAATCATCTTTTTGCATCTGAGACATTCTATCATTGTTTTCACCCCATCGTTATAGAGAGTAATATTATAAAACCAAAATGAAGTTCCCATTTCCCACCCGTTTATCCGAGATGTCTTCAAAAATGATTGCTTGCTCTCGGTTGGTACTCACTACTCACCCTCATCTCGGCCTTTCTTCTCTCGCCCCCGCCCCCCCTCAAGAGCAGACACACGCTATTCATCCCTCGCCTTGCACCGACAAATAAGCGATTTTTTCTCCCCTTTTATAACGCCACCCCCGTTAGCCTGGAGTTCTCTCACATTTTACGTCCGGCTCAAAATAATAGCGGGGCATAAGCATGTGTGCTCTACATTTTATTTATGATTAAACTTTGTATTCATCTACAAATTGCACAAGTAACCCACAACCTTTTTATCGTTCTAAACTTTCATGTTTTCTGTTTGAAATATGTACATTTTTTGAAATTTATAGTAGTCTTTATAAGCGGTATGTGGATGCATATGTATCGAAGAATTATATTTTATTAAGGAGAATACATTCTTATTGTGAAGTTGTAATTATTCAGAACATAGGTTTGTGATGTTTTTAATACAAATTAAATGTATTAATTAGAAAGGTTAATTAATTAATAATTAATAAATTAATTAAGGATTGGAAGAGGTCCAGGTTCAAATCCCGGCAGCAATAACAATATTTTTCGATAAAATTTATTTTCTATGATCTTTCTAATTATACATTCAATTTGTATTAAAAACCTCATTTCTACTGCATTCAGTCAACTTTTGTTCCTTCTTTGCCAGATCCTGGTCTAACTTCCATACACAAGTATTGGTACCTGGACTTACGTACCGCTAGTTTGTGTCTGTCTGTATATCCGCAAAGCCAACGTTCAATGTATGTTTTATAAATAAAGTAATTATTCCGCGCTGCAAACCGCAAGCACCCTTACTATGCAGACTGAAAATATAAATGAATTATTGGGCGAAATATTTGAAGCGTTTCCGACGCCGTTTTCCCGTTCAGAGTACCTCCTGCCTACCCTGAAATGACACTTGATTACCCCACGGCGTTTCATCGGGTGTTATTAATGTAGGCGCCGCGACCCCCCCTCCTTTAATGAGCCCGTTACGTATCTATTACGGTAGCGCAGGGGTGGACCGACTAATAGGCCGATTGAACAAGATCACCCATATTGCGTTCAATTCTGTCGTGGGGTTCCTGACTTCTGAAAACACATTTTAGTTTTTTATGAAATGAACACATTTGTGAAATTTTTATAGTGCAGAATGTTTAGATTTATTACCCTTTTTCTGTTATATATAAATGATTTGTGTGAATTGAGTCTCACCAATGGAAAATTGTTACTTTTACTGATGTGTCACCGTGAATTAAATTAACTTTACATTGTTACATTTAATGATGGATCACTGTGAAGCCTAAAATGAAAACAAGCTTTGTTCAATCCTTCCATATGTTTCTGGCCCCCAAAGCCTATAACGTTTTGCCGAGCAGTATGAAACGATTCTCGATGGACAATCTCAAACACCATCTCAGGAGCTGGTTATTGGGTGTTGGTAGAAATGAAACTGAACAAAGATTCATGGACATGATCACATGAAGAGAACGTCATATCTTTATACTCATTTTTCCTTTTGCATAGTGTTTCAATCATGGGTATTTTTGAATTAGATAAAAAAATAATAATAATTTCATATTTGTATGACAGACAACGGATGAACCTGTCTCCTTTAGTACAGACTTCGGTTTAGTTAAGGAAACAGTGAACATCTCTTACATAATGAAGATTGTTTTATATACTTTAAGAATTATTTATAATGTATAATGTGAAAGAATGTAAGAAACAAATTAAATTAAATAGTTCAAAATTCAATAGATGGTAAGGCAGTAAGATAGTACGTAGGTAAAAAAATTAAGGTCGAAAGATTTTTTTTAACTCGAGTTTTAAAGTTTATTCGCTATCAGCTGACAGTATTTTAAAAATATTTATCTATAGTAATAATTAACTAAAAATAATGCAATAGTATTCCATCAACGTTAATTACTACTTCCCATTTGCTTGCAAGACGGTCGATTCCGCGGGCGAAGAAGCGCTGGTTTTTTGAGGTAATCCACGATTTAACACCCTTCATCCTTCATCAATTCCTGCAAATCATCACAGACTTTGCCAGCTTGCCGAATTTTCAGAGAGCGATTGACGTGGTAGTCTGCGGGGCCTCGGTGGGAGAGTGGGGCGGATGGGGGAGCAAATCTCATCTCTCGCTAGAGATGGATTCGATCACACGGCATTCGACATGAGAACGAGCGTTGTCGTGGTGGAAAAGATTCGCTTCTTTTTGCGCGGTCTTTTCAGTTGATTGGGAGTATAAAGGCAATCAAAATGAATCAGGTAGACGTTTCTGTTGATGTTGGTTACTGCCTTTGGCCATTTCTATCCGGGATTCGCCACTCCTGACGCTCATCATAGTCATTCCACCAATAGCAATGGCGAAAAACATCGCGTAAAAAACGGCGGATTATTATACATCAAACCTTTATTATTTAGGCATCTCAAGTGGTAATGGCAACAACTATTCAGAATATTCCAATCACTTTTTAGAAACAAACCATTCTTTTGATATTACCAAGGGTTTAGAAATTATAAATACAATTACCAGGGATTTGCAGTTAGATAAATTTGAAATTTTAAAAACAAGAAAAACTGTTAATAGTAAGCTAAATATTATAAATAACCAAATTCTCTTTGCAAATAGTGACCTTATAAATTTGTTTTCATATTAGTTCTTACTTATTAAACACTTTATAGTTTTGTTTGTATCTATGCTTGTATTTTTAATTTCAGTATACATTGTTTTCTGAAGAAGATACTATAGGTATCGAAACACGTTGAATAATCAATAAATTTTGATTTAAACAAAGTATTTTGTCTAATCATTTATATAAAATGAGGTCACAAAGTAATTTTGTTAATATTGAAGAAGTAATAATATTTGATTATTGAATATAATTTATAGAACAGATTATTTTTCAAAATAATAACAAAGTTCTACTTTTATTTTTATTAAGCGCAATTTAGTTTCCTTCAGTATTAAAAAATGTGATTATGGAATTATGTCGGGGCATTTTTAATAAATTATTGTAGTTACGTATAGAGAAAAATGTCATCCACTGATTTCATTGGCGGTTTGCAAATTTTATCAAGTTTGCTAAAAAGCGCACAAATAAGATAATAGAATTATGGACTGGATGACCCCTAGTTTGGAGTTTTGAAAAACACAGTTGGTTGTGCACGCTATGTTTATTATCGGTTTTCGCCACTCGACATTATATTTTTAATCATCGTAACTCGATCAGTCACACACGTTTGACCGTGATACGAGCGTGATAGTGTTCCCATCGCGCCGACCCTCGCTAGATCTAATAAGGGTGACGGATGATGGCATTTCGGTTTATATTGTGCGGGAGTAAACCACCCCAGCCGGCGCGCGCCGGGCGCGGGCGGCCTGTCAGCGGGGCCGGGGGAAGGGTAACAGTTGGCAGATAAAGAATTGCAGCGTGCAGCGGGGTAATCCGGCACTAAACGCGTACTTCCTGTAAAGGATGGCACAAATGACGTAACGAATGCCTCTGTCGCATGTCCCATTTTTTTTTTTGCATCATCCGTTATGAAATTTAAGTGTCGTGCTGGCAGATGGGCTCTATTGCGCTATCAAATTGATGGTTGTAAGTTGATTGAATTAATAATGATATTATACTGTACACTGCAGAGATCCCTACAAGAGGTAAGATAGTAATCTGCTTACTGACGCGTGCCAGAAAAAACTCGTGCTGTTAGAATATCAAGAAATAATAAGGTAGATATAGTGCACTCTGAATATTGTAATTAAATGCATATATAGTTATTATAATATTAACTAGCGAGGTGTAGCAAATCTGAATTTTACGATCCCCAAAATCACCAACAAGTATGGATCGAGGACAATAGAATTTGTTTTTCCTACAATAAAAAATGAAATGCCCGGGACTTTACAAAAGAGTACGCGTTCTCCTAATTTAGAAGAAATTATTAAAAAATGGCTTTTAGAAAATAACCTATCTTACCTGTGAGAATAATGTATAAACGATGACTGATTCTTATGTTTTTGAGTTTATTAAATGTAACAAATGGATATAAATGTACCTGGAGACAAACGTCTATCAAGACGTTTTGTGGGTCAAGTGTTAAAGAAGTTTAATAAAAAAAAGCACTAACCGGCAAAATGGGTACCTATTCTAGAGTGTGGAAATATAATATTTATATAGAAAAATAATTATAATTATATTAATTAAATTAATATTACAGAAAAGTCTAATATAAAGGTTTTCATTAATTATTGGTTAAACTATTTGATCGCTACCACTTTTGAGATCGCAAACTTACCGAAGATTTATTATTATTTATATAAATAGTATCAAATCGATGTCCTAAATTATGAATTATGACGTAAATTATTCACAAAAAAACATTTCTTTAAATTCTTAAAGTATTCGACGCATAGATATTGCTTTCATTTCTCGTAATCTAACTGGTTTTAATCGAATTTTTTTAATTGTAAATGTTCAATACAAACAAAATATTTAGAGTTCATTTTAAAAATTGCGTATGATATCTTTAATACTGACATGCCAACTACAATAACGGTTCCACAATAATTTGTTTTTTATTTATGATAATGTCATTTATTTGAAATGAATGAACGCCTGTACACGAATAGCGCTGCTCCGCGGTCAAGGGTTTTCGAGGGCTCTCTTTCCACCCTCTGCGTCTTCCGCACCCTTTTACCCCTACTCCTCTCGCTGCCCCCGGCTCACTTGCTTCAAGGATCCCCTCAAGTATCTACGGTCCCATACATGTAGGAATACTATTTTTATACACAAATTATTATTATGTACCATCAATTTAATTTTAATTTTTGGTGTCACCAAGTGTGACCTATCCCAACTGCTTTACGACCCTTGACTATCTTATGGTGACCTTTTAAATTTGGCATATATGTAGTTCTTGAATTTTCTATATTACTATTGATTCTTATACTTTTGAAACGTAATACTGAAAGATATTAGATTAAATTCTATTTTCATCATTACACGGGTCTTGGTCTCCACAAGTATTTTCCTCCATTGGTATCTGTTTCCCTTCAATTTTGGATCTTGAAGGTAGACATGCCTTTGAGGACATTGTCGCTCCGTCTTAGTTAAGGTCTTAACAAGCGTGTGATATTTATGAGTAACTTCGGTGATTTCTGTTTGGTCATTGACCTATTTTTATAAACTTTGAGGCACTCTCAGTGAACATATTATACTGCTCATTATGCGTGTGTCATTTTTAAGATTTAGGATTTTTTAAGCATTCTGCCTCATACTTCAGAGTTTTATTTTAAATATTTATCCGAGAGACTAATATGTTTAGAATTCTAGCGTTATTTCACATTATTAAGGAGAATACATTCTTATTGTGAAGTTGTAATTATTCAGGACATAGGTTTGTGATATTTTTAATACAAATTAATTAGAAAGGTATACGAATAAAATCAATTTTATCTAATAATATTATTGTTGCTACCGCATGAATCTCTTCCAATCCGAGGAACGTGCATTAACCGATTATACTATACAGACACAATGGATTGAAGACAAATTTTCGAACTTACATGTTACACTTTTCAAATGAATACATCTATCGTTCCATTATTTGAAAGTCATCTTCTTTATTTTTACGGAATCTCAAATACCTTCGAGTAATCCGATAGGAGACACCAGAATTAATAATTAATTTTTATTAAATTTTGGACACATTGATACAACTTATATTTCAAAAGTGTAACCAACATATAAGTTCAAAAAATTGTCGTCAATCCACTGTGTTGGTATAGCATAATCGGTTAATGCACGTTTTCGGGATTGGAAGAGATCCAGATTCAAATCCCGGTAGAAATAACAATATATTATATTTAGATAAAATTGATTTTATATGTATTTCTTTTTAATTAATACATTTAATTTGTATTATTTCACATTGTTTAAATATTATATTAACATTGACATACATTGATTAGATTTGTAAATGTTGATTTACATGTTTTAGGTTTATTTTCTATGATTTTTCAAAAAATATTGAACATATTTGACAAGAAAATTAATAGTATAGACTATAATTCTGTTAACATTGTGTATTGAGATAGTCATATTTCTCGTATGATTATTTCACAGGCTTAATTGTGTTCATTTAACTGATTATTTATTGTTATTATTAATGTTTAGTTTTTAGAACTTTAAATTAACCATAGTTTAAAGTCATCCTAAATATTATTAGTTTATTTTTTGTAATAATTAATAACCATGCACCAATTATAGTGATAACGTTTCAGGACGGCCTAATTAGAACCTGTAATATATAAATAACAAATTATTAAATATAGAATAATATTATTAAAATATGAATTAAATATATAATTTAGAAAGATGTACGTATAAAATCAATTTTAACGAAAAATATTGTTGTTGCGCCACTGGGATTCGAACTTAGATCTCTTTCCAAACTGGGAATGGTGCCTTATCTAACTATGCTACAGCGACGATATTTTTAGCGACAAATTTTTGAACCTATATGTTACCTTTTTGATATTAATACATTTCATCATTCCATTATTTGAAAGCGCCATCTACCTTATTTTTACGGAATCTCAAATACCTTTGAGTAATCTGATAGCAGACGCCAGAATCATCAATTCATTTTTATTAAATTTTGAACGCATTAATACAACTTTATTATTAGGAGAACATATTTTTATTGTAAAGTTGTAATTATTCAGAATGTAGGTCTGTGATATTTTAAATATGAATTAAATATATTGAATAATATATATTTATTTGTTTGTAACCTCATGCGGCATGCAACTTTTCCTATTTCCCCAGGGCGGCGTCTGGTCTGCAATAGCATAAGCTGTCCCCGGGGGTGCCTATCAACCCCTCGTGGGTGATAAAGAACTGGAAATATTTAAGGAAAATCCGCGAGTATTACCCGCGCGGTTGGTTTAATCAGTTCTTATGCATTTGTGTGTCTATGTTTGTTTAAAAAATTAATTATTTTTTTAACATCCTTTCTGCTATTCAAGGAATGTATTAATAATTCCTATATATTACTGATGAGATAAATTGTCACTGGTGTGCGTTTGTTGATATTGGGTAATATCAGTGATTGAAAATTGTGGAAAATATCACATTATATAAAATAAACGAACCTTTTATTACTCAGTTCATAATATTCCATCCTTATATTGATCCTCCCTTCACCTTAAAAACATATTTAATCCACAGTTTTCTATAATTAATAAGTATATCAAAATATAACATTACGAATTAATTAAATTCGTTAATAAAATAAATGGGTATTTTAGAAGAAATACGTGTTTTCAGACAAGAATTACAAACACGATATTTTCAAAAACTAAATCACTGCTATTGATTGTGATTTGTAGATACCAGTGATTGATTGTATTAAATGTTTTGTTTATGATTTAATAAAAATGAATTGTTTTCTTCTTTTTCCATGTGCTGTCGTCAATGGCTGCGATTACGGTCATCGATTATCTCGAAAATGAAAAAAATACATAAATAATTAATTGTGCTATCTAAATGGCTGGCGTGATTGTAATTGTGTTATAATGCATAAAAAAATAATGTCTTATTAATGCGCAATAAAAATAAAATAAATGTGCCGCGGTGAAATAAATGTATAAACAATTATATTCGGAATCCAGGACTCAGTTCAGCCGAGGAGAGACATGTGAGTACCACTTTTATTACCTTCATGTTTTAATATCTTTTACATTATTGTGCCATCGTCTTTTCGTGTCGAACGATAAAATATAATTTTGCAAGTAGATAAGGTCGATGGAAAATAATAATTTTAGTGCGACTTTACTCAGTAAATACGAATAAATTAATACGGCCTTAGTCTTCGGAGTGCAAAGGTCTCGGCATCATTATAGGGTGGCTTCGTGGCTTTTAAAGTTGATACAACCATCAGCTAAATAAAGAGTGACTTTTAAATATGACTCAATTAAAAAAATCATGTTTTGAAGTAATGTCTTTACGATTTAAAATTATACATTCTGAAAGAAAATTGTCAACGGCAAAGAGATCTAAACTTTATTACGAATTAATGTTCATTTAAAAAAATATATATATATCAAGTATATACGTATTTAGTTGAGTTAAAAATAGGGTTTTATATATAAATAAATTATTCCTGGCCCTCTTTGAAGTGATTAGGTATAAATATTAATGTATTTTTTATTTATTATCTTTGTTTTATTAACCACTGAATTGAATACATCTACCGGTTTCGAAAAATACTATTTTCTTCTTCACGATGTCATAAGTAACTAAAAATATATATCATTGTTTCTTCACCGGAATCTATTTTTAAAAATTAAATTTTTTTTTTAAAAAACAATTTTTTAAAATAAATTTAGTACCTAACCAAATTGTTGCTTAATACAAATTTAGTCGAATAATTTTTAGGAAAAAGTTTTAGAATGAGACTCGTAGTTAAATTTAGTTGGTTGTTTATAATTTCTTGATTAGTTTTACATGCTTTATTTATCTCCAACGATTCCAAATTATTTAATTTGTGTTTTTTTTTTTTTTTAAATAGATTCCGGTGAAGAAACAATGATATATATTTTTAGTTAGTTATGACACCCTGAAGAGGAAAATAGTATTTTTCGAAACCGGTAGATGTATTTAAACTCAATTCAGTGGTTAATAAAACAAAGATAATAAATAAAAAATACGAATTTTAACCACAAAGTTAATATTGCTAATTTTAAAAGTAAATATTAATGTAATAAAAATCAGTTCTTTTAATAGTAATACTTATCTCTGAACGTAACTTTCTGACCGTCTTTTGCCACGTTATACATGTTTATAAAGCTCCTGGCATTTCCTTCTTCAAAAGTTATCCAATTCGACTGGTTGTCCCGATCATCATACCGATTTA
Source organism: Eubasilissa regina (assembly GCA_022840565.1). Taxonomy (NCBI): domain Eukaryota; kingdom Metazoa; phylum Arthropoda; class Insecta; order Trichoptera; family Phryganeidae; genus Eubasilissa; species Eubasilissa regina. The sequence goes on from JAINEB010000007.1 coordinate 17,463,511, forward strand.
TTTCTTGAAGTATTCAAAAACTTCTTTTGTATTTTCTCACTATTGCTCGTTCCATATGACTAAACTAAAATTTGTAACGTCTTTAACTTTCAATATTATCTGTATCATGTATGAAGTTTCATTACTTGAATCGTGCGCGAATTTATTAAATGATACAAAAGTTCAAAAAGAACAACACAGTTTCGACAGTATGCGGACACAGCACCGGGACTCGAACCGTGAACTTTCTTTCTTTCGGTAGCCGATTTAACCATTGAAGCTATAATTACATTATACAATGTCATCACATTCCATCAATACTTATTTTATCTTATTAGCAGCGACGTGCAGTCAGTAATTTGAAATAAGCTGTATTTAACTAGAAAGTAATATATGTCCTGTCACATTGTTTAGATTTTAATATGTCGTAATATTCTGTCAGATAAATATTTTATTTCACTTTATTTCTAAAAATATAGTTACATACCGCGTGTTTTATTGTACTGATCGCACGGGCCTGCTTATTATTAGTGTGACATCTATTTTAATTTTACGCAACTTTCCGACTTTCCCTTTTGTTTTTGCGATCACTCTTCAAATTTATATTAAAACATGTTTGTCATATTATGTGTTTATATATGTATAATTTTTTTTTCGATTTTCTGCAAATTTAACTATTAAAAGCATCCTATTATATTACCAATTTTTATTTGGCAAGAGAAAATATCCGGTTCGAATCCCGGTGGTAAGTACGTATAACATTTATTATCAGTAAATAGCTTGTTTTCAGTATTTTTTTAGTGATTCATCTAATTTGTTTGAATTATCAAGGAACTATGCTCTGCAAAATTGTAACTTTGCAGATAAAACGTGGTTTAATTAAAATTACCACACCGTGTAAATTAGCTTACGCTTTATGTACCGCCATAAATGGTATTATAAATTCCGGTAATTTTTAACTATAAACATTAGTGTTAAGAAACACTAAACTTAATCGCGTGCAGTTACCGGAACCTTTGTTAATCAAATGGCGCCGATGAGCGTCGAGGAATTCGCATTAAGATAATAAATGCTATTTTAATTCCGGAGTATAATTTTTAAATGGCGCTATTTTATGGCGGTACCGGCTCGAAATGAGCCAAAGGGCATCTCGGGAGATAAACCGCCCGCTTTACGAGCGCCGGCCTGTTAACCGTCGGCCGGCCGTTAACCGCCCGCCGCCCGTTAACCGTCTGCCGGATCACGCGCCGTCGTATTGTTGTACATTTTATTCCCCGATATCTTCAATTCACGTCCGACTTTACAGCCTCCGCTGGACCGGTCGCAGTTGGTTCCGCGTCCAAATACGAGTGCGTACGGGTAACGTGCGAGTAGTCAAGGTCATTTGTCCTCACTGATATTGGTATTCATATTATCGAGATACCTGATGATTAGAACACAGGTTTTTACTCAAATAATTGGAATGCGTGCGAACGTATTTCATATAGGTACATATTCTTATTATTTTTCGAACAGAGATAAAATTAAAACAAATTCACCTTGAATCATACAATAAACAATTCTATCTATTGCTGATAGAAAGAAGTACCTATTTATAAAATGGACTCACGTCTAGATTTATTCGAAGGTTTTTGAGAAACAATTTTTGTAAAAAGTTCGTCGCTTCCAACGGGAAAAAATAGATGTCTCACTTAGACAACGTGTGTAGATGAAATTTGGCCACTTTTGTGTATGTGTAAAGGTTGTTATTGTACAGGCTAAATCGGTAAGTAATGATGCTTAATACAAATTTTATCTAAAGCTCTCAACTGGTAATAGAACATTCTGGGTTCGAGTCCCGGTGATGGCTAGGATTTTCCTTCTTTTTTCTGTTTCTCTTCGAGCTTGACGATGGTCGTATTCAAACATTTTGCGTATATACATGTTTTTCTAGAAACCTCAAGTGTCATATTCTGGTAATGGAAATGTTATATGAGAACGTTCTAGATCCGTAGCTTAGCAAATGTTACGGCACTTTCTAGAATGTTATCTGGTGCATTCAACATACACTATACATATATTCAGAGTTGTCACTGTATTAAAAAAACTTACAAGAACTAAACATTATAGAACATTTCTACTATTTAAAGCAAAGTAGAGTATCAAACTCCTGACATTTTGATGATCTGTAGGCGGGCTCTCTACCAAACAATATCTAGACAGATCGCTTCAACGTGAGAGCTGCGGGTATAGGTAGTGGGGGTCCTTTTAAACAACCCGCTCAAGTAGTGCTGAAATATCGATATTTATTTTTAATATTTTAAATTATAAAAACATTAACAATTCTACGAAATTGAATAAAATTCCAGCGTTAATTATGCATTAAAAATATTTAGCGCTGAGGCATGAGTATTATTAAATACCGGATTGTGTGTAAAATTTACCGAAACGAAAATGCGAATGACATATTTGTTATTTTTTTCGGATCCTATGGGAGAAATGTGATTATGACCGTGCACTGATACAGAGTTCAAAGTATATGTAGTGATTTTTCAGAATAGCCCGTCGTCACTTTAATAAGAAGTGGTGGCACACAAAAGTGGTTCACTCAGGCTATTATAAAAAGGTCTTTGGAGGTCTCTAGGTGATGATTCATTTTAGACGGCGAGTTGTCAGAATGGTTCACAAGCCAATTATATAGATCGAGGAGTGCATTTTGTAATGGACACGAATCGTCAGGCTGTTGATGGAGATTGCGATCTACACGGATAATAAACGTGAATTTTCACTCGAGACTTTATGTGAGTACAAGGATTAGTATTACGAGCTTTGACGTTTTATCGCCACGGCATTGGACGCTCCGTAAGCGCACTTGTCTCCAAGTTTAATTATAAAACGGCTATAACACCTCGTCCGGTATTATATTATATTATGTTATTTTATTCCAATTATTTCTTATGGAAAGAAAGGTACAAAAGGTAGTTAATTAATTTAATACAAATTAAATTAACTAACTAGAAAAATATACAGATAAAATCTATTTACCGAAAAAATATTTGATTGCTACCGGGATCTTTTCCTATCCGGGGGAACGCGTTAACCAATTTCGCTGTATCAAGCAATTACGTTTTCAACAATTTTTTGAGCTTATATTCTATAGTTCGTTATAATTGATACATCTATTATTCAATTTTTAAAAGCATTCATCTTTATATTGCGATGAATCCCAAATACGTTTGAGTAATTAATATTTATACGCCGGGAGACGCCAGAATTAAATCAGTATATAAGTTCGTTAACGTATATAAGTTATAACAATTTCAACAATCGCAATAATCACAGCATTTATTTATTTAAAAATATTTATAACGAATGAATAGAGAAATTAAATTAACTACAATTTAAATTTAAATATAAAATAATTTTCTATTTAATTTCATATTAATTTAAAACCTCTGTAGGGGAGTGGAATTCAGTACAATTTTTTTTCCGATTACTCGTTTAATCTCTGGATATCATTCAAAAGTTAACGCAACCATCTCCTTCTTCTTCTTCTTTTAAATAAGCAATCCACCCTTCAAGAGTGATTTGCGCCATTAATCAAGTTAAAAACTTTGTTTTATAGAAAAAAGTACAATAATACTATAGAATAGGAAATACTATATAACAAGTCAATACCATTGTAGTTCAAAAAACTTGCTATTATATAGATTAAACGTGGCGAGTTAAGGGAAAGAAAATGACACAAGTTAACCGGGAGCTGAAAATTGCTATTGATGAGACCACTGTAAAAAAATTAACCCAACCTAGCACATGTTCATTTGCACGGCCGCTTTAACGGAACAGAAACAGAAAGCTCTAGGCACATCGAAAACTATCTATACAGTATTGACGGCTGGCATTCCGTCAAAACATCGAGCTCAATCCAGTTTTTTTAAATTCGTTTTTAGAAACATCTAGAAAGTTCTAAACATAATGTTCACTATTTTATATCGTGGTAGTCAAGTTTTTGAACCCCTCCCTGCCATCAGTTTTTGTTTTTGATACCACCCCTCATTAGAGTTCGCTGACATTAATCTGAGTGCTGCTGAACTTACTGTCTTTGCTGAACTTGGAAACCTTGTCATTAGTCAGTAACGAGAGATAATTCTAATAGGTACCCACTGCATTATTTGAGAGCTTTTACGAAACTTAGTCGCGGCAAACGACGCTAAGCTTGCAGCAAATAAATACTTTACCCGAATTGATTTAATCACACAATCATATCATTAATCATATTTTTAAAATACTTGTGTTTTGGATCATTAAATACGTTGTTTAAAAAATAACAAAGCTCGTTCTTTATTCTCTGTAAAGATACTAATAATAAATGTATACTTTATTTAATAAATAAAAGGTGATTAAATACATTTTTAACATCTAATGACTGAACGTCTCTAAGAAATACAGAATGTTTTACCTGATTTACGAGTATAATTGTGGAGAGCAAGATGACGTATTTTTTTGAAATTACGACCACTACATTTAATAGTAAGTTATAGCAATCAAAATACGTCAATTATAATATAAGGTATTTTAAAACATTTATCGTACCGCCTGTGTGCTATTTATTCTGTCCGATATTTTCGTATTTTTATTTTAATACCTATGTTTACTTTTCCGATTTGCATTGACGTATTTTCATACCTCGCATATTCATTTTACACGATTTATAAATAATATCGGTGTTTATATGACGTTCGATTACACGAGCGAGCAATCATCTTTTTTATATTTTATATACAGCCGAATTAATTAAAACCGCTAGCGCCGGTCCACTCGGCTGCGTCAGTGCAGATATTAAGACATCGTTTTATAAACATCTCCCAGAAGCTGTTGTACATAAACAGCGATTTATCTTATTTAAGACACTAGAGATGCTCGGTGTACGCTTCAGATAAATTACTGCGGTGTTAATATCAAATGATTGTTTATATTACTTCAAATAGCGCGTTATACTAGGTTGATGCATTGATTCGTAGCGTTTTAATTCAATATAAAAATACGTATTTTTTAAATAAACAAAATACTTAAACTAATCTGTAATACATTCTCCTGCATTATTGGCAATTGATTTTCAATCTTCGGGCAGTTTTTTAATTCTACATCTGAAGAAATGTGGTGGTTTGGAGATGAGAAGTTATTAAGGCAATGTTGAAGGGAACTAACGTTATTCCCGGAGATTGTAGGCTAGAGGAAAATATGAAAATCTGATGGAGTAAGATCAGAAGAATATGACGGATATGAAATAACCTACCAATAGCCGCTTTTGTGATGTTAGTGGACACATATTATAGCGCTGAAAAATGTTGACACCGTTTTTCTTAAATTGCGGTCTAAAGGTAATGGAGTTATTACCAATTATCCTCGGAAGTAATTCATAGTAAATCTTTCTAGCGGCCTGCGATGTCTCAGTCAAACAAATAGATATGTAGAAATGTTCGTTTTTTTTTGTGTTTTAAACTATTTTTTTTAGTCGACAATTAACACAAACTTAATACAAATTGTAAACGAAACAATATTATTTTATTAAGACGTAAACAGTATGGAAAACAAAACGCTGCGAACTGATGCAATAAAATACATTTAATAATTAAAAACAAAAGTGACACTACGAAATTTGTCATTTTTCTGTGAATTATCAAAAACCCTCACTATTCTAACAGATTTTTCAATTTATACAAAGATTTTATAAATCTTAACATACTTATATGATTTTTTCTTCGTCTTACAAGCACTTATTTGATTAGTGACGCCTTAAAAAAATATTTAATTAACCACATGTCGATTTTTTACTCATGGCATTGTACAGTCGGCCACAGATGAATCTGTTACTAGTATAATTTTTATTATTATTACAATATAATAATACTTAGATTTGTTTAATTTTTAATTATTTCATAGATAGGGAATGAAATAATAGTCATCGCATCTTAATTATAATAATGACTCTGTCGATGCCCTTCATCAGCTGAAACTAGTAGGTGAAGAAAATAAATTTTGGTTAAAAGTGAGCAATATATTTTATTATATTAATATAATGGATTATCACCGATGAAATTTCGGAAAGTTTAAAAATGGTTTTACAAATGATACACAACACATTCTTGATGTGCCATTACCGAAAAATCGACCCGAACTGGATCTTCTTTCATATTCGTTAAATTCCACAAAACTACACATACACCACTTAATAATCAACATCTTGAAACGTCAAGAAAAATAGTTTTACGTTTTAAATTTTAATTAATAATTACCTACCTACTTTATATTCATATAGAAATACCTATTATTATTTATACGTTCTCATAATGTTCAGCAGCATTAATGTGTTCCAGTTTTCATATTTTTGACAGTAAAATTGTTTACTATTAAAAAAATATATTTATTGAACCAAAAGGTCACATATTAACATTGTATAGGAAATTGACACTTCATTATAATAATGTATGTCAATTTTCCTGCATTTGACACATAAAGTTATTGGGGTTTTCAATGTAAGAATATTCAATAAATTCTCTTCATTGTTGGCACTAAAACTAGCTAGATAGTAAAGAAGGAATAATTCAGCTATCTTCACCAGAACGTCGCTCATTGCCCGACATTAAAATAAAAATAAAAGATGAGCTTAATTAAGCTTGAGCGGCGAATGTGAGTGATTTGCCTTCAGCAATGTTTTTCTTAATTTTCACGCGCGTACCTATCTTATTACCGAAGTTAAAAATACAATACATCGCTCTGCGAGTACCCTGGGCCGCTTAATAGCAGGCGCAGGAGCAGTACAGCTAGCAGAAGCGCCCTGGACCCGGGCCAAAACGTATTAAAACTTTCACAGATCATAAGGAACCCGGAATCCTCTAGTACTTAGCGGCGGTTTGCTGACGATGATACCCTATTTTTGTTGGCTCTTTCAACACTCCAACGTTAGCGAGTCAGACTACTCGAGCTGCACAAAGTCGAGCTCTTGACTTCTCAATAACAAAGATCGTTACCGTGACTCATTAATTCGAGTGCTTTACAATTTTGTTCGGGTGATTCATATTTACAAATTACAAATAAATATTTTCGCTGCACGGACTCTACACTTCAGAGTTTTTACATATTTAAAAATTATATTTACTCACTAGGTAATGCGTAGCTAGAAGTTTGTCTGTTTCGAGACATTATATTTATTGTTTCGGAGATAAGTTTGTACAACTCCACAATCACACATATGAAAATAAAAACACTTTGATTTTTAGTTCTACTCATTTAATTTCCGTGAGACGCGTTTCGCCTTATTAGGGCATTATCAATCTAACCGTATTAAATTCAACAACTTATTACTTTATTATTAACTATATACATACGTTATACATTATAATAGTTGGTATGTACCTACATTCTGGTATCGAATTAAATTATTATCGAACATATGAGAAGCTCAGTTGATTATTTTACATATTAAAAAAATGGATCGTCCAGCCGCCAATATTTTTTCATATTCATTCTAGTAAGTGGTGACCAAAGTGCCAGACGATTAAATTATCATATTATTATTACAACTATTCAGAATTTTCCAATCACCTTTTGGAAACAAACCATTATAATCCTCTTCGCAAATAGTCGCCTTTTAAATTTGTTTTCATATTAGTTCTTACTTATTTACCACTTTACAGTTTTGTTTTTATCTATGCTTGTATTTTTTAATTTCAGTAACCATTGTTTCCTGAAGAAGATACTATAGGTATCGAAACATGTAGAATGAATCAATAGATAGCGGTTTAAACAAAGTATTTTGTCTAATTATTAATATAAAATGAGGCCACTGAGGCCTTGAGGTGAAAGTTTTTACAAAAATGACGCTGTACAAATTATCCAATATTATTATCATGTCTTGCGTTCGCGGGTCATTATTAAAAGTACGATAATTATATTTATATACATAGATAATAGGTAATTAATTACTGTTCAACCATTTTGATTGTTTAAATTTTCGTACAATTGAACAATCTAATCATGTGAGTTACTACGTAATTAGATCTGGGTTAAACGTTACACTTGTTATCTATCCGACTTTGTACCATTTTCTTATCAATTATTTGTTGCTAAATCATGTTTTCGTTTTATCGCGTCGTGTTTTATAAATGTGTACGGTTCCATTTTTGGATGCAATGTACCTTTTATCAAGGAAAATCCTAATCGTCTTATCAGAGTCGCTGTAATAATAAGTATGTTATTATTATTATCAATGTTAATTCCAGAAATTTGACGTTTTTTACAGTTTACGCTTATCAAAGTCCTCCATTGAATTGTCACGAAGAACTGATAAAAATGATTTGTAATGTTTAATGAGAATTGATTAACCCTTGATTAGTATGGTTAAAAAATACGATGTGGTTAATATCGATACGTAAAATTGACGTGTCTGGATATAAATACATTTGATACTTGGCCATAAATAAGAAACATACCTGTATTATTGAGGAGAACACATTCTTATTGTGAAGTTGTAAATTATTCGGAACTTAAGTCTGTGATATTTTATACCTATGTTATGAATAATTACAACTTCACAATAAGAATGTGTTCTCCTTAATAATATATAAGTTATATCAATGTGTCCAAAATGTAATAAAAATGAATTGTTAACTCTGGCGTATACTATCGGTTTACTTAAAGGTATTTGAGATTCCGTAAAAACAATATAGATGGCTTTCCAATAATGGAACGATAGATGTATTAATTTGAAAAAGTGTAACATATACTTGCCCAGATTGGAAAAGAGATCCGGGTTCGAATCTCGGTAGCGCAACAATAATATTTTTCGATAATATTGATTTTATATGTATATATTTATTATTATTATGAACATGTTTAATATTTAAAAAAAATATTTTTTAAATTAAAAAAAAAATAATAATGAAAATACATTTAAAAAACAATTATTACTCAATACAAACTGGGAAAATTTTCGTTTAGTGCATTCCGCAAATGGCTTTTCCACACTTGCAATAAGAGGTCTTCATTATTTTCTTTGCAGATGGACAAAATCTGCAGTATTTTCTTGACCTTACAATTGCACTTGTGATCCTCGGGCCGGAGTGTCTTGCTCCGTGCTGTATAACTTTCAAAATGGACCCACGAAGCTCTCTGCTCAATTTAGGGATATTTAGCCTTGAATTGAAGAGTGGCAACGTGAAGATGTTGCATCAACAGTCAGGGAGAGCACTGCTAGAGTGGGGTAGGCGGCAGAGTTGGCAAGTGGGCGGAGCAAATGTTTTTGTTTGAACAACACGTAAAATTTACGTACGATACTAATCTAGGGTTATAATTGTCAAGTTTTTTGTTCGCGTACGATTGACGTGTTTTTTAATATCTTCGTAACAATAAATGAATCACACAGTACCCACTTTGTCTTTGTGATTTGTAAAACTGTCTGTCGCGTAATAAATGATTGATATTGCTCGAATACTGACATTTGTAGGGAACATATTTTTGTTATCAATAAAAATTAAAAATAATACGCGTTACATGTCTCAGGCACATGTATCACACCACCCTTGCATATAATATATTTTATAAAATTTGAAAACTTTAATACAATTTATTGTTAATTGTTACGTTGCATTTTCAGAACATAGTTCTGTAGTATTTAATACAAATTAATTTAATCAACTAGAAAGATATAGAGAGAAAAATTATGTATCGAAAAAACCCCGATAGGCAAGATGGCATCGCACTTGCTTAGCATATGGACAGTGTTAGGGTTCGGTACTCAAAAAATTTGAGCAAATTATATTCTCTGGTTATCCGATGGTGGCATTCTTAATTAGTACGTACTTTGAATATCTCTCGTGGATTCTACAATTGAATGTTGAAAATTGTTATAACACACCAAGAAAATGAAGGTTGATACTATTTTCCTTTTTCTCGTGATATAGCTTTTGCACCAATACTTAAATATATTATTGAAAATAATAGTTTAGCCCTTGATGTGTATTTTGGAGAGTTCTCGTACAGATCAAGCGGTGTGTATCCCCGTCACGCCCGGAGGACGTAGGGGTTGTTAGTAAACAATAAAAATGGAGGGTAACTGTTTTTTCCTCTACTGTCCGGCGGGGAGAGTGGCGTCATTCCTCAGTGGTGGAGCGCCGATATGTTCTTGAGTGGTTTTTCATTTAACTCGTATCATTTCACGTAAACTATTTATAGAAAATGCTTTTGGATTCTTAACTCGTCTCAGAAAGATAAAATCTGAAATGTATTCTCAATGACAATTCAAGACTTGTTATTGACCCGGCTATCGAGGCTAGGTCAGGCTGACAGACTGAAACACACATCATAAAACATGGTTCGATTTGAAGAGTCCTTAATGCGCCACTGTGGCTAATCAGCCCGGAGAGGGCAGGGAGGTTCGGGGTGCCGGGCAATCCACTCAAGTTTATGTAACGGTCTCACCGCACCCCCTATCTTCGGGGGGAGGGGGTGAATCCTACGACGTCTTATTCAGCGAAATACAGATAAGGCTTTCATGCCACCCCTGCCCCGCTCTCGGCGGAGGCATCTCAGGGTGCTTAGCGAGGGGGCGGCTCGTGTCACAGAAGCCTTCAACTGTGCCGCGGGCGGTGCCGAGGGATTCTACGTTACTTATTTAAATCCGTCTAGTGAAGGGATCTCACAGGAAACTTTTGATTGTGTTCACAATACACTTCTCATTGTGATTGTACATTTGAAAATCGCTGGTACACTGGAAACTAAACCTCCAACAGTTACCAATCATCGTTTCAACTGAACCCATCAGTCACAATAACGGTTTAGCATTACTAGTTGAAAAATGTTTTACCCGTTGTCAAAGCGTACAAAATATTAAGTAAGACATATTAAATATTCGGTGAGACAAAGTTTGACCTTCTCGGGCCGAGAAGGTGGAGGTGTATAATAATCTCCGAGAGCCGAGCTCGGCTGCCTGGGTATTGACATTTGGGTTACCAATTGTTTGGAAATTTTGCTCCAGCCGAACAATGTTGTCTGCGCCGAGGCAGACGGACGATAATCTCCGCGGATGGGTTCGGAGGAAGGGAATAAAGGGGGGAAAGGAATGATGAGAAGGAGAAATGATACGAAGGAAAAGACATCTCCCGCCATTATGGGCCGTTTCTGTGTCTGTGTTCTGCGCCAGACCTATTCCACAGCCGGCGATATTGTTTGCCCGAGACCCCATTCTTTCCTGCTCTCGTCTTATACTTTGAGAGTTTTTTTCTCGTCATTTTTTTCGTTTATAATGAAAAAAGTGTCCTTTTTTTGTTTTTCCAAAGTTTCCACGGTCTAACAACATTTTTATAGATACAACTGTTGGAAAGTCTGTCGACATTGTTGTTTGACTTTTATCACGTCTCTAAGTGTCAAGGTGTCATTTAGAATTGTGACTTTTATATTTCGGAATGAACTCACGCGGATATTTTCATCTCTTCATTTAGAATAACTGTAATATGATTTTTTTATGTGTCGTTTAATTCATCTCGAAAGCGTGTATACCTGCAATAATCCGTTCACTAATTTGACTTCGGCAATGCCAAGTAGACACCTGGTATTATGCTAGCCCACAGTACTTGCGAAATACGTGATTTGAATGTTTTATTCAACGGCAGGTGTTACTTCATTTAGCAGGTCTTTGATTTCATCGAACATTTCACACAAGTTTGTCATTTGTGTTCTTGGTTGATTAATATTTTTAAACATACATCATCTAGAACTAATACGCCATCTAATAACATGTAAATTGCTGTATCTCTATACACCTTTAGTCCGTATTGACTGCATTTTTGTCATACGTAATATATAGTATAGTATACATAGATATTTATGTAGATAGATAAAAGTACATAAAAATATAAAATGTAAATGGAGCTTGGAGTGTGGACACTTACCGAAGGATTGATAAGTCAACTTGAAGCATTTAAGATGTGAATCTACAGAAGAAAGTTCAAAATAGGCTGGACGGATAGAGTTGCGAATGAGGATATTTTAGTTTTGATAAATAAAGAAAAATAAGTATTTAAAACAATTAAAATTAGAAAACTCAGACATTTGATGTGACATCCTACGTCTCATAATGCAGGGAAAGATTGCTGTAATGGTTTGGCTACTAGTTTACTGTAGAGCTTTTCCGGGCCGTTGTTAACAAAATGATGATAGTCAACAAGCCAACGTCCGTTGAACGGATAAGACACGAGAAGAAGAAGAAGAAAAGTATAAAATTACAGAAATAGTGTTGCGCTCAAGCTGGATTCTAGATTTATGCATTATATTACTGTTATATCCTTAATAAAACCCTATATACTATTACGGTTGCAAACAGTGGTGTCTTCTTGTGTGCTGTACAAAAATACTGTTTATTACTGTGATGTCCTTGAGATTGTGTGAATGTGTGATGACACGCGCCGAGCGCGGCCTCTTTTCTCTACCATTTGTCTCCGTGAGTACTTGTATACTTTGTACCATACCAGAAATATTATTGTAATAGTGATTATAATTGGCATTTCTTATTGGTCTACCGACGATCTTCGGGGAGGTATACAACTTGGAAAGTACGTAATATTTACAGATCGTACAATTATGATACAGTATAAGAGATGTGTTATGATCTACGATTCCGGAGAGAGAGAGTAGCGCTTGAGTCTCTTTATCTCTTTCGCACTGTCATACTCGCCAACATGCGCGCGTCATACAATCGCTACATCATAATGAATTACAAATACTTAGAAAAATTTATTTATAATACTAATTTGAGTTCAATTTCAATACTGTACAGAGTTACATATAAATACCATTTAATATTTGTCAGTACATATATTTTAGAATAAGGGATAGTTAGAATAAATCTGAGGTTGTAAATATATAGTACAGCCGAAAATGTTATATTGTATTACTCTTATAGTAAGTAATTACAATTTGAAGAGTCAATATTTTATTTTTAATTTTAATTGGTATATAATAAAAAATGATGAGTTTAACGCTATCAAGAAGGGATAATCTAAGTGGTCCCCTTTATTTAAGCAAACACATATTCAATTTGAACCTTATTAATAACTGGGGTGTTTTTATATGGGACGCAATCAACTACTCGTTTTATAATGGTTGTTAACCCGCCCTCGCCCGCGCCCGCGCCCGCCGAGAGCTGTGGGGTAGATAAACAGCCCGGGGTGAGCTGGGTAAGGGGCCCACTCAGGTGGGACCGGGGGGTTGCTGCGCCGGATTATATTATCCGTCTCCGGGTATCGCTTCCTCTGGAGACCGAGGATGTTAGGGGATGATGCTGCACAGAAAAAATACAAATGCAATATCTGGAACACGAAGGTTCAGGGTGGTTTTAGGAATGTATTTATTTACTTATGATATTTATGTATGACGGATTATTTCAGTTCCTTTTTGATCCTGATTTATACTAATTTAAAATTCCAATCATAATTGTTAATGATGAGCTCAAAATCACGAACAGTGAATCAATCACTGATATCTTTGAGTCACATTCACCATCAGTGAATGAAAATCTGGGAACATCGTTATTAATTTTTTAATTTTATTTATCATCATCATCTAGTAGATTCTGCCAAAACGTTTAACGCATTTGACCCGAAAAATAAACTCACATTGTTTTAAGGGTTTTAATTCTCTTTGTGATGATATTAAATTAGAAATACATATATTAATTATTTATGCTAGAATATGTTTTTTACATATAGTTTTAATAATATAATTAAATATGCATAAAATTATGTTTAAAAAAAATATTTCGTGTATTGTGATATCTCGCAGCGCGTGTGTATTTCTAATGAAACTGTGATTACAGTCACAGTTTTCAATCACTGATATTATTGAATTCCAATCACAATCACACCATTTAGTCAAGAGTAACGTTTTGAGATATTTAAAGGTTTGCGTTTGAATTGATTAAAACATATTTTCATATTACACAACACAATGTTTCAAAATTTATTTAGTCTACTAGATTTATAATTTATTTCGGCATGTAAATGTTGCATGTAGCTTATAAGGAAATAAAAAAAATTAAGCTTGAAATGATTTACTCTATTATCAAAATAAACACTAGCGGAATACCGTCGAATGTCGTAACGATATACTGAATATTGAATATATCACTTAAATTTTTTCACATTTGTTACAATTTTCGTAATATTGTATATATATATATTAATTTAGAACAATGTGACGCGAAATGATTGGTACACTCGTTTTTTTTTTCAATTTATTGACTTAGACCCCTTTCACAATAATGGGCACAATTGTGCATCCGTATTGCTCACTTAATGCTGTTCCATAATTACCACCATTCTAAATCTAAACCTTGTTTAATGATAACTTAGCTGTGTTTACGACGCTAAAGTAGGCTGCTTATGAAGGCATTTTTTTTAGATTTCTGCACCCTTCCAAAAACATCAAATACTTGATACATACTACGTAACATTTCGTAAATAAATACATACAGAAATAAAATAATAAAATAATAAAATAATAAATAATGACATGCTAAAAGTGTGAGTAATGTTACAACCTGTTTTATTTTTTATTCAAAAAATATTCTTTGTATGTATTAGAAGTAAATGTAAATATAAATTATATTGGTTTATTGCATGAAATTTTCATTTTAATGCCACTGTATTGTTTTATTCGTGTACAAAAAAAAAAATGTCAACTCATTTGCCTTATTGCTGCAATTCAACAAAAACGACTAAGAAGACGGCATAAGTGATTTTTCAGCACGATAATGCTCTTCCGCATTCTGCTAACATTACAAAAGCGGCTATTCAAGGACTCGCGATGGGAGGTTATTCCATCTCCTAGGAATCTCCTTTAATAACGACGCTACTCTTCAAAATTGGCTTGACGACTTCTTCACCTCCAAACTACTGAATTACTTCAGGCGTAGAATCGAAAAATTGTTAGAATGTTTGGAGTCAATTGTAGAATATATAATGTTATTTTGTTTGTTTAAAAAAATAATTTTTAATTTTATGAAAACACTACGAAATTATGCATCAACCCAATATATAATATTGTTTGTGCGTTGTTTGTATTTTCCGCACCATTTATGGGCAGGCTTGCCGCAGATATAATCACGGGAAAGTTTAAAAGCTCTTAAGCCTCCGGGTTATAGCCCCGAGAACATCGCCGGTCGGTGAAGCGAAAATAATGTAAAAAGGAATGAATGAAAAAAATCGGGGAAAAGTAATTCTCTCGAATTTAAAAATTTCCCCCGTATTATTCTAAAGCTCGGCGGGCTGGAGATTTTTTCATTCGGAACAGAGCGCCCGCCCCACCTGCCCCCCACCCCCTGCCCTCTCGACCCGCGCCCGTGACTCTCGGCCAGGGGAGGATTTCGCCGATTCCGTGACGTATTTATTGTCAATCATTTATTCATTCGGTACGTAACGCCTTCTTTTAATTTTATCACCCAAAACGTGCAAGTTATTCTGTCATTTGAACTTTTTTGCCTCTTTGTCGCTCGACTATTTATGACACGAGTAGACACTCTAATCCCGGTTCAGTTTACTGTATTTATGAATGCCGCGATTGATACGTGAATTCCCGAATTTTTTGGGATTAATTTAACCAAAATAGGATCAAGACAAAATAATGTAACACTTGGTGCTTATATTATTTAAAGCATATATTAAAATTGTTTCAAGATTTCTTACTTGCAGAATTAAATAGAATCCAAATATCCCTGGATTACAATTTTGACTGGGATTAGATTTAATAGATATGAGTGATGATAAAATTGGAATCGGAAAGAAAGGACAACTGCAATAGTCCTGATATAATTAGATAATGGAGGTTTTGGAAAATGCTCATGTTA
Organism: Eubasilissa regina; assembly: GCA_022840565.1. NCBI lineage: Eukaryota > Metazoa > Arthropoda > Insecta > Trichoptera > Phryganeidae > Eubasilissa > Eubasilissa regina. The sequence goes on from JAINEB010000007.1 coordinate 17,479,367, forward strand.
GAGACCCCAGCAATCGATGTGCGTGCATGTTTACCTAGACGTGGCGAGAATGTATCTTTTCTCTTTGTCTACCCTTCATCAAATCACGGAGAAATGGCGTGAAGATTACTAAATTTAATTGTATTAGTTTTCAGCGTCCTTGAATTGGCATTTTTAACGACTATCCATAACTTAACTTATTTTTGACGATGTAATTTCATTGGATCAACTTCCAGCTTAACTTCGTTTTCATAATTAGATTATTACTAAAAATTTCTCCGTATAATTATTTTCTGGGATTATTTTCTCATCTTAAATAATTACTAGATGTAATTACCCGTCAATAATGAAGGGAAATTAATTGTTTTTATAATCTTAATATATAAATTTATCTATAAATATCAACAGTATTTATTTATTGTTTCGGTGTACTTAATTATTTTGACAGTTTCGAAATCTGCTTTTTGAAATATTATCTGTGTAATACGCGTGGAGGTGGAGAGATGGCATTTTTATAACTATGTAGGAATAAGGTAATAAATATTGTTATTAAATTTATAGTAGTGGCCAAAAAAGAAAAATAATCAAAGCAAACATGAAACGAAATATTTCTGCCTTTCCCTTCTCCCCCCGACCCCTGGCGCACCGCTCGAGCCGCCCGGCTAAGCAGGAAGCCCGGATTTATAATATTCCGTTTAAAGTGCACTTTTTCTGCCACGCTATTCAGCGGGCGGGTGGGTACCTAACGACGTACCTGCCGGCACCGACGACCCACTGCAAAGTGGATTACGCTACCATGCGGGCTTGTAGACACTCCAGATGGGTGTGCATATGCATACTTGGATACTTCTTTAGTTTTCGTAATGCGGGCCTTAGATTTAAAAAAAATCCTTCACACTCTTTTTACTTTTTAATAACGGCTTACATTTTTTTATGTTTTTTTTTTGTAAGGAGCCTAAGATCAACGCGAGAATAAGTCCCGGGCTGTAATATGAAGAAAACACAACGAAATGTAAAATATTATATACTAAATTTGTACATTTAACAAAAAAACAATAATAAAGTGTTTTAACATTGAATATGCTTTATCGGAGGCTCCTCGTGGAAAACGTTAGAAATATTTCGTAATAAATAGAAAATTTCGCAACATTTTATAGGAGGCTCGCGGAACGACTGCTAATAGTCGTACAAGCGTGTAATACTGCGTGCTTATTTTAACTCTTTCTACCCTGACGGTACTTTAAAGTACCATCAACTTTATCTAGTCATATGTTTTACTGCGGTGTCAATTCTCTGACGGTACTACTAAGTGTACGTAAATAATAGTATACTAGATTTATTTAGACTACTAACATTTGTTATGTCAACACTACGGCAAGTGACATTGGTCAGGTGCGCACTGTTACAAGGTTAGGTTTGACGCGCTTGTATTCCTTGTGTTTATTAATAGTTATTTTGACCTAATTTTTTTCTCTTAAATTTGCAACACTTTTTTTGTCTTTCCTGTTTTTTGTACTGTGCTATATATTTTTATTTTTTGTGTATGTCATGTTAGATCTGACTGTACTTAGAAGTACCGGATATTATAATAATAATATTTATATATCTAGATTTTACAAAAAGTATACAGTTGCTAGGCACTTAAATTTAATAATTCGGGGTAAAAAGAGCTGAACCATATTCGTACTATGCACTTTCAAATGCCGAGGACTATTGCGCGTCACGTGATAATATGTAACATCGTTAACTTTGGAACTTACGCTCTTCTGTACTTGCATAGTAGATCCAATATCATTTTCAATATTATTTTTTTAGTACTTAGAATTTTTTAACTACAATAAAGTGTTTTTACATTATACCTTAATGTCATTCTAGTACTGTTTATCAGGATCATTACCACGTTGATTAATATGAATTTTAAAATTAAAATAACCATATTAAACATTTTTGTAGACACCAAACTGGAATAAATATATTCGATAAAAAACATTGTTTGCTGGGGTTGTATGATACATACATCTGAGATATGTAATTTAATCTTTTTATAGTAAAATATAATAATTATTCGTTTTTTGATCTGATTATTTTGATAGTCTGTGGTTTGCGTACAATGATTCAAATTGAAAATGTACGATGAATTTTTTTTCGTTAAGCGGATTATTTTCAATTTAATGTATGTACGCGTATTAATAGGTAGTAAATATAAGATAAAAGCACAAATACCAAATAATGAGGAAAAAAAAACGCTACCAGATAATAATGATGTTCTTTTACAAGAGAGAAAGATGAATTGTTGTTTATATTCGTCTTATTTTCTTCTATTTTAACATTTTCGCTAAATATTATATTTAAAGTGACATACTTCGATGCTAAATTTTACGGTAAATGTTTTCAAAAAATTAAGTCAGATTGAGAGCAGTAATGGCGCGACACTCTCTGTTCATCCCTTCTTCGTTAACAATTTAAGATTCGCCACGATATTTTAAAATCATTATGAAATTAATATTATCACTCTTTTACTGTACTTTTTACTCCCTCGCACTCATAAAATCCCGCAGCGGCCGCGGGGGTCTGGGACACCCCATCTTCCCTTATATTTTTTAATTACGGGGTTTATCGCAACCCCTTTGTGTTCGGCCAGCCGCGGCCTTTGAGATGGAGGACCGGTGGAAATTGGAAGCGAAGTGAAGCGTAGTTTTGAAAAGGCATTTCTTTTATGAATGTCATTAATAGTAAATATTATATAGGCGCTTGTCAATAATTAACGCTCTTTCTCGAGATTTTAATCAGTCATTTTGTGAAAAAAATATACGGTCCATAAATACTCATTGATTATTCAATAGATACATTTAAAATAAAATACTTTTTTTGTTACTTCTAAAATTAAATTATTAATAATTCTAAAACTGTTAAAAAACATAACATGAATAACCTGATACACACAGAATATATCTTTAAAAGAAAACACCATGAAAATACTTATAGAAAAAAAAAATCTTTGAATCGTTTTGCTTATACGATAAAAAAACATAATATTAAAATATAATATACCTACTGTACGTATAAAGTACATGAGTGATATTGATATTCAGAATATCATTTTATACATTATCGACAAATATTGCTACATACATATTTATTGCAAAAATAATATTTTTTTGATCATAAATATAATTTTTATAATAATTCCGAATTCCAAAACCATTGTGTGTGCGTGTGTCTTTATTGTATTATAGTGTGTTTTACTTCGTTTATTATGAAACATTTATTTTATAATGTAATTATAATCTCATCACCGAGTTAAATTTTCTTTTACCAATTAAAATTGATTTAAAATGTCGGGAAAATTTCGACCGCCTCGGGGGTATCGGGACTCGACTGGTGAATATCGCCAGTTACCGCCGGATATGGGAAATGGATTATTTAATTTCCCGCAGCGCCAACTTCCGCCTCCCTTCCCCCGTCACGCTACTTCCGGTCGCACCTTCGGCGGAGTGAGAAGCCTCCCGGAGCCGCGCGCCATCTAGCGACCCGGTAATCAATTAAGTTTGCAATATAAATTGGATGTTTGCGATTTCCACCGAGTTGTCAAGTGTGCCGGAGGTATGTACGAGTATATGTTTTTTTTTACGAAATGCCTGACGTGAGTTGACGGTAAATCGGTACCTACCCGCGATCAATTCATTTATATACTTTGATATGTGTGAGTATTTTAGTGAGTTATACCATTTTTTTTATTATTAAGTACCTATATAAACAAGATGACAAATGATTATTTTTATGTTATCCATTAGCGACATATTATAGAGGCCCATCATTCGTGTTCAAATTATTTTAATACTCGTCTTGATTAAACAGTTAGAAATATGTATTCGGACGGTGGTGAGACGTTAACAGAGAACATAGTATTTACTCGAGTTACTGAATTCATTTACCACATAGTTTTACAATAGGATCCTCTAATTTTAATGCGTAACATCTTCCTCCAGTAATACATTTCCAAAGTGTCTATTTTACGTTTGCCGTTATTGCGGACTGTCGAAGTCTCTGCTGCATACACGAAGATTAGAAAGATAAGAGTTTAAACCAACATAATTTATCCGGGGAAATGTATTAACCGATTTGTCGTCAACTTACTATGTTGGTATTACATTTCCCCTGATAGGAAATGATCCAGGTTCGAATCACGGTAGCAACAGCGATATTTTTCGATAACATTGATTTTATATGTATATCTTTCTAATTAATGCATTTAATTTGTACTTATATTTAAATAAAAAAATATTTTTACTGTAATATTGCAATTAGAACATAGTAATAATTAAGAATAAACAGAAAAAAAGATGATGTTAAAATTGGAAATTAACAAAGAATTAACAAATAAGTTAGAAAATTCAATGAGAACATTCCTTTCATTTCAATTCTCATCTTATATACGTTCATATATCTTGTCATGCATAGTCGTCGATTGTTGAGGTTTCCAATAGAATTCTCGTCCAGCATTTGGTTTATCTGGTCATGGTCTGGTGTTGTCCATACTTGGGTCAGGTATATTTTTTATATTTTATATGTATATCTTTCTAATTGATACACTTAATTTGCATTGAAAATATCACAGACCTATGTTCTGAAAAATTGCAACTTCACAATAAAAATGTGTTCTAAAAAAACAATATAATTTTAGTTGGGTGCTTGACTTACGGTTCATCATAATCTAAATAAAAATGTTGTCACAAAATTAGCAGTTTGGTGCTCATTTAAATATTGTACTACCCTTTAAAAATTGCAATAAAATAAATATATTCACACGTTGGGTTGGGAAGGTCTGACGCGATGTTATTTCTCTCTTTATTGGAACATCGCGCGGCTCGGAGCGTGTGCGGCTCGTAGCGCTGAGAACAATAAAGCCTGCTGCGGCGGGGTTGTTGAGGCGGATGGCGGGCGGCGGGGCGGACGGGGCGGACGGGGCGAGTAACGCGGGAAAAGAAAAAAGATGGCGGCGGGGAAAACAGCTGACACTCGTCTCGGTGATGGGAGTGAAATCATTTACTGCGGGGGCGGGAATGGGGAAAAATTAACAGCGATTTATCATGAGTCGAAATTGTCGGTCCGCGCCGTGGAGATTGTTGTGTTGTGGCAACACTTAAGGGTTTCATTAATTCATTTCGATCACCGAACGTTCTTTCATTGTGTGTTTTTGATTAGTTAATCAATTTCGTTTGCGCGGCTCGGAAATTCTAAGATTCCTAAATGAACAATACGCATTTAATTTCTTGCCTGTATGTTTTAACAGTAGTTAAAAATACAATAAGAAAATGATTGTTTTTCGTTATTTTCTGATAAAAAATAAATTTTATAATAGTTATGTGGAAAATTTTAGTTGGAAAGTATCAAAATATTTTATTAAAATTAGTTGTAAATTTAGGCAGTCTGTGATGAAAATTCTAATGTATTCTATGTATGTGATGGTAATTTAAAGAAAACACGTAATTCGTTGACTTTATTATTATACTATTAATACTGTTTTACTGCAATAATACTATAAAAATAACTGTCTAAAATAGACGTACTGTGAAATTTTTGTACAAAGTCTTATCGAGACGTGGATGAAGTCCTCGTTGTAGAATAATATGGACTGTCTGCAACAATATTATAAAACGTTTTGAACTGAAGAATCTATTCAGCCGTTCAACCTTAAAACGAGCTTGCAATTCTCGAAGCAGATAATACTGTGAAATTTGTAGGAAATAGGGTCAAATGTTGCACACATAAAGGAAAATGTATCCTGATAATAATATATCTTTATTTCTTCAGTATTAGCAAAATTACTTTGTAGCTACATATTTAATATAAAATAAGATAAAATGCTTTGTTTAAAACCACTATTTATTGATAAAAATCAACATGTTTCGATACCTATGGTATCTTTTTCAGGAAATAATGTTCTAAAATTAAAAATAATAGTATAGATAAAAACAAAACTATAAAAGTAAAAGTGGCGGGTAATTAATTAGGAACTACTGTGAAAACAAATTTAGAAGGTGATTATTTGCAACAATGATTTGGTTGCAGGTATTGAAACATGTTGATTTATCAATAAATTGTGGTTTAAACAATTGTTTTATCTTATTATTAAAATATTTATTATTTTTAATATAATTAATAAAAATGTTACAATTTTAGAACATAGTTCTTTATATAGTCGCCATTGAGATTTAAATTTTTTTTTTTGGTAGATTTTTTCCGACTGTATTTTAAATGATGTATCTAAATTTGTTTTAATAATACACGTACGTGTCAAATAATATACTTATTTTAGATGATTTCTGGAGACACGGACTGTTCGGTATTTTATTGAAAATTATCATAAGATGTGCCATTATTAAGTAGCAGTTTGTTGAGAGCGCCATTTATCATTTATCCATTTCCTCCTGCTTGTTTACAAACCTTCCTGGATTTGTTTAATTGTGTAAACTTGGATTGGCTTCACCCCAGACGCGGCTTAACAATGTATCATAGATACTACACGTGTTGATGAATACTAATTTCGCCCAAATCCGCTATGAGGTTTTTTAACAATTGATTCTACGTAAGAAAATGCATTTACACTGAAAAATTAATATTAAAGTTTTTTTCATAAATGTCTAAATCCAATCCGAATCGTATTAGCTTGAGTCCATTTGAACCGATCAAAAGTCATCATAATACTTGGTAATGTTGCCGTTATCTGTTCTTCCTTCCAAGCTGACAAATCAAATATACCTGTGTCCACTAGATTTTGTTTCACGCTTAACTAAATCCACATTTTATATCAAATACGAGTGTGCCTGAGTCCTAACCTACCGTCGTGCCGTTTCCCCGCAGGGGTAGGCAGAGAGGATAGAACTCCACAATCTTCTGTTTTTGTTCTCTTTTGCTTCGTCCATTTTCACACAGATTAAAAAACTGTTCTATTTTTTAATTAATTTAAATATAACCCAAAATTGACAAATTTATTTTAAATATTAATAGTCATGTTATAAAATTATATTTTAATATTTTTTCACTCATTAGTGTGAGAAAAATGGCAATAAATGGAAAATGCTAGTTATCTAAAATTGTATTTGTCCTGGCGAATTTGATTTGCATCGAAACAGATGTATCAGGTATAGAGGGTGTGTATTAAACTGTTATTTTCTTCTAATGCTATTTTGTGTACGCTATAGAGGCCGTGGACAAGGCACTGTAGGCCGCGGCCGCCGCCCGTCAATATTTGACATTTTTATTTGTTTTTTGTTCACGGCCTTTTGTCACACTCTCTTGTGTTGTTTTTTTAACAACTTCCGAAAATGTGTAGTGTTGACCCATTATTATTTGTTTATCTATTCTGAAAACACTTAAAACAGGGAATAGTAATGTAGTGTGCGAGCGGGAAAAAAATAAAGTATTTAGGACAATTCTTTAAAAAACTAAACAAAAACGATCAAATTTCATCTGCATTTTTTTATCATTAAAATTTTTACTTAGCAGGATGCGTAGAGATAGGAATGTCATATCTTTAACTAGATTTCTATAGAAATACTAACGGTCCCGTGACACAACATCCGGAAAATTTCGATGCATTTATTTGGATCTTAACTAGGAAATCCCGAAACTACCCTCTTTTTGAATATTTTTATATCATTTATTGTATTATATATGTTCATATGGTGAATTTTGCGGGTGCGATAATTCTAATAGTTCTTTAATTTTTAGCAGATTTCGATCAAAATTTTCTGAAAAATTATTATTGTATATATCTCGGCTAAGTTCGTTAGTCAGTCTCATTAACTATCTTGTTTAAAAACGGTGGGTGTTTAAAAATATTAATTTTTGCCACTTTTCCCTAGTTACCGACATGTTAACGAGAAATATCTTTTATCGTTTTAATATTTTATTTTTATGGAATAGTTCAGTTGTATGTCAGTCCTGACGAAGATACGTTAGTATCGAAACCGGTTGCCGTAAAAATAATAGTTAAATATAGATATAATTTTTAATTATGTGTAACCACAAAGTTAACGCTACGAACATCTACAATAATATATTTTACTTTCCCAAACTTGTAATTTCTATCTGATTCTTGCGACCAGTGGTGAAAGGGATTACTTCCTTTTTATTGGAGCTATTGACGTCTTTGGTTTTGGTAGTGTATTTACATAAATTTTAGATTTTAATGATTAATTTAACAAGATTTAATTATAGTATTAGGTAGTATTGTTCACAATTTATTAAATCACTGCATATGGCAAATGAGAAAGTGGTCCAAATTGAAATTAAATAAAGAATGATATTACTCGGAGCAGGTCTGTTAAGAAACCACGTTTTCCTACAAAATTTGTTCGTCGAGTATCTCATGGGTGCGGTAAAGATATGACTCTCCCTGTCTCGCTTCGCCGCCATTTAATCAACCCTCGACAAAGAGAGACGGAGGAGGGTGTTAATTGCTCTAATTAGTTCTGTAATTATCCGCGACCCCAACCTTCAACCCTTCTCCCGTTTCCATCGCACTCGCGCTAGAGTGTGGGTGACGAAGTGAAACGGAACGATGTAAATATGTCTGAGTGGGTATAGCACTCATCCCTCCCGCTCTAATTCAATAGAGACGAGGGAAATAACACGTTGAAGTACCCGATCAGGGGTTGAAAATTGAATAAGATTTTTTTTAAATAAAAGTAAATACGAGAGCGTGAAAACACGACACGCTGTAGTTATAATATTGATTCTTAATTTAAACTCATTTTTCGTAAAAACAGAACAACTCTTTTTAGTACTTAATTTAAGCGAATACCTAAAGGCTTTTGTTCGGCCACTATTATTAGATATCTAATTAATATTTCAGTCTAATTTTTATTTATTATCTTATCATCATGCCCTTTCTCTGCGAGGATAGGCAGAGAGGATAGAGCGTCACACTCTTCTGTCCTGACATACAATTATTGCCTCATCCATATTCAGACATTTTTTTTTACAAGCTCGTCGGTTATTAAGGCTTCTAACAAGACCATCTTCCGGTATCTGGTTTTTCTAGTCATGCCAAGTCTTCCGCGGACGTCTTTTATTTCTGGCACCATCAACACTTGCTATTTTTTTACTATTCTTTCCTCATTCATTCATTCTATATGACCAAACCATCTAAGCGATCCTTTTTCAATCCTATTCACTATGCTAAGATTAGCTTTACATTCTCTCCTAATTTATTTATTATTTGCCATATATATGCTAATAAGTTATAAGTTATAATATAAGTTATCTCATTTCCACTTCAGTCTACTTTCAATCCTCTTTTATCAGCTCCAGGCCTCACTTCTATACATCAGTGTCAGTATCAGGACTTCATTTTATACCGCTAGTTTTGCCTAGGTTAACAAGTTCTCATTAGATTTTTATTATTCCATTCAAAGCGCCGTTCACTTTACATGCCTTTCGATATCTTTCCGTTTTTTTCAAACATATATTACTTCCCAAATACACAAACTTATCTACTTGATACAAACATTCATTACCTGCAAGTATTTTATACACTGTATTACTTTCCTCTTTCTTGAATATCTTCACTTTCGACTTGTTAACATTCACAATAAGATAAATTGCATACATCATACATCCTACTCACTAGACTCTAATTTTTGTGTCTAATTTCTATGATTAAAGTTTTTTATTAATTAGTTTAAGCAAAGGGCTGATCCACGTAAAAAGTTTAACATCTTGGAACGGTTACTATAAAGAAATAGCCGGTGTAGTGGCAAACACCAAATGAAAACATATAAGAATAAGTTACGTGGAATGTCAGAAGTTCGTAATGTTCAGACACCTGAAGCATTCAATTGTTAAACAATGGAGATGTCAAGTATTAATGGCGATCTGTAGTTCATGGACTGCGGAATCCAAAAAAAAAAAGAATTAATTACTGAATAAAACATACCTACAAAGATTAACAAGCAAAAGTATATTTAAAAAAAATAACTTATTTTCTCCTTAGTTTAAAAGAATTCAGAATCTTCTTTCTAAAAAAATGTTCAGCTTAATAAAAGTTGGATCATATTTTATTAATACTTGAAATAATACCCCGGCTACACACGCCGTAAGAAAAACTTCTCAAGCCGTATTGAATCTTTTACCGAAGAACTTGGCAAATAGTGCTCCCACTTCTACTTATAACCATTACTTTCTTTCTCAATCCCCAAACGACGAGGCACATAAAAAGCAACCGGTTAAATTGATCCACCTCGTAAAAATATGAGTTAATTTGTCGGGTATTATTTAAAATCATTGTTACAGTTTTACCCCAAACCGAGTTCTGTGCGGGAATCTCGGGCGGGTAGGGCCTCGGGTACTACTGGCGGAGGGTAGGGTGGGGTGGTTTAGGGTTAGGGGTGTGCTGGTGAATGTGTGTTTTATGTTATCATCGGGTGAGGGTAGTTCACTATCTTGCGGCGGGCCGCGGCGAGTGGGGAAGGAGGGTTAATGGAACCTGCGGTCGCGGTTTCTTCATCTGTAAGGCTTTCGGATATGTTTGTGATAAATTATTTTGGATCGTGAAATTTAATATTTTTGCTAAGCGTGCGGAGTAAAAATGTTGATGTACAAATGTATTTATTTATTGTACTCTTTTAGCTTAAGAAATCTGTAATATATGTATTTAAAAAATGTTTTTGTTACTAGTGATTCATAATAAAAACTCGGATTAACTGTTCCTTTTCCGCAGCCTTCCTCCCATCCTCGCAACACGACATACGGTGGCGGACGACATGGACCTCATTCTGACGGGGTTGGTTCCTTATTTTATTTTATTTTTAATTAAACATATTTTTAAGGACCCTTTTTTGTACTAGTAGATATTTTAATCCTATAAAGACATTAGAGTTTATCCAATACGGAGAAGAAACTCGCAAAAATGTTGCGCTATCAAACACAAAAAAAAACATAGATTTTTTTTGTGTTTGTCTGTTTTTGTTTTGTTTTTATTGTTACTTAAGGGTTGTTTCGGATAAATTTAATGTTGTTAAGTATCTTTATATTTTGGATTGCTCTGCTTTGTTTCTTTTTATTTATTTTATCGATAGATTTTCAAGTCTTGTTGTGGACTACATTATCCTTAGGGTAAGGTAATTCATAGGATACCGCTAACCAGCGGTCCCGACGCGCATTACTATATATTTTTATCTGTTAAGTAGGTAACTAATCTCATCATAATCAAAATTAGTAAAATTGATTAAAATTCCCAATTTGTTTGCTTCCATATAACTTTGGTTAATATCTTTTTGCATGTCCATTGCTAATGAACTCTAAAAAGCTAAAAAGTACTAAAATCTCATAAATTTCTTTAATTTATGTAATAAAATTTTAGAAGTGTATTTTTCATAACATATTTAGTCCGTAGCCGAAAATGATCAAGTTGTATGTGAAAATTCTGTATCGTTTTTATTAGTGATGCAATTAAACTATAACCGTTTCATACTTACAGCGTATGATTGCTGGAGAACTCCAATTTAATTTCAAAACACTTTAACATTTCGACCCAACTTTTATTAAAATATATTCAAACTAGTGTTGTCATTAACATCAACGTTAAAATATTTCTCGCTCACACTTTTAATAATTTAAGTAATTAAATTTTTTTTTTTTAATTTTTTAACTGGGTGAAGAATATTTTTTCCATATAGATGTCTCACAAAGACGAAGCAATTATCCTATCATCGGCTGGCGTAAGTGATAATGTAATACTCAAGACTTTCATACTTCCTGTGTAAAAATGATAGCTTCGTCTCTGTGAGACATTTATATCTTGATGACGATCCCCTCCCCCGGGGGATAAAATTCCAGTAATTAGTTCCTACTAAGATTTGGTCATAATCAAAATAATATTTTTTAATTTTTTATCTAGGTGGCACTAACGCAGTAATGATTATTTTTAAATAAGATCGGATCAGGCTAGTTAACGAACTTAGCAGAGATGTCTACCAGATCAATTTTTCAGAAATGTTTGAGTGAACTGACTTGACTGCGGGAGATATTGTGTCTACAAAATCTATTATAAAACATTTTAACGGTGGGTGGTTTAGAGATCTCCTGATCATGATATAATAAAGTGCATTGAAATTTATTCTGTCGAAATTTACCTAAAATAGTTTTGTATTTAGTTTATACTGAGACATGTTCATATGTAGAGCTCAAATATTTAGCAAGTTATGACGACCAAGGAGGCCACTCTTTCCGGAGTTTTCAATTCCATATCCCGATGTATGATAGACTTAATATGGTAAAAAAACCAACGAATTTTATCTGGACTGTACAATGGATGGATCCATATAATCATAAGGGTAATGGGCTTAAAATAATTCAAAGATCTATTCCCCGCATCCCCTAGTTCTCTAAGAGGAAAGTCTCCAAAAGAACAATATCAAATATCTCTAGAATGAGAATTAAGCATTGCCAGGTAGCCTCACATTTATTCAGATTAAACTTAATAGATTCTCCAATGTGTGAGTGTGGTGCCGAGGAGGAAACTTTTGACCATATATTTTTTTCCACAGTATTTTTTTACAGTAATCTCGTCAATGGTAATTTTCGACTCCTGGTTAACTTGTGTCATCTTCTTTCCCTTAACTCGCCACATTAAATTTATATAATAGCGAATTTTTTTTAACGACTCTTAAAAGGTGGATTGCCTATTTAAAAGAAGAAGACGATATTACACGAATAAATCCCGTTACATTTACCCGATAGAAGATTACGGCTGTTCTGTGAGTCATGTTAACCCTCCGGTACTATGGTGCGGGTCGGATCCTACCCAAGCCAAATACTTTTTTATGCTACCCCCACCACAATGGCCAGACTGTTGAGCGGTCTCAGCTATCTTTCGAGTCAGTCTTCCAACAGGCGTGGACGAGTGCGGTGTTTCATAGGTACGTTGCATTTTCAGACAATTCTTACTTCATTGAAACTTGTCTCCTTGACTCCTCATCAAAAGAAAATAAAACGATGCAATATTGTTACTTGTGTTGGAAAGGACAGAAAGGGCAACGAGACTTGTGTAATTTGTTTGTGAACAACACTAACGAGTGATCTGTCAAAAATGTTTTGATTGTGAGGTACATAATAATGATACTGATTCTCATTAGTTTTATACTTGTTTTATTTATATTTATGAAAATTACAGTTAGGTACTCCAAATATTTACCTTACCTTTCAAATGTTGCTTTTTATTCAATCAAATGAGAAAGACAACCATGTTTGGAGCGGGTCGGATCCGACCCAACCATAGTCATGATGCCTCGCTACCTCACCATAGTACCGGAGGGTTAATCAGACGCGTAAAGTAACACCGCTTGAACGAGTTTCGCGCTCCCGCGCAGGTTGCACTCGCCTGACCGATAATTCTCGCGCAAACCGCGCACTGCATTAACATACGTAATGTTGCTATTAATAATGATAAAGCAAACAGTTGAACTGCAATGAATTATCTCGATACACGCCCCGGTCGACGAATCGCGTGTCGCACAACAGTATTGTTCCGAGCTCGCTCGCTGCCAGCTGGCTGCTCGGCGCTCGCCCATCCTGTGAGCTCTACTAAACCCTTCGCGGCCGCAACGCTAATAATATTGCCTACTTTTTACACTTAATAAAATCAAACCGCAGGCTGTTATTGTGTTCAGTGGTTATTAGAATCAGCCACACTGCGTATAATACACCTAGTGCACAATATTTTAGGAGTCAATAGCAGTGGCGGCCGGTGACTTTTTGTATAAGGATGTTGGATTATAAGTTTATACCTACTATCAAATATACAAATCTACAGACTAGCCCACGAACACTCGTTTACAGCGTTAGAACACGTTGATGAAGTATTCATGTTATTTTCTACATTCATTTTTCATTTAAATAATGAAATATATAGATAATCGAAGGATATTCAAAGTTTCAATAATTTGACTTCAAGTATTCAAGCCAAACTGTTAAAAATGGGTCACACAAACAAATTCTTCAATACAATCCGCTCGCTTCGTAATATGTATGCTATTCTGTGCATTATACCCGTAAGCATTAAAGTCGTTTTTTGTACGTTGGATGCTGTAACAAATGGGTATACAGTATTCAAAGACCGTGACATGCGAAACTGAATACCCATGTGCAAAATTAGAATGCTTTCAAACTTTGTGGATGCGGAACGAATGATAGAATCCACTGTTACTGGTATCTGTGTGTTTACGCGATTTATATATGTTCAAAAGTTGAAAATGTATTTCGACCCGCTTCTAGTGTGTGCAATTAAATTCATCCTGTCCTTTAGAACAGGATGGATTTTTCACACATGCACTTGAGCGATTCAGGTTGTGCTCATGATTGAGTATCGTAGTCATCTAGTCTGCTTCTACAGCGCTCACAGCATGTGTCCATTGTTCGTAATCATGGGCTTTGTTTGGTGTGACGTATGTTGAGGTTCCGGTCATTACTTGGACTTGGTCTGTCCATCGCCCTCTGTCCTTGTACTCGTACATCCCCACTGATCATCTGAAGACCCTAGCTATTGGACTGACCAAATGGAAAAGGCAACAGACACTTCTCTGGTGACAGCCCTAAGATATGTAGGATGCCGAGAAAATGGAGTAGCATAGTCAAGAAGGCCGGAGTTTATGGAAATTACGATCTTCAGTCATGAGGGACCATGCCTCCAGGGTGTTTCCATACGAAATAATTATTTTCCCACAAGTTGTGAAGAGCCTTTTTTTTATTAGTTATTGTTTATTCACGCTAAACCTTAGGAAATCGTTCACTTCCAATAAGATTACACAAATATGGACCCAATATATGATTCAATTGGGTAGAGATCAATCAGAAACATCGCTGTCCAACTTTCTAACATAATCGTAATACAATACCTACACTAATAATTCACTAGTTTTACAATATTCACTGCATTTTTTTCCTGATAAATTTTTATCTTTCTTGAATTAAATAACACCACAACAGCACGAAAAAACTGGCTACTTTAACACAGATGGCAGTCTTGCAAAGTAGTCAGGACAATGCTGTGTATATCAGAGGTAGAGTCTACTCCATCCCGTACAATAAACTACGAGTATTATTCTTAATTGCAATATAATTGTATCTTATGTTTATCATGTTATATTATAATATATTCACCTCTGTTACAACAAAAACATGCATGTCAAAAAAATCTTATAAATAAATAGAGTCAAGGTATTTATAAATAACCCGTATTCTTAATTATGTATTCATTTTTGGAGTGACATAACAATCAATACTTGTGTAGCTCATTCTTTTTAGCCAATTTCTGACGGTATTCAATCAGAAATTACCATTTAAATTTCGGGTTTCAGACGTTGGCCGCCGCTTTCTTTAATTTATTATTCTATATTTATACATATTATAGACGAAGCCATTGTTTTTTTATTTGGAAAGTATGCGTATTACAGGGCTTACTACCTGTCCTCGGCTGGCTTGAGTGATCACTTTACATAATTGTAACGTTCACCAATTTTATCCTTGGGCGATTGCCATACCTATCAAATTTGTATATATGTTTTTACCATGTAATCTTTTAAGTATTTCTTACAACTACGCTGTCGCCATCTATGGTTTGAAATTTGATGATGATTTTATATTTAGTTTTTTCCCGACCTTGGTCAAGCGCACTGCATTGTTTTATTTAGAGTCGTCGCTCTCGCTATCATCTGTCGCCAGACGTATTAATTTTTTTTGCAATTTGGCACGTTCTTCTCAAAGGTCATCAGCTTAAATCTGTGCGTCTACATTTGATAACCTTAAATTTTGTAATGTGGTGTAAATCGAGTGGATTATTTATCGACTCAGTAAACAGTATTAATTAACGAGAAGAATGAATACAACACTTGGCAAAAAAATGATAATAAAGTATGAATTAAATTCTCCGAAAAGACTTTACAAACAAAATTACATTACAAATCCGATGAGACCATTACCAAATATACTGAAGTAAAAATTGTCCAAAAAATTGTTGTTTGATTGTTGGTAAAATAATATTTACTTCTCGATAATATATCCAATGGTAAAACTAATTTAACTATCCTATTGTAAAAATGCGAATCGGTGGTTAAATGTGGCGGACTCTTCACAGCTGTTTCAAAAATCATCTGTCACATTGATACTTTGAAAGTTGCAGTATACGACAATTAATCATTTAATATTCCACTATTTTACCACATTCTACACATTTTTCGCCACCGAAGTGACAGGTCTCGAAAGCAAAAGCGAATAAAGCCATAGATAAAGCATATTTCACGATTATTCGCCTTGCCACACTGAGAAGCGAGATTGTAGTAAATTTGACGTACCAATAACCCGAAATTGATTTTTACCACGGGTGATGGTAAAAAGTTACTATAGTAAAAATTGTCTGCTGATCACACAACCGGGCCCTTAAACATCAATAAAATATTTTTATGCGTCTAAAAATGTTCCTTTACGCTGAAGGGTTGGTGCTCGGACCACTGCGCCAATCGCACTGCTTTTGATTACATCGTAAAATATTATCTTTTCATATTTATTCAAATGAGGTTTCCGCTTTCGTTTGCAATTTACTTCCAGAAGTTTATTTTGACTTTTGGTTTATTTAGAATTATATTCTGCAGGTCATGGATAATGTTAACTGTATACTAATTTAAGGTTGATTACATTACGACCATACCTTTTGTAAAACGTTTAATGTTTATTTGTTCGAACTTAGTTCATACATACCAGCGGGCTTAGTTCATAAAATAATTCACATTTGAATCAACAAACTGTGTTATGGAATTAGGAAGATTTGCAAAGATATTAAATAATGATTTTCATTTCAAATTTATTTATTGCTGAATAATTAGCGATTTTAATTCAAAATATGAGAATTAATTTTATGAGTTTAATTTTTAATGATATTTAATAATTATAACTTTTATTTTGACTTTGTACTACACACAAAGTTAATATCACCACAACCACGATCTAAAATTACTCCACTCGGCACCATGTAAGGAAATAATAATGAATAATCTTGAAATGATAAAAATACTGAAAAATTTAAATTCGGAGTAAACATCAATGAATAATATCATATTTTCAAATACTTCACCGCTATTATCGATGTTTCCAAGAAATAATAAAGCCACTCTCACCCTTACGTACCCCACCCCCCTAATAGCCAACTGTATTTAATTTAGTTAAATTTACACCTTCAGATGGGGGAGGACTACTCTTCTCGAAACTGGTATTGATATTAATTCAAAAAATTGTGTTTGTGTGCGTGTGTAGTACAAAGTCAAAATAAAAAATTACACCACGATGTAACTGCCAAATCAACCAATGATAATAAATAATTCTCTTTTTATTTTGACATTGTAAAAATAATTTAGTCGATTTTGTTGATAAATGAAACTCTCTTTTTTTTTACATAATACGCTTTTACTTTTAAAATAATTATTTAGCTATTTGGCAGAGTATACACTCTTAACTTATCTCGTAAAACATTTTTTTTGTTTGTCGGAAACACTTAATATTTAAAATGGCATAAACATTTTAGTCTTATATAATATATGAAAATAATATTGGCATTATATCAAAGTTGTTTTTGGTAGCCGCTTCCGGAATGGGACAAGAAGACCATAAACATACCTCCACATTTGATATTTATGCTTTTATAATTGCCAGAAATATGAAAGGTTACAAGATTTACTGATCCCCCAGAAATATCGCTGAATTGTGCCAGAGGTTTTCAAATCTTCTTTCTAATGAAAAATATCATTTTTATTAATTTTATTGACATATTTTATAATAACTCAATATTCATTTTATAAGGGAACTATTAATACGTGTATTAAAACAAATACTTTGTTCCTTAGAACGAATTTTTTGTACAATATAATAATTAAAATTTAGCAATATTAGGTTAGCTTAGGGTAGGTTAGGTTAGGTTACGTTTATTTATTTTAATGCACTGTCAAATCATATCTACCCATTTTATAATATTTTAAGATATGCCTTAAGTACGCAAAAATTATTTTCCTGGATTTTGTGGAGACATTCGTTCGTTTTTTTTATGACGCCTACACTATCCTTCGAAGGTGTCTCGAACGTTTATTTTTTTCTCAGTGTCTATGTTTCATCTACATACAGTGGTATACAGTACAAAAGTACCTAATGCAATAATTGGCTTACTTTAAGGTTATGTGGAATGTTTCCGAATAAAAAATTTATCTTATTTTTTGGTTAATGACTTAAGCGTATTAAAATAGGAAAATTTCGGTTGTATGACCGAACATCAATCACTATAGTCGTAGGAGATTGGGAAGACTGACTCTAAGGTGAAGCGACCAAAGCTAAGATTGGGAAGACTGACTCTAAGGTGAAGTGATCAAAACTAAGATTGGGAAGACCAAAGCTAAAGTGGAGTGACCAAAGCTAAGATTAGGAAGACCAAATCTAAAATTGGGAAGACCAAATCTAAGGTCTTCAACGACATATGTAGCGACTTTGTGTTTTTGAGTTGTGAATATTTTGAAAGCAAATGTACAAAATGTTTGTTTTTATATCAGCATTTTTTAAAGAGACAATTCTGTAATATAATTTTTTTTTCTGGATCGTTCTAGCAGCCATACTGGATTTTAGATCATGTGATCATCAACAAGCTTTGTGATAAGCTGATTTCATTTTAGGGGGAACTTATATTCTGTTTACTTTGTAGTATTTTGTGAAACTAACCCTGAATACATTATCAGTGGATTTAAGTGACTTTTGCAAGAAACAATGTGTTCTGCATGTAGCTGACAAAAAAATCTACAAAACTGTGTATTTAACTCAAATTATTAGGCGCTACATATCTGTATTAGAAATTTACGACAGGAAAGAAATGGAGTGTATTTAGATAACAATGGAGGAAAATTATTGAGGAGGCCATGATCCACCAGAGGTTGTAGATGATTATTCTTATATCGTATTAATTAATTAGCTTAAGTAATACATATTTTCAATTAATGAATTTCGAGAATCGTATTTATCTGAAGAAATAAAGAAAGAATGTAAAGCTGTTAGTATAATAAGTAAGATTAAGAAAGGATCACTTGGTGGTTTGGTCATATGGAAAGGATGAATGAGGAGAGAATGGTAAGAAAGATATATGACGCAAGTGTTGATGGAACCAGAAATAGAGGACGTCCGCGGAAGACTTGGCACGACCAGGTAAACCAGATAATGGAGGATGGTTCTGTTAGAAGCCTCAACAATCGGCGAGCTTGTATGACAAGATGTATGAATGTGGATGAGGCGAGAATTGTGTGTCAGAACAGAAGAGTGTGGCGCTCTATCCTCTCTGCCTACCCCCACGGGGAAACGGCGTGATGGTAAGTAAGTAAGTAAGTATTTATCTACGTTTAATTGTCTAGTTAGTAGCAAAAAACCTGTGTCGCTCGGGTATTGAAACTCCCTTCCGCCGACCGTAAATCGGTTTGAAAATTAAATTTATTCATTGAACAATAGCAAGCTTTCAGCATTCTTCCTGGATTTTTTAGTTTTAATCAAGAAATGGATATTAGATTGAATCGCAACCCACCATCCGAACAGTTGAACTGTGGGTAGCTCCCGATTGCACACATCTACATTCTATCATATAGACATTTTAATAAAAATCTCAATTGAACGTGCCGCTCGCCGATATGATAACATTACCGTTGACATCAAAGTGCAGATCATTCGTTTAAATGTCATTTAATATTTTCCGTCGCGTGCATTATTGCGGTTGGAACAAGTTTCCTGACGTGTTATGTAAACCAACATGCACATAATAAAAGTTTAACAGCCTCCAAGAAAACTTAGCGATAAGTACCGTCGATAAAGTGTAGGTTTTGTGTTTGGAAATTTTGGAATGTAAATGTTGGCTTGTGTTCCATTTTTATAATCGGCATAATAAAATAAATCGAGACGTCACTATTTAAATTTTAATGTTTGTACTAGACTTATTATATATATATATATATAATTTAAAAATCGAATAATTCTCGTTTTCAGCCCATTTTATTTTATTTGTTAGATATAATATGAAAAAAATTTAAAAATATGCTACCGGAATTTTACATTGTAACAAAACAAACTAAACTGTATGGATAGATATCTGACTAAAATAATTCACAATAAAAGATCCATGAGAATGAGTAATGCCACTTACTCGAAACGTCGGAAAATTGTTGACTCGGTCTGTTACGCTCTGAATATATGTTTATATATATATGTAACGGAATTTCTGTCTGTTCTCTATAGATTCTTTCACCCTTTGACCGATCTAAATTTTGTTCAGTTGCACTCTAAAATACGTCACACCCTCCTGGACATCTCACACTCCCCTTGCCAGAACTAAATTTTGTTTACATGGTAATTAGTTATTTAGGGCCTCCTCTGAACAAAGGCACCCCTTTCCCCTAACATCTTGTTTTTTAATTATAAGTTAACCTTAATCTCGGTCAACGACGGGTGCTGACCTACATTTTTTAATTTTAAGATTTCTTCAGTTTATATATTTACCACTTTTCATTTATTTGACATTTGTTCGGCATAATTATTTTATACATCAAAAGTGAACGTACATTGTGATTAAGTTGGAATGTTGAACAGCGATGCTTCTGACTGATCGTGTGTTTTTTCGCAAAATCTGTCCCAGACGTATGCGAACTAAACACAACTTTCGCACCGCGCGGTGCTCTGAATACACGTCTTCGCTCGAGCAGACGTGTTGCAAATCGCCGCGAGTGTGCCACTGAAGCGGACTTAACTGTATACATTCCAATACACTTTAAACGTGGTAATATTTTATATTATTAAATCCTTTAGTTAATAATTTTAAATAATATTAATATTTTTCAAGAATGGATAATAAACTCACACAGGTACACTTACATAAAAATATGCTCCTGAAAGATCGAATGATGAATACAACCTCTAATGATAATACCCATCGCTTTTACACCGTCGGCATTAGCAGCATAACCTAAGTCCATGCCTAATGCACGCCGCTGGTTATGACTATGATTTATTGGTAAGGGTGAATTATTGTTTTATTATTTGAATGGAAATATTGTACGAGTCTCAACGTATAAATTAGTCTTAAGTCGAGAACATTGTACTCTTTAAATACATATAAGATCTGATGGATATCTAAAAGGACAGCCATTTATTACCCTGAGAACTGTCGTTTGTGCTCTTTTAACCGACTCTTACCGACTCCACAAACTTAATTAAAAACTCCTCCGCTTAATTAAAACCTAGCAGATTGCATAGTACCCTGATCTTAAAGAGTCTATAGTTCCTTTTTAAAGGAATATATTCATTCTTAAACACACATAGTATACAAGACATTACATAAACACAATAACATCCCTAGTTCTTATCACATATCGATCAAACTTTTCTTGTAAATATTTCGGTTACGATTGATAGCCAACCTTGCGCAAAATGGTAGAAATTAGAATAAAAAAAGTAATTTATTCGAGAAAAATGGTAATTAGGTGTCCTTTCCTTTCATGCACGGATGAACCTGACTATTTTCTCTAATGCCAGTTGCAAGCGGACAGATGATGATGTCATCACGAGACGTTCACTGCTGGCACGGTATTGCCACAAATCGTCGGCCAACAAATAACACGAGAGTTGATAGAACGACCGATGAAAGAAAAAAAATTAATACAAAGCTCCCGTGGCAACTCCCGCCGGTTCACACAATTGGAAATGATTGTTTCGCGATGCAAAATATAACTTGAGTAATGGCTGTGTAAACAGTTTTGAGACGAAATTTGAAATTCCGCCGGTAGTAATGGAGTTATCTAGGGCGTGACATCAAATTTAAATATTTACGTTAGTTTCTCGGTCGCTCGGCTCCGTCTCCATAAAACATGCGGTCATTTATAACTTCATTTTCCGCGCTGCGGGCGTCGGCGTCGGAATTCGGCGTCGTTAAGCGAACAAGATGAAAATATAAAGAAAATAAGAATACCCACGTGCCCGCCTCTGCCTACCTACGTGGGTACTCGCTCACCGCCCAACCCCTGTAATACTATATATTATTCACAGGGTGTGCGCAATCATTAAAACGTTATCATTTTGGTTCAATTTTCTACCACTGACTCTTTCTTTCCATGAAGCTGAAACTTTTTGTATACCTTTGCTCGAAATGATTACTTATTCGTACTTATATACAGCGTCTTTCATTTACTAATTCTAATTAAAACTAAGTATTAGATATACGTCACCATCGTCAGTCAGTCAGTTTTCTATCCATTACTAGATGAAGATGTCCTAATAAAGTAAAAAAAATGTATCGAGGTTGTATTTGATTTTAACACTCTCTCCGTTTTCATTATTAAGAAATGATTTTAACCACTAATAAATTAGCTTTTGTAAACGCTAAAACCATGCATACGTCAAAAAAACTATCGTGTAATTTAGTAAATTTAGAGATGACTGTTTATTTAAGTTGAGTTCACACATTTCACCTGTCTTCAAGTACATGTGGCAGTATACCGCCGCGCGCCTAGATGATACAATTCTTAACAAAAAACCTATAAATATTACAAATAATATTGCCTACTTTTTACACTTAACAAATCAAACCACAGTTGGCAGCGGGGCGGTTATTAGAATCAGTCACATTGTGTGTAAAAATACTGCACAATATTATAGGGGTGGGGTAGTGTTAAATAAAAAAAGTACCAGAACGATGTTTGATTTTAACCCCCCCCCCCTTTTATTTTTTCTTCTTCCATGTATTTCCACAGAAATTTAAAATTGTATATATTTGAGGTTAAAAATAAATAATTTAACCAGCAATAAATTCACTTTTGTTAAAAAAATTATCGAACTGTAACATGTAAATTTAGGGATGCTGTTTATTTAAGTTGAATTCGCATATTTCATCTGTCACTCATGTGGTCAGTGGTTGAAGTAATGGGATACAGCTATGCGCCGCCTAGATGATCCAGTTCTTAACAAAAAACCTATAAATTTCCTCGTAATGGCCTTCCCGTTTTATGAAATGCTCCGGTCTTATAGGTATATATTTTTTGCATTCTCGTAAAATTCGCCCGCTGCACGATATTTGAAGTACAAAATTCTATGCGGAATATTTTGTACCAAAATATTTATAAATGTACCTACTTGAAAAGTAAGTTCCGTGTCAAAAGATGTGCACTACACCACTGTGTCCCATTCTTCTGTCTATTGTTTGCTGCTTTGTATTTCCCTCGGGTACCACTGGATGATTATATTCGTCCCACGATTGTCCGTCTTCCGAGGGATGTGGCCCGCCCATTGCCATTAAAAATTTTCTCGTATTCGTATAGTCGTCAGAAAAAAGATTAATACTTTTAATCGCACATTTCTCCTTTATCAACATTTCACATTAAAATTATCATAACTCTATTTCCTTTGGTTTCCGCAACATAATATTTAATAACATACATTTTAAATACTAATTAAATGTATTTAAAAATAAAAATAAAATGAAAGATATACATATAAAATCAATTTATTGAAAAATATTGTTGTTGGGTTACCGGAATTTGAACCTGGATCTCTTTCCAAACCGGGGAAGGTGCATTATCCAACTATGCTACAGCGACAGTACTTTTGACGAGAAATTTTCGAACCTATATGCTACACTTTTTCAGATTAATACATATATCGTTCCATTATTTGAAAGAGCCGTTTACTTTGTTTTTCTTATCACAGACCGTCTGTTCTGAATAATTATAACTTTACAATAACAATGTGTTCTCCTTAATAACATAAATTGTAGCTTTTTATAATAAGTAGTAGTAAACCCAATGCAAGGGGCATCAAACCACGATCAGAATCTACATAATATAAAAATAACTACACATAAAATTACCCCTTTAAACTATATAGATATGTATTATATAAACTTTTTGTAAACGGTATGGTGTGGATAAGGGACGGCTTTTCTCAGCATTTTTATAATTTGGGTCTTTTAATCGGCTAGATATATATTTGTTAAAAAAAGCTCACAAAAACATCTGCTACCTACTACAGGGAGGCTCTTTTTTACAAGAAAAAAGTGCCGTAAGCAAATATTTAAGCACTTAGGTACTTAGGCTCGGGTCTTCAAATTTTAATATTTTTTGGAAAAAATCTACTTCGCAAAATTTCAGATAATTTTACACAAACACTTTTGATCACCCGGGCCCTTCGCCCGGGGCGTCCCAGACAATACACAGCGGGGCGAGAGCAAACATTTGTCCTGCAAAGCGGATACCCTTTATTGCTCCTGACTTCACAACCTTCCCACCCTTTCCACACCACGCCTCCACCCCGATGTTTACCCGCGACAAACAATTACAATACTACGGATAAACTCCCGCTCACAATGTTTATTCAAGATTCAAACAAATTAAAAACACTTAATAAAAAGAGTATTTTGACTCGGATATCAAAGTTTTATTGCATTTACTTATGTACCGTCCTTTTTACTCTTGTCACATAAATCGTGGCGTCAAGAAATCAGGTTATTCTTTCAAGTGGAATATTTTTCAAATATTCACCTTTGATATTCTTGAGAAGAATTTATAGAAAATTCTCTTTAAAATCTGTGAAAGGGTTCGTGACATTTCTTATTTTCGTAATGTCTTTTGAAATTGATGATCTTTTCCTTTTTATTACATTGTGAATTTTGATTGCTTACTTCTTGTTATTTGTGAACCGGTCGTGAGAGTTGTCTTGTTTGATTAAAAACAGCAGAATTTTAAATACGTTTTCTGGATAAGTGTTTATCTGCCTCCGTTCTACATTTATCTCTCTCATTTTAAATTTAATCTGTCTTGACGTTAAATAGTCACCAGGTACTAGCCGCTACCTGTATTGATATCTCGAAATATGAAGCGAGATCGAAGATTGTACATAGAAAACTTTTTGTTTAAAATTATTTGACATGAGTTGGTCAATTTGTTAACGTTTTATCTTAGCTAACATCGTATTTTAAAAATCCCTTTCGGCGTTGGCCGAAAAAATTAAATAGATTTCGTCTGTGCGAGTGTATTTTAATTTTTTTTTTTCTCTAGGTCCAATATTAACAGAGTAACGAATTTTTAAACTTTTGAACAGTCGCCGCGCACCGTTTTGAAATAAGATCAGACTGATTTGATGAACTTAGCTGATTTTTCCATAAAACTTATATCATAATCTAATAAAAACTCCGGGAGTTATCGTGTCTACGAATTTCGTTATGTCGCTTATAGAAAAGGCGGCTTCGGAGTCTCCTTGTCATGAAAGAAAAATGTGTATTGAAATTTTACGGAAGTTGCCTTCGTAATAGGTAGTATTTCTATTGAAATCTACCTAATATCGCTATAATGACAGGAAAATTTAAACTGTATTAAAGTAATAAGTAGATATTCTTACTGCTTTTCAAACTCAATTGTGAGAAATATAATATAATTATTGATGATTTTCCGAGATGGGATCGTATCCCTGATCTCTCGTATTTTAGGCGAGTATCTTACCGTTAGATCAGATAAATAGGAAAGGTTTGTTAAACATTTTTTATTTCTAACAATGAGTGCATCCTATTTTTTCCCCAATATTTTGAAAATGTCAAAATCTTTGTAGGAACTAATTACATGGATTTATCTCCTGAGGGATTGTCATCAAGATTTATTTAAATTAATTTTTATTTTTATTTTAATTAATTATAGTTTCGTCTCTGTGAGTCATATGTATGAGGGAATCCATTTATATGAAGATGAACTATAAAATTTTTATCTGTACTTTATTAAATATTAAATGAATCGGTAGGTAAGCCAGAATTAATAATGATATGGTTGGTGAAAACAATGAAAACGTAATATCAAGTGTGATTATTTCTTACTGCCTTCCAAATTTTTGTTTGTCCAAACATAAAATTTGCGCTTTTCTTATTTCCCGGTGAACACATGTCGCAAGTCTCCCCGTAAAGGTCGGTTTACAGTCGGAATTAATTCCACGCGGCGCGGCGGCGATATCGCCGGCGGTTAGGGGAGGCGAGGGAGTGCTGGAACATTTTCCAGGCAATAAACCTTCGCAAGTGGAGCCCGTCTTCACACCTTCAGGTGGGTGTGCGCCGCGGGCCACGGACCGAGTCCAGTCGGCAGTGGAGAGAACGCTGATTTATTCGGAAATATGTACCACAGGTGTACTGTCGAGGACTTTGAATAACATTTGTACAACTTTATTCCAAATCTTTGTTTCATTTGAAAATCAAAACATTTTTATTTTTAGAGTTGTTAAAGAGCTTACTGTGACGTGATCGTGGTCTAGTGGTTACTATACTCGCCTAGTGATCTAGTGGTCGAGGGGTTCGAGCCTCGTTCCAGGAGGCCATCGAGTTAGTCTTATTTTCATAACACAAGCGTTTAGCTTAGTTTGAAAATAGTAAAAATATTGATTATTAAAGAGAACACATTCTTATTGTGAAGTTGTAATTATTGAGAACATAGATCTGTGATGTTTTAAATACTAATTAAATGTATTAATTAGTATTTAGAATATTGATTATTTACAAAGCTGATCTTAGTACGGTGACTAAAATTAAGAAAGGATCACTTAGGTGGTTTGGTCATATGGAACGGATGAATGCGGAAAGAATATTAAGAAAGATATATGACGTAAGTGTTGATGGCACCAGAAATAGAGAACGTCCGCGGAAGACTTTGCACGGCCAGGTAAACCAGATACTGGAAGATGGTTCTGTTAGAAGCCACAATAACTGGCGAGCTAGTATGTAAAAATGTGTAAATGTGATGAGGCGAGAATTTTGTCAGGACAGAAGAGTGTGGCGCTCTATCCTCTCTGCCTACTATTGAAATATTGTAATTGAGTAAATAAGTAAGAATATTGATGTGACACATATTCTGTATTAATGTACTTTTCTTTTATTATGCGTCGTCTTTTACATTATCATCGGCTGTTCCTCGTGATCGAAGAAGACTCCTTCTCTTTTGTAGGTCCTCAGGTGACTGAGTGTCCAATCCTGGATCCGCTAGTTCTGGGATATCTTGGGCGTTGGAAGGCAATTTATCTTCTCTCGTTCACATCATTCTGTTTCGAAGTATTGGATGCCACTGTACACCACTGTCTTCTAGTTAGGTCTCCTGCAGCTAGTTCTTAGTGTTGGCCTTTTCAAAGTTTGCTTTCAGGGAGTCTTTAAAGTATTTTTTGGCCCCCATGTAAGTGCTGGCCTCCGATTAGCTGAGTACATTATTTCCTTTAGAAGTCTGGTTTCAGGCATTCTGAACACGTCCAATGTTCGTTAATTTGGCATCTCCAAGTATGCCATCATTTGTGCGTACCATCATCTTGCCATTTTATTTTTAGCGTCTATCTTAAACATCGTCGGTGGTGCCTTTCCAAAGCCGTTATATGACTTCTATAAAATCTTTTCGCATACAAAACATATCATTGACTGCACTGATCGCTGTCAACCATGCTCGTATGCCGAATTCGGCCAAGAATCCAACACCGAATTTTAATGTAATCTTATATACAACAACAAAAAATATGGTACATATCTCAAATGCATGTATCTTATTAACCACCCTTATATACAATAAAATAGGTTTTTCTGATTCACTCCGCCGCTCAAAATGTTATGTACGTATTTTTTAAACCCAATTTCATAACATATTTTATTTGAGGGAGCTTACGAAAAAATGTTATTAGAAACTTAGAATTTTTTTCTACTCCGTTTAGGGCCGGTTGTGTGATCAGTAATAAATTTTTACTATATTAACTTTTTACCATCGCCCGTGGTAAAAATCCACTTCGGGTTGTTGGTGCGTCAAATTTACTACTGTCATAGACAATCTCGCCTCACAGTGCGGCAAGACAAATAATCATGAAATTCGATTTATTTTATGCTTTATCTATGGTTTTATTCGTGTGTGCGTTCGAGACCTGTCATTTCAGTGGCAAATTTTTTTCGTATTATAAGCTAATGTACTTATATTCAACAACAAGATCATCATCGGACGACTCTTATCATTAAAATAGCGGGAAATATATATATATTTTAAATAATAAAGATGCGTACACGGAATACATGTCACATCAGTATTTAACTATTTTCAAACTAAGCTAAACGCTTGTGCTATGAAAATATGACTAACTTGCTGAAGTCCTGGAATGATGCGCGAACCACCGACCACTAGATCACTAGGCCAGCGTCTTAACCACCACACCAACAAGCTACTTATGAATAATTGTCGTATACTGCAACTTTCAAAGTATCACGTGACAAATGACTTTTGAAACAGATGTGAAGAGTCCGCCATATTTAACCATCGATTCACATTTTTACTGTTACGGTTATCGGAGAGTGAAATTGGTTTACTGCCGGATATAGTTTAAAGAAATAAATATTTTTTTACCGACGATCAAACAACCCGTTTTCCCAAAAAAAATTACATTAGGGTATTTTTTTCACCATGGTAAAAAGTTACACAACCGGTCTTTAGTGCGACCTCAGATAATCGATAGTCTACTGTATCCGTGTATGGCTAAAATTTTTAAAGAACGTTTTTAATTGGTGTTTCTTTACCTGAAGTCGAAAGGGTTAAAAGATGGAGGCGATGCATCGAATGGAAATGGCTCCAGCCACCCGGGACCCGCGTGGCGTTAACCGCCCGCTTTTATGGCCGCACCTCACACGTTTAATCTCCAACTTGTATCCCTATCCTCCGGAACATTTTTTCATCCACATTAGCCGTTCCTGCCGCAGACTTGTAGCGGGTTAAGTGAAGGTAGCGACAACCGGCGCCACTCGCGCCGTTATTCACTTATTTACGTCACCATTTTCCGTATTGCGCGGGAAAATGGATTTCCGTTTGTGGATCATTTTCTCTGAAAGACGGAATGAATTTCCACGACAGAAGCGCTTCGGCAAGCATTCGGGTATGCTGCATCGAACGACGCTACAACGAACAGATGTTTTCGATAAAGTCGCTACTCGCGTGGGAATTTACTGTTGCTCGACGGGGGGGCACGTGCTTGCAAATGACGCATAGACGTGTCGGGAATGTCTCAATTGTCATTTTTTTAATGATTTTTTATTAAAGATGGTTGGTTTGTATTTTTACTATTTTATTTTTGATTTTGTGTTCTGTTTTTCCTGTTAAAATGTTTATAATGAATATTAACTTCGTTCTAGGCTGTGGGTGTTGAACTAATTAACCTAAATATTTGATTGTATAAATCGATGATGTAACAAATTGAGGTTCTAGAACCGATTACGTTCGTTTTAGAATACCTGACATTGCATTTTTTTGATGACCTTTTTTTCTACTTTCATTAAAATATGACCTAACCTAAATTTTAACGTTTATTATCGAAAACAAATCAAATGAATCTCTGAGAAAGGTATGCAGAAAAAATATATGGTTACCGCCAAGACTCGAACCCGGGACTTTATATTTTTTGTGTATCTTTCTAATTTGTTTTAATTATCAAGAAACTATTTTCTAAAATTGCAACTTCACAACAAAAATGCGATTTCATTAACAATATGTTTATTATTCAGTTTTTAAAATGGATCAAATCTGAAATTTAAAAAGTATCCTGTGTTTATTTTTCGAGAATAATGAAAACAAAGCCTTGATAAACTTCCCCAATCTAGAAGATCTTAATTACTGAAACGACGCGCGACGCTTCCAACTCGAGTTTAGCTCACGGTGAAGCTTAATATTATTTTCGGTTGATACGCGATTTGAAATTATGGTACCGAAAGCGATTTCACAAATATATTAGACTCGAATCGTGCGCGCTCGGTAAATATGCGGTCGGCACGCCATTCTCGCGGTCGCGGAGAACTACATTTTATTTTTGTGGATAAAAATATTTAAGTAGTAAAAGATTGTCATTAATGAAAATGTTTTACGATACATTATGGGAAGCGGTTATTTTTTGTTACCTCGTACGATTTTAACGTATTTTATGATACACATTTTTCTACAGTGGTGATAGATTTTTTTTTTTTTTTTTGTGGAAGCTCTCACCGTGGGTAGTGAATTATTAGTGGCAGAATTATTTGTACAATACCTTACAAATTCATTTATATACTCATGTTGAATATTATAATGTATTGTCATACGAAAAAGATTTATTTTATAAATGAATACCAATAAAAACTAAGAATAAGATCTGTAAAAATTTTAAAATGTGTTTAAAATCTTTTAATAAAATACAAAGCGGGCTTAGGAAATATTTTTTATACGTGTATATATGTATACGTCTTTTATATATTACGATGTTGATTTATGATTTACATAAAACGTCTCTGTGACCACACATGTGGATGCTCAAGAAATTCGACGCGTAAGTATTTCGTAACACAACAAAATTGCAATTCACAGCTGTTCACTTAATTTTAATGTAGATATTTAAAAATACTTTAATGTCACTGATACTTGTCGCTTATTTAAATCAAGTTTCACTTCTCAATCTGTTAGCAAATGACAAAACAGACTGGTTTAATGACGTATTTATTGACTTTCTATAAAAAAAATCACTATTAAAATAATTTTCTTATTGCTTCTCTCCGCCCGTATCACGTAGAACATAAAACAAACATATATTGATAGCTGTCCGTGTCGCATCTATCACATGAAAAATGTGCATTTATCACGCCAAACAAAGTGAATTATTATAAAAAATATCATCTTCAATATTTTTCCGTCATTATTGACGGGTTTCTCCTAGTGACATTATAATATTCTGTTGACATAAATATGAGGTTTTCGCAATATTTCTTACTTATTTACCATCACACTATTTCCCCGCGGGGATAGGTA
The DNA here is from genome assembly GCA_022840565.1 of Eubasilissa regina. NCBI lineage: Eukaryota > Metazoa > Arthropoda > Insecta > Trichoptera > Phryganeidae > Eubasilissa > Eubasilissa regina. The sequence goes on from JAINEB010000007.1 coordinate 17,510,218, forward strand.
AATAGGATAGACCGCCACAATCTTTTGTCCTGACACACAATTCATACATCTTCTCATACAAGCTCGCCGATTATTGAGGCTTCTAACAGGACCATCCTCCAGTATCTGGTTTACCTGGTCGTGGCCAAGTCTTCTGCGAAAATCCTCTACTTCTGGCGCCATCAACACTTGCGTCATATACCTTTCTTACCATATGACTAAACCACCTAAGTGATCTTTTGTTAATCTTACTCACTGTACTAAGATCAGCTTTACATTATTTCCTTATTTCTTCAATCTTTACTCATAAACGGATATTTCTCATTTGGGTTATATCCTATTTAAAATTGTGCTTGTAACATTTTGATAACAATATATTTTTTTTCAGAGAAATTCAATTTCACCAGGAGAAAGAGAAAAATACAGACCTAGAAGTCCTTCAGAACCAGATCATAAAAAGTTGAAGAAGGAAGAAAAGGACCTCGGTCATGTGAGTAAAAATATTAATAACTACTAAATTTTTAATATCTAATTCTAGAGAATATGCTGACTATGGTGTACATACATACAATCTGTGATACAAATCTGGATACTGTATTAATTAAATATCCAAGTTAAATTTATTTAAAATCATTTTTTTTATTTAATATGAGTGAATTGATTTGGGAAAGAGTTTGATACTTCCATGTTATGTTGTGATATTTTAATTGTTTAATGTTTTTAATGTAGGTATAGGGAATCCTAACGATTTTCACATTGGAAGTCCCAATTTTAAAATCTTCCTCATGTCATCATTTGGCGCTATGTGCCATTTGAGGCTGACAGCACAAATAATTTCCAGGCATCTCTACCTCGAGCCAAATTTATTTAGTTTGAAAACTGCAATCTATTTGCATTTTTCTCCACTGTATTTACCTATCTCATTTCTTGGGGAACCTAGTGATCTCTGAAGTTTCAATTTGATATGTGAAAAAAAAACCATATATATTTTGCATTTTAACAAGTTAATAAATAAATATATTTGCAGTAGAGAAAAATGGTTCTTTTTTGCACAATTTTTTTGGTTCTATATTTAATTTTTCCAAATAATTGGATTATCGTTTCGACTGTCTAGGTCAGTGATGGCTAACCTATGAGACGCGTGTCAGAGGTGACACGCCAAGGCATTTTAGGTTACACGCGCACAAATTTGTCCCGCTGATTAAAAAAATATTTTTAGTTTTTGTAGATTGGTGAGATTTAAACGTATTGAATATGCTAAACATATTTTCTAGTTGACGCTAGTTGACAGTTGAGATAATGTTTATTATCTCCGGCTCTGACAGTGCCGGACGAGAGTTACTGTAAGTCCGACGTTTGTTTTTCTTACATAACCACAATTCCTGTGTATTTATTATTTATATGTAGTGTTATAACAACACTATTTAACAGCAACACTGTTTAATATCATCTCTGTTACATAGGTAAGAAACCTATTAGTAGAGGGGGGGGGGGTGTGACATGCCAGCAAAATTAAGTTAGATTTTATGAAATTTTGACACGCCGAGCCGAAAAGGTACGCCATCACTGATATAGGCTATTACTGATAAAACATACAACAGTGTGGTGAGCTTGTATACAAATTTTGTTACAAATTTGGGTATTACGTATTAAGTGATTAATAATACATTTCCTTAATGCTAAAATTGACAATGTTGTAAATACCAAGGATAATATCTTTTGTTGAGAATTGCAGATATTAAATTGTTCATTGATGATATTATTATTTAAATTCTTGTTGATAATAGTTAAATTATCAGTTGATAATGGCCTAGACAGCCAAAATGATTGTCCAATTATTTGGAAAAATTAAATATAAAAACAAAAAAATCGTGTTTGATTTTATTGTGTTGATCAACAATGGAGTTCTGTACAATGAATACCGTCTGTTTTAAAAAAATAATATAATTATCCTTTTCACTGGTAGTATTGTGAATCTGGAATATGGTGACAATTTTTCTTTATAAACAAAAATCTATTTTCTCTCTAAAAGTAATGTAGCGGTCATATAAATGGCTGTATTTTAATATGTACATACATACACACATGACTATCAAAATCAATATAGTTAAAATTGATGAGGTATCTATAACTTCGAAAATTGCTTGAAGTACACCAACAATGGAGTTCTTATGTGTTGTAAAAATAATGAAATATGATATGTTAAACTTAGATGAGTACAATGTGAGGAGTTTCTTTGTTATTCTAGCAAAGTGACGGGGAGAAGTCTGACCAGGACCTCGTGGTGGATGATGCTTCAGAGGATCCCGTCTCGCCACACAATGGTACAGCCAGTCCGAGAGAGAACGGGATTGATAAACTGCAGCCAAAGAAGGAACATGTAGGACCGCACAGTCCCAGGTTACTTAAACATATCTAAAAATAATTGTTAGTTACAACCCTCTCGAGATGCATATTTTTTTGTAGGTACAAGAATTTTTTTGTGAATTTTGTGAAGTAACTAATTTTATTATTATTAAATTATGAAAAAAATCTTTCCACAAAATTAAAATGTGGTTAAGTGGTTTCTAGCTAAATGAGCACATTTATTGTTTGCAATTTTCTAATTATTCTGCCTTTTTTTGAAAAGTTCATTATTCAATAGATGACTTAGAATAGAAAAACAAAACATGTGGAAAATAAAATCTACAAAATAAGACATCCAACAAAGGAATTAGTAGAATTGTACTGATTCGGCTTAATACAGTTAAATTATGAGACTAATTTTGGATTTGTACTCCATCTGTCATTTAACCCGCCTTAAAGAAATTCTCTCTTACCATGTAACATACATCGTTATGTAAGACTTACAGACATTATTTCTTTCAGATCGGGGACCTCGAGTAATGCCTCCACACCATCAACTAAGAAATTAGACGGTGATAAGCCAACCACCCCTATCTCCAAGTCTGTGACCCCCACGAGTGGAGGCTCCGGTGGAGGGGGTGGTGCAGGCCCCGCAGGTCTCAAGCCAGCTCTCGGTAAGCCCCCAGCCCTGGCCCAGTACCCTTACCACCTTGCTGGGATGAATGGTCAGTATAGTAAGTTATCATCTTTATTTTCTTACATTATTTTGTATTATTCAATTATAAATCTGGTGTCGATGAATATGAATAGACTTAAATGCGTCATTCATAGATTCCAGCGTAATATTAGTGAAGTTGCTGCAAGGATTTTTCTTAAAATTTCTAACAAATAATGGGAATCATCTCTGAATTTAAAAAAAACATTGAATAATTTCTATGAATTTGTGAACAGAATTTACATCAGTCAAGTATGGGATTTAAAATCAGAGATGGAACCAGAGTCAAGTAAATAAAGAGAAAATGTAAACTATTTCATACATACAGATAAAATACAATGAATTTTCTAACTTAATATTTTATTTCATAGGTGCAGGCCATGCAGCCCACGAACTGGCAGCGGCGTACGGGGGCGCGGGAGGTGGAGCCGCGGTGCTCCACGGTGCGGGGTTGGCGCCCCCGTACCCCCCGCGCGCTCCCCTGCAGCCGTATGAGCCGCTCAGGGCACCGATGTCTGCGATTCCTGGAGGAAAGCCGTAAGTTATTTTTAATTTTAATTTTATTCAATGCTTATTATATTACTGTAATAAGAAAATAAAAATTCAATTTTCATTATTATTTTATTTTATCCAATTGTAAGATTTATTTCAGTGTTTTTATTACAGATTATTCTTTTGTGTCTTAAGTGTAAATATTTTTAAGGGTCTGTAAAAGTATTAGAAATTGGAAGTCTATATATCAGTTTTTTGGCTTTCTTTAATTTCGTATAATATTAGGTAAAACGGAAAGAAATGACATTTTTTCTGGCGCGTCACTTTAAAATTAGTTTATCAACGGTTGCCGTTGAGTTAGCACGTCGTGGTTAGTATCATTTTAAAGCTCTGTGTATAGTCTTTCCATTTTAAGATTTTTTTTTTTTTTTTGCCATTGTAGAAAAATGGAGAAGCCTGAGATTGAAGAAACACATTTGCGCTATTTTATGCTGTTTTTATTTGATAAAGGATTACAAATTAAAAGAAGCTACGCAAACCATTTGTGACATTTACGGTGACGTCTTGAAACTTTAGATGGTTTCAAAAGTTCAAAAGTGGTGATAGGGAATTAAAGGACAAACCAAAAACCGGAAGACTCCTCAAAATGGACGATGACGTCCTAAAATCATTGGTGGAAGCTGATCCTCGTAAAACAGTGAAGGAATTGTCACACAATCTTGGCTGTCCAATAACAACTGTGCAAGATCATCTGAAAAGGTTGGGGAAAAAACACAGGCAAGGAATTTGGGTGCCGCATGATCTCTCTCAAACGGCCTTGGAGCAACGCGTGACCATCTGTGCTTCCCTATTGTTCAGGCACGAAACGGATCCATTTCTAAGAAAGATAATTACCGGGGACGAGAAATGGGTCCTTTACAGTAATACCAGGAGAAAAAAACAATGGCTATCTCCAAATTAAGTACCTTTGCCTACCCCTGGCCAACATTGACGTTAAAAAAAGTTTTGTTATGTGTTTGGTTTCTGGGATAATACATTTTGAATTGTTGAAATCTGGTTAAACAGTTACGGCAGAGCTATACTGTGCCCAACTAGAACGATTAAAAGCAGAGTTATTAAAAAAACGATCTGTTTTGGTCAATAACAATAGGCGGATTTTACAACATGATAATGCAAGACCTCATGCGGCAAAAATTACTCAGCAAAAAATAAGAGAACTTGATTTCGAACTTCTGCCACATCCTCCATATTCACCAGACATAGCACCTTCGGATTATTATCTCTTCAAGTCAATGGAGCATTCACTTTGTGACAAAAAATTTACAAAAGCTGACCAGGTGAAAAATCACCTGGATTCGTATTTTGCCAGTAAGTCACCAGAGTTTTACGAAAAGGGTATCAAAAAGTTGTCTCTTTTATGAAGGAAGATAATAGACAACAAGGGAAATTATTTAATAGAATAATATTGTATAGTTTTTTTAAAAATAAATTTTTTGTTACAGTAAAAAAAAACGTCATTTCTTTCCGTTTTACCCAATATTTAAATTATTTAAGGTAAAAGTGTAAATTTTTTCATGATTCGAAATGATATGAACATCTAAATCATGGTTCTATCCCCATTTTTCAATCTTATTTCTATATCAAGTTTGATTAGTAATCAAAGTGATTTTGATGTTAAATCTACTTTTGTATTTTGTTTCTAGCGCTTATTCTTTTCACGTGACGGCCGATGGTCAAATGCAGCCGGTACCTTTTCCTCCCGACGCCCTGATTGGCCCGGGTATACCTAGGCATGCCCGGCAGATTAACACCCTCTCGCATGGGGAGGTGGTGTGTGCCGTGACCATCTCCAACCCCACCAAGTACGTGTACACGGGGGGCAAGGGATGTGTCAAAGTATGGGATATCTCGCAGCCCGGATGCAAGAGCCCCGTGTCGCAACTGGATTGTTTGGTGAGTCGGTAGCGTTATTGTTCCCAGGTGTACAATTAAATGTTTGAATTAGTAAGATTTTCTGTCTAAATTATATAGGACAACATTTATGTTAAAAACTCTTGAAAAACACATGTTCAAACTTTTTAGTTTTGTGATTAGTTGCATAGCTGCATTGAGTTTTATAATATCAAGTATAATTTGTACTATGTTTTCATGTTATGTTTATTTCTATATAATATATATGATTATTAATAATATATCAATTAATTAATGATTATAATTCTGATGATGAGGAAGTTCAAATCTCAAATGACTTTACATATTATGTGAAAATTAAACACTTGTTTTTGATTCTACTTGTATAATTAATTAGAAATATCAATCTCTGATAATGCTCTTACAAGGCGAAAAGTGCTTCAAATAAATTAAACAAGCAGAATATAAAAACAAGTGTTTTATGGAGTTCCACAAACTTACCTCGGAAACAAAAACAAACTCATTTTCTTATAATATTGGTCATTTTTGATTATATGAATCCTAATTATGAACTTTTATTATTTGGCAAACAAAGGATTTAGCCATTAATTTTCAAGCATTTAAGAAGTTATAAAAAGTGTATTTATACTATACTAATAATTGTATATTTTGTTTCAGCAAAGGGATAACTACATCAGATCTGTGAAACTCCTACCGGATGGTAGAACTTTGATAGTTGGAGGAGAGGCATCAAATCTCTCTATATGGGATTTAGCCAGCCCGACTCCTCGAATTAAAGCTGAACTCACTTCCAGTGCCCCGGCGTGCTATGCTCTGGCTATCAGCCCTGATTCTAAGGTAATAATGGTTTTAGACTTTTGTTATTTTCAGTTAAGAGGCTTTTAAAATAGAGGTTATTTTTGCAAACCTAAATAAGATTCATATGATTGATTTGTTATTTAGTTAATAATGTGTATTATAATTTGGAATAAAAACTCATTGTGGGTTGCTAATTTAAATCATTTTGCTCATCTATCGCTTGGAAAAATGATTAAATCGTCTTAATCTAAAAGCAGATACTTTTACATTTATTTTCCAATATATTGTTATGTAGCGTTCTGGCTCCGGCGGATCGAATGCAAGGACATATGCCGCCGGTTAGACTCAGTTTATGGGTGTATGTGTGTATGGTGTCGGAGTGGCTGTAGCGAATGGATGGAAATGGTCTCTAATAACACTAGATTCAATAAATTATTTACATTTTAATTACATGAAACATAACAAACCCAACATTGTAAGCACGATAATAGTCTTCATTTTCTTCTTCTTCTAGTTAAACTTTACTCTTGGTGAGGACGTACAATGTTATCGATTTAGCACGTATCAATTTATTCCCATGGGACGAACTCGCTTATTATTATTATTGCCATGGGACGAACTCGCAACAAATATCAGGCTCTCCGGGATGTTATCGCAGGCTTGGTCCAGGCCGCCACGCCCCTGTACCAGAAGTGATCTCCTCCATAAGATGATGCCATCTCATTTGTGATGGAGTCCATCAAGCCCACCTGTCTGCCATCGCTCGCATGCGGCCTCTCCGCTAGTTGCTGCGGACTCTCCTCTAATCCTGCGGATGGATTAGGCCCATTTTCAATCTCTGAATCTCGTTTGCGATCTTGGTTGTCGCCATTTGCCCTGCAAAATGCATGGTGTGCGCTCTGCACGAACGGCAGAGTTCTCTCTCATCCATAAACCTCACTCGCCGTCCCATTCGTCTAACTTTCTCGTTAATCAGACACCGTGTCCACTCGGGGTCGGTATGGTAGGTCACTGTCGGTGCCACCGCTCAAATTCAAATGTCACATATATTACATTTTATACTTAATATGTATTTTGTAATATTTTCAGGTGTGCTTCAGTTGCTGTTCTGATGGAAACATTGCAGTGTGGGACCTCCACAATCAGACTCTTGTCAGACAGTTCCAGGGACACACAGATGGAGCCAGTTGTATTGATATTTCAGCCGATGGAACCAAACTGTGGACTGGAGGATTGGACAATACTGTCAGGTTAGTTGATTAGTTAATTTCAAACTGGTTAAATAGTCAAGAAAAGGAGAAAGAGGAAAGAAAAGGAGGAAGATCTATTCCTCAGACTGACCTTCTCCTTCCCTCCTCATCGGATGCACATGCACAACATGTGGAATGGTGTGCAGTTTCAGAACACAGGTCCTCAGCCACATTCGGACACAATTAATAAATCATGGCAAAGTCAACCTCGTAGCGAGGGACCACTGAAGAAGAAGAAGAAGAGCTTATTAGTTAATTTAAAACTAATTTGGTTAGTTAATTTAAAATCAATTTGGTTAGTTAAATGTAAAACCAATTTGGCATTTATATGCTATTTCATTGTACTATTTTGTAGTCAGAGACCATTTTAGCTGTGGCTTTTGCATACTTACTATAAAGACGCATAGAATGCCTCACTCATTAGACATTTGTGTAAATGGCGAGTTTTAATTTAACTTCAAAAGTAAATTATTATTTGTGCTAATATTTTGGAAAAATTAATCTTAAAATATTTTTGTTTTGTAGATCTTGGGATTTGAGAGAGGGAAGACAACTACAGCAGCATGACTTCAGCTCTCAAATATTCTCATTAGGATACTGTCCGACAGGTATGGTTTATTCTATGCTTAAAATAAACTTATTCATGAATATCAATTACAAATTATATTTCATTTTTCAAATGTTACTTTGATAATGAAGTGTTTAGTTTCTTAATATTTATCAATGAATCAAATAATTAGAATATGTAATCAAAAATTGTTTCTAATATTTCAGTAGTACAGTTAAATAATTTACAATCTCTTAATTTCTCAGGAGAGTGGTTAGCTGTTGGCATGGAGAATTCCAATGTGGAAGTATTGCATGCAGCGAAACCTGACAAGTATCAGCTCCATCTCCACGAGAGCTGTGTTCTCAGTCTGCGGTTTGCTTCTTGCGGGAAGTGGTTTGTTTCAACAGGAAAGGATAACCTGCTCAACGCCTGGAGAACACCCTACGGTGCCAGTATATTCCAGGTAAGCTTTCATAATTTATTTCTAAGAATGACGCAAATATTTGGGATCTTGGTTATTAAATTATTATCCTTAAAGTTGGACGCCATTGACATTGTGTTTAAGTAGTGATAATGTGTTTTATTTTAGGATTATTCGTGTAATGTTAGTAATGATTTTTCAATCTAAAGTCCTAATTGAATAAAAGGTATTTATTTAAAATTACATTTGTATATTATTTAGTTTACCAGTTTGTTTGTGGAAATGTCACATTATTCAAAGGGACGTGTTGTGAAGTTGAGATGCCCCAGCTATTATCACACATGTAATATACTAGCTATCAGATAGTATACTGTAAGATAATACTATTTATTCTAGCTATATTTATTTAATTAGTCTTAGCGTCTGGTATTATAAAACATGCAGCGCTTTGTAAAAAATATCTAAAGTATAACAATATTATAATTGTGAGGTGAATTTGAACTCAATTGAAATGAAATAATAGTCTGCCATTTTGTTTCAAATGTAGATTATACATATTTTGTTTGTATGTATCCTAACCAATCCCTCCAAGGTGTGCACGATTTGGTATCATAGTGCATGCAAAAATATATAACCCGCAGACAATTTCTTCAACAAACTTCTTCGTGTACTGCCTTCTATTGAAAGTTGGCAACCATGTTCCAATATATTGATTTATCTTGTATAAGATAACTGACATTTGGACACTGAACCATGTTATACAGCCAAGAAAACCTCTTTCTACCTACGCCTCTGCCGCCTTTTATCCGCCCCTGCATATTGAGTTGTAAAATATCATAATTTTTACTGCGGAGAATGTGTTCTTATAGTGTACAGCTTTCCTTCAGAGTTGTTATTAATTATCTTGTGTAGCCTTATACCGGTATGGAAATTCTCATTTTCTCCCCCAACGCACAAATAATCGCATTGGTCCTTAAAATTGCACAAATAATTTTTTAGGCGCACGCCGTGACCAAACTTAGAGGGAACATTGGTCCTAACATAATTATTTTCAATGAACTCTTTTATTTCATGTGATTTTGGCATTTGTAGTATTCCAAGCAAATTGTAAATTATCCTAGTCATCAATCATCACTCAATCCAAAAACTGTAGTCGAAATCATCATCACTAATATATTATAATGCTAAGATGTAATATTAGTTTATGATTCTAAACAATTGAATAATGGGTATTTTTTTATTTTACAGTCAAAAGAATCTTCATCAGTTCTCAGCTGTGATATATCTGCAGACGACAAATATATTGTGACAGGCTCGGGAGACAAGAAGGCAACAGTCTACGAAGTGATTTATTAAGCACAAGTGCACATTAGAAGATAAATGTGATATATAATATAATAGACTCTACCAGTGATAGGACTTTGATTTTTTCATTGTGAGAACATTACAGAAATCCATTTACTACTTGTATCTATGAAAACTAGAACTCTTACGCGGTGCATTTTTGTTGTTTTAATTTTTTTTTAAATAATAAATGAACAGTGACATTGCAAAAATAAAGTTATTTATGTATAATAAGTGTTGAATGTTTTAATTTGAATAGAAAGTGCAACTCTGTAGAAGTGAATATTGAAGATTATCATTTAGTGGATCTTGTTATGTTTAGTTTGGATTCCCAGGAATGTGTTTAATTGTACATTGACACGGAGTATCGCTTCTTAAGAATGTGGTTTGTGTATTGAAATTAATATTACACAATGAAATGTTAGCAAAGATTAATTATATATGAATATAATTCAGTGTCTTATTGTTTGACATTACCTAGTGAATTTAGAAGATGTGTATAAATATTTTATCTCGATTAAAGCTATTCTTTTACTTGTAAATCATGTAAAAAATATTTTTATGGAATAATATTGCAAATATAGTTCGATTTTCGAGAATAATAAATATCTCAAATTAGAAAATATTGTTATGTAATTTCCAAATGCAATATCAGTTTATCATCGGAGGTTTGCTATCATTTTTCATTATCTATTTTTGAAATAGTGTTCTCAGTTTTATTAGCACTTAAGATTTTGGAAAGTACCTACCTAAGTATAATCAGTAAATCAATGTAACATTTTCAAAAATGACTAAACGTGTTTTATTTCTCAACACCTGTTTGTAAAAACCTCACAGTGCCATTTCGTTTAGCGGCTGTAATTTCAATTGTCGGTACTCAAATTGTAATAGCTAAGTTATGTCAACAGTGAAATGTTTATTTGCGATTAATATTTATGTTAATAAACAAGATGATGACAGTATTGCTTTGAATTGAGTCAAATTTATCTTAATGTTTGAGATGTAATATTATTTTCATGCTATTATTGTTACTGCTATTTTATTTCAATATATAGTTTCACATTTATTATATGAGAAAGTAAAATCTTAAACAGTTTTCTTATAGAAAATATTATAGATTGTATGTTACATAACTTACACGCTACATACTTTTTTCTACCCTGTCGCTTGCGCTCTGAAGATGAGGTCTATCCCCCAGAAACTTATCATTATTTTTTTAATGCGTTAAGTAATTATCTGATTATTTTTATGCTAATTATGTTAAAATCACGAGCCAACATTATTACCTACATCTGTCATTCCTTAACAGTAGCTTTTGTGTATGTACGCGTAAAAATATACATTTTTCAAAATATCAATCGAGAAGATTAACCAGAATTTTAATTTATTTTAAGTTTTATTAGAAAAATACACTTTATTTTCTAATTACTGGTATATAATAAATATCTTAGTTCTTTAAGGAGTATGTAAATTTTGTACATTGTCAGTGTTGTGAAATTGTATGTATTTTTGAAGCCATGACAATTATTACAGCAAATGCTTTGGCGTCTTGTATATTATATGGACATTTGTGATTGTTTTGGAATGCCTATGATTTATGGCCTAAGTACATTAAAGTTGTAGAGAAAACAATTTTTATATACCATTTTTGTATATTGACATTGTCTAACAATGATTCAGTCTTGCATTTGCTATTTGTCATACAGTAGTTACGAGCTCTCAAAACACTTTTATGCGAATTATAGTATAAATTAAATTTTGCACGTTAAGGTTTTTGTATCATACATTATCGTTGAATATATTATTTTATATATTGTGATTTTCTTTTATATTATGTGTTTGATTTTGTATCATAGTCTTGGAGTAATATAAAATTGACTGATTCACAATACATGTTGTCTAGGTAAGATGCTCGTAGGAACCCTAGAATTTGAGATGTAATGTGTCTAAATGCATAATTGTTCCTATGCTTATGAAAAATGTTTGAATCATTGAAAATAAACACTTCAAAAATAAATAATTTGTTATCATTTCTTCAATTTTATTTTAATCACAAAGGTATATCGATCAATTAGCACAAAAATGAGCATTAGTTATTTAAGTGAGTTTATTATTTTTTTGTGCCCCTTTGATTCAATATTTACATCATTGGTATGATAGACTGCCTTCAGATTGTCGATCTGCTTGACTTTCATGCACCATTGAGGTCATCGAGACACAATTCATTGTTCTTTTACAGTGGTAATGTCAGAACTCATGTATTAGCTAACTCCGCAATTCTCAGAATGCATTCTTTGGGGAATAAATATGCAGAGGTAGTCAACATTTTTGATATAAATTTAACTCTTTATAGGACAACATTATTACAAATTTTTTGTCTCAACTTACTGGTGACGGATAAATTGATTTACTTCACATTCTATATTTATTTTTAATTTTGATTATGAAAAACCATGCTGACATATAATTTATTTCTTTGTGTATTGCACTTCTGATGAAATTTTCTGTGATTTTACAAATTATGTTAATGCCTGAATAGGATGTGTATAATAATAATAATAAATATTGAAGTATCTATGTAAGGTCTATCCTAAATCAAATAAATTAGAAATAAAAATAATACGTCATAGTTTTGAAACGAAAGCGATTTGAGAGTTTATTACAGTAGTGTAACTACGCCAAAGCAGCCAATGCGGTGTATTGGGACCCGCGCTAGGTCGGGGCCTGAAAGGTCCGCGCCTTATAATAATTTTGGTATTGATACATTTTCAAGTATCGTTACTTTTCCCAGCGCTAATAATTTTTAAAATTCACACGCAAGAAATGCAGTTATAAAATTTAAAAAATCTTTTCTCACTTGTGTTACGAAAATACATGAATATATTAACAGTAGTAACGCGATAATAGGAGCAAGAAATTTTTTCCTTTATAAATACATAAATGGTTAAAATTATTTACCACCTTATTTTTTTCACGATATAAAGTAACCAATTTTGTTTATACTTTTAACACATAAATATTTTTATGTCTTATATATGTACATAATGCAATACATATTCGGGGGCTTTCCATTTTGCTTTGGGGTCCATTGCCTTTTTTGCATTGAGGTCCAATCTTTGTAGTTTGCCGCTGTGTTTTGATATTGAACCAGACAACGATTTTAGGACATGCACAGAAGAAAGACTATTTTCTTTTTTTCTTATTCTTTCTCAGATGCTGATTTAGAACTGCCAGAAAGTAATTACAGATGTCTTATATAAGCAGAATAACGACATGTGTTTCTATATGTGAAATTATGTGGGAATTGGTCAGACGATTTTTTACCGTTAAATATGAAATGTTGTATATGGGCCTTTATTTAAATGGATTCCCGGTTATACATATTTGTAATATACATGTTCTGACTTTTCTTAACAAAATATTCAATCACTGTCATTCTGCATGTTTTGTCGTAACAAGTGGCTTAGTGTCATTTAATAAATAAATATTAGGTTTGATAAGAAAAAAATTACAGTTTTAGTTTTCTGAATTCTGACTAATTAATATTTTTCAATGAATGTCATTGTGTCCATGTTAATATTGTTTTAAAATGCATTATTCAGTTTATATTTTGGTAATATTGACTTTGTTTTTTTTTTTATTAGTTTTGCTTCAAATTGGGCTATTGAATTAATGAAGGAAAGAAAGCAAATAAGTACAATTTTTGTGAGTTGAAAACAGGTAGTAAAGCAGAAACTGCTCGTAAACTAAACTAAACACTGCATTTGGGGTGGATTATTAAGGAATGAATAGTGCAATATCAGTTCCAAAAATTTCATGCTGGGGGCGAGATGCCTTGAAGATGAAAAAAGTCATGGGCATCATTCAACCGCGCACAATAATTCAAGAGCTTGTACAAAAGTTAGGCTATAATTATCTAATAGTTCTGGACTACTTACAACTAGGAAAGTCAAATCAAAAAAGCTTGAAAGTGCGTGCTGCATAAACTGAATAGAAACAAAAAAACCGCCTTTACAAAGTTTGTTGAACCACGAAACATCGTCCCACTCCATACTCACCAGACATAATATCACTTGTTAAAACATTTTCTCAACTTCTATACGAAATAAGGTACAACTAAGGTGCTGCCGAAAGTGTATTTCGAGATTTTATTAACTCCAGAATTTTACACCACCGGAATAAATAAATTTGTAATTAATTGGCAAAAATGTGTCGATTCTAATGTTGGTTATTTCGATTAATAAGGTTCATTAATAAGTTAATAAAATATACTTAATTTTAAAGTAATTTTTCATACCATTCTTTAAAGTTATTAAATTTTCAGATAAAAAATTTGACTATTTCAGATGATATTTATATGCATCGGATCCCGTTGCAGGGTCTTGTGTCCTGATAATGGATCCTGCAATGGGATCCGAAATGTTGGCCGGAAAGGTCAGATATACACAACAGATTAGTCCAGAAAACTGTACACAGAAGATAAATAGATAGTAGGTTGCAACTATTCAAGCTTCATAGTAGGTACTTTATCTGATTTCAAAACATATTCATATATATTAATTAGGTACTCCAATAAATTAATCAATTTTCTATTAATGGATTAATTTAATTACAACACACATTTTATTTCATTACATTACATCATTACATTATATTAATATGAAGAAATGTGGAAAGACTAGATATGAGTTATTTTATTAAATTAATTATTTTTCTGATACTTACAAGATTCTAATTATTAGTCTCATCTTGAAAGCATATAGAATTTTTCGAATTTCTATATGCCTATACAGGGCCAATTTGAAACGCCGGGCAAAAGGAAAAAGGGGCGCTCAAGAAAAGAGTTGGACGACTTTGATATTTGTGCCATTCGACAAAAAATTCATTTTTTGCCGCCAAATATGGGGACGGTTTTAAGAACAGCGCCTTAGTAGATACATGCGTGTAGGATCAAACGAATTAATTTAGAATAAAATTGAAACTTATGATTAAGGTGGACTCTGCTTTACCGGAAAATTAAAATTAATAAAGGAAAATTTATAATAGCGAATGGGCAGGTTTAAAACAGAGATATGTAATGAATATAGATATAAGAAATTCAGAGTGCGATTTTATAGTAGATGGATTCACATGTACCAATTATAATTGTATGAAAAGTTGTAATAAAGAAAAAAATCTCCATATATGATCGAATGTGTGATCTTGAAAAACTATGTAATTACTAAGTTGTATAGAGATAAGCTTAAACGTAATTAATCAGAGGAAAACAATATGTACTGGTCCACTATTACACTGGACCTGGAGTTTTAGTGAACATGATAATGTTAAGTGGTTATTTAGATGAGATGGACAATGAGAATGTTAAGTGATTAACTTATTATTTAACTTGCCATCATGCTATTTCTCCGTGGGGGTAGACAGAGAGGTTAGAGCGCTACACTCTTATATCTTGACATACAGTTTTCGCCTCATCCACATTCATACATCTTCTCATACAAGCTGACTGATTATTGAGACTTCTAACGTGACCATTCTCCAGTACTGGTTTACCTAGTCTTCCACGGACGTACTCTATTTCTGGTGCCATCAACACTTGCGTCATATATTTTCCTTACCATTCTATCCTCATTCATCCGTTCCATATGACCAAACCACCTTAGTGATCCTTTCTTAATCTTACTCACTATACTAAGATCAACTTTACATTATTTCCTTATTTCTTCAATTTTCACAAGAATGGACTATAATTATTTATAAAATCCTCTTAATCATAAGGGCGACCAATGATGCAATTTGGTATCCAAAGCTTCTGCTGGGATTCTGAAGTGTTGGTCTCAGAATTCGGAAGAGGTCATGAGAACGGTTCTTTGGGAAAAACCTATCAGAAAGCCTAGAACCATGACTGTCATTTGAACTCAAGAAGATAGTCAGCCGGTCAACACAGTTCACTTTAAACAGTCGACACAGCCCGTTCGAAAAATGGTAAGAATGTGCTTGAGAAATCAAGAGGATTTGTTCGGGAATTGAGATAGTCTATCACTGAATCCAAAAGCCAGTCAAGAAGTTTGGAGACCAGCTACGAGCAGCTCGTCATCACGCAGTCAGCAGTCCTGCCCGCCGACAGGAAGCCCAGGGAACAGTTACGAGCAGCCAATTGTCAGCTGGCTGCCCTGCCTGATGTCAAGAATCTGAAGCCAGCAACGAGCAATAAGGGTGGACCCGCAACGAGCAGCCAGTCGTCAGCCAACCATCCTGCCCGCTATTATGTCAGTCGGGGCACAGCCACTCAGTCAACGGGAGCAGTCATCGGCAACGCCGCATCACCCGGCCAAAGACCAGGTATATAGAGGAAACCATAAGGTAGATCAAGTTAGAATTAAGTAGAGTTAAAAATTTAAACTCATTCGAAAATATAGTAGAGAATGAATAATCGATCCTTGTGTCATCTTTAAGTATTCACCCATTTCCCTCTCATATCATAGTACAAAATAAAACTAAAAATACCTCAGAAATGAATCGCAGAGCGAAACATTTTATTATGAGAGTGCGGGGTGTCGCCCTAATGATTAATTACGAGCTTCTATCTTCTTCCATTTCTAATCAAACCCTCCACTATGAATGTGTTCAGCTTAACATCTATTATTATTATTTAAGCCTGGCGATATGATAAGTAAAGCCTGATCTATTATCGAATAACTTAGATTTTTATACCATCCCTTTTATTTTCAATGACCTTTATTTTAGTATTTTTTAGAATAGAATTTATTTTCACAACTTAATATTTTTAGTCTATAGAATTCTACGCTTACTTAAGGCTTTCTATGGTTATTCAAATCACGAATTCAAAACAATTCATAATATTGTTTATGGTTGAATTCTGTCAAATGTCAATTTTATTACATTTGTAATTTAGTAAAAAAGATATTATTAATTTAATTTCACATTTACTTTTTGAAGAATTATAAAGATGAATACTTCATTACAGATGGCGATACAAAGTACCGCTGGTGCTATTCCAGTGCGTAATGATAAAGGTATTATTACGTTGCATTTCGTTAATATTTTTGTTATTATTTTCATTTTACTTGTAAACGTAATTTCAAGGTATGCAAATAACATAGAATTTCAGTTAATTTGTTGTAAAACTTATACTTATGATTTTTGAGCACCTCTTTGCAATTTAACCTCTAAATTGGTCAGTTTCAATTAATTGGTATTACCCATGACTGTAAAACCCGACATTTGGGGCTGGAGTTCCTAAAAATGCTATATTGCAGAGGAGAGCGTCTCATTGTTGATATATAGTTTTCAATCTCTGGAACGTGGATAATAATATGTGGTATCTTTCCTATTTCAATGGAATATGCAATATTCACTCTTTTGTTTCTTCCTATTCTTAATCAGGGTTTTTTTTAAGTCTATGTGAAATTAATTCTCCCGACCTTTGAACATCACTCTCTCCTATATGGAAAAAAAAAAATAATAAAAACAGTCTAAAAGTGACCATTTTGTTTTAAAAATTTCAGGTGAAGTGTCCATGCAAAAAGTGAAAGTTCAGAGATATATTTCTGGAAAAAGGCCCGAATATGCCCCTGCTTCATCATCTGATAACGATTCGGATGCGGATGACTTTATGGACCAGCAGAAGCTGGAGAAGAGACACCAGTTCCTCCCACAAGTCATAAAAGAACCCAATGATGAGAAGATGGATGTGGAGTCAGATAAGGAGGTACAATTTATGCAATTCATATTCAACATATCAATATCCATTGTGTCATATATTAGGGATACTTCCACCTGAAAATTATAACTAAGCAAATAAGCAAAAACATTGTGGTAAACCTATACACTGTAAAATTAAGTATAATTGATTTGATTGATGTGTTGAATTGATAGCGATTTTTCTGGAACCGTGCCTTTATTGCTTTGTATGACAAAAGTGAATCTGATTTATTGCACGCAAGTTAAACAAGTGAGTTTTGAAAGTATAGTAGGCACGGAGTTGAAATTAAGATTGGTACTAACTTAATGGATTTTAACTGACTTAAAAGTATGTTTTATTTCTACCTTTAAGACGTATATGAGTTAAGTTAAGCAAAGTGTTGTACATAAAGCCGCCACTGACGCCATTTACGAAAATAGTAAGTGTCGTTAGTGGTAAAAATGATTATATGTCAATAGTTGTAGTTTTCAATTGATATCTGCTCTTGGAAACATTTTTAAAAGAATCACTTTTAACCTGACTTACAAATAAATAATATTTGTAATTTGGTCTAATGGTAAGACCAAATTGCAAATAACCAAATTAACCAATTCATCGGTGTTCAAGTTTTATCCTAGTAGGCTATCAATTTAGTGCTGCTTTCAATGCACAAGCTCTTAGCTTGTTTTAAAAATTAGTGATACTATTTGTGACATGTATTCTGCGTATGAGTTTTGGATATAAAAATAAATATACAAGTTATAAAAATAAAATTTGTGACAGACTGATGATCCCCGTTTGCGGCGCTTGCGTGCAGCTCGCTCCGCACCAGCCCTTGAGGACGGAGAAGAAGGGAGGAGGCGGCACACAGTGGAACCAGAAGTGCTAGTGACGGAGACCGTGGAGCCTGAAATTAGAGACCGGGAGGGAGACAGAAGAGGGGGTGACCAAAGCAGTGATGACAGCTCTGTTGAGTCTGATGAGGAGTTGGATGAGGAAGAGATTGAGCTTAGGAGGTAGGTGGAATTAAATTTGGGTCCCGTATATATTAACAATGTCAAATTTTAACATAAGTGAAAAGGAAAACAGCTTCGGTATTTGTGATAGAAAAAAAAAAATACAATAATTCCTCAACTTACATAAATTTGACTTAAGTAAATTCAGAGACAGATAACTTTTCACCCTGCCCCCATGCCCAATCCCACACACACATATTAATCGTGACATGCAGGCCCGCACTGGCTATTGCAAAATTAACTGAGGGTCTTGAACTCTATTGAAATTGTAATGAAGAGCGCGTATTATTACTTTTTTTTCTCAAGGAATTCATTCAAACATAAAGTGAATATGAAATAAATTTAGTTGAATACTTTCTATAAAACACCAGGGCAGTGCAGGATCATCTTGTACTCAGAAAAAGCAACATCAGTTGTTTTTTTATCGTCATTATATTTTTTGATAAATAATAATATTATTTAATATTTTGTCATATTTATTTATTAATCGTTTGAATCCTTATCCATTAAGGAAACTGCTTCGTCAAAAGCTCATGTCCCGAGCAGTTGAGGATGAGAAGGAAGTGTTGGAGAAGGAAGAAGAGGGAATACTTCCTGGGGTGGCTCCTCCTGTCCCAAGATCGGATGATGATGATGATGAAGACGCAGAAGACGATGAATACACAGACAGTGAAGAGGATACAGGTATTTATATCATAGCTGCAGATTCTATTTAATATTTGTTACTAATTTTGCATTGTGAAAAATGGACGTACATGCATTATGGGATACTTAAGTTCAATATAAATATATTTTAAGGTCCTGAAAATATATTTATTTATTATTTATTATTATTATACGTGCCTTATTCAGGCACTAACATATATATTTTTAAAATAATAGAAAATCTCATCACAAGCGCAATACACAAAGAAAAAAATTATATAATATCAGCGTATTTTCTCATAATCAAAATTGTAAAATAAAAATATATAAGAAATATGATGTACAGCAATTTATTCACCACCATTGAGTTGAGACACAAAAAATTGTAATAATGTAGTCCTATAAACAGCAAAAATGTCGACTATTTCCGTATATTCATTGCCCAAAGAATGCAATTTGGGGACTGCGGAGTTAGCTAATGCGTGTGTTCTGACATTACCACTGTAATATAACAATAAATTGTGTCTCGATGACCTTAATGGTGTGTGAAAGTCAAGCAGACCAACAATCTGGGGGCACTCTATCATACCATTGATGATCCTGCATAGAAATATAAGGTCGGTCATCATACGTCTCACTGATAATTTTAACAATTTCAGATGGCTAAGGAGATAATCATAATTGATATCCTCAGAGCGTATATTTAATTTAAAATCAATGAATCTTAAAAACTTTCTCTGGATTCTTTCAACGGCCTTCGAGTGACCAATGTAGTGGGGCGACCATGTGACCAAATTATGTCTAGAGAAGTGTAGAGGACTTAACAAGTGTGCAGGTCTGAAAAGTTTTTTGCAGTCTGCAAAACAAACCCCAACATTTTGAGACCTTTATTAGCAAACAAGTGACGTATAACCGTCTCAGAATTCAGTACAACAACTCGTACAGAATACTGTTTGAGTTGGCGCATTATTGCAGTGCTTCTACAATGTTTACTGAAGGCCGTATACATGGATTCGTTCCGCTTCTGAGACATCGAGTTGCGGGCGTAAAGATGAAAGCTGGTTCCCTGACCAGAGAATGATAACACGTACAGAATAGCTACATATACAACAATGGCTGTAACTGAAGTAGTTATATATGTAATATTTATATTTTGTGTGTGTATGTATGTGTGAACTTTTTATTTTTTATTTTTATTAATATTTTCCTTGGTTTTCTTTTTCTTTTTCTTTTTCATAGCATTATATTTATTTTATAACTTTAATGTATAACATAATATGTATTATCTCTATGGCGAATCGGGTTAAAAAAAAAAAAAACCTGATCACGCTGGAATAATCACATTATTATTATTATTAGTCATCGAATCAGTATGGGAAATGAGTGATAATTTACTGTCAAATATTTTAACATTTCTGGAGTGAATGATGTTACATTTGAATGCATGTGTCCCCGTGTGTGTGCCCACCATACTCCCGTTGGCCAATGAAATGCCCGCTGTATGGAAAACATCTATGTGAAGTCAAAATGGCGAGCTGTCCCTTTTTGGGAGAGAGCTGGCGCTACGTGCAGCTCCAGCCACAAAGTGGGAGAGAATTTTAGCAACCATATTGTGGCTAGTGACAAAAATGGGCAGAGATGGATCTTTGTCATAGGTCACCAAAGGAGAAGTTATCGACACTTGGCTTGGCTCTGCAGAGAGACACAAAATCATGACGGTTTTTCACGGTATCTTGGACCAGGAAAAATACTGCGACCTGGTTTGTGGTGACCATGAGAAGGAGATATGTATAAGCTGATGCATAAAAATGTTAATAAGATGCCTGTGAATGTCTGCTCATATTACATTTGTACTTCATTATACTCTTCTCTACACGAGTCTCCGACTCTCATAGAAAAGTAAAAAAGGAAAAAAAAATAGTTTGGTGAGACTTTTTGAAACCTTTTGAGACGTTTGGTGGGAAGCAAGAGAGTGCATGTCATGAGAACAGAATTGGATATTTGTATTGTCAGGAAAAATGTATAATAAAGAATGTAAAAAATGAAAATAAAATATTGTGCCTTCATTTAAAATTTCTTCATCTTATATCATTTAATAGAATCAGCGATAACTTTGTAGAGTTACATCATAATGGTTGTATATTCCCGTTGTCTTGTCTCCTATATTTATGTGTAGTTAGTTGAATACTTCACCTGTCGATGAGAGTTACTGTTCCTCTCCAAACTCGAGTAGTGCTAATAAACTCAAGTAGAGTAATAATATTGTTTCATTTATATTTCTTCATCTTGTCTATTGTCTTCTTCTCTACCGTGCATTATTGTCTTATATCCTCATTTTTGCTAGTGCAGTTGATTGTACAATGATGTACGGAGGAGCTACTACTAAAACATACATATACGGTGTGTATCGCTGTTCCTCATAAAGCATAAAGGCACAACTACTTAAAGTCTGATATTCTCAATGGTTCTGTATGAAGTTGAAATGGATATTAATCTCAATGAAAGAAAGAAATATGCTTAACATCTTTGTGATGTATCAGGTTGATGAAAAAATTTGGATGTTTTTTTTTTTACAATAAATAATTAATTTTTTTTATTAATTTAATCATCAATATAATTTCCCTCGTTTATTATGACTGTCACCCACCTTTGTATTAGCTTATTTATTCCATTAAAATACAATTCGAGAGGGATGTTTTTACCTGCGCTATGGTATCAAATTTTTAGTTATTTAGCTAATTTTGTAATGACCTAAATAAGTGAAAGTCGGATGGAGCAAAGTCTGGAGAATACGTATAGTTCATGTCAACCGCTGTCTAGCCGGTGGCGTTGTCCCGGCGTTCTATCCGCCGAAGCCAGAATGCAACGTAACAATGTACTATGTCTCAAATGAAATCATTTTTGTGTCCAGGTCCCCGACTGAAGCCAGTGTTTGTGCGAGCAAAGGATCGCCTGACAGTTATTGAAAGAGAGAAGGCTGCGCAGAAGCAAAAACAGACAGAAGCAGAAGCCAAGAGAGAAAAAGAAGATAGGAGGAGGGAAGCATTGAGATTGGTAGAGGAATCTGTGAGAAGGGAACTGCAGGATAAGCAAAAGGTCAGTTTTGTATTTTCGGATAGTGATATTTAAAAATATTAAAATGGCTTTTAATACAGAGTATACATCATATTACACTGTATTCTTTTATTAATTCTTTAATTTACTTTATAGATAAATACATATAAACAGATAGGTACATACTATGTACTATAATAATTAAAGATTTTTTTAAAAATGATGTTATTTTTAAAAAGATGGATATTGCTATTATAACTTTGAAAAAAAAAATTTTTTTTTTAATAAGAGCAGATAGTTGCGTAGAAACGGTGATAAAAAAATAATGATTTTAACTCTACATTGCCCAATTTTTCTTTTTTTGATTAAAAAATATTTTCATTATTGTTTTTTAGTGTAGATTTTAGGAAAAATAATTGAAAAAATGAGAAAAAAAGTTATATTTCTGCTTTATTTTTACTTTTTTTGGTATGTAGATAATATGCTACATCGGGCATCAATGGTTTGAAAAGAAGACTACAAAAATTATTCAGCTTTTAATACAATTGCGTGTTTTAATGATGAAAATTGCAAAAACAATTATTTTTATTCACACATAAATGAACAGCACATTTCGTACATTTTACAAACATAAAGCCTTTACATTGAGGCATTTACATCTTGTCTGAATTGTTGTAAATTTTATGGTATCTAAGTCTTTAATAATATTCTCTTCCGTTTTAATTGTATCTAATGACATTCGATTCAGATTTATTTTGTCAAATTTCCTTTGGTGGCCATTTATGGAACTAAATGATGTTAGTTAGTATGTAGACAATGCGTGGGTCAGACACTGACCCACGGGTCATAGGTTCGCCATCACTGGCCTAGGCAAGCGCTCCGGCATGACCATCCATAGCTCGCTCTGTATCACGTGTGGGGCATATTATGTAATATATTACTTTTGATCATAAACTGGCGTTTTAAATGCATATTTGTTATTAATGGGAGCAAAATCTGTATCTCGGAGATTATCCCGAATCGAAAATCTTATAAAAAAATTCCATTGATTGCAATTAAATAGTTTCACTGTGAAGCACTCAGCATGTGATAACACTCGAGAAAGCATGTGAATAATTAAGAACTTCAATCATCAAAAAGAAAACAAAATTAATTTTGTCCTTGTAAAAATTAGAAAAAACTATACTTTCCTGTGCAAAATTTAATAAGGCAATATGAAGCGATTTTGATTAACAATTCATTTTGATTTACCGTGTACATCCATTGTTTTTTTTGTTTTACTTATTTAATCTTAAATATATATTACATATATCAATTCCATTTTGTGACATCCAATATTCATTTATTGCATTTCATATAAAAAAGGATGTTATTTTTAAATATTTTATTAATTATATTTTTGTTTATTTTATACACATGAATTTCATTAAATGAAAAATCTATTAAAAAATCTCTTGAAAAATGGTTAACAAACTTAAATTTTATACTGGATCTGAAATGAGCCACCATCATTGGATGTATTTTGTTTGGACCCACCGGACTATATGGGTCGATGATCCGAAGTTATTGAAAAAAAAATTAGGATAGGACTTGATTTAGTTGATTATTTATAATATTTTGGTTAATTTTGTATATATTTTTTGGTATTTTCCGAAACCGGTTGGTGAACATAATTAACTCAGTGGTTAAACACAAAGTTATTGAACAGATAATAGATATCTCATAGAGACAGAGCTATTTTCCATTAAGTATAATAAAAAAATAGCTTCGTCTCTATAATATATGTATTATTATTTTTGAAGGTGAAAATCGAGTAATTGTGTGTTCTTGAACATATTCAAATATTACAAAGTTAATGAATTATTTATTATTAAACATGAATAATTATGTATGTGTTTTTGTTAAATATTTAAAAATAGATTCATAATTGTTAGACGTGATGTGTGACAAATTGCTTCATAGACTGAGAAGATACTTCAGAATTCTTGGGTCGGCACATTATATTTTCATTGTTAAATTCTTTGTAGAATATTTTACTAAGAAACTCAATGGTGTCTTGCTTTACTTGCATACTTTAAAATGACATATTATCTGACTGCTTTTGTTTTTTTTAATTATATTTAATTTTATCTAGTCACTGATATGTTTTTATTATAATCCAGCGAGGCAATATTCAAATGCTAAACATATATATATATCCAGACACAAGTATCTGTGTATTATACGAAACAAAAGGTCCTAAATTTAAAATATCACCAAGAGTACCTTTGATTTCGTAGATTTAGATTTTAGGTAGTTGCATCATGATATCTATTGCAGAAGGTATCATGATACAACTTCCGGAAAGTTTCAATTATTCAAAACTTTCTTCAATCATAACTAGGAGACCGCGAAACCACTCTCTGTTAAATAGTTTTCATATATTTGTATATATAACAGATTTTGTGGATACTATAGCTCCCGTAGTTTGTATCAGATTTCGATCAAATTTTTCTAAAACATTCGCTTGGCAAATATCCTAGCAAAGTTTGTTAAATAGCTATTCGTTACAAAATTTATGTTAAGAAAAAATAAAAACACACCGTTACACAGTCAAAATCTACCCGATTCTTGCAGAAAGCGTTGGAAAGAATTTTTTTGTGAGGATTTCAAAATGTCTATAATTTTTTATCAAATTACATTTATAGCTACTTTAGGTATCGGGTAGTCTAGTTTATACAAACATATTTTAGCTACATATTACTATTATGCTTTTTGTATGTTCAAATTGAGACTTTTCCATCAGCATGAACATTTGCAGACACTGAAATTTTGTAGCGCTTTTTTGTCACAATATTTTATGACTTTTCTGTGTCGTAGATGAAATTTGTCCGCAAATTGTATATTGTCATTTTATATTTTATGTGTGCATCGTAAAGAAAAACTCATTCATCCCTGAGTTATTCATTTTTTATTTATCCATTGTTGGGAAATGTATTGTTCTGTTTGACAGGTTGATACAGAGAGCAACATTAACGATGTCTGTACGGATGATGAAAATGATGAAGTGGAATACGAGGCTTGGAAACTCAGAGAGATGAAAAGAATCAAGAGGGACAAAGAAGAAAGAGACACGTAAGTAGCGACAAAATTGTGATTTTATAATTTATTTTATTAGTCGAGATAGAAAAATTATACGTACATATTTTAATCCTACCTTTGTGTATTATGGTATAATATAATTTTTTTAAATTAATTATTTTTCAGGCTCGAGAAAGAAGCTTTAGAGATTGAAAGAATGCGCAACATGACAGAAGAAGAGCGAAGATTAGAGGCGAGAATAAATCCTAAAGTGGTTACCAATAAAAGTGCCAAAGGAAAATATAAGTTCTTACAAAAATATTATCACAGGTTAGTTATGTATTTTTTTATACATTTTTATCTATTAAAAATCTTAAACACAAATTCATCACATTAACCATATACTTCGATGATGGAAAAAAAATGGATTCGATTTGTTATGGCAATTTAAAAAAAATTGTTAGTGGCTCCTCTGGTTCTTTGCAAAATCTGTTTTTGTTATTTAATTTTTGTATGTTGTGACGTATGCGACCTTATGTCGGTACGTCCACCGAGTATTACTCAAGATAGTGCATGAGATTATAGGGTCTCCAATGTCTAGAACTGAATACTTACTCCCATCATCAGCCATGGACAGCTATTCTAGGGAAAATAGAGAAAGTGATACAAATTACTATAACCAAAGAAACAAACAACTTGATCGAATAAATCAAATATATTAGGGATTAATATATAAATAAATAAAACCTCGACATGGAAGCATATCATACAAATATAAGCTGGACTCAAATTGGTGATTAAAACTACATCTTTCAAATTTACGTTTAGGTTAATAGAGAAACAATGACATTCACAAGTCGTTCTGACACATCTTGACAGTTAAATCTGAGTTTCTTCATCCATTTTAAATCGATCACAGGTCCAAGTCCAAGCTTTGCAACACCGGATCAGTCAAATATATTAAAAGAAACAAATATTACTTGCGTCACTGCAACAGTGTTCTCCCATTAAAGCGTTGCACAATTTTTCCATACAGCAATTATGTCTTTCCTCCGTTGACAGTCATCCATGATAGATTGCGTAGTTTAAATAAAACAGAAAAAAGCAGCAGGGTATTCCTCCCGGTTCAAAAACAAATAGGTAGATCATGGCGTCACTGTGTGCGTGACCGCCAACAGTGAAATCGCCACTAGAAAAGGGATCATCCTTATCATACACACACACTTATCTTAACCAATTTATAGATTGCATAAATGCCAGTTAATGATTATATTTACCCTTTCCTGATAAATTGAAATTACATTTTGATGATCCTTACGGAGTCCTTCAACTGTGCGTATCGCTCGTTTACCACAAAAAATATGTGCCTTTCAATCACCCGCTAGTGTTGTGGTTCGCGCAGATTACTACCATAGATTCCTAGGGTTGGGATAGGTACTAAAATGTACAGTGAAAATCGTTGAAATGGGGACCAAAATGTATATTTTTTAAGGAGAACACATTTTTATTACTCAAAAGTATTTGAGATTCAACGCAATATATAAAGCTGATTGCTTTTAAAAATGAAATAATAAATGTATCAATTATTAAATATACAGATATAAGTTCTACATTTGTCATAATTGTAATCGTAATCGGTTGCTGTAGTGGAATGGTAACACGTTTCCTTGTATAAGAAAAGGTCCAGGTTCGAATCCCGGCAGTAACTAAATGTTTTTTCGATAAATAGATTTTTTCTGTATGTCTTTCTAGTTGTTTAATTTAATTTGTATTATCAAAATATATTTTCATGTTAAACAAATTAAAAAAAAAATAGCAATGGACATCTTTGAAGTCTTACTAATTGAAATGGTCATAAAAATGTTATACAAATAAAATATACACAAGGTAAATTTATTTATTATTAGCAGCATTTATTTTAAACCCTTAATATGTATATTTATTACAATAGACTTTTTACTAATTCCAGGGGTGCTTTCTATCTGGATAAGGATGAAGATGTCCTCAAGCAAGATTTCTCAGGGCCTACGCTGGATGATCACTTTGACAAGAGCGTATTACCAAAGGTATTTTTATTTTTCTTTCAAATTATGCATATTTTTATAATTTTTTTATTGTCTTTATTATTTGTTTTAGATTTCACATTACTATTAAATTCATTTAAATCATTAGTTCCTGCATTTGTCGTGTGGGTTGTCGAGTTCATCCGACGAGCCGACGTCACCCTCGTAACGAAAGGACCGCCGAAGAGAAGACTATTAAATTATTCAGATTAATTTAAAAAAAATCTCTACACATCATTTCTAAAACCATAGATTATAACATTGTTATTTTTAATTTTAAGTCAAAAAGCCTGTTTATGAAATTTTATTGAAAGAAATAATGCATTTACTTTTTATCTCAACAGGTAATGCAAGTGAAGAAATTCGGAAGATCGGGTAGGACAAAGTACACCCATTTGGTTGACCAGGACACAACTCAGTTTGATTCGCCATGGTCCACTGAAACACTGCCACAGAATGCCAGATTCCATGCTTCAGCCAAGGCAGGCACGAAGCAAGTTTTCGAGAAGCCTTCACTAAAGAGGGTTCATAAATGAATATCTCCCTTATTAATAGATATTGTTTAACGATAAAATAAAATAAGATAAGAATTTCATAAAAGATAGACAAATTAAACGTCCAATTGCTTATAAAATATTTCATCTTTGAGATAAATATTTTTCAGGTTTAACTGACATTGTTGTATGTGTGTGAATGTAAATAATATACTTAATTATTTTAAAAGATGAAAATATGATTTTTTTTTTATTGTAAATGATTTTGTTTATTTAATATTCAGTCCCCATTTGCAAAACAAAGGCATAATTTTTCAATGGATTATTTTCAGTATTTTAATAGGGAATTTATTAAATTTTATGAAAATAAAACTGATATGTGAATTAAATACAAGACAAGATCAATTATGTTTCTAATTTGAGTCACATTAGAGCGCAGTTTGTAGCACATATGTGAACTATGTCAAGATCAGTTATCAACCACAGTAAATCTTTGAATATATGGTTGAGTAGTGTAGCATATTGTGTATGTTAAAGTGCTTAAAAAATGATATATCGTCAATGTATATGTACAATCTTATGCAAAGCTGATTCTCATCAAAGATGGTGAAAACTACACGTGTATGATGTACGATAGCAATAACGACTTGTGGTTTTAACGTTTGGCTACCAAATACTACAATTTAAAACTTTTTGTTAAACGTATGCAATGTTTTTACCTTTTCCCAACCGAACAAAACAGAAAGATTCAAAACAAAATGAGCAAACATTCTTCATATTTTTTACTTTCTATAATACATATGTATAAAATGATGCACAACACACATATTAATACAGTTTCATTTCTATTAGTATGACCACTTTATGCTTCAAACTGTTGAGTCTAGTTGAAGGTAATATAATAATAATAAATTGGTAGTTTGTATCTATATTTTATAAGTTGACATGTTATGTTCTCTAAGCGTAGCTGTAGTTCTTCACACATCCTTGTGTCCATTATTATTGATCTGTAATGTGAACAATATAGTCAAAAATGTCAGGCTTCCACCTACATATGTGTTAAAGAGAATGTTTGTAAATCTATCTTTAAATATATATTTTCTAGTAGTGAGCATATCTTTTTGCATATGGAAGCATTTTTTCTTTCTATTTTTCGATATGTTAAGTATTTATTATAACTAACATATAGGTCATTTTTAGTTGTTCTGGAATTTTGCATATATATATTAGGGGTACCAAAAAAGAATGTAATTTTTTTAAATAAAAGATTTGAATGTATTTATAAATTAGGAAATAATATTATTGTTAAGGAAAACACATTCTTATTGTGAAGTTGTAATTATTCAGAACATAGGTCTGTGATATTTTAAATACTAAATTAATGTATTAATTATAAATATATACATATAAAATCAATTTTGTCGAAAAATATTGCGTCTGCAGTCGGTTTACTCAGAGGTATTTGAGATTCTGTAAAAATAATGTAGATGGCTTTCAAATAATGGAACGACAGGTGTATTAATTTGAAAAATGTAATATATAGGTTCGAAAATTTGTCAAGAAAAATACTGGCGTTATAGCACAATGGTAGTGCACTTCCCCGGATTGGAAATAGAGATCCAGGTTCGTATCCCGGTGACGCAAAAACAATATTTTTCGACAAAATTGATTTTATATGTATATATTTATAATGAATACATTAATTTAGTATTTTAATATTATTGTGTTCAATATATTATAAAGTGTAATTAATGTGTATACCGACCGGCGGTACATGGCCCACGCAGTAAGAGTGGTGGAGGGAGGAGCCCATTGTGTATAAAATAGCAGACGCGCGCTGACAGTCTCTTTTAGATACTACAATCGGCATCACTCTCATAGTTCCAACTAGATTATTATATTGTTACCTGGAAAAATTATATTGTTTAATACGTATTATCGCTTCATTTAATACCACGACAATATAACAAGACCAGCAGTAGAACAGCGTCTACAACTGGCGAACAGAGGTAAACATCACACTTATAATTTTTTTAATTTCCGCCTTTAAAGGGTTCAGTTGTTCACAATACAATTGTGCATTTATCGTTTGTCCCTGTTTCCAAGAGCTTCAAAGTGAATAATGCCCTTGCAGTCCAACCAAATAGACAAAAGGATTTTTTTCATTGTGTGCCGGGTTTAGCGGTGGGTTTTGTAACCTGACCTTTCGAAAACCATTGCTTTTGTGTCCATGGTTTGAGTATAGCACCCATTACTCGTCTCCAGTTATCAGATGTTGTAAAAATGGCTTTTCTGATTTTGTGCATCTATTAGATCGGCTAGGTGTCCTTTGCTTAGTTGTGCAGTATTCATTTTTCTTGTCTCCACATCTTGCCGATTTTTTTAAAGTGCAGTCGAACGCTTGACCATGAGTATCCGAGTTTGTCTGCGATTTTTTCAATAAATAAAGTTAGATTGTTTTCGATTTGGGCAGCCATTATGACGTCATCCACTTTGATAGGTCTTTCACTTCCATGGCTATTTTTTAAATCAAAATTTCCTAATTGAAATTTCGTGAACCATCTTAGATACTTGCAAACATCCAAAACATCTCTCAGTACATCATTTTAGTGGCACTTGTTGCTGTCTCTTTCTTCAAGTGATCATATATCATCAAATTTCGAATAAATTCTTCGTTTGGTACAAATTGGTCCATTGTTAATAGGTTGTTCAATTTCAGTTTTATAAATTACAATTCATTTTTGGTATGTATAGTCACCAGAATAACACAAAACACGTTGTGTAAGGGCGGCAGTCAAAGCGCAATTAACAGTTGAAAACGGTAAATGAAAAAAATAATATTCTTTTTCGGTTCACCTGTTATTTGATACAATTTTTAAGTGGCAGTATTTTATTTATATGTTCTATTGAATTCAATATACAGTAATACCTCGCATAGCTCGGATTCACTATGGTCTAGTTTGAAAATTTCAAAAGAAACTAAATTTTAATTGTGCTGAACAAAAACAAATTTTAAAAATTAGTACTTAAAATTATTTTTTAATATTATACATAAATAATCAGTTTTTTCCCTTTATGCAG
This sequence comes from Eubasilissa regina, assembly GCA_022840565.1. Classification (NCBI taxonomy): domain Eukaryota; kingdom Metazoa; phylum Arthropoda; class Insecta; order Trichoptera; family Phryganeidae; genus Eubasilissa; species Eubasilissa regina. Next base: position 17,541,160 of record JAINEB010000007.1, read on the forward strand.
TCAAGTCTCTTTTGAGCGGTTTAATTTTTATGCAGTTTTAAAGTTATTCAATACAATACATATTATGATACATAGAATTAATAGCTGAACAACTATAAAAAAATATTGGAATAGTTGAAATCTTGTTAGAGCATATAATGGAAATTGATCCTAATGTTGAATGTACCCTTACAATTTGCCGAATTATAAACAATGCAGTTTGTTACTTCGAAGAAATGTACGAAGAGAAAATGCCAGAGAAGAAAAATATGCAGATAATCGATATTGCAATTTTTAAAGAATAAAAAATGAATCACGATAAGCATGCATTTTTAAAAATTACATTAAATGAAATGTATTTCTAACAAAGATTTTATTAATTGAAAAATTGAGAAATTTTTTTTGTATCCAATTATCATTTTTTGAATGTATTTATTTCCTCGTTTAGTCCGGTTTCAAACAGTCCGGAATATTGGCAGAATCAATTATGCGGACTATGCGAGATATTACTGTTATTTGTTAGTTACAATACTCATAAGCGGGGTTGATCTGACCGTGAACACAAAATGCTGAATATACAAATATTCAATCCATTTAATGTTGATGCAAATTCAAACATTACTTTCGTCATGGGTTTTGATGTTAATTAAGCATGTATAGTTACTTAAGAAACAAATATCTACGTGGTTCATAGAATTTCAGCCGGGGCCTGGCAAGTAGCCTCGGTTGGTTATTAACGTATGTAAGTAATTTATGGTATGTATTGCAGCGGGGAATGTTGAATATTTTGACATTATAAATAACATGACATGAAATAAACAAGTTTTGTGAGTTCAATTATTTTTTTCTTCGTGTAGTTCATTTTTCCCGGGCGATAGCCACCACAGTGCACATGCACATTATTCTCTCCAGTGCTGTATCTCGAGTCTTGGTGAATCTATATATATATATATAAAAAAAAAAAAACAAAAACTGAGCATTGAACCAAGAGGAAATAGACAATTGTATTAGGAAATATGGTTTAGTAAATACCGTGTTATTTGTAATGATAGTGTTAATATGAGCCTTCAACTTAAGACGTTTTGAAATGAAAAACGCCTTTTGATTTTTAATTTTATTTATTTGACACACAAAAATATCGAATACATACTTAGACCCGATTGTGAAAAAAAAGTTTACCATCGCTGAAAAAAGCAATTGAAACATAAAAAAAATCAAGCCAAAAATCTATAATTTAAGTTTCTGTATAATGAATACAGTAATTAATTAAGGTGAGTATCATAAAAAAAGCCAAATCTAGTATTATATTTGTATTTGAAGGATATTCTGGAATCGTTATGAGAGTTGGCACTCCCGCTTTGATTCCACTCAACAAAGCAACGCATGCATTAATTAGCAGAATCTTTAAAGCTTTTTAGAATATTATAAAGTTAAGTTTGATTAGTTATATTCCGACGGATAGTGGGTTTCTTTCACAGTTTTTTCTTTTCTTATATTTATTATATATAGCACAGTTAGCAAATAAATTTTTATTATAATTATCCGGTTGGCTCTGGTATCATCGTACCAAAGCCATACCTCTTAGGGATTCTATATTCCCGACTTTTTTCAATTCCTGGGACTCAAAACCATGAATTTTATTTAATTAAAAAGAAAATGTAAATGTATTAGGAATATTATCCATATTAAATAAAAAAAAATTGTTTGATGAAATGATTATTAGTAGGTTGCTTTTTTAAATGAAATTAAGCTTACATTTATAAATTGATTATATTATAAAAATACATCTATAAAAATTACAAAATGCAAAAAATTAAAAAAAATATATACAAAAAAAAAACAATTGATAAAGAAACACATTGAAAGACAATAACGTATATATTTGGTCAATATTAATGACAAAGTCCCCAAATAACCTATTTCAAATAATTTCATCCCATCTAAATTTTGTTTCGTCAAAAGATGATACGATTTTATCTTAAATATTTAAATCACATTTTACAAGGAAACATAATCCCCTTTTTGAACAAACCGACAAAACTATTCCCTTCGGAATCTTTATAGCTGACCACATATTTTTCTCTTTGTTGTTAAAGTTGTTAAAACCGCTTGCCACTAGGTACCGCAATGACCACTGAATAAAATATTTTTTTGATAAATAAAGGGTTTTTCAATAGGGACGCTCAAACTTTCTTTCAACAGGGACAAGAAACTACGCCATATTTCTTCAATTTTTTTTGAGGTTAACACTCGTACTTAGTTGGCAAATCATCATGGAGCAGTACACACCGGAGCAACGCTTGCAAATTATTCAAATCTACTACCAAAATTCGCGTTCGCTCACCGCAACTTTAAGAGCATTACGACCATTTTATCGTCGTCATCACTTGCCTGCCACATCAACAATTCAACGTTTGGTGCAAAAATTTAAAAGCACATTGTCGCTACACAATGTTCCAGTGCCAGTGAGACAAAGAAATGCACGAAGTGAGGAAAATATTGCCGCCGCTAGAGCATCTGTTCTTGATGACCCAAATGAGTCACTAACACGACGTTCTCAACAATTGGGCATTTTTGTGACGTCATTGTGGCGAATTTTGCGAAAAGATCTTGGCCTACATCCATACAAGATCCAGTTGACACAAGAACTAAAGCCGCTTGACCATTTGAAGCGTCGCCAATTCCTCAATTGGGCTGCACAACAATTTGAAAATGATGCTGAATTCCATCGAAAAATCATCTTTAGCGACGAAGCTCATTTTTGGCTCAATGGATATGTAAACAAGCAAAATATGCGTTATTGGGCAGGCACCAATCCACACGTGCTTCACGAAACACAATTGCATCCCGGAAAAATCACTGTTTGGTGTGGATTACATGCCGGAAGTGTCATTGGACCATATTTTTTGTTGATGATGCTAATCGTCATGTTACTGTGAATGGTAATCGTTATCGCTCCATGATAACTGATTATTTTTGGCCTCAATTGCAAGGTATGGACTTGGCCAATATGTGGTTTCAACAAGACGGCGCTACCAGTCAATGGCCGCCTAGATCATGCGATTTAACACCATTGGACTATTTTCTTTGGGGCTTTGTTAAATCTTTGGTCTATACCAACAAGCCGGCGACGTTACAAGAGCTAAGAGAAAATATTGAACGCGAAATTGGTGCGATTCGGGCCGAATTATGTGAAAAAGTGGTGGAAAATTGGATTCAACGATTGGACTTCTGCAAACGTGCCCGCGGTGGTCATGCGAGGGAAATTGAATTTCATACATAATTGTACTTCAAAACATAATAATTTTTTTTTAGATATATTCATTCGTTTTTGTTTTATTTTAAAAAAAAGTTTGAGCGCCCTTAATGAAAAACCCTTTATATTTTTTTTATATATCTACATATCTTTCTAGTTGATTAATTTAAATTGTATAACTTAACTTGTTTAAAATGAATATATTAAGAAAAATCAGTCCGACTCGAGACAATAAAAAACCATAGGATTTCCGGGTTGTCTCGTCACAGAATCCCTAATACCTGTACAGTATTTATCCATATGGTATCAATTATATTTGTATTTGTTTAACATCTGAAAAATACAAAGTTAGTAGCTGTATTAGTTTACTTTCTGGAATTTATCGGAATTCTGGAATTTATCGGAATTCTGAAATTCCGGAATACTGGCCGATTTTGTGCATTTCTTTTACCTAAATATAAGTACCTACCGTAAATATCGAATTTTCAACATTACGTAATAACATTTTATAAAGTCTCCTACTTCGTGTTGCGCGCTCTGTTAGGATTCAGCTTTCATATTTGATATTCAAAATAATTCATATTTTCGCGTTTTTAACGAAAATGTGGGTTTTGATATTTCAATGAGGATGTTAATACCATAAAAAAGTGGACCAACTATCAATTAATACTGATAAAACATACTTTCTACGATTTGATATTCAACAGAAAGATAACACTGAAATTAATATTAAAATTCACACTAAATCCTGTACTCTGGAAGACTCTTGCGACCAATGTTCACCAATTGAAGAAAAATACTATATTAAGTACCTAGGAATCATAATAGATAACAAACTCAAATGGAAAGAACATATTACTAATCTTACAAACAAAATAAGGAAAACTGCCTACATATTTTTAAGACTCAGAAACATCTTATCACTTACAAATTTGAAAGTAATATATTACGTGTTTGTACAGTCACATTTGCAATACGGTATTATTGGATGGGGAAGAGCATATACAACGCCAATGTCACAATTAGAAATCACTCAAAATATGATAATAAAAATTATTCTAAAAAAAGACTATCCAAGTATACAACTCTTCGCAGATTTTAAAGTATCAAAAATAATAGACATACAAAAAAAATTCAATAATCCAAATTTTCAAAATTAAAAATAAATTAAATTTTAGAAGCGAATTCGATCTACAAAATTTAGAGACTAAAATGATACTCCAAAACTAAAATATACCACAACCAAAAATTACTACATCTATCAAGCCATCAATTTTTTTAACAATCTTCCCATCACAATTAGAAAAATTACAAACTACTAAAAATTTGTATCTGAAGTAAAAAAAATGTGTACACAGACTAACTGAAACATAAACTCTCGTATATACTCCTTCTCTATACACGAGTCTTACTCTCATAGAGAAGAAATAAATGTTAAAAGAAATATAATAAAGAAATATTATATATATATATATATATATCCTACTGATTATTCTAAAAATGTTATATATTTTCTAATATTAAAATAAAATAAAAAAATTATATCAGAAGTTATACACTATATTTGACTTTAAAAACTATTACTTAGAACCTTAACACTAATATACAACTAATAAACTGTATGTTATTTGCCATAATTAATAAAATACAAACATTATAAGAAAGACCACAACCATTGAATTTATTTTCCGCGTGCCACAAAATTACCTTAATATAGAAAGTTCTTCCATATACGAAATATATTTTTTTATAACCTTAAAACCAAGATTACGGAAATCAATCTGCATTGAACCAAATTAGCAAAATATTAAAAATTAATAGAATCATAAACCATTAAATTTACAGTACTTACTTTGTGTTGTTTAAAAAAAACGCGAAAATATGAATAATTCTTGAAAGGAAAGCCTTAATGAACATTATACCGATATTTTTTAGTAATATATGTTGGTTTTTACGTTCAGAATTTTAGCAAGATATTATATTAGTTTTTTTATGACTTGTAGACACGTACGTATTCGATTAATCAATTAGACAAATATGTAGAAAAAATCTATTTATCAAAAACATATTTGGTTGTTACCGGAATTTAATTAATATATGATTTACATAATTAACCCATGTGTGAAAATTTACTGCCATTTTTTAATAGGAATCAGTTAAAAATACCGTTTTATTTTTTAAATCTCTAGTCCTGGAATTCCGGTATTGGAAAATACGTCAGTGTTGCAATCCCTACCTACAAAATATATTAATAATCAATATTAAAATGGACTGAAATCGACAGTAATCTTATTTACATAATGCTACTAAAAGCACGTTTTTCCCGGGCGTCTTAGAAAATGGCAACATGTTTTCCTGAAGTAATTTTCAAATTAAAAGTATAAAAACTTTTTGCACATCGCTGTGATCGGTTAAAAATAACAATTCTCTAGAATGTAGAATATTTCAAAAAGCAATAATGTAGTAATAACTTACCTCCTGTCTCATTTTAGAAATATAAATTATATAAAAATAAACCCATTTATCTTCATAATTAATTACATTTTTATTCCTTTCAAAGACTTTCTAGTTTAATGAGGATTCGCGTTTTTACGGCGGTGCCTACATAAGATGAAGTGGAAAATATTAATTTAAAGCGACGAAAGAATTATGTTTTACGACATATTTTTACATTTTATAAGCAGTTAATTACGTTTTCTCCCTTTAAAACCCTTTTAATCAGAATTTCAAAATTAATTTCATTGAAGAACGTGCAAAAGTATTAAAAAACTGGAGGGCTTTTGTCTCTAAAAGTTAAACACTTTTTTTAACGAGAAATGAGGAAATTCGCCTCGAGTCGGGAGTCAGAGAGAAACTGATGTTAATGGAAGCTACCAACAGCACCCTGAAGCTTCCCAGATTAATATTCATGAACCATATTTTCAGAATTATTGAAGAAATCACGGTTGACATTGTGCTGATCATCAGGTTCTTGCAACAGATCAAAAGTTGGATTATAATCCGTCCTACATATTGAAATATTTAATAGGTGAACATTCGTAGGTGTTTCTTTGCCATATTATATTATATTGTAAAAATACAACAAATAATACTTGGAAATTATTATCCAAATTAATTTAAAAAATCAACGAAAATAAAATAAAAAAATATTGAAGTATATTTAAATAGATATGTTCATTAATAAACTCCACATCTTTTTTTTCGTTTATGAATTTTGATAATTAAAAAGTATTCAAATACCTAGGTACTTAGTATAGTGAGTATTAAATGTTTGCATCAGCACGGGCGTAGCCCAGTGAGGTTGGCATTATAAATACAATTCCGTATGTAATGTATGTTGTTTACGTACCTTTTGTTCCTTCGACTGGCACCCCTGGGATTTCTTGTTGGTCATTTTATGTTATGAATATTGCCGCTTTTCGGAGATTGAGGGATCGTGGTCAACCGATCTGCGGAACGTAATTATGATCAGTACATTGTCCATTCACGGGAATATAATTTGGTAAATATTAAATAAATAAATAAATAATTGTAAATATTTTCGAAACATAATGACTATTTCAAGGGATGTAGCGATGAAATAAAATGTATTTACACTAATTGTAAAATACACGGTATCCGACAAGCAAGTTTAAATCGTAAATAATTACAATAATACTATCCACCTTCTTTATCTTTTCCTTGATTTCTTGTCCAGGACGCCCTGCCCTAGATGGTCTCCTGATTTACGCGGGCGTCCTTCATTTCCATTTCGTCGTTTCAGATTGGTTGAAGTTGTTCCCGTTGTTTTCTGTTAGTTTTAATTATAATGAATTGTTAACGCAGTTTTAATGATATGATCATCTGCTCTCTTCCACAGACTACCAAATATATAGACATAAACTAACATAGAATACGTGTCACATCAATATTCTTACTATTTTCAAACTAAGCTAAACGCTTTTGTTATGAAAATAAGACTAACTTGCTGGTGTCCTGGAACGAGGCGTGAACCCCCGACCACTAGATCACTAGGCCAACGTCTTGACCACTACACCAACAAGCTACTCAAAAGCTACTTTGTTTCAATATTTTCAATTTGGTGTCACCCACGTGATCATTTTGGTACCATTTACCCAATTTTTTTTTAATATTCTACTCGATCGAAACGAAAATTTAAATGCTGACAATATAATATGAATAACATATGTAAATAATACGTCTTGTTAACATATAGATTTAATATTGAATACTTTTACTCTTACATAAATGTATCATAAACTATCGGATTTATATTCCGACCAATAATATGTGTAGAATGCCCCTCGTTCCCCAACAAATGTTCCAAACCCCTCTCCTATATATACATATATACACTTTATTTCATGTCTATTCATTTACTGGTCTGTGGGTCTCTTCATTACGTTACCATACCATACTGACTTCTCCCATCTTCTCTATGATTGGCGCATCTTTAAAACTTCCTCTGACATACCTACTCATTCCGAATTCTAACTAGTCTTATTACTCCTGTAGCTGATGTGAATATTTTGAGTTGGTGCTCATTTTTTGTTCGGTGTCCAGCACTCGGTGCAATATAGCATCTTATATACTCGATCTTGATTAGCACTTTTGGGTCGCAAAGAACACCTGTGAGTGAGCGCCACTTTTGCCGTGAGGTTGTTAGAATGCAAAACTACCCAAAATAATATTTTGTTTATCAAGGATATGTAAACACTTAGTCGAAGAAAGGGACGGAGGGTAATAAAACTCGGTATCGTTAGACGCAGGTGCACCGATACAGCGTGGGAACAGCGATAAGGAATCTGGCGTACGTGACCAAAGTCAGGTCGGCAAATAGACAAAAGGGGATGCATCTCTTTATGCTTTACCAAATTTTGGCCGGGAGAACTCGCTCCACAAAGACGGGATCTAATTTTCAATTAGAAAATAAAATCAATATCGTCTCTGAAATATTAAGCAAGCGCTTTATAAATTGTGGTTCCGGGGAAAATTTAAACCGTGCGCCTCGAGTTTAAGCTTAGACTGTGATGTTCTCTGCGTTTAATCGTTGATGTGAAAGTATCAAAAGAGTCCTTATGGATCTATAAAATAGTTCGATCAACATAATTTAGTGTAGCGAGAACAAACTGTCGCCATCAGGGCAGACGGTGTACTAAACGGCACGCATACATTGCATAAGAACATCGCATCCGGAGTCCCGGTTTTTTCAGATAATTCAGCATTGTCTGGTGGTTAATCTACTACAGGCCTAGAGTCCATCACCCTACGCTGGCACCACAAGCATCTGGCCACACTTCACGTCCAGGATCCAGGACCATCATCTACACGTGGAAGGCGTCTCCTGAGAAGTAATCCCTTACGCGAGGGACCTGCATAATCTAAATCAGACAAGCATCAACATAGACAATTTGGTAGATATCTTTATGCTGGCATGATGGGCACATAATTAATGTTAATCTCAATCTAATTATTTTTGAACTGTCTTATTAATAAGTAATCAGGCTCATTTTCCACTTTTAATACATGCAAGTATCATAAAATATAGATAATAAACTTTCTTGTAAACAATGGCATTTTGTAATTTCAGTTCATAACCATTTGACTTGACAGTATTTAAAAAAAGAACCAGTTAGGCTAGATGCCTCCCCACTGAATATGAAGCCGAGGCAGAAAGAAGAAATTTTAACAAGGTTTATTTTTATGAGTGACTCCGTCTCGATTTTAGTTACTTGTGGAGATTATCATGGAGCGAGGGTATTTAAATGTATTATTTTTCTGTACATGTGTTTTCGATATTAATTCTCGGTGTATGTATTTTCTACATGAATATTTTCGCAAAATTCGCAAATCATGTATTCGGTTTTACTCCTGATAATTCGAAATCCGTTGATTTCCAGGGCTTGTTTTCATTGATTTGTACTATCCTGGAGATCTTGGGCAGGTTCATAGTTTAAAGTTATATCGCCGGCGTGTAGTATGCATCGTGGAAGTAATTTTTGAGTATATTATACATATTTACCCTTTTTTCTTCGAGCCATAACACATGTTAGGTAAGTTACGTGGGCCACAGCATTATACTAATTTTATTTTATTGTATTGAGGGATTTTGGCAGTGTACAAACTTATTATAATTAACATAATAAATATTTAACACGTGATACTATTTATGAAAATCCACAGAAATGTTTAGGTACATAAATATGTTTAGGTGCAGAAGATAAATAAAAAGATAAAAAAGAGGGAGAAAGGGTGTTCATGTTGCAACTATTGTTGCGGTAAAGGATGAACAAGACTTGTTTATAGGTAGAATGATTAGTCAAAATTGAGATTGAGGTGGTTCATAAAAAGAACCCTTTAAGACGAAAAAAAATTCACATAAGAAAAACAGTATTGGTTGAAACCCGTTTGATTTAAAATTAGTGCGCCGCCACTTGATATATCAACAATATTTTTTAAAACTAAGATTGATAATAATACTTATCGCTTATCAGTCAATACCAGCTCAAACATTAACAGCGTATTTCAGGCGTCAGTTCTAGTCAGTTAGAAGTGAGCTACGATTGTTCGCGCGCATCTCAAAATATTAAAAACTTAGAATACCAGATAGTTCTTGATAAAAAAATGCGTTTCGAGCCGCACATAAAAGCTTAGTGGGTAGCAGGTTGAGTATGGCTGGATTAGACAAATCATTACCATAACAAATAATGATAAAACTCTGCTTTAATCTTAAAATGTTCGCTAATATCGACAGGACTTATTATTTTTGTGCTTACGTGATCGGTGCAATTTTACAATTTTATAAAAGTTGGGGAAGCCATATGGTATGGACAGCAGTCGCCCTCTAACGGCACGCGGAGCAACCTCCAATACCCGGGACGTACACACTGCACGCGTGACGGACCGGCGTAGTGGACCAAAGAGGGGAGACGCTGGAGAGCGAACCGACAACGAGGGGCGCGTACCCTCGTTGGACACCTGATTATGTAACTAATAACATTAGCACTCAAATCAGTAAATAAACCACACCGCCGTAAATACTCTATTCTATCACACTTATCATTTTTACCTGTCCTACGAGCACGCTTGGGAGTAAAGTCAAGTATCCCTGTGTATTTCCATCCTACTTCGATAACACGCACCTCTAAAACTACAATATCGTTGTACATATTCTGTAGCACTTTATAAGAGGCGGACATGTAGCGAAATCTACCCGCTGCAGTGCGACTCAATAAACGAGCTTCGGTGCACTGTCGATAGAGGTCCAGAATGCCCGGAGTGGGAGCAGCCCGCGCCGACCGGTTACTTTTTCTCGTAGCGTTGGTGCGTTCGGCAGCACTTTTACAGTATTCTTTACCTTTACTTAATTATTTAAATCTTTATTGCTGTATAAAACTTTAGACCCAGTGTTAACATGGAAGTAAATAAACGCGAGATAAAACTAAGCTACTCGCGTTCTTTCTTTTGACTCATCTGTGGTGGCCTTAGCCTTCTGAACGCGGTAGAGAAAAATCCCGGAGTCATTTATTATCTTCGTGAAAACAATACCTATGCCACAGCAGATATCCAAACAGCATCATCATAGATATATTGTTCAGGAATTCCTCGAGTCCTAGACACCAAGTCCCATACCAAACGTCGCGATACTCGATCAAAAGCTTCTAAGTCAATGAATATGAGGTGAAGGTCTAAATAATTACAATAGTATTCTCTTACCTGCACATAAAAACGTGCTAAAAATAAAAATCTACGCTGAAATATACAACTTTGAATAATTTCGGATTGTGAAAGGAATTATTACGTACGCGATAAAGGTTGCGCACAATTAATTGATACAATGTTATTATATAATTCTCTGGTTAAGTTATCTCGTATTGGGCCGTACATCTTGTGACTTTATTTTAGAAGACATGCAACCTGCCTTCCCGCAAGAACTCAAGTTTAATTCTTAGTCAGTAAGACTATGCAGTTAATCATATTTTTATAGCACAAACTTTTAGTTCAGTTTTAAATTTTTTTTTTTTAATATTCAAGAATATTTTAAAATTAAACAATTAGTTGTATCAGCGTTGTACACATATTATTTTAAAATAGTATGGTAATGCAAACAAGTATACATAATTGAAATTTTTCATGACTGAACTAAATATGTATGTCAAATAGTGATGAGATAAACCGTGATTGTGTGACTGTAATTTCAATATTAGTGTTCGATTGTAACGATGATTGGCAACTGTAATTCTTCACAATTCGGCGAACAATCACTGGTAGGTTCGTTCTTCAGGAAACAATCTATATTAAAATTAAAAACACAAGCATAGATAAGAACAAAACTGAAAAGTGGTGGGTAACTAAGAATGAACTAATATGGAAACAAATTTAAAAGGTGACTATTTGCAAAGAGGATTTGGTTATGACAGATAATTATATGGTAAGTTAAAAAGGTGACAGATAAATAATAATAACACACGCTTGATAATGCCTACCACACTAATCAGCCCGAAGTGAATATAGGAAGGATTTACGTTGCGCATGCGCTCCAATTCTAAACATCAATCTTTGTCACTTGATCGATAATAATAATTGTTTAATTCTAACAGTTATTTATAATATTTAGTTTGCTATTAACACTTATTATTTCTAAAATTTCAAATTTATCTAACTGTAAACCTCTAGTATTAGTATGTATAATTTCTAAAGCCCTGTTAATGTCAAAATAATGGTTTGTTTCCAAAAGCTGGCTGGTGAATTCGGAATAATTGTTGCTATTTAGGCATCTCAAGTGCTCCTTGATTCTAATATCAAAATTTATGCAAGTTTTACCTACATAAAAATTATTGCAATTATTGCAATCATTGCAAATTAATTTGTAGACCCCAGATTTTTTTTAACAAAGTACTTTGTTTTATTATTTATAAATATGTGGCCACAACGTAATTTTTCTAATATTGAAGAATATAAAATAATTATTTAATGTAAAACATATCAAGATCACTTTTATATACAATAGTAAACAGACTACAGTACGATGTGTTGTGAAAAGTCGATATATTTCCAAGAAAGAAAAACAAATTTGGTTTCAAGTCTCAGAACGATAAAAATGATTGCTAAGTTTCAAAAAAAGATTTAAATTACGGATGCGTTCATATTTTCTGTTAAACCACGCAATCGATAAGAACACGCCATTAACCCGGTGTATCTTATTTCAAGGACTCCGTAGTCCCACGTAGGTGGGTACGTATTACCTACTCACCTTTAGCCGGTAGAAAGACTTTCAAAGGATCCATCGCATTAGTCATGCCAGTGAAGAGGGTTTTCAGAATGAAATGTTTAGCAATGCCAATAAGTCGGTATTTTCCTTTAAAATACAGACGAAAAGGGTCTCGGGAACTAGTAATATATTACATAGAATGCAGACTCACTTATTACAGGGCTGAATGAGAGATTAAAGACATCCAACACCTGGAGATTTTAAAATTATTTATTTTGAGGGATACTTTTGTACATTTTGATTAGTACGAAATTAAAAAAATGCTATCGCCTCCAACGCATCTAAACGTACCCAGCAAGGCGGTATTTACAAACACAACTTTCACCAGCCATAAAGACGCAGCGCACCCGCTGTGTGCGACAATACACACGCGGCAGCCTGCTCCCAGACGGGCTGTGCCACTACACATCACTCTATTTATCGACATCCCCTAAGGGCAGATCTAGAAACCTTAAGTCAGGCGTATACATACAATTTTTAATCGCTCTATTTAGTTGTATATCAAAATACAATTTATTTATTTAATTCTTAACATAGTGCATACATAATCACTCCTATATACGCTCTAATATAAACAACATTAAAGTCTTTTCTTTCACTAAAAATTATCTTTTACATATCTGGTCAGTTTCAGTTTAAATCTATTCAGTTTCTCCTCCTTTCTTATTTTTTCTGGCATTTCATTAAAAATCTTCATCGCACTATACATCATCGATTTCTGAGATTTGCCCTTCTTCCTGAATAGCAGTCTCAGTCTATCCTTTCTTCTTGTGCGATGCTCGTGCTCATATGAACATTTTCTCATTAAGGATTTTATAAATAAATACCATTATATTAAAATATATTTTCCGATTAAAGGTCATCAAATTCAGATCTTTCAGCATTGCACTGATCCGAGTATATCTATCTTTTCTCAAAGCTTTATTTTGCAACACTTACAATTGTTGTATCTCTTCTTCATTAGCCAAAAACAAAATGCTTCTGCAGTAGTTGATGTAAGGAATAATAACAGAGTTGTATACTATGAATCTTCTGATCCTTCCCAGAAGTGAGATTTTATAGCAATATTTTTAGTCGCATGTCTCGTACTTGGTTCATATGGGAGTACGCGTATTATAGACACGATAGTAGCTCGATAAAAAATTTAAAAAAATTTATCGATTGTCTTTTGACAAAACAATTGAACAACAGTCGGTCGACAGTTATGTACATTACCGTGTGCATACACTCAACTAAACAGTCGATCCACCACCGTCTAGTTGTATGGGTCGCAGTGTATATGGTATGCGTGTATGAGGATTTATGTTTTGTTTAGAACACGGCATAAAAATGAAAGAGCATTTACAGAGGTTGGCTTTTATCGATGGATGAATTATACAGTTAAATGTGCATATGTGGTTGAACGCTGAAGAGACTCGCTCGAGTTGCCGATGAAAGGAAGGCCTGCGGAGAAGTGGTCGCTAGATCCTAGGACAGTGTCCGTCACGACGTGTGGGAGATCTCATTGGCAACCGATTGATTGTATGCGCACTTCCATTAAACAGTATAATCGAGTAGAAATTGTGAGTTTCATCGATTTCGACTCAATAGTTTTGTCGCGGTAATAATCACTAACCCACGAACCTCTACCTTTGCACAATTAACTTTAATAAATTCAGTGTAGTTTGTTTACTAATAACCTGCCACCTTATACATTCACATCTACATACAATTCCACACACAATACACTCACACGCTATACAAAAGAACACAAGGGTATTGGGTGAAGATTGGGGCATCCATACTTTCACACAAACCACAATTATATTATATATCCGAGCTTACCACAAACAATTTTCCGAATTTGTGACCTTTGACAATATACTCAAAATATTATTAGTACTACATGATAATGTTTTTTTTCGTCATTGATGGACATGAAACTGAAACCGTGTCAGTTTGGCGATTATAATAAAATGTAATATCAACAATACTCACAAACAATAAATACCCTAAAACAAATTAAACGAATCACTAAAAAAATACAAAAAATGTATCATTACGTCATGGCTACAGAAGTTTCACATCAGAGAGCTTTATTAGCGAATTTATTATATATTAGGTTGATGCGTAATAATTATCCGCCGTTTTGTTTTTTGAATTTGACGTTTAAATCACATTTGTAATAATATAATTCTTTAATAGAGTTAGGAAATTAAAATGCGCATCAAAGACCATACACATATACGCCACTGTATCACTTCGAGAAAGGGTGGAAAGCTGCCGAGTCATTTCGCGATCTCAACAATCTTTTCGGCGAAGGAACGATTAGCGAAAGGGCACACTGAGAGTGGTTTGTTCGCTTTAAAGCTCGAGATACCAGCTTAGACGACAAGTCAGGAAAGGGTCGATCTTTCGATTTTGATAACCAGGCCCTTCTGGCGGTTGTGGAAGAGGACGAAAGTCGTACCACCAGGATTCTGGCTGAGAATTTCAACATCGATTAGTTCACGATTGTTTGTCATCTCAGAAAGTTTGTTTTTGGTTTTGCTTGTGTTACAATATAATAATACAATATACTTTTTGTTACAATATCATTTTTTAAAAACGGCGGATAATTATGTAAAAACCAATACAAAGCGTATACAAGGTGCCCCAAAAAAAGTGTAAAATGTGATATAATTACATCAAAATTAGTTTAACTATATCAACAATAGCTTAAATAGTTTACTAATTTACTTACTTACCCATTTACCTATATTACGTTTTATTTCGACAATTTTCGGTCGCCATCTTTGATTATTAATTTTCCCATTGTTTATATTTGGTTTTTTCAAATTGTTGCACAGAATGACAAAAATCACTGCAGAAGACCGTATTCTGATCAAAAATTTGCGAATTGAAAAATGTTGGAGTGCTAAGAAAACGATCAAAGAGTTTCAAAACAAAGCCTGGACATTAAAGCGGGACGGAGCTCCATCTCACACAGCTAGAAATACAACCAACTTTCTTCGTCGTGAGAATGTTAATTTCATCTAGCCGGGCACGTGGCCACCGAATAGCCCAGATTTAAGCCCAGTAAATTATGCAATAAGGGGTATTTTGATGATTTCTGATTAGCTAAATTTTGTGCAAAAAAAAATTATATTAAGAATTATAATATGTTTTGAAATAACTCATGTGTTACGAGATGTTCTCACTTTTTTTGGGGCCACCATGTACATGTTTGATTTAAGGTTTCCGCGAACACTACTGTATGGAACTGGCGTTTCTTCTAGGTTAGATCGCTTTTTTGTAGACGGTTTCTTTGGAGAAGTCTTGTCGCAGTACAGAGTTGAGTGCGGAGCGAGCTGTAACTCATTGTCATTTATACGCAAAACAGAATTACTTGAATTTTTTTTTTTTTTTTTTTAATTAACTGATACGTACCGTTGCTCTTGAAAGGCTGCAACTTGCAACTTTCTAAATTACAGTCACCGACTAATTTTAATGTTACTTGTGAATTAAAAATAATTGTATTTATTTTTTTATCTTAAAGACACGCTTATTTGGCCCAGTGCTAAGGGGTCGAGGGTACGATTTATCGTCCCGGAATATAGAAAGTAAACATTATTTTTTAAAAATCTTTAGATTAGTTTGAAAAATAATAAGAAATGTCGTGACATATTTTTGTATATTTTTTGTTTGTTTGCATACATACTATATAGATATATATAAAAAAAGGTACTTTTATGCAATTTATGAGCAACATTCCTGAGCGATGACATAAAAGGCTTACAATAATACAGTTAAAATTATCATTATCACCAGTCATTGTCGATTCACTGCTGAATTTAAATCTCGCCATGATTGCCACTTCTTCGGTCATCTGCCAACCACCGCCATGCTACTCCCACTACTCCGATTATTTCGCCTACTCATGAGCCAGCTGTCTACCCATGAGCTACAATATACCCCTTTATTTCAATTCGTACCTAAACGAACTAGACATTTTCAAAACTTCAGTTACCCCAATTACCTAAATTCAATCCATAAACTATAATGGCCTTCATTTTATTTTTATAACACAGATTTTATTCCCTAGCCCATTTTACTTTTCCCTGGAATATTTTCTTGTTTTCTTCTATATAACTTTTATCTCTTATCTGTTTATATTTTTATTTTCATTTACATACATTATAGATCTTTTTAAATTTTTAATTGTACTCACTGTATAAAGTATTCTGTATCTTCTGAGAAAACAGGCAACTGGTTAAATTACTGATTCGGTTTTATTATAATTTTTGTATTTACAGATAAACTATGTTCCTCGAATGAAATCAAATATTTTATAATAAATATTAAAACAATATTTTAAATACTAAATTAATGTATTAATTATAAATATATACATATAAAATTAATTTTGTCGAAAAATATTGTTTTAGCGTCACCGGGATTCGAACCTGGATCTTCATTTCCAATCCGGGGAAGTGCACTACCTTTGTGCTATAACGCCAGTATTTTTCTTGACAAATTTTCGAACCTATATGTTACATTTTTTTTCAAATTAATACACCTGTCGTTCCATGTAAAAAAATGTAACATATAGATTCGAAAATTTGTCAAGAAAAATACTGGCGTTATAGCACAAAGGTAGTGCACTTCCCCGGATTGGAAATGAAGATCCAGGTTCGAATCCCGGTGACGCTAAAACAATATTTTTCGACAAAATTGATTTTATATGTATATATTTATAATTAATACATTAATTTAGTATTTAAAATATCACAGACCTATGTTCTGAATAATTACAACTTCACAATAAGAATGTGTTTTCCTTAATAAAACAATATTTTTTTGGAAAATGTATCATTTTATCGGTAATTAAATAAGTATAGAATATGAGATAGACATATTTTAATCTTTGATGCAATTATGAAAATAATCGATATACGTATTGTATATTGATCAGAGAAATCATATATTGAAAAACGAGCCTGTTACAAGACCGTGTATAAGAAAACGTATGAAAGTAGACAAGGCAAAATTGATATGCCAGGACAGAAGAGTATGGCATTCTATCCTCTCTGCCTACCTCTGCGGAAACGGCGTGATGGTAAGTTATATGATATTTATAAAAATCAAATCATTTTAAAATAAGATAATTCTGAAAAATGAGTACTGAGAAAAAACGTATTAATAAAAAGTATTTGAAAATTATGCTGTACAAGGAATTAAGAGTGAAAAAAGTTCATTATTATATTATACTATATTAAATTCAATGAAAATTAGAAAAAAATATGCTTTATAATAAAAATTCTGAGTAAAAATTGTTTGTGTAAGTCTTATTTTAAATACAAATTAAATGTATTGATTAGAAAGATATACATATAAAATAAATTTCATCGAAAAATATTGTTGTTGCTACCGGGATTCGAACCTGGACCTCTTCCACGTCCATTCCGAGAACGTGCATTAACCGATTATGTTCCAACACACAGTACATTGACGACAAATTTTCGAACCTATATGTTACACTTTTCAAATTGATACATCTATCGTTCCATTATTTGAAAGCCATTTATGTTTTGAATAATTACACCTTCACAATAAGAATGTGTTCTCCTTAATAATTTTTTTTCCTACGATAGCAATAAGCCAGTAGTCTATTTCATAGTTGAATTTCAATCCGAGTGTAGATTTGGAAAAAATAAAATAGCTCGTAATAATGATTATAAAGTTTTTCACCAAATGCTCGTCTGGTTCGGAAACAAAAATGTAATCCATCACCGGTAAAGCTTTGAGGAAAATATTGGAAGTGCTTCAATTCCATGTGAAATATTACATTGTCCGCTTTTTACCCAGCTTCGAGAGAGTTCCACGCCGTCTGTCGGGCTGGGACGCGCGCTTCTATCCCGAACATTCTAATCGCCCAGATGACGTCACATCCTTCCACCGTTTAGTGATGACGAATCATTTTTGCGCTTCGCAAGTGGGTGTACGAGTGGCCCCCTTGCAGCTTCGCTCGCTGCGATATATACAACTATATTATAACTACACAGCAGTGGCGTGCAGTAGGTGTAGATTTAGGTTATGCTGTTATCAATGATATTATACAATCATTCATAATATATGTTGTACATAGAATTATGAACTTTCGTTTAACCCTACCATGTATTTATTTGTAATTTGAGATATTTTTAAGAATACTTTTGATGACTGAACATGATTCTTTTATTGTTTGAAAATTCTTCAAGTAATAACTAAAGGAAATAATTATTTTTATTAAAGGTTAACGTAGGAATTAGTTCTGTCAATTACTTTTTGTTTTACCCAAATCAAAATAAATTCATGCACTAAATGCGCCTCGAACGCAAAGAACGATCATGAAATCAACACATTAATAACAGTCAGATTGTAAAATTCGCGAATTAGTAAAAGAGGAAGTAGTCACTTTAATGATTTGCACGTAGTTGTAAGTCTTTCTAATGTTATTCTGTTAAAAATCTGCATAAGTAAAGACTCCATACAGAACGGATCAACCAAAAGGAATTTTCTATTCAGTAAATAGCCAATTGTATGACTTGAGTAATTCACTAGCTTAAAAGTAGACGATAGTAATGTGAATAGCTGCAGTGCGTCGATTGTAGCTACCAGCGCCACGGCTGCAGCGAAGGGTTGTCGTGCTAGTTTTTATAATTAAGCCATTAAAGTTTCTACTGGTACACAGATGGTGCTAAATGTAAGAAATCCGTAAATATACGTTCACGGTCCATATTATAGATTATTTAGTATACATTTGTTTTCCAGAATTTTTAGTAATGCACAGATAATTTGCTTGTATATAATGCACGCCTCTGCTATACATGTAGGTAAAAATTCTAGTTCCATGAATATTCATAAGAGCCAAACCGAAATGTTCTGAATATAAATCATCAGAAAATATTTCAAAGTTTAGTAAAACATCTTAGACATTTAGTATAACAGTATGATGAGATAGACATAGGGCGGCATCTATGGGAGCTCAAGACAAACTTTAACTATGGCGAACGCTCGTTATATAACACCACGAGCGGACTGTTTGGGCGTGCCAGCCCTTTTCGCTCGGGGCGCGCCAGGTAGAAACAATTTTCGCAAAGTTACTCGCTACACTGCTCCGTAACTTCATTGTATATTGTAACGTGCACGACAGAGTATCAGCGCGTCCACCGGTTCCACTGAGATTCTATTCTATCTTCCCCTTGCTTCCGACAGTCATTTTATTTTACAACATTATAATTTACATTAATAATACAATTGAAATAAATAAACAAAAGAGAAAAACGTTGTCAAATTATTTGCGAGAAATCACTTCGTAAAACTACATTTTAATACACAGAGTAACCTCTATCAGCAGCACGAATGGAATATATTCATTATGTTCAAAACACAGCTTATTAATTAATCAAGGTTCATTCCTATTTGGCAATACCACCGGTAGGTGAAAATAATTGTTCGGGAGCAATCCTTGTGTAGTAAGAATTTACTTTGACAAGTCAACAGGTTGAATTTCACTGGATAAGTTTTGCTGCTTGATGAATATCAAAGTTTTGGGTTTACGTGTAAAATAACGTCAATCACGGCGTGACGTTTAAATAATGGTTTTTCCACGTGAAGATGATTCGAGCGGATTGATCCTTATCGTGATCGTTATCCTACTCAGTCCATGGGCAATCCTCCATGACTCTCATCCAAGGCATTAAAAAATCAGCTTAAGAGGTACTACATTCAGATAATGGCACCTCCCGACGTGGGGGTCCATTCTTAGGAAGCGATTTACATCCTGTAAGAAAACAAATACAATACAACACGACGTACGTAACACAGACGCCTAACATTAGATATTTCTTACTTTTCCTCAAATATTGAATTACATGTTGCGATCTACAGCGTTCTACGAAATATTGACAGCGTTTCTGCTTTTCGTCAACGGAAATGCTTAGACAAAAATGCCTCCGCGCCATTGTGCTATTACACGGCAACCATAGACGGCACTATCGGCGGGTAGGTACTACAACGTAATGTTATAGAATATTTCGAATAACATTCCATAATGTAACTTATGACTAACTAATAAACACTCGTTTAGTGTGTAAAATCGAGCGGAATAGTTACATGCTTTAAACACAAATGGTGAATTGAAATTGCAGACAATTTTTCATCACGCCTGGCATAATCTATTCAGATATGTATATCTCATATTTTCAAAACTACGAAAGAGCCTCACAGCAGCCGATGACCCGAATCCGATTAAATAATTTTAGTGACCTACTAAAGTATGTAGCGAAAAGTGTACAATAAATTGGAAAATAAAGTATTATGCACATATTCTGCTTCTTTTACAAGCAACATCTCGTGTTGTCATGGGGGTAAATCGTGTTATTGTAGTGTTTAAAAATTTTATACAGACATTGGATAAATGTAGAAAAAATTCTTAGGAAAACGAATATAAATTTTTTAATTATCTTGTTCGAGAAAAAGCATAAATAAATCATCCATGAGTAGGTAGAAATTTAATATTATAATTAATTATACCGAAATTTTTATTGAAAATCTCTAACTTTGTGTATCATATTATTGTATCAGAAAAGCTAAATAAATAAATATCTTATTTTTACCCAAGAAGTGCGAGTAGATCTCAATTAATTTAGTAATTGGGTTTACATATTTTGGGCCTCAAGTTTCGTAGAGTATTTGCTCTTGGCATAAAACAGAGATCAGAATTATTATATAATTTGCTAGAATCCGGCCTAATATCAGAGTGGTCTCGATACTAAAGTGGTTTCGACTAGACATTTCTGTAAGGGTTCCTTGAAATATGACATACAGGTTGTAACAGACCTAGTCCACAATGTTTTATGGGTGTATACCTGACTAAATTACGAATCGAAAATGTTCAAAAAATAGCACGTACAAATACACGTGTTGACAAAGTCACGTCAGGTTCTTCGAGAAAACATTTTTTATTATTGCGTATGGTAAATATTTACATATTGTAGTTATTTTATCAAATATATTATGGAATACTATATTAAGTATATTTACAAAATATTCACATAATTAAAGGCAATGTCAACTCAGTTTACATCATCGGAGAGAAAGGTTAAAAGGAGGGAAAAAATATTCTGGAAAGGAGATCATGAACAGGTTAAAAGAATGTTAGGAGGCACCCAACAAAATGTGCGGATGGCGTTAGAAAGTTTGACGCAGTTACCAGCCAATAGTGGACACCGACAGAGTGAAAAAATGATAGGAGTAGCGTCATTAATAAAATGTGATTTACTTATATTAAAACGAATAAAGTTTTGTGTTAATAAAACCTAGCACTTTCCACTCAAAGGTTTTTTAGAAACATTTAAATTAAAAAGATTACGCTTTAAACGGTAAAATGTAGATGTTTCACTAAAAAGTTACATAAATATATATGGAACCTGACGTCATTGTGTAGTGTCACTATAGCATAAATGGTTAAATCTACATATCGGTAATATCCGTGAGTCATCGATGGTGACTATATTTTATCAATTGGCAGATTTTTTTCTCTGTGTTTATCTTACTATGTTTTGAAAAAAAAAGTAATTCCACAAATAAAATGTAATTTTATTAAAATTGACCGCTTTTTTGTTTTATTAATTTATTAATATAATAAAAATGATCGGTTCGAGAAGGTTTAATTAAAATATATACGTAAAGAAAAACCGAGAAAAACTATTTATTAAATCGTCTTCATTAATTTTAATATAATCTTTGATCTCCGGCGAAGTAGTCCAACCCCATCTCAAGCGGTGTCGCCCGCGACAAGTTATGTTTACGAAATAATTAAGATGGCGTCTTTTCTCGTTCGGGTTGAGGGAGCAACTCTTTATGAGGGGAAATTGTCCGCACCCCTCCATCCCTCTCACCGGCGTCAGCGCCACCCCCTACCGAGCCAGTACTAATGATGCCATTGGGAAAACTGACGATGTCCCAAACCGCAAATGAAGACTTTCACAGCAGATGCTCGTTCTACAAAATATATTAAAAAAAATATATAGGTGACTCCGGTCGACTATGGTAATTCTGGTACACGATAATGCGTTGAGAGGCTGTAATCATCACAAAGGGGGTTTCATGAAAGTTAATTTTTTGTTATATTAATGAGCACAGATATTCCATCCCAGTCTGCATATTATAAAAAAATTTGTTCAAAAAAAACCGTATAAGCGATGAATTTAGCTCGTGGTGATAAAGATTTTTTGGAGGATGAGTTTGTATGTTCGTGTATCAGAGGAATTAGGGTACGTGAAATGTATCATAAAAAGTTCGCGCATGCATAATACATCGTAAAGTTCATCTTAGATAATGCATGTATAAGCCAGTAGCGTGCACTAGGGTTAGATATAGGTTATGCTTCTAATATCGATGCTTTAAGAATGGGTAGGTCGAAGATGGTTTGACAAAGTGGTAGTAGTTTGCCGTGCTGTCAGACTGTCGCGGTAGGGATGCAGCTGAATGGCGCCAATTCCCTGGGTTCTAGCGCTGTTGATGATGATGATGCATACAAATAAAATGAATTTCATGATTACGCATGTATAATTTTGTTTAAAAATTAATTACAGAAGAGTGCACATAATACAAGGCACGTATAAATTCTTATTACATGATAGGCTAAAAGTCACTTTACTGTTTGAAAAATTATTATTTTTTTGTATATTTATTAATTTACATGCTATTCTACATAGCATAGCGGTTTTTTACCTGTAGATAAAAAATAATATCTTGTCATTGACATCTATTTTCATCTTCAATTCTTGCTATGTAGAAGAATAACAGGTAAAAGATAAATAAAAAAATACAGAAACCTACCCTGTATTTTTGTAATTAAAGTGAGTTATAAAAATAACAAACTTGATGGTTTCCCGGAGTGAGGATAGAACATCCGAATATATTGTCTCTAGGCGAGCCACTTACTGCTAGATATACAAGCACGTAAAAAAAGTCTAATGAAAAAAAGGTTATATTTAACCCTATTTTTCTTGGTTTTAACTCCATAAGATAAGTTTAATTATCAAAACTATGTCATGAATAATGTCGCCTGAACACAAAACTTTTCTGATCGTGATAAATAATGCAATTGTCAGTTTCTCTTTTTTCCTGTATAATTCTCACAGGAGTCGCCATTTTAATGTGACCTTGGAACAACAAGGTATCATCTGATATTTCGGTCAAAGTTGTCTTATTTGTATCAAAATTCTTATAATAATTTTCTCTTCAAAACTTTGTTACAAACGTATCAAATTTCCTAGTACTTTACGAGATAACAAGAAAACAAAGTTACGTTTTCGCAGCACTTGTTGTAAGAATATTTTTAAGAACAACAACTTTGATTGTTGATTTGAATACAAATGTAATATATTAATTATAATATATAACTTCTCTGAAATCAGGAATTAGTTTATTTTATTAACTACTATAAATTATAAAACTTTTTTTTTCCAAGAATTTTACCTCACGGGCGATGAACTAAACTTCGCCGATAGAATCGAAAAATTAATATTCAAATCAGTATTTCAGTTTGATGTAAGTGTCAGATAATACCTTGTTGTTTTAAGGGTTATGTCAAGTCGCGGTCTATTAAAAAAAGAGGAGGTGAAAGGGTTCAGGAATGTGGAAAGGGGTTACGACCTTTGTCTGTTAATATTTTATGTAAGATAGAAGGATTCAGGATTATTGATCCGCATTCTAATATTGTGTATGTAGGATATTGCAAATTTGTATGTATTACCTCGTAGGTATCACGGTTTTCTCATAGTTAGGGCCAGTTGTGTGATCAGTGGTAACCTTTTACTATGGTAAAAAAATGAACTAAAATATTTTTTTTTGTGGAAACGGGTTGTTTGGTCGTTGGGAAAAATGCAATGGTTAACTAATTTTACTCTCAAATATCGGATGGTAAAAACCGAAAATCGTTAGTTAAATATAATAAGTTTTTCACAGTTGTTTCAAAAGTCATCTGTCACATTGATACTTTAAAAGATACAGAATACGATAATTCATCATTCAATATCCCGTTATTTTAGTGGTG
Source organism: Eubasilissa regina (assembly GCA_022840565.1). Taxonomy (NCBI): domain Eukaryota; kingdom Metazoa; phylum Arthropoda; class Insecta; order Trichoptera; family Phryganeidae; genus Eubasilissa; species Eubasilissa regina. Next base: position 17,565,730 of record JAINEB010000007.1, read on the forward strand.
AGAATTCATCCGATGATGATCTCGTTGTTTAATATACATTAGCACATAATTTGAAAAGATTTCGCCAGCAAAGTGACAGATGTCGAACGCAGAGGCGAGTATAGTATAAAATAAAGCATATATCATGATTATTTGTCTTGCCATACTGTGAGGTGAGATTTCTTATCTATGTTTGGACAATAGTAAATTTGACGTACCAACAACCGGCAAAAGTTTTTTACTACGGGCGATTGTAAAAGGTTGCTATAGTAAAAATTTACTACTGATCATACAATCGGCCCTAAGGCTAGTATAAAATTGCGGGTGTACGTAATATATCTCCAGTGAGCTCCCGACCTGGTTTGGGCATTTATGGGACGTAGTTACATCACTTATATATGTGTATATTTTAAATAAAATCATCGATCGAGACAATATATATATACACAAGTCTCTCTTTTTACACAGTGGATATGTTCCACGCAATACCGTGTAAAAAAAAGGATACTAAAATAAAATATAATTGTGATTAAGTTTCCTCGTATAAAAATCAGTTTAGGATATTATTAAAAAATATATATTATTATTTATTGTAACTGAATTTTATTAAAAAATCGTAACAAAGATCTATAACTATCAGAACCGTTTACGCACATTTGGTACGACAACGCTTTCATTACTTGATATATCCAGAGCCTGTGCAATATTTCATTCCAAATTTTCGGGTTTATTGGATTTAAACAAAAAATTCTCTTATGAATCGCTCGGACTGCTTTTTTGTGAGTTCCTTGTATGGGTCTTGGTAACGAGCCATGCAAGCAATCAGATCATGTAGAAATTGTAAAGCTCGTTCTACGTTGTGATCATCTGTTATAAAATGATTTCCAAGTCTATTAGCCAGTTCTTGGTCTTCAAGGATTAAATACGCTGTTATTGGACCTCCTTCGTAATCGTCACTACTTTTCTTGGGGCTGGTGTGCTCTTCTAAAACATTTTCAAATATGTCTTCCTCGTTGTGAACTTCATAAGTAGTCAATTCAGCGATATGTTCAATCGTTAGCTCTTCAAAGCCTTCTCGACCAACTGCAAGTGCCACAGTTATGATATCTGAATGCAGTTATGATATCTGAATGTGTTCGGGCTAATATGGTTAGTTAGTTAGTGTTAGTCAGTTTTAACACATTCTGGGCAAATTCGTCACACCGCTTTATCCTAGCATCCTTCCGCATACCTCTCTGAGCATAGTACTAAGTAGTACATACAGGCAAGGGATGTAGCACCGTGTTATTTCGAAATCGTGTAAAAAAAAACGTGTATATTTTTTAGAAATATTTGAATATATCCAAGAACATACAATTACTGGATTTTTATCTACAAAGGCACTGTTATTAAATAAATATCAGATAATTTTAATGGAAAATATACAGAAATTTGAGGTAATTTAAGGCTTACGACCTGACTTCGGCAGACTGATCACTTTTTATATATATATAACGTTCACCAATTCTCACCCCTCAATCGCCACATTTCTCAAATTTTTGATTTATGTCATCTCGCTTCGAGTACTACTACACCATCGTCATCTATGGATCAAATTTGATAATTCATTTTTCCTTGAAAAAGTATATATGTCAACTCAATGAGAATCAGATTTTTTTTTTGAAAATTATTTAAAGCAATATTCTTTATCTGTAAAATGTTTTTAACACATTATACTAGAATACGCCTGAAAAAACAATATTTTTCAATTTTTGATATATTTTTCGTGTTGAAAACGCTATATGTAGTGTTTAAAATCAGTAGTAGAATGGGTACAAAAGACGTTTTAATAAAGTAATATTTCTTCTTTTTTAACGGTCTCACGGTACTGAGAAGTCTATGTCCGCAGTCACAACGGTGCGCCATACATCTCTTGACATCGCCAGCCTTCACTCGAGTGAAGGTTGGCAAGTCGTCTCTGTACTCACTGGGCTGGGAGCGGAGCCTAACTAAATACCGAACAATACTATTAGCACACACGATAGATGTGATATAACAACAGTGAATCCGACCGTCTACGTCCAAGTTGGGCTCCCCGGGCAACGCTTGAACATGGGTTCAAAGCGGCTAGCGGACGGAGGATGAAGGGTGGGCCTTCGGTGCCTTAAATCTGGAACAATCCAGCTAAGAGAAAGAAAACCCTTCCCCAAGTCCTCCAGGTTAGGGGTTGTGCGAAGGGCTCATTCTCCCTGCATGTGAAAAAGTTAAACATCAAGAAGCAGTTGTAACTAGTAGATATATCAATTTGAAATATCACACAATAAAGTTCAAAATTTGTCAAATCCCGGTAGCAACTAAATATTTTTTCGATTGATAAATTTTTTCTTTATATCTTTTTAGTTGATTAATTTAATTTGTATTAAGAACCCAAGAACTATGTTCTAAAATGTAACTTCACGACATAAATGTACATAATATATATTATTTACTTATATTTTATGAATATTGCGAAATTCTCCACATTTTTTTCATAAAGACCCGCACACGCGGATTAGATTTTTAAGAGAATTTTATGTCGTGACAATCCCCGAGACTGGGATTATACTCTATTGATCGATGTTCCGTTTGTCGGTTGGTTAAATTTGAATCATCCCAACAGCAGTTAAAATGGAAATGTTTATAATTTATGCCCGCCTTCTGTTGTTTAACTTTCAGAATAAATAATTGTACGTGACTATGATTTTATGTGATATATATGCCAAGTTTCATTTTTATATTCGAAGATCGTATACATGGGTTTAAGTTTTTGTCTCTTTCTCAACAAACACCAATCTCAAGTTAATCTCCGATCAAAATCTCAATACGTGTACATCTAGTCTCATCCAGTGAATACGGGTCATAATACTTAAATAGCTTTATAATGTTACTCAAATTTGTACCAAAAAGCTTAATTTAAATTAAAATTTGCTTCTCGTTTCGAATAAATCAAGATTCTTTTAAGCTACTGGCAATAAAAATGATTTTTTTATATGTTTAAATCGTAGCCTACGCGTTCTATACAAAAATTAAAAAAAAACTTCACTGTTGCTGTACTGTTCCGAAGAATTTTTTTAGTTTCCTTGGAGTAAGTTGACATGGAGTGAGAGCAAAGGTTCTTAAGTTTCTCTTAATCTTAAGATCGGTGTGCTGTACACTGTGCTACTCCTTAATTAATTATGCTATTTTAGTTTGGGGAAGAGCAGCAAAAACAATATTGGAGTCGGCTAAAAAAGCACAAAAAACAATTCTCAAGGTAATAATTGGTCGTCCCTTTAGATATCCATCAGATCTTATATTTAAAGAGTACAATGTCCTAGATATAAGATAAATCTTTATGTTGAGACTCGTTCAATATTTCCATGCTAACAACAACTCTCTTCAAGCAATAAATCGTGGACACAACACAAGACAAACAACAAACATCTATCTACACACCAGTTCCGAGAGCAACAACGACATTTTATCAAAGATTCTACATGTTCTTAGCTCCAAAACTATACAGTACCTACTCAGTACCAACTGGAAAGCGTTTAATTCCAATAAGATTACACAAATATGGACCCAATATATGATTCAATCAGGTAGAGATGAATCAGAAACATGGCTATCCAACATTTTAATATAATTTATACAATACCTTCACTAATAATTCACTAGTTCTACAACATTCCCACTACATATATTTTTATTTTATTTTTACTTTTTTCTACATATTTGTAATTCTCTTTTTATTCCTGTCGATGACTTAAATAACACCACAACAGCACGAAAAAAAAACTGGCTACTTTAACACAGACTTCAGTCTAGCAAAGTAGCCAGGACAATGCTGTATATATCAGAAGTGAAGTCTACTCCATCCCACACAATAAATTATGAGTATAATTATGTCTTATGTTTATTATGTATTCACCTCTATTAGAACAAAAATACGTATGTCAATATATATATAAATAAATAAAAGGTGAAGTGCAAATTTAGCTCTGTAATTGATTAAAAAATATAATTGTAAATTGAGATCAAATTGCAAATTGAGATTAATACAATTTAAAACAAATAAACTCACTGATATATAAACTTATGAAATATTAGAAAAATAAAAGTTAATTCAAATGACATAGTGATAGATAAAAATTAGCAATACTTGAATATGTCCAAGAACACACAATTATTGGATTTTTACCTACAAAGGCACTGTTATATTTATTTCTTTATATTTAATGGAAAATATATGAAACTATGGGGAAATTACAAGCCAAAAGTTTGATGAATGTGGAGATTGAAGGGTGAGAATTGGTGATCACTTAAGCCAGCCGAAGACAGGTCGCAAGCCCTGTAATCACCCAATACTTCCATATATTTTCCATTAAAGATAAAAAATGTATTATAAATATTCTGTCATCAGTTTTTCTTCTGACATATTAAGTGGAATTTTGAAATTTAATTAAATAGATTATCTTTGAAATAAGTTAAGCATTTTTTTATTCGATTTCGTCATACAAACATATTTTAATATATATGTGTGAAAATTCTGCTTTTCGTTTTTCAAACCGCAGATAAAATGTTTCATGCTTTTATATACATTATTTCTTATCTACGATATGAATCCAAAATGGATGAATGACTTTTCGTTATACACAAATTATTGTATAATACGTATTTTGTACGAATATCTAATTGTAAACATCTAGAGCGGATACAATAGTAATTGTTCTATTTTATTTCTCGCAAAACCCCGGACATAATATAAATCGAGCGAGGTTATACAGCGCTACAGATTTTTAGGGTTTTTGTTTATGAGCAACATTAAAGACTGGATGGCTGTAGTGATTCCGTTTCAAATAAATAAATGTCCGAGAGGAGAAGGTCGCCGTTTTCTCTCAGCGAGACACGACCACATCTATGGATGACGTATAGACGGAGCACAATGGACTGAACAAACGAGGGTCTGGGCACATTTGTCATCAGCGAGAATCCACAAAATAGCCGCTCGCTAATGGTCTCCGTTTGTACTTGTGCATTTTCCTCGTCGGCAGAATCGTTCTCTGTAACGCCGACACATGCAGTCGAAGTTTTTGTAGATTCGACGAAATTCATAAATGGTACCGACGCGGGGATACAATTTTTCTACGTTTTGTTGACAATACGGGGATTTAAGAAAAGCAACAGAACATTTAAGATATTTTAGTTGTTTTATTTTAGAGGTATAGAACTAAAAGATGAAACAGAACATAAAAATTGAGCTAATGGCTATGGTATTGAATTTATTGGAAAAGTAATTTTATGCCATTAATGTTTAAATATGATTTCGCGCATATGGATGCGGCTGGCTTGAATAAAGCGCAATCTGGAAGTTCAATTTTCGGCCACTTTTTGGAGCAGCTGGGGACGTATATTGGCAATAACGCGACGAATGTCGGCTTCCAAGTCGTCTATCGTCTCTGGTTTATCGGCGTAGACTAGCGACTTCACATATCCCTACAGAAAATAATCCAAAGATGTTAAAGGCCAATTCATAGGTCCATTACGCGAAATTATGCGCTCATCGAATGTTTCCTTCAGTAAATTGATTGTGACGCGCGCTGTGTGGCATGTTGCGCCGTCTTATTGAAACCACGGCTTTTTGAACATTAATGCCATTCAATTGGGGAACGAAAAAGTCAGCAATAATGGATCTATAGCGCTCTCCATTGACTGTAACGTTCTGGCCGGCATCAATTTTAAAGAAACAACAGCTTCTTCGGTGCGCGCTGTACGACGTCTTTGCGGATGCGTATTATTAATTAGAGTATACATGGTGCAAAAAAGATCCATGGTTATTCGAATTACTTGCTCGGATGGATGATTATGTCTACCATAAAATAGACGTAGTAATAAGTTTCGTGAACTGAACCACAATTTTATAAATAAATGTGCACAATTCACAAACGTTGTTCTGACGTAAGTCTATTCATGATGAAATGGCAAACCAAACTGAGTACAAATCAGCTGTCAGCTATCAAATTTGCTGTCGCTGGATGGAATGGAACGATAGATGTATTAATTTGAAAAGTGTAACATGTAGGTTCGAAAATTTGTCGTCAAAAGTACTGTCGCTGTAGCGTAGTTGGATAATGCACCTTCCCCGGTTTGAAAAGAGATCCAAGTTCGAATCCCGGTAGCGCAACAACAATATTTTTCGATACAATTGATTTTATATGTATATCTCTTTCTAATTAATACATTTCATTAGTACTTCAATTTTCGTCACAAATGCAGTCTCGTGGCACAACTTCAGAAATATTTCAATGCACTTTTTTCGATCATGATCAGGATACCTCGAAACCACCTCCGTTAAAAATTTATCTACATATTATGTAGGTATATAATTTTCTGGAAGTGAGTGAGACGCTTTGTAATAGGCAGCATTTCTGTCGTGTATAAGAAGCTAAATGTGTGGGTCGTTCGAACGGAATGTATGGTGTCATATTTCCTTTACCTGTGGGATGTAAATTATATTAAATTTAATATTTCTTTGATAAATGGATCCTTTACCTCAGATACGAGAAATTCCTCGTACCAGCTTTTAAGCTAAATACCCATAATTAATTTTATAAAATAACATATGATTTATTAGTAATTTTTAGATAGACAACTTTAATTTTGATTTATGGCGAACAAATATAAAGTAATAAACGACCTGCGCTAGATCCGAGCAGCTACACAGGCGCCAGTTTATAAACTGATAATTTTTCTACATTCGTGCAAATCACTCTAATTCAAAACCCATTACTGAGGAGTCCAACTGCTGCTCGGATCCGGTTCTCGTGCTAATGCAGGTGTTGACGGATCACGAAAGCCTTCTAAAAGCCTTAATTGATAATGCGGATCGTCCACGGGCAGAGTTTGTAATTGATTGTAACATTCAAGCGGGCTGTACAGCAATAGGTTGTACCAGGCTCCGCCTGTGGTCGGGCGGACGTGTTGGGTTATAATGTTCCGACAGTAGCATGAACCGGTACAAGCTCCATCGAACCGGGCGAGACGAGCTTCTGAGAAAACAAAGGAGTTCAAATCAGATGGAAAATTACAGGTGGATAATTTAACGTGACGACAAACAATAATAAATTTTCAATTTTCATTAAGTTTTATTATTCTTATTTATTAACGATATTATTGCTACATTTGATAAAGTCGACATATTATTGTTTGCTGATGACCTTAAGATATCCAGAACAATTGAGTCGATAAGTGACTGTCTTATTCTTCAATCTAACCATAACAAATTACATGAATGGAGTACACGCAACAAACTTTTTTTAAATATTGCTAAATGCCAATCTATAACGTTTTGCAGAATCAAAAACTCACTGTTTTTCATTACAGCATTAACAGCGTTACTCTTAAAAAAGTATCTCAACTATCGTTGCGTGATTTTCTATCTTTGATTTGGCTATCTCTGATAAAAAACTACCATTCCTTTCACACATTAATAAAATCACAAATAAAGCTATGAAATGTCTTGGTTTTGTATCAAGAACGGTGAAAGATAGTAGCAATTTAGAATTCAACTCAACTATTAAGTCTTCATTCTATAAGTGTACGAATTAAAATTAGAAAGGGTTCAGCATAAAATTTTAAGGTTTATTAACTTCAAACTATGTGTACTTGTTTAGCAATTGAATTATGATTTTTTAATGATCACTCTTAATTTAAATAACTTGTCGTGTAGAAAAACTTTATTTTTATTTAAAATAGTAAATGGTATACTGGACGCCCCTAATTTAACTGAACTGATTGTATACCACGTTCCTGCGCGGAGTACCAGGTCGTCGGCGCTGTTCCACGTAAATTCATCATATACAAATTTTTATGGGAATGATTGTGGTATTGTAGATATATTCCGATATTCAAAGTTTAAATATAAGAGATATGTTTTTGATGCTGTTCTGAGTCAAAAATACAATTGATTTTGATTCTCAGCCATTTTGTATCAAACCTAATTTTTTATTGTTTGCTTTATATACTTTAATTTTTTTTTAAAGCCATATATTTATATATTCCGTGCTACTTGTGTAGCTGCTCATGTTTTTGTTTTTTATATACCGAACTAACTTTGTAAAAGCCCACAAGGGCGTTAATAAATAAATAAAAAATATTTTTTTCATTTCAGAGAGACGAATAAATTCGTATTTTTTTTACAATTTAGTCAAAACATTAATATTATTTTACGCGTGCCTACGAGAATCTAGAATATATTATAAAGTCAATATAGCATACATAAATATGCCGTTGGCATATCCGGGATTAAATGCCAGAATTTTTATTTTATTACACATTGGAAAATATTAATATTTTAAAAATTGGGTAGCCTTTTTGTATCTAGATTTGGCATCTCAATGAATCAGGATTTAAGATTTTTTGTCAAAGAATTTAAAAAAATTACTAATACTAAAATTATAAAATCTCCATTAAATTTTATAGTGAACGATTTCTTAATTAGGAATTGAATAAAAATTATACTTGACATGGTACATAACGTATTATCGTTAACATTACTTTAGAAATTTGCTAAACGGAAGAATGAATTATTAGGAGAACACATTCTTATTGTGAAATTGTAATTAATCAGAACAGACGATCTGTGATAATTTAAAAAAAATACTAATTAAATGTATTAATTAGAAATATAGTAGATGGCTTTCAAATAATGGAACTATAGATGTATAGATTTTTATATCGTCGTTCTTAATATATTGTATTTTATTTTATTATACGCTATTTATTACATAAATATTTTTAGAGCATATAATATTAAATAACATTTTCATTTCACGTAGAAAAGATTTTCAATACTAATTCGTATTTTTACATTTTTTACGAAAATATCTGTTTTTATAACTAATTTATATATGTACTTACTAAATTAGATATTCTTTAACCATTATATTATAGATTGTGTTATTATTAATTATTACAGTGTAACTCCCTTTCCAAACTCAAGAGCTAGTCTTTTTTTTAAATATGTAACTTTAATAATGTATAATACGCAATACCCATATTATAAAAATTGTAAAAAATTTCAACATAAAAAAAAAAAATTATTTGAAAAAGTGTAACAAATAGGTTCAAAAATTTGTCGTCAGAAATGATGTCCCGGTTTGGAAAGAGATCCACGTTCGAATGCCGGTAGCGCAACAACAATATTTTTCGATACAATTGATTTTACATGTATATCTTTCTAATTCATACATTTAATTAGTATTTAGGAAAAATGAATTTTTAAAAATATTATTCATGTATTTTATTATTCATTTTTCATACAAAATACAGATATGTTTGAAAAAAATAACTTAAATAATATTGCGAGATTGACAAATACTGCAAACTTGGATTCCCTAGTTATAGTATAGCATGATAATTTAGTCCAGGAAATTTTTTAAAATCTGTCTTCAAGTCACATGGATGATGTAGATAAAGGAGGACTACGAGAGATAAACTGGATAATTATTAAACTTTTACGGGAAATAAAGAAATAAAAACAAATATTTAGTAGCCTAGTAATAAACTTGTAGCTCACGGCCGCCATGTGCATTCACATTCGTAGTTTGTCACGTTTAAAGGCGATTACCGTGTGCCGCGCTTCAGGACTCGCCGCCAGGCTTATTTCTATTCACCAACAATTGACGAATATTTGGAAAAATACCTAAAACGGTATTCGCCTTGGTTATATATAAAGAGTGTATAATACATAACATAATAATTATAACACGAGGCGGGTTTTTTAGTAAATACCAGATTTTTTTTTAAAGAAACACATTAACATTAAAGGGGCGCTAGAATGGGGGAACCCACCCTTTCCCGAAACCATTGTAGAAGTTTCAACTTCTTTTATCGGTTCCATACACAGTGCTATAGAAACGCGAAATCTACAATTAATAAACACAAAAGAAAGAAGAAAAACAAAAGCTAATGTAAGAGATTGCAAAACGAATAGAGATTTTAATTTAAAACTTCCTGCGCCCTTTTAAGTGCTATCTTTATTTATTTTTAAGATATAGTTACATAATAACATTACAAACAAACAGATAATCAAGTGTTATGTACGGAAGTAAAGAAACCAGTCGGTACAAGACAGTCATTGAAGAGCTAACTATCAAGTACACTTTCTCATGAAGGGACTTGGACGAAACACAATTTCTTCGGACGATACAAAACTTAAATTACTTTTCGACATAGTCTCCACGATTATTAAGGTACTTTTTATAACGGAGCACCAATTTTTGTACACCATCGTCATAGAACGATGCCGCCAGGAATTAAAACCATGTCTGTACTCCGTCTTTGAGTTCACCGTCGTCATCAAAACGCTTGCCAAGAAGGAATCGTTTCAGATGAATGAAACGATGGAAATCACAATCAGGAGACACTTGGCGATGAATGTCAGCTAGTTTAATGTTTTGTGCATCGAGAAACGAATCACGAACCGTATCTCACAGCCGGCGGGCTGATCTATTGTCTTGAACATTTCAACCACTCACTACAAGATGGCCGCACTATGTGAATATCTCTAACGTTGCATGTGGTGAGTCAACAGATGAAAAAAAATTCTAACCGCAGCACTACACCGGGCGCTTACTTAAAAACGCGCCTCGTATATGATTATGCAAATTAAAATTGATTGCGTGAAAATAAAGCATATAATAAAAAACACCAATTTAAATCTGATCTCTAGTCAAACTATTTATAAAAAAATAAAATTGGCCAAACGAGTTTTCTTGGTCCTTGAATTACTTGAAAAACTGTTTTTTCTTTTTAAATGACACATTTAACACGAAATCTGATATTGTAAAGAATTTTAAAAATGTACTGGGTGACTTTGGTGATTTTAACATATGATTTAATCAGTGCATCCCTTACAACAAGTAAACGAAAACTGCAATGGAAATAGCGCGTCAGAAAATTTTGCAACATTTGTATATATTTTCTCTCTAACGTTATGTCTTGTTTTCACCGCTAAAGCTAGTGTTTTGCCATCTTAGCTACTCCCCTAGTAGACTATGGTGCCAAATTATTATATAGGATCATATATTGAATTTTTTTTATTGATTAATTAATGATAATTAAATTTTATTTTAAAAATATTTACCGCTATTTATTTTTGCAACAAGCCAGTATTAATGAAGATATATCTTAATGTGAAGTGTTGTTTTCACGTCTTGCTAGTGACTGGTCGCCGCCTGTCACGTGTGAGATCGGAGTTCAGTTCAGGGAAATATTTTTTTTAATATTACAGGGTGAATATTATGTTCCAGTAGACGTAAAGAGTTGTTTTTTGATAAAAAATATAAATATTGTCTTGTATTAGTCATAATGTTAAATATTGTTTGTTCAATTATTATTTCAGTCAGCTTGTGATAGCCATAAACTAAAATAATGGTTGAGTTTATATGTTAAATTATTTATTCTTCAAATATATATATATATTTTGACATTACAAAGTACCGTTTATATATTGCATATATATTGTGACATTACAAAGTTACATTACATTACATCACGCAGTTATAAAATTAATATTGGTCTGTCATCATTATGAGATAATTTTTTTAGTAAGCATCATTATTGTAAAATTTGAATCTATTTCTTTTAATGCGGCATGCAGCCGCAGGAAGCGCTCACTCCGAGAGGGCAGACGTCGACTGGTGGACCAACAGAGTGAATGGTGTTTATGGTCCCACGTGGTTGTGGCGGGAAGTGATTAGAATCCGTAAAAATGTCCGGTACTCGGGAAAGTTATTGTTGGAACGACATTTATTTTATTAATTAAGGATTTTGATGTTTCGAATCCCGGTCGAACTGCGGGAAGTTCGTCCCCGATGGTTTGTGAATTCTACGAGGCAGCCAGAGAGACTGTCCTGATCGCCCGTTAATTTTGCCATACCACTAGAGGTAAATGCATCCGAGAAGGATGATCTAATGATGACCTGGCACATATAAGGACCGAAATGAAGGACGATAATTTCCATACAACCTTGACGGACGGGATGCTGAGTTCTGTATCTCGGAGTGCACAGCAAACAGGTTTTTCTTCCCGCGATCTGCCTTTAAATTTTAGTGTAAAAAGTATTAGAAGGAGATCGTTTAAATTGTTTATGAATTGCTGAACGATGAGTTTTATTAAGTTTTTTTTATTTTCAATGTGAAAAATAAATAATAAATTGTTTTTTAATGTTAAAGTCTGCTTTCATTCTGGAAACATCCCTTCTCACCTAAACATCACACTTTATATTTTAGATGACATAATTACACATTCCTCCGATGATGACCAGCAGATTAAGTAAGAGGTGAGTAGGTGATCTGAGTCTCGAATCGATCTCATGTACATTTCATGCTTTACCCTGTCTAGCCGGTGAGGAGCGTCCAGCCTCACTTAGTAGGTGAACCGTCTCCAACAATATGTAAATATATAAAGATATACTCTAATATAAATGACATCAAAATGTTCCTATTTACTAAAACTTATCTTCCACATATTGGCTTAGTTTCATTTTGAATCTACGTAGTTTCTCCTCCTTTCTAATATTTTCATCGCACTGAGCATCATCGATAAATTTTATATAAGAAATACAATTATCTTCATTATTTTTTTCTAAAAATATGTGTATATTTCAAATCACGGTCGTGGAAAAAGGGACGGATATGGGATGATGTTTGGAAGGATTTGCCTTCTATTTTTACCATTGGTTAATATTCTGATGAAAGAGACCTAGGGGAATCGGAGAGTTGGTCCAATAGGACTATCTACACCTGTGAAATGAGATGTTGAAGCATGTCAGAAATGAGCTTTTGTAGTAAGTTTAAAAAAAATAAAAAAATAAAAATTATCACGCTTTTTGAATTATTTCAAAATGTGCAATACTTTCGGAGATATTGACGTTCTAAGTTGGGCTTGTTGGAAAACGCTCTGATTATCATATCCACCGTATGATGACATATCTCTAGTACGTATGAGAGATGTGACGTCACACGATGAAACGGTATAAACCGATCATTTTTAAAACACGCCCCTTTGAATATCTGTAACTCTGTCATACCAATCACACCAATAATTATCATAGATGGTGGAAAGTCTGAAGGAAATGACTGAAATAAAATATTTGGGAGTCATAATAGATTCAAAATTGTATTTATCACAAAATACAAGATACGTGATTAAAAATATTGCTAAGAAAATCTCACTCCTGGGAATGATCAGAAGACTTATTAGTACTGAGTCTTGTAAAATAGTATACAACTCTGTTATTATTCCTCACATTAACTACTGCAGCAGCATTTTGATTTTGTGACAATTGTCAATGTTGTAAAATAAAACTTTGAAAATAATACCCAGAAAAAATAGATATACTCGGATCAGTACAACGCGGAAGCACTGAATATGATGACCCTTAAGCAGAAGATATATTTTAATATAATGGTATTTATTTATAAAATCCTGAATTAGAAAATACCAGCGGAATTTACACCAAATTACGAATCAACATGAGCACTAGCATACAAAAGGAAGGGGTAGATTGAGACTATCATTCAGGAAAAAGGCCAAATCTCAGATATTAATGATGTGTAGTGCGATGAAGATTTTTAATGAAATGCCAGAAAACATAAGAAAGGAGGAGAAATAAAATGGATTTAAAATGAAACTGACTAAATATGTAAAATATATATTTTAGTACAAGAAAATACTTAATCTTGTTTATATTAGAGCATATGTAGGAGTGCTTATGTATACGCTATGTTAAGAATTAAATAAATATTTTTCAAGATATCGAAAAAATACATTGTATTTCAGTTTTGTAAATGAGTTTTTTTGAAGAATTAATTAAAATGATTCCACTACATCGTTGTAATGACGGATTTATCTGCAAAATATAAATGAAAATTAAATTAAAAATACCATACCCGTGTTTTCCTGTATTTTAAATTAGATAACGATATTTTTATACTTTTGTATAGATCTGTACGGAGTTGAAACGAGTTTTTCAATATGTTGTAGTACCGTCACATGTTGCGTATATCGTGGACTGCGAAACGAACGAAGTCTCCATTCTTCAGGAACTCCGCACTAATGAAAGGTTCTCTACAACATGCAGAAAATATAATGTATATATATACTATATATATTTGGAAAGAGATCCAGGTTCGAATCACGGTAGCGCAACAATAATTTTTTTCGATAAAATTGGTTTTGTATGTATGTCTTTCTAATTAATATATTTAATTTGTATTTGCAATATATAAAGTTGATTGCTTTTGAAATTGGAATAGTAGATGTATCAATTTGAAATATTGTAGAATATAAGTTTGTAGGGGCAACAACGAATGAGCATTTTTTAAAAATAACTGCTAGATTAGCGTGGTATATTTTTTTTACACCATGAAGTTGGCTACTAAAAAAAAATTAACTCATGAATCGAGCAAAAATGTTTTTTTTTTGAAAGATATACCACTATTAGTTTAATTTTGGACTGTGATAAATAGCAAAGCTATAGAGGGTTGCGTAACAAAACTTGAAAACTTAGAATATGGAATTTTTTAATTGTGATTGTAAGTTGGTCCATCAGCCCTCCAAGGGATGACGTAGACTTTTGAGACAATCTGTATATGTTGCGACTAAAGCAAGGTATTTAATTAAAACGCGAGTAACAAAAGTCGGCGTTTATTGCGAGTCGATTCACAATTGAAAGTACGGTGATTAGTAAGTAAGTTAATTTGCACAAAAAAAGTTCGTAACGGGAGATGCTCGCTTGAGGTGTTTCCGAAAGGACGGACTACGGAAAAGTGGTGGAGAAGTGAGAAGTGCAGACGCGTTGGCCTTCGCTAGCTTCTAGGATTACATCTCTGTGGGTACACCTGGATTGACAGCCAGATAAGGCGCATTCAGGTCGCCTACAAGTTCTAAAAATGGTTGAAAATGAATTCGACTGCTATAGCGAAAGTGAAGAACGCGTTTCCCCAGATAGAAATAAGTCCTGGTTTGAATTTCGGTAATAACTAAATATTTTTTCGATACATTATTTTTTTCGGTACATTCTTCTAGTTGATTAATTTAATTTATATAATATAATTTATATTCGTTATTCATAATATAAATATATATTTTTCTAAACTTACATAATGATGTATCATGGAAAATAATAATATTTGTTGATTAAATAATGTAAATAACATTTTAAAATTCACATAACATGTTAACTAATTATTCATTAGTACATCGGGAACATTTGCGAGGATACAAATAATTTACTTTATACAGGGTGAATATTATGTTTCAGGCCGATGTTGTTTTTAAATAACTAGTTAAAATAACACAACTTCATAATTTTGTTTTCATTTATCAATTACACAGCTTATTGTAATTGTAAATATATAAAATATAATATCAGCACAAATGCGTGTTCTTATAACGGCTGTTTTGTTTATTAACAAAACCCGCCAAGTCGAAATGAGTTTCGTTGTGCACGAAGATTATTTCCAAAAGTTGGGGTCATCAATATTGAGCTACAAAACATGTGCGCTACAATTTCGTCGGCATATATGATAATTTTCCTGTATGTTTTGCATCAATTGAATTTTTTTAAAGTAGCAATGTAATTCCCAATTCTTATGCACGGCGTCGAGAAGAAGTGCCAGCCCTTTTATGAACACTCTCTTCCACTGCATTAATATTTTCTGGCGAACGTACGCTACGTTGTCGTCCCGTCTTCGATTTACTTCGATAAACCCGCTGCTCTTCTAAATAGAGAAATATCAGCTAAGTTGACTTGGACACGTCCTCCGTATGGGAAACGAAAGATTGAAGAAGAAGACCCGTAGGACGACCCAGGAGAACATGGAGAGACTCTGAAAAGAAAGATGGAACTATCAGTGACCCCGAGTAGTCGACACAGCGCTGGACAGAGACCGGTGGAAGAGTGTTGTCCAACAGATCCGATTAGGAAAAAGGGGACGAAGGAAAAGACGAAGAAGATTATCATTTCTACTTAAGCTTGTTTATTCTCTTACTTCACATTAAATTAAAGATGATACTACTTACAGAAAATGATTTAAATATTGAATGATAAATTCAAATAAACACAAATTAGATGTATCAGCTAGAAAGATCAATTTATCAAAAAAATATTTTTGTTGTCACCCGGACTCGAACCAGAAACTCTATCCGGGGAAGTGCGCTGACCGATACACAACTGCACCATAGTAAGATAACGAAAATATTTTTTCGGTAAATTGATTTTATCTGTACATCTTTCTAACTGATACATTTAATTAGTATTAAAAATATCACAGAATTATGTTCTGAAAAATTTCAGAACATAATTCTGTGATATTTTTAATGTCCCCCCCCCCCCTAAACCCAACCCTAAAACCAAATAAAGTCTTTTCATGCGCACTGTAGAATAAGATTTAAATTGTTTATGTATGACGGAAATGATTTAAGAAAAATATATTTTAAAATGAGTCGGTGAAGAAAGGTAACATAGAAAATGGTACAACAGCTTTTGTAAAAATACATTCATAATTCTTTGTAAAAGCGATCTTACTTCTTGAATATAATCCCTGAAGGATAAAATTTAATTATTGTTTTCACAGAAAACATTAATTTTAACTATAAGTACATAGTTATTATCTGAAACGCGCCAACAGTTCTGTTTTTCATTATATTGAACCAAAGTACCTAATCTCCCGAGAGGCGAGGTAAAAAGTTTATGAATGTTTCTCAATTTATTATGAAGGCAACGTAAAACATAGCTAACATTTAGTGAAGTTTCAATAAATGAAAACTAACTTGGCGGTATAGATTCTGTTTACGGTTTGCTCGGGAAGTTTTTATGTTTTATTGACGTACACAAGTCAAAGCAATTTTCTTTCCTAGGAAAACGGCACTTTTTACGCAAATTTTGATACAGGAGAAAATAAATTATGAAACCACTTTTAGTGGCTCTCAGCGCCGCGGCTGAGACGTAAATTTTATTCATCCTATAAAACTTTAGACTGCTTTTGTTTCGAAATCGAAATTCTTTCATTGAGCCAGCCTGTAATTTACTACCTTGAATAAAATATGAAATGAAAACAATATTAAGTTAAATTCTTTTATCATCCCCTCGTGAAACTTAATAATTACTTTATTAAATAGATCAAGACCACGTAATACTAAACGAATAGACACGAAATAAAGTGTACGTATAGGAGAAAGGTTTGGAACATTATTTGCGACGTGTGGGGAATTCTACACACATTCTTTATGGAAACGTAAATCCGACAGTTTATGTTTTATCTTCCTAAATTAAATATTTGTTGTAAACAAAACGTTTTTTTTTACACGAACGCGTAATTGTTAATCGAGTCATATTTAAAAAAAAAGTCATGAAGCTATTTGATTGCTAAGTGGTACCAAAGTGATCGCGTGGGCGACACCAAAATGAAAGTATTGGGACAAGAAATTTGCGTGAGTTCATGTTTACGTATTTGGTGGTCTGGGATCATGACCAAAAAAGCAAGAACAAGAATTAATGATTCATTATTTGTGTAATATCAGTTTATAAGAATGATTTCATCAAACTGACATTTTTTATTAATTAGAGATTTACAATAAATAGCGCGGGTATGAATAAATATGCGGTGGAAAGCAAAGTACAATATCGAATCGAAACGATCTTGTCGGGCATAAGTGGGACAGAGAGATGAACGATCATCGGGGAGTTCGGCGTCACGGCCCGCTAATGTCGCTAGCTGCGCCTGCTGTAGACTGTCGGCGTGTGGTGACGTCATAGATCGCTGAAGTGCGCCCAGTGACAGATCAAAATAATTATCTTAATATCGAGAAATCTTCCCTTGCACGGAGTTGTATCGCAACATTCTTCCAAATTTAATTCGTCCCCAAATTGTTCGAATCATTTTTTGGAACACTTTGAACAATGATATCCCGGAGATATAATTAAAAACCATTAAGCATAAAATAAAATACGGATCTACGGTTCGGTTGAAGTATGTAATAAGTATTTTTAATAATAAATCCAATATACAGTGCCTCGATTTAATGAAAACCCTTTTTCTTTAATAATTTTTTTCCATTGTGCTGGTATTTTCAGGAATTCTACTCGTTTAAACATCGTAATGAAGAAATATTTAGCCGGGTAGAAGATTAAACAAACAATTCGTCAGGTAATACCTGTCTATTTTTTGCACTGAAGGGAGGTTGCTCACTGTACACACAAAAAACGTGCCAGGATCTGAATTGGCGATTGTGTAAAGCTGAGCTCAAGGGTATGAGAAAGGCAAATTATACATTCGTTAGGCCCAGGTTCACAAATCTCCCGTTTGACAAGCCTTAATTTAGGGATTCGGTCCGGTATTAGCATACGCAATATCGACATCCATTTAGCCGGCGCTCCGCTTAAACACTGAAGCAATCTGTTTGCGATGGGCTAGGATTCTAAAAATAACGATTTCAAAATAATGAAAGTAATATTTGATAGCACCCCCCATCTTGATCGATGATCTCACCCCTACTATAAATTGCTAAGGCTTTCTATGTACTCACCGTGTAGATTTTTTTTATTGATTTTAAAGTTTTTATAAATATTTAATTTAAAATATTTTTTATTAATACATCATCTTCCATTGCTGAATGAAGGTCTCCCGAGTGTTTCCTACTCTTCTCTATCCGTTGTTATTCACCATCACGTATTTCTGATAATTTCGTCAGTCAAGCCCATGGATGAAGGCATTCGTTCAACGATTGTTCCTCCTCCGAGCGATGTGGCCTACCTATTATCATTTTATTTTCTTTGCATATTCAATTAAGTATATCAACTACCCTTGTCTGTTCTCTTATACATACGTTTCTTTTTCTGTCTCTTCGTGTGATGCCCAACATACAGGGTTATTCAAAATGATGGACTCAATTTGATACTGCTATATTTCCTGAATAATACGTTCCATGTAGTGATTCTCGACTTTTTTCAATTCCCAGGACTCGGGAGTCTAAATTTTCAAGTCCCGGGAACCCTCGGGAACCGAGACCAAGAGTTTAATTAAATTAATATATATGTATATATAATAAATATTCATATGTATTATGTACAGTAGTTATTAGGGATATTATCCATATTTAATCGAATAAAAATTGTTTGATATAATAATTATTAGTAGTTAAAAAAAATAAAGCTTTTATTATAATTATTAAGTATTATAAATTGGTTGGAAAAAACGAATATGTACATTTATAAAAATTAAAAACATTTTTTTTAAGTATAAAAAAAATGACGATAAAACATATTTAAAGACAATAACTTATATATTTGGTCAAAATAAATGACAAATTGAAGTACCCTAACATTTTTCAAATAATTTTAAAATGACACGATTTCATCTTATATATTTACATCACATTTTACAAGGAAATATAATCACCTATTTGAACAAACCGACAAAACTATTCCCTTCAGAATCTTTATAGCTGATCATGTACAATAATATTTTTACTATTATTTTTAGTACATGTATCTTTCCAGTTGAATAAATTAAATTATAAAACTTAACTTGTTTAAAAAGAATAATATCAAGTCAATCAGTCAATCAAAAATCAGTTTGAAAAATCATGTGAATGATCAACATAAGACTCACCGGAGGTTAATGTGTTTTATGCCGTATTATAAACAAATGTTTATGGACCACTTTTTTTTTTGCGGAAAAACGATTATTGGGGTAACGTATCTTGGCATGCTGGAAAACTGGCTTTTTCCACAATTAAATGAAGATTTGGAAGTCTTCATCTTTCAACAGGACGGAGCTGAGCCGAGGTTTTCTGAATGAATCTCTTCTACCTCAACTATGGATAGGTCGTATTGGGACTGAAGACCTGGCTCTTTAGTTCTGGTCCCCGAGATCTCCTGATATCACGCCCTGTGACTTTTTCTTGTGAGGGTGTCCGTAAAAGAATCAGGTTATGTACCATCTCTACCAACAACTTTGGCAGTCCTGCGGAACCGTATCATAGCTGCGATGAACTCAGTAACATAAGACATGCTACGTCGGATGTAAAACGAGTTCAGCTACCGATTAAATGTATGTCGTGCAGCCAACGTGGGTCACATTGAATATTTTGTAAACATTATTGTGTTATCAGTCAGAGTATTATCAAATGTAATTTACTTCATATTTGTCACTCATTCGCAGTTTGAAATATAGAGTTAAGAAATTGAGGCCATAATTTTGAATAACCCTGTACACCTTTCCATATCCCTTTACCCCAAATGGCATATTTAATAGCCATACGTGAACTTTGTAAGTATACATATATATTCAATAAAATAAATGTTTTTAAAGATATAAAGTAACAATTTTAAATTTAGAAAACTAGTATTTCTATAATATGTATCCACGTTAGTAAAAACCTATTATAAAATATAATAATGGCATCTGACAAACTAGAAGACGTATATTGATTTACTCCAGTGATATAGAATAACAAAAAGTTTTTTTAAAAAAGAAAATACATTATTATTATTATGAAATTGCAGTTTTTTCAGAATATATTATATTTCTGTAGTATTTAATAGGATAAAAAAAGGTCCAGGTTCGAATCCCGGTAGCAACTAAAATATTTTTTCGACAAATTGATTTTGTTTTGTATATTTTTCTAGTTGATTAATTTAATTTGTATTAAAAATATTCTTATTAAGGAGAACACATTCTTATTGTGAAGTTTTAATTATTCAGAACACAAAATATTGTTTTTGCGCTACCGGGATATTTTTCAACAAATTTGATTTTATATGTATATATTTATAATTAATACATTAAATTAGTATTTAAAATATCACAGACCTATGTTCTGAATAATTATAACTTCACAATAAAAATGTGTTCTCTTTAATAATATAAGTTGTATCAATTCTGGCGTCTGCGGTCAGTTTTCTCAAAGGTATTTGAGATTCCTTAAAAGCAATGTAGATGGCTTTCAAATAATGGAACGACAGATGTATTAATTTGAAAAAGTGTAACATATAGGTTCGAAACACAATTGGTACTTTACTGGATTGGAAATAGAGATCCTGGTTCATATCCCGGAAGCGCAAAAACAATATTTTTCGACAAAATTGATTTTATATGTACATATATATTTATAATTAATTAATACATTAAATTAGTATTTAAAAATATTCTATTTAAATTAGGCAAGGTTAGGTAAAATTAGGTTAAGTTAGTTAGTATACAATATATTTGCTCCCATAACGATATTCTTAGCGTTGTTAGTATTTGGATAAGAGATCACGCGCTTTTTGGTCGCCCGCGATTTTGTTACGCGTTCGCCTGCTCATATGTTATACGTATAATCTGTCCGTTCTGCTGGAAAATATATCTGTGTTACTCTGGTGCAAGACTACCATTTAGTATCGAAATGTTGCTTGACAACGGATCTACTATTTTTAGATGTGTTTTTAGTAGTTTGATCACTTTTAAGCATAATTTTTTCAATCATCTCCACTTTTCTCACACGTTTTTATTTAAAATATAAAATTATATGCATGGAAATAAATGGAAGTAACACCTGCGAAGTCAAATATTATTATTAGAAAATCTATTTTTGAAACAATAACTTGAGGAAACAATGTGTGGCCCCTTAGTTTCCGGCCAATATAATTAATGTTTACCATTACTAAGCTCAGGCTTTAGATACCAAAGATACTGTCATGCTTCTCAGCTCCGTTCTTTCTACTCCTTGTTCAATTTATATCTACCTTTAAAACACTTACCCCTACTATCATTATTATAGGTACCTTCAATATTAAATAATAAAATTATGTTTTTGGTACAATATCATATACCTGACTATTAAAAAAACATTTAAATTTAATATTATTATTTTTAGGAGCTGATTTCATTTATTTAAACCTTTATTGATATACATTTTTTTTGTACACCAGAAGTGAACATATAATATATATGTTTATTGTGTGGGATGTAGTAGGTATCCACCTCTGATATATAAAGCATTGTCCTGGCTACTTTGCTAGAATACCGTCTGTGTTAAAGTAGTCTTTTTTTGTATTATTGTGGTGTTATTTCATTTAAATTAAGACGAAAAGATTCGACAAAGATATATAAAAAAAAATAAAATAAAAAATTGTAGTAGTAAATGTAGTAAAACTAAAGTGAATTATTAGTGTAGGTTTTGTACTGTGGTTATGTAGGAATGTTAGACAGCGATGCTTCTGACTGATCTCTACCCAATTGAATCATATATAGAGTCCATATTTGCGTAATCTTATTGGAAGTGAACGATTTCCAGTTAGTGTTAAGCGTGTTGTACATTTTCGGAGCTAAACATATGTAGAAACGTTGATAGGATGTCGTTGTTGCTCTCGGAACTGATTTGTAGATGTTCATAGATTATGATCCTCACATGTGAATAAACTGCCAAATAGTTAAGGGATGATTGGTAAAAAACACATTTATATATGTATAGTGATCTTTTTCATCTATTAATATGTATTAATGTGTTTTTAGCAATCATACCTTGAGTTCGATTAATCGGCACTTATTTCTCAACCATGTTAGAGATATAAACATTTTAAAAAAAGTAATTATGCGATTATTTCGCTTAATTTAAATATTTTATAAAATCCTAATTATATATTGAATTCAAAAATTAAAGGTTATTGAATTTCGATAGACAAGACTATTTTTTGTTAGATGATTTAGGGCCTGAAGTAGACATAGATTAATAATTAATACATTTAATAATACATACAATAATATTTTCCGTAACGATGGAGAATTTGCATATATTCCTTGAACATTTTCGACTTAAAATTTAGTCAGGTATCATCCACCCATACAATATTGTGAACTAGGTTTATTACACCCTGTAAAGTATATAATATTGTGTTCCCTTAGTGGGTTAATACAAAAAAGTAATGAAATAAATTTTTAAATTACGCGTATTAAAAAAATATTTCTTTAATTATAATTAAAATATTGTTGTATGTGCAGCTTTGTGTTCTAGCTCGGCCCAAAAAGTTTTACTTTTTTTCATCGGTAACATTTCATCGTAATCAAGGGTTGATTGCCGCCAACACTTGCGTGCGTGATAAAGTTCGAAGAATCTTGGGACTTTTTTCGAGCGACAAATTACCCTGTCCGACCCTGGAGCGGTTCACCCTTAATCCTGACGGATAAATGGCACCACCCCCCTCACCCGGGGCTCACCGCTCACCTGTGATTCCTGAACTTGGCTCAACTTTGTTTTATTTCATTCCGGCAAGACTCCGAGCCTTCAGGGGCGCATCGAAGAGAAACTCGAAATAAACAATTAATTTTTTTATATCAAAACAGGACAAACAACAATATTATTTTGAAATGAGGCATACAGATATTATATAAATATAAATCAGTATTTTTTAAAATAATTTTATTACATCTGAGACAGGGTTGGTTTTAGGAAATATTGGAGAATAATAATAGAAATAAAGCTGGCGGAAGAGATGAGCTAAACCGCTCTTGTGATTGCGATAGTGCAATTGGCATTTGATTTTAAGAATAATTGGTAACTGTGATTTTACTGTTGGAGGTTAAATTTCTAAAGTACCTACCAGTCGCCGAATTGCGAGTAATCAGTTACCAATCATTATTACAATCGAACACAGACACCATTACAGCTCTTTAACTTTTTAACAATTTAATTTTTAATATTCACAAATTTTTTTTTGTTATTTTTACTACTAGTTTCGAAAGACGCAGTTCTTCTCATCATCAGGTGATGTACCTCTCGAAACAAGTAGTGAAAATAACCCAACGTGTGTCTAGTCAAAGTTTTATTGCGAATATTAAACTACAACGAAACCCCGATTTTAAGTTGTTGAAGGGACCAACAAAAAAAATGTTAACAGAGGGAAAATATAAATTAGGAGGAAAAAATCATCAAATTTTTTTATGTATGTTTCAGTATTATAAATTCAATTAAAGGTTTCTGGTGGTACATTACTAATACTATTAAAATATGCTATGAAACCTTCAATATGCTTTATAGCATCGTCTCTTGTAGGAACTAGATTTATGGGATGAACAGGAAGGTTCTTCTTCTGTCAAGTTTTCGTTTATACGACTGTCCATTATTTCATCAATTTCCACTACGTCCGATGTTATTACGTTGGAGTCGACGTCTAAGTAAGTCTGCAAGGGTTATTCATAAATTATATCTCAGCCATCATCGTTATCTATACTATCTTCTAGGCAATTTTTTTGCTGATTCCAGCTTGCAAGAACTAATAAAAAAAATGAATGGTAAAAATCACGTAGACATGAGAATGAAAAATGTGACAAGAAAACGACCAACATACTCTTAGCTCTAAAGCGAATAGCGAACTGCCTGAACGAATTTCTATTAATTTTAGACTTAAATTGCGGGAAAGATAAACGTAAAATAGGGTTTTTAATATATTGAAATGACACGGGACTGCAGAAATAACACGCAAATGGAGGGAAAACATGAATTCCGGGCATGTAAAATCAGGGTTCCACTGTAATCATGTTACACCACGAAGTAACGGCCATCTCAATGAATGGTAACAATTTTGTTGATCACTAGCTGTAAACGTTTAGAGAAAATATTTAAATCTTATTTACTTGACAATGAAAAAATACTATAAATAAACATATAGAATGTTATAACTTTTATAACAATACACTACTGGAACAGTTAGGTGAAATATCTGGTATTAAAGTAAGTACATGAGAAACAAACAGATAAGTACAGACGTAAAAATAAAAGCAAATGATTAAGGACAAGAAAATAATGACGTGAATAATGAATCTTAACGTCACGTATAATAGAAATGTTTCTAAATTTGAACACTTTTTTAAACACAGGTATGTAACTCGTTTTCAGGTTTTAATGGGTGTTTATAATCGTCACTAATCAGTGTCGTCAGTCTGATTATGGACTCTGTAATAGGACTCGAAATATAAGTGCGTAGAATAGACCAGTACAACTATATAGAAGATGTGTAACATAGAATTCATAGAATAGTTAGATGTTTATATTTAGAAATATTGAAATCTCGCTGGTCTTCTTAGACCAGGATAGAACACTAAACCAATAGGTGAACGATATACAATTGGACCAAATACGATAAAGAACGTAAATATAAAAATTTCTAATCATGTAATTGTATACACTCGGACGCAAACAGTTCACTATTTGCTTAATTTTAACAGTATAAATGTAAACATATTTTAATTGTGTACTGTGAAGCCCTGCTCGCGCCTCACAGACAAGACCGCATAACCATACACTTACAGCCATTCAAGTCCGTCCAGTATCGTCAGAAATGCAGACAATACATCGCGCCGCAACCAGTCCAAGAAAATACCAGATCCGATCATTCTTTTTCCTAGCATCCTTTCCTCCCTTTTCTTGGATGCATCGCCCAGCATCGCCTCTAGTGAACTTCGCTAATAACGTACTTTAATTTACGATTTTACCATCAGTGTAAATTTATTTCGTGTATCATTTCATAATAAACGCAATTTGTCGTAAGTATTGTTTCATAATAATCGACCTGCTCTAGCAGCAACACCAACACCCATTCTTACACGCACACTTTGTAATATTACAATTAACTTTGTATATACTGTGACATTTCATACAGGTACATGCGTGAGAACTCGAGGAGGAATAAGGCCCTCGGTCCTCACCATAAACAATCCTTCTGATACAACATACTCTTAACTTCTTTCGCTTCATACGAGTGACTCACACAATAAATTGGTGACCCTTTCGAGTCCATATCGAGTTACAATATAACTTAATATGAATATTTTGTATTTGTGTTCAGTTCAACAAATAAAGATTAGAAGATACACAAAAGTTAAGATTGTCGAAAGATCTTTGAGCGACATAAAAATATGGGTTCAGCCTATATTTTTTTGAAATATGGTTCTGGAAAAGGATGAAAAAAAATTTGGTGGACGAATATGAAAGACAAGAATCAATATTATCTAATGTCAAAGTGGAAAATAAATCGGTTCACATGAAACCAAGCAGATTTATTTATTTTATGTAATACCTTTATTATAACACGTTTTTTTCATTTGTTCCCAATTGTAAATGGAAAAAACGTGATAGAGAGAAATACCAGGATATTGACTGCGATTGGTATTTGATTGTAATAATGATTACTCGTAATTTGGTGAGTAATCACCGGTAAGCCGAAAATTAAAACGCTTCAAAGAATGTCACGTCCTAGACATCCGTCAAATGTACATACTTGCTACACTAAAAAACTTTTATCGACATAAACAATATCACGAAAAAATTACGCACCCTCATATATTAAGGGCAAAGGTCAACTGTCATTATATCGTGTCAAAATTAAACAAAACTTTTGCACAAAGATTCTGTTCAGTCACACAGATAAGAACAGTCTAAATGTAAACGTGAAAAATTACAACCATAGTCTTGCATAGTTTTAAAGAAAAGTGCAGTTCTGGCTCCACAAAATGGGGAGAAATTACGTTCAAGAACTTTTAAAAAACTAAACTTGAGATTATAACTGCTACAACAGTACTTATATATTGAATTATCTAGTTGCATCTTGTTTTACTGTTTGTATATATAATTTTTTTTTGTACATTGAACATCGCACTTTATTTACCACAATACCAGAAAATATAATATATAATACAGTAAAATAGTAGTGTAGCAGGCAGGGTATCGAAATATGTATCTTACTATGCTGAAATGTTAACAATATACCAAACTGTACTGTGAATCAAATAAATAAATAATAATACTTATTTTTATTATTATCAATAATTGTTACACCAAAATCACAGTCAACCCCATCACCATTAGAAAAGCTAACGTTTGCTCTTACCAGGAACAGCCATGATAAAAAAACAGAGACATAAAAAAAGTTACACCGACATTTTTTTAAAGTACGTTCTAATATTTAAGCAGAAAAATCTGTGATTATCTAAAAACACGCAGATATTAATATTTTGATGAGAAATTCATGATATATTTGATTAATACAAAATCATAGAATATTTTGGGCGACGCACAGCCAAGCACTAACACGTTAGAGATGTTATGTTCGTTTATGTGCGGCGTCAGTCAATCACAAGTTAGTACAAGGGAAATGTACAAAATTGTTGCGAAGCTGTACAATATTTTTTTCTATTTTATTAATCAGCATAAGCTGCGAAGCGACAACTGATCGCTTTTTAGTATTTAAATACATGATTAAAATGAGAGAAATAAAGAATTAAAAAATACTAATTAAATGTATTAATTATAAAGATATACATAAAAAACAATTTTATCGAAAAATATTGTTGTTGCGCAAGCGGGATTCAAACGCTGTAGCATAGTTGGAAGCGCAACGACAATATTTTTCGATAAAATTGATTTTATACTCGTATATGTATCTTTATAATTAATACATTTAATTAGTATTTAAAACATCACATACCTACATATGTTCTGAATTATTACAACTTCACAATAAGTATGTGTTCTCAATAAAAAAGATATAGATTATTTAACAAAAAAAAAGTTTAATGTTCGTAATGTAATAAAACGTTAAAGATAAAAATAAAAATGAAGAAAATAATGTAGAGACACACGGTGGGAAAATGAATAAAATATTATTATCACAATTTTCTGGCGGTTATTTTATCATTTCGTGTGTGTTGTGAACCATTAGACGCGTCCGGCGGTTCACACGTAATGACGTGCTTTAGTGGGTAAGTGGGTTTCGTGGTAGGTGTTCGATTGTGAATCCGGCAACATCGGGATATTGGTCTGAGTATTAGTCGCTAATTCGTTTCATTGGTACACGCGGTCTCTATCACTGTATCAGTGCGAGGTAACTTCACAAAATTAATGACATATTGAATGTTTTCAATGTTTATAGCGTTAACTTTGTGGTCGGACATATTTGTCAATTAAAAAAACAAAAACTCTTCGTATAAACCACGTTAATTAATTGATCGGTTTCGATACCACAGTACATTCGTCTGAACGGTCGTGCACTAACTGATCCATGAAATAAAATATGCAAAGAAATCAATTACTTCTCGGTAGCATAATGGTTGGTATTCACGCGGGTTCGGTTCACTGCCAGGGAGATATTTATTTTTATTTAATGTGATCAAGTAATTAATGAATATTTAATTGATTATTTTTCGAAGTAGAAAAACATATTCTATGTAAATGAGGTATGATGCATTTGTCTGAGATACCTTACTCGTATTTTTTCCCTAATTATAAATCATTTGGCTTTCCACCAAATTTATATAATTTTTAATATATGGACAAAGTCGCGCCGCGTGATCGGCCCACCGGGCATTTGTTCGGCACGTGGCGTCCCAATGGGTCGATCCGCCCATGGAAACAACCAACAAACAAATAATATGTATGACATTTACAAAACATACCCAATGACCATTGAAAACACAAGGGGAGGAATATATGAGGGTAGAAAAGTCCGATAGTATTTTGAAAATGGTTTAAAAAACAAAGTATTTTCATTTTACACTTATATACGTAGGTCCACATATGACGTACTGAATTATCCGAATAATTTTATAAAATGCAACTCTATTAAATAATTATTACGCTAAAATAATCTTTTAAATATTTTATATCTCATACAGGGTGAATATTATGTTCCAGACCGATTTTGTTTGGCTGGCTGCCATTTTGGTTTGGAAGATATTTGTCAGTTCGCATTTGGTAGTCGTAGAGAATAGTTGATTACAATTTATTATGCAGTGTCTAATGCCACAACAACGTATTGAAGTTATAAAAGCATTTGATATAAATAATAATGACAATGGCCATTAATGGTGATCGCTAACGTCACATGTTAAAAAACTTTTTGGTGGTTCATTGGATCGATTGGGCCTGAAACACGTAAGGTTTCAACAGGATTGTGTCACCTCACATACTGCCCGAACTACGCTAGGAGTGTAATGTCAAAAAAGTGATATCGATAGGCCTTTTCGCTCACCTGATTTGAGAGCTCCCGAATATTTTCTGTTTGGGGTACTTGAAAGAAAAGGTCTACGCCAATAAGCCAACAACAATTCCGATACTATAGAATATTCGAAATGAAATTGCTGAAATAATACGCAAATGTGCGAAATATGGGAGAATGTTATGAAATATACATAGGTTTAGTAAAAAGAATTTAGTAACTTATAATATTTACTTTACTATTAACACTTTTTCTTATTTAGAAAATATCTAATTCATCTAACTGTAAAACCATGGTATTTATATGTAAAATTTCTAAGCCCTTATTAATGTCAAAAGAATGGTTTGTTTCCAAAAGATGATTGGAAAATTCAGAACAGTTTTACATATATAAAAATAAAACAAAGTGTTTTTTCTAAACCAAAGTTATGGATATTTTTAACATTTAATATATTTCAAGTTGCTTGTTGCAATTAGGTAGAGCAGATACAGAGAGTAAACTATTTTATATAATGAAATAACTCTTATAACTACTTTTGTGTGTTTTGGTCTTGCATATTTCCATCTACCTTATATGTGCTTACATTACATATTGTCTTGCACATTGGTATACTTTTTTTTTCTCTTTTTTATACATTTAAAAATATTTTCACGTCTACTCGCTTTATGTTATGTATTCGATCTTACTGTGTTTTGCCTTCAATGAGTTTTGGTTTTGTGAAATGTATTTGTTTGCCAATTTACCCTAAAACAGTCTTGCCTAGTTGGGCAATGCATATAAAATGTTTGTAAAATATATGTTACGAACTGTCTTTTTTTTGCAGCTCTTATATATGTCTAAATTTGGGCCACCTGTATCATGAAAAATATATAATATACATCATTTATTAATCCCCTAGTTAAAGTTTGGGTATATTGGTGCTCGCGATTCTTCTTCATCTTCGTCTTACTCTTAATACGAGCAGTCGTGATCATTATCTGTTGTCACCTTTTCCAGTCCGTGGCATTTATTATGCATTCTAGGATTGGCCTAATCAGGTCAGTCCATCGCGTTGCTGACCTTCATGAGATCTGATTATTTTCACTCTTTCTTGGATCACCAATTTTTATATGGTATACTTCTGTGATCTTCAACACAATATTTTCAGAGCGTCTATCTTTTGTGTTCTCGTTCTCTCATAGTCCCTGTTTCAGCACCCACTGAGAAAGATCGGGAAGATACCACTCAATTTTTTCTTGGATGAGCTTCGATCTTATCATTATATTTTTGATTAATTAATTTGATTGATTAATTTCTGCCTCGCAGTATCCCCCATTTGTTTTTACATTTTTAAGAATTTTTAGTTTCTATGTCATCCGTTCTGGGGTGATCTAAGCTTTGCGAGCGATCAGGATGTTTTAAGATTGTGCGAGGTATGGTTGCTCCAGTGTTAAATCGATACCCTTGAGTCGTTTTGTATCGCGGAGTGTAGGCATTGTGTTTGGAATGTAGGTAAGAAAGTGTGACAAGCACTAGGTTATATAAGCAGATGTTAGTTACAGTTAAATTGAATTTATTGAAGCTTATTTATACTAAGCTTACACTAGATACGCGACTTAAGATCGAAGGCTGCTTCTGGATCTGCCATTAGGGCGATGTCAATAGATGGAGTGACGAGTAGTGGCTCGGCCCGTCCGGGCGCAGACTGACGCGTGTGTATTGTCGCACCTCGCAGCCTTTATGGCTGGTGGAAATTGAGTTGTAGCTTCGTTTTGTTGTCTCTGGGTGATGAGAATGGAGACGATAGCCCTCCACAAAATCCTAGATAGGTATATGTTAGTTTACGACTTCGCAATTACAGATTTATGTTAATTCAGATCTGTTATTAAATTTAAATCGCGTTCGAGATTATCAATGTTAAATATTTTTAGCGGTTTGTTAGGAGTATATATAAAAGAAAAAGAAAAATTTCCATAAAATTTTTCACCGTAACAAATAAAAAAGTTAAGGATGCTGTCATGGTCACTCAAGCGTACTGTCAAACTTATTTCTAGTACCTACAGATTATTTCTTATGATCTTACAGCCTTTTTTCTCTCTACAGCGTCTCTCCGTTTCTGAGAAAACTTGTATTGATTTCAATTCAGGTATCTAATATAAAACAAAGCGGCAAATTTCTGAGGAAATTTTAGAAAATTTGTTTTAAACCGTGTTTTCCAAATCATTTACTTATTTATTGGATGAGAAAATATTTACCGATACATATATGTAAAAAAATCATAAGAGTTAAAATAATTCTGAATGATCACTGTTCCTTGATTAATCAAATATGTTATAACTTTTGTATTGACAACTATTTTATTTACAAATTTAAAATATTGAGTTATTGCAGGGCGGCTGTTAACACATTACTTATTTAGTATCTTCCCACCAGCCCAGGCCTGTTTCATGCAGACGTAAGCTTACACTTTCAAAGTTTTTTTATTTGTGCAATTTAAGTTAAGCAAAATAAAAATATATGAAAAAAAAAGTATAAAAAATGCTTATATGTAGTACAAACTATATAATTTGACTTAATATATAAATAGAACTTTCGTTTATACGTTTATAATACCGACATCACTCTCATTCTCAGCCAGACTGCAATGGAATTTGTATTTAATTACATTTAGAAATAAATTATTTTATAGAATAGTGACAATTTATTTATTATAACATATTGAGAAATTAATTTCAATGCAATATATAATATATTTGTTTGCTAATCAGTATTCTGTATTAATACACAGTCACAATAACCGCAGAACATATACGTTACCATCCTGTGATAATTATTTAATATTAAATTATAATTGTTCTAAAGGAAAAATTGATACATCACTCAATTTTATGTGCTATTTATTGTACGCTTTTACAGCAGCCTGGGTACTGGGATCACCAAAACGAATCTTATAAAAGTTTATTTTTAAGTTAATTTGGCTTATTTTATTAATTATTCACCAAACTTGTATAATGGATACAACGCAAACTGTTATTTTTTCTCTTTTAATAATTCCGGAAACACCTGGTTGTGACCGATAACCTAGCAATCTGCGATAGCAGAATTATTTCTGCCACCAAAAATAAATAAGGAAAAGATTTTAAACGAAAACATTTATAATAGAAAACTGAGTAAATAAAAAAAATATTATGAAAAAATAAATAAAATATTAACGTGTTACTGCTATGTACGTATTATTATGTGTAAAAAATACGCGAAAATATATTTGTTTAACGTTAATAAAATTAATGATAATGATTACGAATACTTCAAATTCTACGTAAAAATTATATGAAGGTCTCATTCTTCTATACAAGTTTGGAATCATAAGCACTATTATAAAATTGTTATTATTGTTATTAAACACATTCGGGGAATGTTTTCTAAACTATCTCGTTGAGCAATATTAAAAACAGTGATGTGTTTTCAGTATGCATTTATTATTTTAAAAAAATGTTTATCTTATTTCGCATATAATTTTTAATTGATTATAAATGGTATTAAATTAAGGTATTAAAATTCACATCTTAAATGAAATACACACACACACACACACGCGAAATTTCAGAAAGAGGTTAAGATTAATTATATGGTTACGTAAGCTACAAAAGTAACAAAAGGGTTTCCGTAGTTTATGTTGCTGATAGACCGAACTGTAAAGTTATAAAATAATCGCAGTATAACTCCAACCTATCCACTTCTTTCTCGGCCAATGTTGACCGCTGCGCAGCCAACGCCGGTATTTCCACAATACTTATAATCCAACTTAACCAATAATAACCGCTAAAGAATTACAGTATCAAATTATATTTATTTATTAGAAAATTACAATATTAGTTACTGTAACTAAAGTAAATAATCGGCTATTGTATTAAAGCATGTATTGAATTTATGGTTAAACTGGTATTTAGAAAATAAATAAACTCTGACCTTTCTGTGTTAGATTAATGGTAATTGAGGTGAAAATATCAATATCAATCAGTCAATTTTGTGTTAGTCTGAAATATTGGTTAAAACAGAAATAACAAAATATATGCTGGTACAAGATGCTTTAAATAACAAAAATTGCTTTTTAAACATGTTAACCAATTCTGCCAGGTAGAGTTTTTTCTAGCTGTGTAATATAATCATTGTATTAAAAAACATCGAGTATACCTCTCAAGTCTGGAATCCAAGGTACAGCACATACATATTGAAAATCAAAAAAATACGGAATAGCTTCGTGAAACATCTTAACTTTCGTAGTTATCGAACCTTAACCAGCAACGCTGAGACATCTATTATTTTCAAAATTCCATCACTACAAATTTGAAGAGACACGGTCGATGTCTTCTTCCTACACAAAATAGCCAACTACAAAGTAGACTGTCCTAATTTACTCAGACACATATTCATTCGAGTGCCATCTAGGTCAATCAGAACTAATCTCACATTAACCTTCCATATTGTAATACCAATACCAAACCAAACAATTTTTTTTATTTAGCCTCCCTTTATTTTACCTCACACTTAAATGAATTAGATATTTTCAATATTTTAGTTATCAATCAATAAATCAAAATTCAATATATAAACCATAATAGCATTGATTTTATTTTTATTGCACAGATTTTATTCCCTATCCCATTCTCTATGCAGCATAAAATTCATTTCCTATTTGTGATGTCCTTGGAATTACGTGTGTGAGTGTTTGTAAGTGCCGCACCGCCGGCGCGGCGTGTGTGAGAGGCTATAAAAGACGGCGCGCGGCAGGGCGCAGCCCTCTTTCTCCGTGATACTAGTGATATACATTGTAATATTTGTATCATACTGTAATAAACCAATAATTGTTACAAAATCTATTCCTTAGACGTTCCCAGGACGAGGTGTACGTCTTTAGAGACGTATTAAGAAGACAAGTACGTACCAGAGTCTTAATTAGCTATTTATCAATTTAATAATTTTTTTCAAATTATTGTCCTACACTGTACATTTTGAAATTTCAGAAAATACATGTAATCAGTTAAGTTTTTGTTATGATTTTTTAAAAATTTGTTTTATTTAAATACTATGACTATTATAATTGTTTAAATCGATCCAACACTTTGTTTCCCAAATAAAAAAAAATCATTTATCTTGCTAAAATGTTCCAAGATTAGCATTTAGTGAATACAAACAATTTAATACGCAGATAACCAAATAATTTTTTCAAATATTTTAGTGTGTTCAGTTTTGTTAGAATCACAAAATTTGTCTGAAAACATTTTATTTTTTACCTTATACAAGGAAATAAGAAATATCCTAGGGAATAATAATGCAGCTTAGTTGATTTATTTGCTTTGAACAACAAAAAACTTCCTTTAAAAGTTTAGCCCTATAAAAAAGTTCATTCAAGTTTCGCGATGTATTATGTTGAAAATGCAGTTGAAGTTGTATTAATGCAGAATTTCAAACTGAGGTGAAAAAGTTTTATGATTTTAAGTTATAACGAACTTGCTGAATTAGAACTTTTCTGAACATGATAAAATATATTTTAAATATTTACAAGACTGAAATGTTTTAAAGTTGAATGCACAGACCACCAAATAAAATAACGCAAATTTCTTCTTTTAATATTTTCATTTTAGTGTCACCCACGTGATGACTTTAGTACCACTTACGCAAACAAATAGCTCTGCGACTTTTTAAAAAAAATATGACTCGATTGGAACAAAAATTTAAACGCTGACAATGTAATATGCATTAATGTAAAATATACGTCTTGTTTACACAAAGTTTTAATTTTCGAAGAGTAAAAACTTTTACTGTTACATAAATGTGTCATAAACTATCGGATTTATGTTTTTTACCAAGAATGTGCCCCTTGCCCCGGAACTAATGTTCCAAACCGCTCTTCTATACGTACATTTTATTTCATGTCTATTCATTTACTGGTCTGTGGTTGAATAAGTATTTACGTATTTTAAGCAAACAAATTTAAAAAAAAAGGTGGAAATATATTTAAATCCATCTGCTAAAATTTTCTCTATATTTAGAATTTGTAATCTTTCTGGAAGACTGGTTAAATTACAGAGTACAGAGTTGAAACACGTACTCTTCGAATTGTGTCATTATCGTATGACTATGGATTGCGAGATGAACGAATGTTTCTATTTTTCTGGAACTTTGTTCTGAAGAAAATCTCAGCTATAATTACCGATGACTCTTGAACGTACATCACATTTTCCGGTGCGTAAAACCAGAGTTCCTAGCAACCGTAAAAATACGTCCGGTACTGTAACTTTGCTCAACAAATAAACTTGTGTCAACCGTAAGAATCTTAAAGAGAGAGAGAGAGAGAGAGATAGCGCGATGTGTAGAGAACCTACAGGCGTCTTACAGACGTGTCCATTAAACCAAGCACTTTACAGTCATTTCTCGCCACCTAGTACCGTCCGAAAGTCTAGACGACAATACATCCCAACGCAACCAGTTCGAAAGACCAGCTGAAGCGATCACTTTTCCCCTGGTTGCCTTCTCGGAACCACCTCAAGTGAACATCGCTAGACTCTAACTTTAACTTGCAATTTAACCATCAAAATGTGTAAATTCATTTGTGCATCATCCCACAATAAACGTCAACCGATTGTAAGTCCTGTTTATTTATCAACCTGCTCTATACCTGCACCCAACACCTATATATACCGCAACATTTATATACACTGCGACATTCACATACACGCATGATATCTGAAGAGCATTAGGGCCCTCAGACTCATCTTAAACTCCGGATATTCATAACTTTTAAACATCACTCATCTGATACTGGTGGCTTAACGCAATGTCACAAAGCAAACTCTCATCCAAACCCTAAACTGGTAACCCCGACTTTGAAACATATAATCAATCAAACCGATTTACTTTATATAGCATCTAAAATATAGAACAACACAATCTAATTCAATTGGGTTGATTATTCAGCCACAATAATTGTTAATCCGCTGCTGGACGAAGGCCTCCAATCGATCCTGATAGATCCTCTGCCAATTTTCGTGACGTCACTCCCACAGCTTCTATTATTTCATCTACCCACAAGCGCGTGAGCTATAAAAAATCAATTATAAGTAAATATTATTGGTACTTATCTACTAAAACCCTTAAAATATTTTTATAATCTGGTCATATCATTTATCATCTGGAGGTGCAATTCCTTCCAAATGCTGCAACATCCGAAAATAATCTTTTTAAGGGTCTCAGGGTCGGCAAAGGAAGGGATTAGAAGGGGGAAGTGATTTATTTGTTGGGAAAGTTAAATCCAAAATTTATTCTCCCTTAAAGAAGAAAATAAATGGTAGCCATTGTTTTCTTTAATGATTCACGAATGTTTCCGAATCGTTCCGAATACAATTATACAGAGTGATTCTATAAACTACATTTTTGTGTTTATTTTTGGGAAAATAAATCGAAATATATAATATAAATATAAATTTTGATGTTAACAGATGACTGGGTAGAACGCCACTGTTAATATCTCATTTGTAAGAGGTGACTGATTTCATGACTCATGCATCCTTTCCACAAATCGATACTCCAGTGTCATAAAATGTTCGTGTCTAGCGGCTAAATTAAAACGTGTTAACATATTCGAGACCGTTCATTTAAATTTATGGTCGCCCGTTGATGACATATTTTATTTTATGGTTTAAAATAGTTTTCACGTGCTTTGCGTTTATTGTAAAACAGTCCTGGTCAACAAGGAAATACTGAATTTTATTTATATTTTTAAAATTATAAACAACCAACTAAATTTCACTACGAGTCCCATTCTAAAATTTTTTCCTAAAAATTATTCGACTAAATTTATGTAAATTAAAAATTTGAGTTAGGTACTAAATTTAATTTTTAAATAATTGTTTTTTTTAAAATAGATTCTGGTAAAGAAACCATAATGTATGTTTTTAGTTAGTTATGACATCCTGAAGAAGAACATGGTATTTTTCGAAACCGGTAGATGTATTTAAACTCAATAAAACAAAGATAATAAATAAAGAAAGATGAATATTATTTCCTCATAATTTTTCGACTTGAAGCGTTCGAGATGTGGATCTACAGAAGAATCGTCCAAATATGCTGAATGAAGATGTTATAGTTCAGATGAATATAGAAAAATATGTCTTTAAAATAGTGAATATCCAAAAACTTGAATATCTCGGACACGTGATGAGATATCCAGAGAAGTATGAAATCTTGCACATCATATTGCAGGGAAAGTTTGCTGGAAATCAGGGTCCTGGAAGAAGGAGAACATCATGAATGAAGAACCTAAAGCAATGGTTTGGCCAGTCTTCTGTAGAGCTCTTCCGGGTCGATAACCAATGTGAATCATGATAGATAATGTTTGTGGAACGGATAATGATAATGAGAAGAAGAGTAAACCATAAATAAGAAAGAGATAAACGTCTCTTTTTCTTTATTAACATAAATTTTTCATTATTTCTAGAAGTGTCAAAGGATAGCGATTGTGATGGAAAATAAATCGTGTGGTGTTATTAAAATTGTTACCAAACCTGCAATGTATCCTGTTATTCTATTTAATAATTCAGAGAAAGCATGTAATTGGTTGAATTTTTCATTCTTTTTTTTGGTTATTTTATTTATCATTTGTAGTAGTTGATTACAAATTGTATTATGTAGTATATAACTACTCAACAACGTGTTGAAGTCATTTAAACAAACACAAACCCGACTTTTGGAAAAAAATTATCATGGACGACGAAGGTCATTACGACTTGGCGGGTTTTGTTAATAAATAAGACAGCCATTACTGGGGCACTGAAAATCCTCAAATTTAAATTTTATTTATTTTTAAAACAACTATTGATTTCAAAACAAATATAATGTATGAGTCATATATATATATATATACATATGAACCAAACATTCATATGTAAATGTATATATATATATATATATATATATATATATATATGTATATACGAGAGGCAAGTAAAATATAAGGTTCCTACATTTTTTTCAGGTATAAGGTATTTTTTATTGCAATAAATAAGTAAACCATCTGAAAGCTTGTACTTTATTCTATTTTTCTACATAGTCTCCTGATTTTTCTATGCATTTTTCCTGACGAGTTATCCACTTCTGAAAACCCGCTTCGAAGAATTCCGCCGCTAGGCCGCCGATGAACTTGGTGACCGCTTCTTTCACCTCTTCATCTGTATTGAAGCGTTGTCCACCCAAGTATTGCTTCAATTTCGGAAACAAGTGGAAGTCGCTGGGAGCAAGATCAGGGCTGTAGGGGGCATGGTCAAGCAATTTCCAGCTGAATTTGTCCAGTAGGGCGGTGGTCTGTCGAGAGACATGCGGGCGAGCGTTGTCGTGGTGCAGCCTAACGCCCTTGGTCAGCCTTCCTCTCCGGCGATTTTGGATGGCTCTTTTGAGTTTTGTCAATGTCTCGCAGTAGCTGTCCGAATTGATGGTGGTCCCTTTAGGCATAAACTCGGTCAGCAAGACGCCTTTTCGGTCCCAAAACACCGTAGCCATCCTTTCCCTGCGGAAAGCGTCTGCTTAAACTTTTTCGGCCTAGGCGATTCAGGATGGCGCCATTGTTTGGACTGTTCTTTTGTTTCTGGAGTGACGTAGTGACACCACGTTTCATCTCCCGTAATAATGGAGTCCAAGAACTCTTCGGTATTCTCGGCGCATTCTCGAAGAAACCCCTCGGCACACGGTTTCTGAAAGCATGTGTGGGACCCACCGCGCGCACACCTTGCGATAACCAAGTTTATCGGTCAAAATGTTGTCGATGGTTTTTTCACAAACCTCAGGAACCTGGACAGCAAGCTCCCGAAGCGTTACTCTCCGATCTTCGAGGAGAATGCGCTCAATCTTCGCCACGACTTCGTCCGACACCGATGGCCTCCCACTCCTTTGCTCGTCGTGGACGTCTGTGCGTCCTTCGGAGAACTCCCTGCACCATTTGCGGACGTGTTGGACGCTGATGCAAGCTGTGCCATAAACTTCTTCCAACTGTCGATGAATTTCAACAGGTTTAAGCTTCTTCGCGTTTAAAAATCGAATCACCGAACGGATTTCACACCTGGCGGTAACGGCGATGGCGGGTTCCATAGCGGATGGCTGTCAGGCCTTTACTGAGCATCGCAGCGTTTGCTCCCGGTAGTGGGGATGTAGTTAAGAGACCAACAATCAAGGCAGTGTTGCCGGATTTCGCCTAGCATCTCGCGTGGCGAGTGTACAGCGTAGGGAACCTTATTTTTTACTTGGCCCTCGTATATATACATTTACATATGAATGTTTGGAACAAGTAGATGAGTTTGTGTATGTGGGAAGTATGTTTGATAGAGACGGAAATGCTGAGAATGATATCGAAAGGAGGGTGACTGCAGGTAATAAAGTGAACAGCGCTTTGAATGGAATTATATCTAACGGGAATTTGTCAACCAAGGCAAGACTAGCGGTGCACGATGGAGTCCTGGTACCGACACTGATGTATGGAAGTGAGGCCAGGAGCTGGCAGAAGAGGAACGAAAGTAGACTGAATGCATTGGGAATGAGTTCACTCAGGCGTATATGTGGCAAATATATTTATGACAGAGTAAAGAATGTAATGCTGATGTTAGTATAGTGAGTAAGATTAAGAAAGGATCACTAACGTGGTCTGATCATATGAAACGGATGAATGACGAGAGAATGGTAAGAAAATACATGACGCAAATGTTGACGGCACCAGAAATAGAGGACGTCCGCGGAAGACTTGGCAGGACCAAGGTAAATCAGATAATGGAGGATGGTTCTGTTAGAAGCCTCAACAATCGGCGGGCTTGTATGAGAAGATGTATGAATATGGATGAGGCGAGAATTATGTGGACAGAGGAGTGTGGCGCTCTATCCACTCTGCCTACCCCCGCAGAGAAACAGCGTGATGGTAAGTAAGTAAGTTATATTTGTAATTTGGGTGATGCAGGATCTCCATAAAATAACACTATGTAGGTTCACAAGACTTTTATTACTGACAGTACTCTTAGCACCACAAACGGCTCCTAATTCTCGTATATCTCGGACGCCGGCCTACTTCGTTCTGCCGCTTAATTCTCAAACGCCCCGCTGCAAAAAGGCGGCACGACACGAAAGTATCAGCCTTACATAAGTATATATATATATACTTTTAACAGCAATAGAGATGTGCACCCCTAAATGAGAAGGATCTTGAATTATGGGGGGTGGTTATCGACATTTATATAAAAAAAGATCAAAATCTATAATAATACAATGTGAAATAGTATGTATTTATTAAAATGTTAATAGATTGATTAGATTAGAACTTGTTGTGAATAAGAGAAATGTCAGAATACATAATTATTTTGAATTCCTTTTAGTTATTTAAGAACCTCTCTTTTGTGCACATTTATATTTGCTGCTAATTTAATTGATTTTGGCAGTTGGTTATGTAACATGTTTATTAGTTTTACTCCGAGTCTGATAGTTGTACTGGATTTTTATTTTAACATCTTTAAAAAAATGAAATAAAACTATTTATAGATATCTCATAGAGACGAAGCTATTTATATATTATATGGGAAGTATTACAGGGCTAACGAACTGTCTTTGGCTGGCTAAGGGATCACTTTACACAATGTAACGTTCACCAATTCTACCCAATTGGTGAATGTTACATTATTATTACTATTGATCCACCAACGACCCTTACACCCACGCAGATTTACTATATGGTGCGTAGGGATTCTGAAGTCTCGAGGTTTTTTCAATTCCCGGTACTCGAGACTTTGATTATTTTCACTATGGACGACGATATTAAAATACCTTCTATTTCGTAAACTCGTCCATTAATTCATAATTAGGCTGAAGCGAACATCCAACTCTAAGATTATTTATTTAGCTATTTTTTTTAATGTTCGTAAAAATTTAAAATTAATTTCATGGTATCTAACTGATTCTTCAGCAATGTGTAACGCTTTTGTTCGATGAATTCACGGATAAAAGCACTATAAATAGCTTTGAGACTAATACCATCTTCAGCAGCTAGCCGGGCGACAATTACAAAAAGTGATTTATTTTCTTTTAACGTTTATCAACGTGATCGTTGCCTTATTTTGATTCTCTTCGAATATTTCGAGCATCCTATATCGGTCGATTGCGAAGTTTTTTTATCGATGTGAATTTGATGAATTCTTTCTAAGTGTCTTCCCAATCCACTTGTGTCTGACCCCTTACAAGATATTTGCTTTGGACAGTGGATACATTGGGCTGATTCTTTTTGTGTGAGTTTTTTGAAATGTTTCCACACTTCGGTTTGATTTT
The DNA here is from genome assembly GCA_022840565.1 of Eubasilissa regina. Classification (NCBI taxonomy): domain Eukaryota; kingdom Metazoa; phylum Arthropoda; class Insecta; order Trichoptera; family Phryganeidae; genus Eubasilissa; species Eubasilissa regina. Next base: position 17,607,078 of record JAINEB010000007.1, read on the forward strand.
TATCCATTATGAGCTAAAATAATTAACAAAGAAATTAGTTGAATAATAAAAATGATTCTGTACGTACTGTGAAAGACAAATATAAATAAGGTAAATAAATAGTAACCTTTGTAATTTTAGTTCGAAAAATTATAAGTCCGAAATACGCAGTTCAGAATGTACAGCGACGGGAACCGTAAGTACGAGAAGAACGTATTTGGCTAAAGTCAAAATACAAACTGATACTTTCAACAAATAAAATCAATCCGAAGAGAATTCTTTAAAATTATTCTAGGAATAACACATGCATCGTATTTGTAATTATATGCCGAAAAAAATCGAGGGTAAATACTTCAAAATATTTTTTTTTCGTTTAAGTGATATTTTACAAATAACGGCGAAAGCTTTTACTACAAAGACAATTTAATCTCTCGTTACAATAAATCATTATCTGTCTCCTTAAAAATATTTTTGTTGATCGGTAAATGTGAAAGAATTTTTTTTATCACTGCCGAGTGCCGACGCAACGTGACAAGGACAATCGAGTCATTTTGCCGATCCTTTCGCTTGCTACCAGCTTGTATACAAACCGGGCATGGGTTGTTTTCGACTATGCAGATAAAAAATAAATGTAGGATATATTAAATAAAATTTGAACCAGAAAATCTCGAATCCCGGGTTATTTTTTTTAAATTCCCGGGAAAAAATTCCCGGGTTGTCTCAACACAAAATCCCCAATGTTGCGCCATGTGGACCAGCGGAATCATTGGGCCCTATTTCTTTCAGGATGTAAGATGTAATGCTTAAAAACTTCTTGGCGGGCGAATCTGGTCGATTGGGCCCGCAACACACAAGACGGTGCCACCTCACATACAGCCCGAGCTATGCTTGAAATTTTTTTGTGGGAAACAACAGCGGCCTGGAACATAATATTCATTCTGTATCTTAACCAGTGTTGATTAATTTAAAAAATTTAAAAAAAATTGTTTCTTTGCATAGATTGAAAAGAGATTTGGTAAACACTCGACTAGTAAATAATTATGTGCACAAACATTTTTGTGTTTATGAATTTTGAACATGTTTAAATATATAGTAAATTTGTTTATTAGATTATTTTATTTTATACATTTTATTTACTGATTTTTTTAGCGTGAGTATAGTTTTCTATATGTATATTTTGGATTGCTTAAGAATAATATAGGATGTAAATTTTCTTGAACGTAATATTCATTACTTTTATTATCCCTGGTCGGAAGCAGCGACATCTGTCCATTAACGCTAGGAGCACTGGCGCCAAGACGGAAGATTCAAAATTAAACTAAATATTGCTTCTTCACGACACTCTCCAATACTAATTTAATTACCATTATTTATATTGCTTTTAGAATACCTTGTAGATAGATGGTGATAAATATAATTACTACCATGTAAAAGAAGGTTGAAAAACTAATTACTTTTGATAAATTGGATGTTTTAAAATGGTTCTTAAAAATAATCGTAGCTTTGTTTGGTAGGGTACCAACAATGATGTAACTTAATAATCAAACTCTGAGAAATTTCAGCCTCTCTAACTCAATACTATTAAAAAATTAACATTTGTAATTAAGATGAATTTTGAAGAAATTAAAAAATTGTTTAGTATTTTTTAAATGTTTTATTCTAGGTTTTTTTTCGTTTTCACGTTATGTTAAAATTTTTCAATCATTTTAATTATTACAATTAATTATTACTCTTATAGAAAATATAGAGACATTTCTAAATGGATGACATTATTTTTATATGTTAGTTCAATGTTGAAGTTGAAATTATCAAATGTTGCATGAGTGAAAATTTGAAAATAAATTGGTTAAGTACCAATAATTTATTTTCCGCCTTTACAATAAAACATATTTACTATTGAAATAAATAGTTGAAATCATTTTATGCCTTTCTCAAGGATTAGTTTTTGGTCCTATATATCTGAACATCCTTTAGGTGAGATAATATGGTTTTCACGTCGTCAGATGATAATAGAATTTCTATTGGGTTATTTTGTCGTGGGTTGTTTTAGGCTGTGTTGATAGCCCCTAAAATGTTATCCGTTATTTGATCGGAACTACAACAAAAATAACATAGAATAACCCTAATATCTGTGATGCAATCAAATTAATTCTAACGTTACTCATGATTGATTTTAGGGGATGTTCGAATACGTTGTCACTTGATAAACGAATAAATGAGGATGGTAAAAGGTTCTAAAGTCTCCTTTTAAATCAGGTTCTATAACCAACATATGTCTTCGTTCATTAGTTTATCTACAGCTCTTTGAATATGGGAACAAATATCAAACGAAATTTTAAATAAATTTATCTGTAGGTCTCTCTCTGAATCAGAACAAAGTGATACTACAGCAAGAAAGGAGAGATAATACAATATTTAAGATTGTACGTGTAGGTATGTCTATTATTAGTTCTGATTTTGACTCGGGACAGCCATGTCGAATGAAAATGTAAAAGGAATTTTGATTTTCCATCCGAAGTAAGTATTTTCTTTGCAGTAAACTTAATTTAAAGTAACTTATTTATTTTGGGATCAAAGAACAGGTAAGTACACTGATATTTTCGGAGCAAAAATAATAAAATATACTTGAAATATTATCAAATGAACTTTGTATTCTGTGAAACAAATTAAATCTTTAAATTATTCTTGAATTTGTTCGAATGAGTTTATCCTTTGTGTAGTTTCTTAGAGTATTTAAATTTAATAACGAAGTTTAACATCATTTAGCATTATTGTAAAGCTACAAATCTTTATCAAATCAAAGACTCGAGAAGGATATTTCTCAATTATATAACAACTTAAAATTATTTCACTAATTTTCTCGATCTGAGTCACAATTTTCCATTCCTCGAGCTTAACCTTTACTATACCGTGATATAAAATACCCGCATGCAGCCGTGCTATCAACTCGTGTTACCGTAAGATAGGTGTGTTGTTATTTTCTCTGTAAAATTAATGTGTCATCTCTTTCTGTCTTACCACAAGTGATAAGACAGAAATTTGTCGATGTATTAATTAAAAAAAAAAATTATTGAAAAAAAATTATTTTTGTAAGATTCGATTTACGTAATATGTTTTTCACTATTCATTTCTAAGCGTAAGTATTTTCCTTAGGATAACCTAAAATATGAATATTATGCTGTGTGTATTTAACGATATATTGGGGCGGTAGACCTGCGTTACTGCATGGTTTGGGAAGGGTTAATAGATAAAAAAACAAATATTTACTAATGAGTACAAGAATGAAGAAGCGTTCAATAACATTTATGCATATCTAATAATATATATGGAAGAGAAACCTATCTTTATGCAACCCAACTTTCCTGAAATTCCATAAGAATTGTTGTGTTCATGTGCAGAAATTCCCATTGTGTGATATACATTATTAAAGTACAAGAAATTAAAAATTAAATTTCAAATTTCTACGGGCATTTTCAATTATGGTAGTAATTTTCCATTCCAGTTTAAGTTAGGATTTTTAGAATCACATACTAAAGCATCTCAAATTAATTAATTAACAATAAAAAAAAAAATATTTAATTTCATTAAATATTTTTTTTTTTATTGTTTTTTCAGTTATAAAAATAATACTCACAGACTAACCAAAATTATCTTCTTCTAATTAAAAAAAAATATAATTTTGAAAAATTTTTTTTGAAAGAAAGCAAACGCGTGGCTTGACATTATAATAAAGTAAAATAAAGTTTCAGTTTATATCATTTTAAATACTTAATGTGATGTCAAATGCAATCTTAAATGTCAAATGATTTCTGCCAGTAAAAATATATAATTTTAAGTGCTCAATGTTATCAAAGACTGAACGACTAAAAAAAATTATGTAGATGTTGTAGCTTATGCATATTATATAAAGTAAAACTTGTTTACTTGTGGTGAAATAACTCAATGGTGAAGGTATTGTGTTCAAGTTACTAAAGTTTACATAAAGGTCATATGGTAAACTGTAGTTACGCGCAAACAAAAGTTTTTAGAAAGCGTTTTATTTACTTATTTACTTACCATTACGCCGTTTTTCCGCATGGGCAGATAAAGAGGATAGAGCGTCATACTCTTCTGTCTTGACACACAATTCTCGCCTCACCCACATGCATACATCTTCTCATAAAAACTCGTCAATTATTGAGGCTTCTAAGAAGACCATATTCCAGTATTTGATTTACCAAGTTTTCCGTGGATAGTCCCCTATTTCTAGTGTTATCTACAACCATATGTCTTTCTTACTTTTATCCGTTCCAGATGACCAAACCACTTAAGTAATCCTTTTTTAATATTATTCGCTATGTCTATAATATAGTTGGAAACAAAAAGTGCAGGTAGTCAGGTTAGAATAAATGACAAATTAGTTTAATTTTGTTTTCTACCCATATCAAGCAACCACATTGTTATTTTTGGTTTAAAATCTTTAATCACTTTACGGCCTTTAAGATCTAGTGGCAATTTATTAAATATACGCGGTGCACAAAACAAGAAAGTTCATTGACCAAATTTGGTATCCTCTTTTGCACTAAAAAGTATCCTAAGGTATTGTTCCTAGTATCCTTTGAATCGGATCGTGGATGAGAAGTTATTTTAAAAGAGTTTTTTTTTTATATAGTTTCAGGATTGATCTGGTAAACAGTTGTCTTATATCCAAAACATGAAAGGATTTAAAAAGTTCTTCAGAGTTACACCTAAATGGCCTCTTGTTTATCACTCTGATGACCCATTTCTGAGCCTTAATTAGAATATCTATTAAAGTAATAGCCGCACCGCCCCATGAACATATTGATGAGACTCTGATAAAGTGAACAGTATACCATTTTTAATAATGTAATATTTACGAAGCCGCGTAAAATTTTGAAAATATAAATTAACTTTCTCATTTTGAAGCTCACCAAATCAGCTAAATCTCTCCCAATTTCTTCATTTTTAAACCTGTTTCTGGAGCTTGTGTTCCCTGAATAACTGAATTATATTGAAATTAAATATACAAATATTTTATAAATGCCTAGCGTTTTCACCGTCACGCGTTGTATCGTATTATAATCACACTGAATGAATAGCTCGAACCGAAACGGGTTGCCGACATCCTACGAATAACTCCAGTACCGTACAGAACTAATTTATAATTAACTTATTCCGTCTCGTTGCACAATGTCATTAACATAAAACAAAGACCTACGAACACACACTCAAATTTTCGGTGTAATTAAGTGTGTACAGGGCATAGTTGCCGCAGTTTATGTCTGACAAGTCATGTGAAATAGAATTATAATTCTGAATTTGATGTAATGAGATCTAGATGGCAATTTAGAATTGAGGTCGTTAAATTACATAAAATCAACCTATATGAACATTAATTCCAAATTCGTGTCACTAGTTTTGTCAATTGATTTCGGATAAAAAAACATAATAATAAGAGTTATTATAATTAAGAAATTATCCAATTTCTAATAGAGTTATATATTTTTCTGATTCGAAAAAGATCGTTTACTCGCAAATTCAAAATATAAATGAAACAACTAGAAAGACATACAAAAAAATCTATTTATCTAAAAAATATTTTAAATACTAAATTAATGTATTAATTATAAATATATACATATAAAATCAATTTTGTCAAAAAATATTGTTTTTGCATCACCGGGATTCGAACCTGGATCTCTATTTCCAATCCGGGGAAGTACACTACCAATTGTGTTATAACGCCAGTATTTTTCATGACAAATTTTCGAACCTATATGTTACATTTTTCAAATTAATACACCTGTCGTTCTATTATTTCAAAGCCATCTATATTATAACACAATTGGTAGTGTACTTTCCCGGATTGGAAATAGAGATCCAGGTTCGAATCCCGGTGACGCAAAAACAATATTTTTAGACAAAATTGATTTTATATGTATATATTTATAATTAATACATTAATTTAGTATTTAAAATATCACTGACCTATGTTCTGAATAATTACAACTTCACAATAAGAACGTGTTTTCCTTAACAAAATATATTTAGTTGTTACCGGTATTCAAACTGGAGCGTCTTTTTTTTCTTCTTCCCCAGATAGAAATAGGTTCAGGTTCGAATCGAAGGCTTCTAACTAAATATTTTTTGGATAAATAGATTTTCTCTGTATATCTTTCTAGTTGATTTATTTAATTTATATTAAAAATACCAGGTACCGAAACCCGGTCTCCCGCGTGACAGGCAGGGATAGCATGTTTAATAGCAGCTTAAAAATATCTTACGTTGTTTATTATTATCTACTGGATTGTCGCAAAGTTCACCAAGGATAAATATATTTTTAAGAAAAATATAATTTTAGTACTAAAATTTTATGTTATAAATCAATGCAATATTTATTAACTTCAAACATCAATATTATATTCTTATATGATCACTCGGCATTAGTCTACTAGAGTAACAGTTAAGATGTCAGAACTCTCGATTAACTTGTGAGAGGTGGCGGTTTTGTGATATTTTTTTTTAAGAAGGAACCGTTGAAAAAACATCTGTATTAAAAAATCGTATATAAAAAATAGTGATACGTGAAAATAACAATATACAACTTAATTGCTGTAGCACAAGTTTAATGTAGAAACAATTTTTAGGATCGGATTGTGATCAGTAGTAAATTTTGCCCATAGTAAATTTTTACCACCGCCATTGAGAACCGCTAGTCTTGCGTCAGTTGACAAGATCCTATTAGCTATAATTCAATTCAAAGCGCCGTTCACATTATTCCCTGCAGTCACCCTCCTTTCGATATCTTTCCGTTTCTATTGAATATAATTCCCAAATACACAAACTCATCTACTTGTTCCAAATATTTATTTCCTGGAATTATTTTGTACGTTGTCTTATTTTCCTCCTTCTCGAATATAATCACTTTCGACTTGTTGATTGTCATTCCTTGCATAATTTAAATATGATTAATATTTAATTCGATACTAGGAAGTCATGTCAGGGTTTACGTGATAATCGTTAATTTTTCCTTGTCTATAGAAAACGGTTTGATTATTATCCGGCTTTTGGATTCGAATGTTCGGAATATCGGGATGCACGTCTTCGACTGCAAATACCAGGGATTCGAAACGCAATAAACACACCATTGATTCGGATTGAAAATTTTTACTTACTTATGATTATAATATATTAAATATACAGTATTCGTGTAGATATTAAGATAGTCTTGAAATTTCTGAAGCTTGCCCAACCGAGTGCCATTGACCTCTTGACTTCTGATAACTTGACTCTGTTGAACGCGATGACTAGACCGAGGTAAATGTATTAAATTCACCTTGTGCCAACTCTAGTCGGTAGATGGTTGGAGAGCTTTAGTGGAGTAACTTTAAGGAGTTAAACTTTAAAAGTTTTATTAAACTCCACTTTTCATAAAATATAAATAAATTTTATCATGATTGTCTAAATTTATAACAACGTTTGTAAAAATATCTCGAGAAAGACGTTACATTTTTATACCGGCTCGTCTAATGTTCTCAAATACTTACGAAGCAATATTATCTAAAGCACAGTAAACGAATCAATAAGAATGATATTAAAAAAAAATTTATCTGTCGAAGAAAAAAAAAATATTACCACCGGGATACAAATCTGGAACTCTTCGTATTCGGATATATTCATGACCACTTATGACAAATTTGTGACTTATTTTATGTAGTCTTTATAAATGATGCTTCTAAATTTCATTTTTAATGGCATGCAGATTCATATTGCAACGACTATCAAAACTATTGATCAATACAACTAGGTGACTCCAAGATTAAGGTAATTAACACATTTTTCACAACTAAACTTTGTACTACAAGCGCGTTGGATAATTGTCACTACTATAGTTTCATGAGGTGCAGTCTTTCTCATCATCAGGTGATAAAATCTGGATGAGAGGGACTGCAGGGAGTGATAATAACCCAACGGGTGTGTAGTATAAAGTTTAGTTGTGAAAATAAAAATAATTATGCTACATTATTTTAAATTGTTAACTTTGTTTTATTAACCACTTTATGAATTAAAATACATCTACCAGTTTTGAAAAATATCATTTTCTTCTTCAGGATGTTATTAACCAATCAAAAACGTATGTCATTGCTTCTTTAACAGAATTTGTTTTTAAAAAACAATAATTATTTAAAAAATAAATTTAGTACCTAACTTAAATTGTTACTTGATACCAAATTACTAGAATAATTTTAAGGTAAAAATTTTAGAATGAGACTGTAGTTAAAATTAGTTGGTTGTTTATAATTTTTGATTAGTATTATACGCTTTATTGAATCCAAATTATTTAATTTATGACCAACACCGTTTACGTATAAAATAGACAATCCCAATTTTTTATCAAAACAATGACCATTTTCTAACAAATGATGAGAAAATTATGAAAACCCACTATTATTCAAACATCTTAAATGCTCCTTTACTTTTATTTTAACCACAGACTTGATTTTGCTAATCTTCTAAATATAATCGTATTACACCACAAAGTAACCGCCATGTCATTTAATGGCATTTTTTATGTTTGGAATTTTTTATATTCCTTTTAACCTTTACCATACTATGATATAAAATACCCGAACGCAGCCATGCTGTCAACTCGTGTTACCATAAATAACTGTTAGAAAAAATGTTTTCATTAGCTTGAATGGTTTTAATGGCACGAATTTACTCTAAATATTGAGTATACAATTTTGAAAAAATAATTAATAACATAATTTAGACCATTTATTAAGTCGTATACAATGTGTCCTTCCTTCTTATCTGTCTTTATTTAATTAGTGAAAAAGAGACAATTATATTTGTATGTTTGTTGTTTTTTTCGTTGTGAAAATAGTGTGTGATCTCTGTATTCATATCACAAATTGTATTTTTACCAGCGTATTAATTTAACATTGGATTGAATGGAAAAAAGAATTGTTTTTGTACGATTCCCTTTTTATAATTGGTCATTTATAACTAGTCATTCCTAAACGCATTTTCTGTAGGATTATCTAAAATATGAATTTTATGTTGCATGTATTTACATTACATTTACGTATTTACGTATGTATTTACATTACATTACATTTATCATTGCATTTCTTTTCCAATTCGGGGAAGGTTATCAACTGTGCTACAGCGACATCATTTTTGACGACAAATTTACGAACCTATGTGTTACACTTTTTGAAATTAATTCATCTATTTTTCCATTATTTGAAAACCATCTACAACATGTAATTAATACATTTAATTAGTATTTGAAATATCACAGTCCTATGTTCTGAATAATTACAAGTTCACAATAAGAATGTGTTCTTAATAATAAGGTAATATTTTTCGTACCTTTATTGTTAAAACCTAGTATTGCCTCTCAACACCACATTCGTTGTAAATATACATCAATAGATTACATGGAAAACATGGAAAAAAATCATTGTGTACTGCGCCTAAATAATTCCAAATATGTCTAGAATGACCACACGACGTCTTGCGGCGGAGACCACGCCCTGGCCGGCCCTGTATAATAGAGTTATTAATGACCTGTAAGTGAAAAATTTTGCCGATGCATTAGTTTCGGGGCACATTTATCCCAACCAGTATATATTAGCGAGCAATATGTCACTGCTTTGGGCAGAGATTCTCAAACTTTGGTACCCCATTCTCTCTCCCTTATTCTTCTGTCTTGACATTTATTTAGTTACAATATTGATGTAATATTGTACATGTGAGTATACAAATTGATATGAAAATATTTACATAATAATGTATCACATAATACAGGGTGATCTAGTTCAGAATATTTTATGGATGGGCTTGACTGAATTACGAATCGAAAATGTTCACGGAATATGTGAATTTCTGAAAATATTAAATACTAATTAAATTTATTAATTAGAAAGATATATATATATATATATATAATCCATTTTATCGAAAAATATTGTTGCTGCGCTACCGGAATTCGAACCTGGATCTCTTTCTAAACCGGGAAGATGCATTATCCAACTACGCTACAGCGACAGTACTTTTGACGACAAATTTTCGAACCCATATATTACACTTTTCATATTAATAGATTAATCGTTTCATTATTTGAAAGCCATCTACTTTGTTTTTACGGAATCTCAAATATCATTGAGTAAACCTATAGCAGACGCCAGAATTAACAGTTTATTTTTAATTAAATTTTTAATTTTGGACTCACTGATACAACTTATTATTATTAAGAAGAACACATACTTACTGTGAATTGGTCTGTGATATTTTAAATTTAGTATGTTCTGAATAATTACAACTCCACAATAAGAATGTGTTCTCCTTAATAATTAAATTATTATTGTTGTTGTTAGGCTTTAAATCTACGTACTTTGAAAAAATATTTGTGAAATTTATTCATTATTAATTTATATTTTTGCTTCAGGACCTAAATCATCTAACAAAAAATGGCCTGGTCCCTCGAATTTAGTTGACCTTTAATTTTTTGTATTTAACATAGAATTTGGAAACAGTAAAATATTTCAATTAATCGAAATAATCGTGTAATTAGGATTTTTTTGAAAAACTTACATTTCTGACATGGTTAAAATTAGACAAACATTCCCTGAACTTATTAAGATAGATATCCACCCATAAAATATTATGGACTAGATCTGTTACATCATGTATACTGTTTTTCATGTAATAATATGTAAATACATTGGAGTGGAGAATATGTGTATGTAGGAATGTCTTGATGTAAGAAACAAATTAACATAAGAATATAATTTTTTTTTATGTAAAGAATTTTTTAAAACTGAAATGAAAAAAAAATTGCCTCATTTATTTTCACACATCTTGGCATGCACGCACTTAAGGCCGTTTGTGTGATCAGTGGTAAGTTTTTACAATGGTAAAAAAAGTTATTAAAGTTTAAAAAATTGCGAAAACGGGTTGCTGGTAAAAAATATTTACTTCTCGAAAATACATTAAGTTGAAAACTAATTTTACTCTCTGATATCCGATGGTAAAATCGTAAATCGTTAGTTAAAAATGGCGGACTCTTCACAGCTGTTTCAAAAGTCAACTGTCATATTGATACTGTTGCAGTGCATGACAAAATTCATTCAATGATGATCTGGCTGTTTAATTTATACTACAGAGAATTTTTCATCAGCAAAGTGACAGATTTCGAACGCAGGGGTGAATAAAGACACTGATAAAGCAAAAAATTGTATGTATTAGGTGATTTTTCGCATTGCCACACTATTAAACGGGATTAACTTTGACAGTAGTAAATTTGACGTACGAACAACCCGCAAACGCTTTTTTTCCATGGGCGATGGTAAAAAGTTACTAAAGTAAAAATTTATCATGGTTAAAATTTACTACTGACCCTGTTAGAAACAGGGTCATCCTCTATTATCAGGTTTACCTAACTGCGCCAGGTCTTTCGCGGATCTCTTTTTATCCAAATGTGACAAATGACTTTTTTTGATAAATTATATTATAAATAAATACGTTATAAAAACTGAATGTATTTTTTAATTTCTTAATTCAAAAAAATCAACCATTAAAAAATGGGTTTACTAAATTGGGATTTGAACACATTATTCATAAATCAGGAAAATATAATATTTTTAATGCTGTATATTAGATTACAATTAATAATAATCAAAATGAAATGATTATTTCTAAAAGATTTTATATGATGTGAATATGAATTGTGAAACAGTATTCCATTGATAAATCAATACGTAAAATAAATTCTTCTTGCGTAGTTAAGTGTAAGCGTTTTAATTCCTTATCCACTAAATAACATAACATTAATCAAGTACCTGGCGAAGAATGTTGTCTATTCAATGGCCCAATAAAACTCCTATTATTCAAACTCATTTGAAAGCGAGTGATTTACATTAATTTATTAACATTCACGTATGCGTATGTATGTATGCACGTATCCCACACACGCACTTTGCAGACGGTTTCAATTAAGTATTAAAGAATGAACACATTATGAAATTATATTACCCTTGAATTCCATTCTCATACAAACGTATAATATTATTTTATCCTCATTTTGAATATACAAACGTTTCAGAATTTGAAATTCTTACAGTTTTTAAAGAATATTTTCATGATTCTTTTTATACCTATTCCATTGTATATATATATATCTATAAGTAGATCAAATACGAGTGAGGATAGAACGCTACTTGTTTCTATTCTGATCTTCTTTTATACCTTTTTTACCTAATTATTCTGATGAGGTATGTATCACGAATTAACACCCATTATATAACAATATCACATATATAATAATATCATTCTAAGACTATCTATTAAGGTTAATAATCAGGTTGATAATCTGAACAAAAAACAAATAAAGAAAAGACAAGACACAAGTTTGTGATAAAAGTTTAGTTAGATTACTTGTTATTATTATTACATATATAGTTTAGTTAGATTACTTGTTATTAGAAGAATAGAGACATTTGTTTGTCTGCGTCAATGGAATACGTAGTCCACTCAACTCTTAATTTTAATGTATAAAAAAATAAATTATAATTTATAAATAAAAAGTATTGTTTTTTTATAATTTTTTTTTGTAATTCGTACATGTCACATCAATATTCTTACTATTTCAAACAAAGATACAAGCTTGTACTATGAAAATAGGACTAACTTGCTGATGACCTGGAACGAGGCGCGAACTCTTGATCACTAAATCACTAGCCAAGCGTCTTAATCATTACACTACCAAGCTACTCAATACATTAGTAGTATCGTATCAATATCAGTATCGAAATGCGTACGAATTAACTCTTAACGACAGTAGAGAGGTGGAAATTGAGATCAGTGCTGCGAAAACATAACACCTCGATGCCATCATCATTATCGCCTCTAATTCAATAAATAGGAAGAAATGTGATAAATAATAATGGTACCTAAATAGTAGAAAAAATTTAAAAACACACGCCACTTTGTTCAATGGAAATCGGTGTTGTCGAGGCTGTTACTGCAGAATTTAATAAAACTATATACAACCGATCGCTCAATATAACTGTGAAGCTTGGTCTCCCACTTTAGTGCAAAAAACAGGTCTTTGAAAATAAAGTATTGCGTAAGATTTAAGGTCCGATACACTGAAATCACCTAACCGGAAAAGGGAGGATGTTGAAGAACTTGGAACTTCAGGAACAGTACGCCGCACCAGATATCCTGAAGCAGGTGCAAGCAAGGAGGCTACAATAAAAGAAGATGAGTCATGTAACACGCACTTAGTTCTCATACACAAGTCAATAAGATTAATATCGAGGAGTAGACCAAGACGAAGGTGGGCTGATTATATTAAAACAAATCTGCAATGGCCCAACGGACTGGACCACAACTGTAATGACTGTGGTTATTAAATTTCAAGAATATTTGTTCCTGTTTCGTTTTATTTCTATAAAACACCAAAATTCTCATCGTTTTCTCGACAAAAGTAATCATTTATCAAGTTAATTTTATTTGAAAAATGACAATTTCAGAAAATTGCATCTGCAAGTCTTATTTAGCATTTGCAAATTGTGACCATAGATAGACATTGTGAAGGGGGCATGGTATATCGGGAGGTAGCATACTAATATTTTTTAACCTTAGCGAGGCTCTGAAGTCTATTTTTTAGGCAGTTTCAATGTAATATTGACCAATTGTAATAATAAATAAAAGGAAAAAAAAAGATAATATGAAGGATAGCCATAAGGTTTTATTAACTGCCGGAACTTAACTGCTCTAAAAATATAGTCCAAAAACTATGGACTAACTTATAAAACATATACTGATAAAATTAAACAGTTTTTAAAACGTATAGTAGATAACGGAACAAAGTGTGTATATAAAGATGATTATTACAAATTATTTACAATATACAAAATCTTACCAATTGACAAAAAAGTAACATATAATATAATTTTAGAAGAGATGATTAGACAATGTAAATATGAATACTGACCCTCACCATAGCTCTTCTACAAGATCCTTGGGATGAACCATGAGAGAACTGATCACGAAAAATGTGTACGGTAAGAGAACGAGAGGATGTGTTGTACCAAGAATTTTTAATAAAATCAGTAATGAATTATTAAACCATCATAATCCATTATTAATTTTGGCGTCTGCCAACAGATTACTCAAAGGTATTTGAGATTCCGTAATCATAAGGTAGATGGCTCTTTCAAACAATGGAACGATTAAATGTATTAATACAAAAAAAAGGTAACATATAGGTTCTAAAATTTGTCGCTAAAAATATCATCGCTCTAGCATAGTTGGATAATGTACCTTCCCCGGTTTGGAAAGAGATCCACGTTCGAATTCCGGTGACGCAACAACAATATTTTTCGATAAAATTGATTTTATATGTATATCTTTCTAATTTATATATTTAATCTTGTTTTTATTTACTTAGTTTTAAATACAGAGATTATCAACAGGTCGTAAATGATACTTACAGAAAATCCTACGAAGATGTTAAAGTACAATATAAAAATAAGTTAAAGCAATTAGGAAAAAAAAATGTTACTAGTGTTTTTTTTACTGTTTTTGTGATTGAATAGTTAAAAATTAAAAACACTTAAAAATATATGATATTTATTATTCTATTTAACTTTGTTTTATTAACCACTTATTGAATTAAAATACATCTACCGGTTTCGAAAAATATCATTTCCTTCTTCAGGATGTCAATAACTAATCAAAAACATAATTTATTGTTTCTTTAAAAGAATCTATTTTTAAAAAACAATAATTATTTAAAAAATAAAATAAATTTAATACCTAACTCAAATTGTTACTTGAGACAAAATTACTAGAAAAATTTTTTAGAATGAGACTTGTAGTTAAATTTAGATGATTGTTTATAATTTTTTGATTAGTTTTACACGCTTTATTTATCTTCAATGATTCCAAATTATTTAATTTATGACCAATACCGATTACAAGCAAAATTGGCAATCCCAATTTTCTATCAAATGATCAGAAATTCTGAAAATCAACTATTGTTATAATGTGATATTTATGTTAAATGTTATGGATCGAACAATCAACATTAGTGACATAAATTAAAAAAAATAGAATAAAACCGTTTGGTCACCGCTGTGAAAAGGGAAAGAACATCTCCGAACGTCTCTCGATACTCCGGAGAGATAAATGAAGTGATGAGTTGGTAACGACGTTTTTTGTGGGTGGGTTTTTGTCAAAGCCGTTTTTACTATAGAGCTTCATCAGTTTTAGGTCGAACGGGTGCCACCAGCCTCGCGACGCGGTGGTTTTACAGATTCGATACTTTTTACTCGGTGGCTTGAACCGTAAAACGACCGAGAGCGCTCGCCGCCGGGCGAGGAGGAAATCGGAAATCAAAAAGGAAATACAAACCAATGTTTTGTTAGTCGATTTAAAAGTAAATTATCACGAGAGGTTTATTCAGCGGTCGATATTAAACCCTCGGATTGAATTTCTACTTTTCGCGCTGAACGGCAACTTTTATTTATCTAAGTTTCACTTGAACTACCCGAGAAAATAGTATTTTTGTTGTTAATTTAAACAAATATAACTTCTTGTTAACCGCGTGATTAACGTAATGTTCAATACAATATTTGTTTAAAGTAATCATTTCGACTGACACTACAAAAACACTGATAATAAAAAAATATTTTTGCTCTACAGCTATTTTATTGGTGGGCTAAATTATCAGTCGAAAATGTTTGAGGAGTATGCACAAATTCTGTGCCGTTACAGAAAATATTATTGATTTAGAAAGAATTTAGATGACCTAATATTTTTTAATATTTTTAATAACAAAAAAAAGAAGCTTGATGACATTTTATGCGTGTGTCATTTTTCCAAAATATTTGAATTAATCGAAATAATTACATAATTACGATATTTTTGTATTTACCACCAAAGTATTTAGTGTTACACCTTGTATAATACAGAGCCGGGGTGTTTTAATAGTGTTTAATTTCTGATATTTTAGAAATCATTATCATCACCATCATTTTTATCCTCATATCTCAAAAGAGTCGGAGGCTCAAAGTCTCGACAAGGCTTTTACATCTTCTATCTTGTGTCGCTTCAGTACTTGCTGACCAATCCAGAATCAATCTGTCTTCGTAGTCTTTGATGTTGTTTATCTCAGCTTAGTCTGGGGCGACTACCTCGTCTTTTGGAGTTACTAAAAAAGCACACGGTAAATATTATGTTCCAGAACGATGTTTCATTAATCAATTTCAATTTCAATTTCAAGCGCAGCTCCGCCCTGTGTGTTGCAGGCCCAATCGACCCAATTCGGCCACCAATAAGTTTTTACTTGTATCGTGAAAGAAATAGGGCCCAATGATCCCACTGGCCCACATGGAAAATCATACAGTAACTTATAATTATTAATAACAAAACACCCAAGTCGAAATGAGCTTCATCGCTCATGATAATTTTTTTCCGAAAGTCGGGTTTGTGTTTGTTTCAATGACTTCAACATGTTATTGCGGCGTTAGACGCTCCATAATAAATTGTAATCAACTATTCTCTACCACTACCAAATGCGAGCTGACAAATATCTGCCAAACCAAAATGACGGCCAAATAAAATCGGTTTAGAACGTAATATTTACTTTGTGAACGTGTCCAAGCCACCTTAATCTATACATATTTAGAAGAAGAGGTTCTATGCCGAGGGTATGCTTTATATTGATACTTCTCATTCGGTTCAGTTATGTTATAACTACTCCCCTAAGATAACGCATTTCGGCATCCTGGATTCTTCTCATTCTCTCCGTAAGAATTCATATTAAAAAAAATAAAACTAAAGATGCGTACCCAGAATACGTGTTACTCAATATTCTTACTATTTTTAAACATAGCTAAATGCTTGTACTATGGAAATAGGATTAATTAGATAGCCTCTTGGAACGTGACACGAACCCCCGACCACTAGATCACTAGACGAGTAACGTAACCACTAGACTACAATTTAGTAGCCAAATTTTATAGTAGACCTGTAGTTTTAAAAATAATCAAATAGGGTGACAAGAAGGTGAAATAATCACAGAAGAATCAGTGCTGAAGTAGTTTTTTGCTTTTTGGTGATAACAACATTTGAGTCAGGTGTCAAGATTATACTTACTCTTATTAATTTATAGTTATTATTACTTACTTACTTACCATCACATAGAGAGGATAGAGCGCCATACTCTTCCATCCTGAGGGCCTCCAAATATTCGTGATTTCAACTATTCAAATATCGAATAGTTAATGGTAATATATTCGAATATTCGAATATATTCGTAAATTTTTTAAGAAAGGAATAATTTACTTCGGATGATAAATACAGAAATGTTTTAAATGTTTCTCCAAAAATGTAAGATTCGTGATTAATAACTTGCAGAACTCGAAATCTTCGTGGAGATAAAGAGGAGTCAGTATTCTCTCGATAACTGACAAAATTTTAGAGTTTATATTACTTCATATCTCACTCCACGTGCAAGTTTTTTTTTCATTATTTTGTATATAATTTCTTGTTTGTCGGCTCAAGTATTTATGAAAGCTAAATACTAAAGAATAATAGAAAACCGACTCCATCGTTGACAAAACAATATATTATAAGTGTTTATTGTCATAAAACAATAAAGATAAGCAGAAGACTTTATAAAAGGCAAATGCAAAAGATGTCCGACAAAGGCGTTTACATCTTTATTGTTCGACTTCCATATAGCCGATAGCGGTACTTCTGAAGAAAAAAATCGTAGACCTGAATGAATGAATGAATGCTTGCATACGACTTCCAGGGTTCTTAAACCTTTGTTTCGTTTAGAAAAATATAAAAAATCTTATAATATAAATATGAGCGAATACTTTACGAATACTTTAAAAAGTATTAAAAACAGGTGAATATATTCGGGGTTCGAATATTCGGATTGGAGGCCTTATTATAAGGCGAGTGCGGATAAGGCGAGAATTGTCAGGCTGACAAACAATTCATACATCTTTTCATATAAGCTCGCCGGTTATTGTGTATTTGGTTTACCTGGTCGTGCTAAGTCTTTCGCGGATGTCCTCTATTTCTGATGCCATCAACACTTGCGTCATATATTTTTCTTACCTTTCTTTCCTCATTCAGCCATTCCATATGACCAAACCATCTAAGTGATCCTTTCTTAATAATCTTACTCACTTTTCAAAGATCGGGTTTACATTTATTCCTTATTTCTTCATTTTTTATTCTGTCATAAATGGAGTTGCCACATATACGCCCAAGTGATCTCATTTCCACTGAATTCAGTCTACTTTCGTTCCTCTTCTGCCAGCGCCAGAACTCACTTCCATACATCAGTGTCGGTACCAGGAATTCTAGTCTTACCTCGGTTGAAAAATTGTTCAAAATATGAAAATCAACATAATGCACTGGTGCCAAAGAGAGTAATTTATCTCGCTACTAAAATTGTGTTCAATTGTGACATTTCTAATGCTTTGGTATATATCAAGGTAAATTCGACGAAGACGTACCCAGCACATGGTTGACTCGGTCGTGTGAGAATGAGTAACTTTCTTGAAGATTAACTCACAACCATGTCATCTTTTCACACGACTCGCACTGCGCGTGTGTGAAGCAGGTCGTATGGACTCTAATCCTACACGGATCCTATTCTAATTATTATAGTTAATATTTACTTTAATAATCTTAATAATACATTTCACACTTGTATGTATTTTTATCTATTAATATTTATAAAATGATAACATTTTGTAATAAACGTAAAAAAATAGTTTTAGTCCGAGGACAATAGCGAACAAACGTGGAAAATGTTTGAGTCATAATCTCAGGCGTAACACATTTGTAACCACAGAAGATGAAGAAGATGGTCACATGCAGAAACCATCGTGAAGTAATAGTCCTGGTGGAGAATGAGGATCGATGGAGAAAGCTCCAGCGATAAAGAAATTGTTCCTTAAGAAGAAGAAGGATGTACTGTAATAATTAAATTTAAAGCGAATTATTTTTACGGTTTGATACCAACTGGTTTCTGTTTAAATGTAATTTTAATAAAATGTTATTAAAAAAATGAACACAGAATGGTAAACCGACTTGGAGGCGGATCAGCATTCCCATTTAATCCTTTATATGTCACATACAATTCAATACTTCAAACCCACGCCAAGAAGAAAGCGATATTCACATGTTAAATATTTTCAGTGACAATTGGTGTATCTGATAATGTACTTTGACGGGCAGAGTAAAGATAAATAAAACAATAAAATCGAAGGCTGCCTGTTTCTGTGTTCAATCCCGCGCGGCATTTTATCCGAACATAAACATATCATTTGACTGGTGTGCTCGAACTCGCAAAGCAAAAAAAGCTTAGACTGTTTGCTGAAGGATTTATCTGAAAGTCCCTACGAATGATTGCCAGAATTTCACAGGTTAAGGGTTCGTCCCTTTGGCTTTAAGCTTTGATTTCAGACGGCGTTTGTTGGGGGACCGTTTATCAGTCACGGTGGCTTAACCCCGTACGCCCGCGCCCGCTTCAAGGGGAAAATCCAAAAGAAAATAAATCGCTTAGAAAGTTTTTAAAGGACAAGATTCACAGATACCGAGGTTCAACTGCTGTATAAGAAAAGGCCAGATAAGAGCGTTCAAATAATCTTTTTCTTGTAATACTACAAATACGTGTATTTCTATTTTTGAACTGTGAACGGTACTTTTCAGGGCGTACCAAATATTTCAAAGCGCACTGGTTTGAATAATTGCCAATTTCCTTTAAAATATTTTATCAACTTGTGTTTAAAACACATCGTGGAACGTTCTTTATGTACGAGTATTGCTTTTTCTGAACCGGATCTTGTTTCATTTTAATTAAATATCAAGATACTTTTAAAATAACCAACGATAGAAAAATAATTTGACACTTTAATTTTGAAAAATGATCATTATGAAGAAGGATATTTCTAAAGAATGAAGTTTATAATTATGTTCATATTAAATAATAATAAAATATTCTTTCATATTTAAGAACTGCGTATTCGTTGGTGCAATACTCGCCACGCGATTGTTCTGGACACTATCCAGAAGCTAACATAATATTCGTATCAGAAATATATATCTAGAACAGAAATATGTATATTAATTATTAATTAATTAATTTCTCTACATATACGCAATCAGAACAAGTACAATTTATTTATATTTTTTATAGTTTCATATCTACCCTACTAGGTGAACCCGTCTCAGGGGAGATTTTGTATACATTTCTTTGTAGGACGTCACGTCAGACCTTTAATATTTAATAGCTTACATATAGGTACATTTAATTTATTATTCATAAATTCATTCTTAGTGCCTCGGACATGGCTAATACATTTAGGCACTGAGATATAATTATTAATTTGACAATTCTAAAATTTGATAAATATGATATTTTTAAATATTAATTATTTAAAACTCAAATTATATTTAATACGCCAAGCGGTTTAGAAAAATACAATTTATTTCATCAAGTATATCATAAAGTGATCAAAAATAAAGTTTTGAATAATCTATATTAAAATGAATATAAACCACAATATAATGTAAAATTTCTATTCTATTCAAACATGTCTTCAGAAAAAAAGGCTACATGTCTACAAAATTAGTATATTTCAAAGGAAATTGTTACTTACGTATACCACATTTACGTCAATTTGATAATATGGTTTTATATAATACCATTTTATTTTTATAAGTAAGATATGAATTACTTGCGGAGCGTAGTTAGCGCGGCTTACATGTTTGAATTTAATCTTCAATCTTTTAACTATGTTATTCGAAACATCACTACGCGGAAGATTATTTACGAAGTTGTTTTCCAGGATCTCAAAAGGATAAACTAAAATTTAATACTTGACAGGATGAAGGCCCCATCGGTGTAGAGTTGCGGTCTTGCTCAACCTTATACTCCTATTACTCCGGCTATAGAAGTTGGCAACTTATTTCAGAGATGCCAGCTCCTATAATTGATGATGGAATTTTAGAGAGTCTTTATGGCATGTGTCTACGGATGAGATTTCTTTCAAAAGCAGTATTCATGTTGCGTTCATCGCATGTGTTCATCAAATTAGAATAACACTCCCAGTACTTACGTGCATAACTATCTCTTAGAGATAAAAGTCTCATTGAGAGATACGAGAGAGCCATAAGACTAACTTTTCCTTAAACACGATTGACTTTTATGATTAGATTGATTTTAAAAGAAAAAAATGTATTAGGAATAGGGGTAAAATGTGGGTTTTTTGCCAATAACTAATTTTATTAATTTAATTTATTTATTCTTAATATAGTGCATACGTAAGTATATTTATATATGCCCTAATATAAACAAGATCATAATCGTTCCTTTTTAGTACAACTTATCTCTCATATATTTGTTTAGTTTAATTTCGAATCTATATAGTTTCTCCTTCTTTTTCATGTTTTTAGACATTTCATTAAAAATCTTCATCGCACTGTACCAAATCGATTTCTTAGATTTAACCTTCTTCCTGAATGGTAGTCACAGTCTATCTTTCTTCTTGTATGATGTTCGTGCTCATGTTGATTTGCATCACTTTTTTTATTATAAATTCTGCCGAACATTGAAATATATTTTTTGCTTAAAGGTTATTCAGATCTTTCAGTATTACACTGATCCGAGTATATCTATTTTTTCTGAGTATTATTCTCAAAGCTTTATTTTGCAGCACTGACAATTGTTGCATTTCTTCTTCAGTAGCCAAAAACGTTGATGTGAGGAATAATAACAGAGTTGTATACTATTTTACAAGATTCAGTACTAATAAAGAAGAAAGAACCGAATAGGTTTAAAATATTTGCGCCATTTAATTATGCGCAGACTATACAAAAAAAAAAAATACAACTAAGTACATAGTTTGGTATCTGATTATATTTTATTCTCCAGACGTATGCGGAGGGCAGCAGTACTCATCGATACCTATATATTAGTTTGTTCTGTTTACTTTCCATACAAATACAAGATACAACGCTTAAATAAATGCCTTATGTGCCATTTCGATGGTAAAATTTTATAGAATCAACGTTGAATTCACATCCTAAGGTAATTGACAAAATTTTGCTATCCAAACATTCGTAAAAGGCAGTACACAATTAGTTTGGGGTGTGCTAAGTCATACAGCCTGTTGAACTAATGTATACTGACGTTCACCGCTAAATTTCCGTGACTTGACGGTCAAATGTTATCTGTGTACGAATAGGTACCCCTACCCCTTAAAGTACGAAGGGTAAGGGAAGAATTTCTTACATACGAAGCGCGTTTTTTAAGTAAGTACCGGATTTTTTTTTAATGAAACACAACATCATTCTTAAAACACTTTACTTTCTTCGGACGCTACACACTTTAAACTACTTTGTAAAAAAGTCGCCACCATTATTAAGGCACTTGCCATAACGGGGTATCAATTTTTATACCTTCGTCATAGAACGACGCCACCTGAGATGAAAACCATGCCTGTACTCCGTTTTTGAGTTCATTATCGTCATCAAAACGCTTGCCACCAAGGAACCGCTTCAGACGAAGAAAAATATGGAAATAACTTGGTGCCAAATCAGGACAAAACAGGACACACTTGGCGATGAATGTCAACTGATATCATATTTCGTGCATTCGAGAAACGAATCACGGACCGTATCTCAAGTCGGCGGGCTGATCTATTATCTTAAATATTTTAACCACTCATTACATGTTGCATATGGTGAGTCAACAGATGAAGGAAGCCATTGCGCATGCGCAACATCGCAACCGCAGTGCTACACCGGGTATATCCGGCAACGGTACTTTTTTAAAAACGCGCCTCGTTGGTATATCAATGTTTATAATTGAATTCCTCTTTATATCAGCCTGTCTCTCCACTGTTGGCTATTATAGGTCTCCCCCAAGGCTCGCCAATATTCTCTTCCTTCAGTTCTACTCGTTCATTTTCGGATGTCTTCGCTTGATGATGGCTTCGTCTGTGAAAACGAGGCCTCCACTACTTTCTCCACTATGCATAATTTCTTCAACAGATATACCGAGCTTTGTTATTTGAGAATGCAAATTTTATGGGCCGCGCTGGTTCTCTGGTGAACTTGTATATTTGGTATCTCTCAGAAATATTCCAAGCACAGACCTTTAACTAAACAATTTAATTAATCTTATTAAACTCACCTTTTGTGTTGCAATATTTTACAATATATCGTTCGACCATATATATACCAAGGTAAATATGTCATTGAAAAAATGCGATGGACAAATCTTTCTTCTGAAAAAACTCAAGAGCAGTTTACCAGCAATAGTAAAGTTCTGGTGGTAGCTCAGATTTAAATTAATTTTTTGGTTTTTAATTTTTACTTTGGTTTCATACTATTTTTAGTGACATAATAAAATAAACAATATAACATAAAATTTAATTACCAATGTATTATACACTATTTTAAAAATTATGAAAAGCATTTTTAAAGGTTTTAGATAAACATATTAGATAAATACATAGACAAAATATATAGTTTCAAATAGGATTTGAACTCGGAAATTTCTCTTGCTGGGAGAATGAGTTACCAATTGTACTATCAATCACTTTCATCTGATATTATAATATTTTATTATTCATTTATATATATATTTTTATATTTAATACGAAATAACAGATGTCTCACTAAAATAGAAGTAACAAAAAAATACGAAAATTCGACATGAAAGTAATTGGTTAACATAGTGAAATTGATAACTCACGTTCCCGGCAAGAGAATGTTCCGAGTTCGAGTCCAGGTGGTAACTATATATTTTATCGGGTATATCTTTCTAAGTAATTCATTTAATTAACGGATCGTGCAACATATGGGTTCGAAAATTTGTCGTCAAAAGTACTGTCGCTGTAGCATAGTTGAATAATGCACCTTCCCCGGTTTGGAAAGAGATCCAGGTTCGAATTCCGGTAGCGCAACAACAATATTTATCGATAAAATTGATTTTATACGTATATATTTCTAATTAATACATTTAATTAGTATTTAAAATATCACAGACCTATGTTCTGAATAATTACAACTTAACAATAAGAATGTGTTTCCCTTAATAATATATTTATTTGGTGTATAAATATTAATTATTGAACGAAAATAATGCACTGTGCCTTCCCCCCCTTTCCCTTTCCCACCCGGCCACACCATCGACCAGTCGATTGGCGACCTTGAGCCATTACGGTTATACATGTACGATACAGTTTACAATATTAAGCTAATTCAAGACTTCGCGTCTATATTGTGTCGGAACCATTGACAAAATAGTGAGTTATAAAATATACTGTCCACATCTTTGGATATGTCACCAAAATCTGGATTGTGGTGAGTGTCAAATTCCTTCCAGTCCTGAAATTCTTCCGGGATCTGTGCTTTGTACGCAACATTCACAGTAAAATTGTAATTTTATT
Source organism: Eubasilissa regina (assembly GCA_022840565.1). Lineage (NCBI taxonomy): Eukaryota > Metazoa > Arthropoda > Insecta > Trichoptera > Phryganeidae > Eubasilissa > Eubasilissa regina. Next base: position 17,631,560 of record JAINEB010000007.1, read on the forward strand.
TGAAATCTTTTTTTGCTAATTTGTCTGGTTTATACATTTGTTACAGTAATTTAATGTTTTCTATGTAAAATTATAAAAATTGATTAAGTCATATATTATACATTTATTAATTGTCTAACTATATAAGTGATGTGTAAATAACATTATTAAAATGACAAATCACAATTATATATTAAAATGTTCTATTAATTTTCCAAAATCTAGATCATTTCGCATGGCCCTGTTCAAATATCGGGATATATAAATGCCTGGGGTCATGTAGTAGTTCTCGGAAGAGTTCTAGAACTTGGTTCTCAAAGTATCAGCAGTAGTGTATCGTGTTTCTTTTAAACATGCAATAGATTATTGAATTTTGAATTTATTCATATTTCAAAATTAAAAAACATCATATTATACTCCTTTAACATCCTTCATATTTATACATTTCTATAATACAAACTATCATAATACCTAGTTTCAATATATATATTATACCTAGTAAAGGGTGTCCACCGGAAAATTTTCAAGCTTAATATTAAATAATAAAAAAAACTACAAAGTTATTCTCATATTTTATTTATACCAAATTGAGTTTAACGATGCGGATTTTACGTTTTATAAACAATATTGTCTAAATGACGTCCATTTCTCTTAAAACACTCTTGCAATCGGACTCTTAAATTTGCGAGCACGCGAGAGCAAAGTGTTGGTTCAATGGCAGCAACTTCACGGCGGATATTTTCTTGTAGGGCCTGAATTGTTCGAGGATTGTCGCTGTAAACTCTCGACGTAAGGTATCCCCATAAAAAAAGTTGCACGGTGTAAGGTCCGGTGACTGAGGTGCACAGGGTATGTCTCCGTACTAGCTGATTAATTTTTTGGGAAAAATTCCCCTCAGCTTCTCAATTGAAACTCTAGCTGTGTGTGAAGTAGCCCCATCTTGCTGAAATTGTGTTCTGTTATTGAATCCGGGAAACAGCTGCAGTTGCGGTACCAAAAACTTGTCGATCATTTGGTAATACACGTTAGCAGTGACTGTCTCTCGTTGGTTAAAAAAATAAGGGCCAATTATCCCCCGGACAGAAATTGTACATCACACTATCGTTTTTGGATAATGCAAACGTTTTTGATGTCATTCCCTTGAGTTGTCAGGGCACCAGTATCTCATGGTCTGTTTATCAACACAGCCATCCTCGTATAATATCTTTACTGTTTTAGTGAATTGTGTGTTTCCAGTCGGGAGTCACCACTTTGGTGAGTTGGTTATTGATGCTTCAAAGTGCACTCAAGTTAATTCACCTTTAGACTGCAGATCAGAATGTTTTAAGGGAATAAAAGCATCTCAGGTACAATAGAAATGATAGGTTTACATGTTAATTCATTTACCATTGGATAAGTGAATTCACAAGTTCAGTAAAATAGGTCACAATACTACATTTAAGAGTGATGTACTAGACTTGACGAGAGCGCGAGATAGAATGCTCGCCCATTATTTGGAACTGTCTCTGTTGACCGAACTACGAAGCTATGGGCACCGCATTTGTCGTTTGCTCCCTCAAGCGACCTGCTGCTAGAGGTGTGTGTTGCGGCCACAACAGCTTCACCGCATGGCCATAGATGTCGTTTTTTGTCCGCCTTACCGTCATCACAACTACTGGCTCCACAACTCTCGGTGAGTCCTTGGCCTCATTAAAATTTTCCGAAAATGATCTCTATTATACATTGTTTCGCTTCTGAATTTCTAAGACAAACACTAATATCCTTAAAGAGATTGTTACTCCACCTTAGTTTTACACTTTCTATTGGTCTTGTGTTCAGCAAGATTGCTATTCGGTTATCCTCTCCACATTACTCAGTCACCGAAGTTCTCGTAATACAGTAAATGTTGCGAAGCTTACCTCGTTAAACAAAATATACTCGTATAGTTCATTGTTGTAATATCTATACCAAATTTATTTTCTAAAACTGGTCCAACGATAGGTATGTCTCAAAATTTTCCTTTCGAAAACATTCAGTACCCAGACGCATGTGTAAGTACTATTCTGATAAGCTTTTTGTACCTAGAATTTTAGTAATAAAATACGATAATTGTTTATGTTAATGCCTTCAATAGCTGGTTCCCAGATTTCCGATTATCAATAAGCACACATATGATATATGAACTGCACTAACTTTTTTAATTTTGTTCTTTTAGCTGGGTTGTCTTCTTTAGATTTCGACCGACCGAAGCGGGCACTGGTGGTTTATTTGGACTGCTGGACTGGTCGAAGCACGGGATGTAATAAGAATGACGCCTGTCGGTTACCGTCTTCTTAGCTTCCTAAAAAAGGGCGGTAATACTCAAACACACATTTGTACATTATTATAAACCTGGAAACCCAGTGGTGCCAATCGAAGTAACAAGACGTGTAAACAATAATACTGATGCAAAACAATGCCAGATTAGTCAAATTAGATTTACAATTGTATTTTTGATTTGTATTGTCCTTTTCCAGTTTGGCATACTATCAAATCACATTCGTTTTCGGGAATAATTTTAACCAAAGAAAAGTTATTTATAATATTTAACGCAAACACGTTATGGTTATTTTTTTTTAATAATAAATAAATAAAAATTGTGACTATGTAATAAATTAATAAACGGCATTCTCACATTACTGCCATTCAGTAAATTAATATGAAATAAAAGCAGTAATTGAAGTACGCGATTATAGCCGTATTACACAATGCTCTAATACTAATCGGATTATTTCCTAAGAGTGTGCGCAGCGCTTTCTTCAATTTCCGATCGCCACTCTTGCCGGGAAGGCTAACACATTAAGCCGGATTGGGTTAGCGGTATTAGAGGCCTATCTGCGGTCGCCATCTCCCACGAATGCAACCCCTGCTAACCTGTTATGTCTCCTGTCGCCCTGGTAGCCACTAGCCACGTTGCAATGGCGCAGGGCAGCGGAAATAGGGGCGATCATTTTATATATTTTTAATAAAAATGCAATTTGATTGTCTTTGTTCTATAGGTTGTAACTGTTTATTTTAAGAAGTCATTTTGTGAGTATTTGTGTATATTTGGTGTTTAAAGTATTGAAGAATGATAGTCAAAGCGCGATAAATAAAAAAATCAATACCTTGGGTTTGTTAGTGATTTAACATAACACGATATTACATTGAGGTAGGTATGAAGTATTTAAGTACACGGTAATTTACACTCGTTCAGACATGTAAAAGACACCAGCTATAAGAACAGAATGGCTCTCTCGTTCCCCGTGCCGGGCAGCATCGCGAGATATTCCCCTAGCGTGCGTCCGACACATCGCGTCGGTACTCTGCCGCTTGGTAGTAAAACTCCCCAGATAGCCTATGTTACCTTTCGCCGCATATATATAGATGTATATTATATTAAATAATTTGACATGAATAAACACGTGTTAAATCATAAGTTTAGATTTAGGTATTAGTCAAGGTTTGAAATACACTACAACTCTATGTGAGATAAATCTCGAGTAGAGAGGAAAATTTGTATAAACACATCATATTTAAATGAAAGTACGTAAAGTGAAATGTAATAATAATAACATTCATATATAAAAATGAACACTTTTATACAATAAACTGTCTTTAAATTTAACGAAATTGTAAACACTATCAAATACAACATTTAAATTCAAGTTGGCTATTGTCGGAGATAAGAAGATGTTAATAATTTTTATCAAGTTATACATACATTTATTTTATTTTTAAGTATTGTCTATATTTTTATAAACGTGTATTATGTAAGTATTATAAAACATTTATAATACTTATATTTGAATATGGGATTTTTACCCACAAACAGTGATCATTTAAACCAGCCGAAGACAGGTCGTAAGCCCTGTAATTACCCCGTACTTCCATATATTTTCCATTAAATATAATAAAAAAAAAACTTTGTCTCTATGAGATATCTGATATTTGTTTATTTATATATTAAGTTATATTGTATGTTTGTATTAGAATTATATACTAAAATAAAACAGTGTATGTACTGTTACTTAGGAACGTGCTTAATAACTGATTGGGTGGTTATATAAAAAAAATCAAGGATTTAAAAATATTTTGAATCAGGCAAATGAACCATCAGAATCATGTTTAAAGTCCTCGCCTTTGGTTCAGTCACTCGACTGAAAATATTTTCCAGTACTTACTGAGAAGTAATCTTGATGTTAGACATGAATGCAAACGTAGCGAGATCTTTTAATATTATAATTTCTTCAATTGAAAATTTGGATCGTTTTATTATTTTTTAATCAAAGTATTCTTAACTATTTATATAATGATCCCCCAATAATGGAGTGAGAACCGCGCCGAATCCTGAAAAACAATTTTATTTTCGAACTCCATTCAGCGTCCTTTCAAAGTCATAATAACTAATCTGGTTGAAATATATTTTATATTAAAGACACGATGAAAATGTTTTATTTAATTTATAAGTTATTTACGTAAATAACTATTTACTTTCACAAAAATATTTTACTTCGAAAGATTATATGTGTTTAATTATTTACTAGGTACTTTCACAAAAACAAATTATGTAATGAATATGGAAATAAGATTGGAACACATGGCAGATTAATTTAAAATAGAGTAAAAAAATAACAAATTAGGAGAGAATGTAAAGCAGACCTTAGCGTAGTGGTTTGGTCATATAGAATGGATATGTCGTAAGAAAGATATACAATAAAAGTGTTGATGACACCAGATAAAGAGGATGTCCATGGTAGACATGACAGGGTCAAGGAAATCAGATACTGATCAGATATTGAAAGCTGATCCTGTTGGAAGACTCAACAATTGACAAGCTCACAAGAGAAACTGTATGAAAATGAATGCAGCAAGATGTTTGTATCACGACAGAAGAGTGCGGCGCTCAATCCTCTTTACCTATAACACCATGGTGAAATGGCGTGATGGTAAATTAGTAAGTTAGTTTACAAATTACATGTATTTTTTTGGATATTTTTTTACCAGCTAAAAAAATCTTTTGACGGTTTCAGATTTAAAAAAAAAAAGTTTGTATAAAAACACCTTCTACATATACCCACAATATACCATTCAACAATTTAGTCATAAAGCGAGGAGGGTAGGCTATACACACAAAAAATCTTCTGTACGATGATTTATTATTCAAACACATAAAATAAATGGCTTGTATTCTCATAGTTTTATTTCCATATAAATGATATATATTTTATTTATTTTTCTAACTTTGAGTATGATATACAGAAAAGTGAACAGGTATATTTTTTCTGCACGATTTTTTTGATGTAATATTGATTGTTTATTGTAATAAAGTAAATATAATTATATATTTTTTTAGAAAAATAATAATAATATTAAATAAAGAGAACACATTGTTATTGTGGAATTGCAGTTTTTCAGAACATACATACATTTTTATAATAATCAGTAGGATATACATATTTATATATATATGAAAAGATATATATATATATATATTTTAACATTTATTTTTTCACAATGAGAGTAAGACTCGTGTATAGAGACGGAATATATACAAGAGTTTATGCTTCAGTTAGTCTGTGTACATATTTTTTTACTTCAGATACAAATTTAAGTGGTCTAATTGTGATGGGGATATTGTTAAAAAATTTGGTGCCTTGATAAATATAGTGATTTTGGGTTGCGGTATATTTTAATTTTGGAATATCAATTTGGTCTCTAAATCTTGTAGATCTGAATTCGCTTCTAAAATTTAATTGATTTTTAATTTTGAAAATTTGGATTATTGAATTTTTTTGTATATGTCTATTATATTTGGTACTTCAAAATCTGTGAAAAGGTGTATACTTGGATAGTTTTTTTTTGGAATATTTTTTATTATAAATTTTTGAGTGATTTCTAATTGTGACATTAATGTTTTATATGCACCTCCCCATCCAATAATACCGTATTGAAAATGTGACTGTACAAACATAGATCTTATTACATAGTTTCTAATTGGTTAACGCATTCTCCCGGATAGGATACATTCGAATCCTAGTAGCAAAAAATTTTTTTTTAGATAAATTGATATCTGCATATTTTTATAATTTGTATTAAAAAAATAAAAATAAATCTGTGATTTATAATGCACATCTCTTTAATAATTTTCATTTCTTCTTTTTGTTTTGGCGATAAAACATTTTTTTACGTTTATACAATAGATTAATTCCATACCGGGTGGTCGAATGAGTAACAATATCATTTGAAGGTATATAATTTGAAAAATTGCTTTCACACAAGAAACATCCTCCCTACGGGCTACTAGTTTTTAATATTACAGTTAGCGTAGTCGGAATGGGCCATCGTGAAATAAAAAAATCTTTTCCTTTTTGTATAAATAATATCCGCGTAATATTTAAAATGTTTCGTGTTGTGTCACGTTGCACGGCGTCCGGCTGAACGACAATCCACATTTTGGAAAGAATTTTAGTTAACGCACCGGTAAAAGTATTTTATTTAACTATCGCGAAAAGAATTCTGCCTTTGAATATAGGTACTCACGTACTCGAGTATAAACTGAAAAATCAATATCTTCCCTTATTTTTTGCACCCTGGCAGCGTTCCAAAAATACAGTGAATAGAATCCTCAGAGAATATAGTGTTTTGGTAGTTTTGTTCGGTCTGGACCGATGAAAATAAAAATAATATTCATAGTATTCATTATCATCTGAGCAGCTTTTTATTATCAATCACACTTTAGTCCGTAGAGATAGAAGATGGCATGAAATGTTTTCACACAACTGGTATTATGGTGTGTGAAGAAGACCGGATAATAGTCGAAAATCCTCTTCATGCTGTAAGATCAAAACATTCTTGTACTCAATTATGAACTATATCTTACATGAAATCTAAAATAAGTATTTATTAATTTGCATGACTGGATTAGTGAATTAAATATGTCACATCAATATTCTTACTATTTTCAAACTAAGCTAAACGTGCTATGAAAATAGGACTAACATGATTGAAAGTAAATCTACATAAAATATAACTGCATATTCAGTAACATAATAAGTGAATAAAATATTAAATTTGGCTGCGTTTCGCATGAAATATCATATCATGTTATATATTAAAATATCGACAGAGACTGTTATGAACATGGATAGCAATATTATCCGAGAATCTATTTTGTGCACCTTTCTACAAATACATGAATACATGATGCCCTATATACGACATTTCCTGTGTATCGCATTTAATAGAAAAAAAGGCATTTAGCGGAAAAAAAACACCTGCAAACCATACATGCGATTCCTACATTTTTCGTATATAAAAACACGCGTCTTCATATATAATATAAGGGTCTATTTATGTCACGTCTGCCATACACGAGTAAATAGCACGTAGGCAGGAAATTTGCTTGTACAAGACGCTGGTAAATATGTTGTAACCAGTTTTCTTGAATAAATCCAACATGAAATAACTTAAGTTTACAATGACGGAGTACATCCTAAAATTGTAAAACATAACCTTCACGCATGTCTCTATAAATCATTATCAGTCAGGTAAAATTTCTAGAAGATCGACAAACCAGCTCCTGAGAAAGAATATGAAAACGGAGGAATACAGTCTTTACGTAATAGCGACCATGATGCAATTAATTGAATTTCAACAGTAGTGCGTGCTGCTAAGTTAAGTTAAAATAATATTGAAAGCGATCGAAAATTAACGAAAAACATATTTAATATTACTGCGTATTAATAATAAAACGAACATTGCAGTAAATGTTATGTAATACAACACTGACATCGACTGCATATTAAATTACACATTATCTAAATTAATAAAATACTGAAAGTGATTGCATATTAAATGACATGCAAAGTGAATAAAAGAATGAAAGCGATTGCATATTACATGGAAACATATTCATTGAACATATATTACGGAATATTAAGTAAAACATAGATAGACTTCATCGTACAATTAATATATAAAATTAATTGGTTTTAATTAGCACTTGGGTCACCCCACACCATTTGCCTGAAGGAACACTTGGATTTCATTTTACTTGCTAAAATATATAAATATTTTTCAGACAAACTTCGAGATAATATCTATTTATTGATTAATTAAAATTGACGTCTTAATAATACAAAAACATATGTACAAAAAGTGTGATTTTTAATTTAAATACATATACAGGTTTATTAGGAAAAGCGGCTCTATTCGAAACACAAAGAAATATTTTCCCAAAAACAATTTTCTTCTTCTTATATCCAATCCGTTCAACGGATGTTGACTATCATGTTGGCTATAATAAATTTTTTTACTGCGACCCGGAAAAGCTCTGCATTAGACTGGTCAAACCATAATATAAGTTTCTTCAGCCATGATTTCTCTTTCTTCGAGCTTCGACTTCGACTTCGACTTCCATAAATAAGACTAGACTGAAATAAAATATCTGGGAGTCATAATAGATTCAAAATTGAATCTTTCGTAAGATACAAGACACGTGACTAAAAAGATTGCTAAAAAAATTTCAATTATGGGAAGAATCAGAAAATTCATGTAAAATAGTATACAACTCTGTTATTAGTTCTCACGTCAACTGATGCACCAGCATTTTGTTTTTGGTTAATGAAGAAGAAATGCAACATTTGTCAGTATTCCGAAATGAAGTTTTTAGAATAATACTCAGAAAAAATAGATATTCTCGGATCAGTGCAATGCTGAAAGATATGAATATGATAACCTTTAAGCAGAAAAAATATTTTAATATAATGATATTTATTTATAAAGTCCTCAATGAGAAAAAATCGGCGAAATTTATACGAAAAATTGATGTAAATTAACATGAGCACGAGCATCGTATAAGAGGAAAAGATAGACTGTGATTGCCATTCAGGAAGAAGGCCAAATTTCAGAAATCAGTGCGATGAAGATTTTTAATGAAATGCCAGAAAATATAAGAAAGGAGGAGAAATTGAATAGATTTAAAGTGAAACTGACCTGATATGTAAAAGATAAGTTTTAGTAAAAGAAAAGACTTAAATCTTGTTTATATTAGAGCATATATAGAAGTACTTATGTATGCAATATATTAAGAATTTAATATATAAATATTTCTCTGCAATATGAGACGCAAGATCTCGTACCTCTCCGGATCTCTCATTACATGTCCGAGATTTTGAAGTTTTTGGATTTTTATTGTGTTAAATATTTATATTTATTTATTCATCCGAACCACAACAATAAGTAACTCTGTCCATCCAGCTTATTTTAATCATTCATGTATTTCATATTTCTTAAATATTTCATGTCGTCTTATCATTTCTTCGATAAGTGTCCATGCTTACATTCCAAAAACTACAAGAATTGAAATAATCTAATGAGTTTGAAGTTAAACAAAATTAAGACAATGACGCTTCATCTTATTAATTATTGTGCTTAAATTTTCAGTCTATTCAAAGGAGAAAATACTATTTATATATTTGTTAAAATCAAAACCCAATTTAAAATTAGAAAATATTTTTCTCTCTCTTAAAAACATGGTAATTTATGGAAAGGTGTTGTTAAGCCATCGAATTATCCAAAAAATTTCATGGCCAGCCAAGAACTAGAAATATCTCGAAATAATGAGTAATTTTCCCACATAGTTCGCCTATTTCTTGCGAGATTTTACGTATCTCTTGTTTCAATTAATAAAAATGGAATATGTGTTTTTAAATAAAAATACACACTTTATTTTTTCTTTTCGATTATCATTCGGCATTCAAACAACTGTTTCTTTCTACTTACTCTGAAATCATTGAAGAAAATGCTTCCACTCAACAGAACAAAGGAGCCTATTTATTTTTGTTGTATAATAAAAAAAGCAATATTTCAGAAAACTTGGAATAATTATAGGGGTTAAATTACCATATTAAAAGGTAATGTTTATCTGTAAGTCTGTAGATGGAATCGCCGGCAGAGGGAGGCCAGTTAACCTTTTTACTGCCCCTTTAATGGCGACAACCATTCTTGTCTGAATCGAGTTAAATGGGCTATAATGGGTTATTTTGCCAATAGCCGAGCCCGAGGTGAAATTCTTCCAGTAATTTTACGTCGTGATAAAATATTTTGCCGTAGAGCATTTTTGTTTTGGTTTATTTTTAAATTAAAAGCTGTGTATGAAAACCATAGTTACACAGGCGGTAGCTCAGGAAATCCATTTTTTAACATTAAATAAATTAATAATAAATACATTAATGACATAGTAAAAATGAAAAAAGAATATAAAGTTGATCTTAGTATAGTGAGTAAAATTAAGAAATGATCGCTTAGGTGATTTGGTTATGTAGTGAAAATGCGCATAAATTTTTTTTGACCACATTACTAATGAAAATATACTAAGACGCATAAATAAGTCAATAAAATAGGATATTTTACAACTAATATAATATAGGATATAATATATACATATTTCTAATATAATATATACATATTTCTTTAAAGAAATAAATGTTTAAACATTTATATCTTTTCTATGAGAGTAAGATTCGTGTATAGAGAAGGAGTATATGCTAGTGTATAATTTATGCGTCTGTTAGTCTGTGTACATATTTTTTGACTTCAGATACAAAATTTATAGTAGTCTAATTGTGATGGGGAGATTGTTAAAAAAATTGATGCCTTGATAAATATAGTGAATTTGGGATGCGGTATATTTTAGTTTTGGAATATCAATTTGGTCTCAAAATCGTGTAGATCGGAATTCGCTTTAATTTATTTTTAATTTTTAAAATTTGGATTATTGATTTTTTTTGTATATGTCTATTATTTTTGTCTATCATTACACAGAGGTAGATAGAAGGCAGCAAATACATAGGTTTAAAGAATGCATCTCTGCTATGTAACCTCAGAAAGTGAAGTAGAGGTCGCCCGCGGAAGACTTGGTATTACTAAGTAAACCAGATACTGGAAGATGGTTCTGTTAGAAACCTCAGTAATCAACCAGATTGTAAGACAAGATGTATGAAGGTAGATGAGGCGAGAACTGTGTATTAGGACAGAAGTGAGGCGCTTTATCCTCTCTTAACCCTTAACCCCCGCAGAAAAACGGCGTGATGGTATATTAGTAACATAATAAAGTGAATGTTGTTCTGAATGCAATTATATCGAATATATATATTTGTCATACAACGCTAGACTAGCGGTGCATAGCATCCTTAGGATACTTTTCAGTACCAAAAATGAATACCAAATTCGCTTAACGAACTTTCTTGTTGCATCGCGGATATTTAACAAATTGCCACTAGATCTTAAAGGACGTAAAGTGATTAACGTTTTTAAACCAAAAATAACAAAGTGGTTGCTTGATGTGGATAGAAAGCAAAATGAAACTAATTTGTCATTTGTGCTAACCAAAGTACCTACACGTTTTTGTCTCCAACTATTGTATATTACAGACAATAATATTTTTATAACCTATTTTACAATAACATTTTATAACTTCTGATTATACTTTTTCACATAACTTTTTATAACTTACTTTACATTATATTTACTTACCTTACTTTATTACGATTGTTCCTTATTAATTACAACTTTTAAAAACTGTACGGGTAATTGCTTTAGAACAGACCACGTCTAGTAAAATAATATTACCTTTATTTTCATATGTACTAATTATGCTACAAAAATAAATTAATAAAATAAATAAATAATAGAGTTCTGGTGCTAACACTGACGTGTGTTAGTGAAGCCTGGAATTGGTCAAAAAGGAACGAAAAATATACTGAATGCGGTGGAAATACGGTCACTTAGGCGCATGTGTGAGAAATCTATGTATGATATGGTGAAGAATTAACAAATTAGGAGCGAATGTAGGAGCGTCACATCAATATTCTTAGTATTTTCAAACTATGCTAAACGCTTGTAGTATGAAAATAGGACTAATTTGCTGGTCTTGTGGAACGAGGCGTGAATCCCTGACTATTAGGCTAACGTATTAACCGCTAAACCAACAATATAGTTTGATAGAAGAGAGAGTCGATAGAATAAAGAAAGGGTTGCTAAGACGGTTCGGTAGTGTGGAACGCATGGTGAGGTGAGTGTTAAAGGCAACGTGAACAGACGGAATCCACGGAAGACCCTGCATGCCCAGATAAACCAAGTACTGAAGTAGAAGGTACAATAACCGATGAGCACGAACGAGAAAAGTGGATTCTCTTCAAAAATGTTGGAAGGTTTTAGTCTCTCTTCCTACCCCTGCAAGGAAGCGATATGATAAGTTAGATAATTACTTAGTAAATACACAACGTTTTAAAGTATATTTTGAAGTTTAAAATATAATTTTTGTCGGCGCTGAACTTGTTTAGAATCTATCTCAGTGAACCTCCGCTACAGTTTATTGACCGTCAATGTCAGTCACGTAATAAAAGCAGTCAGTCAGAAAAGCGAAGTGGGTCGAAATAAAAAAATATTTTAAGATTTCATATACAGGGTATAACAGACCTAGTCCACAATAATTTATATAACCTGACTAACTACAAGTCGAAAGTGTTCAAAGAATATGTGTAAATTTTCTGCACCGTTACGGAGTGCAAATTTATCCATTATTAGTCTATTTCTTTGTTAAATACTCTAAATCATGTAACAAAAAATAGTCTGGTGGCTCGAAATTACATGACATTAATTTTTTATATTCAATATATAATTTGGAATTAATAAAATATTTAAATTAATCGAAATAATCGCATAATTATGATTTTTTTGAAATGCTTATATTTCTGACATGATTTAAATTAGTGTTAGGAATTCACTCACAGAATATTGTGGACTAGGTCTATTACATCCTATACATGTGTGACCTGCGTGCTCATATTTTTACAGTAATTTGAAAACACTCAGAAATTCTCGATATTTTCGAGCTCAAATTTAGTCACAATAATCTAATTTGTGTGCCGACCATTTCTGCAAAAATTTCTTTGAATTTATAGAAATTCCTTGACCTAATTATTAACATTAAAAAAACTTGTGTAGAAGATTTTCAGGGTTACTTAATTTCGAAGCCTGAACGAAGTGTGTGGATCAAAAAAGTCGCGGATCAAAAAAAAACAATTTTGGAATCTGAACTAAAATATCGGAACATGAACTGAATTTTAGAAACCTGTACTTGTTGAAAGTTTCCTAAATAATTTATTGGTGGGATTAGCTGAATAAAATTTTTCATCTGTTTATAAGAAAAAAATACACTATATTTAGATGATCTATAATAAGAATAATTGAATTAAATAGCACACCTATTATGGCATAATAATTTATTATTTACATAATTAAGTTACATTATGTTCAAAATATTAAGCACCAACTTAAGCTAAATTAAAAAATATAAAGTGATGAAAAGTCGGCAAGTTTCCAAAAAAAAAATATATATATATTTCATGTCACATGATAAAAACAATACGAAAACAGAAATAATTAATCAGGTTACAAACATTATATAAGTAGATCATTTCCCAAGATTTCTCAGTTATTTGAAATCACGCCAGATATGAGAAAACAAAAGAAATCGGCCGAAAGTTAACAATGGCTCTGATCTCGTAAAGCAGCTGCTCCTCGAATCAGTGTATCGTGCAGATCCCGCTTTTTCAAAGAAACGTTTTAGATGAAGGAACTACAGTGATGGTGACTATAGAATCTTCATTTCTCCAACTACATCTTAACAAAGTGTCTGGTTTGCCAATCGTAGTTGTGTTGAACATATTTTAAAAATATTATGATATTCTTGAGATTGATATTTATTCCCGTATTTTGAAAAAAGTGACGTATTAATTATCCTTTCAGCTAGCAGTCCTTTTTTAAACATATTTTCACGTTCATTAAAAACATTACTCACTATAATTTAAAAGAAATAACGAGAAAAAAAAAACTCAAACATATACGCACTCACACATACATGTACACACTTATCTCTATTCAATTGTGCAACGTTTTTATCAGCAGATTTTAATTCAATAATATAATTTTAAGGTAAAATACATGATATTCTCGTTGTTTATATAAACCAACATAACACATATAATACTCGATACAAGGTATACTATTATTTTAATATGAGAAAATATAAAAATTAATGTTTGATTATTGTAAAATTATTTTTAAAAGTTGCAAATTTTTTAACTCAAGTGTTAACTCGTTCAAGAAAATACAGCAAAGATAAGATTCCGCTTTGTAAATAAAATGATCTTGAACTAAATTACAAGTTTGACATGGTACGCGGACCATAATCGAATAGACGAGGTATTCGCTCAAAAGCGGTCACTCGGGCTGCCAGCGACCCAAATCTATTGTTAACGAGTGGAGCCTAATTTTGTTTTATGTTTCCATGAAGTTTATTCTTTGAATTCGTAATCACAAAGAAAATAAATTAATGTACAGTACTTTCATATTTATACAAAAGTAATACGTTGTCTCCAATACCAACTTTATTGAATAAGCAAGTGACACATCTTCGACAGATGGGTTCATATTTTCAGTATGTGAAATATTCATTAACTACTGCGCCCTTATGACCAGTTTGTCTAAACCCGCTTTATGACCCGTTGCAGAATTCCTCGCTTTCACACGGTAATACTATACGAGCGATCTGTAACAAAACAAACATAAATTATAAGTTGCCAGGTTGTAAATATACGTTCCGCGCATAATGCAGAGAAGCGGGTGAGTTAAAATAACATTATGCAATAAGAGGACACTCTAACAGTCCATGTCAATTTATAACGATGAATGGGAAGATTGCGCGGTAGACTAATAAACTGAATTTTTCAAAAAGAAATTCAGCTACCGGCATTCTTTGCTCATATGGCGGGTTACGTTTCAGACTACCACCATTAAGCGAATCACAGTTTTTTCTACTTGCAAGGGCATATATAGCACAAAAAATATGTCTACACTCTCATTTGTGAAGTGTTTAATATTCCTAGGTTTAAAAAACTAATGAACATTTAGAAAAAAATACATGAGATATGAGGTGCGGAAATTCTGTATACAACACGAGCGCGAGACATCATACATGTGCCAAACAATTTCGCAGTGTTGACGTGTATTTCACGTGAGTCACGTGATGTGCGCCGCAGCATCACCACTGCGCCGTGAGATGTCAGAGAAAATCACAATTATGAAAATTACATTTTTCAAAGCCAGGCAAACTAGCGATACGCTGTGATGCGAGGTGTGTGTGTGAATTTATAATATAAGTGAACACACAATTTTTGGGTTAATTTCACTGCTAGTTTGGGGAAAAGCAGTCCTTACTTACCACCCAAAGGTGTAAATTGTAGTAAACTAAATTAAATACAGTTGGATATGGGGCTCATAAGGATAAAAGTGGCTTTATTGTTTCTTGGAAACATCGATAATAGCGGTGAAGTATTTGAAAATATGCTATTAATCATTAATGTTTTTTCCGAAATCAATTTTTTTTGGATTTCTATCATTTCAAGATTATTAATTATTATTCCCCTATATGGTGCCGAGTGGAGTAATTTTATAACGTGGCTGTCGGAAGAATGGTGATCTTGAAAATATATCAGAGGTAATATTTCATAGGCCATTGTTTTCACTTCGACAAGTTCTCTGCATGGAGTTTGTAGACTTTATATGATGACTACAGATTTATCGATATCATGTAAAGCAACCAATTTAATACTGTTATAAGTAGGTTAATCGAACCGATTGCGATACGATTGGTATTAAACAAGGAGATACAATGTTGCCAAAACTACAACAAAAATCTAGATATGTTGCCAAAACTACTACAAACAACATCTAAAAAGTTGGGAATAAACAATATTGGAGATATCCTGTTCCACCTCGATTTGCTGATGACATTGTAGCGTTTGCGGAAACTGCTGAGATCTCTTATCTCTCCCTTTGTACCTTCTTTAAAATCTTTATGTCCATGTTTTGTCTAAATGTCTCTTCATCTTTTCTACGATAATCTAAAAACTCTATGGTAGCCGTGGCTGCAACATCTCTCTCTCTTGTAACTATAAATACATCTTGTTAATGGTACTCGATATCTATTTGTAATTACAATTGTTAATTTTTAATATGTTACTAATTAATCAACTTTAACCTGTTGTTTTGTTATTGACTTTTACTATGTACTCTTTGTTTCTTAATAAATACCACTAAACTGCAGCTGAAAGCTAGTATAAAGGAGTAGTAAACATTAAACTTTGAGCTAAAGAATTAATCTATACCGCATTCAAATTATGGTTACATTAGACCCGCGTTGGCTGGCACAAGAGTAACCACTCTTATAACGATTCCGGGTAAGGGTGGTATTTTCTCCCTTTCTAACTAACTCCAGATTAACCAGAAAAATCTTTTATCGATTAAAGTTAACGAATACCTTGGTCAAGTCTTCACGCTCTACAAATACAAAGAGGCATTAGAGGCAAGACGCGAATATCGCTCGAATGGGTAGGTATCGTGAACCTCAAGTTTATCTTTAAATCAAGAACACACACCAAAACATCTTAAGAAGAACTCCTTTCAGCAATGCGTGCTACCTGTTCTGTCATACGGGTATGAAACATAGACTCACGGGTTACAAAACGACAATGTTCAATATGACCCAAATAGAGATCCTACAGCTAAGTGAATGAAAGAATAATGAGTTGACCGAAGGCAAAGCTGAAATGGTATTACCTGAGCTATCTGATGGATGATAATTTGAATGAAACACTAAACCAATGACAGTAGCGGGTAGACAGTGGATCCACGATACTAACAACAGAAAAGCTTGGAAAAAATTGAGGGAGGTATGTGCCTTGTACTGCATGCGAAGATGGTGATGGATTGTCAAATTTAAAAGTATTTTTGTGATTTTTTAAATTGACTCGTGAGCAAATGTCATAAATACTGTATAAGTAATTGACAAACCCGACTATCAGCGGAGCGAATAATCCGCCTGAAATTTCCGCTCGTTTTCATTTGGAGCATTTCGTATGCGGGATGTCATACGAATTCGAGATGGAAGCATTTGCAGTAGTGCTCTAGTGGTAGATGAAAGAGAGCGAGCGTCTTCGGGGGATTGTTCAATTTATTATGTGAAATATTTTACTTCGATGTTTTTAGGTGAGATGATTTCGTTGTTTACGAACGTATGATTTATCTTGGATTATTAGAATTCCTTTATGGTTTAATACTTGGATACCGATGATTTAAGATTTTAAATTAATTAGTAAAGTTAATTACCGTAAACTGTACACATTAAATGTGTTTAATACTAATTAATTGTATCAACTAGAAAAATGTATACATAAAATCAATATATCGAAAAAATATTTTTGTTGCCACTCGGACTCGAACCAGGAACCCTTCTTATCTGGGAAGTACACTGATCTATTACACCATGATACCATAGTAAAATAACGACAATTTTTCGAAATTATATGTTGCACTTTCAAATCGTGATCCCATTACTTGAATGCAATATACTTTATATGCTTACAATAATAATGTGTTCTCCTTAAAATAAAAATTTGTTTAGTTTCGGATTAGTTAATATCAGTGGTAAAATCATAGAAAATGCAATTTGATTGGTTTATACAAGCCTACATGCATGTTAATCAAATGAAAATAATTCAATTTCAGCACCGGCAATGGTAAGTAAATTAAATATTCTTATTCGGATATTTAAATGATTAAAATGGAACAGATAGCATTAGCATACAATTTGATGATTATAATATTTTTATTGTTAACGTATATATTCTACAAAACACATTAAAATAATGTTAAACTAGCGGTTCGTACCCGACGTTGCCCGGTATTTCAGAAACGGGTAAGAAAGAAGGCAAGCACTAAAAATTAACGACGTTGTACAAAATTTGGTCTAGGCAGAGAGAGAGAGAGATGTCTGCAGGGGTTGGATGAAACAACTATAAAGAAATAAGGAGCCAACAATGCAACAAAATAAGAACACGTCATTCGATACACTGCCTACAATGAATAACTAAGCAATATTTGGATTAGATTGTTCAAAGGGTGTAAGATTATATAGAAAACTGATAGATATATAGAGGCGCGTTCATTTATGTTTTATCATATATACATGTGCATATATAATATAATGCAAAATAATTTTCTAAATCATGGTTTTGAAAATTCTGTGAGAAATTTAGAAATTTAATCTCTCTGAAAAAGGCGGTTTTTTCTGCATTTTAATTTATTAACAACAGCAGAATACTTTATACGCTTAAGTAAATTTTTAATCCTTCCGCCAGGAAGGATACTGCATGACTTCCTGTTACGGTTGCGAATACCAAATATATTTAAAAAAATTTTTCGGCTGAATATTTATTTGAATTCCATTCTGGTGTTCTTGAATGAATGTTGATTACATGCTGTGAAATATGGTTAAATAAATAAAAAATCAATACATTTCCATTTTGACGAAATTTATTCCGACTTTCAATCACCTGTCAGTCATTACTGCCTACGCTTAACATACATGTGTGGATTTATGTAAAAAAAACTAATTGAGATGGATACATCATTAAAAAAGATAGATTTTATACCGAGTGGCGAGGATTATCGGGTAGATCACATTGACTGATGTACAAAGCAAAACATTGTAACAGAAAAATGCAAAAATAAAGAATGACTCATCTAGAAAAATAAATTTGTATCAAGCCAGTTTTATTTCTCGATATCGACCGTTTTCGGAGTGGTCATTTTTTTATCTGAGTAGAAAAAATGTATTGCCAACTTCATGACACTTGACATATATGATACTTGAAAATAATATATTTATTCGTGAAATGCAGTAACTCGGGTTCATTTAAATGTGCAGCCTCGAAATGAATAATAAAATTTTCACAAAAAAATATCTAGATTTATGTTTATTTTGTCCTGACGAATAAGTATCGATTCGAAACCAGCCGGCATGCAAAAATAAAACCTAAGTTTTTAAGTACGAAATGATTTAAGTTTAATTATTTAAAATGTCTCGAATGTTAATAATCATTTATGTTCTCTCGATTTATTAATATCGATTTATATATATATATATATATATATATATATATATATATATATATATATATATATATATAAAAATACGAGCTGCGACAACTTAATTCCCGGAATGCACTTTCAAAGAGTGTACGTGTACCTATTATTGTCTTCAAATTACTGTCCTTGTACATCTACAAGATACTAACTTATAAGTCATATTCAAGAAATTGGAATGCCTTATGCGACGTTTCCATTATTATTAGTTATATTTTTTCGTATATATATATATATATATTGTTCGGGCTGACTGCACATCCATTTTATGCCATAGATAGAATGCCAGTCTCCGAGTTTCACGTCACTGGCTAGTTAAAATCGGCTCTTGACATACCTAATTTTTGTCTGTCCTGTTGCAGCTCGATTCGCTCGGAAGAAAAAGTTACAGTTCCCATCTTGCTTCATGCCATACATTATTCGTCGAATAGCGGGCCTCTTATTGGCTACCAGACTGCAGCCGGTTCCATACACAGTGTAACATTTTATATCTGATGTTTTTGGTGGGCACTCACATGTGGACGAATGCATCATACCGCCACAATATATAAAATCAAGAATGTTAAATAGAATCACATGCCGAATTTGTACGTACACAAAAAAATATTTTATAAAACATGATGATTAGCAAGACAAGCGTTAATGAGAATTGAGGAAAAATAATATAAATACATTATCTTTGCGGACTTTTTTTTGCAAACCGTTTTTAATTGAATTATCTAGACTCAAAGGTCACATCGAGCTGAACTTAGGGAAAAGTACTGCGCAGTTTCCGCCGCTAGAAACCACATCTTCCACTATTACTTCGGGTGGCTCATGCTGGATCCGTCGTAGCCTTAAGGCTACGCTTTGTGCTAAATTCCTTGAGCTACTAACAATCCGGAAACAGCGTCTCTGATAATAACGGTTCGAAGAACGAATTAATAACGAAGTCGGAGTACAAGCTGAAAGAGCGGAACAATTTGAGTATGTGGGGAAATATTGACTCAACCAACTGATAAATATTTATATATATTTGAGAAAATTATATATTACACCCGGACATGATGGTTTCTTGGTTTGTATATTTACGTAGTGGTACGAAAGTAAGATTTTGTAATAATTTAAAATAGGTGAATGAATTATTAAATAAAAATGTAGAGATTCAAACGTAACACTTAGAATAGTCTAAAAATTCCTCAATTGAGAGGTTCAAAAACAAAACTGCCAATTTACAATTTGAAAAATTTAGATAAACATGTTTGTAACTGATTTTCTAGAATTCTTCTTTATTTTTGTCAAATGCAAGTTGCGGTTTTGCTCTTAAACGCAACTTATGTACCTACCAAATGGCGGTATTATTCACGAATACTTTAATTATGTACGTACCTCAATGATGACGGAAAATTAATAGTATTAAAAACTATAATATATTTTAAAAATCAACAAAAATACAAATAGAAAAATAATTTTATAATAAAATTTGATAGATAAAAAATGTGCCAGTGCTAACTCATTACTGCGTCACATGTGATGTGATGTTACATTCAAAATTATTGTGACAGTTTTGAAGACTGCTTTTATTTAAATTTATTTATTGCGAAATTAATAAATAAACAATATTATTAAGATTCTTATTGTGAAGTTGTAATTATTCAGAACATTGGTTTGTGATATTTTTTTAAATACAAATTAAATGTATTAATTAGAAAGATATACATACAAAATCAATTCTTTTCACGGATAGGAAGAGATCCAGGTTCGAATCCCGCTAGCAACAACAATATTTTTCGATAAAATTGATTTTATATGTATTTAAAAGAACATACTATTTTTTTTCAGTTTTTGTAATCTTTAAATTTTATGAATAAACCAATATTCCTTTTAAATTTGTAGATTTCTCTTTTTTCTAAATATTTATGCAAGAATCGCAAATATATGCTATTATAAGTGAGTATTATAATGGAGCACTCACACCATGGTTTGACATTACAAAGGGTGTCAAGCAGGGTTGTGTAATGTCTCCATGGCTGTTCAACTTGTATATGGATAAATGTGTGAAAGAACTAAAATGTATGAATGTAGGAGCAAAAATGGGCGATTTGATTGTATGCTGTTTATTGTACGCCGATGATGCAATACTAATGGCGAATAATGAACAAGAACTACAGAATCTGGTGAGTAGAATGTACGATGTATGCAAGGAAAGCGACCTCATGATGAATGTTAACAAGTGGAAAGTGATGGTATTCGGGAAGGAGGAAAGCAAGACACCATGCAAAATAGTTGTAGGTAATGAATGTTTGGAACAAGTAGATGAGTTTGTATATTTGGGAAGTATGTTTGATAGAAACGGAAAGGCTGAGAATGATATCGAAAGGAGGAAATAAAGTAAACGGCGCTTTGAATGGAATTATATCTAACGGGAATTTGTCAACCGAGGCAAGACAAGCCGTGAACAATGGAATCCTGGTACCGACACTGATGTATGGAAGTGAGGCCTGGAGCTGGCAGAAAAGGAACGAAAGTAGACTGAATGCAGTGGAAATGAGATCACTTAGACGTGTTTATGGCAAATCTATTTATGACAGAGTAAAGAATGAAAAAATAAGGAAAGAATGTAAAGCTGATGTTAGTATAGTGAGTAAGATTAAGAAAGGATCACTTAGGTGGTTTGGTCATATGGAAAGGATTAACGAGGAGAGAATGGTAAGAAAGATATATGACGCAAGTGTTGATGGAACCAGAAATAGAGGACGTCCGCGGAAGACTTGGCACGACCAGATAAACCAGATAATGGAGGATGGTTCTGTTAGAAGCCTCAACAATCGGCGAGCTTGTATGAGAAGATGTATGAATGTGAATGAGGCGAGAATTGTGTGTCAGGACAGAAGAGTGTGGCGCTCTATCCTCTCTGCCTACCCCCACGGGGAAACGGCGTGATGGTAAGTAAGTAAGTAAGTATAAGTAAGAAGTAGTATATGTAATGCAAGAGTTTTATTATATATTAGTAGAAGAAATTGATCGCTTGCCGTCGCGCGGCATCGACTATTGGCTTGAATTCAATAGAATTGATAATTATTATTTTTTGATTACTACTATGTGAGTGTAATTTTTGTATGTAAAATATCCTTATGAAAAAATACTACTTCATTTTGATTGATTGTAATTGGCTGGCACCGTGTATGCATAGTGAATGGAACATATCCTTCTCGGCAATATAATAGCGAACCTTTTGGATTCGGTGTGTCAAAATTTCAAAAAGTCTAACTTAACTTTGCTGGCATGTCACCACTCCCCCAAAAAAAAAATTTTTTTTTAAATTTAACACATGGTATTTGATTTGATGTCAATTTATTAATTGCTTAATTAATTATGCTATTTTGGTTTGAAGAGGAGCAGCAAAAACGATTAGAGTCGGCTAAAAAAAAAAACACAAAAGATAATTCTTAGGGTAATAAATGGTTGTCCTTTTAGATATCCATCAGATCTTATATTTAAATAATATAATGCCGTAGACATAAGACAAATATATATGTTGAGACTTATCCAATATTTACATGCTGACAGCAACTCACTCCAAGCAATAAATCATGGACATAACACAAAACAAACAACGAACATCTATATACAAGTTCCGGGAGCAACAACGACATTTTATCAATGATTTTACATGTTCTTAACTCCGAAACTGTACAACACACTCAACACTAACTGGAAATCGTTAATTTCCAATAAGATTACACAAATATGAACCCAAATATGATCTAATTGGGTAGAGATCAATCAGAAGCATCGCTATCCAACATTCTAACGTAATTATCATACAACACCAACACTAACAATTCACTGGTTCTACAACATTCTCACTATATCCATATTTTCTCAATTTTTATTTTTATTCCTGTGGAATCATTATCTTTCTTGAATTAAATAACTATATAACATGAAGTTTGAAGTCGGCAGTCTAGCAAAGTAGCCAGGATAATGCTATTTATATCAGAGGTGGCGTCTACTCCATCCCACACAATAAATTATTACTCAGTATTATATTTAATTGCAATATAATTGTGTTTATCATATTCGCCTCTGTTACAACAAAAACATATATGCATATAAAAAAATAAATAAAAATAAAATTGTTTATTTCAATTTATTGTTTTTTTCATAAAGTGAGATATTCAAAAGAGATACATATGTAATATGTACGTAGTTATGAAGTAGAACGTTGTTGTCGGGTAGACGTCTAGTGGCGAGACACGTGTACTCTGATAACTTTGATATTAGTGAACGTTGGCGTGTCACCCAAAACACTGTGGCGTGTCACCTTTGACACGCGTGTCATTGGTTCGCCATCACTGATCAAAGCCAAGGGTAGGCAAACTATGGCCTGCCGCCCGTTTTTAGTCTGGCCCGCGGGTTATTGTTTTGAAAATAAAATCATATGCATGGGTATTTTATGTTTGAATTTGGTAATTCTTAAAAATGTGAAAGGAAATTTTCGAAAATGAAGTATGTAAAATAGCAATATAGATAATTATTAACAGATAACCATTTGCAAACAACTTTAATGATAGTACAGATACAGTATGATGAAAGATCTCAGATAAAAGAATTACATTCATGGCATAAGTACAAAATTTAGTTAACTAATAAGGTACCATCACGCGGGGCTAGGTAGAGAGAATAGAGCGCCACACTCTTCTGTCCTAATACACAGTTCTCACCTCATCCACATTCATGCAACTTTTCATACAAGCTCGCCGATTGTTGTCTTCTAACAGGACCATCCTCTAGTACCTGGTTTACGTGGTTGTGCCAAGTCTTCCGCGGACGTCCTCTATTTCTTGTGCCATCAACACTTGCGTCATATATCTTTCTTACCATTCTCTCCTCATTCGTCCGTTCCATATGACCGAACCACCTAAGTGATCCTTTTTTAATCTTTCTTGCTATACTAAGATCAGTTTTACATTATTTTCTTATTTCTTCATTCTTTACTCTGTCATAAATGGATCTGCCATACATGTGCCTAAGTGAACTCATTTTCACTTAGAAAAATACAAAATTTAACCAGTTCTATAATACGTTTATTAATAAAGGTAAACATTTTTTTTTTTTTTTTGTGTCAGCATGCATATAAATATTATGTAAAAATATAACTTCCTAATTAAAAAAATTTGAACCTGTTTTTATTTTTGTTGCTTTTTGAGTAGAATTACCTATGTAAATATCTTTTAGTTTGCTACCTGACCCGCTGAGCCTAAAAATTTTACGATCTGGCCCTTTACAACAGTTTGCCGACCCCTGGTCTAAACCACTACACCAACAAGTTGATCATTATAATATTATATACAATTATTTATATTATCCATCTATACTTGCGATACAACGTTCGCACAAAGTGGTCGGTATTCAGTTCAAGTTCATCCTGTAACACATATGACAAGTGCGTAAGTTAATGTAAAAAGTACAAAGTAAATATTCTACATGCATGTCAAGGTCGCATCTCCGTTGAAAAACTCTTAACCCAATAATCTCACTTTTGATTCTACAGAATCTTAAACGGATGAGGTTAATTAATCGAAATGAGATTCTATAGAATCTTAACAAAATTAAATTAATTAATATATTAATTAATTGAAATGAAATAATTTAAATGGATTTACATGATGGATAGTACGGATAAAGGGTACTTGTACACAAATTTACTAATCCAATTTCTGATTTAAAGATTTATATAAATTTATTAAAATTATTTATTATATAATATATAAATAAATGGAATTGTAATTACACTTTTAATTACATTTGTAGTAAACTCTACCCATCCACTCTTCACACAATGTTGAGGGTATTTTTTTTTATTGTTGCGTAAACTAACAGTAATTTCAGAAAAATATGCTACGAAAAATTTATCAAGCAAATACATCATACAAATTACCATAGTGACTGTATATTTAGCAGGAGCATGAATTGCATACAAAAAAGGTGTGCATTGCTAAATATCATAAATACTTTATGAAAATACCCTATGAAATTCTAGCCATTTTTACCCGGATTAGCGTAACCTTGTCTATGACGTAACCCATATCTAGCTGTGGGTTATTTGCGAACTATTTGTAACAATTTTATGTGTATTTTGCTAGCACTTAGATCTCGAATGAACTTAACTTGTTTATTCAATCCTTAGAAAAATTGTACTGAATTAAATATTTTTTTACTGAATCTTGACGTCTGCGGATTTTCTGCATTTTTAAAATAATTTATGCACAAGGCTGACGTTTTCGAAAGGAATTATTCCTTACTGAAAACTGCGTAGAATAACATTTCTACATATTTGTTTTACTTGACAAACTGAACGTTTTATGTTCTTAGTGTACTCCAACTTATGATTTCATATTTCGATGTTTAAATAGATAAAATTTATAGGTTATAATTTATCTTCTCTTAAGTGAGCAAATTTGCATTTTTCATGATGTTATTAAGTTAGATTATTACCAATATTAAATTAAATGTCAAAATATGATTATTAAAGCTAGTTAATTAAATAAATGTTTTTTAACACTGTTAATGAAACATTTAAAATCCGTTGTCGGAAGGAGAAATCGTAGAAAATATTTTAAGCGAAATCGGAAGCAGAGTACGGTACCGAGAAATAAAATAACTTGCTTATTTTAAAGTATAATAATATTTTGAAATTGATAGAATTAATTGTTCACAAAACTAAAAAAAATAAATTAACGTTTTATTTGATACGTAGTAAACCTACCTATGTACACTTAGTTAGCATCGTCGGTAACAGCGTAACCTAAGTTTGTGGCAACTTCACGCCCCTGATATTTAGTACCCATAAACGTCAAACTGACGTTTGGGTAATTTTTAGAAATTCATATATTCGATCGAAAAGCCACACTCGCACGTTTGAAGATTACAAAATACCCTTTGTCGTCTCGATAGGTATGTACATGAAAATTTAATTAAAAATGTAATTCATATCTGATACATACTTACACAAAGCAATCGTTTTGTAATAAATAAAAATTTAGAATGTTTTTTTTTATTCCTTTTTCGTTCCCAGTGAATCGTACACATTATACACATACTCACACGTGCGCACGCGATATTTACACTTAACTGTTATTAAGAGTATTAATTACACTCCCTCGATTTTTCACTTCGTAAATTACTTTCCCGATAAAAGATTATGATTCTAAACACAGACAACTAAATATACATACATGAACTAATGCAAATTCCTTGTTTCAATATTTGCATTTTGATGTCACTTACGTGATTACTTTGGTACCACCTACGGAATCAAATAGGTTCACAACTTTTTTTAAAAAATATTCAAAGTACGAAAATTTAAACGCTGGCATTATAATATGCATTAATTTAATAATAAATAAGTCTTGTTTACACAAAGATTTAATTTTTAAATACTTTTGGTGTTGCATAAATGTGTCATAAATTATCAGATTTATATTTCCACAAAGAAAACATGTAGATTGCCCATCGTTTCGCAGTTAATGTTTCAAACCCATCTTCCATATGTGCACTTTATTTCATGTCTATTTATTTACTGGTCTGTGATTTTAAACGAAATTCGAATGCCGCTCTATTGAAAAAATACTAAATTAAAATTGTGAAAATACATTGAATAAACAACCTTTGAAATGATCATACCAAAGATATGATAAAATTACAGTTTTATTGAATGTGAAATTTCAAATACATTGCGTTGAATGTGGCGTCATAAAAAAATCTAACGGAGATTGGAAGTTTGGCTGGGTGAGTGATACAAAACATTCAAATTCCAAAGGTCAAGGGTTAGATATCCTCACCCGGTTTATGGCTTAGACCTATTTAAAAAGAGAGTAAAAAAAATGAAATGTTAACGTTCGTCCCTCTCCCGCCGAAAGGCCAACACCATTTTAAAGAAATTGAAAAAAGCATTTAAACGTTTTCCCCGGACTTTCAATAAACTTTAGAAAAGGTCTATCGTATATAAAAATAATGACATACCGAATAAATTAGATGAATACGTTGATGAAGTAAATCTTACGTTTAAATCGGTACCTGGAAAAGGGATCATATTAATTATTTCATGACGTGCTATATTTTTGACGTGTGCGGTTCAGCGGTAAGGTACTCATGTAGTGAGATCGAAGGTATGAGTCTCTTCTCGGGAGACAACCGAGTTCTTCTTCATCTTCGAATTACTCGCAATGGGAGCAGTCGTGACCATGGAACTGCGGCAAATTGTGGACGACGGCATGGATGACTTGTCGTCATCTATTCTGGTCCATGGTCTGGTCTTGAGCCTTCTAGGAGGGGCTTTATATGATCATTATACTAACTAAGTCGATCAATCGCGATCTGGTTCCATCCATTCTCTTTTAGATAACCTATTTTTCTATGAAATCCTTAAGTCTGGTAATATGGCCAAAATATCTGAGGTTTCGGAACCGTATAATAGTGGAAGTAAGGATTCTAACCAATGCTCTTTCTACGGTCTGCGGGTGTGCGCGCGCATACGATCTGGTTATCATAGTGCACATAAAAAAAACGCGCACCCAATTTTTAACAAGACTTCTTCATGCGCCGCCTTCTATCAAAGATTGGCGACCATGTTACAGTTTGTTGATTTAGTCTGTATAAGATCACCGACATTATGAACATTGAACCGTTTTCTATTTCCCCCTGTATAATAAGTTATTAAATATCATATTTTTCATTGAAGAGAATATATCCGAAATATGCAGCTTTCCTTGATAGCTTATTAGTTCTCTTGTCTTATTTATGAGTTTTAATATATCTTTATTAGTAATGTGGACAACCCAAGCCCCGCCAGTAGCCGTATCATGGCATGATTTTATATGTATATCTTTCTAATTATTACATTTATTTAAAAGTAATTTCAATTGATACAGTCCACGGGATCTATTCCTATAATATTATCAAAATGATATGCATCGTAGTACAGAAAGAAAAACTAATACACTTTTTTTTCCTTCATAATATTGCTAAAAGTTCAATTGTAAACTAGATGAAAATGAACTGGGTGGATGAAAAATGATTTTGTTTTAATTTTTAAAACCTAAAAACTAAAAGAAAGCACGAATTCGAGCAATAATTGTGTAATATCAGTGACGCGGTCAAAAATGTATCTAATTTATATCCACGCAAACTTACGTAACGCTTGAGAATTCTTTTATATTTTTGGTTTCAATGGAAGAAACAACATTAAAATTCGCAAAAACTCATAACGTCAGAAAATACGGCCTCCACAATACGAGCCAAATTACCTGAAACTATTTTATTCGAGTAATTTATTTTGTAAAAGTATTACCTATATATGAACGGTGGGGTACACACGTATGACTCAGGATGAAACTTTAGGCGAAAAAAATATTAGTTCGTAGAGAGGTTAATAATAATTGACTTTGATATTTGAAGAGGGTTTCTTTTCTCGGAAAAAAATATTGACGGAGTAATTGATATCCCAATGATATCGTGTCTTTTTTTAGTTGATGCGAAGTCATTGATATTGTCGATTCTTACATAGATCAGTACAAGTTATTTACGTATTATTTCCGTCAACATTACCTACCTGCAATTTGATTAAAAACATATATTAATTAAGGAGAACATATTCTCATTGTGAAGTTGTAATTAATTAGAACATAGGCCTGTGATGTTTTAAACACTAATTAAATGTATTAATTATAAAGATATAGATATACATATAAAATCAATTTTATCGAAAAATATTGTTGCGCTGCTGGGGTTTGAACCTGGATCTTTTTTCCACCTACTTGCAATTTGATTAAAAACATATATAAATTAAGGAGAACATATTCTCATTGTGAAGTAATTATTTAGAACATAGACCTGTGATGTTTTAAACACTAATTAAATGTATTAATTATTAAGATATAGATATACATATAAAATCAATTTTATCGAAAAATATTATTGTTGCGCTACCGGGGTTTGAACCTGGTTCTTTTTTCCATTCCGGAGAAGGTGCATTACCAACTGTGCTACAGCGACAGTATTAGTATAGTATAGATGTATTCAATTGAAAAAGCGTAACATATAGGTTCGAAAATGTGTCGTAATAAATACTGTCGCAGTAGCATAGTTGGTAATGCACCTTCTCCATATTGAAAAAGAGATCCAGGTTCGAATCCCGGTAGTACAACAACAATATTTTTCGATAAAATTGATTTTATATGTATATCTTTATAATTAATACCTTTAACATATCTTGTTATTTTAAATTGAACATTTGTACTGTCTTTAAAACATTTATTTTTATTTCATATGCACCGCATTTTGTTAGTCAACATTTTTAAATCCACAGAGACTAAACTAACTGGGTGAAAAGATAATCTAAGACTGTTATTTTTTATTATTATTAATTATTACTCGCATTCATAATGGCAGCCTCATTGGGCCACGCCCGTGCTGAGGTAAACATTTTTATATATAGATGCTGGTCCAGGGGTCGGCAGACTTTCTAGTGAGAAGAGCTAAATATTAGGTAAACAAAATATAAAAATTTTCATAGAGCCGCAACATAAATTTTCACTGTACATTTATAAATTTTAATAACGAAAAAAAAACGGGAATACTTAGAAAAATTAAATTTATGAGAGTAGCTTCAGTAGTTCAGTGCTCTACATATAAAACAATGAAACCTAAGTAATTAAATACTAATAAAGTACTTTTTGGGTTTTGTAAAGTTTAATAGTTAGAACGGTGATCTTGCATCGTTTTCGAAAGCTCTGCTATGTCTGGCGAGTAACTACTTGTTCAATTTAAGACTCGATTGTAAATTATCGTCGGTTAATTTGTTTCTTAACTTATTTTTTATTTGATTCACCGAAGGGAAAGTTTGTTCATATTAGTTTCAGGCAAAATTTCCAAGTATCAAATATGTTGTAGATAAAAATATGAGCTGGAGTTAAAGAGTCGCAAATGTCTATGAAAGGAACCGCATGCGGCTCGAAACCCGCGGTCTTTCGACCCTTGTAATAGTCTATAAAGTTCCTAATAATTAAACATAATATTAAAAACGCACAAAGTAAGATATACATACACAAATTTGTTTGGACACTCTATAATTCTAAAAGGGGAGATTATTAGATTTTATTACAGAAAATTCGAAATGGAAGATAAATTATTAGATTGGCTCAAAAGTATAGATAAAATAAAACGATGTCAAGAATCCACAAAAGCCCAATCTGTTAACGCCTGCTGGATAGTAGGTACATTGCACGAACTGTCGGGAAACTGAAGTGGGACTATGCGGAGAAGAGATGAAATAACTTTAATACACTTTTCATGGGGTGTAGAGAATCATGTTAACTTCACTATTCAGAAATAAAACGTAAATCAGAAAAAAAAGTTAATTATTAAAGAGAGCACATTATTATTGTGAAGTTGCAGTTTGCGAAGTGTATTAATGTTTCTAAAATTTAATAAAAATGAATAATTAATTTAATTCTGGCATCTCCTACCGGATTTTACTCGAAGGTGTTTGAGATTTTATGTAAATGTAAAGTAGATTGCTTTCGAATAATGTAATAACAATTTAAAAGTGCAGCATATAAGTTCGAACATTTGTCACCGTATTTCCTCGGATGGGAAAAACTAAAATAACCTTAAATAAAAGGGTCTTTGGTTCGAGTCCGGGTAGCAACAAAAATATTTTTTCGATAAATTGATTTTATTTGTATATCTTTCTTGTTGACATATTTAAATTAAAGAAAAATTTGACTTACCACACTTTTCTATTGGATGTGCGATGTGTCTGAAACGTGAACATTTTGTTCCTCCAGCTTGAACTTTGAAAAGGTATCCGCCCTTACATATTGCGGATTAAGTCTCATACACCTGTACCTTTCTGAATACCCTATCGTTAGTCATTCTCTCCATACACCTGATACATCTAAGTAAATATTTCTTCATTCTATGTATTATAGGTACTTAATCATTATTAAGTAAACGCAAAAGGAACGATAGTTGAAAATTATGAATGTGATCGTTAAATTATGTAAATTACACACTACTTAAGTAAGTAAGCCATAAGTATGGCCCATATCTACGGAATGAGACACGTTGAAATCAGTCTCAGTTCCGTATACACGTGTTCAACTAAAAGATCGCCGCTTGAAATTAGTAGGATAGACCCTTAAGCATGGCTTTACTTTTTTGTACTAAGGATGTGGAACAAGATCACCGATTCGACATTGCTGCAATAATTAAAAAAATATCATATTTTTTATTTATTATCTTTGATTTATTAACCACTGAATTGAGTTTAAATACATCTACCGGTTTCGAAAAATACCAAATTTATTTTTTAAATAATTGTTGTTTTTTTAAAAATAGATTCTGGTGAAGAAACAATGATTTATGTTTTTAGTTAGTTATGACATCCTGAAGAAGAAAATGGTATTTTTCGAAACCGGTAGATGTATTTAAACTCAATTCTGTGGTTAATAAAACAAAGATAATAAATAAAAAATATGAATTTTAACCACAATGTTAATATTGCTAATTTTAAAAGTATTTAAAAATATCATTTGCGTTGAATATAATTATTTCCTAGAATCATGCAAACATTATCTGAATCCCAGAATATCAAAAGTGTCTCCCTTGCTGTATTGTCTTCTTATGTTATATAAAATTATATAACTGTCCTTTCTACATTTTACCTATGACATTAAAATATCATTAGCGTTGAAACATAATGGTTACATAGAATAATTAGAAGTATTAAAAAATTTATGGAAATTCTCAGAATTTCAATGGATAATGTTGTCCCTTTTCACCCATGCAAATAAAATTGTAAAGCTGTCCCCTACTATTGATATTAATACAAGTTGTTAAGTTAAATAATGGCATTACAAGGCGAAACGTATCAAGTAAATTAAACGAGTGTTTTATTTTCACATAGTATTCGATTTGATAGTAAGACCCCACACGTGCGAACAAACGTCACCTACAACTATTTATTCTAGAAAAAATAGACAAACGGAAGGTATTATAATAAAAACATTTTTCTGTTATAATTATTACAGGTGAGATTCAAATTCACCCAAAAAAATGAACTAACATTTAACATTTGACATAAACAAGCATGAAGTGAGATACAAGATTACAATCAGAAATTGTCTCTAGATAAAAATTTTGTCTGTAGATACGGGCCTTTGTAATGCATGATAACTTGGTATAAACGCATAATACATTATAATATAATAATATAATGCATGGTTATATAATCGAATCGTGCGATGACGAAAATCGCTTCACAAACTCTTACTCATATAAATTTATTGAAACGTTCAATGCACATAATTTAAATGTATCCAAGTTTATAAATTTACAACGCGAAGATAGTAAATTCGGAGAAAATTCAACGAAACTCGAAAGTGGTACTCTTAAATTCGAAGATTCCGCAATATCCGTAATGTATAACACTTGAATATATGGAGCCGTAAATAACGCAAGGGTTGAAGCGTAGTCCACCCCGCTAACGGAAGCGGTAACGGCCGTTAGCCGATAGAGCAATCGTTACCGACAAATCCGCTCCACTGTGTAATTATTCGGAACGGATTGGATTCCGCATTGCATCTGCTGTTCTTCTAATCCCGACTCCTGCACTCGGGTCCAATAATTTACGCCGGGTACCATCTCCGTGTCATGTATTCTAGAGGATGTCACCCACTCATATTTAGATGCTGCTCTGTATGCTGGTGGTGTATTAAACGTCAATATACGCGAAATATAATCATATGACTATCTTATAGCCATCCCCTTCGCATTCTACATGTCATGTTTGATTCGTGATGCCGTTAGGTTGGTACAAAAATAATTGCAGTATAAGACCTTCAAATTTACACACATTTTTCTCAGCTAATAATTAACTTTAATAATCTAAATAAACACCATTAAAATTGATACCATTTTGGCAGTTTATTACAAGTTTTATATATGAATTAAATATATTAATTAGAAAGATATACATATAAAATAAAATCTATCAAAAAATATTGTTATTGCGCCACCGGGTTTCAAACCTGATTAACTAGAGAAGGTGCATTATCCAACTATGCTACAGCGACAATATTTTAGCGACAAATTTTTTCGAACCTATACGTTTTTGATATTAATACATTTAATCGTTCCATTATTTGAAAGAGCCATCTACCTTAGTTTTACAGAATCTCAAATGCTTAATATATTTAATTCATGTTTAAAATATCACAGACCTATGTACTGAATAATAACAACTTCACAATAAGAATGTGTTCTCCTAATATTACAAGTTTGTTTATTCCGGTGGTGTAACATTCCGGAATTCTAAAGTTCTATGTAAGAAGTTGTTGAAATAATAATCTAATGTATTATTAAGGAAAACACATTCTTATTGTGAAGTTGTAATTATTCAGAACATAGGTCTGTGATATTTTAAATACTAAATTAATGTATTAATTATAAATATATACATATAAAATCAATTTTGTCGAAAAATATTGTTTTAGCGTCACCGGGATTCGAACCTGGATCTTCATTTCCAATCCGGGGAATTTGCGTCTGCAAATCGGTTTACTCAAAGGTATTTGAGATTCTGTAAAAATAATGTAGATGGCTTTCAAATAATGGAACGACAGGTGTATTAATTTGAAAAATGTAACATATAGTTTCGAAAATTTGTCAAGAAAAATACTGGCGTTATAGCACAAAGGTAGTGCACTTCCCCGGATTGGAAATGAAGATCCAGGTTCGAATCCCGGTGACGCTAAAACAATATTTTTCGACAAAATTGATTTTATATGTATATATTTATAATTAATACATTAATTTAGTATTTAATCTAATGTATATTAAATTAGTCAATTAGATAGAAATATATACAAAAAAAATCTATTTTTCTAAAAAATATTTGATTGCCACCATTCCACTACAGCAATCGATAAAATTTACGACAAATTAAAAAATATTTTCTATATTTTATAATTGATACATTTATTATTCTATTCTTAAAAGCGATCAATTATATATTGCGATGGATCCTAAATACCTTTGAGTATAATACATGCTTGGGAATGATAGAATTAAATTGATTTATTTTATTAAATTTGGATATGGATATATTTTTAATGAAAACACATTTTTATTGTGAAGTTGCAAGTTCATAATAAAAGTTTGATTTCATTTAAAAAAAAGTGAATCTGTTGGCGAATTAGGTATGGTGAAAGAGGTAATTCATACCCCAACAAATTGGTAACGGTGATTTTTTTGGTTTTCGTTTAGTTCGTGCGGCACCCATTTGAAAAGCTTTTTGATTTTCTTAGCTTTCGCTTTATCATCAATGTCAAAAAAAAAAAAATTGAGTTAAGTCCTGCTTAGTTTCTACGATAGTATTCCCAAAGTTAATATGATAGTTTAAATATATAAATACATTTCTAGTCCTACACATATAGAGTTCACTGTAATAAATGCCTAATGGCATGAAGTAGAATCACTCGTGAAGCAAAAATCTTCACCAATTGTAAACTATTTGCATGTCTAATTTGCGTATAATACTTTTTACGAGTATATTATGAGCTGATTGCACAATTCTCTAAAAGTTTTAGTATTCTTATTTCTGCACCGAGCCACTAAAATAATATTATAAAGGTGTTTCTTGAATTGTCTACAAAATGTTATCTATTTTGTTTTTTGGTTTTTTGCTATTTTGCTATATTACTCTCCGTATTTATTAAAGAGTTTAAAATTTTGAAATATACGAATGATTCGTTTTTCGCCATATCCATGATTTGAAATTAACAAATTTATATTATCAAATTTAAATATCGTGCCAAGAAAATTAATAATATTAATAAAAATCAGTTAGAAACCATCAAAAATAAAAAGTTATTATATTATATTCTTAAAATATGTGATGATAAAAGTATATTCACATAAAATATTTATTTTAGTTTCTGAGGAAATAAATATTTCCATTACATCGGAGCACACAATTGAGTATTTTTTATATAATGAATACGACGTCAGTTTGACGAATATATAGCAATTGAATAATGCATTTGCACTAGTGGTTTAGTCTAGCGTTATGGCCTTTGTCCACAAATGAGATACGGATTTCACTCCGACGAGAAACTGTGGAGACGATTCTCGGCTTTCGTAGTCCCCATGTACACACCATGTTTCAGAGATTCGCAGTCTCATGCCCCATTTCACGTTCGACGTATGTAGAACGACAAATGATACTGTCGTCATTGAGTTGGGTGATTTTGAATCTCCCCAGCAGTTGTTGAAATTAAATTAATGTTCTTATTTAAAACCTTTTATTAATGTTAATGTTCAATGAATTACGTGAAACTTTCAGAAAAGATCGTTGTAAAGATCAGTGGTGGATTTAAGATAACGTTTGGATGCATGTGTTGAATCTGTCAGAACGAACGTCGTATACACTGAATTAAGTTTTAGTCTCTTTCTTATCTCAGAGTTTACTTCCAGATCAAAATCTCGATACGTGTTCGAACCTAGACCTCTTTGGAAGCGCGTTTACCATTTTTGCCATAGCAATCGAATACATTTTCTACAAATTTTGAACTTATATTTTGTAATATTTCCAATCGATACATCTATTATTCCATTTATAAAAGCGATCAACTTTGTATTGCGGTAAATCTCAAATATATATAGTAAAATACGCTAGGAGATTCCAAAATTAAATTAATTAATCCATTTTATTAAATTTCGATTTAATTTGTTAGTTGATAAATTTAATTTGCATTAAAAATACTATGTTCCAAAAATATCTTTAAAAATAAAATAATAAATTTTTTGATAATCTGGATCTTTATATTTATAGTGTTTACAATTTGAGAGTCAATCTTGAGAAAGTATTCGATGGATGTACTTGTAGTTACGGAGTCAATAGTCAATAATGTAATCTTAACAGTGGGTACATTAAGAAGTGTTTAAATATTTATGTTATTTAACTAAGTAGATATATAAATTTAATTATTCATTTTGGAAAGCTACTTTGATTTATACATAAGATTTCTAAGTATTCATTTAGCACACATGTGTTAAAATATGAATGTACCTAGGTAATCTATTAACACATAGAAATAAGATAAATTTCTATACACAGGGTGAATTTTGTGATCCAAGTCGACGTGATTTTTAAATAACTAGAATATGAAATAAAACTTTTTAATTTAGTTTTTATTTATAGATTACTTGGTTTATTACAATTATGTAAGAAATATGACATTAACCAAGTGTCCGCCTCTGGCAGCGGCACAGATGCATGCTCTTTTAACCATATTTTTCATAATATTCTCGCACACTTCGCGTGTTATTTCGGCAATTTCATTTCGAATATTGTCCTGTAGCATCGGAATTGTTGTTGGCTTATTGGCGTAGACCTTTTATTTTATGTACCTTTACAGAAAATAGTCGGGAGCCGTCAAATAAGCTGATCGAGCAGGCCAGTCGATATCACCACTTTTTAACATTATGCGGCAGGGAAAAATTTTAAGCGTAGCTCGGGCAGTGTATGAGGCGGTACTGTCCTGTTAAAACTACATATGTTGCAGGTCTAATTTATTCAATTCGGCTACCAAGAAGTGACAATATCGATTATCAGTAATGGTTACGGTATTGCCATTATTATTTAGATAAAATGTTTTAATAGCTTCAACACGTTGTTGAGGTGTTAGATTCTCTATAATAAATTATAATCAACTACTCTCTACGACTACCAATTGCGAAATGACAAATGTCTGCCAAACAAAATCGACCTCGAACCATATATTCACTCTGTATAACTGAATACATATCTTATTCACCATTATTTAGTTTATGTAAATTTGTTATAAATTACAGAATACAGAATAGATAAAGTATGAAAGTTTGCGTAGTTTCAATCCTTTTATATAGAAAAAAATTGCAATTTTTACGGGACAGAGTTGGAAGAAAACGAGGCAAGCACAATTTTACTTAGAATGTTTTTAAACTATAATGTTATTTGATTATCAGAATTCAAATTCGAATACATACTTGTATCGCCGAAAAATTGTTAGAAAATATGTTTGTGTTTTTGCGATGAATGTAAATGTCATAAAACCCGACATTATCACGGTAGACTGACTTCAAATAATGTTATTTATACTTTCATACGGCATAACTACGCCAATGGAGCCAATAGGGCGCGTTGGGACCCACGTTAGATAAGGGCCCAAGAGGTCTGTCCCCTACAATACTATTTACGTCAAAGTGGCAACAGCGGAACGCTTGTTTTCGAAATTAAAATGAATAATAAATTTTCCAAGGAACATGTATTGGCGATAACGCCACTTGGTAAAAATGCTAATGAAATTTAAAAAATTGACGTCTTAAAACTGATCGATGACTAGGCAAGTGCTAAATTGTGACGAAAACTATTCAATAGATTAAATTTGTTGACATATTAAAAAAAGTTTTTTTTTTTTATTAAATTAAAATTCAATATTTTTTTTTTAAACTAGAGTGGAACCCCAATTCAAAGTTTTTGAAGGGACTAACAAAAAAATGTAAACAGAGGGAAAATGAAAATTGGAGATATTAAATAAAATAGAAACATAAAAGAAAGTTATTTTTTATTGATAAAATCAAACAATGTTTTTTGCTGCGTGTATTTTTAGTTGTTTTAAATACTTAGTTCTTTACATATTATAAATTAAATTAAAGGTTTCTGGTGGTATATTATTAATACTAGTATAAAATGCTTTGAGATCTTCAATATACCTCATGGCATCCTCCTTTATGGGAACTGGGTTTATGGAATGAGCAGACACTTCTTCGTCGTAGGAAGATTCTTCTTCTGTCAAGTTTTCGTTTATACGACTGTTCAATATATCATCAATTTCCACTACGTCCGACGTTGGAGTCAATATTTAAGTAAGTCTGCAAGGGTAATTCATAATTTTTTTCCCATCCATCGATTTTGTCTACACTATTTTTTACGCAATTTTCTTGCTAATTCCAGGTTGTAAAAAATCATATAAAAACAAATCGTAAAAATTACGTAGGTATAAGACTGAAAAATGCGTACAAACGACAAGCAAACAACCAACACACTCTTGGCTCTATAGGAAATAAATAGCGAACTGGTCGAATGAATTTCATTAAATTTTAAACGTAAATCGCGGGAAAAACAAACGTTAAACATGGTTTTTGGATACACACGAATCGAGGGATCCATTGTAGTTATTATTTTTCTGTATTAATTTTTTTCATGAGACAAAGGATCATCTTTGTTCTTAGTATGTAATGGATTAAACCGCGTTATATTATAATTAATATTTTTATATATCATATTTTATACAAAATTGAATGTTTATGTTTATATTCTGGCTGATCTAAACTAAATTTTATAAATTTACTCTTAAGAACCATACGCAAAACATAGGGACCACCTGGCCACCCCACCCCCTGCCGCCGATGTAACTAACTAACTCATCATCACGTCGTTTACGTTCACGAAATCAAATAAAAACTAGCAGCAAAAAGCAATACTGCTTTTCCCATTAACAGGAAAGCAATAGGCTATCGCCGTTGCTCTCCCAGAAATTATACAAATGGTGTTCTTACGTATTAACATTGAAATATATATATATATCCATTCTTGAAAAATAGGAACAAACATTGATGTCATATTTGACACATCTACCATAGATAAGCGATGCGATGCTATACGACTTTGAGATGATAGGATGCTTTTCTTATCTATGATAGGATGACAGATGCTTAATATATTTGCCAGCCGTAATACGATTTCGCGAATATATATGTACATACTGTTATTGAATATATAAAAGAGAAAACATTTAATTAAAGTAATCTTAATCTAGAGATATAAAAAACACGTTCGTGTTTATCCTATTCGCATCTCACAGACCTGGCTGTACAAGCAAGTGTGTGGCAAGCACTATATAGCCATAATGACACTACTGAAGACACATAAAAAGTCATATATGTAGATAGAGAAGAGTAACATTATTATGGATTTTTTTTAATGAAACGATAATAACCATCTAAAGCGGCCAAAAGTGTTAACATTTACGTTACTTTTGAATACATCAGCATTATTTCAAAATGAAAAAAATTCTTCATGTTTAGGTAAGAAATTATGGAGCCATTTCATTAAGAAATATTTTCGTTTTACTGTTTTTCTCTCTTTTTTTGTTTAAGTACCCGTGGAACCTTTTAGCTGAAGTGTATTTAATGATTTTAATTAAAGAAGGGTTGCGTTATGCATTAAATATATAACACTATAGTACAGTCTAGACTCTCGACTGTAGACGGGCATTGTTCAGGGTTTATTAATTTACCTCAAGGTTTATTTATCCCATTGTGTCAGTCGAGCCCCGTGTGTTCACGTGTTAAGAAGATAATTATCTGTGTTTATACTGAAAAAATAAAGAATTCTACGAAATATATTTTATTAATTAATTTAAATTAATAAACTTTATCAAAACTGGATATAAATGCGTGGGTCAGGCTTAGAACTGATTTTTCTTTGAAAGCGTAGAATACATAGATGTTTTGGTGCATAATTTCCACTGAAAAATGAGTATAAATACAAACATATAATATAATTTCTAAGTTAAACAACAGTTTAAGCCATGATTGATCCATTAGTCAACAAATCTAAAATATTTTTTTTCGATATTTTATATTGTTTGTTGCCATTGATAAGACAAGTCAGGAGGACACGAAGGCATAAAATAAATTATTTCGTCGTATCCATTAGCATAGCCGACGATCAAAACTATGCAAAAAATCATACCTGACAGTAACCGCTCTAACCCGGCCAGTAAATGCCGAGCGCAGAACGCAATTAAATATAAACATTTAAAAAAAAAATTCCACCAATTATAATTTACGAGTATTACTCGATTATCGAGTACTTAAAAGTGGACGAGTCTACTCGAGTACTGGAATTGAAGACTAGTCAGGCTCCAGACATTTACAAAAAATAAGTGCGATTATTATCATCCATTTCAAAAGAAAACAAAAACAGTTCAAAATTTTAATTAAATACGAATTTTTGTTCGGTAAGATTGGCATGTCTGTGAATTTTTGAAATGATAATTATATTTTAGAACGCATTCAAATGAACATAAAAATTATGAACATAAAAGGGATTTTAAGCAGTATTTACGTGCTGTTATATTTAAAAGTAATATACTTTTTTTTTTAACTCTATTAAATATTAAGGTACATATATTATAATTTTCAACGTTTGCCAAACTACAGAATGGTTTTACGGCAAGCATTGCTCTTCACGTAGTAATCAACAACAAAAGAAAAATAAATTTATATACTTATGGATAAAAAATTTCATTAGCCTAAATAATAAATTAAAGAAATAAAAGTTGTAAAAGAGTTTAGAAAGAAATTAAATGAACACTTCAGAAGCACATAATTAGAAAATAAATAATATTATAGAACGCTTCAGAAGCACACAAATAGACAATAATCAATTATACACTATTTATTTATTTATATGTATTTTGACATACATATTTTTGTACTAACAGAGGTGGATACATAATAACATAGTTTATTGTGCGGGATGGAGTAGACTTCACCTCTGATATATACAGCGTTGTCCTGGCTACTTTGCTAGACTAAAGTCTGTGTTAAAGTAGCCAGTTTTTTTTTCGTGCTGTTGTGGTGTTATTCGGAATAGAAAGAGAATTCAAATATGAATAAAAAAGTAAAAATAAAAAAAAAATATATGGAGTGGGAGTGTTGTAGGACTAGTGAATTATTAATAAAAGAATTGTATAAATTATATTAAATTGTTGGATATCCATGCTTCTGGTTCATCTCTACCTGATTGAATCATATATTGGGTCCATATTTGTGTAATCTTATAGAAATTGTACGATTTCCAGTTGGTACTGAGTGTGTTTACGCGCTTTATACTTCGATAGGTAGGCCTGATATAAAATTTTGAATATGTGTGTTCTTTTTGTGTAGATTTGAAAAACAGAAAACAAAAGCGAAGCTGCTTCTAGGAAAAGAGTTATTGTGATTCGGACGGACTTTTTACGGCGGCAATAATAAAACTTTTAGTATATATAATTTCGGATTATCGGTTGTGTGAAGGTTTTCGGTGGCTGATCAGCATATTTGCGGACCATCAGGCTACAAGGATAGCGACGTCGGCCTCAACCAGCACAGGTTCATAAAGGTTTGTGTAATTTGAATTTGCATAGATTGAATAACTGTGTTCATCACTACCAATAAAAAAACCCAGAACTAGCTATCGAAGTATTTACGGAAACAGAGTGTATTGTATAGTTTCGGAGCTAGGAACATGTAGAATCTTTGATAAAATGTCGTTGTTGCTCTCGGGACTGGTGTGTAGATGTTCGTTGTTTGTCTTGTGGTGTGTCCATGATTTATTGCTTGAGGAGAGTTGTTGTTAGTATGGAAATATTGAACGAGTCTTAACATAATGATTTGTCTTATATCTAGAACATTGTACTCTTTAAATATAAGATCTGATGGATATCTAAAGGGACGACCAATTATTACCTTGAGAATGTATAACTCTCTATATAAAACTAATATAGTGTAACTCCCTCTCCAAGCACAAGAGCTAGTCTCTTTTTTAGATAGGTAAGCGAAAAAAAACATGTAATTTTAAAAACGTAAAATAATTCATGTTATAAAAAAATTGTAAGAATGTAAAATAAATATATAAAAATACAATACAACAAAAATGGAGGAAACAAATAATTACATGAGAATGTATTATTTGTTTCCTCTATTTTTGTATTTTAGAGTGGTCACTTGGGTCTCTTTATTTTGCATAATATTTAATGAGTCTGATATTTAATTTAACATCATCAAATAAATCAGATTTTTGTGGCACATTGTCTGGTACTGTGGGCATCAATTATGGCGCTACAGCCCTCTCTGAGAATCTCTCTGCTCTGCGTCACCCTTCGGCAATCATGGACCCCGAGAAATCCAGGTTTCTTCGGATCCCCTGCAGCCTACGGAGCCGAGGTCTCCTAAAGCTCCATCTCCCATCTGGTTTATGGAATGCTACATGGTAAAATTGCTGAAACTTATCTCATTATGCCTCGTGCCGTGGACGTGGGCTATAAGATTTAGATACTGAGTAAATATTAGGTGTACCCAAAAAAAAGGCCGCATTTTTGTGAATGAAGGTCAGTTGAGACCTATTTGTCGTATGAATTGCACAGATTTCTTTCGATAGTATTTGATCAACATCTCGAGAGTACATCGCGAGCATAACAGTTAAAAAAACAAACCCCATTTTCAATGGAGGGTTTCGTTACGAGCAAGCCGTTTTTACGCTCTTGTATGCTGTATGAATTTCACAAAAGAAATTGGGTAACTACAGTAACCAAAACAAATTGTGCCATCTGTGGTGAAGTTTTATTAGTTCGTCAATGCTGACAATGGTTCAAAATAATTAAATCAAAAGTTTTTATTTCGATGACAAGCCTAGAAGTGGAACACCAAAGATCATCGATTAAGATCCCTTAGCTGCAGAAATTAAGGCCAATTCAGAGATATCGATTAAAAAATTAACAAAAAAAAAACAGGATTTTCATGGGCCATTCAAAGAATTTTGAGAAAAATCGGAAAGGTGTGGAAATTAGAGGTATGGGTATCGTACGTAAAAAGCGACGACAGTGTCCAGCCCCATATTGCGAGAATAACGCGAATAAAAATTAACTTTCTGATTTAGCGCCATAAGATTACTATATGTTTAGGTACTACATAATTTAGATGTAAAAAAATTCAAGTGTCAGTGAAGTGAAAACATCCCTCCCTCAATATTTTAAATCAAAGCATGTCAGTTTTTACAAACAAAAAATTAAAAATTTTCCCGAACGATGGAAGAAGGTTGTATCTATCGACGGAGACTATTTTCTTGAATAATATTGTGAAAATAAATGATTTTATTTTATAAAAACCTCGTTTTTTTGGTAAAAAAAAGGTAAACTAAAATCTTTGATCGCAGTAGAACTTGTCTTGTTATTTAGCGGTTTAGTGCTTTCGATACTCGCCTAGTGATCTAGTGTTCGGGGGTTTGAGCCTCGTTCCAGGAGGCCATCAAGATAGTACTATTTTCATACCATAAGTGTTTAGGTTAATTCGAAAATAGTAAGAATATTGATGTGACACGTATTCTGTGTACGTGCATCTGTATATATTCCAAGAAAATGATGCGCCCTTGTAGCGTACCGTGTACCATTACTAAATGGGATATACGTGAACATTTTTTTATCGAAAAATAAGGGTAGAAGCGTTCGCACCCGCTGTGTAAAATTAAAGCAATTTCCACACTTCCCACATTACCTCCGAATAAGGTTTAGCTAACTTTCCGTTTGGGATATATTGGCTCGGTAAACTTTGCAGCCATATTACGAATTGACTGGTTTCGACACGGCGCGGCATGCTCAGTCATGCGAGCTCGTGTTCTGGCGGTGTGTAGCCAGTTACTTTATCAATTACTTGATGCAAGTTGATCCGTGGAACGAACTCCGACAATTAATTAATTCGGAGTGATGTACCGGCGGGAAACTCCTGGAGTGAGCGGGAGCCGCAAGATGACTAGACGCCCGCTTTGTTGCCGATGGCGTCACGGCACTCAATTTTGAAGTAAAACCAATGTGGATCGAGAACACGAAGAAACGCTTACGTCAATGACAAATAGTTTTCGACTTTTATCAGACTTATCGTGCCCTTGGAACAACAATTTGACATCGTCATATGACATGAGGTATTTATTGCGCTTCAAACTTTTAAGTATTTAGTTTTCAATTTCTTTGGGAGAGTTTGGTTCTTCGCCCGTGTGGAAAAGTTTTTATTAAATTTTTTATTTTAAAAACTTTAGAATAAACCCACCCCTGATTTTGGGTACGTTAAATTACATAATATAACTCACATTTTATTTGTATTCAAATCGTAATTTTATTTTGTTATCATTTACTTACTTGTTTATAACACGTAAGAATTTTGATACATAAAAATACACTTTGACTAAAAATGTCAGTTGATATAGGTCAATTTTTTGGTCATGGAACTTCAAGAATGTGTTGTGTACTGATTATTATTATGTATTAAGATTTGATAAATATTATTTCATTCCTTATTCATAAAATAAATAAACAAATATTATGGATAGGGAATAAAATAATATTAATCACATCATAATAATAATAATCGGTACACAACATATTTTTAAAGTACATGACCAAAAAATGAACTTGTATATAATAGTTCCAAGGTCACGTTATGTGCTACCACTTCGCTTCGTTCGCTTCTCATTATTCAGTCACTAGCTGGTGCCGGGCCTCGCATTTGAGGATCCCCACGCCATTATCACTTAGTTGTGGTTTTCAGTTTCTCTGTCTCTACTTTCAGTGGGAAAATTGCCCAATTCTAGAGGCACACTCTCTACTATAGACGTCACGTATGAAGCGGTCTTGTTGGGCTGACCAATTCAGTTCCGAGTCACTACCGTTGATTGGGTAGAGTTCGTTGTGGTGGCCTAAATAAAACGTTACACCTTTATCGAGTGGACAATACTACACTCCTACCAATAACCAGGGAGTAAAAGGATTTACTCGCGGATTTACTTATAACGCACGAATGGTTCAATCAACAAAAGATTCTTCCAATTCTTAGACACAACTGAGAAAAATAGATTATCTTGGGCACAACTTTGGGTCGAAAAAG
This sequence comes from Eubasilissa regina, assembly GCA_022840565.1. NCBI lineage: Eukaryota > Metazoa > Arthropoda > Insecta > Trichoptera > Phryganeidae > Eubasilissa > Eubasilissa regina. Next base: position 17,676,380 of record JAINEB010000007.1, read on the forward strand.
ACCTGGAGGAGTGTCACAGCGGTGGATAGATGCGTCGCATCTGGTTGGAGTGACTTTGGAATCAGTTGAGAGTGACACGAGACTGGGACTCGTGGAGATGCATTACGAACTGACTTTCATATGATTTAGGTCGGTTGGACTTTTCTTACGCTTGGTTTAGTTAGTGGCAATTTGTAGAATTATGAGTATATAAATATCTCTACGAGTAATTTTGATACAGAAAAGTTTTTAGCAAATAACTAAAAACTTATTTATAATCAGATTAGATAAAATCAGATAAATATTCAAAACCTTAGCCTTAGAGAAGCAAGGCGATACAACTCCTCCTTACCACAGAACTAGGAATAAGACTAACCTAAGGTGGTGTCAATAGTTCCACGAAGCGCGATTACGCTGATTTGGATGTGACTAACGAAAGGAGGTGATTTCTACGTTAAAGAAGACAGCTACCAAATAGATACTGAGACAGATTAAATAAGGCATCGGATCAGAGGCTAAATGAGGACATGCCTCAACTCAGTCTAATAAGAGCCGGGATAGATGGCAAAAGAGTGTACGAACAGGTTGTATGTATGTAGAATAACTTCAAAGAGTTATAATAAAATATTATCAGTTGGTAAAAGTAATACTAATTTTTATCTAAATGACCAGCTTTTGAAGATTGACATTTTTGCATATTTTAAAAATCTGCGATACGTTTATAGAGATTAGTAATTTATATCTGATATTTGAGAACAACCGGTGGTAAAAATAATTATGTTTGCAACTCTTGAGATATTCTCTTTTACATTTAAATACTTAAGGCCTGTAGAAAGGTAGACTCGGAATTCTTGTTTGTTGTATTTAATTTTAAAGTATCAGCTGGAATTAAGAAATTCAAACCTCACCTGCATCAAATGCCTCAACTGAGTCATTGGTGGCCCTTTTGTTTAGGATTTTACTTAGACATATTTTTCATAACGTATTCATAATATTACAAAATTTATAAGTCTAATTGTTATCGACCTTTCATCACGTTAATATTTCGACTTTTGTATCGATCGTAATTGAAAATATTACACTTTGAAAATATCCGTGTTATATTACTCGTCTATTTATATATACTTTTATGTATATTCTTGTTTCATTTTTGTACATCAGCTGATTAGTTAAATGATACCCTACACAGGTTCACAGACAAGGCTGGAAATTGGAATATTAATGAAAACCTGTATATGTCTTTTACTTTATGTAACTTATTCATAAGAAATGATAATATGATTTAAATCTTCTATTTCTTATGATCAATAATTCTAAACTACTGTGAAATGTTATGTCCTGAATATACCTGGAGAAAGGATTCAGTTTTGGAGCAACGGTAAAATCACATTTCAGAGCTCAATAATGGAAGAAACTCCTGAATGCACGAGAAAATGCTGAACGAGGTTAAAGAAATTTACAGCAAGAAGATTGAGGTGATCTATTGTGACTCTGATCTGAAGGAGAAAGGTCAAAAAAACAAATAAAATGAAAATGTTGAAACTAATATTTTTTCGATACATTGATTTTTTTGTATCTTTCTAAGTGATTAATTTGTTTTGTTATTATAACATATTCTTATTGTGAATTTGTAATTATTCAGATCATAGGTCTGTGATATTTTAAAATAATTAAATAGAAATATATACATATAAAATCAATTTTATCGCAAAATATTGTTGTTGCGCAACCGGGATTCGAACCTGGATCTCTTTTCAAATCGGGGAAGGTACATTATCCAATTACGAATAATTACGACATTATAAATTTAAAAAATTGTATAAACAAAATAGATGGCCGTTCCAAGTAATAGAACGATAAATGTATTCATTTGAAAAGGTGTAACATATAGGTAATGTCGCTGTAGCACAGTTGGATAATGCACCTTTTCCGGTTTGGAAAGAAATCCAGGTTCGAATCCCGGTATTAATACAATAAATTATTTAAATTTAAAATACTAAATTAATGTATTAATTATAAATATATACATATAAAATCAATTTTTGTCGAAAAATATTGTTTTTGCGTCACCGGGATATACGACAGGTGTATTAATTTGAAAAAATGTAACATATAGGTTCGAAAATTTGTCAAAAAAAATACTGGCGTTATAGCACAATGGTAGTGCACTTCCCCGGATTGGAAATAGAGATCCAAGTTCGTATCCCGGTGACGCAAAAACAATATTTTTCGACAAAAATTGATTTTATATGTATATATTTATAATTAATACATTAATTTAGTATTTAAAATATCACAGACCTATGTTCTGAATAATTACAACTTCACAATAAGAATGTGTTTTCCTAAATTTAATTTTAATTTGTATTTTATCAAAAAAAAAGAAACATCTACAAATTGAGTTCAAAAGGTTTTTAAACGAATGGCATATGTAGCCGATTGCTTACATTATTTTAGTGACTACTCACTAAAATAATTAGCACAAAAATTTTAGTTTAGTTTGAAAATTTAAATTGTATTTGTTACATTTTTGTTTAAAAAAATTGATGATTAACAGTTCTCTCGGGAAAATGAACAAAATGCTTTTAGAGCTTTCTGCCTAATTTATTTAAAAAAAACCAAAAGGTGGTATTCAAATTAAATTTTCCCAGATAATAAAACATTTTGTAACAAATTACCCGCCGCTGAAATGAATAAGTGCAGCGGCCAGCTGTACAGGAACAGTTGCAGAATGCAACTAGGAATGAATGCACTTTTTTTGCAACGGGGAATTGCAACACTGCAGTTCACATAAAGCTTTTAAGAAAGGGCTGGCTCACTCCCTGAGCTCATTTCGTTTTGCACCGCGCTTTATACGATGCAGTTATTTTAGCAACAAAATATACGAATTTTCAGGATAAATTAATTTGTAGAATAGAATAAAATTATGCTTTAAAGGCATTATTGCAGAATCGCTACAAAAAAATTATCTATTTAAAGCAGGTATTGGAGTAATAAAACTGTTCTCTAGCCTTTTTTGACTTGGCTTTATACACTTAGTTTTTACTTATCGCGGTATAGTTTCCGTAAACCATTTTTCAACCCCATACTGCTTAATGTCTTCTTACATGTTGTCACGCCATTGCCTAGTAAACTTGGCTCAGTCAAGCAAAACATCGCCGTAACAGAAAATCAGTTTTTCTCACTCGATTGCATCTTTTTTCATTGGGTTGAATCAAATAATGATAACAGCATTATTATTCCTTGTACTGAGTTCCATGCTATCTCCATCGTTTGATCCTTCCAATTACTTGAACACAATTTCAATTACGTGAGAAAAATTATAATTATATGATTTTTAGTCATGTTTCGAAAATGATGTTGGTGTGAATAGTTGCCCACGAAAGAAAATACGAAGAATGCCCAATAATTCAAAACTATAGAAAATCAGCAATGTACTGTGATTATTTATGTATGACATTTCTTCATAACAATAATATATTATATATTTGTTCGAAGTTATGAAAGTGTAATATATATATATTGTTACGATGCGTGTTGGCTCCTGCGGATAGAACGACAGGGCAACGCCACCGGCTAAACAATGGTTGGTTTGAGATTGAGGTTGAAATTGAGTCCTGCGCACTTACCTTCAGCTTTCTACCTCTACCTTTCTTTCACCCGTGGAAAATTTATTTCAGTGTTGTGTAATGTAAACAGTGTAGGCTAGTTTATGAAATAGGTTAATTTACAGCAAGATTGTTTAATACAAAATATATAATTATAAAGTAATCGATCTCTCCATTCTGGTATCTGTTCACAAGTACAACTTGACAAGGAAGTGGAACAATAATCATCCCGAAGCATCGTTGACTCGATTCCTGTGGCAAAGCCTCTCGGATAAGATGCAAGGCAAATCATCACTGTAAGATTGATCCCATCTCTAAAGTGGTGAACTGTCGTTCTCTCTTGATATTACAACTACGTTAAAATGATGGTCACGTTACCTCGAAATTCGTGCGCCGTAACTACTGCACACACTTGATCTTCCACCATATGGGATCGTGGCCGTCACGCTGGATGTGCCAAAGATTCCCCCATCTCAAATGAAGACTGTCTTCCATGCACATTCATTCCAGCTACCCGTGACGCCATCTTCAGATTAGAACCGAGTGCCCTTAGCCCGGGGCCCGAAAAAAAAATTGTCATTTCTACATAGGAAGAGAGCACAACGTAAATTAAATACTATAATATTCTATAGATGATGCACATGTATCAACAAGATTTAAGTCTTACCCTGATATTCCTTCGATCGTGAACGAATGGATTTGCGTCTGCGTTCCCGCAACGCATCGTCTCGCGCGTCTCTCCGAGCTTAAGTGGCGCTGTCAGCGAGCGGTCCCGCGCGTCGATAGCGAACGAGCTACTTATCATGTGAGAATTTTGTGGATATTTAGAACAGTTACAGTCAATAACATATATCAGTTATCATCAAAAGTTTCCTTTCTATAATGTGAACAAATGGTTACATTAGAATATAATAAAATTGTAGTTAAAGTTCTATGTTAAATCTGGGTTAGTAATAATTTTACCCATCACTGTGTATATTACGTGCTTATTATGTTACGTGTAACCTGATTGAAATTTTAATATCATTACATCTACCACATTACGATTGTTTCAGAGTCAATAACATTTTCGTTCTCATCACAGAAGTCCTGAATGAATGACTGTCGCCGGTGTTCAAATACGCCGGGCATATCTGGAGGCGTGCTGCATTGGCCGCAGAATCGGAGGTAAGACGCCCTATTGGCCGGTCGGGTGTCCTCTAAGAGGGGCAGTCAGATGGCTATATATTTGGCAGCATCTTCGGGCGCGAGAGACTTGTCGGAGGAAGCTATTGCAATTAGCTGTAAATGAGGATAGAATTCTTGCAAAAGAAAATGCTGACAGTACGTATGGTCGACATAGAGACATGTTTAATACTTAACCAACTGATTATAAAGTCTTTTAAAATTATGTGACCCAAACAATATTGGTAGTCGTCTTTTTCTTATTTCTGATGTTGTGTGGCAGCAAGCAACTTCGAGTAGATAAGTTGAATGTTAATAATAATTATCAAAGTCTTGAATAATAATGTTTCGCTTCTTCAATATTAATAAAATTACTTGTAACCTCATTTTATATAAATAATTAGACAAAATACTTTGTTTAAACCACTATTTATTGATTATTCAACATGTTTCGATACCTATGGTATCTTCTTCAAGAAACAATGTATACTGAAATTAAAAATACAAGCATAGATAAAAACAAAACTATTAAGTGGTGAATAAGTAAGAACTAATAAGAAAACAAATTTAAAAGGTGACTGTTTGCAAAGAGAATTTGGTTATTTATAATATTAAGCTTGCTATTAACACTTTTTCTTCTTTCTAAAATTTCAAATTTATTTAACAGTATTTATATGTATAATTTCTAAACCCTTGCTAATATCAAAAGAATAGTTTGTTTCCAAAAAGCGATTGGAAAATTCTGAATAGTATTGATGTAAAGTCATAAATGATGACCCTTTATGATGTAAAGTCATAAAATAAATAGATTACTGATTTTAAACACGTCGCATAATAAAAAAGAAACATTTTATTTTTATTCAAATCAGCAGTTGTTGTTATAATAAAATTTTATATTTTTTGGATTCATCATCATCATCACTATTGGCTGTCCGATCCTTGGTAAGTTTTAGCCTACTCAAATTTCCCTCCATTGACTCTGCCTGCTCGTTTATCACACCTGTCTTCTACTACTCGAGTTTTTTCTAGTGCACATTGAAAGGAAAGGTCTACGAAAATAATCCGTACATCATTTTTAAGTTAAAAATGCCAATCACCCCGCTGAACGATTAATTCTCTACTGTACCTGGGTACGCATGACGAGATTATTTTTCTTCAACCTTGTACACACTTTGTTTTCCCGTGCATTAATTGTAAACGAATTAATACTCGAGTCATTGATTGTAAAAGTCAATAAATTCAGTGTCCTATATACAAGTATAATATTCTTTATTCGTGCTTCATACCTGTCTAAATGTATATTTCTAACTATCAAACCAAGATGAATATCAAAGTAACTTGAACACGAACGATGAGTCGACTATGGAGGTGATTCGTAATTTCTTTTTATCCATTACGCGTATCTCATTAAATCAAATGTATTGCAGATTATATAATTATAGTATAATAATATTCGTGCACATGAGTTGCACGTCTTTATGTTAGAGGATATTCCATTATTGTATTTGATTGGTAAAATAATTCTACATTTTCATAAAACATAAATATTTATTTAATTTAAAAAATACCAAAAAACCCTGATATATGTGACATTCATTTTATTACTATTTCCAACTAAACTAAGGGCTTGTGCTATGAAATATAAGACTAACTTGGTGGTCACTCCGGACGAGACCCTTGATTCGTTTGGAATAATATGAACCTTATTGTTTGTAACGCTTTTTAAATCATTACCAAAAAGATTTTTTTTAAATGGTTAAACAAAATAAAACAAAAATATAATTTATATTTATTCGACAAGTCACAATTTTTTGAAAATAATTTTATGATATTTAAAATAAATTAGATGAATCAATTAGAAAAAATCTATCAAAAAATATTTGATTACCACCGGGATACGATCCCTATAATATATGCATCATTTATAGAAGACTATTTATAGAAGTTTAGAATTTTTCGTCATCTTAAATGGTTAACATAGCGAAATTGGTAATGTAGTTTCCGGGGGTAACTAACATTTTTTTCTTTACGTATTTCTAATTGATTGATAAAATTTATTTAAATATAATTTAACTATCTTATTATTTTTCCTGCAGTTTGTAAAACATAGTTGCAATATTTACGATACGTTTTAGCTTCAATATTTCTTCAGCACAATATATCTTCCTTAACTTAATCCTTTGCACGGATACCGAGACAGACTCGGGCTCTGATTAAATATGCGAAGTATTTCTCATACTCAATACAGTCCATGCAATATCCGGTTTAATCTCGTGCAGAATCTCAAAAAAAGTAGAAAAGTTTAAAATTTGCGGACAGATGAGACTTCGGATTATTTCATTAAACTCCAGTCGAGAAAATTATTCCTTTCTCTCGCATAATTGGCTTTTCAGCTTTGCTCCTCCGACTCAAGAATTAAAACTTTAAGAAGGACCGTTTACTTTTTGTTTCTGGTTAAAACAAAAAATGTAATTTAAAATTATTGTCAGAGTACGGTTTAATTTTAAACTCGGCATATTCTTGCCGGACACGGCGGGGCGGCATTTCTAAAGTATCTCGATAAGATCACGAGAAGTAAAGCGATACAAAATTTTCTGTATTGCAATATAACACGGCAGATAGGTAGTCAGTAACTTTAATTTTTTGATTACAATCACAGCGGTATTTTGGGAGATGTAAATTATTGTCCACCCTTAGCATATGCGAGTATAAAGCTATTTTGAATGAGGAATTAAAAGGAAATTTTATATTTTGTGTTTCAATTTGTAATTTTTAATATAGTTAACTCAACCGCCCACCAATTAATAATATCATTAAGGTGAAAATATTCTCATTGTGAAATTGTAAATTTGAAACATCCCTTAATGTCAGTTAAAGTTCTAATTTTATTTCCAGTTTGATTGTATATTCTGGGAGCTTGAAAGGTGAATAATTTTTGACCAAAAATAGTTTTCATTCTTGAAATTACATTTGGAATACAATTTAAAATTATGTCCAACCTACAAACAAAAACAATAATACATTGTAATATTATTTGACTGATTTAGACTTCCTCAAACGACTGTGTTAAAAATAGCGTTTAAAATTCTGTGTATCGAAATAATTGAATACAGTTCAGGTATCGCAAATTTGTAAATCTGATTATTTCCGTGAATCCTTCGACAGATTCTCCAGCGCGAGTGAAAGCATTGGATTTTATGAAAAATAAAATAAAATTCAACACCCGATAGTAACAATGTTGCCTTCCTTCCCAGAGCAATAAGCCCCAGACGCGTTCCGAAGGAATTGTATCATCTTATTTGAAACACTCTGCTGTACGTCCCTCCCAAAACGTCGTTTTTGAATGGCAATATCCATCAGTCGTTTTCCCGATAACTTACCTGAGAGAGTTAAAGATCTCAATTTCCTTTAGAAGTACAGATTGGATCCTCTCCGAGTGGGGGCCTTTATATTGTTTGTTTTGTTTATTGCAAGCGGGCCGCATTAGGGGCGCTATTCAGTCGACAATGCTCATAAAGCGAAGAAAAGAAGGGAAGATAAATATCTTTCAGTTCAGCTTACTGACAAAGCATTAAAAGATAACATAAAGATTACATTTAGAAAGCTTTTCAATTTAAAATTCTGAAGACTTGTTTTTATTATTCCTTCGATGAATTGAATTAATGAAATCATCATTGGCCTCCAAGGCCCATCTTACGCGAAAGTCGATATTCGTAATTCTTAAAATTAAAAGTGAAAATTATTTTAAATTAAAAAATGTATAAATGTATATGCATCATGGGTCATAAGTTTTTTCACTTTATAAATCACTTGTGCGCCGGAACCACACAAAGGGGGGGCACGCGGGCAACAGCGCGAGGGAGTCCGGTCACAATTTAAAAAAAATAACGATTCTTATGTGATTGTTCGCCTTATATTTCAGTTGGAGCTCGACACCATGAAGTTTGAAAATCACATTATAAAATAGGATTAATTTCATTTGGTGGTTTTTTATTTCTACGTAATTTCTTTGGCTAATTTTTCCAATTGTCATTTTTTTTCTCCTTCTACTTCGCTGCAGCTCCCTCAATCGATCCCTATTCTATGGTAGGTCTTTTACATGTCGGCGGCTTCTACAACTGTATCTTTTTATCTATCACCATGGTTACGAATGTGTTGTATTGAAGGTTATGGCCCAAATATTTTCCCCGTTTGTTCGCAGAATTTTTTTCAGTTTTCATTTCAGAATTAATATATTAATGTCATATCGTTTCGTTTCGTTTCTTCTCGCCATTTCGTTTTCTTTTCGCCAAACTAATTTTCGTCAATCTCCTCCAGCAGCACATTTCGAAGGCTTCTAGTCTCTATTTGTCCCTTTTGGTTTAGTTTCAAGTTTGATATTCAGTTTGGTATGCTCAAAAAATATATTTATTTACTAAGATAAAACTGTTTGTGTATGTATGTTATAAAGAGGTACATAGATGACTGGGTGATTTAAAAATATTTTTATTACTATTGTTATTTCCTCAGTAATAAAAACACCATTAAAAAAAAAAAAGCATTAAATGTCTCAGACACATGTATCATACCATCCCTGCATATATGTTTTTTGGTTACAAAAACATACATAAATTCAATTAAATGAATAAAATAAAAATAAAAATCTACTGACATGAAAATACACGTTTAATATTTTAAACTTTAAATTATGTGCTTGATTTAAAATTCAAAAGGGGTTACTATTTTTCATTAAATTAAATATTAATAATATAGTATACAAAAAATATAAATCAAATATATTAAATTACAATTATGGAGAACACATTCTGTGATATTTTTTTAAATACAAATAATTAGAAAGATATACATATAAAATCAATTTTATCAAAAATATTGTTGTTGCTACCTATGTTTTGAATAATTACAACTTCACAATAAGAATGTCTTCTCCTTAATAATATTTAAGTTAAATCAATTTGTCAAAAATTCAATAAAATAAATTATTAATTATGGCGTCTTCTATCGGCATTTGAGGCATTTGAGATTCCGTAAAAATAAAAAGAGATAGCTTTCAAATAATAGAACGATAGATGTATTAATATGAAAAGTGTAACATATTAGTTCGAAAATTTGTTGTCAATGCACCGTGTTGGGATGGCACAATCGGTTAGTGCAAGTTCCCCGGATTGTAAGAGATCTAGGGTCAAATCCCGGTAGCAACAACAATATTTTTCGATAAAATTGATTTTATATGTACATCTTTATAATTAATACATTTAATTTGTATATTAAATTACAGTAGTTATTATTTAAAAAAATTTTTGGTTTTATTTTAGTTTTTCAACTTGGACCACATGTGGTTATGATGACCCAACATAAGCTGAAGGAACTAAACTAGGATGTTATTATATTAAGCGCCCTCCTTATTCTCTAGATATTGCTCTTTTCGACTACCACTTATTCAGTTCACTAAATTTTTTTTTATTTGATAAAAAAATTGATACAATATCGCAGGTAAAAGCATCACTTGACTCATTTTTTGCATCAAAATCACAGAAATATTACTTTAATGGAATAAATAAACTTTTAGAAAGGTGAAAGATAGTTTAACAACCGATGGAGATTATATTATTAATTTAAAAAATTACCAAAAAAATTTTTTTGATTTTCCATTAAAAAACTTATGCATTAAATTGTGATTTTATTTTAGCTTTTCCATTTAGAAATAAATATTTTCATGCTTGAGAATCGTATTAAGGCTGTCGCAGGTATCATCGGTATCACATAATCACACTTATCATCGGTATCGGTAAATGAAAATCTAAATTAAATTTGTATTTTGATTGTGGGCTTATAAATCAAAACTAGTGACGTCATCATTATATGCACACTTAACTCAAAAATGTATTTTTTATATGATAGGCATTTGTGTTTTAAAGACATCGAAAATATATAAAATGCATATTGTATCTTTGACAATATCAATTTAATAATACACGCCAATGTATAAAAATCATAAGTAAAACCGCATTGCATTACATACTTATATGATGATTCTTTGATAAATTGATGTTTTTAAGTAAATTTTTTTTAAGTCAACAACACTGGCTTAGTTTGCGAGAAGTACTGGGATTGATAGCATGTAGTTTAACGCAGTTTAGGTGGGGTAATTTTATTAAGCTATCCTCTAAATAAACATATTCTATAGGATGTCCAGCAGAAAAATTTCAAGATTAAATTGTAATTGTTCGTAAACCATCAGGGTGAGGTAAGTGGGAGGGGTATTGTTCGACGAGCGTTATTTGTGGATTTGCCAGTCGCAATGAGTCACTAGTTGGGAGCGCACCGCGTGTTCTCGGTTGAGCAATATTTAAAGTACGATGATTCATTAGTTCGTGCGCGTCGCGCTTTTTGTACTCACTTTAATATTCGACGAGTAAGTGATGGGCTGAGCACGCAACTTATCTGGAGTTGGGTTCAAAAGTTTAGACAAGAAATTTAAATGGTTAACCAAACTCTTCAGGGATCATCAAGCGATTGCGGCGCCAGAACATGTGGCTCAAGTTCGACGTAAATTTATGCGCATCTGCGTAAATCGATAAGAAAGATTGCAGACTGGAATAAAAAAATCAATAGTGCACGTTATTTTGAAAAAAAAAACTACAGTTTCATCCATACGAACTGCAAATCGTGCATTTTCTCAACAAAAATGACTATTCTTTACGTGAAATCTTAGCGAGAACAATGCTGGAATGTTTTGGAACAGCACGAACGCTTGGAAACATACTGTTTACTGACGAAGCACATTTTCATATCGATGGCTATGTTAATAAACAGAAAATGAGATACTGGTACCCCGAAAACTCAAGAAAATGCTATTAAAAACGTTTGCATTGTCCAAAAACGACAGTGTGGTGTACAATTTCTGCCCCAGAGATAATTGGCCCTTATTTTTTTAACCAGCGAGAGACAGTTACTTTAGACGTGTATTGCCAAATGATCGACGAGTTTTTGGTACTGCAACTACAACTGTTTTCCAGATTCAATAACGGAACACAATTTCAGCAAGATGGGGCCACTCCACACACAGCTAGAAGAATGGAGAAGCTGAGGGGAATTTTTCCTAATAAATTAATCAGCAAGTACGGAGACATACCCTGAGCACCTCGGTCACCGGACCTTACACCGTGCGACTTTCTTTATGGGGATACCTTAAATCGAGAGTTTACAGCAACAATCCTCCAACAATTAAGGCCTTATAAGAAAATATCCGTCATAAAGTTGCTGCCATTGAACCAACGCTTTGCTCTCGCGTATTCGCAAATTTAAGAGTCCGATTGCAAGAGTGTCTTGAGAGAAATGGATGGCATTTAGACGATTTTGTTTATAAAATGTAAAATCCGTATTGTTAAACTCCATTTTGCATAAATAAAATATGAGAATAATATTGCTGTTTATTTTAAAATTTAATATTAAACTTAAAAAATTTCCGCTGGACACTTTTTATATAATAAAAAACAGTTCCCTAGAAAGCATGTCGGAGTGTGCAACACAATACAATCTTGGTGATATTTTTTTTTTATATGTATCGTGTCATCTACTCGTAGCTCCCCAACTTGTCACTGAGCTTAGCCACTTTCCAACCCCTCACAAGCCGAGACAGGCAGCCGTGACGACTTCATTGTTACATTCCCGCAGTTGCTTCTGTATCTTACAATACTCTCAAAGTCATTTGTCCTCCCCGTCACAAACATATCTGATGCACGGTAATATCTCATACAAGGGTTGTCGAAACATGAGAATGTTGAACTTTAATTGTGCACGTGTGAGTAGTTAAACCAAAAGCCACATATACAGACATGCAATAAGATGTTGCTTACATTTATTACCATGAGTTATTATAATTTATAAAAAAACAGCCAGAAAAACAATTTTTAATGAAAACGCATTATTGTTGTGAAGTTTCATATTCAGAACATAGTTCTATGGTATTAGTAATACAAATTAAATGAATCAATTAAAAATATATACAGACATAAATCTATACCGGTAACATCCAAATTTTATCGAAAAATATTGTTGTTGCTACCTGAATCTTTTCCAATTCGGGGAACGTGCATTAACCGATTATGCTATAGCACCATACATTTTCGAACCTGTATTTTTCACTTTTAAAATTAATACATCTATCGTTTCATTGTTTGAAAGCCATCTTCTTTATTTTTTATTAATTTTATATGTATATCATTCTAATTAATACATTTAATTTGTATTAAAAACATCGCAGACTTATGTTCTGAATAAATTCAATTTTATAATAATAATGTGTTCTTATTAAATATTTTTACGATAAATATATATTTTTCTTTATATCTTTCCAATTGATTAATTTAATTTTTAATAAAACAATTATGAAAATTGCTTATGTCTCTAACACGGTTGATATTAAGTAACTATATACCTTGAATATTTTCGACTCGTATTTTTAAATATACATCTACCCCTAAAATATTGTGCATTATACTCTGTATAATACAGAGCTACAGTGTTTTAAAAGTACTCAATTTCTGATCTTTTAGAAATCATTTTCCTTCCCTTATCTTAGAATTGTTGGGGGCCCAAGACTCGATAAAGCTTTTCTATCCTCCCCTATCTTGTACCACTTTAGTATTTGTTGGCCAATCCAGAATCAAATATGTCTTCATATAGTCTTTGATGCTGTTGTATTCTAACTTAGTATGAGGAGACCACCTCGGTGCCTGTGTGTATATTATGTTCCATGCCAATGTTGTTTTATTCATCAAAATTTCAAGCGTAGCACGGGCTGTATGTGAGGTGGAACCGTGCTGTAGAAACCACATATGAAACATACCACATAGAAACTCAATCGACCCAATTTGGCTACCAAGAAGTTTTTCAAGATGTGACGATGCCATTTTTACTTAGATAAAATGTTTAAATAAGTTCAACACCAATTCGGCCACTAATAAGTTTTTACAGCATTCACTTTTGCATCTTGAAAAAAATAGGGCCCAATGATTCCGCTAACTAAAGATCGTTGGTAGATCAATTGAAGATTTCCGGTGCCCTAATAATGGCTGTTCGGTTTATTGACAATCGTCGTTCATGATAATTTTTTTCTCCAAAAGTAGAAACATTATTTACATAAAATGTTTTAATGACTTCAATACGTTATTGAGGCTTTAGATGCTCCATAATAAATTATAATCAACTACCAAATGCGAATAGACAAATATTTGCCAAACTAAAATAGTAGTCAAACAAAATCGGCCTGGAACATAATATACACCCTGTATATAATGTTGTTGTAAGTAAGATCACTTGGAAATTGTGCGTAATAGTATTTTAATTTATTTTATATGATTGTTTAATATTTGCCGAAGAACATATACAACGCATATGCATTCGTAATTAAGATCTGCACAAAAATGATATACAGTGTTGTTGCAGGGTGGTCACAAAATATTGAATTAAACATTGATTTTTTTAGTACGTGTCAGTATCAGCCGCGGCTATTTTGTTTCGAAATTGCTTGTGTTAAGGCAGATATAGTGAAGCCATCACCATATTATGACCATAATAGTAATGAAATAAAGCTGTATTGTAAAGTTTTTTCTTTTTTCAGATGAGACTAGTCTCGGTCCCGGTCCTTACCTAACCTAACCTAACCTAACAGCTTATTAGCTGATTAGTTCGTTAAAATGATCAAGCACGTCAATGAGAGTAAAGAGACTATGGGGTGTTTGGATATTCCGGTCCTTAATTATAAAAGTTGCTGGGTGCTCCAGTTGAAATTTTTTGATTTTAGGTCAAAAGGTAATTAAAGTAAACAGGTGACTTTGGTAAGTATGTTTGTTACAAAGATAAGTAAGTTTAAAAAACTAAGATTTTAGGTATTATGAATTTATTCTCACGGGTTAAAGAAGGCAGATACCGTATTCCCAAAAACTAACACAGGATTTGGCGGTCGCTGCAGTTGTCAGTAGGAAATTGTCTAGTCGGATCGGTCACCCGTTGCTTTTCTCGCTTCGCTTGCTGGCGCTCTGCCGTCCGCCTGTGTAACGTCTCGCCGGCATACTTCTGTGCGCTCTGCCCGATAGATGGCGGTCTGTGTCCATTACCAACACGTAACATATTTATGTCGCTTCCACTGCAAGGTGAACAAACTTCTCTTGAATGCTAAAAATTGTTCAAGAAAATTCAACATAAATTTTTAAAAATACTAATTAAACGTATTAATTAGAAAGAAATACATATATGATCAATTTTATCAAAAAATATATTGTTGTTGCTACCGGTATTCGAATCTGGATCTCTTTACAATCCGGGGAAGGTGCATTATCCAACTATGCTACAGCAGCCAGTATCTTTGTCGACAAATTTTTGAACCCATATGTTACATTTTTCAAATTAATACATCTACCATTCCAATATTTGAAAGCCATCTACTTTGTTTTTACTGAATCTCAAATACCTTTGACAAAACTGATAGGTCTGTGATACCAGACGCTATCACAGACATGTTCTGAATAATTATAATTTCACAATAAGAATGTGTTCTCCTTAATAACATTAATTTTACTTACACAATAAACAGCTCTCAGATAGAAAATGAAAGCGATGTTAAAGACCTAAGAATAATCCTCGATAGCAAACTTCTTTTCAAGAATCACATTGACCATATTACCTCTAAGACATATGTAATGTTAGGATTCATATTTCCAACCTGCAAACACTTCCAAAATATTCCGCATTAGTTCGCAGTCACTTAGAGTGATCTTAATTCTGAATCTACGCATCTCAAATCTGGAACCCATGGCAGATTACATATATTGCGAAATTATAACAAATACAAAATAGATTTTTTTTGACATCTTAATGTTAGATCTAATCTATCATTCAACTCCTATTTAGATGTAGCAAACTTCCACAAAGTGAAAACCATAGGATATCAAAGTGCTAACCAAATACTTCTCTTTAAACTAGAGCAAAGCCATATTGACTGTCCCAGCCAATTAGAACTAATATCCTTAGACATACCATGTAGATCGACCCGGCAGGTCCATACTCTTCCATATTCCTAGAAGTAGAACATCTTACACCGTTATTTACCTTTCTTACAAATACTATAATGAGAAGTTAACAGAAGTTGACTTTTTTCAACATTAGTCTTACTACGCTTAAAGAGTTTTTTATGAACCACTACAATCTCAATTTTAACCAATCATTCTACCTACAAACATATCTTGCTCTCCCTTTATCACAACAATAGTTACAACCTCCCCATCCTTTCTCCCACCTATTTTATTTTATTTCTTCTGTTATATTATATACCTGAACATTTCTGTGGATTTTCATAATTAGAATAATATGTTACATATTTATTATGTTAGTTCTATTATGTTTATTTACACTGTTAAAATCCCTTAATTAATTAAATTAAAAATTATTCATGTATATATTTGTGTCTGTTTTTGTAAGCTACCTACACGTGTAATTTAAAAACTGTACGTTCTATTCGTAAGTACATACAGACGATTCTATTCAAAAAATTCCTCCAGATATAATAAACTATTGTAAAAATAAAAAAAATCTCGGATATCGGTCCAGAGCGGATGTAATAATTATATTGTCTAGGTAATGATCGTGTGTTTAGTGATCACGTCTGGCGCATTTCTTACGTTCGTTACATGCATTCAAACATGTAGTTGAATGAATGAATGAATGAGTCTAGATATTATATCGCCTGCCTGCAAAATAAAAACAAATATGCTTCTTGTATACTTTTTGTATAAATCGTAATATAATTGTAGAAGTAAATGTTAAAAAATGTCGTGAGAAGTACGTGGATATGGGTATTATGACGCCACAGTAGAGTCACGGTATCTAAAAGTAAAACATGTCCATCTTTTTCTACTAAAATATGTCCTTCTTCTACCTTAAAATGTCCGATTTTGATTCACATACTCAACTCAGATCACCCGCAGTAGTTCTTAAACAAAAGAAACGTTATCGTTGATGACGTAAAATAATACGACATATTTTGCAACCTAATTTCATTCCAAAAATTTGATAAATAGGTAGTATCAGCACTACGCTATGAGATTATTAACATAGTATTTCTTTTGGAGGCTCCTCCTGAATCTTAAAAATGTTTCCGGCGTTAGAAAACTACGAAAAATGAAGATAAATAATGTCATATAAATATAAGGTTCACGGCTAGATCGTTATATATAACAGAAGCTTCTCATGGGTATTTATAACCATTATAGATACCCCCGTCATCATTATCACCATAATCATTATTATCACTATTTATTTGGTATTCCTCTTTTGATTCCTATTACGAGACATTTTTCTACGAATTTCAGTCTTGGATTTCTGAAACAGTTTTCAATTTTTGTCAAAATTTTGGCCAAAGCTAAGATGGAGCAAAAATTGTTTTCGCTCCATCTTAGCTTTGGCCTTCCCAACATTCTGCGCTCAGTTGGTATTGTGTTCAGAAACGATTTCGGTGATTGCTGTTCGGTCATTCTCTACATGGTCCATCCGCGGAAGTCTTCCTATTTTAATAAATCTTGAGACGCTTACATCATTATACAAAGTGTAAAGTTTATTGTAGCGTCTATATCAATATTTACCTCGTAGATATATTAGATACCAACAAGGAAGAAATATGTATGAAAAACATATTTTATGGAAGGGGTGTCCTGAGATATGTAAAGTGTTCTCTTGTTTTATTATAAAAGAACATTAATTTTTGTTTTATTTAAAATATCCTATTCTTTAATTTATTTTTACATTTGGTAACTTTATGCGGAAGGCACACAGGTCAATGTCGTCCACGAATACAAAAGAGATAAATGAGCAGCTGGTGGTGAACTCGGCATTGTCAGGGTTGATGTTGTTTGAGGGGTCGTGCATAAAACTGAGCAATTAAAACGGCATCTTTAAATTTTTAGCGACGATGAAAGGAAAATAAAGAAATTGATGTACGTTTTAAGAAATATTTTCAGTTTTGAAAATTTTTTCTTAATTCGTATTTCGTAGAGTTAGTTAAATGAATTGAATGCAGTTAATTTTATATAAATCTCACTGCAAGCGTCAAATTATTAGCGATGCATTCGGCTATTATATTTGTAATTAATCCTTCTGACAAATACGCGATCGGCATAAATGACAAATTTGTATTACGAGATTAAGAAGATTTCATCTATCTTAGGATATTTCACGTCCATAATAATAATAATAATATTAATAATAATAATAATAATAATAATAATAATAATAATAATAATAATAATGATAATAATGGTTTATTCCAGCGTAATCGTGTTTTTCTTTATGAAAAACCGATTCGCCATAAGGATAATACATATAAGTAACAAAATAATATTTATGGAAAGAAAAACAAAAAAAGATCACACATATATACGAGTATATATAAACAAAATATAATTACTACAATTCAGTCACGGCTATTATTGTTTCTGTACCTATTCTATAGTCGTTGCCATTCTCTGGTCAGGGAACCAGCTTTCCAAGAGGGCGCAGCTTGCACTAGAGTGTTGGTACTGAGCTCCAGCTACAGCTTTACGCCCGTAACTCGAAGCGGAACGAATCCATGTACACGGTCTTCGGCAAACACTGTAGATGCGCTACAATGCGCCAACTCGAACAGTGTTCTGTATGAGTTATTCTATTGAATTTGGAGACGGTTGTACGTTATTTTCTTGTATTTAGACCAGAGCTCGCAGGTATACATGCTGGTGAAGAACCGATTTAAATAGGATTCTCTTCACCTTCTTACTGCATCCATAGAAACACCGTGACAGCATACGCACACGAACGCTAACTATCTCCTTTGTCGTTCTATGTCATTATCGTCTTATCCATCTTCATAGTCAAGGTATTTTATCTTATTTTGGACGCTCAGTTTCATCCCGTCCAACCACACGAGAGGGATATCATCTGGCATTGTATAAACATTGTATTCCCTGGCATATGTTTCGCATATGTGTAAAAGTCACCTTTGTTCAAAATCATCGTGTAATTTGTATATAATATTCATGTTGTTGTCAATTGCTCACAGAGAAGAGAATGTGAGAATACGGAAAAGATGTTAGAGATGATTGCGCAATACTATTTCAACAGAAAAATAACATAAACACTGCATTCAAGTGTCTTCCTGAATACAATAAAATAATGTGCTCGCGAAGGCCATTTATATGTTTTCACACCCCAGTGCAGATGCGGAATAAGCGCAGCCTCCAACACTGTGCGGGAATTTCCATTTTGAATTTCGAATTCATTCAGCGAGAGCGGACGATTTATCCGAACGGAAATATTTTTATAGGGCATCCCGAACTACCTACATAATATGTTACATATGAAGACAGTTTCGTTGTCAATCTTATGAATATCTTGTCGTCTGTAAATGAATAAATAAATAAGTAACAATATGGCTTATGTTTGCAAGCTATAATTAAAAGGGTTTTTTGTAACTAATAAATTTCTATGTTCCATTATGAGTATCACGATCACATCCTCTTTTTAGTATTTCAACAAATTGAACCAATTCTGGATAACGTTCTCCTACAGTAAGAATGTGCTGAGATTATATTGATTTGTTTACCGTTTTTATATAAATATTTTGAATCGTTATTAATAATTAAAACTAATGAAACAATATTCTACGATGCAGTAAGTAAATATTTTTTTCTTGTTAGTACGATAATAACTTTTCATTTAAAAACACGTAACTCTAAATTACTCTTAATGTATAATGTTTATTTGTTTTCATACTATCGGTCTATAGATTTATTTATTTAGATTATTATAATATATAATATTAATATTCAAAACAAAGGAATTATAAAAATAATAATTAGTTTAATATATTTATATGTAGATGTTAGTATTTTTGATGCTGACCTGACTGAGGTACACATTTTATACTATAGATTTAAATATGAAACAAACTGATTTTAAAATATACAAAAATTTTGTAGCGCGTTTTCTGTTATATTGATTGACTAACTTTAATCCGAAAAACGTGGTAGATGCCGGTAAGTATGTTTTCATACTACAAAACCTAATGTATTTAACCCTTCTCAAACTATGCAGTAATACAGGTCTACCTCTCTAATTAAATCTATAATATTTTGGTAAATATACGCAAATATATTTGAAGGAAAATATTTACGCTTAGAAATGACTAGTGAAAAATCAATTATGTAAAGCGAATCCTACACAAATAATTATTTTTAATTTATTCCGTTGTAAAATTAATATGTTAACAAAAATACCATTTGTGGCAAGGCAGAAAGAAATCACACATTCATTTCACAGTGAAAATAATAACAAGCATACAAATATAATGGTGTCTCTTTCTCACTAATTAAATGAAGATAAATAAAAAGGAAGGTTGTATTATGCAACCTCTTATACAGAACTTGATGAATACTTCCAATTATAATATTACATATTTTTTTTATATTTAACACTCAATACTTAAAGTAAATTTATGGCATTAACCATTTTTTCACATTTTAAAGACTAATTTCTTACGGTAACACGAGTTGACAGCATGCTTGCGTACGAGTATTTTACATCACGGTATGGTAAAGGTTAAAAGGAGCCAATCCCAATGCACGTTTTGGTTTTGTGAGTATAATATGTTGCCTTTGTTTAGTCTTTTATATGAGTATTGTCACTAGACTTACTCTATGTATTTTGTATTGGTGGAGACTGAATCCATTGACACATGTCAACCAACAGTACAGTTCCGTTGGGGAACAGAACGTGATACCGTGAAGCGGCGTGAATAGTTCCAGACAATTTTTAAATAATACTTACACATGGCATTGTCACAAAATATGTGATTCTTGAAGATAAGGTAAAATAAGATGAAAATATACTGAATTCTATACAAAATGCTAAAATATAGTTAAAGCAAAGAGGTCACTTATAATAGGATGATTGTTTAATCTTGGTTAAGAATGTCGTATGATTAAAAAATAATGTAAATTAAATGGAGTTCTCAAAATTTATATTATTGTTTTGGCTACTACTCTACTAGGTGGGTGGAGATAATCTTATCCTTGTTGTTGGCCCATCAGTCTGCTCTATCGACACGCGGCCCTCTCGGGATCCGCTCGGCTGGTATCCTGTTTGCGTCACTAGTCGGTGACCTATGTCTATAATTATCACAGATATATTGCTTACTCGAGCTTCAGCAACTTTACTTGACATCGTTTCTTAAACAATCTTCAGTTGTTCACTAATTTTCCAAAATATCTTGGAATTAATTGACTGAATTGAAATTGAATCGAATCACCTGCGGTTATATGCAGTTTGCTAGAAATGTCAGTTGTCATTTATTGGATTGTTATTTTCTGGAAACATACAACAAATGCTGCGAGATATTATGTCAGTTATATTGAAGTCATTTAGAGCGTTTGAGTTTTTTGTATAGAATATATGAAACTAGGTGTTAGCTTGTAGTATTCTAGGAAAACTTTATATATCTCTCTATCTTAAATAAAAAAAAATAACTAAAAATAACGGATTGGAAATGAAAATCCAGGTTCGAATCCCGGTGACGCTAAAACAATATTTTTCGACAAAATTGATTTTATATGTATATATTTATAATTAATACATTAATTTAGTATTTAAAATATCACAGACCTATGTTCTGAATAATTACAACTTCACAATAAGAATGTGTTTTCCTTAATAATATAAGTAGGTCAAATATTAGAACATAACATGCACTTCCCCGGATTGGAAATAGAGATCCAGGTTCGAATCCCGGTGACGCTAAAACAATATTTTTCGACAAAATTGATTTTATATGTATATATTTATAATTAATACATTAATTTAGTATTTAAAATATCACAGACCTATGTTCTGAATAATTACAACTTCACAATAAGAATGTGTTTTCCTTAATAAAAAAATAACTCAAAGATTTTTGGTGAACTTTTGTGGAATGCCACGATTATTTTGTAAATTGAGTCAAACTCTGTTTTATTCCACTACAGTTTTCATTGTGTCAAATGATATATAACGTTTTCCAGTTGTAGTGGAATAAAACAGTGTTTTGACTTAATTTACAAAATAAAAAATAATATATACATACCGCTTAATTTTAATATCATATAAATATATGTATGTATTTTTTTTTTGGTATCTTGCATAAATAGATTTTTTATTTTTATTAATAACAATATGAAATCCAAATCAAAATTCTAAGAGAAAAATCTTTTAGCAGAAAATCCATGCATTAGGTACAAATTCGGTAGAAAAGCCTCGAAACTAGTATTCTAAATGGGAAAATTAAATTTCTAGAATTATAATTAACAAAATAGTTGAGAAAATAACTTTTCGTATCGCCAAAGGAAGGATCGCAGGTCCTTAAACCAAGTTTCAATATTAATTGGTGTTTATCACACTCCGGAAAGATTAAAGAAAATTGAAAAAGTTTTTTAAGAGAACGTGGTTTATCTACTAGTAAGCTCTGCAAAGTTTCTCGGTAGTTGTAAGTGGGTTTTGAAAATTTAATGACCCCTGTGTGATCATTTTATACCATCCACAAGCTTTAGAGAGACAAAACACGTTAAAAGAATGTATAATATTAATAACTCTATTATTGGTCTCTCAGCGCTATTCAATACCCAACAACTTATACATACGAGGTTATTACGTTACTTAATTTTGAAATTCCTTTAACCCTTAAAATAATCCAATTAAATTTATCGGTACATTATTAAATACAAATTGTAATTGTATCACAAGAAGGTGTATAGAAACAGGGCGTGGAAAATAATATATCAATTATAATAGATTATTTCATAAAAACAATAATTGTAATGAACTTTTTTACAAAAATAATCTTTTAAATCTTAATTTTTCAAACTGACCACTGATGATTTGTCTCTTACACATCATAGTCTATTTTAAAAGCTCCAATAATCTGAAAATTTCTAATTAAAAATAGAATTTTCTCTATGTTCAAACTTAAAAATATAATATACATATATGTAGAGAATGTAATGAAAATATTGCTACTCTTGACTCACTAGTGTGATTGTGATTGGTATTCAATACTATCAGTGATTGAAAACTGTGACTGTGATCACAGTTTTATTACTAATGCACACGCGCTACACGATATCACACGAAATAAATAAAAAAACATATTCTATCATAAATGATTAATATATAAGTATGTAATTAAATATCACCACAAAGAGAATGAAAACGCTTAGAAAAATGAGAGTTTATTTTTTGGGATAAATTTTCAGCATTTCGGATCAAAAGCGTAAAACGTTTTGACAGAATCTACTAGATGGCGCTGATCACGAATTATAAAGTCATTCCTTCATGCATATTTTTGTCTCAAACGCGATCACAACCAAATATTAATAAAATAAAAAAATGAATCACGATAATCCCAGATATTCAATCACTGACAGTGAGAGTGACTCAAAGATATCAGTGATTGACTTACGGTTCGTGATTTTGAGTTCATCACTAAATATATGTATAATAATCAGTTTTCTTGTTCTCTGTGCAATTCTATATTCTTTGACTAATCTTATCCAATTTTCGCATATTTAATATTAAATAGCCTGCACAAAACATAGGCACCCTTACTTTGGTCATGTGTATATTGAAATATAGTGGCCTCAACCATATGAGATTCAGCTCATTATGCATATTCGCATATTCCGGTCCAGAATCGCCGTCCTTGCTGAATCCAGACTCTCTAGTCAGATGCAAGGCATCTTTACACCATTGTGGCATTCTTCCATGTCTTCTTTAGCCGAAAGTTGTGTCCAGAATAATATATTTTTCTAGGCTGTCATTTTAAAGCATAATGTTATCGAAGAATAGGAAAAATTCTTCCTGCGATATAAATGTATATTATATTAAATGCCGTCCGTTATACATTTTGCTTAGTTGCACTCTAGGTCCCTGCACAGTGTATAGAAACACTCTAGTCTTCACTTCCCGATAAAAATGTATATAATATTAAATGTCGTTCGTTACAAGTTTTGCTCAGTTACATTCTAGGACACTGAGGAAAATATAGTCACCCCATCATACCCTACCTCTACCCCGAACATAGTTAACTTTTGAGGCAAAATAAAACATGAACACTGGACACGGATCATAAAACACGGACATGGAAGTAGTAGATCCATTGCGACTAAATTTACAAGGACTAAACTCCCGTGCGCTGTCGCCCGCGTGGCCGTCCTTCTCGTTTCCCCGCGGAGGAAGGCAGAAAGTATAGAGCGCCACACTCATTATATTAAAATGATATATAATAACTGAAAAATATAAACGTACAATAATAACAAAATTCAACTATTCCTAACTCACATTGAAATATTTGAATAAAATATGCATTTAAACGGGAATATGAAGAAAGATTTCCAAGTCAAATCAGCTTGTCTTATAGAAAATCTAAAATAAAGTTTTTCTAAAATGATATACAATTTTCATTTCAAATTATGCCAAACGAATTCACAGAAAGAATATGAATCGATTGATCGTGTTTGGGTCAAATCAACCATCACTTAGTTCGGACCTCTAGAGAACGATTATATTTTTAAAATAAGTATGGCCGGCTAATAAATGAACATAAATTATTAAAACTCTTTATTTAACACAACCGAAAAATCTTACGATTATTTTTCTAGTACGTATAACTCATGGGGATGTCGAAAGGTGACATATAAATATTTAATATCTATAAAATGTAACCCGTCGGTTTATGCAAAATTGACACAATTTCTCCGGCATTTTACACCGACCACTATAAATATATTTTGATTCGCAAGTGTGGAGCTTCGGAACATGTCTGTGTAGAAATATTTTATTACATACAGGTGAAGCAGAACGCCGTACGCCACCGGAATAAAGTGGGAGCAGCTTGTATGGCTTTGCTGATACACCGTTACGTGACGTAATATTGAAAACTGTGTCCGTGTTTTGTTCGGATTGTGTATTATTCTCCGCATTTTTGGATGCTGTGCTAAATTGGTCCAGATAGGAGATTTACAATGTTTTACTAAATATTTTGCACGCACCTGAAATATTTTTCAATCGCAGGTTTTCAACATGATGGCGTTATAGATAATTTTAGAATATTTAAAAATATATATTTAGAGTTTTCAAGCAGGATTTACGCTAATTTAAAACATATTTTAATGAAATCACATTTTAAAAATAGATAATTTATGATACTTAAAACAAATTCGATCAAAATCCCTTTTTATTTATTTTTATTTATTCTTTATTAGATAGTATATATTTATTTTTTGCCAAACTGCATGACAGTATAAAGGTACATACAAGAAAGCCATTACATCACAGAAAATAAGTAATGTCCGACCAAAGGTTCAATCGTACTTAGAAATCTTAGAATACCGACTAGAAAGAATACATAATGTAAATTTTACACTGTTACTTAGTTTTCTGCATTATAGTGTTGATAATAAATGTAAATATATCCATTAAATAAATGAATTGCAGTTTTACAGAAATGATAAACTGAATTTTATTTCATTCATAATAGTTCGTGCGTTTTCGGCACTTTTTGGCGGCTAAATACAACGCATCGGCTTCGGTCAAACCTTCGGAAGACTTTAGCCGAAGCCAAATGTGCAGCCGAAGGTGTATTTTTTGACCGAAAGTGGTCGAAACCGAAGCCGAAGCTTCGGTTGGACTTAAGAAATAATCATGGAAAAATGTCTCACTTAAGAATTTACATATAATGTTAAAATTCGTCGTAAAATTATATGGTGTAATAGTGACGAATTATCCCGGAAAGAGAAAGTTTGGGGTTAATGTCCCGGTAGTGGTTAAATATTTTTTCGATGGATATATTTTTTCAGCGTACTTTTTCTAAGTGATTCATCTAATTTATTTAAACACCGAGGAACTATCACAATTATCTGGAAAGCTCTGAACTTTGTCTTAACTGAAATAAAAAGTGCAAAATCGTAAAACGGATTCCTCGGCATTAGCGTGTTATTTTTAAAAATAATTTAATTATTTCTGATTTCTAATAATGACAGATATTGCATTATTTTGATTTTTTAAGATAAAAAGAGGCGTTTGCTATAATAATTTATTTATAAAATTGAAATATTTATTTCTTATCTATGTACGTTTGTTATGAAACAGTTTTAACCATTAGCGCTCAAATGTCTGGACGATCGCGCAGGCGCGAATTAGTCACGTGCCCAAGCACGAGCGCGCCCGTTAAAGAAAATGAAAGGCCAGTGACGCGAGGTCAAGGATTGTGGGTACACGCATTTCGGCGTGAATGCATATCCCTCTTAATACATAATGGTGGCACGGACACTTAAAAATCACTAAAAGAAACCGACACAACATCTTCGTCATTGCGCGCCGGACCTGATAAGAACAACGCTCACCATGTTGTGTCTACACCCAGCGTTCGTACCAAAATTGACATCGAGATATTTTTTCCACCGCTGCGGCTGTCGTTCGTCTGCCGTCAACCGTCGCTTCGCCAACTTGGCCAAAGACCAGACCAGCTGTCTGGAATGGCGCCACCTCCCCTAGTAAGTCGCCTATGGATTTCAACCAGCATTTATTTTAGTAGCAACCGTTAACCGAGATCAACCGTATTTTAGTACACGTTTTTTTGATACTACAACTCTGTAATCAACAACCCTTGTATGTGTTTATAAAAATTATCTAGTATATAAGCTCTTATCTAGTATATAGTCTGTAAGAATAGTAGGCTCAATTGTTTTGTTAACGTTCATCATTAAACATCGCCCAAGAGGCTTTTAAGTAATATGTACTCATTATTTTATTGAAGCTATCCTTTTGGTGGGCCTCGAGGCAGTGATACCATCCTGACTAAACGACGAACCAATACGTCGGGAAACCTGCCGAGTGACTCGTGTTCTCGTGAGTAACCAGTTACGAGAAAAGAGAAGGAAATATTTTTTGTAACACGTTCTGATATAGTATTAAATAAATAATAGTCGCGTAAGAAGGTTTTACAGTTTTGAGATTCCGCTGTAAATTGATAATATTGGATAATTTGTATAGCGCCATTTTTGTAAAAACTTTCACCTCAATGGGGCTATTGTTGGGGTATTATTGTTATATTTGTTGCATATTTTAAATATAATATATGTTTAAACTACGAAATCGTCTAGTAATGTAATAATTTCAATATACCTATATAATTTCAATAAATCTTGAATAGGTCTAAAAATCATAATGTGATCATAAAAATATTTATTTCAATACGATACGTTTCATGAATGACATATAAATAAAAAAATTATGCCGCTTTGGAATCCGCTTATTCTATTTTTATGTTATTTTTCGTATCTCGGCGCATTAAATTGTGTAAGACCATTTTTAAAACGTATTGTTTCCTAATTTCAGAACACTTAAAAAAAAATTGTGGTGTTATTGGATTACAATAATCATGAGGAAAAATTATTAAATATAAACATAATTTACCAGGAAGAAGAGGAGTTTGCTAGGAAACAATTTGTACATTGCTCGACAGAAACTGCAGGGATCGATTCGATAGGTTCGCTAAATAATTTCCCGAACCAAAACACGGTAATGCAGTACTGCTAAAATATTATGACAATACATGATTATTGATTTTTCAATGAAAAATGTAGTAAAACTAATTCCCACAAAAATATCTTCCCGCCTTAAAATATTTAGAACGAATTTATTGCTTAATGCGATAGAATTAATTAATCTCTGATAAACATAGGTTTATCTTAATTATATTAATTTATTCCGAAAATACAGATTTTAACCTTTAAATTCAATTAAACATAATAACTTTAGATTAAAAAAACATTTTAAATCTCAAAGCCATTTTATTTTACCCAATTTTTCCAACGAATTACCAGCTTATTTATTTCTACAAAATAAAACTCAGACGGAATAGAATCCAATAGTTCTTTAAAAGTATTTTCTGCTGCTTCATGTTTTTGAATTTTTGTTCCATAAATAGTTTTCGAAGTGCCTGAAAGGTAAAAGTTGTCGTGAAGCAAAATGATCCTCTTTGGCTAATAAGTGTTTCTTTGTTTGACGCGTATCTTCTCTCGCTTTCAATTTGTCGTTTTCAACAGTAGCATAACGTACCCAAACCCCATCATCTTTATGACTTACGTCTTCATTACTAAACTGTTTGAATCAATGCCGCGCCATTTATTCAGAAATGGTTCTTTAACCCGGTGCACGGTAAATCCTACAATTGTTTGTAATGCATAATACACAAGTTTGAAATTATGCAAACGATTGCACATAATTCTTTTTTTTCAATCCCGTCTCTGAATGATTTAAGTATTGCTAATTAAATATCTGGCTCAATAAATAAATAAAATTAATTTCCAACCGTTGGGAATAATCGCTCTTTGCTCGCAGATTAAAATAACGTATCTGCCTCATGTTCACATGTACCTTTGGAAACTCATTAAGAGATTATCGTAAACACATGTCTTAAACATTATATAATATTTATATGACTTACGTAAAGTATATTTAAATAGCTGAATTCAGTGAATGAATAGTCGTGTGTGTTAGTATAAACATGTTGACAATGTTAATTATATATTTAAAAAAGTTAATCCTTAAAATATATATACACGATGTAACAGAAATAGTTTACAATATTTTATGGGTGGATACCTGGCTAAATTACGAGTCGTAAATGTTAAAGGAATATGTGAAAATTTTGCATTGTAACGGAAAACATTATTAAGCTTGAAGTTTAGTACTTCGAAATAAATATTTGCGAAATTGTTCCATTATTAATCTATATCTTTGCTTCAGGCTCTAAATTATCTAACAAAAAAGAGTCCAGCCGATCGAAATTTGATGGACTTTAATTTTTTGTATTCAACATATAATTTGGAATCAATAAATTTTTTTGAAATGCCATCTGACATGACATTTTCGACCTGTAATTTAGTCAGGTATCCACTCATAAAGTATTGTGGACTGGGTCTGTTACATCCTGTGTTACTATTTTCTTCGTATTTTCAAAACCATGTAAAATTATATTTCAGTCAAGGTTTAATTTATTTACCTTGCTGTACAAAATTAATTAAACATCTGATATTAACCTGTCTAACTAGAATAATCAGAGTTGAGAGGCAAAGTTTACGAGTAGTTATTTAAGGTAATTAAAGTAACAGATACGTAACAATAGGACAAAGAATAAAGTGGGTATAACATCCAATCATAAATTGAAACAGCCATAAGATAGCGTAATCGCCGTTAGATATATATAATCATATCAATTAGTGATAAGATAAATTCTAGACTATTCCTCTCCTCTGCCTAAAATGCCTAATTACTACAACGAGATCTCATCCATCACGCTAGCCTAGATATATTCATGGTGACACAAGTTTAGTTTAAAAGCGAAATTGTACTAAACATAGTTGATATTCGTTTGAATGTGCGTATTACACGAATTGTATTAGCATGTATTTTGCTATTATAAGCCATAAGCCAAATTGGCACTATGTATTCGCTTTTGAACGCTGAGGACTGTCGTGCGTTACGTAATTTGACATCGTTGACCACGGAACCTGTGCGGTAGTTTTAACATACTTACCATTATGCCGTTTCTCCGCGGGGGTAGGCTGAGAGGACAGAGCGCCACGCTCTTCTCTACTGACACAATTTTCGCCTCATCCACATTCATACATCTTCTCATATAAGCTCGCTGATTATTGTGGCTTCTAGCAGGACTGTCTTCCAGAATCTGGTTAACCTGATCGTGCCAAGTTTTCCGCGGGTGTTCTCTATTTCTGGTGTCATCAACACTTCCATCGTATTTTTTTTTAAATATTAGAAAATATAATTTGATTGATTTTTAATTTTGAAAATTTGGATCATCGAATTTTTTTTGTATAAGTCTATTATGCTGGTACTTTGAAATCTGTGAAATATATATACTTGAATAGTCATTTTTTTTAGAATAATTTTTATTATAATTTTTTGAGTGATTTCTCATTGTGAGATTTAAGTTTTATATGTTCCTCCCCATCCAAAAATACCGTATTGCAAATGTGACTAAACAAACGCTATATAACATATATCATTATCATTTTTTCTTCATTCATCCATTTCATATGATCCTTTCTTAATCTTACTGCACTAATATAAGCTTTACATTCTTTACTTTGTCATAAATAGATCGGTTATTTAATGTATTATCAATTTATATCATATCTTTTTTATAATATTGTTTATAATTTTTCAACCACAAGAAAGTTCGTTCTGTAAAGTTCTAAGCAAAGATTCATGGAAATAATCTCATGAACAAAACAACATTTCTTTGTATTAATTTTCAGTTTTGTATTGTGTTTCAATCATAGGACAGCGAGAATATTTTAGTCATAATAATAATTCACCATAAAGATAATACATATTATATAATACATTAAAGTTACGAAATATTATTAAAAGAAAACCAAGGAAAATAAAAATAAATAAAAAGTTCACACATATATATATATAAATATAAACAAAATATAAATACTTCAGTCACGACCATTATTGTAACTGTAGCTATTCTGTAGTCGTTGCCATTCTCTGGTCAGAGAATCAGCTTTTAATGAGAGGGCCGCTTGCACCAGAGAGTTGGTGCTGAACTCCAGTCGCAGCTTTACGCCCGCAACTCGATATCTCAGAGACGGAACGAATCCATGTGTATGGCCTTCGGCAAACATTGTAGATGCGCTGCAATAACGCGCCAATCCGAACAATATTCTGTATAAGTTGTTGTACTGAATTATTTACTGAGCTCGCAGGTTATATGATTAGAATTATTTTATAACCCTGTTTATTTCATTTTTAATATTTTTGGTTTAAATTAAGAATAATGGTTTCATATTTGTATTGATAGATATAACGCATGAGCTTGTATTCTTTCGTACAGACTTCGGTCTAGTTAAGGAGACAGTGAACATCTCTTATATTATCAATCTTGAGTAGAATATGTATGTTTGAATATTCGCTTTATTAGTATGTTTATATTAATATTTATAATCTGTACGTATATTTGGTTGAAATAAAAACAATATATTATTCCCCAAATTGTCTTAAAATGCTTAACTTGTACTTTAATATTTTCTTCTTTTCGTCATATTGGTTGACATCATTTTATTTACTGCGACCTGGAAAAACTCTACAGTAATCTGGCCAAACTATTGGCTCCGGCTTTCAGATTTTTTTTTCTGCATTATGAAATGCAAGATGCAAGTCTCATAGTTCTCTAGATGTCTCATCATACTACTAAGATATTGAAGTTTTCATGTTTTAAATACTTCTTATTAATTATTTATTCGAACCACAACATTTTCTTTCGTAACTTTATCCATTTGGCTTAATTTGAGCATTTTCTGTAGATTGTTAGAATGCAAAATTACCCAAAATAATATTTTGTTTTTCAAGGCTACAAAAACACTTAGTCGAAGTAAGGGACAGAGGTTGCAATAAACGTTGGTATTGTTAGACTCACGATACGGCGTGGGAACGGTTATAAGCAATCTGGCGTACGTGACTATAGTCACGTCGGCAAATGCATCATAAGGGATGCATCACCGTCATGCGGCAGTCTTTCTTCAAATACCAGCCGGGAGAGCTCACTCCATAAACACGGGATCTAGTTTTCAATGGGAAAACAAAATCAATATCGTCTCTGATATAATAAGCAAGCGTTTTGTAATTTGTGATTTCGGGGAAAATTTAAACTGTGCGTCTCGAGTTTAAGCTTAGAATGTGTCGTTCTCTGTGTTTAATCGTTGATGTAAAAGTATAAAAAGGGTCCCGGTGAATTTACATGATAAAAAGACGATCAACATAATTTGGTGTAGTGAGAATAAATTGTCGCTATCAGCAGAGACGATATCATATACGGCACGCACAAATTGCATAAGCACATCGCTTCCAGAGTCCCGGTTTGCCTGGATAATTGGGCATCGTCTGGTGGTCGATCAACTACAAGCCTGAACTCCGTGACCCTACGCTGGCACCACAAGCATCAGCCCACACTTCACGTCCAGGATCCAGGACCATCATCTACACGTTGAAGGCGTCTCCTAAGAGGTCCCTTACGTGAGGGACATAGATAATTTTGGTAGATAACTTTATGCTGGCATGATGGGCACCTAAATAATGTTATTTTATTGTAATTATTTTTGAATTGTCTCATTAATAAGTAATCAGGTAAAATGCTCATTTTCCACTTTTAATACATGCAAGTCACAAAATATAGACAATAAACTTTATTGTAAACAATGACATTTTGTAATTTCATTTCATAGCCATTTGACTTGATAATATTTAAAAAAAAACCAGTTAGGCTAGATGCCTCCCCCCTGAACATGAAGCCGAGGCAGAAAAAAATAAAATAATAATAAAATAAATAAAAATAAAATAATAAAATAATAAGATTAACATTTAAAATGCTTTGTTTATTGCTAAAATACCATATCATTTCTTTGATAAGTGCCCATTTTCTTTATAATCATTGTATGACTATCTATCGGGGTCATTATCAGTCTATTGACAATCTGTATACCAAATTAAATCAAAATTAATTTTTAAATTGAGTTAAACGTTAGAACGTTTTCGGAAACATTTTCCCATTATCAATATTATAATTCAACTAAAATTAAAAACACTTTCAGAGAGTAATATATGGTGTGTTTGGAGTTTTGAACAGTTATCTACATAATTATATAGTTATCAAAATTAATTATTTGGAAATTTAGGATAATGCGTGATGGGCATAAGCAGGTAAGGTAGTGAGTATCGGCGGTACATTTTAAGGGACGGCAAACTAGCGGCAGAGTGCAAATGTTATATCTAATATAAATATTCATATAACTGTCTCGTATAAAATCACTCGAAAATAAATTTATAGTACGATTTGAGAGTCCATTTCTCAGAATAATGCAAAAACAATCCCATAAGCACATCCAACATAAGTTACATATGATGTTATGTTAGAATTTTAGCCTACTTTGTCGACGTATGATGATTAGCTGTCTAAATGGACGAATCAGAGACGAGAACCCGATTCTGGTGGGCAGCGGGGCGAGATGTTTTTTCGGGTGAGAACGCTTGAAATGAGGGAGCGGGTCGGTGGAGCCGCGCTCCCGAGAGATATGACGGCGAGAGATAGCGTAGACTAAGAACAGGATCACCACAGTAGACTCAGAGATGTATGGGTCTATTTCACCCGCGGGCTGAGGAGATTCTCCACTGCAACGAGGAAAGAGGCGGCATGCGAGCGATGGCCGATGGATGGGCGTTGTGGACAAGGCTGAGACGAGATGGGGTCCGGTCTATCTCCTGGAGCAAGAGATGAATCTCAGCTGCATAGGGATCCCATAGCCGCATTGGCTCATGTTGGCATATAGATAAACTCCGTAAATAGATAAAACAAATAAAAGTAACCCCCTTCAGAGGAAAGTTGACTGGAGAGAGAAGATCTAAAGAACATAATGTCGGGATTAATTGTATTTTGTGAATAGATGTGTAATGTGAAAGTAGAGTTGCTTTGAACTTATTGTCATCCCATCCGAGGTAGTAGGTAACAACAGAGCACACATACACACACACACTTGAGGACCCAGACTGAGCTAGATCAGAGGCGGCTACTATGGCTTTCTATCCTTTAGGGCCCAAGGGTACCGTAACAATGATTAGAAAATATCAATGGGTCAAATGCCATAACTCGGTAAAGTGCCGCAGCATCGCCGGGTCATAAAAAAAAATAATTTCAAAGGACAACATGCATAATATTATATTTCAACTCATCGAAAATATTCCGCGGAAATGTACAATTTGTCTTATTGTAATAAAGAATCATTAAAGTTCTATTAAAATACCGCCAGTATGTTCCGTAAAAGATTACAAATTCTGAAAAAAAGGCAAATATTTTTAGTTTATTTCTCTTTCAGTTCATTTCTTAGAGGTAAGTACACAGAGAAAGGTCAAAAGATTTGTCTTAGAATCAAATTTATAACAGAATTTGTTGAACATTGATTGATTTATTTTGTGTACATTTTATGTATTCGTTACCCCTTTGTACCTTTCCAGGGGAAAAAAAAACACTAGAAACATGACGTAGCAATATTGAGGCAGCCGTTCGTTTCTCCCTTCAGCTATTGAAGATTAAAAATAAGTTTTAGGCGGTAATCTATCTTTGTTTTTCTCCCACGGTTCTATGTTTTTATCAGGCTCCACTTGTACGAGCAGCGTGTCTGTATTTATACACGAAGCGTTAAAAGAATGAAGCGAGGCGATGTGATTTATCGTCGGGGAATATAACTAAGAATGGTTGCGGGAAAAAACTGTGAGAATATATAATGGGTATTATTTTTCACATTATTTAAAGCTCTTTTTCAGAAAGTTAACTAAGTTCACAATGGTTTTTAACATTATTCTAACCGTATTATAAAGTCGGTTATGGACGTGAATAAATGTATCAGATATCTTTGATTATCGATCAGTACAGTATAAAGGAAAGACTCGAAATCAAATTGAATATCTCTTTCTCGGTCGATGTGCTCATGACTGAGCATCGCGGTCCTTTATTCTGCTTCCACAGTGCGAACTGTCCCACTGCATCCACTCTGCGTGATCCTGGACCTTGTTTAGTGCGACATGTAGCGATTTTTTGGACTTGTCTGTCCATTTTATTGGAGATCGCCCTTGATTATTGTATAGTGTCCAATCTCCAGGCTATCTTCATCTCTTCTATAAACATTCCCAAAGTACGAACGAATTCTTTTCTAGCATGTTGTAAAGAGTCTTTTTTTAATGCGGAATTCTTGAAGTTCGCCTATGTGATGCTATGTTCCTTTCTTTCCTTCTCAGGATTCATTTCTATCCCATGGAGAACTATGAAGGAGCACAATAACCAATCATACTTTTACGTTTCGTAAGATGTAACGGTTTATCTAAATTTTAGTCAACTTTTACATAGCAGACTTGGCTGTACCAATTCTCCTTTGAACCTCGGCCTCGCATTCTCTATTTACTGAAACGACTATTTCAAAATTTTTCGGTAAGAAAGTTGTTTCCGAGTTAAACAATATTTAATGAATTACTTATGCAACTGAAAAATTATAAAAAATCGACAAATGAAACATAGTTTAGTTATGGAAGTAAAATCTCATCCCTCAATTAATCAATATAATTAAGATCTAATATTACCTAATTAAGATCTCATATTACATTAGTACTTACTCCTCGCGACTACCGCACGTTTGTTAGACGAAGTGAATTCGAGTGTAATGGTTAAACGTTTTATCGCCAATACTTTACGTTTGTTGTCGGATTTGGATAAAATAAACAGCATTTAACTCAAGATACAAAACATATTCCACGAGACCTTTCTTTTTTTTTAAAATAAAAATATATTTTTTCTTTTCACTCACGAGTCAAAGATGCCATCTTAATTTATCAGTTACAATCTCTCAAACAACATAAACCTCTGTAACGCTATATTTACTACCGGGTGGCTACTTTCCTCTTTTGTATTCGTAGATGAAATTGCTCTCTCGCTCCACATATCCACCAGCAGTATGTTTCACATCAACCTGTTATGAGTTGTTTTGTTGCATTAAAGGGACTTTTTATATGCGTTTATGTAAATACCTTCGATAGCTGGTTCCCAGGTTTCCGATTAACAATAATCCCACATGTGATACATGAACTGCACTAATCTTTTATTCTTGCTGTCTTTCTGGTTCGATGTTGTTGTTCTTTTAGCTGGGTTGTCACTTTTAGATTTCGACCGATCGAAACGCGCACTGGTGGTTTATTTGGACTGCTGAATTGGTCGAAGCACGGGATGTGATTGAATGACACCTGTCGGTTGCCTATATTGTTGCGCATACCATAAACAGTGAGATGCACGAATTAAACATCAAGGACAGACTCTCAACCATTTGCCTAAGATGAATCCTTCAAAAATTTTGGGCATCTTGGGAGAAGAGAAGATAGCTTGGAGAAGCTTATTGTGGTGAGCCATCTCAAAGGACGAAGAGAAAAAGGAAGATTTCCCACCCGTTGGACCGACATGATGATTGGAATAATATCATTCAATAAGCTAAATTTGAGTTCTTGAGTGGCGTAAGATATAAAAGTATTACAAGAAGTAACGGTAACCAAATATTTTTTCGATGGAAAGACTTTTACTGTATATCTTTCTAATTAATTCACCAAATTTGTTTTAGAAAAGTAGTATGATACGAGTATATCTCAATTATGTACCTTAATCAAATAATGTACTATTTATATAGCACTGTTCTTAGTTTATTTTTTATTACATAAAGCTAGAAAGTTATACATGTAATACATGACAGGTTACTAACCAGACTAGACAGTTATCTGAATTCTAACAGCTTCCCAATTATATAATATAATATTATAATAAAGTATTGATACATTACAGTCTGTTGAACATTAAGTTCTCCAAATTCTTTATACTGGGTGAATATTATATTCCAGACAGATATTTTTGGTTGCCATTGTGGCTTGGCAAACATTTGTTAGATTGAATTTGTTAGTTATAGAGTTATTGATTACAATTTATTATAGACTATCTAACGCCTCAACAAGTGTTCAAGTCATTAAAACATTATATCTAAATAATCATGGCAATGCTGTAACCATTAATGGTGATTGGTGTCGTCACATATTGGAAAACTTATTGGTGGCCGAATTGAGTCGATTGGGTCTGAAACACGCGTGGTTTCAACAGGACGATGCCACCTCGCACACAGCCCGAGCTGAGCTTAGCCGCATAATGTCAAAAAGTGGTGAAGTCGACTGACCTCGTCGGTTACCTGATTTGATGACTCCCGACTAGTTTCTGTGAGAATACTTGATAGAAAAAGTCTACGCTAATAAACTAACAACAATTCCGATGCTACAGGACAATATTAGAAATGAAATTGCTGAAATAACACGCAGTGTGTAAAAATGTTTTGAAAAATATGATTAAAAGAGCACACATTTTTTGCCGCTGCCAGAAGTGACCACTTGGCCAATATCATATTTTTTTATATAATTGTAATAAATTAAATAATTGATAAATAAAAACCAATAAAAAAAGTTAAGTTATTTTTGCTAGTTATTCAAAAACAACAAAGGCATGGAACATAATATTCACCCTGTACAGTTGGTTACTTGAATATGTAAATAGTTTCGTAATAATAATTATACGTAGAGATTTTTGGGTTTAATCAACGGGACTCAACGTTGTTTTAGAAATACCATTCAATTTAATTAAACCGTAATTTAATTTTAAATTATTTTAGTTAAGGTACATCATTATGTGATGTTTTTGTTAAAAAATGATTTTCAAAGATTTTCATGTTGACATGAATATAATGTAGCTACATATTCTATACATATGTTATATATAGAATATGTAGCTATTGAGCTCTTTATCCGCATATTGTAGCTATTGCGATCTTTAGCCGCATAAAAAAAGATGTTATGACTAGCTTAAACTTCAAACATAAACCTTAGATTACGACTGCGAATTATTAGATGCTATTGTTACGTTATTTCTTCCTTCTGCCTCGGCTTCATGGTCAGGGGGGAGGCATATAGCCTAACTGGTTCTTTTTGAAATTATCCTCAAGTCAAATGGTTATTAAATGAAATCACAAAAAGCCATAGTTTATAATAAAGTTTATTGTATGTATTGAAAGTTGAGCAAAAAAGCAGTTTCCCTAATTCTTATTAATATACTATAATATAATATAATACAATTCAAAAAATGATAACAATTAATTTAACACTGTTTGTGTATCCATCATGCCAACATGAAGTTAATTACCAAATTTTCTGTCTGATTCTTGTCTAATATTGACTATGCAGGTCCCTCATGTGAGGGATTACCTTTCCGGAGGTGCCTTCCACGTGCCGATGATAGCCGTTGAAGTGAATTGTCGCCAATAGTTGTGATGCCAGGGTTGAGTGACGGAGTTCAGGATTGAACACCAGACGATGTCCAATTATCCAGGCATACCGGAACTCCGGACGCGATTTTCTTAATCACAATTTGCGCGTACCATATATGATTTGTCTCTTTTGATATAGATCCACCGGGACCCTTTTTGTACTTCAATATCAACGATTAAACACAGATAACATCACAGTCTAAGCTTTATACTCGAGGTGCACAATTTAAATTTACCCCGGAATTACAGATTACAGAGACGATCCTAATTTTGTTTTCTAATTGAAAACTAGATCGTTTTTACGGAGCGATCTCTCCCGGCTGGGATTGGTAGAAAGACTGCCGTATGAGGGTGATGCATCCCTTATGGTGCATTTCGCCTACGTGACTAAAATCGTGTACGCCGGATTTTATTGGTGTTCCCACGCCGCGTCGTCCATCTAACAATACCCATTTATTGCTAGGTTGTCCCTTACTCCGACTAAGTGCTTTATTATCCTTGAACAACAAAATATTGTTTTGGGTGATTTTTCATTTTAACACTATGTGTTATCGGTATTATTTTATGAAATAGAAGCATGGACACTTACCGAAAAATGATAAGGTAACTTGAAGTATTTGGGATGTGGATCTAAAGAAAGATGCTCAAAATAAGCTGGATGGATAGAATTACGAATGAAGATGTTATAGTTCGGATGAATAAAGAAAAATGAGTGTTTAAAACAATATAATATAGGTTTCAGATTGGTGGAAGTCAGGAACCTGAAAGTAGGAGAACATTATGGCTGAAGAACCTAAAGCAGTGATTTGGCCCATTGAATGGATAACGTATGAAAACAAGATGCTACATTTAAATTTACAGAAACTATTTTGTAATTCTACAAAATATAAAAATAAAAAATAACGGAAACATGAATATTTTTTTCACGTTCGCAACAGTAAAACGTTTAGAAATTTTTTGTTTTAAATATTTTTTACAAAATCACGTACGAAACTAAGCATTTAGAATATTCACTGGTATAACATTTTCAAAATATAAATTACGCTCACTCGTTCCACATATGAGGGTGAACTACCACCGCGTGGAAGGGTGAGAATAGAGATGGTGAAACGAGCCACTGCGGTCACACCCGAGCGGACATCCAAACGAATGAATTAAACAAATCGAATGGTTCAAAGAAACAGATAATTTTTATGCAACTTTAATGATACTGGAAACGTGTTGGTTTCGAGTTTCTATCGTAGTCCAAGCAGAAGAAATGATATACATATAACATTAATTCTTTCAATTGGAAGAGATCCAGGTTCGAATCCCGCTAGCAACAACAATATTTTTCGATAAAAGTGATTTTACATGTACACCTTTCTAATTAATACATATAATAAGTATTTATTATTTTTTAATTATACAGATTTTATTTTATTTTAATAATTTATTTTGATTTAATGCAGACGAAATGAGATCACTTAGGTGTATATGTGGCAAATCTAGAACAAATTATTAGCGAATGTAATGGCCCGTACGGATGAGATTTCTCTCGGAGATTTGAGAAAGGAGAGTTCAGCAAGAACCAATTTATGAATCATCACCCCATATGTTTTACGCTCGGATTGGAATGACGCATCCAGTACGATGGTAGCTTTACTGACTCTCAGAGATCAAAGTTTCAGTGAGAGATCATTGTGGATTTGGGCTTTAATGCTGATATTAACACAATGAAAGGGAATAAAAAAGGGTCGCTTATGTAGTCTAGAATCATCTAGAATGAATAAATAATGAGAGAATGATAATAAAGTTGCTTATTTATGGAACGCAGTATCTATCTTTAATATATAAGGAAAAATACAATAGTAAATTTACATAAAAGTATACATATATATAAAAAAAAAATAACAATACATAAGTATAATACTAGTATAAAAAATAAATTACAATAATATTCCAAAACTGATTTGTTTGTGAAAAAAGTTCACCAAGAAGTATTTTGAAACTTAGCAAATTCATATTGAATATGTCTATTATGTAAGAAAGACAGTGGAATGTTTGTGATAATTTGTAATTAAATGATAATAATGAACGGAGCCACGTTTGCCTAATAGGTACTTGCAAATTGAAAAAAAAGAAGTTTGGAATAATCGTTGAAAGTAAAATTTAATATTTGAAATAAAAAGTTATTTATTATTCGTCTATCCGATAGTGTATGAAGTTTTAAATCATTAAGATAGTAGATATATTTATATTTTCTATTTGAATATGATGTTTAAAGTTATATGACGCCGATGGCATCAGAAATAGGAGAACGTCTGTGGAAGACTTGGTGTGACCAGGTAAATCAGATAATGAAACATGATCTGTTAGATGTTTTAACAATCAAAAACAATCATATGGATGAGGCGAAAGTTGCCAGGACAGAAGAGTGTGGCTCTCCATACTCTCTACCTATCCCCGAGGAAAAACGGCGTGATGACATGTTAGTTAGTTAATATATTATCCATTAATCCCTTAATGATCCTTATAGATAGTGACATAAATGAAATATGTTAACTGTCAAAATAAAATCTAAAGGCAGAATAACCAGAAAACTAATTTTAAACTAAAATAGTAAAGAATATGAAATGTTACAATGCAAAGTGCGTGACTCCCACGGTTCGTAACAACGTGACTTCTCGCAATATTGCGAACTTGAGTTCTCACAGCAGTGCGAATCTGGCTGTATGGTAAACGTGGATTACATGCTCGATTCTGATCATACAGTTCTTAACGAATAACTTAGATAAGATACAAGATTTTTTCCATTTTTATAGATTATTTAACTTTGTTTAAACCATTTAATGAGTAATTTAAAACATCAACTGGTTTTGGAAAACATAATTTTCTTTCTTCAGGATGTCAGATTAACTAATGAAAAAACATATATATTACATTATTCTTAAAATATTTAAATATGTCTTATAAAAAATAAAAATATTTTTTAATTAAAATAATTATAAAATAAAAAACTAGTACATACTGAACTTAAATTCTTATGATGATAAAAATGCGGTAGCTGACTTGATACAAAATTATTAGGAAAACTTTTTTAGAATAAGACTTGTGGTTAAATTAAGTTAGTTATTTATAATATTTGAGTTAATTATATAAAAATTAAAACATCATATTTCATCATTTTTTATGGATGCCTAAGCAATTTGTTAGATTTTTATAATCAAAAGATGGCCGTAGCGAACGAGAAACAAAAATATGATATTTTTTAATATTTGAGAGAATCTTCGAATCTTTGTTTCATGGTAAAAACATTTTAACAAACGGATTCAATTTCGTTCAACCGGTTTCATATAACTGCCACTTTGTACTTTATAACAAATGTCTGTTGAAACACCCACGTCCCCAATAAAGTACCTTTCCCAATAAATCATAAAAATAAATTGTGTAAATCTTAGATATTTGATCCTTTATTATTTACGGAGATTTTACAGGTTAATGAATCATGAATCTTGTCAAACTGGCGACGAGGACTCGAAATAAAAAAATAAATAAAGGATATTTATCGCTTTCTTCAATTTGATTAATCCTCGTGTGCAAAAAGTACACGACCGCTGTTTACAAAAGTGTCAGACCATTAAATATAAATGTTAAATTTAAAGAGTAGAAAGGGGTGAACCCACCCTGCGGAAGAAATAAATCAAAGGGTGCCACCCGTGAAGGCTTCAACCATTAGTACCGTGTTACGTGGCGATTTGTTCGGCTTTTTCTGAATGACCGATTCGGGCCATCCTCGACAAAGGCGGGAAATAAAATTAAGTCTAAGCGGATTACCGCGCGACTTAGGAACTTCACTTTATCAGGCTCATCGTCGTTGATTTTGCAAAGTGTCCATTCCGGCAGAGAAAGGCCAATTTAAATAAAATTTATATTTTTTACGTACACATATTCATTTACGCTCAATTCGTGAATGGGAAGAAAGTTTTCTTACTAAAAAGACCGTGATAAAAATAATAATGTAAACATATTTTTCAATACATTTTATAAATGAAGCTGTTATGGTTTTTGACAGGGTTACTTGTTCTTACTTCTCTATGTGGTTAGAATAAAGCCTTCATGTAAAATGTTTATATACCAACATTTATTATATCATTATTATTAAACTGCATATACGGTAAAGCAGGATTAAAAACACTAATCATATTTTTTATTTAATTTTTTATAATTTATTTTTTACAAAATTTTAATAATTAGGTTCACAAAATATTTCTAGATACTTGTCTGCAAATGGTTATTTTCACTAAACATAGATAGGTATATTTAATAAAACAATATTACAAATAAATAATTTTTGAAATTAACAAAATAAATACTTACTCGGTGTCATAATTCAACATTCAATTTAATATTAACAAATAACTCGTAAATTTAATATAAACAATTTTTTTATTTTCGCCTCAATGTTTGAAGTTAGCATACAGGTGTGTAAATACCGATAATTTATTGTTTAACGTGGGAACAATAAATGTGAGTATCTTTGATTATACACCTAATATATATTCGGATTTAAGACTATACAAGGTGTAACAAACCTAGTCCACAATCTTTTATTTTTAGGGAGGATACCTGACTAAATGATGAGTAGAAAATGTTCAAGGATTATATACAAATTCTCTAACGTTACAGAAAATATCGTATTATTATATCGTGTTAAGCTATAAATTTATGTACTTCGAAATATTTTTTTGAAAAATTGTTACATTATTATTCTGTATATTACTGTATAGTAATACTTCAGACTTTAAATCATCCAATATAAATAGTCACGCTGCTCAAAGTTCAATGACCTTTAGTTTTTTATATTCAATATATAATTTGGAATCAATAAAATATTTCAATTAATCGAAATAATCGCATAACTACGACTTTTTAAAAATGCGTATGTCTCTGACTTACAACTGAGATTAGACACATTAAGCTTGAACATTTTTAGATTATATTTTTAATAATGTATCTACCCTTAAAACATTGTGCACTATGTGTGTTATATTCAGTACAAGCTTTTCAAAAAATATACTTATTCTAGAGATTCCTCTCACAGACCTGTCCATTTAATCAAGCACTATACAGCCATATACTTTTCGGATTCAATATGTTCCAGATGTCCAAATTGTTATAAAAATAGATGGGAGTACGCAATATATAAATATTGATTCTATTGTGCTACATATTTGAATTGTCCGTCAATAAAGTATTATTAAATTGATTCAATCTTTTTTGTACCTAGACTAAGGGGTTGATCAATTAGTAACGGACTCCAACCCATACTGTGCATACCTGTGATATCATATTAGTACTATTAATGTACCTGTACGATAAACGCTTTGTAACTTTAATACCTATATATATATATATATATATAT
Organism: Eubasilissa regina; assembly: GCA_022840565.1. Taxonomy (NCBI): domain Eukaryota; kingdom Metazoa; phylum Arthropoda; class Insecta; order Trichoptera; family Phryganeidae; genus Eubasilissa; species Eubasilissa regina. The sequence goes on from JAINEB010000007.1 coordinate 17,719,574, forward strand.
ATATATATATATATATATATCAAATATTACAATCGAATTTTCAACGAACAACCACCGAACAGTGGAGATTATCTGGTATACACGTAATACTTCATACCATAATTAAACTAGTTTTAAATACTAAATTAATGTATTAATTATAAATATAAACATATAAAATTAATTTTGTCGAAAAATATTGTTTTTGCGTCACCGAGATTCGAACCTGGATCTCTATTTCCAATCCGGGGAAGTACACTACCAATTGTGTTATAACGCCAGTATTTTTTATGACAAATTTTCGAACCTACATGTTACACTTTTTTCAAATTAATACACCTGTCGTTCCATTATTTGAAAGCCATCTACATTATTTTTACAGAATCTAAAATGCCTTTGAGTAAACCGACTGCGGACGCCAGAATTATAAATTCATTTTTATTAAATTTTGGACACATTGATACGACATATATTATTAAGGAGAACACATTCTTATTATGAAGTTGTAATTATTCAGTCCATAGGTCTGTGATATTTTAAAAACTAAATTAATGTATCAATTATAAATATATACATATAAAATCAGTTTTATCAGTTTTAAACCAGTTTTCTTTTATTGGGTTATGTGAATTTTTTTTTACAGTTTATTATTTTATACTTCAAATTTAAATACATTTAAAATTTGTGGAAGAGCCTTCTGATAAAACCAACTGGTTAGTGTTGGTGATATTTTAACAACATAATAATCGTATTTAAAATTAATTAAAGTACACCTTCAGTAACAATGAAACTAAAAAGATTTTATCTTTTTTAGTTTTCTAACATTTGTAATAAATACTAATTGTATTCATTTATATAATTTTTATTGTATATGTTTATGCTATTTATTCTACCTTATTTTTTATGTAAAGTTACGAATAAATTTAATGATTTAAACGTGTGTGTTTTTAATGTTTGATCTTGGAGGTTGCATATGCTCTGTATCATTTCAAAGATTTTTTTTATTTTACTTCTCAAAATGGATAAGAGAAAAAATGGACATCGTTGAGATGAATGTTGAAAAAGTATTCATAAGAAACAAGTTTAAGTAATTAATGTTTAGATCTAATTAATATTAATTTATTAAAATATTATAAAATCATTATTTATAATTATAATACTCTTCTCAAAAGGGAATTAATTTATGAAATATCTGGCATTCTTGAGGAGAAAGTCGGGAGCGACTTATTGACTTACAGCGGAGGTGTCGCGTGTCTGTCGGTTTGACAACCATTTTACAAGACAACTTGAATAATTATTATGTTCATTATAATAAATACGAGCAAGTTTAATACGTCTCCCAACTCCCCTACGCGTGGCAGCGATAGCGATTTTCAAGCGATGCTTTCTAACTTTGTATTTTGTTTTACATTTTTTATTAATAAAGACACAAACATGTAAAGGACATTTTTTATTTAATGTTTTTTTTTTAAAGTAATTAAATTATTGTTTTTAATAAAGTGAAATCAAAATTATCTGAAAATTACCAGAAAATGATGGAAGATTATAGACACACTTTTTTAAAAACTATACAGGTAATTGCTATAGAACATACCACGTTTAGTAAAGTAATTACCTTTATTTAAATACGTACTATTCATGCTACAAAAAAATAAAAATAAAATTAAAAAAATACTCGTATACACGAGGCGCGTTTTTTAAGTAAGTACCGGAATTTTTTTAAAGACACACAACATCATTTTTACAAGAATTAATTTTTTTCGGACACAGCACACCTTAAACTACTTCTCAACATAGTTGCCAACGGTAGTGCAGTTGTCATAACGGGGAACTAATTTTTGTATACTTTCATCATACAATGACGCAGCTTGGGATGTAAACAATGTTTGAGTTCATCATTGTCATAAAAACGCTTGCCACTAAGGAACCGCTTCAGATGAAGGAAACGATGGAAATCACTTGTTGCCAAATCAGAACAGATGAAACCAGGAAAAGAAAAAACTTAGCGAACAATGTCAACTGGTTTCATGTTTCGTACATTCAAGAAATGAATCATGGACCGCATCTCATAGTCGGCGGGCTGATCTATTGTCTTGAACATTTCAACCACTCACTACAAGATGGCCACACTATGTGAATGTCTCTAACGTTGCATGTGGTGAGTCAACAGATGATGGAAATCGTTGCGAATGCGTGAAATCGCAACCGTAGCTTTACATCGGAATATCCGGTAACAGTACTTACTTAAAAAAAACATGCCTCGTATGATAGTTTAGAAAATAGGAAAATTAACGTTTTTTGTCAACATATTTGATAATGGATTAGGTTTAATAGTATATACACTCATTGAAGCATATATACAGAGTGCTGGAAGTACAAATGTACGTTCGTATAAGTGAGTCGTTCGTTGAATCGTATAAGTGCTGGCGTACGAATTTCCGTCCAGTACATATAGAAGCAAAAAATCTTAGAATTGTGCCAACTAGATATGTGATCACTTGCTACTAAGCACTAAGTGATGGTATCCGAGGTGGAGAAAAATAAGACATCGTGCAAAATACTTGTAAGTAATGAATGTTTGGAATAAGTAGATGAGTTTGTGAACTTAGGAAGTATGTTTAATAGGAGCGTTTGATTGATATTTAGGAAGATGTTTGATAGACGAATGTTAGGAATAAGTAGATGAGTTTGTGTATTTAGAAAGTAAGTAAGATATCGAAAGGAGCGTGACTGCAGGTAATAATGTGAACAGTGATTTGAATATAATTATATCTAACGGGAACTTGTAAACTGAAGTAAGACTAGCGATACACAATGGAGTCCTGGTACCGACTCTGATGTATGAAAGTGAGGCCTGGAGCTGGCAGAAGAAGAACAAAAGTAGACTGAAAGTAGATAGTGCAAATAAGATCACTTAGGCGTATATGTGGCGAATCCATTTATGATAGAGTAATGAATGAAGAAATAAGGAAATAATGTAAAGCTAATCTTTGTATTGTACTGAGAAATATTTTGAAGCCAGGTCTTGTAGTATATGAAAAGGCCATTCGGGTTGTTTGGTAATAATAATCGACAGTTCTCGAAAATATTCGAACGTTAAGGGTGTTACTACAATAATAAGTCAATTTTCAGAAAACAACTAATAACGTAAATTTTTTTTATTTTCACACTAATATGATTTATTTATAAAGGTCGTTATATAATGTTTTGTTTATTTCAAAATGTTGCGCTGTCATTCTTTGAGTTATTTTTAAACATTTTAAAATTGTCAAAGATAACGTTAAAACTCGTTATGTATTTTTATTTATGGAATTTACGAGTTTAATGAATACGACCAAGTTTGTAGGGATTCGTCACTAATTAAACAGGATTAGATTTGCTAGATAGTGGGTAGTTACGGAAACGAAAGTACGGCAAATGTCTCCGTAAAATAAATTCTATGTAATTCACGTAGAATTTCTCGATTTTCAAACTGGAATAATAATAGTACTTTTACTTTTTTAAAAAGTATTTTTACATTAACAGTGTACGTGCACACCAGAAAGTACGATTCTTCTATTGAAAAGAAGAGATAAGTAGTATTTAGAGTATGAGGTAATTATAATAAATTAATAAATGTTATTTTTCAGTTCATTCACTAGTTACCACTAAAAATTACTAATTTATTGTAATACTCCCTTTTGGTAGGTTTCATATTTGATAATTTTGTAAGATACCTTACACGAATAGATAAATATCTGTCCAGAATAGCTCTCAAGTGTTTATATAGAAGATGCGTTTCTTACAATTAACGTTTAAACTGTCAAAGAAATTTACATTTAATAATCTATTTAAGGCTTTTGATACTTGTGAACAGATCATCTTGTATATAATAACCCTCCCCTATCTTTCTGTGTGATATAACTATGATGAACTCATTTCTCTTTGGCAATGAGACTGTCTATACAGGTCGTGCAATATATCTTCTTAGCCAATTGGTGCACAACAAATCCACCAATATACGAAATTATTTGCTTAGAAATGTTCGTTAAATTTGTAACTAGAAATTCTGATAGATTTTCAGTATCTATCTCATTTGAGTCATTTTCTATAAATTCCGATCTATAATTTTCAGTTGTGCTATTAATTTTTGTTATTGCTGAAGAACAATTCAAAATCTGTATATTTCTAATATCTCATAATTTTTGATGCACTAATATTTTTTATATATTGTAGTGAACTGTCGTGGTGCTTAATATTTTGTTACGTGTTAAATATTTTTCGATTATATATTATAATTTTTTCACATACCTATATATTCAATTCCATTTGTTGGACTAACTAATGAGTTAACAGCACATGTCACCATTTTGAATAATTAGACCACTCAAAATGTACACTTTATTTTAATAATGACAGCCAAGCGTCACCAGGGAAAGACGGAAGATGACTAATCGACGTGACCGCACGAATTTTATGAAATCACCGCTGAGGCTTCAAATAATCGCATTTGTTTCGACTCTTGTAATGAAATCTCATTGAGTGAGTAAGATTAAGAAAGGATCACTTAGGCGGTTTGGTCATGTGTAGCGGATGAATGAAGAGAGAATGGTAAGAAATATATATGTATCAAGTGTTGATGGCACCAGCAAAAGAGGACGTTCGCGGTAGACTTGGCACGACCAGGTAAACCAGATACTGGAAGATGGTCCTGTTAGAAGCCACAACAACCGGCGTGCTTGTATGAGAAGATGTGTGAATGTGGATGAGGCGAGAATTGTATGTCAGGACAGAAAAGTGTGGGGCTCTATCCTCTCTGTCTGCCTCCGCGGGGAAACGTCGTGATGATTAGTAAGTATGTAATAACAATATATTTCAGTATGTTAAATGTATATTTTTGTCATAAATGTCGATGAAGCGAGAATTGTGTATCAGGACAGAAGAGTGTGGTGCACTATCTTCTCTCTATCTACCCCCACGGAGAAATGGCGTGGTGATAGAGTAGTTAGCTATTGCTAATTAATTTGTTGCCTTTATTAATTCAACTTACAAAACCTAACCTAATCTGAACTGCACAAACTAGCGACAATGCGCGTGTATTTGTATTATTGGTATTCGATTGCAATGATAGTAGATTAAAGTGTTAAGAGTTTTAGTTTCTAGTGTACTAGTGATTTGTCGCCGAATCACGAATAATCATTGTTACAATTGAACACAAATCTCACAATTACGCTCAAAATCACAGTAATAACAACGATTCAGTACATTACTAGTGCGTGTACAAAGCGTCACATGTTGGAAGAATATAATTCAAGTTAGAGTGTGAAGGTCAGACGACTCTCGTATCACAACTGTTGAAAACTAGGCCGGCATTATATGAAACGTCTGGGCGAACTATGAGAGGAAGTTTTTTCATACTTTCCCCGGGGTGTTTAGGGATTGTATGAGACATAAAGATTTTCATACCTATTTTGATAGTGAAATATCTGTTTCTGACGCATGTAGGTACCTATCTGGTCTTTCAGGAGTGGAATTCTATAGTGAGATCGTCTGCTATGACTTCAAAATTTGGAGTTGGGTTAAATATGTGAAACGATTTTAGTTTTGATGGGTTGGGAAAAAAAATACAAAACACATAAATCAAGGTTACCTCCAAGTCTTAATTTACACAAATATTTTTTGCTGTTGGTAATATCGTACGTATTATATATTGCGTATGTCTTTTTTACTCGGAGCCAAGCGAGCATAAACTTGCCCACAGACATAAAAGATGAAGAGTTTATTTCCTACAGTGGAAGCCACACTGGTTTAGCCTAGGGATTCTTATTGAGAATAAGGTGTTTTCGCGGATTTTTACAAAAAATATTTTTTTCTTTAGAAGTGAGTGCCCTGTGTAGTTGGTACTTGAGTTGTATGGAAAGATCTCACGCAAGGATCAGTCTTAAGTCCCATACTTTTCAATTTATGTATATATCAGATTTAGAACCTGTTATTACCAAACACTAGAAGTATTTCATTTGCAGATGATATAACTATATGTATTTAAGGAAAAACAATTTATTTGACTTTAATTCAAATTAATAAGAATGTGAATGATTTAAGCTTATGGCATAGGAACAATAGATTGTGCTAATCCCCAGAAAAAAGCAAAATTGTTTTAATTTCCAAAAAAAAGATAACCCCAAATTTCATTGTATATTTCGACAATTAACCCCTTGAAATAAGCTCCTCTGTAAAATTTATTGGATTAAATTTCCAATCGTCTTTATCTTGGTAAAACCATATTTCTGAAATTTTATCAAAATGCTACAAAAACTTCCACGTTATCAAAGCAACAGCGGGAATTTGGTGGGGTTTTCATCCTACAGTTCTAAGATTCATGTACAATGCACTTGTCAGATCTCATCTTGATTACGCTTCTTTTCTTCTGGATCCTTTGCTTAAACAATTAGCAAAAAAATTGAATCAAATTGAATTCTTAGGCTGATATGTGGATCCAGAAAATCGACACCAATTAATTTCTCCAGGTAGAAAATGTCGAACCACTTTTAGAAATAAGACGCCAACTCACAATTTTTCGTCAACCGTCTTAGTATGCTTTCTCATCCATCAACACCAAAATTACTACTTTTGCATAGTTACTGTCACAACATATCCTTTTAGCGAAACAAAACACACCCCTCACTTGTGACGAGTTACCATTCGTTATCTTACTACGCCCATAAAATTTATCGAAACCATTCAATTCCACAGTATATGATTCCTTATGGAAGTATTATTCTGGAAAATAATATCTGTCTTGATTTGAAATCAAAATGCTTCAATTGTTCGCAATGAATTTAATCGGGTAACTCACGAAGATGGCCTGGATTTTCTTATAATTATACAGATGGTTCTAAAACTCTCCTGCCTCGGATGGAGCAATATTCTTTTGTGTTAACTGGAGTCTTTAAACTCCCAGATGATACATCTAGTTTTGCTGCTGAATCTATAGCAATTTTTGAAGCTCTTCAGTTTGTTACCTTACATAGACTTGATAAAGTAACCATTTTTACAGATTCACTCAGTTGTCTTAAATAATTAATATCTTATCCCTTTAAATCAAACCTGTCACATATTTTCATCTAAACAAAATTTCTCCTTTATAGCTTATTTTTCAAAAATTCGAATATTATTTAAGCATGGAATCTCAGTCATGTTGGTATAATTGGTAATGAAACCACCGATTCTCTGGCAATAGAAGCTTGCCGAGTAGGGAATCTCAAACATGATCGACTACTTGTGTCAGATATGATTACAGTTTTAGAAATAAGAAGTCTGGAAACTTGGGAGTTCTCAGTGGCATGAATCAAAGTTAGTTAAAGGCACATTTTTTGGCCATATTCATCCAAATATTTTCGCTAAGCCATGGTATGTAGGTTGACCTTTAAATAGGGATAAGATTGTAACAATATGTAACCTAAAATCTAACCACTGTTGTTCTACAGCTCATCTCTTTAAAATAAATTGTAATAATTCACTGACATGCGAGTGTGGTATAGGTGTTGGAGACCTCAATCATATATTTTTTGAATGCCCAATAATGGTTGATAGGGAAAATTTAATGACAAATCTTATCAAACAATTTGCAACTTTATCATTAAACATACAGTCTGTCCTTTATGCACCAACAAATCATGTCATATTATATTTGTGTAAATATTTAAAACTTAATATTATAAAACTTTAATAAATTTAAGTGTATTTTTAATTATATTTAAAATAATGAAAATATCAATAAATTTTATGTAATGTTTTTTTTTGGTTGTTTCACATTAAGAGAAATGTGAACGTATAATTTGTATATCCTCCAAATTTTCTTGATCATCTTAATTATAAGGGAATCTCAATTTCAATGGTGATTATTTTATTTAAGTTATTATTTAATACTTCCTTTGGTGATTTTTATATATTCATTGCTATTTAACGAATGATTTACATTTATTTTTAAAAATTTGTTAATATTATTATAATTACTATTTTATTGATGTTGTGAATGTATAATTTTATAAGTTAACAATATTGTCTTGATGTTAATTAATATTATTTTATTTCAATTAAAAGCCTTTTTTTATCTTTGAAAACAGTAATATTTCAGTTTTGTTAATTTTAATTAATTCCGATGATTATTTACTTTATGTAAATTGTTTATATATTTAAGATATCTAATCTGTATGTACCTGTAATGGCTAATTGTGAAATATTATTAATGAAATATAATTAATAAAAAAAAATAATTGAGTGCCGTGATTTCAAAAATAAAGAAAGAAATATCTGGTCGCAAGTATTTAAAAAGATTTTTTTTTAAAATTTTTAATTTTTACAATACATTTTGACTTATTAAACACTATCTATGAATACGATGAATTTACTCGAATCATGATAAAAACGACAAGTCAGAAACATAATAAAAACGACAAGTCAGAAACATAATAAAAACGACAAGTCAGAAACATAATAAAAACGACAAGTCAGAAACATAATAAAAACGACAAGTCAGAAACATAATAAAAACATACTAAATTCTCAGGCTTTTTACAAAATTCACGTTTTCTGATAGACTCACTTTTATAGTAATTGGTTTAAATTGGCTAGGTTAGATTAATTAGGTTAGTTAGTTTAATTTTACAATCCGATAATGCCTACATTTATTATTGATGGTGTGTTTATTGGATTTGTTCTTTAATTATAGTATCGTACTAATATATAATAGTTTTTTAGAATCGTAGACTCGAGAGTATTTTTTTTTATTTTGAAATATGTATACTGTAGTTTAATGCGTAGATAAAATGTGTCAAATATCTGATATTATTATGGTGAAATTTCTAAATCGATGTTTTTAAATACTACCGATCGGATAATTTTTTTATAATTTTTGAAATTACAAAATTCAATTCTAGAGGAAAAAAATATTTTTTGTAAAAATTCGAGATAAATCATAATATTCTCAATATATGTCAGATCCAATTGGAAATCCTCGTAATAAGATAAATAATCAAATGATATTCCTGAACATGTTGCTTAATGGTCTTATTACGCCAATTATTCTATATCACTAAAGTATTAACTAATCATTAAAAAATTAATAAAAAAACTCGCCGTTTGTACGTCGGTCATACTTTTAACAAAAACAAAACCGCCAATACACAATTGACGATATTGAGATAAACGTACTTTTGTAGGATAATCATATATACCAATATTTAAAAGAAATTCTCTATTGTAAAACTGACACTATTTTCAAACACGTTGCCCTCTACTTTTCTTCAATTGTTTCAATTTTTAATCGAATAAAATAACTGTAAAATAATCGCACTTTTGTCATTTGACTAGATATTTAAAAAATAATTCTTATCTTGACGTGTCACGTTTTTTTTTTTTTTTTCTCTCTTTATTATGGCCTTCGCCAATTAGGCGTTATTAGCCATTACAAGTATATACAAATGAAATAATACAATTAACATAAATAAATAACCATGGTAATATTATTAATTAATATTAGTAAAAGTATTTGATTTTTGAAAAATAATTAACACATTAATTAACATACATTACATGACATAGTAAGAAGAAGAACATTTATATTGGAAAGTAAAAAATATACCAATTATAACTGAAGTATAAGTGAAGGATTGATTTAAAAAATATATAACTAAAATAAAAAAACAATGTAATATTTCAATTCATATAAAGTATTAATTGAATTTATTAGGAAAATTGCGTAAATATATATTATACTTTCACATTTCTCTTAATTTGAACAATATAGCATAACCAAGACGTGTCACGTTTACTGGTAAATCAACTGAACTCCTAGGTAAGTATCTACTTTCCACATTCAATAATAATTTAAGTCGATTAATAGTTAACTACTAACATTTATGTGTAAATTTTAAAATAAGAATTTTTATTGTCACTATGATTTAACATATAGTTTGACATGCGTACAATGTATACCATCAAACCGTATTTCTTTAATGTGAGACAGATAAAATATACAAGCAAATGCTTTTGTGTTCCCATGTTTGGACGATTGTGATGGAATTTGAAGAAGTTTGCCAATATATCTCAGCCGGGCAGAATATTCAATACAGCATCTGGACAGATTTTATGTGAGGGAAAAATGTTGCCACATTAATCTTTTTTTGAAATATGTTGCGCCTAATTCCAAAACCCCCTAAAATGGATTTGGGATAGTTAGAGTTAAATATGCAGTTTTGTAATTTTTTTTATCAGTTACATGCATAATACATTGTTCCTTCCAAAAGCCATTTAAATCCAATGATATTGCATGTTCTAAATCAGAGTTAATTTCAAAATACCCAAAAACAGATAGAGTATAAGTTGCTATTCACCCTAAAATGAAATCAGCCAATCGCAATGCTTGTCGATGATTACGTGATCTAAAATCCAGTAAAGCTGCCAGAACGATGTATATAGAAAAAAAAATACGTTACAGAATTGTCACTTTAATAAATACTGATGTAAAAACAAATATTTTGTACATTTGCTTTCAAATATTTGGCAGACACAGGAGTACATCATCTGGGACTGTGTGATTATGAATGATGCTCGCGAGATTATGATTGCGGGATTAGAAGGAATAGGTCATCGGATCCCTCAGAACGATGACCTATTAAGAAATGAAAGGAATCTCAGACATTTCCGGGAATTTTTGAGGTATGGGTCTCTCGCTGGGGATTGCTGGGTTGGAAGATACCGGGAAGTGCAGTGGCTGGAGAGACCTAACGGACCATTCTCCCTTGTATTTTTTGCGACCTGGACAGGATGAATTTCTGCCTGAATGTGACCGAGTTCTGCGACAGCAACACGTAAATGTGACGTCTACCCTCCCCTTTTGGGGGTGTATGATTTCTATAGCTCCTTTCTAGCCGCCTTCTGAATTTAATGTGATAACGAGTCTCACGTCAAATTGTACAGATATGGGTCTGGTACGATAATACCGGAGCCAACTTATGATATTATTATGATGATAATGTTAATAATGACTGAATAAAAAAATAAAAATGTAATTATGACGAATCGAAACGAGAGTAAACAACTCTCTAAACGATTCGGGATAGTGTGTAAATATATAAAAAAAAATGCTTTCAAAATATACGTTTTCATCTATAACTCAAAAATACGTTAAGTCGTTTTAAGGGGTTTTGGAATTAGGTGCTACATATATCTTTGAATCCGTGATGGGATAAATAATTAAAAATCCCTAAATGTAAAAGGATCATTATATATTATATCAGATATCAGTGTGCTTGTAATGCCAATGGACGGGCAGTGCCAGTATTGCTGTGCTAATAAAAGCAGTATTGCGTCAATGCTTCCAGAGTTGTAGGCCCGTCGGTATGGAACAAGACAACCAGATGAAAAAAGCTTAGTAAATTACTCGTGTAATAATTTATATAAATACCTATGTGGGGAGATGGTCTGTATGAAATGCTCGGTTGGTTTAGAGTCGTTTATTTGATCGGAGTTGGTGTTCGTTAGTGAGCGATCGGGCCAGACATAGGCGGCTGCTCTTTGCTGCAGCCTGCGTTCTCAATCCAGGTGTCGCTAGCGTCGTTCGTCAGAAAATCGTCGCCCCTACACCTATTTAATACAATTATATGCACACATTTTTTCCGTCTATAAATTTGATAATTAAATATGTGTGGGTATATTAAAATTTTTCATATTCAAAATTATTGACGGATTCGATGTTTGTTTTTGTTTATAATTTAATATTGAAATAATATTGTTTTCGAGTAATCTAGTTGAGGATGTTACGCACGGCAAAATAGTTTTTTTTATAAAGTCCTTGTGAATTTATTTGTTTGTGTATTGATCGAGTCCGTTAATGTGGGTAGAAAATAATTTATTAGCCATATATTCCGATGAATTTTGGGAGTAATACTATAATTTTTTTTTTCCATAATTTATATTGAGTAGTAAAATAGTAACGGAACGTGAATACGGTGGATGGATAACGCTGTAGGTGATACCTGAATAATACTTTAACAATTATTTCACAGTAATTTTGTATCGTTTTAATTTTGCACTATATTGATCTATATGGGTGTGAAGATCGGTCCCTTATCTTGGCGCAAAAAAACAGGTTGTAGGTCTTTGAAAATAAATTCTAACGCAAGATTTATGAATCAATACGTGACCTAACCGAAAAATGCAGGAGGTTATTTTAGATCTTGGAACTTTGAGAACGGTATTGCGTACGTGAATATGACGGCAGGGAGGTTGCAGTGGGCGAGATATGTAAAGAGTAGATTAGTTCTGTAACACGTACAAAGACTCCTTACACAATCTAACAGGTCTAAGAGTGAAACGAAGATTATGAAGTAGACGGATGGATAGTATCAAAATAGACCTGGATGAATGTGGTGATTGAGGTGGTGTCCGGAATATTATTCGCTCACAATCGTTCCCGCCCTCAATTGCTATTCCGTAATTCGTCGCCTGAAAAATTGACCACCAAATATATTCAAATAACATGTTTTTGATAAACGTTACTGCTTTCATTTATTCTGAATTTTATTATTTTGGCTTCTTTAATTTATAATGAATAGTTATTCATTGTATTCATTATATATTGATTCATGTATATTTTAATGATCGCTGTAATTTTACTTACCGTAGAAATGATAACGCGACTAGAAGTATCTGAGATACGGATTTACAGAATAATACTACAAATAATCTGGATGGATGGAGTGACGAGTGAATACGTTATGGTTCAGACGAATAAAGAAATATAAGTATATAAAAAAATTAAAATCCGAAAACTTGAATATCTCAGTCATGTAACGAGTCATCCAGAGAAGTATTAGATCTTGCACTCCATAATGCAGGGAAAGATTGCTGGAAGTCAGAGTACTAGAAGCAGTATAAAATCATGGTTGAAGAACCCAAGACAATGATTTGGCCAGTCTACTGTAGAGATTTTCCGGGCCGCAGTAAACAATGTGATGATAAACAATTTGACAGCCAACGTACGTTGAACGGATAGTTTACAACAAGAAAAATAAGAAGTATATTTTAAATTCTTCTTTTATAATAGCTCGGTTAGGTTCAAAGGGTCCGCCCTATCCCGGAATCGTTTTGAGAGTTGTTTACTCTCGTTTCGATTCCATTCAACAAAGCAACGCGTGCAATATTTTACAAAATCTTAAAAGATTTTTTTGGATTATATTTTTAAATTTAGAGCATTTATTTAAGTTCCGGCAGATTAGTTACTAAAACCTTATCGCTCTATCCCTTCATATTAACATTTTTCTTTTTCTTTAATTCATAGCATAATTATTATAGATGGTCATTATTATATTTTTATATGTGTTCGGTTAGATTATGTAAATTCATTAGAATGTTTCATTGTTATTTTAGGTGTTAAGATAAGTAGTGTCCGTTTTTGTCAAATTTAAAAATGCGCGCCATAAGTGAAACAAATTGGTGATAGTTATGCTTCTATCGAAAGACAATTTTCTGCTCTACAAGATAATTGTGTTTGCTCTTACGTTACATTTCATTTATTATTTAATTTAATTACGGGCCTTCAAAGTGGAATGTCAAGTAGACAAAAGCACGTTCGACACCTTCTGTTCGCGTTAAATCCAGAGAATAAAACTGCTGCTGCTGCTGCTGCAGTGGTATAGTTGTAATAATGAAGGAGAATATAATAGGTTTACCGGAAAATAATGTCGTTTTTTTAATAAAACAATTTGGTGCATTTAATGTATTTATTTATTAAAACTTAGTTCAAAATATAATTGCCATCGTTTGATATAACCTCCTTCCACCTCTCAGTCAATTTTTTAATACCACGTTCGTAAAATTCAGCTGGTTTCGATGTAAAATACTCAGGTATGCCTTTTGTGACATCCTCATAATTTTTGTATTCTTTTCCGTTTAAAAAGTGTTGCATTGACCGGAACAAATGGTAATCCGATGGAGCAAGATCCGGTGAATATGGTGGGTGACGTATAGTTGTCCAACCTAGGGCTTTAATTTTTTCTTTCGTAATTTTTGAGGTATGCGGTCATGCATTATCGTGCACTTTCTTTCTTCATGAAATGGCAACGCATAATATTTCGAATAAATTCCTCATTCGATACAAAGCTCTCCATTGTATATAGGGTTGTAAATTTTTTTGTTTAAAAGTCCTAGTACACTCCAGGTATACGTAGTCAGAGAAAACACAGAACACGTAAAAGTTCGACTGCCGAAGCACAACTGATCACTCAAAAGCGATAACAAAAAAAACGACATTCTTTTCCGGTACACCTAGTATTATTGACTAATATATTACAATTTTTTTTTGTTGTGTCCTCTTATTATTTTCTTCATTTATAAAAAAAGAACCCTGCTCATGTTAACACCCAATACGTTTTGATCCATATACCACATATTGTTGTGCTGCCTTTTTTTATAAATCATTATGTATATGGATATAGAAATAATAATGATACTTTTAGGAGAACACATTCTTATTGTGAGTAATGGAACGATTAAATGTATTAATATCAAAAAAGTAACATGTAGGTTCGAAAATTTGTCGCTAAAAATATCGTCGCTATAGCGTAGTTAGATAATGCACCTTTCTCGGTTTGGATTCAGGTTCGAATCCCGGTATTTTTCGATAAAAGTGATATTATATATATATCTTTATAATTAATATATTTAATTAATATTTAATGTACATATTTATTTAAAATACGTTTTTTTTGGTTTACTTGTGTCTTGGAAAAATTGTATGGCAAGAAATACGCAACTTTGTAATTTTGTAAGATTTATCATCTACTTATATACTTTTTTTTTTTAATATATAGAATTTATTAATACTAATATGGATAAAACTTTTATGACATATGCGCCTATCACACCAATGATTTTAACGCTAAGGACTGTAGCGTGTGAACATACTTTGTTGACCTTGGAACCTACGCACATTATTCATTCTCCTCAACTATAGGTTTGCAATTTAACGTTTATTAAAATTTTTTAGTGTTCTTAATTTCTTAACCATAACAAATTTTATACCCATAATTATTTAAAATAATTTTTGCTATGTACCCTAATCTTATAATAAGACTATCTATCAGGGTCACCAATGACCTATTCATAATCTGTACATGAAAAAAAAAAATTCCGTCACAAATGTATCATCTTATTATTAATAGTGAATACACGAATATACATTGTTAAGATTTAACAGAATCGAATAATAAATAAATAAATATTTTGTTTGCATACCAACTCGACAAAATCACCACGCGTCGGTCGAATCAAGCGGAGGACGCCTAGCGTTGACAGGTTGTTTACTGCGGATGTCACGTGACCTGTCAGCACGCCGGAATTACAGCCTCCGCCCCTGAAACCCGCCGCCTCTCTGCCCCACCGCCCCTCCGCATCCAGTCTACCTCCAAACATATTTGTATGCATAATGAATGCTGAAGGTGTGCTACATATGAATATCAGAAGCCTAAAGTAGTTGATAAGTTGACTGATTCGAAAAATGATTCGGTACTGGTTGGTACAAATGATCAAATGGGAAATAATTTTGTCAGCTAAATAAAAATTGTTACGAAGAACGTTAGATACCTGTCAAACTAGAATGTTTCAGGTAGTTCGAGGATTGTTTGTGTACTATGAATCGGTACGAAAAGATCTGGAAGCTTCTAGAATAACGAGTTATTGTTCGGGAGACCTACATGTGTACAGAATGTTTGAGCATTACACATGCTTCGGCTGGCAATCCTGAGTTTTATAAAACACGAAGTATGTACCTTCTAGTGCTGTGCGGGTACACCACAAAAATCCTAGAACGATAGAAATAATTGGATCGCCACAAGTGTCAAAACTAATAAAAACGCTCTCGGATACGGAATATCAACAGCGGGCGTACAAGATCTCGTTTTATCGGTTTAAGTGTCCGCACCGTCAATACAGCAGGCGGGAGAAACTGAGCAGATCGGATTGCAGTTGGGGAGATCGCCGCCAGACAAACAGGTTAGTGACTTTACCTGTATTACATTGTGGAATTATATATTATTTTTCGAAGGGTGTTTATACGAAGGCGGGTATTTCAAAAAATATATACAAACTTTGAAGGGCTATAAATTCAATGTTAAAATTTTTCAAATAAAATAACATTTTAAGGAGCGTGTAGGTAAGCGTGTACATTTGATCAGTAACAAATTTGCAATCATCAGGTCAACAAAATAGACCAATGTTACAATATTTAACTACGATATCACACACGTGTGTACGATGTTACAATTTGAAAATTATTTAAAACATGGGTGAAAATTTTGATTTCTTGAAAAACGAAATATATCTGTAACATGAGTCGAATTAAAGTTTCTTTGGAAGATGAATAAAATGAGATGTGATAAATTTGGAACATTGGTCAAATTACAGGTTCTTTGGAAGATATATCAAATTATATGTGACAAATTTGGAACACGAGTCAAATTACAGGTTTCTTGGGAAATGTGATAAATTTGGAACACGGATCAAATTGTGATTAATTAGAACTAAGATGACAAATTATAATAATTAATTATTACAATGGTATAATTGCTTATTTTGGTACTCACAAATCAAACAAGAGCAATAAGTACAAATTAAGGTTTGCTGGATGTAAAAGCATGGTTTACTCTCGTAACTGACATCGGAGTATTTATCCTTTCATAGCCGAGGCGCATCTCACATTTTCAAAAACAAATAGGTTATTCGGGAATTTTTTAGAAATTTTAAAATAAATTTAGTCCATAAAACTGAAATTTCTTAGAAGTTTAATGTAATATTATAATACGACCAAAATGCTCCGAGTTGGCAAGTTTGCTTTATATTTCAAAAATTATTTTAACTTTAGATTTATTGCATTCAATGCCATTTAACTCTCTTCCGCACAGCTGTGTTAGTTTGGCTTAAGACGTCTTCTAATGCTTTAACAACCTTTATTATAAATTTTGTTTAAATATTCTGAATTTATTGAATCCGAAAATATTTTATCGCGATGTACTCTAAGACGAATATTTTTGACTTATTTTGTAGCGCACCATTTCCCTATATGGGATAAAATCAGACAGTTAGAGTAACTCTGAGTATCCTTACGAAACATTAAATTATTATTAAATTCTAGTTTATTTTTAATTATAGAAATATTTATGTCATAAATAACCCAATCCTCTTAGCATTTTCATTTCATTTAATTTTTTTCGTATCAGTTCTTACTTATTCATCATTTTAAAGTTTTGTTTTTATCCTGAATGTGATATCATAGGCATCGAAACATGTAGAATAATGAATAAATAGTGGTTTAAATAAAGTTGTTTGTATAATTATTAATATAAAACGAGGACACAAAGTAATTTTGCAAATATTGAAGAAGTGAAAATTATTAATTTTAATGCACACTAATTGATCCATAACATAAAAAGTCAATTATCTTAACCTCTGTCATGGTAGGATGGATAATTTATAAAGTTTAACATTAGATTTAGTGTTAATTATTTTAAAATTTATAAATAATATAATTTTATACCTTATTGCTTATAAGTACAATTATAACGCCGTTTTGTTTTTCAAAAGTGTGGCTTGTCTCTAAAAGTTGCTTAGAAATTCAGAAAAAAATATTATAAATGAGGCATCTTAAGTTATTAAGTTAAGCGGGAACGTAGGAGAATGGATAATGTTTCGATTGTAAACGAATTGAACATTGATCAGCGTCAACCCTTAACCGTACTGTACACTTTTATGCTGACCTGCGTCCAGTGTTGAATAAAACTTTCTTTTTTTGCTTCCCAGAGTTCCCTATCTCTTATTACTTTTTACCAATTTTACCCAACTTCCTCATTTTGACCATTTGCGTCATAAAGGCAAAAGGCTACCATAATATAGCAGACCATCCGAGCAATGCGCAGCGAGAATGTTTTAGCGAATGTGTAGTTTTCGATCTTGTAGAAATGTATTGTGATGATTCCGCTTTAAGTGTACATACTTCTCTGGAGTTGGATGAATCGAATGCCGCAGAAAATAATTGATGTTGGTCTGCGACCCCTTTTTTGTTGATGAGAGGTTCTGCCAAAGAAGCTGCGATAAATGGCCTGATTGCCAATCAACTTTAATTTAAATGTTAATTTTCAAAATTTATCAGACGATTACGAATTTATGTCGGGAAAACCGTAATATGTTTATTAAATAATAAACCTTTATATTTCGTTCGCTTTGATGATAAATTAATAAAGATGAAAACGTAATTTTCGTAGATCGTTGCTCAATTATATCACGTAACACAATTATTATTTTGTTTGAAGTATTTTGACATCTCATAAATATTATATATTTATTTATTAAATTCATACTTACGTACACGTAAATATTACATCAATATCATATATGGTAAACGTAATGTAGTGGCGAGAGGTGTTTTTTTTAAAATCCGTTATTTATCTATTTATTATAAATTGAAGATGGCGGTGTGCATACACATACCGCCATATGAAAATGTTGATAAGGATATCATTTCAGATGTGACAGCCTAAACCGAAGAATGAAAAAAAAATGCAAAAAAAAAATTAACATATCTTGAGGAAAGGATGCTGTACTGAATAAGTATTATAAATAACATAGATGACTTTAAAAAAGTTAATATTTTAACCATTTATATTACTCTTGCGAAAAAACCTAGTTTGTCATGGGACTTCTCTTTCTATTGCTGATAGACTAACTGGCAACTCCTCATCTTCCAGCAATAAAAAGGTCCCGGCTTCTAATCCTAGTGGCAGCGCAATATTTTTCCATAAAGATATCTCCTTGACATTTCTACAGATACGTATTTTCTTTGGTTCAGTTAGTTACCAAATATCAATTTGTGCTGAAAAATCGCAACAACCTCAATGAAAATAAATTATATATATATATATATATATATTTTTAAAATAAATAAATATACTTATTGGTTAATGAAATTTATCTAAGAAGACAAAGAAATGGGACTTAATTGTACTTGTAAAATGAAACTAATATAAGTGAATGCTACGTATAAAAAAACATCTTATGCTATTTTGTGGAAGTTAGTAATTTAATTTGAAAATTAGTTGTAAAATACCAATCGATAAACATAGTGAACGTCAAATCATTTTGGCGGCTATTTACTAGATTTTGGGAAATATTTTTGTACGGTGATTAATTATAACAAATAAAAATGTGTTCAATTTACATAACACATTACTTAAATTACTCTTGCTGTTGCTAATATTATATCTTTTGATACCGAGCGGTTTCGGAATGAACCGGTTTTTTTTTCACGGTAAACCGGTTGGTATCATAAATAAAAGAATAGGCGATAAGTAAAAAGTTTAATGTAGTTCAATACTTAGAATATTTATCTGTGAAGTTATTGCCTCATCATATAATAAAACTATTAATGGGCTTTTTTTATTTTCCGTAGATACATAATTGACATTTTAAAAGGAGAAAAAATTTCAATATTGAGTAACACAAGTAAACATCATTTATATTAATTACTAAACGAGTTTTACTTAGAAAGGAATTAAATAAAATAAAAATATATAATTCCATAAATAAAGCGTACAGGGCATGTACACATTCTCTTATTTGTTATTAATTGAATTTAATCTTGAAAATGAAGTAATTCAATGAAAAACCCCACTTTTACGAGTTTTACGAATTTTTCTTCCGATATAGCACATTTTAAATTTTAGATAAAATATATTTATTATTATAAATTGTTGCCAGCCACCGAAAATGTGTGATTATAAAAGTTTCATAGATCGTATAAATTTGAAGTCGCATCCTACATAAAATTTTATTTCGCTTATCATAAAATGACGACACAAACATAGCGGTTGACAATGATAAAAGAGGCGACCTTATACGGTTAGATTTATGCAAACGTATTTTTGACGATATCTTTTCAAAATATTGAAATGTCACTCTTGTCAAAATTTTTGTTGGTATCAACTAAAATTTAATATATTAGTGTATTAAAAATTCTACCTTCTTAGATAATTATCAAGCGGAGTAACAAAACTAAAGAATACTAATAATGGGCATGATTGAAGTTCTGCGATGAGCAAATTGTGAACCTCTGGTAGATATGTTAAATTAGTACAAATAAACTTATTCTGCATAGCTATTTAAAAACTGATTAACTGAGTACGAATAACGAAAATCAATAATAAAAAAGCGAATAATTTTGGAATTAAGCTAAAAATTTTCACTGACGTAAGCACTAATATTAAACATTATCTCTAGAGAAAAAAAAACTAAATGAAAAGAAGTAGCCCAAGGTGTTTCATGTGCCTAATTTCATTATAATCTTCCACCAATATCAGGGAGGCCGGTGGAGTAAATTGATTATGTAATTTAAAAAAAAAACTAAATCATACAACACTAAAAATTAAAGATAACAGTTATGACGCAAAAGCCTCTATATATATATATATATATATATGTATATATTTTTTTTTATTGGATTGGCATTGAATTTTGAATTGGCAATATCGTAAATATATGTATTTTTACTCAATAAGTGGTTATAAAAACAAAGTTAAAAATTAAAATAATTATTTAATCTTCTAAATACTAAGCCCGTATTCTATTCATAATTTTTATGTTCATGAAAAACATATTTTTGTCGTATGTATAATCTGTACGTCGCTTTAGATAAAATATGCAGTTGCATAATATATAAAAAAATAAAAACAAGTAACCAAGTATTTGGTGAAGTGTTTGTGTTTTTTTTTTTAATGCTATTTTCCAGGTGTTTTTTTTTTGTGACAAAAAATTATACTATTTGATAGCATTTTTTCTATTTTCTAACTATTTTTTTGTGCCAAAAAATGACATTCTATTCGATAGAATTTTTTCTGCTCTAAATTGTCAGTGTTGTTGTTTTCCTATATTTTATAGTTTTTATTAATTTTTGGGCTTAAATAATAGCGTATCAATTAGAGAAAAACGACAGTTCACCTTTATTCAAGATCCCAATGGTTCTAAATGAAAATTCTGTCGCATCCATACTACAGTTCCGACCTTGCTCCTTCAGAATATCATTTTTTTAAGTTGCTCTCTAGTCAAATGCGTGTTTTTTTAAAAATAAACACGGAGTTATACAAATTAAATAATAAATAAATAAATGCATGGCGTTACTTTCAATAACGACGGTGGCCTCAGAAATCGGCTCGGTAACTATTTCTATACCAGACCAGCCGATTATTGTAGAAAAGGCATTGACAAATTGTTTAAAAGATGCGATGAAGTCCTAAATAATAACGGAGAATATATCATAGACTAAAATGTTGTAATTTTTGCTAAAAACTTTCCCGTTTGAACACATTTCTTCATCCATTTTAATTGGTATAATACACAAAACTTTCTTACTTGATTGAAGATCAATTTGAAACGTATTAGGTTGGTAAATTTCTTAGAAAAATTTCATTCCAACAATATTTTCAGTAATTTTCTTGAAAATGTAGTCTAGAAAGAAATGTGGTCAAAGAATAACAAATACGGTATTTAACAATATTTTGATTACGATTTTTTCTTTTGTGCCATATTAATATGTGCATAATTACTATTGTGCATTGTGTGTGTTGAAAAGTTGGCATGAATCAGCTAATGTTTTGACAAATATTGAGATAAGGGGACTTGTATAACTAATATATGTTTAAACATATTGGCACAGAAAAAATAATTGCCGTAAAATAAAAAAAAAAAAACGTTCTCATTTTACGTTATTCATTAATAGCAATCGCAACAAAAATATTTCAGGCTTATTTCGTAACGATACATAATTTGTATTATCACAAAATAAGTGCAGTTGGATAAATTGCTGTTGAGGTATTTAGATTTTATTATTTGATGCCGACCGGTTTCAGAATTTTTTGCTAGAGTAGAGCAAAACCCAGCCGAGTTTTATAGTTTCAGAAAAATAATTAACATAATAATAATTAATCTGCAAAGTGTTCAAATGGAGATACATGTGATTTAAAAGACCACGAAATTTTATATATTTATGTATTAACTTCATTATAATTATATTACACTTCTATTAATATATCCCTGCACATTACAAGTGAATACAAAATAATTAATTATGAAAGTATTGAAGTAATTAACACGAAATATGAAATTTTTCTGTTACTGTGCAACTCAATTATATATTATTAATCTTAAAGTTTTCAAATATTTATATGTATTGATGTTTATATTAGAATGGTTTATTATTGACAAAATTAATGTAATAAATATAAATATATAAATACAACAAATAGGAAACTTTATAAATATAAATATAGAAATTTAATAAATTGCACCGATTTTTCACTTCTATCCTATAAGCAATATATATAATAATAAATGCAGACTATTTCAATGAAGCGAATAGAGCGTACGGTGGCGTTGAGGTCGGGATGAGTACGCTAAACCGGAAACCTAATATATTATGAAAGAGAGCAAAATTCAGGAGCATTGAAAAACCACGAGCGTCGAAAAGCCAGCAACGTCTTCATAAAAATAGGAATATGTTTTTGATGTTTGAATTTGTAACTGTTAGATAATTTAACATTAACTAGATCATATTTTTATTTAATCACTTGTATTTTATTTTATAATGGCAACTGGTTTCAGATCGAATCAGAAATTGGTTGGCATTAAAACACAAGTTCTTTCTGTTATTTATTTGAATTATTTACACGGCATATTTTATTAATTTTAAACTGAAAGAAACATTGTAAAGGATGTTTTTTAGAAGATTGTTTTTCGAATTGACAAGACTTTTTCCAGCGACAGCCAATTTGATAGCTACAGCTGATTTGTGCTCAGTTTGGTTTGCCTTTCACCATGAATAAGCCAGAACAACACTTGCATATTGTGCTAATTTATTTATAAAATCGTGGCTCTGTTCACGAAACTTGCCGTGTGCTACGTCCATTTTACGGTCGACATAATCGTCTATCCAAGCAATTAATTCGAATAATTATACAAGTAATTCGAATAACTATGAATCATTTTCGCACCACGCATTGATATTACGCATCCGCAGAAACGTCGTACAGTGCGCACTGAAGAAGCTGTTGCTGCAGAGGAGCATAGTATTGAGGAGATCCCGTATGAGTCGATTCTCCATCGTGCACAGCAATTGGAGCTATGTCCATCCACTTTATGGTAGATTTTGGGAAAAAAATCTTGGTTTACGAGCTTACAAGATTCAGCTCGTGCAAAAATTGAAGCCGCGTGATATATTGTGTTATTTAACATCTTTGGATTATTTTCTGTAGGGATATGTGAAGTGACTAGTCTACGCTAATAAATAAGAAACGATAAACGACTTGAAAACCAGCATATGTCGCGTTATTGCCAATAAAATGCAAGGCAGGAAGGTGTTATTACTAAAGATTAATGAACTTTTAAAATAATGTGGTGACACCTGCATTATTAATGTTTCATATTTTATACAAATGCTGTTATTATTTAAATATTTTTTTTTATAATTTTTGTTTATGATCTAATAATATTAAAAAAATTATGGTTATCTGATTAAAATTCTTTCTCTCTTAATACAGGCCTAACTAACCTTAAACAAGAGAGATGAGAAAAGTAAAAAATATATGTAATTGTAATTTGTATTATACAATAATAAGATTCACTTAATCATTAAAAATAAATAATATCTTATAGTTTGATAGTAAAATACATACACGGTAATACATAATTCTTTACCCAGTGTTATCATGTAAATAAAATTTTGTATGTTTTTTGGAGATTTTCTCAATCGAAAAATCACGTTTACCCGAGGGGAAAATAAAGTTTTTCAGATTTATTCTGGGATTATTTTAGAAAGATCTAGTCGCCCACCCTTTTATTGAGGGTATTTTTAAAACCTATTATCCTGTGTGGCGTCGCGCGCCCCACCCGACTTCCTCGCGGCGCCGGCGTCTTGGCTCGTTAGGGGCGCCGAACTAGTGAAGCCTTCACCCCCCAACCCGCGATTAACCCCGGCCAACACTCTCTCCCCGCCTCCTCTGACAAGCTTTCTTGATTGAATTTTAATTGTATCGTTAGATTTAAGATCGGAGTACGAGTACTTTAAAAATAAAAGGTAATAATATTAATATTAGATTACATTGATGACTTCAGTACTACATTTACATTGTTATTGCATAAATTATTTATTTAAAATAAATTAATATTTATAATCAAGGGTGTGTACTAAATTAAAAAAAGCTATGCATCTACTAGAAATCTCGGGAAATAAATATAATATTGTATATGTAGTCCATGTGTTATGAACGTACAGTATAATTACGCAGAATGCTTCTATGGTTCATACATAGCACGTGTATGGATTTTAGTGAACTTTACTTCATTTGGCTCCCACTGCGCAGGTTGTGATGGATTATACTATAAATAATGTAGTCAATTTGTAATCTTTCGTTCTAACCAATCCATATAAAAATGCTACGTAATTGAATACTCAGCTTATTAAAGCAGTAATCTCGTAAAGTACCTACTCTAAATCTATTTAAATTTTAGAAAATATGGTGTCTGCGCGAGAATCGCATTTTAAAAACAATTTTGAGCACCAGTTTTGACAACCAAATTGATAATTGAAAGTATTGAAAAGTTTTATGTAAATATTTCAATAGATTCAACTTATATACACTGAATCTGGAAATATGTCTATATAATCTTAGTTTTTTCTTCCTGTCAATTTATGACAAGGTTTTAAATATTAATATTGATTATGTTTTTTGTTATAGGGGTTTCAAAAATTCCTGTATTCTAAATAAAAGTGGATGTGCAGTTAGGAAATTGGTTAATATTTATATCGTAAATAATTCATTATCATTATTTTTAATCACTGTGTAATTCACTAACTTTAGAAAAACTTTTTCCTTCACCATGATGATAAAAAACTAATTACTATTAAATGTCAAATTATTGCTACGATAATTTAGTATCCAACTAAAATTATTAAAATAATGATAGAACGATGTGTAAAAATAAAAATAAAATTTTTTAAGATAGGACTTGTGGTTAAAGTTAGTTGGTTATTTATGATATTTTAGTTAAATTTATTAGCTTTACTTAATTCTAATAAATCAAACAATTCTAAATTATTCTATTTAAGACAAAACCACAATTTTTTATCAAAAGTATGATAATTTTTTTATTTGAAAATTCTGAAATTATTATTTAAAGATCTTAAATGCCCTTGGAATCAAATAATTCCTGTATTTATAAACTTAGTTGTAAAGATTGTACTGCTTTTTGTATTTAAAAAATAAGACGAAATTTTTACATGACTTTTTAGTACTCATTTATCAATAAAATATTTAATCAGAACATGTTTGCTGTTAAATATTAAAAATCACATTCAATTGAAAGATAATTTATCTTAAATTTACAAGAGTTCTGTATTACAATATATTTTCTATTAAAATGACTTAAAAATGATACTTCCATTTTGCCTCAAGATACCGGTTGAACTAGTGTTCAATATTCAACTCATATGTATGATTAACAGCATAATTTAAGTCATTAGTATGTGCCTAATGCACGCTACTAAATATAATGCACTACTCGATTATTGTAGTGACTACTATGAAGCTTGAAGGCTATCTCTTTCCCATCCCCAAGTGGGGTACGATGAACGACCAAAAAATATTTTAAATATAATAAATTGAGTGATTAATTTTTCAATTTAAGCTAAGCTATAAAATAACTAATCATCATGAGAATATAAATTTATTGCTCGTCGGTGGTACCAGAATATTATACAAAACAATTCGCCTAATATATTTTTTATAATAATCACATTTTTGAATCATTAAAAATATTCCCTTTTCTAAAAAATGCAGGTGCATACTTTGAACAAATGGCACGAAAATATTTTTAGGATTTTTCAATCTAAGTTAAGCGTTTCTGGTTTAAAAAATTAGATTAACTTGGTGTAATATTAATATTATATATACATGTAATGAGTGATTGTGTTGTTATTATATCAAATAAACACTTGATTTATAATATTTACAATGTTAATTTAACAAATGTAACTGCATTACGATAAGATAATTTAATTAATAAAAAAAAATCTTAATTTTTTTCTATTATCTTCATCGAAAAATATATATCAAAAGGATCTTATTTTTCAAAAAAATGTTAACATAATTAACTATAGGAAATCATATATTTAAAAATCCTGCGATGTACAAAATCCTTCAATTATTAAAAAAACATTTCCACAAACCACTGTACTACAGTCTGGTCGAGAAGTACTTAAACTTAAGTGGAAAGGTTTTCTGCATATCTGAAGAAGTACCTACTTTGCAGGCACTCGATTTTGAATGGAAATTTTATATTTCCCGCTGATAGAAAATTTTCTGCAGAGCGCGTGTACAGCCCTCGCCATCCATTCTCCCCTAAATAGGTTCACATAAATATGTATGTAATAAGGATAAAAAAGGTAAGATTTAGAATGAATTGTATCTATTATTTATTGTACTTTTACAGATCTTTCATTCATTTTTTTTTACCCGATATTACATCCAGTTTTCTTTGACAAAACATATTTCTAAAATTTACGAAGGGTTGTTCTCAATGTAATATTTCAAAGAATTTTTAAATTATAAGTTCTGATAGTAAAGCATTCCGAAGCCGAGAAATGGAAGAAACGCCGGCTTGTACAAAATATTATTTTTACAATTATTGTAAAATGTTGTTCCTACATATTATTTTTTTACATAGTGCATTAAGTAGACACAATGTACATACTTCTACTTTTGTTTAAATTAATGATGCCAAAATTAAACAAATATATTTTTAAGAAAAGTATTAATGTGAAGTTGCAATTTTTAAGAACATACTTGTAGTTTTGTGGTATTTTAATACAAATTAAATGTATCAATTAGAAATATATAAACAATTCATCAAAAAAATATTATGGTTGCCACCGGGATTTGAACCAAGAACTTTTCTTTTCTGGGGAAACGCAATAACCATTAAACCATATCAACCTAGAAAGTTAACGATACATTTTTGAACCTATATGTTACAGTTCTTTTTTTTCTTTTTCAAATTGATACATCTATTATTACATTTATAAGCAATCCACTTTATTTACGAGCTTGACATGATGTTGCACAGGAGTTCCTGGTTCGAATCTCGGTGGCAAACTAAATATTTCTTCGATTAATTGATTATATCTTTCTAATTGATACATTTAATTAGTGTATCAAAATATATTATGTATTTTATATATATTTATAGCTTCATTTAAGTGCACTAATTTCAACTTTATTCTTATGACATATTATAGGTATATTATATTCTATAAAAAAGAAATTAACGATGATATAATATTTTTTATTTATTATCTTAGTTTAATAACCACAATTGAGTTTAAAAAACATCTACCGGTTTCAGAATTTGCTAATCATTTGATAGAAAATAGTCATGGTTTTGATAAAAAATTGGGATTGTCAATTTTGCATATAAACGGTGTAGGTCACAAATTAAATAATTTGGAATCGTTGGAGATAAATAAAGCATGTAAAAGTAATCAGGAAATTCTAAACAGCCAACTAAATTTAACTACGAGTCCTATTCTAAAATTTTTTCCTAAAAATTATTCGACTAAATTTGTATTGAGCAGCAATTTGAGTTAGGTACTAAATTTACTTTTTAAATAATAGTTGTTTTTAAAAATTTAAAAATAGATTCTGGATAAATAGAAAAACAATGCTATATTTTTAGTTAGTTTTGACATATCCTGAAGAAGGAAAAGGTGTTTTCCGAAACCGGTAGATGTTTTTTAAACTCAATTGTGGTTATTAAACTAAGATAATAAATAAAAAATATGAATCTTAACCACCAAGTTAATATTGCTAATTTTAAAAGGATGATATAATAATTTAATAACCTTGTATTGATTAGGAATTGAGTAATTAAAAAAAATCTTAAACCTTCAGAACTTAATATTTTTTAAATGTTTAGAAGTATTTTTAATACATATATATTTTGAATACCTATATTTATTTAATGTATTTATTTGGTTAATTTAAAAAAGCGTTTGACATAATTTTTCCAGATTAAAACTGTAAATAGAGAATTTATTGAGAATAAAACACCTTCTATTAAAATCAATAGATATAAATATATATTTTAATACTTGCGAACCGTCAATTATTTTTTTAATCCCTTTCCGTACCGGCTACAAGAATCAGAGAGATTTTAGCTATGTGAGAAAATATGCTTTTTTACTTTTTTCTCTAGATCAAATATTAACGGAGTTACGAAAGTATTTGGTATTAGACTGATTAATAAACTTAGCTGAGATTTTCACCAGGTCAATGAACTGTCAACTGAAAATAATGGTTGATATTTGATAAGAACTACAAAAGTAATCGTGTTCTTAAAAAAGTTAAATCCCATGTACTTGTACATATACACATAGAACATTTTAATGGAGGGTAGTTTCATGGTTATGATTGACGAAAGTGCATTGAAATTTTGCAGAAATTGCATCGCGAATAGGAAAAATCTACCTAGTATATGATATGGACCGGAATCAGAGTTAAATAATGAAGTTGGTTTCGATGAAGCTTAGATCTCAGTGCATTCTGAACCCTGATTTAACTTACTCTAAGAGAACGTCTCAAAATTTAGTCTATTCCTCAATACTATGTAGCATGCGTACTCGTATACGATCTTAAATCATCTTGTTAGTAACATAATGAAATTATATCAATTTATAAGGCAGCACGGTACTAATTATTTAAATTAATTAGTAATAACATATCAGTGCAAACTAAATTGGCAAATACAATACAAGTGAAAATGTTTTAGGCCAGGGACGAATCATCTTTTCAGTGTCTCTCAAAATAATTAATCAGAGAGACGTTTTATTAAAACTAGCTCAATCGGTAAGTAATGTTTTATACCTTTAAGATTTTTCTTGTTCTTTCCTTCATGTTATTATTGACATACAGTGACCTTAATCAGATGAGATTTGGTTCTTAATACTCCACTACAAGTCTTAGTCCTGGATCGCTCTCACAGTTTACTGGTCGCTCCAGTCAGATGCAATGTATCTATCTACCTTTGTGACACTCTTCTTCGGCCCAAGATTGTATCCAGGATAATCTTCTTTCTAGGCTGTTACTTTGACACGTATGTGGCCAAAAAATTAAATCATCTAGACGAGGTACGGTAGAGAATGGTCTACTCTGTTCTTGGTGCCAGGTGGGCGCTTTAGTGTGCCGCGCACTGGCGCTCGTGGTGACGTCATGGTGCTAGTTTGGTTTTATATTGGTAGACGTCACTCTGTATCCAGCGCACCATACTATATTATATATAATATTTTATGAAGTTTTGCTTTTATTAGAGAAATTACGGGCATTAATCACGTGAGCTACCGTTCTGGAGTAGATATTTTTATACATTTATATATATATATATATATATATATATATAAGCGCCATTGCAACACAGATTAAATATGCTGGTCCATTTAAAATTTCTCTTATTGCTGTGTCCACGGCATGTGAAACAAATATCTGCGCTCTTTTAGGCTTCTGTGTTTCTGAACGATGTGTCTGACTATTCATTTATCCAACATTTACTTCGTAAGGTGTAATCATTAAAAAAGCCAAAATCCCAAACAATTATCTTTATTTATTTTAATGCCACGGTATTTAAAATAAGTAATGATTTATTTATTTATTTACCATTGTATATTTTTATTTATTTACATTACGTTTCTTAAGGTTGCCGACCCCGGTCCAGGTTTGCGCCTGAATACGGGTGCTTCTGCTATTGATACGTTTGTTTGTCCTTTTGATGTATCAAAATTCAAAGAGCCTTTGTATCAAACTGGAAATTGCTTTTGGAGATATGATCTCTAGATTTTGTGGTAATAAGATAAAATTACAGTCAAATTCTTACCCTTCGTTGGGATATATTGTTAAAAAATAATAACATTCATTTTATAGGGTTGGTGTTTATAGGGTTAGCATTTTTTAACATTTTTAAATACTCTGAAATTATAATAAAATACCAGAACGTAATATAATGATCAGCTTAAACTGATTATATAATAAATAATAACCTAACCTAACCTAACAAAATTTACTGACGCCGTGCCAGTCGTGTGATTGGTAGTGAACTTTGACAAAAGTACATTTTTACTATAGTATCTAATTTTTTATCATTACCCGTGGTAAAAAACGATTATGGGTTGTTTGTATAAAAGAGTAGCAAGGCGATTAATCATAAAATATTAGAGAATATTTAAATATTAAGCATCGGAAAAATATAGAATTTTATGTTTTTGCTATGGTTTTATTCATCACTACGATCGTGTCACTTTGCTGTCAAAAAATCTTCGGTCTATGTGCTAATATAAATTCTACAGTGAGATCATAGTTGAACAATTTATCATCACGAAAATGCAGTATATTGAATGATTTATTGACGTGTACTGCAATTTTTAAAATATCAATGTGACGGATGACTTTTGAAACAGCTATAAAGAATCCACCAATTTTACCTAACGATTTACGGTATTTACCATCCGATATTGAATGGTAAAATTAATTTACTATTAAATGTACTTTCATAATTGAATTAACTGAATTAATTGAATTGAAAAAAATTACTAATGTAATTTTTTTTATCAACGATCGAAGAATCCGTTTTTTTATACTTTGTGGAGTAATAGACCTACGTCTTTCCCTTTCACCGGCTATACAGTGTAGAACATGAGATCCGCGGGTTCTTTTACCTTGAGCACACATACCCATCTCATTTTTGTCACATTATGCCTTCATCCTGAACTGGGAAAAAATTATAATAATACCTGGAGATGATAAATAAAAGATGTTAGTCATTAATAAAAGTAAGACATCTAATCAAGAAAAACACAAGACTACAAAAAATAAAACAAAACAAAATCCAGACGACAAATCCTCATCTCGTCGGGTTGGGCGCGAGTTCGACGTCCTTCTTGTATGGGACACCATGATGTCTTGGCATCACATTACGTTTGACCCACAGCATCCAGGCCGACGCCATCAGATTCGTAGACGAGCTTTGTTGTAGATCATCACGATAAAAATTGTCGCCTTCAGTGAGGCGACAAACTCCAAGGTAAATCCAATGTAGAAATTAAAGTTAAAACCCGAGGTGTGCACCAGAGGCATAAATCAGAGGCAAGGCTAGAGGAAAAAGACCTGAGGGAAACGTCTTGTTTACTGTAAAGATTATTTACCATGCGATTAGATTAACAAGTTAATATTAAATTATGCACTAGCAATTGAACAATCAAAAATACTTACCCTCTGGGTATAATGAATCACACACAGCTATATTTTAGTCTGACAGCTTCAGCGATGATTTGAAAATGAAACGTTGATCGCAACCGTTTTTATAAGCTGAGACACTGAATGTGATACCAACTTGAGGGTAACTATTTGTGAAATATTAAGGTGCTTGACAAAAATAAGTGACAGGGCAAATTTTGTACGTGACCTCCATTTATAATGTCACAACTTTTATATATATATATTTTTTTACTGAAGTTACTTTTTTACTATTGTAAAAATTTACCACTGATCACGCAACTGGCCCTAAGAAAACATTTCTTAGTTATTTATACTGCTCAAAATATTATCACGCTCTGACTATTAACTACTTAAAACTTTTTAACCAAAAATAAAAATATAGAAAAAATTTAATAAAATCTTTATAAAATTTTGATTCGTTAATATACACGTAAAACGTTAGACCTTTGAATTTTGGGTAAAATTGATTAATTATGTAGGTAATACATATTTATGATAATGTCTAAAATAAAATGAGGACAAAAACGGTTATGTTTGTAGATGTTTTAAACTAAATTTTATAAAAATCAGGCTTATTTACTGCATCATTTTATTAATGATGTATTCATTCCTTCTCCTTTCTGTCTAGCTAATATTCTCAGTTATATATCAGGTTAATTTATTTTGATCGACTTGACAGCGGATTTGTGGCCAGTCCCAGGAATGACATAGGAGGTTAGACATAGAGACGATCGGGGTAACTGCGTGGCCCAGAGGTAGTATGATAAATTTCCGTTGATTTGAAATATTAAAATCACATCGATGTGATGAAATTTGGTCTATAATTTTTTTTTTGTCATCACAAATGATAACTTTTGCAAGAAATAACTGATAACGCATTCATGATAACTTTTGCAAGAAATAACTGAACGATCTTTTACAAATATGAATTGTTACATTTCGTAATAATCTTACTCAAATGTCAAGACCTCACTGAGCTAAATAATACATAAGTATATTCACACAATGGTGACCAGGTAACTATACTGACAATTAGATACATAGTAACTGCACACACAATAGGTGCACACGCAGATAACGGCACACAGAGTAATAAAATATTATATAAATTAATATAAGTTAACTCACGATAGCTTACATTCCTTTAAGATATGTTACATTATAGTTTAATTCTCCATTAGATAGAATCACTGATGTGCGAAATATATATATATATATATATATATATAAAATTACCTAAATGCGAAAATTTTTTAATAAATTTGGTCATAACTGGCAGGTCAGCATAACTAATTTTAGACCATATCATATAGCACGGTCATACACTGTTACTTTTTAATACAATATAAGGCATCTGCCGTTTATTTTTCACTATGTTTTTTTTTATGATACTACATACTGTTTACACATATAAATAAATAAATAAATAAATTTGGTTATATAATACAAAATCACGGCAGTAGAGTAATAATCTGACTGTGTACACTTGGTTTTTTCATAGTTACCATATGTGCTTTTGTTTGGTGTTCAGATGTCATAGATTTTCCGACACCGACCTCCTCGATTTCCGGCTATAGCTTTTGTCATTTACGAAATGTATAATCTTTATTTGAAAAACAGCCTATTTTGCAATGCGATTGCCCGCAAAAATTGTTGCACATAACATACAAAATTACTAGCGTGAAAGGCGTTTAATGACTTCTCAATCTGATCTTCAGTCACGGAGAGCTACGGGGACGTGATAAAGGATCCGATCAGACGAAGGTAGGTCGAGCAATCCTTTTGCTCAGATCGCATTTTTCAATCCACGTTTTCTTAATTGGTTTATCCTTCATTCTCGAGCCTTTTTGCTTTATTTGAAATCCCCCATATATTTTATTCCCTTCGGTCAGATTTAAAAAAAACAAACTATATTCTTTGGTTGTTATATATTGGTACATAGCATTGCACATATGTAAAGTGCATAACTATAAACCCTTGCAAAGTATTAAGATATGTATTAAAATTTCTGTAATAGTATCAATTTTTTGACCAATGAAGAAGAAATGTAACAAATATAAATACTGCAAAATAAAGCTTTAAGAATACTATTGATAAAAAATAGATATACTTAATACTGAAATATTATAATATGATGAACTTTAAATAGAAAACATATTTCAGTGCTATGGTGTTTATTTTTGAAATCCTCACTAAACAAATACCGGCAGAATTTATAATAAAAAATGATGCAAATCAGTGTGATGAAGATTTTATATGAAATGCCATATGATATAATAAAGAAGGAGAAATTATATTTATTCATAATTAAACTAAGCAAATATGTGCAAGGTAAGTTGTAATGAAAAGGGAATTATTGATATTATTTATACTTATAGATACACTAGATTAAGAATAGCTAAAAATATTTTAAGAATTTTTTTAAATATGAAAATTGGTAATGGGGTAATACTCAATATTTTCAATTTGAATGTAGAGAAGAACTGTGTTTGAATTGTAATAATTAACTACATTTAGAGAATTTAGGCTTTTGAGCATTTGTTCTAAAGGTGTATTATTATAGAAGGCACCCCTATTATACAGTACACGGTACATATTACATCGTTACATACCTCCTTATAAAAACGTCAAGATAAGAGCTCGTTCATATTTGAATAATTTAGCATAACGTTAAGTGTCTCATACATATATGTATTTCTACTTTGGGTGAAATATTTTTGTAAAACATAAGTGCCGTAGGAATTTGTAGTGTGGAAATAGAGCAGGTTTTAAGGAAATTTAAATAATTTTTTTTTTTCAGCTAAAGCATATATTAACATTTTAGTACAATGAAATGAATTTTTTTTGAAGAATTAATCTAAATAATTTTTGATTTGATTTTTGATAAATTTGTTGATAAATTATCGTGAAAAATGAACTGCTGATAATGATCTCGGGCTTGCCGAAATTGAAGTCGTTTGAGAAGTAGTCCATAATACTGAGAAAATGAGAAAACGTCCTTGATTCTTGGCGTTAATGGAAGGAGAAATAAAAAAAATTTGTGCACATTTTACAAAATTGTTTAATTTCAATTTTAATATTAGATTTTTCCTCTCTCACAAAATTACACATTTATGCACATTAGGTAGCTTTATGTAAAAGACGGCCACATATTTTAATAGGAAACTATACAATTTATTTAAAAGTGTTCTATGACACATTATACGTATTGCATTTTGGCAGTACATAATAATAGAATTTTTTTATTATTTAATATAAAAATTCCAGTATTAACGTTTTAACTGAATAGCGTAAAGGTAGGCATTAAGAGTTTTCACTTAAGAGTATCTATCAAAAACTGGGAACTATCTCTCACAGACGGTAAAATTAGACTTTTAAATATGACTTTAATCCCTGCAAGGACAAAAAATGCGCGTTATCACGCTTATGGCTTGGCGTAACATTCAAATTTTGGAGTTTTAACGCGCTCATGGCATTTAAAAGGTTAAATTTAATATTTTTATTGAGAAAATAGCAGTACAATAATTTGTTACAATAACTGCGTTAGAAATTTTATGACATTTGTATATACTTTATTATTTTTTACAAGTACCGGGATCGATACCAGGCGCCTCCAAATCCTATTAAAAATCAAAAAGATTTAGGCGTACGCCAAATATCGCTGTCATTACCTCTGACATACAAGTACTATCTTCCAATTGTCCTAATACAGCACACTGTACTATCAGATTATCTTATATAATATATAGATATTTTTTATATTAGAATTTAATGCCTTGACTTATATTTTTCATATATTTATTATTTATATATTATACAGATAATGTATGATATATGTAATTGAGACACGTAATGCGTTTTTTTTAAATTGCTATAAATCAATGGTCATTTTTGTGAATTATTTTTGTCAGAATGTTTAGAACATATCTTCTAATACATTAACGATTCTTGTATTTTTAAAATAAAATCTTAGATTATTTTGAGATTTTAACTTTTTTTATACTTTATTATTAAATATTTCGTCGCTATATATATTTCGTTAATTTTTATTACAATATATTTCAATATTTTATTACAATATGGTAAAACAGTTACGGTGATTTTACATGATTCACAAACTGGTTACTTGTTGGTATTTTTTTATCATTTAACCAAGCTTGTTAGCTTAGTAATGTAAAATAAAAGTAAAGAACTGAAGAACTCTATTAAATTAATTCACTTTTTAATAACATGATACAACTGATAGCTTTAATGAACATATAAATATTTCTCAAATTCTTTTAATAAAATACAAATTTACTCAAAGCATTTATAAATCATCTGTTGCTTTGGAATAAATCTTGAAAGGGGGAGAAAAATATTCCTTATACTAACGGATATAAATCTAACTTTAGTTTAATGTATGACTCGGTGTGACGGATAGCAGTTTGAGGAATATTAATCTACTAAAAATTCAATAAATAAAAATGATTTATTTTTCCCCTTTTTACTGAGAATTAAATTAATGAAGTGTTCGCTATCTTAGATTTTCATATCCTAAGAATATTTTATCATAGTTATTAATAAACCTCTGATCTCTGGTCAAATGGTCAGTTTGAGCAAGATTACTTGTACATATTATAATTACTATAAATTTGTAATAACTCTTAGAGTTCACCTTAATAGAGTTCAATTAAAGATCACAAACAAGAAACGAAATCAAGTTATATAAGAATATATTTCCACGATTAAAATGTTGAAAATAAATATTTTAACTATGGGAAACCAGTAGTAAGAACACAAATGGTAAATATTGATTTTTGTATGGTTTGTCATATTGTGGCTAACTAATCGAGCAAAAGGCCATCCCTCAGAACCTCACTGCTCAGCGGAAGTATGTCCACAAATGTGGAAGGGTATGCGTAGGGCATCCAAATACCCGGCCTAATTCATTACCGGGTATTTTTCATGAAAGAACCGGGTACCTGGTTCGGTTCCGGTTTTGGGTAATTTTGATCCACAGTTTAGATTCATATTATATATAAACAATATATACTAAAATGTTTGATTTAAGTATTGCATTTAAATAACATTTAATTAAATAAATACCAATTTTTCGAAAACAATATTGAAAGAGTTGCTGTTCTTCTTAATATTTTATTCAATAAAAATAGTCATATACACACATATCATTTAAACAAAAAGGGGATAATAATAGATAGAAGAAAATAACAAATATATTTTATTTTATTACATACATTATAAATATATATTCTATTACATTACATTACATAAAATTAGTTAACACATTACCTACATTGTAGACGTCAAAGTCTTCCTCTATAAGCTTGTGTCATTCAGCATCCGATATCCTGTCTAGTTTAAAAAATATATATACTTAATAATATACGTATATTAATAAATATCGCATTGGTTGTGGGTCGGGTTTATAATATAAACTGAGGGTGGACTTACGATTGAAACGTTTAAAAGCAATATTCTCGCCGAAATGAAAGCAGAAATTTCTGCATTGCAGTTGCTTGTGTTTCAGTTGCTTTTATGATAACGTTTTCTATACTTTCATACCTGAATGCCACGAAAATAATAATATATTTGTGTGATAAAAAATGTTTCATTTGAAAAAATCTAAATTTTTTTTTTATAGAATCGGTTACCTGTCGAAAATTACTCGGTTCTCGATTATTTTTAAAACACGCAGGCACCAGGTTCTCCGATTCCGGTTCTATCCGGTTCGGAAGCCTTAGGTGTGAGGTTCGAGAATAAGGCTCCTCAGTCACACTCGGACTCACAATCGATAGGCCGTGGTAGATGTCATCCTCATTACAAGGGACCACCGAAAGAGAAGAAAGATGATTTTATCGAGTTTGTGAAAGACATTGAAGATACATGTGAATTCTTGAACACAAAACAAAATGCATAATATGAAATGACCCAATCTTAAACTTTAAGGATTTGACCTTTTTGCCAGGTTCATTTTTCATTCTTACCTATTTAAATATCATCAATTCAATTTCACTTTGGAACCAAAAATAATATTACATTTGTAACTAACAAGAAAATATCGACAGTTGTTATTGCCAAGCGTCAGAATTCATCAAAAGGTACATAAAAGATCACTAAATGAGTGATAATTAAAAAATAAATAAATATGTTTACATTTATAATGCTAGGTCAGTGAAATCGGTTGTAAAAATAATAATATTATATTAAAAGTTTAGAAATATTCAGAACTAACATTTGAACACAAAATACCATATCGACATCATGTGAGTACGTACTAATGGAATAATATAACATATTATTGTACATTGCTGTATTTATCGACTTGGCCAAAACTTTAAATGCACTATCGTACTTCGTAATAGTACAAAATATGAAAAATATTAAGGTAAATAGCGAACCATTTTACTCGTGCCAAAGCCACTAGGAAACATGATTTAAATCGTTAAAATACTCGAATAAAATAAATCACTTTATTAAAATATTGAGTTACTTAGTATTAAGTATGGCCAAAATCACTATTTTTGATTTACATTCAACTATTAAAATGTTTAACTTGAATTATAAAGATGACTTTTTTAGTTTAACTGACGATTAGATATCTCTCACATATATTAATATAATCCAAAATTTTTGAGAGGGCCATAAAGAATTTAAGGTTAAACTTGGTTAGATGATTACAACATTTTGAAAATATCTCAGTTAAATTCGTTGTCAGCAACAAATTATAGCTCTCATGATAAGCAAAAAATTATGCCTCCCTTATTGAGGCACACGCAACAGTAAATATTAATTGATGTTTTTATTAACACGTATGTCTCTCTCACAACGCAAATGCGAGTATAAATTATGTAATTTATAAAAGATACTAAATAATTCTATGTGTATCTAGGATCTATAAAGAATGACAACAAAGTCGATGATGAAATAACAAAATGAATTTTTATCAGCCAATAGAAGGTACTTTATTGTGTCCAAAAGCACATAAAGTCCACCGTAAATAACGTACGTAAAATCAAAATTCGTCTATACAAGACTCTTATTAGACTAGATAAAACCTAGATATATCGTGCATTAGTGAGAGCATGAAGGAAGGAAGTGGATAAACGGAGCATAATGACACGTTGGTGCCGTGGTCCAGAGGCGGACCGGGTGTGTCAGGGTGTTGCACCGTTACTCTCAAAAATAATGTTTTATTTCCTACCCTGCATCCACATAGTCAATCCGTGAACTCTTAAAACAAAATAATTCTTATTGATGTGCTGATTACTGATATGATTTGCTATCACGCCTTACCTTCGTAAATAATTATCTTAACAATATTAAAATACATGCTCTCAATATCAATTATGTTCTTAATTATATATCAATATATCTCAATTATATTCCGTATATAACATACTTAATAATATACGTATTAAAATATTTAAAAACAATAACTAAGATTAAAAGATAATATTTTCTATGTTTCGTTTATCTTCCGAAAAATGTTACTTTTTACATAGTCACTCGCGTGATGCGCATAAAATTTCAATAAAAGAATATTACTTAACTCTCTCTCTCTTATAATGTTATTTTGTAATTTTTAGATCCTTCGGTATTCATTTATCTGAAACGTAAAATTTCTTTATTGGACAAAAGATTATACATCGTCATCGGGGGGATTTCTGTTTTTTCACGAATTATGAGTAAACATCTTGAGAATCTAGCAGTAATAACGAATGAGCACATAGTAAATTTTGCTAACAGAAAGATCTGATCCGTCAAAGGTTCTAGATGTACAGGACTGGAGGCAGTGTAAATATTCGTGAAGCATTTTCCCGTTTTATAGAAGATAAATACATACTAAACAAAATTTGTTCACTTTTAGTTTTTTCTACATTAAGTATCGGAAAAAAATGAACAAGATAACTAATAAAAAATGATATAGGTACATATATCTCTTAATAATACAAAATATTGTTATCCAATTACAGTAAAATTTTGTACATATAACTAATTAACTTACCGTCACGCCGTTTCCTCGCAGGGGCAGGCAGAGAGGATAGAGCGCCTAATTATTCTGTCCTGACACAATCTCGCCTCATCCACATTCATACATCTTCTCGTACAAACTCGACGATTACTAAAGCTTTTTAACAGGGTCATTCTCCAGTATCTGATTTAACTTTGTGGTTAGACATAATTAAAAATTGTATTTATATTTAACTATGTTTAAACCACTGTGTTAAATATAAATACAATTTTAAAAAATGAATTCAATTAAAAATCTAGTAGCCGAGTATATTAGCCAAAAAATGATTAGACTCAATTTTATGTTAATAAATTAAAAATAATTAAAAAACGCGTCGCATGTATCATATAATTTCTGCACTACCGATGGAAACGAATGCGACATGAAAATAGACGTTTAAAAATATCGTAAGCTCTTTATTAATAAGATTTTTAATATTAAAGCTCGGTTCAAAGTTTATTAGGCGTAACAATTTTTCACCTAAAGTTCAATATTAGTTTTAAAAATTTATGTCAAGAATGTATAAATTATAAAATATATCAAAATATAAATCTATGCATTCAATTCTGATTAAATAAATCAGCATTAAAAATGACACCACAGTCTAATAGGAGAATCGCAAAATGCGAAATCGATACTTGTTGCCCACAAAATCTTTTTGAATTCAACATAAGCTTTGAGGCGATCTCAGTATCAGTAAAGGTGAAAATAAAACACAGTACATAAAAATGTTTTAAAAAATCTAACGCACTATTTATAAAGTAGTTTTTGTGACAAATTTTATCCTAAATTAGTACTTGCTAGTCAAACATATATATCGTCATCTAAGCAGCAACACCACATATATAAGAATTGTGCACTTTACAAAAGAGACACATAATTAGTTTTAAATGATTTTTGTAGAATTACTTAAGTATTAATTACCTCTCTAGAGTTGTAAAGAGGAGCAGATTCTTTCTAAACTGAAACTGATCAAAACTTAGGTATGATTCCCTTGACTTGTGCCCAGTTGACAGGAAGGTTACAAATATGTAGTGATTACATTTCTTTGATTTGGATGCCCCTAGCGAAAGCTATCGTGAAACAAGTGACATAGAAAGATTCCCCGCGAATATTCAAATCCAATTACATAAATATCTTAATTTGACAAAAAATTTAGATTGATAATTAGATTAAGTGACGATACGTACTATGTTAAAAATACAATTCATGTAACAAAGAGTGTTTCGATAAAAATCTACTTAAAATATAATTAAACCGAGCTGACGACTCAAGTTTATTGAATTTGTTCAAAGAACATGACTGTCTGAGACTGCAGGAACGAACACCAGGAGTGTATGTAATTACGTGTCAGGAATCTTTTACAATTTAATGTGACATTTGGTTTGACAGCTGTCACGATCAAAGTGGACCGACTTTAATGTCACTGGATGACTCTCTGACTCCTCAAAATAACCACATCAATGGCCAGACCTTTCGTGTGAAGCTATTAGATGCTAAAATATAGTACCTTTGGACCAAATTGATTTTCTCTTCTCTTCACTCATCAAAGAGTTAACGCTTTAGACGGGTGAATACTTTTTGTTTTAATTAACAATATATATTACTTTATGATATCTCAAAGGTTTTCAAATTAGTAATCTGTAAATTGTTTTTTTGTTAGCAATATGAAGAAAAAATTACACACTTTATTTATAATTTTAATCAGGTCACTTTACTTATAATTTACATCAGCCACAAATATTTCATTACTTTATATTTTTGAAAATCTATTTTTTATAGCCCGTGTTCATGGAATGAGACTTAGCAAGATGGCTCTCAGAGATTTGTTGTTGAGATAAGTCTCAGTTACGTATACACCGCTCTGTGTGTTGAGTTTTTGATCTGGTGATAAACTTAAAAATCACCGCATAAGATCGATAGAATGGACCCGTGTACACTGCGTCCGATTTGATGGCAGAACGTCACGTAGATTCATAAATACCTACAACTATTTATTCTGGAATATTAAATAAATGGAAGAATTACAAACATTTATTATGTTTTCATCCACATTGGTCCCTCATGGCTAAGGATCCCATGAGGGATAACTCCCACCCTCTTGACTCCAGTATTTTCGGCATCCTGCAGATTTTAAGATTGTTACCAGAGAAGTACCTGTTGCCTTTTCCATTTGGTCGGTCCAACGGGTGGAGAATCTTTCTTTTTTTTGTCGTCCTTCGACGTGGCCTACCACAACAAGATTCTTCAAGCCACGTTCTCTTCTCGCAAGATGTCCAAAAAGTTAAAGGATTCGTCCCAGGCAAAAAGTTGAGAGTTTATCCTTGATGTTTAATTTCTGCAGAATGGAGACATTCGTGCGTCTCACTGTTCATGGTATGCGCAACAGTATTATATCTTAAAGGCATCAATCAATCTTCTCTCCCTTGCTTCCAGGGTCCATGATTCCATATACGTGGTGTTCTTGAGATCGAATAATGTGTGTGTGTCAGAGCGCCCGCACCGCCAGGGCGAAATGTATATGTGTGTGTGTGTGTGAGCGGGGATAGAGGGTGACGTGCGCGAAGGATGGTCTCTCTTTTGCGTTACCGTTTGACTCCGAGACTATACCTTGTACCTTACGAGTTATATACCTTGTACCTTAACTGTATTATTCGTGTAATAAAGATTATAATTATCAGATAAGAGCAAGTACGTAATAATATTAAAACATAGAATGCACCAGAGACTGAAGAAGCCTGATCTTTGTTGTTATGGAAATACCGCGGCCTCGCCACATTTTGTCAAGTCTGGACATAGAACCTTTCACAAAACTTATGCATCGTTCTGTTTCTGGCTAGCAGCTACTGTCGTCAGTAATTATGGACCCGAGATTATTGAAATCACTGACAATTTTAAGGTCTAGAAGATTATCTGTTTGTAAAAGCTGGTTATGTAAATCAATGATCATAAGCATTGTTCTATCCTTGTTTCTTTCATTCTCTTCTTTTCTATTCTGTTTTAACTGATTCAAATTTACCTAATGTATCAATAGTCTATAGACTGACGATTGACGTTAGTCGAGTATATTTGGTGTAAACACGGTAGACTATAATCAGAGATTGTCTCGAGATTAAAACCCGTAGAACCTAACTTAACCCGTAGAACAAGGATTATTAGTGCTATAAATTGAGTATCAAATAAATTAACGGAAAGCTTTTAAATGTCATCCATCTCTACATATGTCATCTGTCTATATATTTGTTATTACTCGTTAACGTCTTAACCGATTCAGACGCTGTTTTTAAGAAACTTCTATGGAATTTTTTTTAGATACACATATAACGGTATACCATTAGACAAATTAAACAATAAATACATATATTAGTAAGGTTTTCGTAAGAAAAACCAAGGCACTATTGTATGCCATGTATAAAAAGGCAACACCCGTCTGTATATTTAACTTTTACATTAATATAGGGCGGGATAAAAGTAATTTTACCTTTTAAAAATTGATTAAAATTTTAAATTTATAATTATTTTTTATTTATTATCTTTGTTTTATTAACCACTTGAATTGAGTTTAAATACATCTACCGGTTTCGAAAAAGATCATTTTCTTCTTCAGGATGTCATAACTAACCAAAAATATATAGCATTGTTAATAAAAAATAAAAAATATGAATTTTAACCTCAAAGTTAATATTGCTAATTTTAAAAGAATTATTTTTTATGTATATTTTTATAAAATATTATTTATAGCACAGATTTTTTTACTAGTATAAAAAAGGTTCTTTTGAAATAATATATTTTTGAATTTAAATTTTAAATTTTATTTTTCTTATACATGATATTCTATACACGTGTACTTGAAGCTCGTATTCGCAAAAATGAAAATAAGGATAATTTACGAGACATAATTTTTCATATACAATTTTAAAACATAACATGCTGTTAAATATATGTTAAAAACGTCATAAAA
Organism: Eubasilissa regina; assembly: GCA_022840565.1. Classification (NCBI taxonomy): domain Eukaryota; kingdom Metazoa; phylum Arthropoda; class Insecta; order Trichoptera; family Phryganeidae; genus Eubasilissa; species Eubasilissa regina. The sequence continues at coordinate 17,762,925 of JAINEB010000007.1, forward strand.
GATACATATAAAGCAAAATACAGTTATTTAATTATTAAATGGTAGAGTGACTTTTGTCCTGCCTGTATTTACTCGAGGATGGGTGAAATGATCTCCATCAAGGGCATACGAGTATAACCCAGATCAATAGATAACTTATAACTTAATATGTTTTGCTTATACCTGCAAAGCGGGGTTCTTCGTGGCAGATTAATAGATGATGTGGGATTTTGAAGAAGAGTTTTCTTTTGTATATTAATAATGAATAAGGAAACGTCTAGAACCATTCGATCCGTAGAAATTTGATACGTACATAGAAATCTCTTTTACTCGCGTTGCGTGGGATGAATATTCAAACTGTTGATATACAATTTATTAAACGTTTTATCTTTGTTCTCGAATTTTTGGGTGGTAATGTAATTTGTTAAAGATATATAATATATATGGTTATAAACATTTTGTTTGAAGATAAATTACGTAAATAAACTATAGCACAATTGAAATTAAAATCCTTTTACCTTCTGCAAATTTGGATATGATAGATTACCCCCAAGTCGCATTGTTATTTGTGTAAGTGCGTATTGAAACTCACCTTGATTTATTCGATGGGTACTTATGATTGTCGCATCAGTACTATGAAACTAACAGTATTTACGTAAAAATACCGAGTTTATTGAATTACGATTATAACGATTATGCAGGTACTATTTGTGTGATGGAATACTAGTACAGAGATCGGAGTGGAACGTTGTTGATCGGTTCAGGAATGACAGACGACTGGCGACCTGCAGATGGTGCGTTACGGCGTGCACGTGATTGTCATTATACAGTGGTGCTTTGATGCCGCTTAGTGCTCATCAGTAATTCGCAAAAGAGCAATGATGTTTTATAACATTAAATTTTTCATTACATTTTCGCACACTTTGCGTATTATTTCAGCAATTCAATTTCGAGTATTGTCCTGTAGCAAAGAAATTGTTGTTGACTTATTGGTATAGTTCTTTACTTTCAAGTACCTGTACAGAAAATAGTCGGGAGCCGTCAAATCAGGTGATCGAGGAGGCCAGTCGATATCACCAATTTTGACATTATACGGCCGGGAAAAAGTTCTCGCAAAATTTCAAGCGGAACTCGGGCTCGACCCAATTCGGCCACTAAGAATTTTTCCAACGTTTGACAATAACGATTACCATTAATGATTACAGCATTGCCATTATTATTTAGATAAAATGTTTTAATGACTTTGACACGCTATTGAGACATTTGATGATCCATAATAAATTGTAATCATCTATTCTCTACGATTATTACATATGAACTGACAAATGTCAGCCAAACTAAAATGGTTGTCAAACAAAATCGGCCTGGAATATAATATTCACTTTGTATGTATGTGCAATTTAAATGTAAGTATAAGATATGTTTGTTGATGTGTTGCGAATATACATATATACTCAGTTGATAGTTAATTTAATATAGTCAACGCTTTACAGTTAGAGTCTAGCGTAAAGGATACACTATGTTTGTAAGCGAGTTTTCAAAAAATATCGACAGAGTTCATTTGTATATAAAGCTGGATAACAATAGAAGCGTCGCGTTTGGAAGTATGTTTGAAATAAAATAATGAGCTAGATTACCTGAGACAATTATTAATATAATGATTGGTTATGTCATCTAAGGTAATAATAAAATTTTGGAATCAGAAATTTGGTATGGTAGGGGAGGATAATTGCGAAAGACACGGTGTGAACAAATGCAATTAAAATTTTAGAACCGTTTACTGTCCTCGGAGAACACTCTTATTGAATTAACATTACAATAAAAATAAAATAACAGGAATATTATTAGAGTGATTGCGTAAACATCCTTCGATAGATAATAGTTAGTTTTGAGTTTTCTACTGGTAACGTAAATATGCAATTCCAAGTTTTATGCGGATAAAGCCACTAAACTGTTTTGTCCGGCCGCGATCTCTCGGGCGCTCTCTGATGGTAGTTTTCTCTGGATCCTCTGGGTCCTCTCTGCTGATGGTGCTGTTTGGTCTCCGACAATTAAATCGATGAATCTTTATCTGGATTTCGCGCGCCGTCGTTCATTCTATTCCGTTACGAGAGCGTTTATAGTAGGTCCGACATCTATTATTTCTGCCATTGCAGGTTATGCGAAATATCCACATAAGACCAGAGGTACATATTTCATATTTTCAAAAGCTCGGAACTGCCAATCAACGCATGTATAACGCGTATTAGTCAAGTAATAGGATCAAAATAAATAATGTATAATAATTGTAATAATTTTAGGTTATACACATTTACAACACCTTGAATTGTAATAAATGTTCATGAGGTTGTTATCTGTGTTGTTAGAGTAGCAATAAAATCCGTCCTTATAGCAATTTTCAATTGATTAAATCGTAGGCGATATATTTACAATAACACCTTAACCAGGAAATTATCTTAAGACCGAGAAGTAATGGGAGCTCTTCTCAGCTCTTCAGAGCTATTTAAATAACCTGATCGGACTTCTCACCTATACAATCACAATCTGTCACCTACACACTCATGCAGCCGTTTGACAGACGTCAGGTATATCACAATAATAAACAAATAAAATAAATAGATAAAGCGTGGTAGCGATTAGCACGTAACAAAAAATATGTAAACAAAGAACATTGACGTTACAAAAAGGCTGAGAGCAGTGAGGGTAGAAAAGGAGAAGGAGCAAACCGTACACCCCCTTGAGAGAAAAGGACAAGGAACAAAAAAAATAACAGAGTTGCTTTAGGCAAAAGAACCAAGGCCAAAAGATTTCTCGCCGGAGTTGGTTGAAAAACTAAGAGGAAATGGGAGGTTCTCGACCCCTGCCAGGTCCCTCGATCTCAGATCTTCCATCGAGATATCCATATCCCAGCGAACTTTCTAAAGAGTCCGAAATTCCTGTCACACCTCATCAGGTTATCGTTCCGAACAGCATCTAAACAGAATAAAATAAAATAGCGTTGTGTCTTCTCTGTAAGAAATTTATTAAGACATTATAAGCAAGCACCACACTTCCAACCTCAAGCCGCGGATAAGACGAAATTATTAGATATATAAATTAAGTGTATCAATTAGAAAGATATACAGAAAAAACTATTTATCGAAAAAATATTTTGATTGCCACCAGGATCTTTTTCTATCCGGAGAGGTGCGTTACCATTACGCCACATCAACCGTGTAAGTTGATGACAAATTTTCGAACATATACGCTGCAACTCTTGCAAATTGATACATCTGTTATTCAATTTTTAAAAATCATTTCTTTACAGCGACAAATCTTGAATAAATACGCAAGGAGACGTCAGAGATTAAATCAAAAATTTTTTATTAAATTTTGATAAAGTTTGACACAACAACTTATATATTTTACACATTAACACATTATAAAAGTTGAAGTATTTTCCGAACATAGTTCTGTGGTATTTTAATACAAATTAAATGTATCAGTTTAACGAATAATTTATTTTTCTTTAGTCGAGTCATCATTAAGATATGGGATTCAATCGTGTAACTTTAATACAAAATCTTCCAACAGCCATAGTGAAAAAAATTGTAAGGGTGGAAGCATTTAAGTTGAGGCACACGAGCTGTTACTGTTCCTTTTAATAAAATAAAATGATAATAATGATGCTCAAAATAAGGTGGCTTCACACGAAAAAAATGCAAGAAGTGTAGCTAATTTAAATTTAACGATTCGCAAAATAATAACAAAATAGTACGCTTTCTCCCAATTTGAAATAAATGATAAAAAAGTGCCTTATCGAAAATAATGTGTCTTACTTGTAAGCATGAAATGAATTATTTAAACTGTGACACTGATCAGTTTGGATTATATAAAATGTAATAAAATTGATCTGAATGTACCTGTAGACAAACGAAAAAATGTTTTGTCGGTATAGTTTTAATTACAAAAATATAAAAAAGAAAAAAAATAATGAAAGATATACAATCAAATTAATTAATAATAATTTATCATTTAACTAAAATATTTTTTCGGTAAATTAATTTTATCTGTATATCTTTCTAATTTATGTATTTAATTTGTTTTGAAATACCACTGAACTATAATTAAAAAAAAATGCAACTTCACAATACTAATGTGTTCTCCGTAAAAATATAAATATTTTTAATTTTATTCAGTAGTTACTATTGAGAGTAAAGGTCCGATATTATTTTGAATATGTGTTAATGAATCTTACATCATGCACTTTTTTTTAAAGATTCTTTACATACATGAAAACAATCACATTATTCTTAGTGATAAAAAACTTATAAAAATTCATCAAATTTATTGGAGACAAAGTATTATATAATTTAAGTATTTAAGAATTTTCAGGATAGTATAAAATTCTTTTGGAAGGCCGTCAAAAAATCCCGATGCGGTGCTGAATACAGTAGTATGAAAACTATTAAGTCAGTAAATGGAGAGATGTTAACGAATAAGGATAAAATAAAAGATAGATGGATGAAATATTTCCAGAAAACGTATAAAAGTTAAGGGAATGCAAATAAGGAAGCATCTAAGAGGCTCTCTGGGGGTTAAGTACGAATAAGGAAAACGATATAAATGCAATAAGTATGGAAGAAACAAAGTGTGCAATAAAACAAATGAAGAATGGTAAGGCTGTGGGGTATGATAACGTTGCTGCAGAGTATATCAAGACTGGCGGCCCATTAGTTATCTTGTGGCTTCATATGCTTTTCAATCAATGTTTGGAAGAGAGCTACACCCCGTTAGATTGGAGGAGGGCTATCATTATGCCTCTTTACAAAGGCAAAGGGTCGAAAATGGAATGCGGTATCTATAGGGCTATTAGTCTACTGAGCTCTGTCGGTAAACTGTATGGAAAAATTTTAATGGAAAGAGCAAGAATGGTGACGAAAGAAAAAGTATGAGACGTGTAAGGGGCATTTGTGGGTGGAAGAGGATGCATAGATCAAATCTTTTCTCTACGAGTGATGACAGAAAAGTTTTTAGCGAAAAACCAAAAACTTTTTTCTGCCTTCGTAGATCTACAGAAGGCATATGATAGAGTTACAAGAGAAAAGTTATGGAATGTACTCTCTGATTACGGGGTGAATAGTAAACTTATATACGCAATCGTATCCTATACGAAGGAAGTTCTGCATGTGTAAGAATCAATGGAGCACCCACACCATGGTTTGACATTACAAAGGGTGTCAAGCGGGGTTGTGTAATATCTCCATGGTTGTTCAACTTGTATATGGATATACTGAAATGTATGAATGTAGGAGCAAAAATGGGCGATTCGATTGTGTGGTGTTTATTGTAAGCCGATGATGCAGTACTAATGGCGAATAATGAACAAGAACTACAGAATCTGGTGAGTAGAATGTACGATGTATGCAAGGAAAGTGACCTCATGATGAATGTTAACAAGTCGAAAGTGATGGTATTTGAGAAGGAGGAAAGCAAGATACCGTGCAAAATACTTGTAGGTAATGAATGTTTGGAACAAGTAGATGAGTTTGTGTATTTGGGAAGTATGTTTGATAGAAACGGAAAGGCTGAGAATGATATCGAAAGGAGGGTGACTGCAGGAAATAAAGTAACCGGCGCTTTGAATGGCATTATATCTAACGGGAATTTGTCAACCGAGGCAAGACTAACGGTGCACAATGGAATCCTGATACCGACACTGATGTATGAGGCGAGAATTGTGTCAGGACAGAAAAGTGTGGTGCTCTATCCTCTGCCTACCCCCGCGGAGAAATGGCGTGATGGTAAGTAAGTAAGTTTTTTAACATTTTATTAATATTAGGATTGGGTTTTCATTTATGATACTTAAGTAAGATACGAGTACGTAAGTATTTAAGTATCAAAAAATCATAATAAAATTATTACCATGGTATGGATCAAATTTAGTAATTTTAATATGTGTATTTATATTTCATGCCGTATAAAATTGTGGATTTCTAAAAGGTCGCAAAAAATCGAAGAGAAGTAGAGACCCGCGACGTCTGGCCTAGCCGAGGAATATAAACATTCGCGTAACATTCGATACACTGAATGGGAGCGTAAAGAGGGTTGGTTCGCAAAATCTGAATATTATTATTCAATGTTTACCGCCGAAGGGCGATTTACGGTTACGACCTACCCTCGGTAAACCATCCCCTAGGGAAACATTTGGCCGCGGACAGGGCTGAATTATTCATTCGTGACAAATAAAGACATTACAGAACGTTTTCGCCGGTAGCTAATGTTTAGGATAGGGTTCTCAACCTTTTACACTGATTGTCCATACTATGAAATCATGTTCCGTAAGAGTAGACTGAGTAATACTGGACTGAAGCGACGTGGCTATATATATTCTTTTAAATACAAATTAAATGTATTAATTAGGAAGATATACATATCAATCAATTTGAGGATATTTCAAATAGATTTTTGCAATTAGGAAGAGCAGATACAGAGAGTAAACTCTTTTATATGAAATAATTTGTATAACTGCTTTTGTGCGTTTTGGTCTTGTATATGCTTACATTATTGGTATTATTATTATTATTATTTATTTATTTTCTCCTTAATTATTTTCACATTATATGCTATGTACGTATTCGATCTTATTGTGTTTTGCCTTCGATGAGTTTTGGTTTTATAAAATATATTAGTTTGTCAATTTGCCCTAAAATAGGCTTGCCTAGTTGGGCAATGTATTTAAATGTGTAAATATGTAAATATGATACATTTTGAAAGAAAAATTCAGCTACAAAACTATTATATTATATTAATGATAACAAAGAAATAATCAATTCTATCAAAAAATCCTTTAAAGTTTAATATGTATCCCGAAATTCATAATATTTTTATATCGTTGTCATAAATATATTGTATTTTATTTTATCATAAGCTAGTTATTTTTATTTATTTTTAAACTGTTATAATTACAATGATACAATACAATAAATAAAAAAATAAAAAAATTACCGAAAAATATTGTTGTTTTTACCGAGATTCAAACCTGGATCTCTTCCTATCCGGAGAACATACATTAACTGATTATGCTATACCAACACAGTGCATTGATGACAAATTTTCAAACTTACACGTTACACTTTTCTATCGTTCCATCATTTGAAAGCCATTTGTATTTAAAAAACATCACAATGCTGTATTTTGAATAAGTACAATTTCGCATTAAGAATGTGTTCTTCATAATAATAAGATATATTCTGCCTTTTATCGTTTTGAAAATGAATATCTGGTAAAAGCTATTGAAATAGTCGGTTTCACAATTGACAACTGCTCTTGAAAACATATGTATATGTTTCAGATGCATATTTATTTAAAATCAATTAAAAATACGTTTATCTCAGTTTTGCCAATTGGATAGTGATACTTTTGCTTCTGAACCCCTCGCATCTTTAAAAAAATTAATATATATATAAAACAAGGGAAATTTATTCGTAATTAATTACCTTTTTATTGGAAATATTATACGTTAATATCGCTTCATTGCCGTTTTCTCATAATTTTTACATTCACGTGTTATAATTTTGGTAAAATATTTTATTTTGTTAATAAATAATGGTATTTATTATACTCATTTATTAAATGAAACACGTATAATTGCGTGTGAATAATAATATTGCTGTATTTGTATAACTAATAAGTACCGTTCATTATATTAAGTCAATTTATTTGCTCTTTAATGTTGACAGTATTCCCATTATATAGATAATAATAGTAATCACCGAGGCATGCTGGTGTATGAGTCGCATCGTGTAACAAGTGCCCTTATTATCTGTTACGGGTATATGCTCAATAAAATAGAATAATTACTGATATCACTTGCAGGTTTACAATAGTATAATAATCGATCTATCTTCTATCTATGACTTACTGCACTGTAGTGTCATTGCCAGTAAAAAAAATCGACACGTTCGCTACTTTGGCGAACGTGTTTTTGACAACTCTAGGTTATAATATTACTTAAATGTTTTCTCTTTTATATATTCAATTTGAAATGAAGCGTAAATTGTCTTTATTATGAGTAAAAAAAAATACATTAGCGAAATATTAATTTTTTATTCTTATCTATGGTCGCACTGTCAAATGCGACCATAGAATAATGCGACGCTGATAAATTGTAATGTTTATGCGTGTTTAATAATCATTTGTGTAAACATGATATCAGTTTTTTAAGAATGTCTTTAATGGAAATAAATTGATACATAAGCACACCGTATGTACAATTAATTCTAAGGAGGGCAATGTATAATGCACTAGCAGAAAAACAATCAGGGACAGCCGATTGCTTTTTGCTATCAGGACTTGCGGGCGGCTATTGTGGCTACGAAGTAGCTGGTAGTGGCCGTTGCGCGGCTTGTGGTGACCGCTGCGCGGCTAGAATCTATATTTCATCTAAAGTAATATAATAAGGATGCACAATGCACTATTGTTAAAGAAATATAATAAGGGATTTCCGTATTGAAATATAGAAGCCTTGGCCGCGTAGTGACAATGATTGGTTGCAGGAACGCGCATCATAGATAATCTAAAATAAATAATTCTTCGAGCAGTAGATGCAAGGTTTAATTTTAATGGAGTTATGATTTTTAAATATGATATATACGGTTTAATTATCTTCCAAAGTTTGATCGATTTCTGTTAAGTACTGCGGAAATTATTGTGTTCACAACCTCTACAGTAGGTAGTATTACTATCGAGATATACCGGTAACAGTGGCTGTATTAAAAAATAATGTTACGCAGGCTAGTCACTCTACTTTATCAAGCGGAGGTTGTCACGGTCGACTTGATGGTGGGGATGACGATGACGTAGTTACTGCTGCAATTCGATTTTGCGACATATGCGAGATTGCCTGTTGAAATTAGGGAAATACTCGTAAGGATGTTTCACATAAAAATAATTTCATTAGTGCCTTCGCCTTCTGGGTATTTCTCAGGAAGTTCTGATTTGAATTCGGCGAATCTAATACGCTAATTTGTATTGTCGGAGCCTGAATTCCACCCTGAATAATTGAGGTGTGATAAGTGTTCGTTGATGAGAGGAACATAATTTGCTTTTCCTGGGTAGGGAGGGCGGCATAAGAAAGATCGTCTGGAATTGTTAGACATAGTGAAATAATAACCATAGGGGTGGATTATTTTTGTTCACATTTTACTGATCACATATGAATAAAATTAATTCAGAATCACTCTTTCTTTGTTCGTTCGAAGTTACTGATGTAAATAATGTATTTTTTTTTCAATTTGATATTTAATTTATACTAGCAGATAATGCTATGATTTATGCTAAACCCTGCGGGCGGCCGATAGTGGCCGCTTCGCGGCCATTAGTGATCGCTACGCGGTCAAGGTCTTATCGACTATTGTAGATTGCTTGCCGCTAATCCCTACGGGCGACTATTTTGGCTGTAGTGGTCGCTACGCGGCCATTGGTGATGGCTGCGAAGTCAGGGTCTCAATAGAATCTATATTTCAATGATATAGCTTTTCTCAAAACAAACCACACGTTAATAAAATCTCTACGTAATTAAAATTAAGCTATCTTTATAAGTTAGCTGTCAAAACGAACAAAGATGACAAACTTATAAGAATAGTGGATAGATAATTTCTATGGTACGATAGACAGAAGAAAAGATAGTACGATTTTGATAAAATATTAACATAGACATTAAAAACGCGTTCGTTTTTACAGACCTGGCCGTTTAATCAAGCACTGTGCGGCCATAATGACACTACCGCAGCCGTAGCCAGCATCCAGAAAGTCACAAATGTAGACGGGGAAACGTAATGTCGACATTTTCTGGTTCACATGAGCACGCGCATCTTAGTTTGAGAAACTGAGTAAAAAACTCCAAAGTAGATATCAGGAATGTCGTTTTAAGTCAGCATTTTTTAAAATGTATTTCATAATATTTTAATAAATAATTAATGAATCCTACATACTAATGAATTGCACCTTAACATTAAGATTCTCTGTTTAAGGACTCAGCGCGAGTTTATGAGTTGTCTTTGTTTGTTCAATACTTTTATCATATTATACGATACAGCTAAAGCGGATGAAGAACAGTTCCAGACTGGTGGTGTACACTGTGTAAGCAATAAAATAATTCGTCGTTGTTATTTTTATTAAAGTAATAAAATTGTGGTCGCTTTGGTCGTAACCAAGTTTAACAGAGAGATCTAGACAGAGCAAGAGCACAAACCACACAAGAGGACTGGATTGATTGTGGACACGCATTTTTTTTATTCACCCGGGAGAAATATAAATTTATTTCTTCATTGAAAATAAAAATATTATTTGTTAATAATCTCTATTCATAAACTATTGGCAGTGAATGCTAAATATAAGCATAGATTTTTTGAAATTGTGAACATATGTCATTAATAAGATTTATAAATATTTCATCTTTAATTTTTTCAGTTTGAAATTCGAGAAATTCTGCGCAAATTACACTCTCTTTTAAGATGGGGCTAACAGTTAAACTTCTAATAAATGTCACATAAATACTAAATGACATTATTTGTAACGTTAATCATGCGAGAGAGAAAGGTTTGAATAGAGAGAGACGAAAATAAAATTGTTGATTTTCTAGCACTCGAGACAAGTGTCAAAAATAATTCGTATTTAGAGTCTTTTCCACGTTTTAAAATACTAATATTAAGGAAAGAAATAAAATGTGTGTTATCATTTGAATTAATTCATCGAGAATTAAATAATTTACTAAAGTACCTATGTCATACGTATATGACAATATTCTGAAATCAATCAATAAATACAATAATAATTCATATTATCGACTTATTTAACCAAAAATTAAGGAAGCGATAGATTACACGCCCACCATAGCTGGATGGAGAGGCGGAATGACGCTAATAGACAATAAAAAATACACGTTGATAGGATCTATACTAATATCATTTAGTAAGAAATGATTGTGTTTTTGATATAAAACTTTGTTTTAAATAGTATCTGAAGTGTCAGAGCATGTAAGAAAATATAATATGTTATAAATGTTTGTCTTAATAATCTTGGCTTTAAGATTACAAGAAAATATATTTCGTATATGTAAGAAATTTTCATATTAAGGCAATTTTGTGGCACGCGAAAAATGTATTTAAATGTCGCGGTCTTTCTTATAATGCTTGTATTGTCTTAATAATGACAAATAAGATTCAGTTTATCAGTTTTAAAGTAATGTTAAGATCATATCTTAGTAAAAGTTTATAAATAGTCTCATCTAGTGTAAATTTTTTTATATAAATGAATAATAAAAACATACATTTTCATAAAAAACGCAAAAATATGAATTATTATTAAAAGGGAAGCCTTAAACGGCACATTCAAATATTAACCTACGTGATATAATTTTTTATTTTTTAATTCAAATTATAAATTTTTTTTATTGTGAAATTGCAATTTCAGAATAGTTCTATGAATTGGTATTATGAATTTAAATTAAATAAATCAACAAGAAGATATACAAAAAAATCCCATTAGCAAACAAAAAAATATTCGATGAATATATTTTTTCTCTATATCTTTTCAATTTATTCATTTAATTTGTATTATATATAATTAAAAAAAAACTACATTGAAGCAAAAAATGTTATGTATTATTAAATTGCCCGTTTAAAAGAATTTAAGAGAAATGAAAAATCCACGAGTTACGTTAATTTAAAGCACTTACCCTTCAAATAGAATTATCATAATTAGCGAATAGCGTAGACTGTCTTACTTAAAATAAATAAATTAATAACTATTTTCCATGTAATTTTATTAGTTAATCATAAAATGTAACGTAGATTTTAGTATGATATGGTTAATAATATATTCACGTTTAATTATTTATATATTTCAAATAATTAACGTTATAATAAGTAAAGAAAAAATGTAACAAATTTATAGTTTTATAAAATAAAAAGAAACATTAATACAATTATGGTGAATATTTTTAAGAAGAACACATTATTATTGTGAAGTAGTTTTTCAAAAAATAGTTGTGTGATGAAGATCGAATTCTATATGAACTTCTACCTTCTTGATTTCACTCTTCAACTTTTCTCAGCATCCTGCAGATTTAAGGGCTGTCATCAGAGACATGATTGTTGCCTTTTCTATTTGGTTGGTGTGACGGTTGGGGATCTTTCTCTTTCTCTTCGTTCTTCGACGTGGCTTACCACAAAAAGCTTCTCGCAAGATGCTCAAAAAATTGAATGATTCGTCTCAGGCAAATGTTTATCCTTGATATTTAATTCCTGCAGAATGCAGACATTTGTGGCCCTCGTCGTCCATGGTACGCGCAACATGTCTCTAGCATCACAAAGATCCACTGTTTTTTTCAAAAATAATCCCTTATAGAGTAAAATGCCTTTATAAGGAAACAAATATCTACCTGAATATATTTTTTGCATTCGTCTACAATATTATTAATAAAACCCATACCTGATGTCATGTGTTTATAACTGATGGTACTGTATTTTTATAATTTAAAAATCGATAATAAGCATCTAATGTCTTACTTATAAATAATTAAAAATAATGTTGATTTGAAATTATAAAACTGAATCAAATAACGTATATGTCTACAAACGATTTTAGTTTTCTCAATAATTTATATTTTGTGTAAAACATTCTCCGGTAAGTATATAACTGCTAAAATTATTTACCTATCGAAATCACAAAAAATATATCCAAATGTATGATTATGCATATTTACTATGTGTGTATGATTGCAAAAAAACGTCGAAAAAATATTGCAATTGAGATTTTAAATCCAATGAAAAAATATCACTGTTTTGTGATTGAGTATCGAATGACAGATTGATATCATCGATATTTAATAATAAAAATTTATCTTCGGCATCAAAATAATTTAGTACTTTATCATTGACAAGAGAGCTCATTGGTACGAGAGTTTGACAGAATATTATTTGTGAACTGGCAAAACGAATTAATGGATATATCAGACGTGACCATTCTTTAAACTTTGGCTATTTTTATTTCGTAAATAAAATAACTATACATATTTTTTAAGCAAAATGTAATAAATGTATCAAATTAACATAATTTATGGAACATAAAATATTTCTTTGAAAATAACATAATTTTCTAGAGCATGTGCTCGGTGGTACAGTTACGTCGTTAAATTATTATGTTCTTTCTTATTATTAAATTGTGTCTAAAAATTTTATAGTAATAATTTACTTCAAATAAAGAGTAGACGTTTGTATTGGTAAAGCTAATTTTAATTTTATATTTGCATAACTTACTCGTATAATTAGTTTCATAAACACACATTGTATTAATTAAATTTACGTATGCAATAATTACATCTATTTTCATATTTACGCGGTTTCATCATAACGCGTTTAAGTAAAATGTTCAGTCAATTTACAAACGTATTAAATTTTATCTAATAAATTAAATAACAATATAAAGAGTATATATAACGCTGAAGGTACCACCTTAAATGAATCTGAATTAATAGGTAGGTAGTAGTGCACAGTGATTCTAGAAACGAGGATGGAGACTTAGAACTAGCGAGAAATAAAAAGGTTATAATATTATAGGTCAACCGTGAAGGTGTTGGTGTATTAATTTTGCGCTTTTTTTCTAATGATTTGATATCATTTTCTTATCTCAATTTATACCCTTTTGATTTAGAGGGATTTCATTGAAATTTATCAACACCATAAATTAAAAGATTTCAGAAATTTTTATGTATTATAAATATACATTCAATTGATTGAATTTATGAAATACATTTATCAATTATAGTTACAATGTAAGCGTATGAGATATGTAAATATATTGTAGGTACAAAAGCGATGAAGATATGAAGATATATCGATACAAATCTTAAATGCAAAAAAAAATAAATTGTCAAGTTGTTATTAAAAATATTGAAAAATTAATATAGTACATATTTTAAAGAATCGGAACATTTTTATCGATAAAAAAATTATACTTTGTATATTATATGCCATAATTAGTTGGAGATCGGTACAAAAACTTATCATTAAAGTAATATTAAAAAAAATCAAAAGATTATTCGACAAAATTACTTTTTTAAGAATTCAAAGTAACAACATTTTGTGGTCTATTTAAAATAAATCCCTTTCTTCAAATATTAAAAGAAAAAGAAAAATATAACTTTATTACTGAAAATCGTACTAGATTTAAATATGTATTTTTATGCTTAAAAATCGACACATTTACACAATACCACTATATGCACCTAGGAAAAAAAAGTTTAACAGTTTACCCGAAAACATCATGAAGATTAATAATTATAAAGAAATAATAAATGGTATTAAAAAAACACTTTAAAGATAAATATGTACCCCTAAATTTATAATATTTTTATATCGTTTTTGTTATTAATTTATTATATTTTATTTTATTCTATCTTAGTTATTGTAAACAATATATTTTATTAATATACACTCTACTTCTCTGGACAAGTATATGCTTTTAAGTGAAGTGTAGCATACAATTTTTTTTATTGCGTCGGATCATTGTACTTATATCAGATTAATAAATAAATATAAAAAATATATATATACAGATTATACATACAAAATTATATTATGATGGTAATATATAGACTGAAAATGGATCTACTCTAATAAACCGCCCTAGATTGATGTGAAATACGTATGTTGATTCAACTCCAAATTTCATTACTTAAATAATTTCTTTACATTAAGTACTGTTACCGTCAACTTATATCTCCCGTAACCTCGGGCCCAAAAACTTCCGGTTTCACCAGGTCGAGATGAGCGTGACTGATAAGATAAGGAAAGGGTCGCGCATGGAACAAATGTGTGGTGAAAGGAAGGTTGGAATGATATATAAGGAGAATACAAGAAGTTAGGGGCGACAACACAAAATTGAAACAATTTAAAAAATTTAAATAATTGTTTAAAGAACTCTACATATCCACTATTTATTAAGTTTATTTATTTAATTACTAAAGATTTACGAATTACGATTTACGAAAGAATACAAAATAAGACTGATTATAGGTGTACCGTCCTTCAAAAAGATGAAATGACAAACTGAATATTATGTTCCAAGCCCATTTTGTATGACTGCTATTTTGGTTTAACAAATATTTGTCAGATTGTATTACGTTGTTATAGAAAGTTATTAATTACAATTTATTGAAAAGCATCTAAAGCTTCCATAACGTGTTAAAGACATTAAAATATTTTATTAGAAAAAATAATGAAAAAATTCTTGGTAGCCGAATTTGGTCGATTGAATTTGCGACACGTGTGGTTTGAGCAGGACGGTGTCATCTCACACACAACCCGAGCTACGCTTGAAATTTTACGAGAACTTTTTTCCCTACCGCGTAATGTCAAAAAGTGTTGATATCGACTGGCTTCGTCAATCACCTGATTTGACGGCTTTAGACTATTTTCTGTGGGGATACTTGAAAGGAAAGGTCTACGCCAATAAATTTACAACAATTTTGATGTTACAGGACAATATTAATGTTATGAAATATATGATGAGAGAACACATTTATGCTGATTACTTGGCTAATGTCATATTTCATACATAATTGAAATAAACTAATTTATCGATAAATAAAAATTAAATTTAAAAATTATATTTTATTTTCCAGTTATATAAAGACAACATCGGCCTGGAACATAATATTCACCCTGTTATAGCAGCTTAAAGTTTATAAAATAAATTCACTAAAGCCTATAAGATAATATGAAGAACGATTAAGTGAAAAGAACAAAGTAAATTATAAAACAATATGAAAAAGATAAGGGAGACATCTAAAAAGAAACAAAATAACAATTAAAAAATTTTTTGGTAATTTTTACAGAATTTCCTCATTGTTTCTTATAAATAAAAATATATAAATAGACGCTCATAGTGGCCTTAGGTTATAATAAATAGTGTTGGTTTTTAAATGATTATTACATATTTCATTCGATATATTTTCACTCCTCCAAGTATTAAACATACTTTAATTTTAGCACATTTCTATTAATGCACTTCTAAAATAAATTATTACGATAATAATATTTAATATCTGAAGTTGTGTTGTGCAGTGTTTGTATAAAAATGAATATTACAATGTATATCATTGATTATATTATATTTATACTTATTAATAACAATTTAAATTTTCTTCACACAGATCCCATAATATACAAATAGTGTTATGATTGTGTCGGTGTACCGCGGCCAGATCGAGCTGCGCGTCATAAATTACTTATGGCGGCACATGTCCAGAATCGTTATTTGATGATGGGCATATTACACAACGCTGTTGCGCAACTTTAAATACAACGAATTTGTTGAAAAATTGCCCCCAAAGTTCACTCCGTAGGCAGCCGCGGCGAGATGGTTCAGGATAATAAATTTCAGAGCGAAATGTATTCCAGGGATTCAACACGAGAGATTTAAAATAATATTAAAAAGTGGCTTTTAAAATAAAACAGTAGATCTAATAGCCAATGAAGCCTCTTCTGTAAACAAACTGGTTATTATCTTATTTTTTTTGTAATGTTAATAATTAATGGAGTCTTATTTCATAAAAATATGAATACACGCAAAAGAATATTTAAAAAAAATTGTAAAAAAAAATATCATGAATTTATTTTCCACAGCTATAAGAGTGACATTTAAGTTAAATTTTTTTAAAAATATTTTACTTACTTACTTACCATCACGCCGTTTCCCCGTGGGGGTAGGCAGAGAGGATAGAGCGCCACACTCTTCTGTCTTGACACACAATTCTCGCCTCATCCACATTCATACATCTTGTCATACAAGCTCGCCGATTGTTGAGGCTTCTAACAGAACCATCCTCTATTATCTGGTTTACATGGTCGTGCCAAGTCTTCCGCGGACGATCTCTATTTCTGATTCCATCAACACTTGCGTCATATATCTTTCTTACCATTCTCTCCTCATTCATCCTTTGCATATGACCAAACCACCTAAGTGATCCTTTCTTAATCTTACTCAATATACTAACATCAGCTTTACATTCTTTCCTTATTTATTCGTTCTTTACTCTGTCATAAATAGATTTGCCATAAATACGTCTAAGTGATCTCATTTCCATTGCATTCAGTCTACTTTCGTTCCTTTTCTGCCAGCTCCAGGCTTCACTTCCATACATCAGTATCGGTACCAGGATTCCATTGTGCACCGCTAGTCTTGCCTCGGTTGACAAATTCCCGTTAGATATATTTTCATTCAAAGCGCCGTTTACTTTATTTCCTGCAGTCACCCTCCTTTCGATATCATCTCAGCCTTTCCGTTTCTATCAAACATACTTCCCAAATATACAAACTCATCTACTTGTTCCAAACATTCATTACCTACAAGTATTTTGCATAGTGTCTTGCTTTCCTCCTTCTCGAATACCATCACTTTCGACTTGTTAACATTCATCATGAGGTCGCTTTCCTTGCATACATCGTACATTCTACTCACCAGATTCTGTAGTTCTTGTTCATTATTCGCCGTTAGTACTGCATCATCGGCGTACAATAAACAGCATACAATCAAATCGCCCATTTTTGCTCCTACATTCATACATTTTAGTTCTTTCACACATTTATCCATATACAAGTTGAACAGCCATGGAGACATTACACAACCCTGCTTGACACCCTTTGTAATGTCAAACCATGGTGTAAGTGCTCCATTGATTCTTACACACGCAGAACTTCCTTCGTATAGGGATGCGATTGCGCGTATAAGTTTACTATTCACCCCGTAATCAGAGAGTACTTTCCATAACTTTTCTCTTATAACTCTATCATATGCTTTCTGTAGATCTACGAAGGCACAAAAAAGTTTTAGGTTTTTCGCCAAAAACTTTTCCGTCATCACTCGTAGAGAAAAGATCTGATCCATGCATCCTCTTCCACCCACAAATGCCCCTTGCACGTCCCATACTTTTTCTTTCGTCATCATTCTTGCTCTTTCTATTAAAATTCTTCCATACAGTTTACCTACAGAGCTCAGTAGACTAATAGCCCTATAGTTACCACATTCCATTTTTGACCCTTTGCCTTTGTAAAGAGGCATGATGCCCTCCTCCAATCTAACGGGGTGTGGCTCTCTTCCAAACATTTATTGAAGAGCGTATGAAGCCACGAGATAACTAATGGGCCACCAGCCTTGATATACTCTGCAGCAACGTTATCATACCCCACAGCCTTACCATTTTTCATATGTTTTATTGCACACTTTATTTCTTCGTTCATTTATATCGTTTTCCTCATTCCTACTTACCCCAGAGAGCCTCTCAGGTGCTTCCTCATTTGCTTTCTCTACACTTTCATACGTTTCCTGGAAATATTTCATCCATCTTTTATTTCATCCTCATTCGTTAACATCTCTCCATTTACTGACTTAATAACTTTCATACTACTGCTTTCAGTACCACATCGAGATTTTTTGACCGCCTTCCAGAAGAATTTTATATTATCCTGAAAATTCTGTTATTTTCACCCCTTCTTCTCTTTTCAGCCGCTCTTTCCTTTCTTTCACACCAGATTTAACTTTTTCCTTACAGACATTGTACAGGACTTTTGCTCTCGTATATTCATCCCCATTTACTGTCAACAGATAGCGCCACGCATTCTTCTTTTCTTTCACAAGTTCCTTTATGCCATCGTCCCACCGTGCATCACCTTTCTTCCTTCTTTGGGTAGCTATCCCACAGGTTTCTTTCGCTGATTTGCATAAAGTAACCTTAATGTATTCCCATGCATTGTCTATATTCAGATCACCTGCTCCTTGTTCACTCAGTTTTTCACACACTTTCCTTTCAAATTTTTTTCTGACATCATCCTTTTGCAGATTCTCAATTTTGACTCTAGATGGTGCCGATACTGTTTTTTTCATGGACCGCTGTCCTTGGAATAAAATTATTCTTAAAACAACTAGGAAATGGTCAGTTTCCATCTCGGCGCCCCGAAACACTCGAGTATCAACAGTAGCGGATCTCAGTCTAGAGTCAACCACCACAAAATCAATCCTCGACCTTTCATTTCCTCTTTCCCATATGTACTGGTGGATTTCTTTGTGATCAACAAAGGTGTTTGAGATAAAAAGGTTCCATTCCAAGCATACCTCAAGTAGACTTTTACCATTCCCATTCATCTTTTTGTCACCGTACACACCGATGGCTGACTCGAAACCATCCCTCCGAGTCCCCACCCAACCATTCAAATCGCCTGCTAAAATAATTCTTTCAATAATCCGTTTTACATTCATTACATCCCTTACATTTGTCCAAAATTCATCTTTCATTTCATCATTTTCTGAGTTTACGGGAGCATAACCTACGACTAAAAATACACTCGTAATTCCAATTTTAAAACGGATCCACATAAGCCTAGCTCTGACAAGATCATATTCTCTCATACATTCTGTCATTCTTTTCGAGAGCAACGCTGCAACACCCTGACACGCCCGGTCCTCCTCTGGGACCCCAGACCATAGTACCAGCGTGTTATTGTGCTCCATCTCTCCTTTTCCTTTCTTCATGCTCTCACTAATGCACAATATATCCAGATTCTTTTCATTCATACTATCACACAGTTCATTCATCTTTCTGTCCATTCCTCCTCTAATATTCCACACACCTACTCTGCACTCCGTCCTCCTCTTCGCGCCACCACAGGAACCGCGGCATAACGGGGGGCGAGCCTAATTGCTACCTATCGGCATGTCCCCGCGACCTTATACTAATTAAAAAAAAAAAACATTATTAGTCATCTTTCAACATTATTCTTTCATTCGATTCACTAGATAATTACGACAACTTAATTATAACATAAAATATAACAATAAGTCTAAACAATATACACTAGATTAACATAAAATATTACGTAGCTAAAAATACATTAAATGGTTATTGTTTGTATGGATATTCTAACAGCATCACGTCTCTTGATCAGTTTAGGCCAGGTAGATTTCATGTTTTTAAACTTAAGTTGGTGATATTGTTGACACTGTTTTGTTTAAAGATGGCCGCAAAGTTGCGCACTGCGCACTGCGCAAATACGTTAGATCTCTTTTTGGTTATGGCGGTGCGCTGATGAACTTACGGTAGTTTAATAGTTATTTTGAAGGATAATTGGTTGAAATTCATTCATTCAATTGGTGGCCCCTGCCAAGGGTCACTATATTTATATATACACCCATTCGATTATATTTATATATACACAATTGATTTTAATAAAAGTTCAATAATGTTTAGCCCGCCAAAGGTAAAGTAGTTACAAAAAATCACTATTTTTTAAAATTTCACTGTTGTTTCCAGTCCCACATAATTTTTGAAAACGCCTTCAGATAGAGCAGAGCGTTTTCTATCTGGATGTATATGACTCTTTAGCACAAAGTATATAATAGTCTAGAAAATACGGTTTAAAAATTTTAATGGAAAAGTCACTAGCTAAATAAAAATTGTCATATCCCTGAACATATTCAACTTACAGTTTTCCTGTATACATCACATGATAGTCCGTGGGTTGGCACACACACTCGTAGATACGAGTAGATATAGTTCATTAATATTCTTATTCGCACTACAGCACAGTTCAAAATAGTACGAGAGAAAAAAATTTTACTCCGCCATACCACCAAACACTCATTCCCGAGGTTAATACCAGAAGTACGGAGACAAGAAATACTCGGAAAGACGCGAAAAACACTCTCGATCAGGTATTTCTAAAAAAAATTAAGATCGGAGCAAAATTGCACAAGTTATATGAAATCTAAGCGGGAGCAATACAGAACACGACCGAACGGCTCGGCGCCATCATTAATATTTTCCCTTATATAATTCAGAAATCGATATTTTTCAAATATTTAAAAAAATATACATACCTATTTTAATACATGTAATTTTCAATGTGTCATTTTTCGAAGGATTTAAGAAAAATATAAACTACCAGCTGCGATGAGTTTCATGGCGCAACTTTTGGAAAACTTCAATAGTCCTGGAGGAGACCTTCAAATGTTGCTTTTTTTATAATTTTGATATTTTTACATAATTTTAAATTATAATTACATACTTTTTTGAATCGTTTACCTCTTCAAAAAAGAGACTAGCTCTTGTGCTTGGAGAGGGACTTACATAGTAATAATTTATATAGAGTTATAAGTTATACATTTGTAATCTATAATATTATTTATTATCTAATTGTGTGCTTCTGAAGTGTTCAACTGTTTTCGTTTTTAGTTCTTTTATATCCTTTATCTCTTTAATTCCTGGGAGACTATTAAAGTTTTTTATCCCTAAGTACATGATAATTGATAATTACTGATAGTGTTTGGTGTTACATTTGTTACCTTGCATCACTGTTATAATGTTATGTATACGAGTTTTGTGGAAATGATAAATAACGTATTTATATGAAACTTTTCTCAAAAATAGACCTGGTAAATATCTCGGCTATGTTTGTTAACCAGCATTACCCATCATATTTTTTTTCAAAATGGTGGTTGTTTAAAGACTTTTATCACTAAAAAATGTATAAAATTCCCAATTAATATTGGTTCTAGAGAAGTTTAATTGGTTTTTGCGGCCAGTACTGGAAGGGATTTTTTATTTAGTTCGCGATTCTGGATGTAGGTATTATCTTGATAACGATTTAGCACGATAACACGTGCCGTCATCTGGAATGATGATTAATGACAAATAGATTCGATCATCTTGGTCCTATCTATGGAGGTTGTCTTCCTTATGGTAATTACCACCTCAAACATTTCAAACATGATCCGCGATTATCAAAATTGCAATAACTCATGACATTTCTATCATAAGATATCGCTGGTTTATTTTTCCCTAGTATGTGACAGAAATTACGTACCATGTGTTGTGTGCTCTTATACAATGCCGTTTCACATAATACCAACGTGAATTAACGTAACGTAATACTACAATAATTGAGGACTGCGTTGGGTTTATACACATGTGTATTAATTAATTAATTAATTAATTATCGATAATTTAAAAATATTATTTATAAAAATCGATTGAGTGCAATTAATACTCACGGTTGTGAAATCTCGTGCATCGTGAGTATGAGCATTTATGTGCGTGTGTGTGGGTGCGTTATGTTATGTATACAGTTCACTGGGAAGGAATTAATAAATTAAATTTTGTTATATTCATTTTTTGACATTTTAAAATTTAATTTGTTAAAAAATGTCATAGTTATTAGTATTGTACTTTATATATGTAGGTATTATCTATTGAATGAATTTTTTTAGATAAGTATTATGAATACTGAATAGAATATGTAATTATGTTTGTGTCTAGTAGAATTATAGATTCTTTAAGTAAAGCCAAAAAAAATAGCATTGAAAGTTATTCGTAAGAAGCCTTTCCGCTGTCCACGAGAACTCTTTAAAGAATATCACGTCATGGACATCATTCAGATGTAGGTATATATACATTATACTTATTAGGTATTTAGTATGCTAAAAACTTTTACTGATACGTACCGTCACTTAATGATATAACAGACAAACTGTCACTATTTTGTCCTAAAAAAAACAAGACTTACACAAATGTTCCATTTGTTTTTCAGCACCAATAATCTAAAAGCGAAACCGAAAAAATTCTATGTGCGCGTTACACTAGTTTGATTGTACGGTTACCGTTGCTATTGTGAGTTTCGATTTTCTCGCAGCGCGTGCCGAAACTACTATTGTGTTCAGAGTGCTTCGTGTGAATCGGCGAAGTTGTTCCTGAAGTTCAGGAGAGTTTTGACTACATCGAAAAAAATTCAGGTAAGTCGTGCTTCCTGGTTGGTTCTTGAGCCATTATTGTTCTGTCCCTATACAAAATTCATATCATTCTTCTTACATCCCGATTTCTCACCCCTTGTATAAACAATTGTTATGTATTTATTTATTTAAGACGTTATAACATTTTTTATTTATTTGTTTCCTGCCCGCCTCGCTAGAGTAAAGTCCGAATCGAGGTGAACATTATTATTACAGCAATCATTATTATAACAAGTAAAACTTATTTGTTTGATTATTTTTCCATCACATTTTTCTGAGATTATTTTAGAAAGAAAATTTAGGAGGGGGCAAGGGCGAGATAAGATACAAATATACATTAAAAATTTAGCAATACAATGTACTCGTATACAAAAATTTACAGGTGCTTGATATATAATAGAAAATTGTGTATGAAGGCTCTTCAGCGATTATTGTTTGCGAAATAACAATGTATTATTGGTTTTTTTATAATGACGTGACGTATTTTATTACCGTGTCCATGTTGTCCAGGAGACAGATGACAAATGAGACGGAATACGGTTGTCATAAATATAATTATTAAGTTCACGTTCATATAAGTTTCTTTTCATTAATTTACTTGAAAACCTTAAGGTAAACATCTCATAAATAATATTTCACTATTAAGATCGAATTTAAATCTTCAATACTTATTCTACGAATGCCAAATACACGCAGGCTATGGAAATTTCTTGTCAAAGTTCAAATTCAATTTTGACCTTCGAAGATTTCTTTATTTGTTACAAAAGTTAGTAACAAGCTAAGGATTTTCAACAATAAGACTTCATACAAATAATTCAGAAGGTATGGAAAATACAACATTTAACCTTTTACAAAATAATGTTTTTTTATAAATTCCTATTATCTGAAAAATATAAAACACGCCTAGTGATGGGATGAATGATAAATTAAATTATTGCCTCGGGAGACAACCTAGCTATCATATTTTTCACAGCACAGGGATATAGTATAGTTTGAGAAAAAATATAAGAATATCAACTAGAATATAAAATTAAATTTAATTCGATCTTCACGATGCTTTATGACTAAGAATTTTGTATCGAGACAACCCGGGAATAAGTTTTTCGGAAATTCCATGGTTTTTTGCTGTCTGAGTCCCAGGACTCTCAAAACTCTCAGATTTTTTTTGATATTATTCAATTTAAACGAGTTATTTGATATGGTCATTATCATACTGTAGGTAGTGACCCAGCGACGAGTGATACATGTGTGAGTATTATATATTTAAAAAAATTGAAAGTATCCATCCATAATAAATTGAATTTAGGAAAAAATTTGCTACTAACAAAAAAATCTGAAGTAAATGGTTTTGTAGGCTTGTTCAATCAGAGAAATATGATTTCTTGTAAAAAATGTGATGTCATCTTTCGGAACAAAATTTGGGTGGGATGAAATTATTTAAAAAACTTTATTAGGGGACTTCAGTTGACTTGGCCAAATACGTAATTGATGTGGTGATGTGACGCACAAATAAATGTGTTTCTTTATTAATTGTTCTTTTTTCGTATGCTTTTTATTTTATTTTTTAATGGTATTAAATTGAATGTTTTTTATAGATATTATTAATAAATGATTAATTAATTTTTATAGATATGTAAACTACAAATACATTTAGAGTCAATAAGTAATCTTCCAAATAGTATTTATTTGTTTTAATAAATTAATAATGACGCATGTTTTTTTTACATAGATAATTATATATACTTAATAACCACTGTAAATCATACATATGAATATCTATTAAAAAAAAAAAAATTTTAATTAAATAAAATTCACCGTTTTGATTCCCGGGACATAAAAATGTTGACTCTCGGGTCTCAGGAATTGAAAAAAGTTGAGAATACAGAATTCTTATTCATGACGTACGCGTTCGTTGATAATGAAGCAAAGTAAACATGTCACTGTAAAAATGAAAAAAAAAGACCGGGACCTGAACTCGGAAGTTTTTTGTTTTTTAAATAGAAATAATAGTGTGTATGGAATGGGCGATTCTTGGGGTATTTTCCTATACCTCCAAACAACGTTCACATCAAGCTTCAAAAGTATTTTTGAGATATCAATTTACATATCAACAATAATAAATAATGTAAATGTTGTTGTAAAGTATTGCTTAAATTAGGGTTTTAAACGGTACTGTTTTATAGAAAAATCGTAAATTTGGAATTTTTTTTCAAAACAGTGTTCTAGATGTGAATTTGTAAAGAATGAAAATATTGTTGTTTTACCAATTCTTTCATGTTTCCTAAGCAAAATAAAAAAATATAAATTAATTTTACTGTATTTTTTTAAAACTTATTAAACATCCTAGAAAATTTAAAAAAATAAATTAATAACAGCCTGTTCAAGTCAGTTCACTAAACAAAGTAAGTCCATTATGAAACAGTGTTTAGATGGATGAGAATTATAGGGTTTCTTAAATATTTGTAGAACTTTCAAACAAACAAGCTATTGTCTGACAATACTACTGAAAATACAGTAACTTTTGGAGTCAGAAGTATTTAGTATTGAATCAAATTGAATTTTTATGCATATACATAAATATACTTGTTTGTGACAATTTATTCACATTTAACAATCATAAAGTCTTTGCAAAAATTAATTATCAATTTATTATTCAAATGATATCCGTCGTTCAATGAAATATCGATAAATGCACTAAAAACTCTCCACACCCAATAAATTCTAAAAGAGTTAATACGACAAATTGTTTTCAAATAAATTTTGACATGTATTGCAAATATGAGGCTATATACAATTTCAGTGCATTCTTTTATTTTATATTCACAATAAAAAAAATATAGGTACAAGGGTTGCCAAGAAAAGATAGGTAAAAGGTTAATTAAATAAGAAAAAAATATTTTCAATTTTCGCTGACAAAAAATTATATGGTAGCTTAATTTTTATCTCAAAGCTTTCAAATCGGCAAACATACCACGTTAATAACCAGCTCTGATCCTATGTCATTCAATAGTATTAATGTTAATGCGTTAAATGTGATAGATCTCAAGGATTCAAACTAAACTCATTTCGATTTCAAGCTGATGTTTTTCTCTATATGACGTCATTAAATAATAAAGACTACTAAGAATTTGTAAAAAAAAGCCAGATACACATAGCTAAACTGTAGTCTTCTCAGTCTTTCTATATGGGTTAGAGACATGGAGACTGAGACAGTAAGAATGCAGAAAGATAAACGCCTCAGAATCAAGAAAGATAAAAAGAGATGCGATACTGGAGGCGTGTATTGCGAATCCCATGGACGAGCTCACAAATCGAACAGATCCATTTTACAAAAAATTAATTGTCATATAACAAATTCAGCGATATGAACACCGCTTTAGATTGCAAATTTAAAGCGTACACAGGTACCGTGGGAACACAGCCTTACAATTTGCTCGGCCAATGGTGACAGGAGACTGGCCCTCTAGTGGGAGATGAGAATACGGGAACTTCCACAATGGTACTAGACAATGCTGACGAACAAACATCGAGAAAAAAAGTTTTTGTTAAACGTGGTGGATTGAGAGACCCGCGTGTTGGAAAGACCTATCGGCCAGGACTAGTGTAAAGATTGTCAGCGGGCGGCGGCTGAACGAGGCGGAAGGATCTCACTGAGAATGGCGCAAGATGGCATCCCTTGGAAACTCTAATATGATTCATAATGTCAAGTATCAATGGAGTAATTCCTCAAACTAGTAACTTCAAAAACCATGGTGATAATTTCTAACTAAATGTGTCTTTCTCATTCTGTGGAAAGAACAAGGAGACGCGAAGAATATTTATAACTCTAATAGTACGATTATGTTTTCCGGGCATATCTGGTAGATTAGGAGAACACATTCTTATTGTGAAGTTGAACAATAAGAATGTGTTCTCCTAATAATAAAGTTGTATCAATGTATCCGAAATTTAATAAAAATAAATTGATAATTCTGGCGTCTGCTATCAGATTACTAAAAGGTATTTAAGATTTTGTAAAAATAAGGTAGATGGCTCTTTCAAATAATGAAACGATTAAATGTATTAATATCAAAAAGATAACATATAGGTTCGAAAATTTGTCACTAAAATATTGTCGCTGTAGCATAGTTGGATAATGCACCTTCTCCGGTTAGGAAAGAGATCTAGGTTCGAATTCCGGTGGCGCAACAACAATATTTTTCGATAAAATTAATTTTATATGTATATCTTTCTAATTAATATATTTAAAATATCTTGTAGAACTGAAATAATATTGTATATTAAGTAAAATGGTGTATTCACTCATCCGATATACCAGCCGACACACACAGACTGAGCTTAGTCGGTGAATGTGCGGTCTGGCGTAATATCCGCCAGAGCCGGATCGCACCATATGAACATTTTACAATATAAATGCGCATACAGAAATGCTTCGGACATATCACGAGACACGGATACAATGGAGAAACTGGTGGTATAAAGCGGAGACAAGGGAATCCGTTCCTGCGGAAGATCGCCGACTAGATGGTCGGATTTGGCGAAGTCTATAATAAATGGCTCACTTCAGGAAGCTGCAGATCCTGGAAGATGGTTTTGTCTGTGGTGTCATAATTATCATATATTACTTGACTGCTCTTCCAAGAGCATAAAGAAAGAGAAAGTGTATCATATATATACAAAATATATACACACTTGCACGGAAGACACGTAAGAACTCCATTAAAAAAAAACAACTCCTGTAGTTTTGGTCACATTATTTAGATCTGTATTATAATTAGTTGAATATAATATAATCCGACTTAAAATATGGGAAATTTATTTGATAGAATAAAGTCGAACTCTGATTAGTTTCTGAAGATACCTGTTATGCATGCGAGTTCCTTCGATAGCTTATTGTTGTCTTCGGGTTTTCTATTAATAATATTGATGTCTATACAGTAAGACGGATCACCACTAACCTGGGGTGCTGACTGTTGTGGTCTTCCACTGATGGCCGGTTGATCTCTGATGTTGGATGAACTTGACCTCCAATGTTGGATGAACTAATATCTGACATTGTTTGCGCTTGGATTGGTCTCCGCGAATTATCTCGACCGCTCGAGATAATAAACTACCGGGGGCGCCGCCTGTTAAATGATCCGTTCCCGACGAGGTTCTGACAGCGATTGGCGCCAGTCGAAAAAAATAGTGATCTTCACACTGCTTAGACGGACATACCAACATACAAAAAAACAGGGGTCTCAATTGAAAAAATGAAATAACATCTATAGAGAATATACTTTAGGTGTGTTATTTTTAATTGGAGATTATGTGTATCTAAATAGAAACTACTTTATTATTTTTTTCTTCTTAAAGGGACATTATTTTGTCGCTGTATCTCTCTCCATTGATTTCTATTCTCTTCCAGGTCGTTTACTCCTCGATAGCTACCGCATTTGATCTACTCCAGCAACTGAGTCAATAATATTTTCGTCTGCCATTAAGTATTTCTTCTTCCGTTTTTATTTTCTTCTACCACTGCGGTTACGAATGCGTTGTACCGGAGGATGTCGTCCTCAAGATAAAACTATTTCCCCTCAATTTCTTCCAAAATAATCTCAGCATGGAAATGAAATGGTTCGCGTCCAAGTATCATAGAAGCAGTCGTTAGATAATAGCATTTTGAATACAGTATAAAGTGAATTAAATTAATTTCATATATTTATATTATATACAAATTTTTTAAAGTAGAATAATCATGTAAAATAGGTATCAGGTCCTTATAATATGTTTACATCTAATATTTCAAATTTGCTAGCCTGTCTTATATTACAGCTAGATTAGTTTGCGGTATTTGAATAATTGAATTTAGGAACATTATCGTATTACTTACTTTTACTTAAAAAAATGACTAAAAATAAATTGGTAATATCTTGTAAATTGTTAGAATTTTGTAAATTGAATGCTATGTTGAAAGCTCGTCTACTTTCCAGATTGAATAAATATTTGATTTACAAGACTGAATAAGATTGTGCCGAACAAAATGAGTAAAATAAGACAAAACTGCCATTAATATGTTGTCATGTTAGAAATAAATGCCCAGGGTGGCATTTGAAATTAGCGCCAAATTTGAATCAAGGCAATCCTTAGTTCGCGACTTCACGTCGGTAAGGGCGAATAGGGACCGGAGCCGTGGGCGGACCAATTCTGTGACAGAAGCGGCCTTAGTTAGACATTACGCGGTGAGATTGGCGATTGTCTCGTGTAGACGACGCCATGTCGTAATTGCTGAATCATGATTAGAAGGGTAAATATGATTAAGATTTGCAATCACTAGTGCGTCGTTAGTCGAATTGTTCGAAATTAATTCGCATTATACACCGTCCTTACAGAAATTGATATTTCCTTCGCTGGCAACTGCAAGCCTGAGGGAAGGATGTCGGATACGTTTTCTACACGATCAGGCGGTTGAGACTATCCATCGGATCAGCGGTAAAGGACCTCGACTAGATTAAGGTGAGAGAACTATGCTCAGGTAAAATTCGTGACATGAGAGTTTCGCAGGAATGCTTCACAGACATCACAATGTAACTGTGTACGGTTTTATTGACTTATTTTCATGTTTGAGATTACGTAGTCTATTGTTATCAGAAAAATCCGTGAAGGATTAGTCTCTTACTTATTATTTGAGGATAATGAATGACATTTGGGAACTGCAAGGAGGGTAATTTCGTGAATGTAACATAATATTTGAAGGTTATAAACCACTGCCTGTCAATGGATGGAATCTCATGTGGGGAGTCTTGTCAGCTACCTACTGTGCATGCCTAGATGGAGTTGTATTTAGATCGTGTTACAGGCCATACCTGATTGGATTTGTATTTGTAGAATACGTGAATTAGATTGTTAATTAATAGCAAAACCCTTTTCATTTATCTCCCTGTGTCAATTGTAAATATTTTTTTTTTCGTAGAAAGCAATCACTTTGTGGTTTGACATATTATATTAATAAAATAATAATCACATTGAATGAAACCACAAAATTTATTATATGTCAACCGGTTTCGCTTATCTCAAGCTTCATTAGGACGTATTAAAAACTAATCATTAATACAAAAAGAGAGTACTTATATATACATAAAGAGAGAGATAGAATATAGAATTACATTTACAAAATTTACATTACAAAATTTACATTACAAAATTTACATTACAAAATTTACATTACAAAATTACAAAATTCTTAATAATCAAATTAATTTATCCATTAGCCCCATATTAGGTATGTTTCCTTTAAAATCAATTTAATATCCATCAACACTGTATTTTCCCATCCATCAAGTTTTTCTATTTTGCACATAATTTTTTATTTTGCCTCTGTATATGTATTCTGTCTCTCTCTTTCACATGTAATTTTATATTTTATCTCTCTCTTTATATATATCTCTTTTTGTATTTATGGTCAGTTTTAAATACGTTCTGATAGAGCTGGGATAAGCGACGTATAATAAATTTCGTGGTTTCATACAAAGTGATTGTTATTTTACTTAATATAAATTTATCAATTTTGAATGTTCCTCAGTCAAGGATGGGAGTAATGTGCGGTAGCAAGAGGTTAGTATGCATTCATGGCGTTGTTAACCCATAAACTCATGTCAAATACTGTCTAGCCGGTGGCGTTGCCTGGTGTTCGATCTGCCGGAGTCAGAACGCAACGTAACAATATGTATTTGAAGGAATTAATCTATGTAGAGTAATTTGTGTGATTAACGATAATACAGTAGAAACTTGCAAATATGTTTTAACGCAGAGCAAAGTTGGTAGGCTGTGGATATATATGGTATGGAAGACTAGGAATCAGAAAATAAACAACTTAAGGGCAAAGCAATTGTAGGGTGCGGGATAAGAGAAGAACCAAAACTGCGCTGGAAGGACGATATCATAGTGGACTTCATTAGTATGGGGCATCCTATCTAGTTGGATAGAATCGGGTGACCATCCATGACCCATGCAGGGTTGTTAAGTTTAAGATGTTTATGATAATGTGTAATAACTTTCGTTTTACCACAAATAACCTTGGTGTTCTATCCTCTGATTATTGTCTTGTTATCTCAGGTACGGATTTCTTGTAAGAGAAACTCAGTATTTCCAGGTAACAATTATACATTTATTATAACACGCAAGTACAGTTTATATAATATATACACTTCAGAGATAGTCTTAATAATGCGAAGGAGCTGTGATAAGAGAGCGCTCCCAACTGATGCGATGATTTATAAGTCTCGCCTCCCCTCACTAATTCTTACACTTCCATGGCTAACACACACACACATTCATACACAAAGTAACAGTTCTCACATAATGTATCCATTTTTTTTGTCTTTATACAATAAAATAAGCTACACTTGCTTTTTCTTGTTGTTAAACTACGATATCTTAAAAATAATATTAGGTACTGGCTCTAGTAGAAAAATATACATTATATTTTAATTTTTACAATTGAACTTTATATTACACATACGTTGAGTTATTGTCACTACTATAGTTTAGAGAGGTGCAGTACCTCTCATCATCAGGTGATAACTAAAGTAAATATAGTATTATAGTCTATTCAGTGAATGGTGGCGGGGCTTGGGAAGAGGAGGAAGATTTCGGTTGTTAATGAGAATATGGATAGTAAAGGTGAAGTATTATGTTGTTAATTACTTTTCTCCGAATTTTTTTTTTGTATTTCAACGGTTTCTAAATAGTTAATTATTAATCCTTTATAAGGTACCGTAAATAAGTTTTAGTTTAAAACTATCAAAAGAGTGGTTTGTTTCAATTATGTGGTTAGAAACTCGGAGAAGTTGTTATTTTTTAGGCAGCGGCGATGTTCCTTTATTATCGTATTTACATTTCTCGCTGTATTCGCTCTATTGTATCTTGTATTGTGTTCTCGCCTATGTATTTTTAGCACAATCTCCACAAGTTATTTCATACATCCAGTTTTTTTCTAATTAGTTTTGTTTTTGAGTTGAGGCAAATTTTTCCGACCAGAGGGACTACACCTCTCGAATCTACAGTAGTGACAATAATTCAACGTGTGTGTAGTACAAAGTTTATTTGAAAATAAATATATTATTTACAATCACATACATTTATTAAAATTCGTACATTAATTAGTATTTAATTAAACGTTTGTATAAAAATAAAATCTCAATTCATTAACTGCCAAATAAGTATTTTCGATTAATTGAGGAAAAAATAGTATTTTAAAATAAAATATGTTTTTGAATTTATAATCCAAAGCTACTAATTTATC
Organism: Eubasilissa regina; assembly: GCA_022840565.1. Lineage (NCBI taxonomy): Eukaryota > Metazoa > Arthropoda > Insecta > Trichoptera > Phryganeidae > Eubasilissa > Eubasilissa regina. The sequence continues at coordinate 17,795,011 of JAINEB010000007.1, forward strand.
ATCGTAAAAAAAAATATTTTATTTTTTGATATAAACATCTGATGCAAATATTACATTAGCATTTTGTTCTGTTGGTACCACTTTTTTCATATCTATACTTCTGAATACACCCGCATAAAATTTAAATATGTCACTTTTAAATAATATCAAATAAAACATTACACAAAAGATGTGCATTATCAGAAAAAACTCAAATGAATAAACAATGAAAATTTTCAGAATACGAGGTACTCTTACGAGTCAAATACAGATACGGGTTATTTCATATCTGTTTTCATTTAATATAAGTGCTGTGAGAACATTTAAAAATATGTACATAGGTATATATATATTGGGAGTATGCATTAATTCATGCGGTTTTCTAAGAGAGGGCGTTACTAGTATTATTTCGCGCCGTGTTCATCCGTGACTATATTCATTTGAAAGCTACTGTCATTGCGCGTCTTTTTCAGTATATGTCATTTGATTGAAGTTTAAACAACATTTTTTTCTATTCATTTGAACATGTCGAACTTTGTGCCAGAAAAAGTGTTTTTGCGGGGAGTTCTTCTTCATTACTTTAACATGAAGAAAAGTGCTACCGAAAGTCATCGTATTTTAGTAGAGGTTTATGGTAACCATGCTCTAGCTGAAAGAACGTGCCAGAAGTGGTTTGCACGGTTTAGAAGTGACGATTTCAACTTAGAAGACAATGAACGATCAGAAGGGTGTGTTGTATTATGAGCTGTTGAAATCGAGTCAGACGATCAAAAGGGACCTCTACCGAACACAATTAATTCGTTTGAAGAGAGCGATTGCGGAAAAACGACCAGAATATGCAACCAGACACGAATCCATAATTTTCCATCATGACAACGCTCGGCCACATGTTTCAAGACCGGTTCAAAACTATTTGGAGAACAGTGGGTGGGAAGTTCTACCTCACCCGCCTTATAGCCCAGACATAGCCCCTTCTGATTACTACTTGTTCAGATCAATGCAGAATGCCCTCACCGGAATACGCTTCACTTCAGAACAGGGTATCAAAAATTGGCTTGATTCGTTCTTCACCACCAAGCCGAAGAAGTTCTTTTGGGATGGAATCCACAAACTGCCAGAAAGATGGACAAATGTTGTAGCTTTCGATGGACAATACTTTGATCATTGAGTGTATAGCCATTTTTTCACAATAAAGCCTTAATTTTCGAAAAAAAAACGCATGAATTAATGCATACGCCTATTAAATATAAAAAATCGTTGGCACTTATGCGTATGCAGGTACCTACTATATATATATGTACTGTACATCATCAAGTTTTTTCTATTTTATAAAACATAATCACTATATATAAAACCAATGCCAACCGGTTTCGCTTAACTCAAGCTTATGACAAAAAAAGCAGTAAATAGTTGTAGTGAAATTCTTAATAACCAAATAAATTTATCCATTAGCCCCATTTCAAATATACTATTTATTTAAATTTATTATTTATTTACATTTGAATTTATTTAAAGGTATATAATATATATATACCTTTAAATAAATTTATTATCCATCAACATTGTATTTTCCCCTCCCTTGATGTTCTGTCAAAGTGTATATGCATCCTGTCTCTCTATTTTGCATGTAAATTTATATTCTGTTTCCCTCTTTATGTATATATAAGTGCACCTCTTTTTGTATTTATTGCTAGTTTTAAATATGCCCTGAGGAAGCTTGAACTAAAAAAAACCGGTTAGCGTATAATAAAATTCGTGGTTTTGTACATTGGTGGTGTTTTATTAGAGCGAAAAGTATCAAATCTTTATCTAGGCCAACATATTTGTACTCAAAAATTATTATGCTCTAATGGAGCGCTGCTTCTATGGAACAACGTTCAATACTTTTGAGAAAAAGTGCTGCGTCATTAGTATTTGCTGAGTTTGTGGTTCAACAAATAACCAACTATTGGCGCATGAACGTTTAAAAATAATTTTGTAGGTATACTATACATGGCAGAACAAGTTATAGAGGAATAATCTTAAATTTAAAGAAATAAATTAATCTTAAGTACAACGCTCTAAAATAAATAACAATCCTCTATAATAAATTATGTAGATCACGGTAAATATAAGATAACTTTAATTTATGTATCTCAAATAGGATACAGCGTATTTACCTAAAAATTCAACCTTCACTGACATAATACCCGTTTAACAGAGATAGGTCTCTTCGGAAGGGGATTCAAGGTATTCTTTTTTCTCCAATACAATACGAATAGTGAATCCAATCTCGAGGTAAAATAGTAATCCCGGCATTCGATTTTAATGATTCCGGGGTCCCGGGCTGTCGCGGAATTAAATAATGCTATTCGCCCAATAATGTTATATGTATTTATAAAAAAAATAAAAGAACAAATAGGTTAGATTTAATTTAGATATTTAATTTAAGTAAGTAAGAAAGTTTTAAATAAAAATAAGCAGTAACTTGAATGTGAAATAATTTTCTTATAACAAATAATATGCTCGAAGCGTTAACTGATCATCATATTAGGACTACTTCTCAAAAAATATTTTTTCTCAGAAATAAGGTTTGACGAGCATACACTATTTGTATGTATTTGTCTCGATATTTTGGGAAAAAATCTGGTGATGAGCAATGTTGATTTTGGACCACGGTGCAATTTTATGGTCCCGTGCTATTATTCGTGCGCTGGAGGAGAAAATAAGAAAAACATTACCGTACTAATATAAGACTACTCTTAAAACCTGGCTTGAAAACATTACTGATGAAAATTGTCATGTTGTATATAATGTCACGGCTCCGGGTCGCAAGCTGGTTTGCTGAAAATGCAATAGATACATCCAACACCCCTCGGGCGGCTGTCTTGAACTCGCCGACTCGGGCTTCGGAGATCCTCGGTAACGCTCGGCTCGAGCCGCGAGCTCGAACGAGGACGAGCCGAGAGGCGAGTCAGTTAGAAAGTAGGACGAAGAAAGAAGGAGCTCGAGTCGTCCCTGAGGGATCGTTTTTCCATTTATTATAATTTGATCGGGTGTGTCGATGCCGAATCTATATCAATGATTTGGACTGCACGACAGAATCCGATGAGTAGTAAATGAACGCGGGTGTACGGCCGTCTCCCGAATTACTTGCGGGATACAGCGTTCGCGATAGAATATTCCAAAAGCGTCTACGGTCAAGCAACTGAATTTGCCATTTGGACGCGATTGCCTGGAGTTTGAAATACGCAATATGTAGTGTCGAGGTTGGAATTTTCGCTCCAATTTTAAAAATAGAAAATGCATAGTGTGAAAGCCCGCGAGTCCCGATTGTATAATTTTCACAAATATTATCACCGCCGCCACGCGTGTTCGCGCCACAACTGTCAAACTAACCTCCTTCTGAGGTGTCACCGAAGCCGATCATCGTTTGGAGATGAGGAAAGGTCCAGACTAAGATACGCTACAGCCCCATATTAATTAACCTGATGGGTCAAATAGTGACATGATGTACTCACCCCTCTTTATTACTCACTATCTTTGATTAAGTTTGCCAGGATTCTTGATAAAATAACCATGTTTAGATAATAATACTCTTGACCGTGCAATACCCTTCCATTGCAATGATACCATCTGCCAACGAACCTATTTTTCCGTGAGAAGCCGCCTGACTCAGGTGTCTACCGATAGAACTAGTCGGTGCCCTGCATGAATCCGAGGTGAGTGCTCTGCATCGTGAAACACCCGAATACATTAAGTTAACCAAGATAAAACGTAATAAGATGTATTACATACTCCTGTTGTATTCACCACAATGAAAAATATGATCTTTTTTATTTATTATCTTAGTTTTATTCACCACAATTGAGTTTAAAAACATCTACCGGTTTCGGAAAACACCTTTTCCTTCTTCAGGATGTCATAACTAACTAAAAATATAGCATTGTTTCTTCACCAGAATCTATTTTTAAATTTAAAAAAAAAAACAACAATTATTTAAAAAATAAATTTAGTACCTAACTCAAATTGCTGCTCAATACAAATTTAGTCGAATAATTTTTAGGAAAAAATTTTAGAATAGAACTCGTAGTTTAATTTAGTTGGCTGTTTAGAATTTCCTGATTACTTTTACATGCTTTATTTATCTCCAAAGATTCCAAATTATTTAATTTGTGACCTACACCGTTTATATGCAAAATTGACAATCCCAATTTTTTACCAAAACCATGACTATTTTCTATCAAATGATTAGCAAATTCTGAAAACCCACTATTGTTCAAACATCTCAAATGCTCCTTTACTCTTATATTAAAATTTCTACCCGTTTTACTAATATAAAATGCAGCACGATCCTTGCAACTAAGTTTACAGACGCCAGAATTGTTAAATTTATCATCTTTGTCTTTAGAATTTATGAGTAAATTTCCTATACTATTATTTGTATAAAATGCCGGTCTAATGTTTCGTGGTAGGTGTTTAGATATTTGTTTCGAAAAGTTATTTATGTATAAAATCCTACGCCAATTATCATTATTATCATTATGTTTTATCTGTGATTTATATAAAAATTGATTATTATATTCTTTTAATTTATTTTTTAAAATAGTGTCTATCAAACATGTATTATACCCGTTATCAACTGCTATTTTTTTAATTGTATTCAATTCAATATTGAAATTGGATGTTGACATAGGAAATTAAACTCAATTGTGGTTAATAAAACTAAGATAAAAAATAAAAAATATGAATTTTAACCACCAAGTTAATATTGCTAATTTTAAAAGTAAAAATATGATCTTTTACAAGTCATTGTGCAGGGCAAGATAGAAGGCAGCAGAGCTGGTAGTGGAGGTAGAAAGAAATTATCTTGACTGTGTAACTTCAGAAAGTGGTTTAATATCCAAAATCTCAGTGATCTAATACATAATAAATTAATATGGTTGCATACCTTCGATAGAAGGTGGCATGTGAAGAAAAGCATTCTTGATAAAAATTGTATGCCAAAGAATGCGTGCGCGCACACCCGCACACCTTAGAGGGAACACTGGTGAAAAGGAGATGCCCTCCGTAGTACAGGTGCACCGGAACACTGTTGTCTTTTTATTTAAACTATACACAGATCAACTCGATATTCTAAATATCTATTGTATTGTCTAATATCGGATATAATTGACCGAAAAAATTCAATTCCGAAAGCTTCTGGATTGCACATTCTAATTCCGGAATTTAAAAATATGTACTATAACTGGACCTGAACCAGTTACAGTATTTACCATCCACACTTCTTTTCATTCCCTACATCAATCATAATCACATCTCGTTAAAAATGCGCATAGATTTTAAAAGTTCTTAACATCGTCATCCGTTAGATTTTTTCTATAAATTACAATTGTTTTACCATTAATTTAATACATACATAGATAATACAATAAATAATCATTTTTTAAATTATTAAAATATAATATAGTTAAAATCTACTCAGTTATATATAAATATCCTGCATAGTAGAAAAATGACAGCATCACTTATCAACTTTTGCCATTAATTATACCCGAATGTGAACTGTCTCTGACATTGTAACAATATATTACTAAGCTGCCGCTAAAACGCCTTAAGCTTCTGTATGCCTGGCACTGCATTTAATAATATAAGTTGGTTACTTACGCGACTGAAATTTTACGACTTAATCCAAATGCACCAAGGTACGTTATATCATGTACTCTAACGTGGAGGTGAGTGCATTCGTCAGCCGAAACAGCTGATTGAAAAAATGTTTGATTAACAAACCTTCATTATTAACGCAGAATTTTTGTATGTGCGGACCATAAGGTAAACTTTTAGATTTTTTTATTTATTATTTTTATTACAAAAAAAATAAAATATATACGAATGCACCAATGAGCTTAGTTACGCTTAGTTTAATTTATTTATCAGTGGTGTCTGACATCAAAATTTTTTTGCGAGCTGAACTGTCAAAATAGTATGGAGAGATTTAATAGATAAAATATGAAATATTTGTTTTTTTTAAATGAAATAAAACGAACGAATAAAAATATAATACAGGCATTAAATTAATATAAAATTAGATTAGGTAGATTGTATATGTGTACTAAGGTAAGCATGATATTACTTTTGGTAGATATTAAACTGTTTTTCGCAGGGATTTATTACCACGAATTACCTTATTCTTATTTTTCTTCAGACCGTAAGATAAGACACATCCCTCATTTTATTTCTATTTTTAAAGTTAAAAAATGCTTTGCATTGTTTGAAAAATATGATATAAATTTAATTACGAAGTGAATATTGATGATTCACAAAGATTTCAAATAAATACTATTAATTAATATAAAATGAGAAATGATAATATGTAATCAAACTTTTTAATTTATTATTAATTAAAAATAAAATAAACTACACTACGTAAGAACTTCATTAATTAATTTGACGTCAATCAGTTTCGATACCACATTATTTTCGTCAGAACGTACGTACTCCGTAAAATATACAAAAAAAATATCAGCTTTAGCCCATCAAGACTTCTGTGAAGAATACATTTAATTAACAATTAAGATTACTTGTTAGATATATCCATTGTATTTGATTTAGTATTAAGGGATTTTTTGATTTTAAAATCTTCTATAATATTTATTCTAAAAATTCTATATTATCTAAATTTTAAAATCAAATGCAATTTACCTCATAAAAAGTATGGTTTATCTTTAAAACATTGTTTAAAAATTCAGAAAAATTGATATTGCTGAGGGAATGTTTTTTTTTTTTTTATATGTATATTTATTATTATTATTGTTGAATTCCAAAGTTAGGGCTATGAACATCAAAAATGTATTGTAACATATACCTGTTATATCTACTTCTAAATTATGTATCTGAGATGTTTGGAGGTTCATATATTTATTTTTTGTAGTTGTCTGTTTTCTGGCAGCATTCATACCACAGTTACATAGGTACTCTGAATATATTTTATTTTCTGTCATGAAATCTTTTTTGTATTTAAAAAATCAAATTATACTCGGATTTGACTCAAATTCGTAAGGATACTGGATTTTAGTATTCGTATGAACTTTATAATTACAAATAATACTTAATAATTCGTATCTACGAGTTTAATTAAATGAGCTTTGAATTTTTAAAAAAATAAAGTTTTAAATGACAAAATGTCCATTTCGTTATCAGTTGACGTTCGAATTCAGATGAAATAAAATTTTCCAAATTTTCACATTATAAAATAAATTATCAAAGCCAAAGCTTTCTCGAAATAAGTATAAAATATAAGTTAACGCAAATAAAATTATCCGTAAGAACGGATGCTTCCCTGCTGTCGATTCGACTGTCTAGCGAGTTTATTCAGAAAAATATAATAATTTGATAAAATTATTACATCACAGACCAAATCAATATTCTGAGATTTATAAATGTATAAACGCGCCTCTTTTGTAAGCAAAGAAATATGAAACTAATGCCGATATGACAACTTATAAATCGTCTCATAAATAACTTTAGGAAATGTTAAAAAAAGTATTAGATTAAGAAATTAATGAAAATTTATTTCACTTCAAAAATATTTTTTTTATATAATTATTTCATTTCTTATTCCATCCAATTAATTCATATTCCTCGTTCGATTGCCAAGTAATTTCTAATTACTTAATGTTTTGTTACTAGAATTTTATTATACGTGATAGGTACAAGATAATAAACATATAATAAATATATATATATATTAGTGATGGTAAACCGTTATGTGACTGTGTCGATGATTGGTAACTGAGATTTAAAAATTATTGGTAACTAAGATTTAACTGTCGCAGGCTTACTTTCTAGTATACTACTCATTGCTCGAAGAATCACGTTAATCAGTAGAACAGAATAACAGTCACAATAACACTACTATCACTAATAAATGTGTTACAAATATATAAATAAATATACTAATATATATACATATATTTAAGGAGAATACATTTGTTTATACAAGAGGGTGGTGAAACGGGATGTAGGAAGGATGATAGGAATTTGGTATATGGGTTGAAAAATAAGGGTTTAAGGATCAACCAGGAAGAACACGACTTACCTGGATTTTGGATACTTTTTTGATGATTAGCACGAAGCACCGTGATACACTAGCAGTTTCAGAGAAAACAGAAAAACAATAGCACGATAGTAACTTTACAATAGCTTCAAGTGATTAGCACGAGCAAGACGTTCACTCTTCTTGATAGTTCACAAGTCATAGATCAACACACATAAAAGTCGTACTCTGAGGTAAACACAAAGGGTGGGGGGGGGGGGAACAGATAGGTAAAGTAAACTTAATGGAATATCCACACCTACACGGCGACCGGCGATTTGGTGCTGTCATAAATACCGGACAACATTATTATTGTGAAGTTGCAATTTCTCAGAAATGGTGGTGGTGTGTGGTAAATTCATTAATTAAAACCAGGATTCAAATCTGAACTTTTTCCTATCCGGAAAAATGCGATATCCAATTTAGCCACATCAACTATGAAGGTTTACAGCAAATTTTTGAACATATTTTCTGTAACTTTTTAAAATTGGAACATCTGTTTTTATCCCGGTAGCAATTAAAATATTTTTTCGATAAATAGATTATTTATGTATATCTTTCTAGTGATTTATATTAATATAATATATAAACCGAACCAATTTTTACCACGTGCTGTATTGCAATAAAAATCTGGAAAATAATAATACGTATTAATTTTTTTTTACATAGTTTTGATTGTGAACCAGGAACGAGAAAAATTATCACATTATATTTCTTTGGTATTTTATTTATAAACGTTTAATTGTTTTTTAAATAAGCTCTGATTACAAGATTTTACTGAAAATATATTTGTAAATATAGGTTATTATTTTAACACGATAAATAAATATAGACTATGAAATGCGGAAATGCAAAAGACTCACCGTACTTTACTGCTACAGGATAGGACCAACCCCTATTCAAATGATTACCCCCGTTACAAGGAAATTTATGGTTCATCTCACAAAGTGCATTAGAATAAAGGTATCTATCTATCTGGCTCTTACTACGAACATTCTAATCTTGATTAATTCGGTTTGAGTAAAGTCAGTTAAAAGGGTTTAAGTCAGAATGAATTTTTATATAAATTAAAGCGAATACAGTGAAAAACTTATTAAAAACAACCAAAAAATTAAGTTACGTGTAATCAAAAAAATGCGCATTAAATTTGTTAATCTTATTTTTTGGTTGCTGCCGGGATACGAATCCGGAACTTATTCTAAATCTGTACTGTATTTTGAAATTGCAACTTTACCATAAAAATGTGTTATCATTAAAAATTATGAATAAAATCCTGAAGTACTCGTCACAAATCAAAGATTGAATGGGAAATTCACGCATTTTATTGAAGAGACATATCAAATTGGTCTACGAACTTGTTACTCTAAAACTTTTAACTATTTTTTCAATATGTTTATTTATATTGCAAAAAATTGAAAACAAGAATTGACACAGTAGTATTTCTGATATAAATATTTTGTAGAAAGGACACTACTATTTGATAGCTTATTTTTTAAAATTATCCTATTTGTAAAGACCATTTTTCAAAAATAAGATTTCAAGTCATTTTTCTCGACGTTTGAATACAAAAGTTATCAAATAGTGTTTAATTAATGTGGAAGAAGATTCAATTCAGAAAAAAGTGAAATCTGAACAACGTTCAAGGACGGACTTTAAATATAAATTTTTATTAAGAAGCATAAAAATAGTTTAAGCATGATTTGGTTACCTACGTGAAGCTATCTACAATTTAAAATTATGCTCCATTTAAAACGTAATCATGAAATCATATCACGTTAATTATTTTTACCTTAATTCAATAATAAATCTTCTACTATGACATTTTGCGCTTTATGTTATTGGTACACGATATTGTAAATACACGTTTATAAACTGAAACAAATTATGTATGCATGAACTGTACTGTGTTTTATCAATAACCGAAATCTACATGATTATTTTTAAATTGAATTCGTATTAAACTCACATAATAAACTATAATAGTGACAAAAAATAGATTCTCTCGTATCAAAATTGATTCAGCTATCGGCAGATAGGAATTTGATAAGTACGAAATAAATTATCTACTAATAAGTTTGATGGTTTTGTAAAATGCGTTTTAAAGATACGTCTTCTAGGAAAAAGTACAGGTGAACGAGCCTGTGTGTTAAACAATTTCAGTTTTTTCATACATTTTTGGCTACGCTAGAAAGATTTATATAAAGCTGAAAGCTGTGAGCTTTCAAGTGAAAATAGAATCCAAGAAAGAAATGGTATGACAGAGTAAGATTTCTAAATCCTTTGCCAGAGGCTTATTCGTTATTTATCTTATGCTCGTATGAAAAGATTTGAAACTCGTTTTGTAAAGGGAAAATTCTTTTCAATAAATTTATTACACATTTAATTATTATACGGTAGCATCTTTTTAATATATATTCTTTAATAATTTTATTTTCTACTAATTTCAAAAGTATGATTATTTATCTTTTTAATTATCGATAGATTGATCATTTGAGTTCCCGAATAAAAATGCAGTAGAGAAAACTGAAACTTTTAATAGTTTTCACTGTATTTAACATAATTACATGTTTGGTAGATTTATTTGTAAAGATAAGATCATTGGATGAATCGTTTCAAAGATAATTATATGGAAGACACATTATAATATTATATTCATACAAAAAATTATAAAAATAAGAAAAAAAACTTGCTAGTATCGATAGGATTTATCATCGTTTTGTAAAAATCAACTTTTTTTATGATTGGATCCAAAAAATTGTAATCTCCTAAATTACACATACATATATATATATATATATATATATATATATATATTCTACATACCTTCTATACACAGTTAAATATTCTCAGAATTTTTCGGGACATGACATCTCAGGCCAATTATCGCCAAACCTTGGATAGTGTTTACGCGATGTGAGCCTTGAATATTTACTCAGTAATTAGTTCGAAAACATTCCATGTTTGCATTGAAAATATCGAACATTATGATATAATATATTAATACATATAGATCTTCCTACTTATAAAATTCGTGTTAGCCTTGTACGTAACCGTACCACTGACTATACATACTGTTTGCTGTACATAAATACATTTTAATAACTTACCCAAAATAGGTTCTCTCGACGAAATTCGCTCCACAATAATGGAAATGTCTCCTTCAAAGGTAAAATATAAACTTAAAAAAAATAAACGTTCAAAAAGCCACATTTAAAAATTATTTGATTTATTCACTATGTATTTAACTACTAGCTTCAATTGAAATCTTCGTATAAATTTTAATATAAATATATAGATATAATGTGATGGTGATGGATAAATTAAAGATATCAATATTATATCCAATATTTACACATTCGACAATAAAAAAAAATAATAATAGAGTTATGCACCCCCAAATAAGAAAGATCTTGAATTATTGGGGGGCTATCAAAATTTATATAATAAAAGATCAATATATACTAGATGTAAGAATTTGTTTACAGCAAAAAAAAAAAAATATATGTATAATAATAGGTACAGTATGATAATTAACAATACATAAAAATGTTGGGAAATTGATCAGATTAAAACTAAGGAAAGATGCCGAATATATAGTTTAATAATTTTGAAGACCTTTAATTAATTTTAAAACTTCTTTTTTGTAAACATTTATATTTGCTGCTAATTTAATTGATTTTGGCAGTTAGTTAAACAGTTTAGGAGTAATGTATGATGCATGTCTCTGTTCTATTTCTAATTTGTATCCTATTTTATCATCTTTTTAAAAAAATAGAATAAAGTTTTTTTTATATAAAGAAGATGAATTCAATACAGGAAAATCTTTAAAAACTTGTTCGGTTGGATAATCTCTATCCTCCAAATTATTTTTAATATTATCTTTTGAGTTGTAATTATTGGTTTGAGATGTATGGGACAAGTTCCGCCCCATCCTAGTATTCCGTAATGTAATATTGATTCAACCAAAGCATGGTATATCATTTTAAGCGTTTGCAAATTACAACATTGTCTAAAGATAAGGATAAGAATTTCAGTTAGATGTTTTCCAAATGTTTATCTAATATCGTAGTAATAATGAGTTTCATTTATAGTTTAATATTTCGTTTCAGTTTAACTTTAAATTTAATATTATGTTTTATTTTAAAGGTAATATTTTGTCTCGCAAATATATATTATTTATTATCTCCTCATAAGTTGCAATTTTAAATAATATTAAATCACAAGCAAGTTCGATATTTAAGTAGGAGTACCATAATGTAAGTTATAAGTAGCTATTATATAAAGAGTATTCTAATGTAAGCTATAAGTAGCTTTAAGTGGCTTAGTTACTAATCTGTTTTGAGCAGTATTACCAGACAATAATATTATTTGTAACCACAGTTTGACGCTATTGGTATATTAAATTTTCTTAGTAAACCGTCCATACATGCTATATTTTTCTTCACTTATTTTGTGTATGGTAGCTAAAGTAAAATGATTACGTATTTTTGATCCTAAGAAGATATTTTAAATATATGCTTGGTCCAAATATTATATGTATTGTGACATTACAAACTGATGTCATGTTTGAAATTGGCCGTCACTTGTTTTAATACCAAGTACCTCGTAGTTTACGAATAATTAGTTATTCGTAGTTTACGAATAATTGCCCTCACGTTGGTATCGCGATCTGTTTTGAAGATTATGAAAACGGTCACTATCTATGGTTCTTTTTCAATTCATCGCTTAGAGCTATCAAAATTACGCGGTTCACTGCTGCGGCCAGCGGATATAAGATATAACCGTGACCATCCAACGTAACTAAAGGGTAAATACTTTAATGTTATTCAATCACTAGAGAATAATTGACTATAATTTGTTAATATAATCGTATGGTGAATAATCTTCACAGGAAACTATATTAAATACTACCCAATCTTGATCGAATAAATAAATTCATATATATTAATATACCCAGCGAGACATTGTGATTTCTCTAGGCCCTCTTAAATTTTGTCACCGTAATATTTCTTCGTTGGCTAGCCTTGATTTTTGTCGGTTGTATTCATTTTCTCTTCCGCGGTCACGCTCGGTTATTTGCTGTTATAACCTGATCCTTCTTCTTTGTATTTTTCTAACTCCTTCTGACTTCTCTCCAGAACTTAATTCAATCTGATCCGATAAATACCCAAAATATTTCTTAATCCGTATTCCATGTAAACCGTCGTACAAATATGTTTGACGTAGGCCACAACAAATGATTCTAGCGCCGGCAGAAGTTTGGAATCCTATCCATATAAAAATAGAGTTCACACACTCTAGTTTTTAAAAATCAGGGCTGACAACTAAAATGTGTATAATGCCTAAACACGTTTTGTTGAAACAAAATAAACGACCCAGTTTTTTAAGCACAAAAATACTTAAATGGCAACTTTCGGTCCACTGTAATTTAGATTTTCATTTAGCAAATCAAAATATAACATTATTATTAAATAGATCTTGCATACGCTATTAGACACAATTTCACCACATAGCGCGCATGAGTCACTGACCGCACGGCGGTTTCTTCCCTAATGCAAATGTAATTAGTCGTAAATTAGTAAGGTTTTATGCCGCGCCAAAGCGAGCAGTTACGTCATTAGGCGCGAATAATAGTGTACGTAATTACTGGAGTGTATTGCAGCGAGACACATTGTACCCAGTACAGGGTATCTCATATTAATTGAATCGCGGCGAAAAGAGGAACATTTTAAATTCTGTCGGCATCTGTGAGAGGTAAAATGTAAAAAATAGTGTTAGTTCATTCATGGAGAAGCTTGTCCTGGATAGTGGCAACTATGAGCGTGGAGCATTAGGTGCTTTATCTCGTTGCATCGATTGAATAAAAATAACGGAAATAAAAATAATAATTACACACCTTTATTCCATTATAATGAAATTAAATAATGTTTCAAATGAAAATCATTATACGAAATAAAAAAAACAAAACAAATTTAACTTACAACGCGCGTGTTAAGTACGTATCGGTAAATGGAATTTAGGTTGAATCATTATTTAAAGAGATGAAGAATTATTACATAAATTATATTAATTTTTTGAAAATATAATGTGTAGAGGCCCTCACAGACCTGGCCATTTATTCAAACATTTTACATCTAGATATAGATGTCTCACAGAGACGAAGCTATTATTTATATTTATATAGGAAGTATGGAAGTTTAGGGTATTACAGGGCTTACGATCTGTCATAAGCTAGCTTAAGTGATCACTTTACACAATTAAACGTTCATCTATTCATTCAAGCTACCACATCTATCAAATTTTTGGAAGTTGAATATATGTTATCATGTTTCAATTATTTATTACTAACTACGCTGTCGTCATGAATGATTTTTTAAAAAATTTGTTATTCATTTTCATGTAACAGTATAGATGTCGCTGAAGCTGAGATTCTTACTTTTAGAAGAAGTATGGGGTTATATTCTTATGTGTATATATGAAGTTTATTCAAATTATTAATACGCTTCACCTAGTACCGATCAAAATTCAGTAGCAATACTTCTCCATGTAATAACTCCAAGAAGGCCGCCTAAAGCAATCTCATCTCCAGTGAGCACTACCAGTCATCAATTTTTACCTATAAACTTCATCCGGATTACAGCCAACAATCTAAAGTAAACAACAACCATTTACTAAAATTGTATCATAATGAGTAACAACAAACTTAAAATCCATAGATCGGTTGGAGAAGTGACAAGACTGGATAACACATCAGCAGAAAATAAAAGGTTGAAGATGATGGGAATTATAAAACTGATATGATACAGTCACGCAATAAGGAGACCAGATGATGATATCATTAAAACTGCATGAAGAGTAAATACAACATTAATAATACAACCAGGACGACCTCAAACAACATGGTCATCAAACGACCTGGTGTAAATAAAGGATGTCCACATAAATCGGGAGGCGAAAACTCTACTATAGAACATCCTGAAGCGAGAAGAAGAACCAACCCCAAGTAAATGGAAAAAATGACGAAGGAGTAGAATAATGAACGCGTTCAATAAAAGATGGAGGAAAGCAAAATACTTATTGGTAATGAATATTTGGAACAAGTAGATGAGTTTGTATATTTGGGAAGTATGTTCGATAGAAACGGAAAGATAGAGAAAGATGTCGAAAGGAGAGTAACTGCAGGGAATAAAGTGAACGGCGCTTTGAATGGAATTATAGCTAATGGGAACTTGTCAACTGAGGCAAGACTAGCGGTTATAACACTGAGGTGAAGAGGAACGAAAGTAGACTGAATACAGTAGAAATGAGATCACTTAGGCGTATATGTGGCAAATCCATTTATGACAGAGTAAAGAATGAAGAAGTAAGGAAAGAATGTAAAGCTGATCTTAGTATAGTGAGTAAGATTAAAAAAGGATCACTTAGGTAGTTTGATCGTATAGATGAGGTGAGAATTGTGTGTCAGGACAGAAGAGTGTGGCGCTCTATCCTCTCTGCCTACTACCGTGGGGAAACGGTGTGATGGTAAGTAAGTTCAATAAAATATTTAAGTTTATGAAAAATGTACCAAAATATGAACATGCGTACGATATGTCTCCATAAGGTTCATTAATTTAGCATGACATCCTGTAAAACTTCGATTAGTAGTTAGGTAATATTTTTATGATTTAAATCGTAATATGTGATAGTCCAATATATAATTTTTAGAAATATTTTCCATTACATGTCTACGTCCACCTCATCGTTTATTCGTAGGGTCTGTGTACACGAATGAAACGTTGCTCTCGAAACTTAACGTAGCACGATACCCACATGAGTCAGAAGACTGTATAGAATAGAACATTCTGGTATCTTCGTACAAGGAGTAAATGGAAAAGGGAAAATATGAAAATGAAGATAATACATTCCATAGAATGTTACTCTAAGAAGTATGTAAAATTTACTTATATTTACGGGAATGTTCAAGAATTTAATGTAATCATTATGTAAAAATAAATAAATTAAAACGTTAGGTTACTTAGGTAAGGTTAGGTTACACCTTACCCGGATTGGAAAAGAGATCCAGATTCGAATCCTGGTAGCGCAACAACAATATTTTTCGATAAAATTGATTTTATACGTATATCTTTATAATTAATACATTTAATTAGTATTTAAAATATCACAGACCTATGTTCTGAATAATTACAACTTCACAATAAGAATGTGTACTCCTTAATGATTTATACTTCATTGGAGAACACATTCTTATTGTGAAGTTGTAATTATTCAGAATATAAGTCAGTGATATTTTTTTAAATACTCATATAATTATAATCAAAATTATAAAAAATACGATATAAACACGGTATTAATATTGTATTTACGTGTGTATTATACGTATAATATGATTTTCTTTTATAGTCTATATTAATATTTGAGTGGTTCTCTAGTTTCAAAACTTCATCGAATCACCCGGTAGTTTCACGGGTTGTGTATTAAGAGTTCAGGTAGTGGATTTTAAGAGAATTACGTTATGTTTACTACATATAAGATAGAAAGTTCGAATGGAAAACGAGAAAATGAAACTATCAATATAATTTCTTTATTGATTTTATTGAAAAATTAAAAATAAACATTTCACTTTTGATGGAACATTTCATTTAATATTGAATATTGATAAAATTGTTTTTATGTATTTAATTTTCTTATAATTAATATTGTATTTTAAAAATTCAATTTTTTTTTGTATTTACGAATATTAGGTACCTAATACGAAATTATTTTTTTTGTGTTTTTAAAAATATTGCTTAACATATCCACTGTAGATTATTATTAGTTTTAGTGTATTTTGGTCTAGAAATGTTTTGTATATATATATATGTGTAGTTTGTTCCCTACGCCGAGAAGCATGTTATAATCAATAGACAGAGTAAGTTATTATAATTTTTTCGCTTTCTGCTGGTCTTTGTGATTCATATGAATTTTACAAAGATTCAGGATTGAGGTTCTTTTCTCAAAAAAAAAAAAAATCAATCTATACTTCTTCTCACTAATAAATTAATTATGATTTTCACTCTACTTATTAAATGGGTTGGTTATAATAAATTATGTCTATAACAGATATATAAAAATGATATAATTGTAAAAGCTTTCAAAAGGAAAAATTTTATATATATTTTTTTGTTTTAATTTAAATAATTATTTTGGCTTACTTACTTATTAATTTTCGTAATGGAATAGATTTGTCTGAAATCCATTTATAACATCAATTGAGTAACGAAAATTCGGTGAAAAGTGTTGTTCGATATTCGGAAATAATCAAGAAATAAGTTACCACAATTTCGTAGTACGTTGGTATAAATGACTTCTTAAAAGAAGGTATTATTATTTAAAAATTACGATTTTTGTGTCAAGTTACGTTAGTTAAATATTTTTCTTAAAATGTATACAGTTAACTGTATACATTTTAAGAAATATGTATATGTTAATAGATTTTTAACTTCTTCATCGATGCCCAAGTGTTTTTAAGAATATTCGAGGGCCACCACAAACGATTAAAACGAACAATACATCCTTCAATAGTCTTAAATCTGAATAAACAATATGTTCAGTAATTTAGGATATAATATTGTTGCAAGGATATTAAGAAGCGACATTACGTACTTTCTGGTTAACTCAGCACGAAACCTGCATAATTAAACCTTACTTTATTAAAGTAAGGTTACTCCATAATTTGACCTTATTTTGTTAAAGTAAAGGTTATTCCATAATTTTCGTAACAATGGTTACAAAAATCTGTTAATGTAAAAAACTCTTCAGATAATTTAAAATCATATACACCATCCATGATAATATGATAAATATTTATGAAAACTGCAATATATGACACTATATTTATTAACAACTGACAGATATTTACGTGGTTTGGATTATATATGGACTAACAATAATATGTACTGACTGATGTAACTCATGTATGAAAGTCATTATAAACATTCATACAAAAAAGGCGAACAAGCTTCATAATGTAAGAGATGTTCATTGTTTCCTAGACTAGACTGAAATTTGTACTAAAGGAGACAGGTTCATCCGCTGTCTATCGTACAAATATAAAAACCATTATTATTATTATTTTATTTTTTTACCTAAACCAAAAATATTAGGAATTAATTAAACAGGGTTATGAAAGAATTCTAATATTATAATAAATAAGTAAAATCTTCAAGCTATACCATGATCGAAACACTATTCAAAACAAAAAATGGATATAAAGAAATGATGTTCTGTTCATGTGATTATTTCCATGAATCTTTGCTCAGTTTCCTTTCTGCCAACATTCAATAACCAGCAATCAGATGGTGCTTGAATTTGTCCATCGAGAATTGTTTCACCCTGCTCGGCAAAATGTTATAGGCTTTGGGGGCCAGAAACATATGGAAGAATTGACCAATTGCTTGTTTTCATTTTAGGCTTCACCGTAGAGCCTATTCTTTTTTGCTCTCGTAGCATAATTATGAGATGGATATTGATGAAGCTCTCTGTTTTGTCTTTACCTTGTATGTACTTTCATTTAGTATTTAAATTGTGTTTTGCCTAGTATTCAATGAGTTATATTGGTTTGTGAATTATGATTTGTTTGCCAATTTGCCCTAAAACAGGCTTGCAATGCAATTTAAAAATGTGTTTTAAAAAATATACATATTTACAAATATGTATAATATATGTAAAAAACTGTTTTTTTTTAACTATACGATATAAATGATGATGTGTTTAAGAAATAAATAAAGATTCTCGATTATCTCGAGTGGTAGGAACAAAAGACATCCGCGAAAGACATGGCACGATCAAACAAACCAAATATTGCAAAACAGTTCTGTCAAAAGCTTCGAAAACCGACTAGTGTACAAGGAGAACATGTATGAAAGTAGACCAGGCAAGAGTGTGATGTTCTATTCTCTCTGCCTACCCCTTCGAGAATCAGCGTGATGATAAGTAAGTTAGTTAGGTAGAGGAAACAAATGACAAAAGAGTGTGGCGGTCTATCCTCTCTGCCTCTCCACGCGGGGAAACGGCGTGATGGTAAGTAAGTAACAATAGTATTAGAAAATTTATTTAATTCACGACACAAATACTTGGGAGTAAGATAAAGATAATATTTTTGAGAAATTAGATTATTATTAATATCTAGAGTTGGAGTTCGTCTACCGAGCCAGTTATGGAGGTTAATTTATACTTAGTCTGCACATGTTTCAGGTTAACACTTTCGAATACTCAATACAACGATTAAGAAGTCGAAAATGAAGAACAACTACTAGGCGTATTTTGTCTGCACTTGCTATTGTAATGTAAATGGCAAGTTTAGTGAAATATGGGTGCAAAAAAAAATAGATTCGAAAATTATACAAGCTGTGACAGAAATACAGGGTGAATATTCCAGGCCAATTTTGTTTGACCGCCATTTTAGTTTGGAAAATATTTGTCAATTTGCATTAAACATTCATAGAGAATAGTTAATTACAATTTATTATAAAGTATATTACGCCTAAACAATCTGTTAAGGTCATTTAAACATTTTATCTAAATAATAATGACAATGTTGTAACCATTAATGGTGATCGCTATTGTCATGTGTTGAAAAAATTCTTGGTAGCCGAATTGTGTCTATTGGGCCCGCAACACATGTAACTTTAACAGGACGGTGCTACATCATACACAGTCCGAGCTACGCTTGTGAGAAATTTTTCCCGGCTGTATAATGTCAAAAAGTAGTGATATCGACTGGCCTCCTCGATCATTTGATTTGACGGCTTTTGACTATTTTCTGTGAGAGTACTTAAAAAGAAAGGTCTACGCCGATAAGCCAATAACAATTCCGATGCTCCGAGATGATATTCGAAATGAAATTACTGAAATAGTACGCGAAGTGTGCCAGAATATTATGAAAAATATGGTTAAAAGAGCACGCATTTATGCTGCTGCCGGGGGCGGCCATTTGGCCGATGTAATATTCCCTACATAATTGTAATAAACCAAATAATCGATAAATGAAAACGAAAGTAAAAAAGTTGGCTTTATTTCCTAGTTATTCAAAAACAATACCGACCTGGAACATTGCCCTTTAAAAGGAAAAAATGAAGAGAAAAATCAGACATACAGCAGCGAAAGATGCATCAGATCTCGTTTTAAATGGTAATCTTTGAAATAATACTTAACTATGTTTTAATAATAAAAATTCTAAGGGTTCGAAAATTTGTCCCTAAAAACATCGTCGCTGTAGCAAAGTTATATGATGCACCTTTCCCGGTTTGTAAAGAGATCCCGGTTCGAATCCCGGTGGCGCAATAACAATATTTTTCGATACAATTGATTTTATATGTATATTTTTCTAATTAATATATTTAATTCATATTTAAAATATAATAAAGTGTATAATATTAAAATTATTATTATTTTATTTTATTTGTAACTGTATAATACTATGTAAAAATCTGTTTGGACTATGCGCGTCTCACTAGAGAAATTCTGTGTCGAGTTTCAGTTTTAGTTTTCGATCAAAATATGTTTTCGGTCACAGCTTCTATTGGAATCACACAAAATTTCTCGTAAGATACCGTAATACAACATATAATACGAGTTATTTTGTAACAATAGTTATGTAGAATATTTAATAGATTGTTAAGTATATGATTAAACAGTTAATTAATGATTTTATAAATGTTTATTTTAATAGTACCTATTTTGTGAATGAGAAGAGTTAGTTTGATGTAAAATGATATAAACTAAAATAATAGGATTGAAAAATAAATGTCGTGTACATTGATTTATTTAGAGAATTGCTACAATATTCTTATGTGAAATGAATTAGTTTTTGCCAGCTATATGAAAACTTTTTAATGTTATGAATTAAGCTTTCTGACACAAAGACAGTTAATATAAAATTGATTAAATTTGCATGAACTTTCTTTCAAGATTTCCGTGAAAGCTTTTAAGTTGTTCATAAATCAGAAATTCAAGGCTGAGTTGTGTGCTTGAGTAAAGACATCTTTTGACAAGAAATGTCGGGGTTTGATTCTCTCGGCAATCATAGACTTAAGCACCACATTTATAATTATTTAACGTTCGCAAATCTTTTGATTAAAAGTATGAAATTCAGAATTTCAAAGAATTCATAAAACTTTGATTTTAATTATAGATTGAATTATCTGATACCCATATAATTTAATTAATTAATTAAACATGTTATAATTTTAAAATAATCTATTGTTAAAACTGGGTAGTTTTAACAATATGTTGAGTTAGCTTAAAGATAAATATATTTAAAGCATTATTATATTAGTGACACATGTATGTCATGCCACGCAAAGTTTTAATGATTTTTTATACTAAGGCACGATTCACGTCCGCACTTAAATTAATTTTAATTTATTTAAAATTTATACGTGGAATATGCATCACTTCAATAATTTTACTAGTTTTAAACTGAGCTTGTTACAAAAATAGGACTAACTTGCTGGTCTCCTTGAATGAGGCTCGAACCTCTGACCACTGAATTACTAGGGGAGTATTTTAACCACAGGATCTTCAATCACATCAATATGTCAACGTAATATTATATTTATGATATTGATATGAATTCGAATTATTGAATAAAACATTTCTTGTAGTTGGAATACCTAATCACCAAGTAAGCGTTATCATCATTCTTACCAACCATTCGTACCTTGACATCGTTATGGAAACGTCTCCACTCTCATCTATCTCGTGCAGCCTGTCACCAGATGCTCATGCTGCAGTATTTGTTTCTACACAATTCAACTACATCAACACGAGCTTCCTGATACTACTTTCTGCTGGCTTGTTGTCAAGGACCCTCTTAGGCGGTCGATTATTGTCCATTCTTGCTTCGTGGTTGACCCAACGGAATCGTCCCAATTTAATGTGCCGTGAATTGAAGACTCTTCAAACAATTTGTATAGCTCGTGGTGATATTTTGTCTGCTGTGCACCATTTCCCTGTACATCTCCGAAAATTTGTCTCGATTTTTCTTTAAAATATCTAGTATCCTTTAATTTTTTGTCATGGCCTAGCATTCTGAGCTGTGTAGGTCATGAGACTTATTATTAAGTTAGTTATTTTTAAAAATATCTCATTTAATGATTTGAAAGAAGTTTTAGTTAAACTTTTTCGATAAAACAGTGAAGTGGATTTATTATATAAAACAATCGAGTGAACACATAACATTTAAAACACGTGATATCTTTTTCACAATTAGTTTACTGTATATGAAATTATATATATATATATATTGTGACGGGTGTTTACATGCAATCTGGTATCGATAAAAAATAATACAACAGGATTGATCAAAAGCCACATTTTGCATTTTTAATAACCTTTTACATAGTATGCTATGTATAAAAATATACTATAGTGTACATAAAAAAATATTATCTAGAAAATAACTTCCATTTTTATCTTCACGAACACGAGTTTCATGTATTGGTAAAAAAATCTCCAAGTCATGTAATGATAAAAAAAGTTATTTTATTAAAACTTTTGATTCGTACGTATAGACATTAGATATTTTTATTTTATTTTATACTTATACATAACATAATTATATATTTTTTTTAACACAAAATTACCCAACTCAATAGAGAAATTAATTCTATTGCTTGAATTGGGGAGTTTTTGAATTTTAAAATAATGTAAAAGTAGGTATAGAAGTAAGATATAAATATAGAAATAAATTATTAAATACATATACATAACATAATCAAATTAGAACTTGTAATTGCTGTCGGAGTTTTCTAATATTTGTTAGATTTGCGATTTGAAGATTATATAATTTTTTTCTGTTTTGATTTTATATGGTAGGGCCTTCAAAAATTGTATACCTTGATAGGTATAATGGTGTTGAGAAGCAGTAGTTTTAAATTTGAGGATTTCTAAATTGCCACGCGATCTTGGTCGGTTACTTATTTTTGTGGAAATTGTTGAATTGCGTTCTCTTTGAAGATTTTATTTAAACTGAGAACCTTTAGAAAAATATATTACAAGGCAGTACCAATGTCGTTTAAAACTATATAGATTAAATGTGGCGAGTTAAGGGAAAGAAGATGCCACAAGTTAACCGGGAGTTGAAATTACCATTGACGAGGTTACTTTAAAAAAAACCTGTGATCCGCAATGGACAAGCAAAAAAGATATGGTCAAGGGTCTCCTCCTCGGCACCATACTCACATATTGGGGAATTTATTAAGTTCAATCTAAGTAAATGTGAGGTTACCTGGCAATGCAAAATTCTCATTCTAGAGATATTTGATAATGCTATTTTGGAGACTTTCCTTTTGGAAAACGAGAGAGTGGGGGGAATAGATCTTTGAATTATTTTAAGCCGATTACTCTTATGATTATTTGGATTCATCCATTGTGCAGTTCAAATAGAATTTGTACGTTTTTTACCATATTAAGTCTGTCATAAATTGATTAGGGAAAAGTAATAATATCGACTTCATAGCGAAATAATTAACATTAATACGATAACTGTATACTATTAAGTGATATAATTGACGGGAAATCTTTTTTGTTTTATATAGCCATAAAACGATTACACACATTTTTTTATTTATTTTAAATTTTTACAATTATTTTATAACATGAATTAAGTATTTTACATTATTAAAATTAAATGGGTTTTTTTCGCTTACCTCTCCAAAAAAGTGACCAGCTCTTGTGCTTGGAGAGGGAGTTACACTATAATAATTTTATATAAAGAGTTGTTCATTTGTAGTATATAATTATTTATTGTCTATTTGTGTGCTTCTGAAGGGTTCAATAATATTATTTATTTTCTAATTATGTGTTTCTGAAGTGTTAATTTAATTTCTTTCTAAACTCTTTTATACATTTTATTTCTTTAATTTGTGTAGGGAGTAAGTATATAAAATTTTGCTGATGGTGTTTGGTGTTACATTTAAGGATTTCAAAGTTATTTTAAAACCTTAATGATGTGCTTGTTTCAAATTTTACAGTACAATTTTCTTTAATTAATTGATTAATTGAGATTTTTTGTAAATGTTTTCTATTTTGGGAACTGGGAATTTTGCAAAAAGTGTTTGTGTTGAAAAAGTTTAAAAACATGTCTATTATGTTTGTTTTATATTGTTATGCAGCATAGACGAGCAAATGGAAAGTATTGATTGGAAATATATAGATCGGTATTATACTCTAATGGTCAGCGTGCTGCTGCCTTTAAACCATCTTATCAATGAATAACTTTTTATTATATGTATATTTTAAATATTTATATTTAAGACACAAGCTTCGTCTGCACAGTTGTGTGTGACACAGCGTGGTAATACAAGTTAAGTGTGCCCATAATTTAACAGATTTTGAATTCTTTGACGCATGACGTGGGCACAACATAAATTCAAACTTTCCGACACATTCCGTCATAAATTTGAACGATCAAGAATTTATCAAAGTACCTACTCGCAATTTAGGAACAATTTCGCACCATGTAATTTGTAAACTTAACCAGAAGAATTATTCCGACATATACGCTCGCGCATAATCGAATCTAGAGAAATTTTGAAAGTACGACGTACAAAATAGCAATCGCAAGGTTTAAAATCGCTTGGAGGTATTCAGGTTTCCATAAATAACAACATGCTTTGAAGATATTTAGATGAAACTGATATTTAAAAAAATATTTAAAGTTTTATAATACATATATATTATATTTTGATGTAGACTGATCGTCTGATGTAAGATGCGTGTGGATATGACAGAAAATTTGAAGCATGAAAAGGAAAATTTATTAAACCAAATTTTTTAAACTGTGATTTGAATATTATAAAAATAGGAATTTGGACTGTATTTGCGCATATAGATAAATAGATCTCTGGCGAAAGGTATTTACACTAAACACGTTTCTTGTTTTTTTTAAGAGATTTAATAGATTGATAAAATGGTAGAAACGGTACATAGGAACGATTACAAAGAGAAACTTTGAATCGCGAAATATTTTTTTGTTTGGTGCAGGGATATTGAGATATTAATTTGACAGGACACTAAAACAGACATCAAAAAAATCAGGAAGATCTGATAGTATATTATATACATACGAATAATTAAAAGAACTGGAGAAACAGATGTTGGTAAATCAATGAGAACAATCAGTAAAATGAGTTAGACATGAGTCCGCCGCGCGCCCCTCGCTGTAGAAGTTACTTTTCTGCTGAGCTCCAACTGGATAATAACTTTCATACTAACTCTTCACCTCATTCGGAAATTATAATACAATATTTCATTGTGATCTCTTATATTGAATAAATTAAGTGTTCTACAGTAAGTATTATTCTGTTGTCCACGCCACTGTCTCGATTCCTTTCATTTCTGTATTTTTATATTATTTTTATTTATTTATTAATCTGTATAATGATACAAAACAATAATTTTTTATTTATTTGTGCTTTACTTCTCTATAAAGTATATACTTGTGCAGAGAAAAGGAGTATATATAAATAATTATTGTTTACAATAATTAGCTTATGATAAAATAAAATATAATAAATTAATAGCAATTGTTTAGGGGTACATGTTTATCTTGTTAGAATGCAAAATTACACAAAATAATATTTTGTTTTTCTAGGCTACATAAACGCTTAGTCGAAGTAAGAGACATGGGTTGCAATTAACATCGGTATTGTTGGACGCACGATACGGCGTGGGAACGGCTATAAACAATATCGTGTACGTGACCATAGTCACGTCGGCAAATGCACTATAGGGAATGCACCGTCATGCGTCAATTTTCTCCAAATCCCAGCCGGGAGAGCTCGCTCTACAAAGACGAGATCTAATTTTCAATTAGAAAATAAAATAAATATCGTCTCTGATATAATAAGTAAGCGTTTTGTAATTTGTCATTCCGGGGAAAATTTAAACTGTGCACTTCAAGTTAAGCTTAGACTATGATGTTCCCTGTGTTTAATCTTTGATGTAAAAGTATAAAAAGGGTCTCGGTGGATCTATATAAAAAAAAGACGATCAACATAATTTGGTGTACTGAGAATAAATTGTCACTATCGGGGGAGACCATATCATATACGGCACGCACAAATTGCATAAAAACATCGCGTCCAGAGTCCCGGTTTACCTGGATAATTGGGCATCGTCTGGTGGTCAATCAACTACAAGCCTGAACTTTGTCACCCTACGCTGGCACCACAAACATCAGGCCACACTTCACGTTCAGGATCCAGAACCATCATCCACACGTGGAAGGCGTCTCTTAAGAGGTAATCCCTTACGTGATGGACCTGCATAGTCTACAGCAGACAAGCGTCAAAATAGACAATTTGGTAGATAACTTTATGCTGGCATGATGAGCACCTAATTAATGTTAATTTAATTGTAATTATTTTTGAATTGTCTCATTAATAAGTAATCAGATAAAATGCTCATTTTCCACTTTTAATATATGCAGGTATCGTAAAAAATAGACAATAAATATTCTTGTAAACAATGGCATTTTGTAATTTCATTTCATAACCATTTGACTTGATAATATTTAAAAAAAGAACCAGTTAGGCTAGATGCCTCCCCCCTGAACATGAAGCCGAGGCAGAAAGAAGAAATATCCTAACAATCTTTAAAGTGTTTTTTGATAGCATTGATTAGTTATTTATTTTAATTAATCTTCCTGATGTTTTCAGGTAAGCTGTTAAATATTTTTTCCTATGTGCGTATAGTCGTGTTGTGCAAATGATGTGTTAATTTTTAAACATGTAAATGCAAATTAAAACTTAGTACGATTTTCAGTAATAAAATGATATTAATCTTTTTCTTTTAATATTTAAAAAATAGAATTTCTTTTAAATAGATCACAAATGTTGGTACTTTGAACTCTTCAAAAAGTAATATTGTCGGATAATCTTTTGGTTTTTTAAATATTACTTTTATGATTAGTTTTTGTGCATTTTTTACTGGAAATCAGGCTAGTATTATAAGCTGATCCCCAACTAATGATGACATATTGTAATATGGATTGAATAAATGCATAGTTATATATATTTACATCGTTTCATATCCTTACCTCCATAGTCTTACACTGCAAGGCTCCTAAATATTACAAAAATAATAATTAATAATAAGAAATGATACAATGAGTACAAGAACAGAAGGATAATTGAAAGAATAGAATATAAAGTGTAGCTGTGGCATATAGGTTAAGTATATATAATACAGAAGTCACGAATTGCAACACAAACACGTTTAAGGTTTTTATAAATCTAAACAAAGCGTTTAAAAAAATAAACTAAAATTATGCGATGAAGGTTTTTTTTGAAGAGAAATGCGAATATTTATTACAAAAAATCTGAATACAATATTATTGTATGAGCAGTTCACAGAAACAGCAATAGCAAGGATACTCCCATTCAATGCTCATACTCGGTCTCTATAGAGGTAACAGGAAAACGAGTAGGTACAATAATGGAGTAGTTAGCCAAGGATACAGCAATAGTAGTTGGAACTGAATATCAATTACAAGAAATGTTAAACACCATGAACAATATTTTCTCTAACTTAACATGAAGCAAGCAATAACTATGGTAATAAGCAACATACACCTATGAAACTGGCAAGAGAGTGCGCTCGGGCGATAGAGTAAATTTAAACGGGAGAAAGATGATTGGAGATAGTTCTTCAATTGAATAGTGAATTATTCTGGTACTATTCTATTATAGAGGAGGAAGTTGGCTGCTTTCTGCTTCTTAAAAACGTTTTGTATTATAAATAACCTTAAACATGATTTCTTCTATAATGCTTCTTAATAACAATTTTTATTATACATATATTTAAAAATAATGGACTCCAAATGTAACTATATTTCCTAAAGTAAGAATTATAATTCAAAAGAAAATGGATTAAATCGTTAAAAAACGTATTAATTTATTAAATCTTATCTAGTAATATATACTCGTAAATATTTTTGTCTTCTTTATTATTGTGATATCCTTGAGATTGTGAATATGTGTGTACATCATCGCGCGAGCACCGCCTGTGTGGATATATGTGTGTGTGTGTGTGTGTGCAGCGAGTTTAATAGTGTGACGCGCGCCGAGCTCGCCCTCTTACTCTGCCGCTTGTCTCCGTGAATTGGTGTATATTATTGTACCACAATAAATATTGTGGTTGGCACCTAACGACTTTCATAATTAGACTACCAACAATCTTTGGTGAGGGACACAACTTAAGAAAAGACTCTCATCTCAAATACGTAACAATTATTAATAGCGTTATAAATTAGCTAAATGATTAAATTTTCATATAAATTCACAGATAAGATTTATCCATCATTTGGGTGGTAACTACATTACATGCATACATATCATTTTTTTTATAATAGAGATGCGTACACGGAATACATGTCACATCAATATTCTTACTATTTTCAAACTAAGCTAAACGCTTGTGCTATGAAAATAGGACTAAATTGCTGGAGTCCTGGAACGAGGCGCGAACCACCGACCACTGGATCACTAGGCCAGCGTTTTGACCACTACACCAACAAGTTACTCAAAAGCACATTATATCCTATTTTTTAAGAAGGAGAATATATAATTAAATTATCTAGAACAAAATTAAAAATATTTTTTATAGAGCAAAAACCATCTGGATCGTATATTTTATATATTTGCATATTCGAGCTTGTATGTGTGTTTATTTTTTATATAAATAAATCAAATTCATTGCTGATTTCAATACAATTTTTATAACACTTCACATAATTTGTGGACATTTAAAAAAATATCGAAAGCCCTTTTCTGTTCTCGCTTTTGTGATCTTCACAAAAATTCTTGGAATTTTTCATCATACACCTTTGTTGTTTTTTTATCGATGGACTGTGAAAATTTGATATACCCTTCACCTACATAACCCAATACCCATTTACTTAAAGGCACCTTTTTGAAATTTCTATGTCGAAAACATTGGCCAGTATTTTTCTATACACATTTACGATAGAGGTAAAAATTTAATATTCATATACGCGGGTACCCACCGCCATGTCCGCACAATAGGACGAAAGTATATTTTTAAATGAACCATAAAAAATATTACCTATATAAAAAAATAATTTAAATATAAATAGTTATTAAGTAGCAGTTATTTAAAATGATTCTGGTGCATGCAAAAATATTATAAAATTTTAACGTATAATCTACCATTTTAATACAGACTTATGCAAGCGATACTTAATGATAAAATAGTAAAAAAACATAATTTTACGCTCCTGTTGAAGACTGTAAAATAATGTACCATACGCTACACAATGGAATAGTTGATAAGGATGAAGCGCCATATTTCCGTACTGATATATCACATTTTGCTTATTTAATAATATTATATTACTATTAAGTACACCGTCTTAGAAGTGGAAATAAAATAAATACAAATAAAATGTATTAATTAGAAAGATATACATACAAAATCAATTTTATCGAAAAATATTGTTGCTACCGGAATTCGGACCTGGATCTCTTCCTATCCGGAGAAAATGCATTAACCGATTATGCTACATTAACACAATGCATTGACGACAAATTTTCGAACTTATATATTGCACGTTTCAAATGATTAATGCATTTTACCCGGATAGGTAGAGGTCCAGGTTCTAATCCTGGCAGCAAAAACAATATTTTTTGATTAAATTAATTTTATATGTATATCTTTCTAATTAATACATTTAATTTGTATTTAAAAAGGTATCACAGACCAATATTTTGAATAATTCACAATACAAATGTGTTATCTTAAATAAGACATAATACATTAAAATAACGAATGTTAATAGTTTTTCTTCTTCTTTCACGGCACTACATCCCAGGGAGGGATTTGGCCTTCTCCACAAGTGGTCTCCACCGACTCCTGTCCTTGGTCATATCCTGCCTCCAGTCTTCTTAGATCTCCTATCCTGCTCCAGTCTTCTTTCATACAGCCAGTCCACCTCTTCCTTGGCCTGTCTCCAGGTTGCTCCCACTGGAGTATTCACTTGGTTATGATCTTTGGTGACCTGTTACCTGGCATTCTTTCTACATGGCCAGCCCATTACAGTCTGGGACCTGTAGAATCTTACAATCATTTCTTGTTCAATCAAATTTAAGAGATTGTGATTCATTTTTACTCTGTAAGTTTTATTTTCTAGTGTAGGTCCATAGATTTTTCTTACTTTATGCTTAAAGATTGCTAATTTGGGTCGAGACACCATATTTCACAACTATAAGCATTGTAAAATATGTAAACGCCTTCGATAGCTGGTTTCCAGGTTTCCGATTAACAATAAGCGCACATATAATATATAAACTGCACTAACCTCTTTAATTTTGCTGTCTTTATGGTCCTATCTTGCTGTTCTTTTAGTTGGCTTGTCTTCTCTAGATTTCAACCGATTGAAGCGCACACTGGTAGTTTATTTGGACCGCTGGACTGGTCGAAGTACGGGATGTAATAAGAACGACGCCCGTCGGTTACTGTCTTCTTAGCTTCCAAAAAAAGGGCGGAAATACTCACACACATACACAAACGTGTAAATTATTAAAAATTAGGAAACCCAGTGGTGCTAATCGAAGTAATAAGGTGCGTAAACAATAAGTGACTATTTATCTTACTATTGTTTTGCATATTATTAGTTTGCTTCGATGAAGTATTATTTTTGACCGCTGTAGATTTTTATGCGTAGAAGTTTCTATTTCCAGATAGAAGTCGGATCTTCAATTCATCATGTTCATGTCGGAATGTTAACAACAATTAAAAATAAATTAAAATAAGTGAAATGTGAAGGTTATATAAGTATTAATTCTGGTTCACTTTGTACTTTTCTGAGCTGCATCTTAGTAATGTTCAAATCATTAAGATCACGACTTATTCTCTTCTAAGATCTTCTTTTGTTGTTCATCTTGATACTAATGGTTTTATGAATCAAGTGATCATCCTTCCTTCGCTTCTTATATCCATACCATCTGAGTAGGGCTTCTTTTATTTTTTCAAATACAAGGATGCTCGATAGGGAAAAACATGGATACAATCATTTTATTCTCCAGTCAATCTTTCTGAAATAAAATAAATAAATGATACTTCTTAAAAACATTACCTGAAACCTTTGGAATATTAATGATTTATTGTATGTATTAATAATACCTATATTTATTATTCGAACTGTAAAGGCCAATACAGATAATCGGATCTCTGGTTAAACTAACCACGGTCCTAAACTGTTGATGGTATTAATATTTCAGTTGAGGGGGGTTTTGACAGAATACCCTCGAATGCTATAAAGCACAATGTCAAAAATAACAAACGTAATTCTTGGTGTTAACCAAAACCACCTATATACATAATATAATATATTTAATTAAACTAAGTAAGTAAGTAATTAAACTATTTTTTAAATAAAATTTATTTGAAAATAATAAGATATAATAATTAATTAATATTTTTGAACATACACACTTTTCAAACTACGGCTATGACAGAATATATTTTAGCATTTTCGTGTAATTATTTAAAAAAAGTAATATTTTAAAATAAATTATGTAAATATTAAATATCCAGTATAAAGTATTAAAAACGTCCGAGCACTCGACCCTTTGAGATACTAACTTTAACAGATATCTATATAAATCACTTAATATGACAAAGACGATTTACTACCCAGAGTCAATTAAATTTCGCTTAGCTATAAGTTTATTAGCTCGTCTTCACGTTAATCGTTTTGAATTGTCGAGCTTTGTCCTAAGCATATTATAAGGGAAGATTCCGCTTTAGGGGTGGTTCAAGGTAGACTATTAGTGTGCATTAATATCCAATTAGCAGCCTGTATGCACGAACAAACACACGATTCTAAGATTTACCTGGCACAAAAGATTATATCAATTATCCCCTTGAAGATTATCTACTTTTCTCCAGGTTTATAATATACTTGAGTAATTAAATTGCATTTGAAACACCGCTTTTTGTAATTAATATTATTTTAGTAATTAACAACAATCAGGAAGAACGTGATTTTGATTAGGAGGTTTTAAAATGTAGGATAATAATTTATTATGATCAGAAATTAATAAGAATTAATTTTAACAAATTAATTTTTTTTTTCATAATAATATATTTACATACATACAAAAAACGAACATAGTTGGAATCGTATAAAAAATGTAACCTCATACAGTTATCATTACTGGAAATTACAAAGACCCAGAAAAGTGCTAGTCATACAATAACGAGGCCAATTTCAAAATCATTGTTGTTTTTTTTATAATTGACAAAATAATAACAATTTATAAGAATAAAAACAAGCACTTTGTTTAAACCAATATTTATTGATAAATCAACATGTTTCGCTATTTAATAGCAACAGCTATTCTGAATTCTCCATGAACGATCTCCATCTTCTGAAACAAACCATTCTTTTGACATTAACAAGGGTTTAGAAATATTACATACAAATGTTAGGGGTTTCGGTACTATAATATATATAGATAAATTTGAAATCATAGAAATAAGAAAAAGTGTTAATAGCAAATTAAATATTATAAACAACCAAATCCACTTTGCAAATAATCACCTTTTAAATTTGTTTTCACAGTAGTTTCTAATTAGTTACCCACCACTTATACTTTTATAGTTTTTAAAGATTTTTTTTCTCTTATTATTTGTGTAATATGTTGCCGCAAAGTAATTTTGCTAATATTGAAGAAAATAAAAATAATAACACCCTTTCAAAAAATAAGACTTTAAGAAGATTTAAATAAAATATTTCTGAATAATAGTAAATAGAGATGTTATAATATTGTGCATTGTTGTGATACAGATTACGATTAGATGGGAGAAGATTTTCAAAAAAATCTTCAAATAGTTGTATAAGATGGAGAATACAACGTATAGAGATCACCAAGACATAGGTATTAATGCTTTGAAAACATGGTTTAAAACCTCCATCGCACATTTGGCTAACATTTTCTAAAAGGATCCCAAGGATATAAAAAATGTAGTAAATGGAGTCGAGGGATAGGTACGGATTTTACAAGACAAAGCGCGATGTATACAGTCCAAATCGTCTAAACATGCGGCTTCAGCTAACATAGTCATTCGCTTCTGATGTTAGCGACTTTTATTTATTTTAATACTACTTAGTTTGAGAAAAACGTACGAAAATACCGAAATGAAGAACACATGTACATGTAAGTATCCTTTCTTTAAGTTCGATTCTTACGTTCATGGAAAAACGAAATAATAATTGGAGAATATAAACATACAGATACAAAAAATAAATATATTTTTGTTTCATTTTTTGGAGGTAAAAATTGAGAACACCATACATAGGATTTGAGTTGTAGCGATATTAAAGAGAGAATAGTATAATTTTGTCAAATAGAATAAAATAATGCTATGAAAACTATTACGCTAAAGCGTAAGTGCCGATTTTTTCCAAGGAAATTTAATCATAAAAATATTATTACTATATACGTAACGACATGTGTTTAATTATTTAACGTCGACTGATTTCAAAGCTTCTGATACTTCATCAAGGGAAAAAAAAACATTTGTTATTTTTCCCAATTGCTATAACTCTACCTTGGACTTGAATCTCGTAGCTTATACAGCTAAACTTAAACTTACACCATTATATGAAAGGCAGGGGGTTAGTAGACCTACTGCTCTTTAATAACGGCGTAAGTTAAATTGGTGAATTTAAGGTAACTATGGCTTAGTGTCTACCGGTTCGGCTTTAAAAAACAAATCTGTGATATTTTACTAATATTAATTAGTAAAAATATTTTGTTATTTTTGAAATATTATATATCACATTTCTATAGACACTTAATAAACTGTAGCTTTTAAATATTTTATAAATTTAAATAAAAAAGAATTTTGCGCACGGAAAGCGTATCAGAACTTAATATTTTCTAAAGGTGGGGAGTTCCATAAAGAATCAATGGTTCTCTTCATAGAAAGATCACAAACGAGCTGGTGTGAGCATGTAACCAGAAAGGCAGTGCTAAGATTTTCTCGATAATCCTAGAAGGAAAACGCCCAGGTGGTCACTCTAGGCAACGCTGGGAAAAAGGTAGAGAAAACATATGAAGAGAGGCTAGGCCTTTGTAGGCCAGGCAACTCCGCACCTGAAAATGATGGGTTCCAAACCTACCTAGATCACGGAATAGAAGATGAAGATGATTTTGTAAATGGAAATAATTTATTTGTCTCATAGAACGAGGATCGAACCTGATAATTGGATTAATCGGTGATTATTTTACCGCTAGACCAAACGACAATTTAAAATTTTAATATTAATAATATGGTTACTCTAAAGCTTAAGAAAATCTAAAGTACCGACTTATAAAACAAAAAGAAAATAATAGTATCTAAGATGAGTAAACGAAAAATAAACATATATCATTTAAACTTTAAGGTGTAAATTGTGCAAAAATTAAAAATATTATAATATAAGTAATTTTAGCAGTAAAGAGCTACCGATATATTATACATATTACAATGAGTTACGAAATAAGAATCAAATAAGTTCCTAGTTAAGATAAGAATATATAAATAATATAATCAAATAAAAAATAAAATAATAACTGATTACTAACGTATAAGCTACATACCATAAGTGTATAAGTAAAATCTACAGAAGTATTTCATCAGATTTTATTTAAAGTGTATTAAATGAGGGAGAATTTTTTATTTAAAAGATGAATGCTGTTTGATTTGCGAAGTAAAAAAAGATTCAACGCTTTCGACGGACCGCTCTTGAATTTTAAGAGTTGCTTCCTCTCTGAGTTATTTCTCGTTATAGAAGAGATCACTTCCAGGGTAGATGTTCCGAGGGCCGTTATGCATTTAAGGTAATTTATTTAATTTAATATTCATAGCGCGATGACGCACGGCGCGTGGCGCGTTGACGGCTGTGGTTTGGTTGATAAATTCAAAATCGAGAGATTCGTCGATCGCACAATGGAACAGCGGCTTCAGCAATTTCAGAAAAAAATGGAAATGCTTCTACAGTGGACGTGAATTAACTATAAATTTGGAGTGGATAAAACTCTCCGAGTCACTTCACCAAGAAAATAAATATGAAAATTTTTACCTTAGGAAAAAGGTTCTACGGTGGGTGGATGGGTGAGTGGGTATATACTCGTATTTTGTCAAACAAACTCATTTGTGTCACTACTAGAAAGGCTAAGGAGGATTCTTCAATTTATCTCAAAAAGTCCCAAGAAAAATATCTGCACATCTGCATAACATTTTATTTTGCATGAATATTGACAAATTACAATTAAAAACACTTATGAAGCAATGCATTTTTTTGCGTTCTATTTTTCTAAATTATATCCCGTGGAGTGGATACGATAACTTCGGTTGTAAGTCGGAATTAACGCTAGGTGGGGAAAGGATATCGAGAGATGGAACGGGAAAGGGTTAGTGAGGGAAAAGGGTTCTATCAAAGAACCATTGGTCTCGGGGAACCGGGATTTAGGAGAAATGCTCGCCTTACCTCAAGTATGACGTTTCCGAACTCTCTGTAGTTGCCACCAAAATTACACACTGCGATGCCTGAGATGCCCAATGATCTACACTCCCAAATGAAAATGGTAAACAACAAAAATAATAATTCACAAATCGACCCTAAAAACAGTACTCCACCGCACTGGAGATGACTGGTCCATAACGCGAATGATATCGCTGTTGTCGAGATTAAATTACAATATTGATAGTGGCGCTTGATAACGCCAAGAGTATTAGGAAATGCATAGAGGATGTGTATTTGGACGCGGACATGTGACGATAACATTCTTCGCAGTCGATATTGAGGCGCGCTTAAAGTGTGCTTGTTCGAATATGACACAATAGTATGAGATATCGTTAACAAAATAACTAATTACGAATGGAGCAAGGATAGTGTTAAGAATAAAGTATACTTTTATCTATCTGAAAAAAATGTAGACAGTATAAAAAATACTTTTTCTGCTTCCTCCTTAACCTTCTAAATCTTTCGCCTCCACATGCTCCGTTTCTCGATGGCTCATCCAATTCGGCACCTGCAGCAGTTCTGCTGCGTTCACTTTACGCCATCTTTTCAGCGGAGTCGGAATCATTTCACTCTTCTCCTACAATTATGCGCCTTATAGACGTGACCCGCCCATCTGAGTCGCTGTAGTTTCATGTGGATAAAGTGAAATATTATATAAATCTTGAATCTTATTCTCCAAACCCGTACTCATCTATAATTATTTATTTACGGTACAAATACCATTTACATATATTTTTTTTAGTACGTTTTATTATATAATAAGATGAGATAAACAAAAAAGAAATCATATTTTTTATTTATTATCTTAGTTTTATTAACCACAATTGAGTTTAAAAAACATCTACCGGTTTCGGAAAACACTTTTCCTTCTTCAGGATGTCATAACTAACATAAGTTAGTCATAACTAACATAAGTTAGTTAGGAAAAGTGTTTTCCGAAACCGGTAGATGTTTTTTTTTAAACTCAATTGTGGTTAATAAAACTAAGATAATAAATAAAAAATATGAATCTTCACCACCAAGTTAATATTGCTAATTTTAAAAGTAAAAAAGAAATCCTTTTAAAATTAACAATATTAACTTTGTGGTTAAAATTCATATTTTTCATTTATTATCTTTGTTTTGTTAACTACTGAATTGAGTTTAAATACATTTACCGGTTTCGAAAAATACCATTTTTTCTTTAAATTGTTTACAAAAATATCTGCTATTAGTGGACTTGGACTTGCAATTTATTTATTTTTTAAAGAATTGTTGTTTTTTTTAAAAAAGAAAAAAAATTTAAAAATAGATTCCGGTGAAGAAACAATGCTATATTTTTAGTTAGTTATGACATCCTGAAGAAGAAAATGGTATTTTTCGAAACTTATTTATTACGAAATTAGATGTATTTAAACTCAATTCAGTGGTTAACAAAACAAAGATAATAAATAAAAAAAAAAGAAATCAAATAAATATTGCAAACAATCCAAATCAATAATGAGAAAAGAAATAAGATTTGCGCATTATTTCTGGGCATTATTTATCGTAACGTATACGACTAACAAACTGTATTGTTAAATACAATATTTTATTATTATTTTTATTTAAAATATTCAACAATTTAAAAAATATGCCATAAGTATAAATATTGTTGTATTGCAATATGATTTAAATTAAATTTATAACCTTTGACACCTTGTAAATAAAATAATTAAAAATATAATTGATTTACTCGTATGTGATTTGATTACCAAAAGAGTATTCACGTAGATTATTATGTTGAATAGTTAGTACTTCAAATTCAACGGATGATTGGGTGAACAAAATTGAATTTTAAATTGTACAAAACTGAATTTTATTGAATAAATAAAGTATGCATTTTCAACCTCTATTCGAGGGTAATAATTTTTTTATCATCCTTTGTTTTTATTCAGTGTTTACAAAAGCAATGTAGTTTATGGATTTAATCACAAATATAGTACATACATTTTCTGTTAACGATTATCAACTGTATTACAGAGATATTTTTAAAAGATTTCATATCTATTTGGCTGTCTAATTCTAGCGAGACTGGTGCAGTATAAAGT
This sequence comes from Eubasilissa regina, assembly GCA_022840565.1. Taxonomy (NCBI): domain Eukaryota; kingdom Metazoa; phylum Arthropoda; class Insecta; order Trichoptera; family Phryganeidae; genus Eubasilissa; species Eubasilissa regina. The sequence continues at coordinate 17,832,713 of JAINEB010000007.1, forward strand.
GCATTTGTCTCCTCATATGCACCTATGTATAAGTTTGAGAATTCTATAATTCACCATTCATTTCATATGATGGCCAAAATCATCTATGTTAACTTATAAATTACGATCATTTTGGCTTCAAAATCTCAAATTATTAAAGAAATTTTTGAAACTTGGCCGTAGATAATTCTTAATGCGTCCAATTACATAGCGTTCAGAATTTTTTTAATTCTGACTGCTATTTGCATGACTTATTTGCGTACAAAAGTGTGATTACATCTCTCATGTTAGTATTGACATATAATGAAGCATTGATAAACAATAGATTAAAAAGTCTGTGATGTTGCTGATCTTATGTTTCTTCACAATATTGTTAATGCTCGATAGCTCACTGATCTCTAAGTCGCTTGTTAATCTAGTTGTCAAGACGCTGACCTAGTGATCTAGTGGTCGGGAGTTCGCGCCTCGTTGCAGGAGACCAACAAGTTAGCCCTATTTTCATAGCACAAGCGTAAATGCAATTTCACATCAAAGATGTGTTCTTTGTGTTTTCCTCATTATTGGACTTTAATTAGGCAAAGAAAAATACAGCTAAATGTCCTGTTAGATTGTTTTCTAGAATGTGTTTATGTATGAATATATTTATAAAACTGCTGTGTTTTTAATGTTAATCAGATCACTATACATAGTTAAAATAAATTAATAATAACATATGTTTGGTATAGTCCGAAAATAGTAAAATTTTTGATGTGACACGTATTCCGTGTACAACAAGGAAGCATAATACGTTCAAACTAGATGCCTATCACAGCAATATTACGTTATTTAATCCGATTTCACGCATGTGTAGAATGTATAATTAAATTAACACAGTAAACGAGTAAAAATTATTTTCCAATTCATTACAATGCTACAAAATAACCTTTACTTGACATTTACATGTTTGTATATATTTGTGCTAAATGTGTTTATTTTGGTGCTGAATGTTTATTTTGGAGTTAAATATTTATTAATAATTGTATATAAGTTTCATACGTTTTCATGTATTTCATTGTCAATGCACTGTAATATCTACAAACCGCAATGGGTAATAAACGCATATATAAATTTTTTAATTATAATATATTTTATGTATAGTGGCCTCAATCAGATTAGACACTGTTCGTTACACGCCTCCACAACTCTCCGTCCTGAATTACCCACACTGTTGATTTATTTTGTATTTCGCGGGTAAGCTTACCGAAAGCAAACAAAATAATAATTTTTCATATAACACAGGATGAATGGTGTCGAGTTATTCAATAATAGTACTAAAGTATTCATATACAGGTATGTTTGTATGCATATATGTTTAACACAGTAAATTATGCGCGTGTGAACGTCCACTCAAATTATAGTTGAATTATTTATATATTTTTTTATTTCTTCCATTACATATATACACATTTTAATTTTATTTTTTGACAATCTGCATGGCAGATTTACGACAAGGATTGCCTTTTACTTAGTTAAACATTTTTAATATTTTTTTTTTAAAAAAATATAACAAGATGTAAAAAATTAGATAAGGAGATGTAATTAGATGTACAATCGAAATTCGAAAAGATACAAAATTTTTACAGGGTGTAACAGATTTAGTCCACATTATTTTATGGAAATAAAAAATTAGATAAGAATGTGTTCTTTTACTTTATATATTAAGGTGGTCACCGTTTAAAAAAAATGTTTAATTAATTTTGTTAATTGTTCTTGGCACAACACATTCTCTCGTCCTCTCACCGTACACATTGTTCGCGATCGGTACTCTCAGCTATGGTGAGGATCAGTACTTACATTTCCATTATTTATCAACTCTTGGAATATTATAGCATATGTTACTTTTTTGTCAACTGGTAAGATTTTGCATTTTGTAAATAATTTACTAAAATCATCTTTACACAAACACTTCGTTCTGTTATCTACTATAAGTTTTAAAAATTTAAATTGTAATTTTAATTTTATTAATATACGTTTTATATGTGAGTCTATAGCTAGTCACTTCATAACTGATAACCAAATCAACTCAAATTCATAACTGACAATCAAATCAGTTGAATGAATTTTCGGAATCAAAGTAAACACAATACGACATACAACAATTTTATTTATTTTATGTATAGAAGGAATCTATTCTTTATATTATATATTACTCTTGATAAATAGAGCGTGTTTGATTAGAAGTAGTGTTCGGTACACTGTTCGTCCACAAATTTTCGATTACAAATGCTTGCCCACAATTCTTCGCCGAATACATATTTTTTTTTTTTTTGATAAATTGATAAATTTGATAAATAAATTTGTGCAAAGACGTGTATATAATATTACAACTTATTTTTTTGCAACGGTTAGGTTTGGATAATTAATTTGAACTTTATTCTATTAATACATGTTTTAATACTTAGGTGGTTTGGTCATATGGAACGGATGAATGAGGAGAGAATGATAAGAAAGATATACGACGCAAGTGTTGATGGCACCAGAAATAGAGGACGTCCACGGAAGACGCACGACCAGGTAAACCAGATAATGGAGGATGGTTCTGTTAGAAGCCTCAACAATCGTCGAGCTTGTATGAATGTGGATGAGGCGAGCATTGTGTGTCAGGACAGAAGAGTGTGGCGCTCTATTCTCTCTGCCTACCCCCACGGGGAAACGCCGTGATGGTAAGTAAGTAAGTAAGTAATACATGTTTTATTTCATAAACCACACTGATTGTTTTTTTATAAATTTCTAACTGCATTTATATAGAAGGTGTCCCAATAAGAGCGGAAAATTTAAATTTAAATTAAAACAGTGTTTTTGAGAAAACAACGAAATTTTGATTTAATCATAAAATAGACATGTGGAAATTATGTATGTTAACAAATCTGATAAATCCACTCCTCGGCTTTGTTGGCACATTTGAATTCTTTTGACGAAATTTTCAATCACGGTTTGGTATGATTATGACTGGATTTCAGTGATACAGCATCCAATCTCCTATTTTAAAGCTTGGATCGTCATAGGCTTCTTGAAATAAATTATTGAGTTCAAAAAACTTCGGAAAAAGAAGTCCAAAGGTGTTAAATCGCACGATCTAGGTGGCCAATTATGGTCGCCCTAACGAGAGATTACTTGATCAGGGAATTTCTCTTGCAACAATGCCATTGTTTCACGTGATGTGTGGCATATGGCGTCGTCCTATTGGAACCGCATGTCTTTGAGATCCATACCATCCATTTAAGGTACAAAAAACTGGATTATCATGCCTCGATAACGTTCACCATTGACTGTGCATTCCCGGTGTTTTCTGCTGAACGTCTTGAAAAAACACGTGCCGATGATCTGACAACAGTAATCGATCCAGTCTCTTCAAATTTTTCGATTATTCTCTTCACAATAAATGCACTTGGAATATTCTGATTATAAAAAATTTGCCATGGCAATCAAATATTCACAATTTTATTCATAATATTTAATAATAAGAATGCGTTCTTGTGTCAAATAGCGATCCATTTTTAATAATGGCGAACTATCTACCATCAAACTGTCATAATAGTTTGACTGTCAAAGCACAGCAGCAAAAATTCTGCCCAATTAAAATTTTCCGCTCTTGTTGGGACACCTTTATGAGTAATAATTATAATTTTTAAAAAGCACGTTTTAACCCAAACCTTATTTTAATATATGCGATGAACAATTTTTCAGTTGAAGAATTGTAATAATTGTGGACCGCGAACAATTGTGATAGCGAACGATTATAACCGCGAATAATTATGATCACGAACAATGTGAAGATTAGTGGATGTCCATTCATTGTGGGTTTACAATGCTCGTAGACCTTTTAAAAGCGTCTCCAAGTTCATCTCGTCCTAGCACCGCGATGAAACGGTTATTGTGTTTAGTTTTTTTTACGAATATTGATTTGGTGTGTATTTTTAAATGGCACTACATCCCTGGATGAGTTTTGTTACAAGTTACTCTACGTCGACTTCTGTCTCTGGCCATTCTTGTCTAGATCCCAGACATTCGCATGTTGCTTCAGTCTTCTTTCACACAGTCAGCTCACCTCTTCATAGACCTCTCTAGGTTGCTTCCACTGGGGTGGTGTATCCACTTAGTCGTGATCTTTGTGAATGTATTAAGCATCTTAATCTGACGTTATTAAATCAATTAAGCAACCTACCGATACTTAAGTATGATTTAGAATTACAGGGTGAATATTATGTTCCAGGCTGATATTGGTTTTGAATAACTGAGAAATGAAACACAATTTTTTAATTTTTTTTTATTTATCGATCATTTAGTTTATTACAATTATGTATAAAATATGACACCGGCTAAGTGGCTGTCTCTGGCAGCGGAACTAATGCGGACCACATGTTTCACAACATTCTCGCATACTTCGCGTGTTATTTCGGCAATTTCGTTTGGAATATTATCCTGTAGCATCGGAATTCTTGTTGGCCTATTGGCGTAGACCTTTCCATCCAGGTATCTATCTATTTTTATGCGACCGGGAAAAAATTCTCGCAAAATTTTAAACGTATCTTGGGCTGTGTTTGAAGTGGCATCGTTTTGTTGAAACCAAATGTGTTGTATGCCCAATCGAACTAATCTGGCCCCCAAGAAGCTATCCAATATATGACGATAACGATCACCATTAATAGTTACAGCATTGCAATTATCATTTAGATATAATGTTTCAATGACTTACTACTCTCTACGACTACCAAATGCGAACTGACAAATGTCGGCTAAACTAAAATGGCGGTCAAACAAAATCGACCTGGAACATAATATTTACTCTGTATATTGAAATACCTTACATCGAGGATATCAGCAATCAATCTCAGGCCGCGACGAGGGTGGATAATGCGACTATTTAAATAAACACCAATCTACCCACTGATATAGTTTAACAAGAGTGCAAACATTAAGTATATATGTATGTATAATGAAAAATAATAACTATTCAGGTTTAGTTTCTATGATATCGAGCAATAATGTTTTTTCATTAATGAAAAAGAAAGTCCTTGGGTCGTATCATCCACCTATAATATGAGTAGGCTCTCTAGAACCAATACATTTTACATAATCCCACATCCCTCATTAATTCGAGGGGCCATTAAAGAGGCCATATCGTCCAAGTTGCCCTATGAAGTACAGTCTGCATGTCACCATATGAGGTTCACCAGCTAAAATTTATGCAAAATTATTCAACAGCCGACGAGACCCTCACTCAATCGTTTGTTTGTCACCAAACCGTGGTTCGCGAGGACAAGCAGAGCGCCGGTGGGTATTTCGCAAACGGGGTTAAAAACAAGACGAACTACAAAGTAGAATATTTAGCCATCAGCTATAAATAGTGTATAACGATATTTATTAAAGGTCTATTTATATTTGCAATGTTTAACCATATTACATACAAACATGTAAGCTTATCATTTATAACGTGTAATCAAATATTTAAACTGCCCTGAAGTGGGAATATATGAATAAATGATATTAATATTTTAAGAAGAACTCTGCCAGCTGTTCAAAAAGTGTTTAACTCCTTTGAATGTACTGCAAAAGAAGTCAGTTTGATTGTAAACGAAGATAAAACCAAAATAATTACGCAACGTAGACAGACAAGTAACACATTGGGTCCAAGCATAGACTTCAAATGTCACTACAGGGTGATAATATATTCCAGGCCGTTGTTTTTGAATAACTAGGAAATGAAACACATTTTTTAAATTTGGTTATTTTTAGATTACTTGGTTTATTACAATTATGTATGGTATATGACATCGGCCAAATGGCCGCCTCTGGCAGCGGCACAAATGGGTGTTCTTTTAACCATATTTTTCTTTATATTCTCGCACACTTCGCGTGTTATTTCAGCAATTTCATTCCGAATATAGTCCTGTAGCATCGGAATTGTTGATGGCTTATTAGTGTAGACATTCAAGTACCCTCACAGGAAATAGTCGGGAGCCGTCAAATCAGGTGATCGAGGAGGCCAGTCGGTATCAATACTTTTTGACATTATGCGGCTGGGAAAAATTTCTCGCAAAATTTCAAGCATAACTAGGGCTGTGTATGAAGTGGAACCATCCTATAGGAACCACATATATTGCAGATACAATCGACCCGATTCAGTCAGCAATAAGTTTTCCAATATGTGACGATAGCAATCACCATTAATGATTACAGCATTACAATTATTATTTAAATAAAATAACTTAAACACATTTTTGAGACGTTAAATGCTCCATTATAAATTATTATCAACTACTCTCTACGACTATCAAACGCGAACTGACAAATGTCTGCCACACCTAAATAACGGCCAAACAAAATCGGCCTGAAACATAATATTAAGTAATTGAAAATCTCAAATATCTAGAATTTAATTTGATTATGGATAATGGAAAGTTCATATAATGAAAAAATAATAAATATGAAATGAAAACACACTTGTGTTGTGAAGTTGAAATTTCAAAACAAAGTTCTGTGGTATCTCCATACAAATTAAATTAATCAATTAGAAAAATATACAGATAAAATCAAACAAGTGGTCAAACATCGAGAAGAAAATGAAAGACGCATAAGTTAGAAGATCGTTTAGAACAGAGCTCCCTGGCACTTATGTATAAGGAGAGCCGATCTCAAATAAATAGAATGGAAAAGATGATGAAGAAGAATAACAATGGATGTATTTAATATAATACAATATTTAAAGTATTATAAAAAAATTAGCTTACAATATGACACCATAATGAATATCACTAGGTACATAGTATAAAGCATCCAAAAAAAAGTCCTCATTAATAGGGTATTACACACTGGAAAATTTGGATTACTAGTGATATTTATTTATTATTATTATACACGCCCTATTCAGGAATAAAAATAATTTGTAAAATAATACAAAAAATTCACGAGAAGTGCAGCAATACACAAAGAAAAAAATTACACAGTGTCAGCATGTTTTTTCATAATCAAAATTAAAAATAAATATAAAATATGAAATAAAGCAATTTATCCGTCACCATTGAGTTAACACAAAATATTGTAATAATGTAGTCGTATAAAGAGTTAAATTTACAGCAAAAATGTCCACTACCTCCGCATATTCATTCCCCAATGAATTTATTCTGGGGACAGCTGAGTTAGTTAATGCATGAGTTCTGACGTTACCACTGTAATAAAACACTGAATTGTGTCTCGATGACCTCAGTGGTGAAAGTCACAATGGTGAAAGTCCTCTGCGTGAAAGTCAAGCAGACCAACAATCTGGGGGCTATCTATCATACCATTGTATAGAATACTGAATGGGATATTACTGTTAGGATATTATTTAAATATATGACTAATGTATTCACAAGAATGATACATTAAACACTGTGAGACCAGCATTTATAATGAATCATAGCAAAAACAAAAAATAGTGTAAGAAAAATAATTTGTGGTGTGTACCATACGCACGTGAGGTGTGGACGCTTATAGCCCGTGTTCACGATGATCTCTTTATATGATTTTCATATTTGAGAGTCGCTTAAGGTACCTACGTACATATTATGTTAAGGTAGATGCGTAATTCTAATCTGTGCGCAAAAATAGATTTTTTACAACATCTTTCTTGTTGATTTTATTTTTATTTTTTATTTTTTATTTTTAGAGAAACAAACAGTGTAATAATAATAACCGATAATAACATAATATATAAAAATAACACTAGTGAAGTTTCTTCAGAATTAAATAACTGGTACATAATAAACTAAAAATAGTAAAAATTAAAAAAAAACTGGAAAAAGAAACAAAAGAGTATTTTTAAACTGAACATACAAAGTGGAAAGGGTAAGGAGGAGAGGGAAATGGGATGCAATATATACAATTTAAGTTAATAGTTATTGAAAAGTTAAAGGAAAGCAATTTATCATTGAAAATGTCTAAGTTATTAGAAGAATTTACGGCATTATATTTTGACGTAGAGCGGATCACTAAACAATTTTTTATGTAATTGTAAATAAAATTTGGGTAAAAAATATTATTTGATCGTGTTGGATGTATGGCTTATTTTAAAGTTATTTGTTCTAATAAATAGGGCGAGTCAATTATATATTTTAAAGTCATGGTATTAATTTTTAAAATCTCCACTAAACAAATATCTGCAATATTTGTAAGAACAATTGAGGAAAATAAGCATGAACACGAGCATCACACAAAATAAAGAAATATAACGAGACTGCCATTTAGGAAGAGGGCCAAATCTCAGAATTCAACGATGTACAGTGCTATGAAGATTTTCAATGAAATACCAAATGACGTAAGAAAGGGGAAGAAATTATATAAATTTAAAATTAAACTGAATAAATATCTGCAAGATAAGATAAATAAATAATGATTATGTAAATAAATTAAATATTCGTATCCTAAGTTTACTGTCCTAGACGGTACAACAGAGATAGAATGTATGACGTACCCGACCGCAGAACTGATAGCTATTCTGAATTATTCCGATTGTATTAAAATCACAGATTTGCAGTGAGTTAATATCCAAATTACTCACAGTATAAACGGGCCTAGTAAAACGATGTTTGTGATTGATAATTAAATATTAATTGTGGATAGGCGGGGAACACGATGGGGCACGCGGTGGGGTATAATGTAGTGCACGGTGGTTTTTATCTGAACTTTGATTTTCACTTTCAAAGTTAGTTTGTTAATTCACGAGATTATGAGATGCAGATGATTTCACGAGTAAACTCTTTGACTTAAGACTTGTCCGTGAACCGTGGTGAGGCAAACGGCGGAGCACATCCTCTGGGATTGTGTGATTATGAATGATGCACTTGAGATCATGATTGTGGAATTAAAAGAAATAAGTCATCGGATCCCCTGGAACGATGACTTATTAAAAAATGAAAGTAATCTCAGACATTTCCGTAAATTTTTAGGGTGTGAGTCTCTCGCTGGGAATTGGTAGAAAGGACGATACTGGGAAGAGCAGTGGCTAGAGAAATCTAACGGAGCATTCTACCGGCTCTCCCTTGTACCTCTTGCGACTTAAGTCGACTTATGTCGTAAAGTTGGTCCAAACAATTGTTGCAGAGCTCGTTTAGTTAATGTTATACTATGTGTACAATATTACTGATAGTTCATATGTGTGGAATTTTTAGTGCAAAGGGAAGAAACTTAGAAATACTGTTCTGTAGAGCTCAAAAACTATCTTTCTTTCAACCTCTAAGAATATATCTCTTGATGCCGTCCGGTTATAATGAAACCGTTCCTTCGTCAAAGCAAAACTAATACAAAATATCTAAAGGTGAAGGGGCATTTTGTCCCAAGTGTTGTAACATTATATACTATTATAGTGATACTTCAAATGAAAGGTCACACAGGGTACAGTATTTTGTTCTATGAGGATAAACCACAAATCAATGGTGGAACAGAGCTATTTTCAATAATAATGTGGAGTAAAGTACCTATTTTATATATTACTAGCTGAAGACTTTACGCATAGTGAAAATGGTTCATTAAGGGGAATGATAGTAGCTTTTTTTTCCAAATCATAAGCAGACATTAATTTTCCTCTTATTTTGAACGTTAAGTGTGGAAAATTTCATCAAGATATACCTAAATTTTGCTTTAAGGGGTAGGAAAGGAGGATGGGGGTGGTTTTTCGAAATATCATCCTCTCGCTTTGAAGGTCAAGTGTGCAAAATTTCAGCAAACTGATTTGTATAAAAAACAAATCAAATTTTACCTTTTTTTACCTCTACAATAAATGTATCGTTCTTACTTGACTCGGCGGTAAGACATTCTTCCAGTAACTTAGTGTTGCGGGTTCGATACTAGCCCAGGCAGAACATTTTAACTCATTAAAAATAACTTCGATATAAATGAAACTCGTTTCGCAAAAGTATTATTGATTACATCAACTGGAAGCCTGGAACATTACATGTCATATTATACATTTTTATTATAATAATGATTTAAAAAAATTATATATAACGATGGTTTTAATCAGAGAATAGTTTAAAGTATCCCTTGTTAAAAAAATCTCATAGAATTTACATTTAATTTGTATAAAAGATTAATAAAGCCTAACGGTGGACAAGGGCTAGCTAAATCCAATTCATAGTACCCATTTAATTACGCCCTATGGGGGCCCTGGTGATTACAATTATTCTAAGTAGGCAATATCTTATGGGGGGAGACTAAATTATCAGTTTCTGAAGGGTCTCTCTGTACCCGAGTGGCGATCAGATTCGTTACAAGAACGAGCACTGATTTACGAAATTAGTAGAAAAATGAAATATTTTACAATGCTCTTATATTACTTTGTTTGTTATGAAAATAAGAGCAATTCAAAATAAGCACCTCGACCTCTTAAACAATATTCTCTTTAATTCTTGGATTACGATGTGGGCATAAAAAATGTGTAATTTCAAAGACCACTGTTATAATTTATGTTATAGGAGTGAAAAAAAGAAATTACCTTACCAGTATAAGTATACTGGTGGTTAGTGTCTTATAGCTATATCGACGTACACTGAAGATTTACTGGATTAACAACATTATGAATTAAGGAGTACTAAGACGTATGGAAAAGTCAAGATAATTAATAATAACTATTAAACAAAGGGAAGCTCCAAACTTTGGATACTAAACTATGATCTCGTTATGCAGTAGAAGATAAAAGGTAGGTAGAAAATCTTTTAAATTGTTTGAATTAAATTTTTTAAATTAATCAACTATATATTGCGACAAATCTCAAATACTTTTGAGATTTGCTAGGAGATGCCAGAATTATTTTTTTATTAAAATTGTATGAACTTTGACACAACTTATATAATTTTAAGAACACATTATTATTGTAAAAGTGCAGATTTTAATAACTCCTTCACATCACATCAAAATGTAGTGCGAAGGAATGCTAGGAATGAAAGGTGCTACAGTGATGCGAAGGAAAACATCTTGTTTCCTGTAAAGATTATTCACCATGTGTTAGCGCCATTTTAAATGTACTACGCTCTCGTATCTAATTGGATTACAGAAATATGTTTTGTCCCTCTTACTCTTTTCCTATCCTAGTCCCTAGGCACAAAGGAGAAAGAAGAAAGAAACAATCTGCTGATACGCCTGAACGAGTCACTTCGCTTTCGAAACTGAACACGGTACGCTGCCGTCGCTGTAAATTCGCTTACAACCGCTAACGTTAATTACCGCTAATATATAATATTTTACTACCGCTAACATATTTAAAACAATTACTTTTTCTAACGCGAGTGTCCTCAATTACGAGACATAATTTTGCGTCGCTTGTGAATTGGTGGACCAGGGAGAAACGAACCAGCTTCAGAGATCGGAGACCCACAAGTAAGTGCCATCCTATCTTTTATCTCCCGATAACCCGCCAACTTTCCACCATGTGATTAGATAAACAAATTATGGTAAATTATGCACTAGTGATTGAATAACATAAAATATTTACCCTTTGGTCATACCGGATCGCTCACAATTACATATTATAACCGATCGCGAAAATTTGTCAGTTCTGCTCGATGATTTGAAAAGGAACCATAGACTGATCGTTTTTATAACTTTAAAAACAGACTGCGATACCAACGTAAGGGCAATTATTTGTGATTTCGAGGTATTTGGCAATAAAAAAAGTGACGGGGTAATTTTGAACGTGAACCTAATTTGTAATGTCACAATATATATTTTATTTACCATTCTCTTCTCGTTCATATGTCCTACGTGATCGATTTCAGGGAGGCTTTTCTTATTCTATCAACTATGCTACAAAAATTCCCGCATTTGATTCTAATTTGTTCATTCCTCACTCTATTGGGAATAAATTTTTCACTCGTGCATCTAAGCGACCACATTTACTCAACACTCAATGTATGGTTCCAGATTAAAATGACGCATCCATTATACTGATTCTACGTAGTAATTTTACTGATTCCCAGAGATCAAAGTCTCATCGATAGATCACAGTGGACACGGATCATACGCCTTATTTTTTTTTGTCTTAAGGCTTCTCTTTCAATAATAATAAAAAATTTCGTGTTTTTTTTTCCGAAAATTTTGGTTTTTATTATTCATTTATATCAAAAGTTATACATAGAATTATACTTATTTTCAACCATTATTTAGATATAACCTTTATGCTAATTTATAACTAATAAACTGCGTATTATTTGACATAATTAGAACAATACAAGCATTATAAGTAAAACCACGACCCTCCCGTGTGCCACGAAATTGCCTTAATGTGGAAAATTCTTGCATATATGAAATATATTTTCTTATTATCTTGAAGCCAAGATTATGAAAACAATTCTGAATTGAGAACGAATGAATATATTGTTAAAAATTAATAGAGTTATAAACCATTAAATTTATACGACATATCAATTTACTACCTTTTAAAAATACTTCAATTAAGTTAAAGAAAATAATTAAAAATAAATATATTATATTTATTCACATGCTTTGAGGCTTCAGCTATTATTAAAAATTAAATTTTATATCAAAAATATAATAATTTCTTACTAAATAATATTTATATCGATCCCAATAATGAGTATTTTTTATTGTTTTTCCGCATTATTCTGCCGGTCCCGAGCGGAACGATAGACGTCAAATTCGCATTCTCGTAATTTTACATATAACATCGTTGTATTTTAGAAATACTACGTAATTTTGCAATAAACAGCTCGTAAAACGGCATGTCAAAATGTATTAATATGTATGAACTAGGTACTTCAATAAATTATTCAATTTTAGATGAATTAATTCAAATGACAACACACATTTTATTTTGTTACATAATATTTACATGAAAAAATTTAGTTATTTTTTGCACTTATCTCGAGTGCGAGGAAATTAACAATTTTATTGTCATCTCTTTTTGTTATAACGTTCCCCTCTGGCAAGATTTATGTAATAAATAACGTCCTTGAGTTTTTAGATGACACTTAACCAAGAACACTGAAAGTTTAACTTTTAGTCCCGGCTTGAAAGAGTATGTAATTTGCGTAGAATTTCTGGAATTTAAAACGAAAAAAGAAACTACACACTTAATTGATTGATATAATTGCTGTTTTCCTGATACGCAAATATTCATAAAAGCAACATTATTCAATAGATAAATTTTTTTATTCGTATAAAATTTCTTGGTTCAAGTGCTTTGTGAGTAACTTATAGTATTCCGGTTTTATTTCATTGCTGATTTGATTTTTTTTGTGTACGATATGTAATTTATAAAATTTTTCCACGTAATTTATTTGAATTATTAATTACAATTTTTAATTTTAGAACTGTCATTATATCCAGCAATATTTCTGAATAGAGTGGAAATATATCATATTTAATTTTAATACACTATTCATCAAAAACACAAAAACCAATGATTTTATCAGCCAAGCGCTATGATTGTATGACCATGGAAATACAATAAAATAAATGAATTGTCGGTTGACAAATTAAATGAATTAATTAATGATTTGGTGATATTTTACTGAGCGGTCAGATGAATCCATTATAATTATTACTAATGATGGTCCGCGGTCTAAATTATATGTCTAAACCATAATTTGTTATTAATTTAATAATAATCTATTGCAATTATATTAACTATATAATGTTAATACGAAAAAATATTAAATATGAATATGGCCTCGTCTTTTTGGTATGGCGATGCTGCGAAATTTGTAAATACATATTAACCAAACTCGTAAAAAAAACTTAATTGATTCCTTGAATCAATAATATTATAACAACAATTAAGTCTCTTAACTTCAATATTTTTAACGCATTATACTTTTAAACATATGTATGTATAAATAATTATTGAGGTATTTATTTTTTTAAGATTTGTGCACATTTTTCCATTCTTTCATATTTTCTTTTTTCTTCTCCACAAAAATGATTCTTTTGTAATTTTATTTCATAAAAAAGATCATAAAATATTTTATTAAACGTATGTAAATGCATTAATATTAATATTTTTATATATTAAAGCCCATACAGATGCAAATATATATTATGTTTTTTGAATTCAAAAATATAAAATAAATTAAACATGACTAGATAAAATTATATAAAAAAAACAATATTAACTTTTTAATATTTATTAGATTATACAGGTGTAACAGATCTAGTCCACAATATTTTATAGATGGATACCTGATTCAATTATGAGTCGAAAATGTTCAAGGAATATGTGCAAATTCTGCGCCGTTACGGAAAATATTATTGTTTGAAATTTGAACTTTAAGTCAACTTACTTCGAAATAAATATTTGCGTAATTTATCCATTATTTATATATATATATATATATATCTTTGATTCAGACCCTAAAATAAACAAAACAAAAATAGTCCGGCCGTTCAAAATTCGATGACTTTTAATTTTTTGTATTCAATGTATAATTTAGAATCAATAAAATATTTCAGTTCATCGAAATAATCACATAATTACGATTTTTTTGGAATTTTTATATCTCTGGCATAGTTGAGATTGCACTCTGAATAACATTATTCTTAATATAGATTAATAACATTAATATCATATATTACACCAATCGGTTTCGAAAAATACCATTTCCTTCATGAGGATGTCAAATTAACTTACTATAACTATATATTACGTTATTCCAATGTTTTAAAAATATTAACTTCCTTCTATCCTGGAATGATATAATAATAAAATTAATTTCTCTCAGCAGAATGTTGAGCAATTAAAAAGGCTATGGACATCTACGTACTCCGGAACGTCGATAGGGCTGTTATATTCTCCGACTCGCGAGCAGCTGTTGAATCCCCCTCTATTAATATGAAAGCTTGGCTAGACAATTAGATAATCTGTTCCATCAGAAAATATCTATTTATTTTGGATAACAACAATCACCAGGTATCATTCGTTTGGATTCCTGCACATAAAGGAATTCATATAAATGAATGTGTTGATAAACTGGCCAAGGAGGTCACATTTTCCAGAGTTTTCCTTCATCAATTCCAAATCCCGACGTATAACAGACTTAATATGGTAATAAAACATACGAATTCTATCTGGACTGCACAATGGATGGATCCAAATAATCATAAGGGTAATGGGCTTAAAATAATTCAAAGATCTTTTCCCCGCAGTCCCTGCTTCTCCAAAAGGAAAATCTCCAAAAGAACAATATGAAATATCTCTAGAATGAGAATTGGGCATTGCCAGGTAACCTCGCATTTATTCAGATTGAACTTAATGGATTCCCCAATGTGTGAATATGGTGCCGAGGAGGAGACCCTTGACAATATTTTTTTTGCCTGTCTATTGCGGATTACAGGTATTTTTTACAGTAATCTCGTTAATGGTAATTTTCAACTCGCGGTCAACTTGTGTCATCTTCTTTCCCTTAACTCTCCACATTAAATCTATATAATAGCAAATTTTTTGAACGAAAATGGTATTGACTTGTAATACAATATTTTACTGTTATACTTTTTTTCTATAAAATAAAGTTTTAACTTGATAAATGGTACAAATCACTCTTTGAGGGTGGATTGCCTATTTAAAAGAAGAAGTTTCATTTTAGATAAAAGTTTAACTAAAAACTTATTGTCTTGCTTGTGTTATTTTTCGACAGTTAGTAATCACTCCTAATCTAGTCGTTTGAATTAAAATGTTGGTCAATCTCCGGAGATTATCTGGAAAACACAACTGTACAATTGTTAAGACGTAATTAAAGATTAAAGTAATTAAAGTCGAAAGTTAATGGATTACGGTGAAAAAACTAACTAATGACTTAAAAATAACGCAAAATCAGCCCTCAGTGGTAGCAGATTGAAA
Organism: Eubasilissa regina; assembly: GCA_022840565.1. Classification (NCBI taxonomy): domain Eukaryota; kingdom Metazoa; phylum Arthropoda; class Insecta; order Trichoptera; family Phryganeidae; genus Eubasilissa; species Eubasilissa regina. The sequence continues at coordinate 17,848,557 of JAINEB010000007.1, forward strand.
CACCTGATAGAACATTAATTGATGGCTTAAGCTTCGTTCGGCGAAGGTGAATAAGCTCAAAGAAAGTTGAAGTGTGATAAAACTTATTTGACTCGTCATCGATATCGCATATATTTAAAAAAAAAACAGCTTTTCACAAAAAATGATAAAATATCTTGTAATCTCCATATTTTAACCCTTTCTATCCTGACGGTACTTTAAACTACGATCAACTTTATCTAGTCATATATATTACTGCGATGTCAATTCTACTGTAATAGTCTACTCGATTTATTTAGATTACTTAGTTATTTTTTGTTATGTCAACACTGCGGCCGGTTAAATGTCAGTTGAGCATTGTTATAAGGTTAGGTTTGACGCGCTTGTATTTCTTGTGTTTATTAACGTTTCCTCTCTGATGATTTAAACTGAGTTGACATTGCCTCTAAATATGTGAATATCTCTGTAAGTATTGTTTAAGTTTAAATAAGCAGAGTTTATATTTTAGGTATTCCTCTGTAATATATTTATGTATTGGATAAAATAAATACAATATATTTATAAGTACGCAACAATAGAAATTGTTTTTTCGAAGAACCTGACGTGAATTGGCCAATATGTGTATGTGTACACGCGGAGAGGTAATGGAGGCGCAGTGCGCGGGGCGCGCGTTGCTGGATGCCGATCGTCGCTTTAGTGGCACAGCGTATGCTGGCCGAGTAAAACGTGTCTTATGAATCTTTATGCTGTCGTTCGTGATGATCAATGTTTTTTCTCATTTTTAGCACTTTTACACAATGATTAAAATATGTATATATATTCACTTACATATATGTCAACTATTATTTTAATGATCAATATAAGTAATACATGTAAAATATTCACAATAATCCGACTTAAAAATCGAAAAAGTCTACATATACACTGAGTTTATAGAACCGTAAAGCGCGTTTTTATTTTAGCACCGTATGGGAAAGATTAATAGTATTTTTTATTTTTAAATTTTAAACCATTATTTTAATGTTTTAGATTATTTTTTTTATATGTTTGTACTATGCTATATATGTTTATTTTTTGTGCACATCATGTAAAGTGTAACTGTAATTACAAATTATATTTATATACTTATTTTTAATTTACCATCACAATTTGCTTATTTTATGTTTGAAGGATACTAAAAAAAATATACAGTCGCTAGGCACTTAAATTTAATAATTCGGGGTAGAAAGGGTTAAACTCTCATAGTTATAATATTTAATCACCGCTGATTTACTAGCCTTTTCGTGCAAGCGGTCAAGTCACGATCGGAACAAAGGTAAGTGTGGATGTGTTAACAAGGACCGCGCTATTTATATTATGAAAATATTCCCGAACCAACAAGTTTGAAGAAAACAAGCGATACGATCTAGCGACAAAGTACGTAAGTGCGCGCTTTGTAGCACAGATTCTATCGGTCCACTGTTCTACGGTCAAGTGACCTTAATTGAACATAAGGATTACGTTCACGTAAACACGCAGGCTTTGAAAAGGTGGCACAGAGAAATGTAGGTACCTACCTACCCACCTTCCCACGAAAATACGCGAGTTCTAAAATAAAAATATGAACACGTAACCAATGTTATAACATTTTCTGGGATACCGCATTTCCTACGGAAGCCTTTGTTCGCAGTGTTTTTGGTGGAATTTGTCAATGATTCGATACAGTATAGAATAAAATAAATATGAAAAATATGATTCATTAATTTAAAATAAACACGCTCTGATGATATCAATTATGATTATCTCCTTAGTCGCCTAAAATTGTTAAAATTATCAGTATAATTAATACGATGACCGACCATGTATTTCTATACAGGATCATTACTTGTATGATAGACTGCCTCCAGATTGTTGGTCTGCTTGACTTTCATGCACCATTGAGGTCATCGAGACACAATTCATTATTCTGACATTACAGTGGTTTGATTAGTTATTGACATCCTGAAGAAGAAAATTATATTTTTCAAAACCGGTAGATGTATTTAATTCATTAAGTGGTTAATAAATCAAAGTTTTAACAATCTACAATAATATATTTAATTATCACGGAATATGTTCTGAAAAATTGCAACTTCAGAAATAAAATGTGATTTATTTAAAATTACTTACCTTTAAGACTTACCTTTGCACTAAGTCTAGTGTGTTAGTCAATTATATAATTAGTGACATTAGTCCACTGATGACTGCCAGCTTCGATATCTGGTCATAAAAGGTCAGACTAAAATACATTTGGATACCGTACAATACACCCAACAGCACCCTGACTTTAATTAAACCCTGGTACTTGAGTAGGTCTGATATTGTGATATCGAGCATTTCAATGGATTCCATTTTAGGGACGAATCTATATTTAAGGGGCACTTTGTTTTCATTTGGTTAATTTCTAGCGAGGAATAGATACAAATGGGTGCGTACGATATTCCGATCGTCAAATAATAATAAACTACCTACATATATAATATTCTAAATTAATCTTTAGTATATTGGTTTTGATCTCATTTAAAGAACACTACAGAAACTGGATCACGATGTAAACTATGCTCAAAACCGACACTGGATAGTTAAGAAAATACTACATTTTCGTAAGAATAAGTAGATATGTTTTGGACTCAGTTTTAAATAAAAAACGTTTATTATATTTGAAGTCAGATGTTTTATTTTTTGTCTCTTATACTGCTTTGTTTGTCTGCGACTTTTGGCGTCTTTCAGATCTTGTGAATATCTTTCTTGAATATTGTTTATGTCTAAAAATTCACGGTATTTAGCAAATTACTTTTACGATTTTTTATCATTGACAAAGACAACATCAATTTGAGCCTCACTTCAGGAAGCAATCAAGTTATTGTTTTATTTTCGTTGAAACAAGCGTTTAGCTTAGTTTGAAAATAGTGAGAATATTGACACGATACGTGTTTCATGTAGGCATTTAATTTTTTTTTTAAATTGAAACTAGACACAAAACGTCTTGCTAGACATTTGTCTGCAGGTACATTTGTATCCATTTTGTTACATTTAATGAAAAACATAATAAGTAATCCGTTACAGTTTACATAGTTCATTTCGTTCTTACAGGTAAGCCATTTTTTTTATCATTTCTTCCAAATTGGGAGAATGCGTACTCTTTTGCAGAGTCATGAGGAGGTCCTCATCCAGTATTTGATCGATAACGACTGATGGTAAATAATGATTGTATTTTTAAGATCCAACAAATTTGTTAATTAAAACTGATAATTAATCCAGATTGATGAACGTTATATTTATATAACGTGATCAATTAAGCCAGACGAAGACAGGTCGTAAGCCTTGTAACTATCCCATACTTCCATATATTTTCCATTAAATATAATAAAAAATAACTTTGTCTCCATGAGATTTATGATATTTGTTTTATAATTAATCCGTTTACATACGTACGCAATATAATGTGTGATTTAAAAGTAATTGTAGACTGTTGAAAAAAAATATATCGGAGTATTACATTTATTTTTTGTTGGATTATATTAAGTAAGTATTCTGTGAATTTCATCAGCACCAGAACGTAGTATAATTCAAATAATAAATTATCAAATCTATATAAAGAGATATCACGGAAGAGTAACAAAAATAGCATTTGTTGTATGAGACATGGATGGCATCGTGAAACTAATGGTAGATACGTAATAGACTTGTATAGAGCGGTCCAGGTTGGGAGAGAGGGGTCAAAAAGTATCTAAGTAATTCATTACTTGACAAGGATTAATCGTTTTTACGATATCTCCAAACAATAAGCGAAAAAAAACTACACGCAGATTTAAAACATAAATATTAGGTTGTTTTATATAATCGCTGATTTGATTCTTCAAATTCAATTAAAAATAAGTAAAAGTTATATTATCAATAGAATCGGCGTTAACTTTGTAGAGTTTCATCATAATGGATGGATATAAATGAAACAATGTTATTACTCTACTTAAGTTTATTAGCACTACTCGAGTTTCGAGATAACAGTAACTCTCATTAAACTGATTACACATAAATATAGGGGACAAGGCTTAGGTGGTAGACATACATGTAATCAGGTATTAACAGAGGGAGAAGGAGGGGGCGGTTACCGGTGAACGGTGGAGGGGTAGTTGTAACGGGAATATTGAGAGGGGAGAAGATGAGTTACAAAATGTAATATTGTTTTACCGATTAATACCCGTGTTCAAATTCCTTTTTATTTCTAAACTTTAAAAATTATTAATTTTATTATCTTTACGCGTGACGGGATGGAGAAGTTAAATGGTACACGAATGAAAGGAATGATTGTTATCCATGATGTGGTTCGCGAATTCGGAAAAGTTGTTACTATGACGATGCTCTTTTAATCTTATATTGAGATTTCTAAAGGTTTTTCCGATATATTATTTACTTGTCTCCTATATTTATGTGTAGTCAGTTTAATACTTCACCTGTCGATGAGAGTTACTGTTCCTCTCGAAACTCGAGTAGTGCTAATAAACTCGAGTTGAGTAATAACATTGTTTAATTTATATCCATTTATTAAGTAAAAGTTATTAATCAAAATATGATTCATTCGTTTCTACCTATTTTTTCTACCAAATTCAAGCATATGAGCTCAAGCAAATAAAGCTCAAGAGGATTAGAATCCAATAATTTTTCAAAGACTGTTTCTGCTACTTCACTCTTCTTTCTGCTTGAAAAAATGAAGGTTGTCGTGAAGCAAGACAAGTCTTCTTCTATTAATCAGTGCTGGTTATATATTAAGTGGTTTCTCATATTAAAGCTTTCCAATTTTTAGCAGGACGTTCTCGACCCACATCAACTTAAAATCTTATATAGGTATCCATTTCTAAACTTTTCGAACCAACGCCACACTATTCATTCAGAAGTAGTTCCTTCACTCTACACATGATTTGCTTTGTGTGCTGTTTGAATATTTAAGTCAAAATTCATTGCAAACAGTTCTTCTTCTTTCAATACCATTTCCAAACCACATGTGTATAAATGATATATATATATATATATATATATATATATATATATATATATATCTTAGCTATACATTGGATATAAAAGATTTTTTAGATACGAATATCTTATAAGATAAGAATTTTCTGAAAAACGTCCCGGTGGTTTCTCAAAAATTTGGCTGTTAAAAAAAATGTAAAAAAGCACACTGGCAGAAATATTTTTTGTAAAATTCTAGTACATATCTTACCTATTACTCCAATGTATGATGCCCGTGACGTATCAGTAGTCATGCACCTCTGGTGTATATACGTAAATAGTTAGGTAGATAATCACAGGTGGATATTATATTTCAGGCCGATCAGTTCGAATTTTGTAATCGTAGAGAGTAGTTGATTACAGTTAATTATGAAGTACACACCTCAATAAAGCGTTGAAGTCATTAAAACATTTTATCTAATTAATTATCAGCAATATTTGAATATGTCCGGGAATACACAATTACTGGATTTTCACCTACGGTTATTAAACAAATAATATATATCTCATAGAGACGAAGCTATTTTTTATTTTATTATATTTAATGGAAATATATGGAAGTATGGGCAACTACAGAGCTTGCGACCTATCTTCAGCTGGCCTAAGTGATTACTTTATATAAATATAACTTTCACGATTCTCAACCATTAATCAATCTCCATATCTATCACATTTTGAAAACAAAAGGAATCACTTCGAGTACCACTACACTATGGCCATCTAGAAACTAAATTTGATACTTCAATTTCCTGAAACAGCATATTTATCACAATGAGAATCTAATTATTTTTTAAAATTATTTAAAGCAATATTATTTATCTGTAAAATGGTTTCAATACGATGTACTAGAATACGTATGAAAAAACATTTATTTTTATTTTTTTTATTTTGACCAGTGTATTAATAAAAATAATAATTATGATAAAAAATAGCTTTGTCTCTATGAAATATCTATTACTTGTTTAATTAATTTTCATTTAAAAAAATCATCATTGGTTTGGGTTTTGTTAAAGAACAAAACAGCCATTATTGGGGCACTGAACATCCTCAATTGATACAACAACGACCTTTACACCTACGCAGAGTTACTGTATGGCTTATTGCAAGAGTTTATTTCAGGATGCAAGAGGCAATGCTGTAAACATTAATGGTGATCGCTATCGTCACATGTTGGAAAACTTTTTGGTAGCCGAATTGGTTCTATTGGGACTGCAATACATATGGTTTCAACATATACAGCCCGAGCCATGCTTGAAATTTTGCGAGATAAACAACGTCGGTATGGAGCATAATGTTCATCCTGTATATGTATACCGTTATATGGTTGTCTGACAGCAGTGAGCTAGTGGTGAAAGTGTGGTTAAAATTGGATATAAACTCAGCATCCAGAACTTTTATTGCTACGACTTCTTCGGCAGCGGCACTTAAATCTATCACGTATGTATATGTGTAATAAATACGTATTCATAAATGTTTATTACCTTTCAACCTGAAGGCGTGTACGTTTAAGTAAAACAATAATATATACTCGTCTATAATACTTATGATTAATTTAGAGAATATCGTGCAACGATATAAACCATATCTTAAAAATAGGTTTATGGCTTTTCTGCATGTCAAATTTTATATTGCAATAATATAATATATATCATCGTTAAATGTATAAATTATGATTCTTGGTATATATAACAATGGAGATGTTTCCAATTCGGCATGTCGAGCTTCATTCGAAAAATAATTGTAATTACTACGGCAAAACTTTGTATTAATTACCGTTTTTGTTTGAAAATAAAAACGTGATATGTGTCAGTCATAAATTCAGTTCAATAAATAATACAAAATTAAAATCTTCCTCACGAATATCCGAACCCCTCTACTATGGCGAACAAGGATACTTACCATTGAATTACAGAGAAACAGAAGGTGTGAAAATAGTTTAAAAAAACAATTATATATATATATATAGAATAAAATATATCAAAAATAAAAATTATTGCAGTAAACAAAAGTATTAACAAATAAAATATTCTTATATGACAATTTGACATTATAGTCAAATAAAGAATTACAAGATGGTAAAGCGCTCACCTAACATGTGAGAGTTACCGTGATCGTACTTGGCGTGTTTCAAATCTTTAATATTTTTATATACTTTATCACATATACATTTCAAAAAAATGTTGGTGTCACCTGGTATATATCTCGGTACCTGTAAAAGTGTAAATAAAACACAAGGTAAAATAAAATTGTAACGAAATTTCCCAATGCTCTGCTGAATAAACACAGACATATATATTTATTTAAATAAAGATGAGTACATGTAATACACGTCACATCAATATTCTTACTATTTTCAAACTAAGCCAAACGCTTATACTATGAAAATAGGACTAACTTAGTGGTGTCCTGGAACCTCCGACCATTATATGACTAAGCCAGCATCTTAATCACTACACCAACAAGTTACTCAATATACTTCATTCTATGTTAATTCAGCCTTGTATGTTGTGTAAATATACAAACAAACATTTGTAGCAAAATAAAAAAAACAATCGTTTTTCAAATTTCCTTTAGCTAAAAAATAAAACAAGGAAATAGAGTTAATCATTAACATTTTATTTACAATTTTGTACACTTAAATATTAATGTTACAAATGTAATAATTAAATGGAATAGTATTTTTCTTACAAGGTAAGTTACATTTTCTTTATCTCTCTTTAATAATTAAATTATATTTTAAATATTTACACTTTTGTTGTATAATATTGATGTAGACTTAGTATTATTAATGTATTTTCTTATTTCACTCACAAGTATTGCCTAGTACGATAGATAATAATGATATTAATTTTAATGCCAAGGGCATAATGTGTAAATGCTGTTCTGAGAACACAATTAATATTTTTGTTTTACATATAAATATATGTTATTAAAATAATATGAAAACTAATTCTAGTAAAAAATAATTAGAGACAGAAAAAGCATATTTCATGAAAAAAATACTGATGGACTACTGTTTTTAATATGGAAGCACCGAAAAAAATTTCAGTTTCTGTCAATTAATTAAGGTCCATTACTTTTAATAAAAAACAAAAAAATACCTTTTCATTTTAAAAAAGCATTTTAAATTTGGAATGTCTCATCTTATTTAAAACATTTTAATGAATTATAAGAATTTCGCATCAAATTCATGAAATGACCATTTATGTGAAATTTTTCTAAATTATTTACATAGATATCATAAAATCGCAAAAAATAGGCAATACGTTATAACCTATTTTGTATCTATTATTTATCAACGACTTTATTAAACTTCTTCGTTCATTGCAGAAACATTTTTATAAGTAAATAGTTCTTATTAAATTTGCAAAGTATTAATTTATTTACAGTTAAATATTTGCAAAGATTTTTTTTTAAATATTTCATTTGATATTACATAATAATATAAATATATTTTTATTAACCTGTTAACATTGTCTAACGTATTATTTATTCAAAATGTTTAACCTGGCTAAGAATTTACAGAGTTATTATTTATTGACCTTAAATAGTGGACATTATTTACAACTCCTCTCTTCCTCTTTCCCTTCGGATCTACTTCCCGTCATCGCTCTCGTGGCAGGCGATTCTGCGAAGAAATAGAATACAATTAATGCAAATTCATCGTTAAAAAAATATTTTACATAGATCATCTGTAGAAAATCTGGAAATTTATTTTAAAACGCGTTATTGTTCACTTTTATTTTATTAAATGTTATACAAATGTTGAAATTTTTGAGATTCTTCTCTGAAATTATCGTTTTCTCAATAAAGCTAGTCATTTGACGACCAAAAGATGACCTAGGCACTGTTAAAAAAATCAGTGGCAAATCTTATTACAAAAATTATGTACTAGGTAGAAGACCAGTGGTGACTTATCGCGAAGACCTGGTGAGTAATTAACATTTTTAGTTCAAGAATTTATTATGATTATTGCCTATCCCAGGGGTAAGCAGACTTTCTAGTGACAAGAGCCAAATATTAAGTAAACAGAATCTCAAAATTTTCGTAGAGCCGTAACATAAATTTTCACATCAACTATCTGTATAGATTTTAATGATGGAATAGAACAAGAATAGATCAAGATTTATATTAAAAACTCATATATACAATACAGGCATAGGCTACTTAGATGAACATAATGTATAGGAGTTATAAGCTTCAGTAGCTCAATGCACTAATTATTAAACAAAAAAATTTAAATAATTAAACACTAATAAAACACTTTTTTATTTTTAGTTAGAACAGTGACCTTGCGTCGCTTTTGAAAGCTTTGCTTATGTCTTGCACGTAACTACATCTTTTCAAGTTAAGGCTTGACTGTAAAATATTGTCAATTAATTTGCTTCTTAACTTATTTTTTATTTGATTCATGAATGTTTGTTAAATAGGTAGAATCAATGTTTATAATAATGGCAAATACTACTTCTTTTATTGTGTCATATTGAGCTGGAGTTAGGGAGTCGCAAATGCCTATGAAAAGAGCCACATGTGGTTCGCGACCCGCGGTTTGCCGACCCCTGGCCTATCCTATGATGTTTAATAGCTCATTTATGAATTTATTGTACTCAAGTATTTTCTGTGCCTAGCGAAGATATTAAATAAACTGAACTAGCCCAAGGTCAAAAGTAAGTAGCAGTTTGTCATATACGTTTTAATTTTATCTATGTTTTTCAAAATGATTTGAAATAGTCAATTTTTGAAGATATATAGTCGGTGAATTGAAGTAAGACCAACATTTAAAAATATTCTTTTTCAAATCATTATTTCCATTTTGAATTTTAGAAACTGATTATACTTTATATACATACATACGGTACACAGTATCATTAGTAGTATAATTAGCATTTAAAAATATTTTAAAAATATATACCTCATTTTATATTTAAACGCGTGTCATGCTACATAATTATATAACTTATAACAGACCTAATTTAAAATAATTTTTTGGGTGTATACCTGACTGGATTGCCAGTCGAAAATATTCAAGGAGTATGTATAAATTCTATATTGTTACGGAAAATATTAATGTAAAAGATTTATACAAAATCATTTTATGTTCTATATATCTTTACTTCAGGCCAAAAATCATCTAACAAAAAGCAGTCTGATCGCTTGGAGCTTAATAATCTTTTATTTTTCAACATTATTATTTAATACGTAATTCAGAATCAAAAAAAAATAAATTGATTAGCTACAACATTTTTAAGATGCTTATATATCTGGCATTGTTGAAATTTTTATTATATATCTACACATATGTGAAGCATGAACATTTTCCACTGATATATTTATTATATACCTACCCCTATGACATTGTGTACTAGCTGTGTTATACCCGGAATATTAAAATTAACTCGAGGGTGACCTTTGAGAGAGCTAAATATCTGAAAATGTTAAGAATTTCAGATTTACTAGGATGTATTATAAGTGGCAGACCTAAATTTGATAATACCCCTTCATTCAAATACTTGGAATCCAACATATCTGGAATGAATGACTTGTCTTTGAAACTTGCCGAGATGATTAAGAGAGAAGTCGCCACATACTTTGCATCACAGAATCTATTCAGGTCTAAATAGCTATTCGGATAGACCAAATTCCGGGTATGTGTAAGGATATTACTGTAAAGCTAATAGTACTATATAGATACAAAACTTGAGGCCTTACGAAGAAATACAAAAATACCATAAAAGTATTTGGAAACAAGTTTTAACGCAGGATACATTCAGAATTTTACGAGATCTTTAAACACCCCAAACCAGTAAAAGTTGTGAGATGGAAAATATTGAGATGGGCAGGTTAGGTTGTGAGTGGCGAGAACGTTCTAATCACCACAAGGTGTTTGAGGAAACCCCAGCCGAATCTCGACCACTAGGGCACCCAAAAAGGAGATAAATGGTTTAAACAAATTGTAGGCTTTGAACTGGAGAGATTTGGCTCGAGTCAAGGATGCCTGGAGAACATCTGTGCACTTTGAAACGGCTATGGAACTGAATGATTGTATCGTCAAATGATGAATAACTAATTTCAATTTTACAACATCAATATTTCAAATGTCTTTCGATATAGATACATTATTTATTAAAAATTTATCAAATTTTTTGAAAAGATGTAATGACTATTTTTTATCATTTATTTTAATGTTTTTTTTTTAATGAAATTATTGTTTTTCCTTTGAGAAATATATGTCAATCCTTGTACAGTAAAGATAAATGTTAAAGCTTCATGTTACAAGATGTTACACATAAAGGTAAATTACTTTTAATTATTACTAGTAAGCAATAAATAACTAATAGATGATCACCATTTTATGGCCAAATCAAAAAGATATTTAGTTTTGTTATGATATAACCAAATAGTAAATATTGTTAATTAGTAATTATTCATGATTGAGTACATAATATATCTACTGTACGTACGTATTGTCTTTATTTATAGTTATATTTTCAATTTACTTTTAAATAGAGATGCGTATGCAAAATACATGTCACTATTTGTATGTTACTATTTATAACTGCGCTAAACGCTTGTGCTATGAAAATAGGACTAATTTGCTAGTCTTCTGGAACGAGGCTCGAACTTTCGACTACTAGATCACCAGGCGAGAATTAAAATTACTACACAAACAAGTTCAATTATAAATATATATTTTTATTGAAACCTAGTAGTAACGTAGTAAATTTCAGTATAATATACGATATTTCATTAGGAAGACCTATATATAGACCTAGAAGAGCAATAAAATATTCAGTGAATTTTTATTTTTACGTACGATTAGTATTTAAAAAAAAAGAATAATTGATGAATGCAACGAATACAAGATTTTTTTAAAACCTTTTATAAAAATAAGTTAGAATTTACTTTAAATAATAATATAATAAGAATAAAATTCATAAATAACATTTTCAATATAACATAATAATTTATTAAGATAAAACACCAAATATTTATAATATATGTATATAATTACATTATACACATGAGCAGTACATATTATAAAATAAGAATAAAAAAATTCAACAACAAATATTGTATTTTTAATTTATTATATTTGTTTTATTAACCACTTAATTGAGTTTAAATACATCTACCGGTTTCGAAAAATACCATTTTCTTCTTCAGGATGTCATAACTAACTAAAAACATACATTATTGTTTCTTTACCAGAACCTATTTTTAAAAAAACAACAATTATTTAAAAAATAAATTTAGTACCTAACTCAAATTGTTACTTAATACAAATTTAGTCAAATAATTTTTGGGAAAAAATTTTAGAATGGGACTCGTAGTTAAATTTAGTGTTGTTGATAATTTTTTGATTAGTTTTACATGCTTTATTTATCTCCAAGATTCCAAATTATTTAATTTGTGACCAACACCGTTTATATGTAAAATTGACAATCCCAATTTTTTACCATGACCATTTTCTATCAAATGATTAGAAAATTCTGAAAACCCACTATTGTTCGAAAATCTCAAATGTTCCCTTATTCTTATATTAAAATTTATAAAATTATATTAATTTGGAATCGTTGGAAATAAATAAAGAATGTAAAACTAATCAAAAAATTATAAACACCCAACTAAATTTAACTACGAGTCCCATTCTAAATTTTTTTCATAAAAATTATTCAACTAAATTTATATTAAGTTACAATATGAGTTAGGTACTAAATTTATTTTTCAAATAATTGTTGTTTTTTTTTAAATAGATTCTGGTGAAGAAACAATAATATATGTTTTCAATTAGTTATGACATCCTGAAAAAGAAAATGGTATTTTTCGAAACCGGTAGATGTATTTAAACTCAATGAAGTTGTTAATAAAACAAAGATAATAAATAAACATATGAATTTTAACCACAAAGTTAATATTGCTAATTTTAAAAGTAACAAATATTGTACTAACGTTAATTATTGTTTACCGTTTACGTGTTGTTTTATGGATTAATAGAAATATCAACATTAAACTAATGTAGGAGCTGGCTCTTCTGAACCAAGCGTCTATGATTGTTTATTGATTAATTAATAATGTACTTCATATAAGTATAATTGTCCTTGGATAGCAGTTCTTCAGCTATTTTTTGTTTGCCTGTATTTAAAATTTAGTCATAAAAAATGTGATTTACCTCGTTCATGGCATTTGAAAGAAAGCTTTGAACATAAAACATTATTAGAGTTAATTGAACTTACATGACAATTAGAGCAACCAGTAACAGTAAAAGCTTTGGCCGCGCTGCGAGCATGGTGGCGAAGGGTGCTGCGGCCCGCCTCCATTCGACGGGCCGCGCGCGCGCACCACTGTTTCCGTGCTGCATCGCTGCTGGCTGCTCACCTGATAAATGTTACATAAAATAATTATTTATTTACTCAATTTTTCGTCCCTTTAGATATCTATCAGATCTTATATTTAAAGAGTACAATGCCCCAGACATAAGACACATCTATATGTTGAGACTCGTCCAATATTTCCATGCTAACAACTTACCCCAAGCAACACATGGACACAACATAAAACAAACAATGAACATCTACACACCAGTTCCGAAAGCAACAATGACATTTTATCAAAGATTTTGCATGAACTTAGCTCCGAAACTGTACAACACATTCAATACCAACTGGAAATTGTTCACTTCCATTAAGATTTCACAAATAGGAACCCAATATATGATCCAATTGGGTAGAGATCAATCAGAAGCATTTGACATCCTGATGAAGGAAATTATATTTTTAAAAACCAGTTAGTATAATAAATTAATCTCATTGATTAAAGATTGCAGGTGTGTATGGTAATCGAACAAGATCATTAATTACAAATATTTTCTGCTGTTAGGAGACAAATCACACTATGAGTATTATACTTAATTGCAATACAATTGTATGTTATGTTTATCCTGTTGTATTATAATATATTCACCTCTGTTACAACGAAGACATGCATGTCAATGAAGTCTAATAAATAAATAAATTTTCTGGGTTCGGAGGAATCTAGATATCCTCGGGGTTGATGATTGGTAGAGCAAGGCTCAGAGCGGAGAGGAATGGAGGGATTTCTTGAGCCAGCCCTGACCCACCCCGGGCTGCGGTACCATGATAGGGGAGGTTTTATTACTCATTAACGACTACATCTGCAGTTATCTGATCTCTGCCTACCTCACTTCATCAAGGATGGTACCGGTGGGCGGTATTTTTCTAAATGCAAATTAAAAGTATTAATTAAAAAAATATACACATAAAATCAATTTTATCGAAAAATATTGTTGTTGCTACCGAGATTCGAACTTGAATCTCTTCCAATCCAGGGAATGTGCATTATCCGATTATGCTACAGCACACAGTACATTTACGACAAATTTTCGAACCTATATGTTACCTTTTTTGATATTATTACATTTAATCGTTCCATTATTTGAAAGAGCCATCTACCTTATTTTTACGGAATATCAAATACCTCTGAGTAATCTGATGGGAGACGCCAAAATTATCAATCCATTTTTATTAAATTTTGGACACATCGACACAACTTTATTATTAGTAGAACACATTGGCAACACATTGGAACACACTACATTATTACGGTGACATGTAATATTATATGTATATATTAAATTGGTGTTCCTTCTAGGTTAGGTCGTGTTTTTTGTTGATGGTTTCATTGGGGAAACTTAGGCCGACGTTTCGGCACGTACCATTGTCACGGTGTTGCCTCAAAAAACTACCGTACAATTAGACTGTTATTGGTAAAACGGTATATTGGTAAAACAGGTCGAAATTTTAATATAAGAGTTAAAGAGCATTTGAAATGTTTGAATAATGTTGGTTTTTCAGAATTTTCTAATCGTTTGTTGGAAAATGATCATACTTTTGATTGAAATTTTATATAAAACAATGTTCGTCTTAAATTGAATAATTTGGAATCATTGGAAATAAATAAAGCGTGTAAAACTAATCAAAATATTATAAACAACCAACTCAATTTAATAACAAGTCCGATTCTAAAATTTTTTCCTAAAAATTATTCTAATAATTTTATAAAATCAAATAACAATTTAAGCTAGGTATTAAATGATTTTTTTAAATATTTATTATTTTTTAAAAATATATTCTGTAAAATAAACAATATAACATATGTTTTTGATTAGTCAGTGACATCCTGAAAAATAAAATTATATTTTTCGAAACCGGTAGATGTATTTAATTCATTAAGCGGTTAACAAAACTAAGTTAACAATCTAAAATATTGAAAAATTATCTGTCTACAATGCACAGCAGAAAGTTCACCGCATATAACCTAACATAACCTCAACCCAAAAAATATAGACTGTGCGGCACGATTAAGAAATCTTGTCGGTAAGTGTGATGTCCTTCATTTTATTAGATTCCTCTACAATTCATTATTCATAATATTTATTATTGAATTATTTTTGCATATCTATATTGTGCATATCCTCATTTATCAATAATACAATTTTTTTATATATTATTTATAAACATGACTTAATACACTTGGTTATCACTTACAATAAATTATTTTATTATATTACAGATTTTTTATTTCCTTTCAAACTAATATAATTAGTCCAAATAATGGTAAATAATTTTCTCCGCGAGGAATTTTCCGGTATGTAAATATTAATTCACTAATTGCTCACTTTGATTCGCTCTTTCAAATTACATTTCCACCGCGGACATATTTTATTAGTCGAATACAGGAATAACCATTTGCAATACAAACAAAATAAAGCCATGAATATTTTATTTTGACTGCAAAACCTATAAATAAATAAATTCGATGCATTAATTCTGCAGTGGATATGGAAATACCAAAATGGCCATAAATATTGTTTTATCTGTTTTTAATTCACGATTACTTGGGGACAAAGCCTACATTGCATGACACCGGAAATAATGACAATATATCGAAGCACAATGATTTGTCCTCTGACGCTATTCGATATATTTAATATTCATTTTGCAGCTATCAGATTGAACAGTACCTGGAATATTATTAGATCTAATGGCTCGTGTCTACGGATGATTTTTGTCTCGAGGCAATCTCTGAATTAATAATTATCTCGGCTTTTGCAGTCCATCGCGTATTCACCGAGTCTAGCCGCCTATATAGTGTTTGATATCTATTTCATCTTGCACTTTAACATTATTGTTCGTTATTCAAGCTCAAACGTCTGTCTTATTAAAATTTAAAAAAATCAATTGATTTAATTCTTGCGTCCCCTAGCATGAATTACACAAAGTTATTTGATATTGATATTAAATTGATTATTTTGTTGATATAGCGGAATTGGTTAAAATTAATATTTTTTATTTATTATCTTTGTTTTATTGCCTTTTTCTGGATAGGAAAAGTTCCAGGTCCAAATCTCGATAGTAATTATATATTTTTTCGATAAGTTTTTTTTCTGTATGTATTTATATTTAATTAATGTTAAAAATAACATAGAACTATGTTCTTAAAATGCAATTTCACAACAAAAATGTCTAATCTTTAAAAATATAAATAGTGTAACTATTAATGTTCATAATTTAACGCTTTTTGTTCGTCAAACTTTTCAAAAAAAAAAAATAGTTGTGTCTATGGTTCGAGATGACATTTATGTGCACGTGTCGAGTCTCACAGTCAAATTGAATATCGTGTACGGAATTGCATTTTGTCTCATCTTACCAAATTAAAGATGTCGGAGTTTGTCTCAGGATCAAAATTTCAACCCGTATACACGGTACTGAGACTCATCTCAACTTTCCTTCTATAATATGAAAGTAGATAAAATAGTGTAATTCTTAAGAACCACTACCAGGAACAGTATGGAGTAGAAACATGGACTCTTAAGAAAGAAAGAGAGGATCATGCTAGATGTGATATTGTAGTAGATTGCTACACATTCATCTAGACCACATCCACATATCAATATACTTATATCGCATAAGATTGAGAGGTCGCAGAAATGATGACAATAAAATTAAGTGATAGGACATAAGGCAGTTATTAAAAATATATTTACGGCGAATCATCAGCGGGGTACAAAAAAAAACGTGAGATAGTCTTCAATAATCAAAAATTGTCATACTTGATAAAATACGTCTTGCTGGCGCTCGTTGCTGACTGATCGATAAAATGGTGGGAAGAATATAAGTGAATTGAATGTATTGTTTGTGGCGAAATAAAATGAGGTATTCTGCGGAAGTAAATTAATTTTCGATTCTGTCGCCGCAGTGTCCCTAGATTGAACATCTTTTGTGTTTCATTTCTTCTGACCTCATCATCATTATCATAATTACCAGATGAGAGAAGCGCAGATCGACGAACCACCCAAGATTTCTTGTGGAGGTACGTTCCGATACTCGTAACATTATTCGTTTTTGGTATAAATAACGAAATTATATAATGTACGAAAACTATGAAACTTTGATAAATTCGCGGGGTATTCCAGCCATCCGACTTGCGTGTGTAATCCATCACATTAAATGGTTAGGTAGACATACTTATAAGATATGTAGGGACGGTGAAGGAAGTCGGAGGCGTCACGTGTTATCTGGTACGACCGAATCTAATAAATTTTCAAAGAAAGAGAGCAATATCAGGTTTCAGGTACCTGAAAAACGAGCGCAGGTTCGAAGACGATGTCGAAAATGGTACGTGCTAAGTTTACATTAGGTCAGAAATATATGACGCTTTTTGATTCCCTATTTGCACGCAGTATTATTATTAATATTGAGAAATAAGAGGTATAACATAGGATGACTTTTATACCTTTCGGGATAACACCGGATATGATGTACATGTTAATATTTTTAACATTTTGAGAATAATAAGAATAGGAGAGTCAAATAATTTTTTTAAAAATGTTTTAAAAAGAAAGACAAGAAACGCGATGAGATTTAGTTGAGATACATCTTAATAGAGATAAACTCAGAAAACAGCTTCATATTGGTAGAAACTCAAATCACTGTACAAGACGTTCGATTTGACAGCGAGGTTTGATACGTGCTCAAAGACATCACATAAAACCACTACAGATCCGTGCAATTATATATTGTGCTAAGTAAGCACAAGTCATTAAGGTTTCCATTTCAAAATTAATTAGTATTTTCGCATTTTTTTTTACAAAGATGTGGGTTTTAATGATGCATTTATATCAGAAGTTACACACACGATTAGACATTTTAAAAATTATTACTTAGATGAATAATAGGATCTTTATACTAATTTAAAACTAAAAAACTGAATGTTATTTACCATAATTAGTATAATACAAGCATTATAAGAAAGACCGCGACAGTTAAATTCATTTTGCGCATGTCACAAAATTGCCTTAGTATGGGAAATTCTTGGGTATAAAAAATATATCTTCTTATAATCTTGAAACCAAGATTACTGAGACAAAACTGAGTTAAAAGAAATTAACAAAATGTTAAAAATTAATAATTATGATATAAACCATTCAATTTGCAATTATTATCAATTTTTGATGTTTTTAAAACATTTTGAGTTAGTGAATACATATTATTTAGAATAATATATTGTATTCAATTACATGTTTTGAGGCTTTAACTACTATTAAAATCAAGTTTTATATCAAAAATACAATATATTTTTTACTAAATAATAATTATATCGATCCTATTGTTGTGTATTTTATTGTTTTTTTTTATTTCATATCGCGCAATCACTCAACTGACGAATAATATCATTAAATAGTTACGAGACAGTGAATTTCAGAGACATGTCGTGGTACACAAGGAAAGGTGTGAGTTGTCTCTAGAGAATTTCATGGGAGTATAATTCGTTCATATCTCAGAGATTGTCTCGAGTTGAGTCTCTTAAATATCTCATTTGTGAACATGGGCTATTAAAACTCTTGAAATAGGAATAATCCACGATAGTTGTGTATACGGAAATCCTGAAATTCTGGATACTTACCATTGAGGACATGCAGCATGACGCTAGCAGAGTCGAGATTGGAAGGACTACATGAGTAGTTTCCTGAGTCCTCTCGCCTTGTATTGTAGATGATAAGTGTGCCAACCTGTTGAAATAAATGTTAGTATAAGAAATGCGAAGTAAGTAAATTTATATTAACATTTTTTGGAGTGTTTAGATCTCTTTTTATTTCCGAGATAGTACCGATAGTTTAAACAATATTTTAAAATATTTTGCAGTGTTCGTCCAATAAACCATCAGAAAAATGTGCAATAGGAGGATTTTCGTCGAGGCTCTAGCACTTTTTTAAATATGTCACGTTTGATCCCAAGAATTAAGTGAATTTCGTCAATGAGTGTACGTGGGTTTTATACATTTTTCTTTATGTTTAAAGATATTGAAAAGCCACAATTTAGAAACGAGGTGGTTAAGATTGGTTAAAATATCAACAATACTAATTTCTCATAAAAGTAAACCTTTTAACAGGGAGAGTTTCGAGATCTCCCGATCATGAACGAAATACGTGCATTTAAATTTAACGGGAGTTGCGTCATGAGACCATCTGAAATATGTGCAATTTTTCAAAAATCCATATATAAACGTAATAATTTGGACTGATAATACAACTACATAGGGCGTTACAATTTTTTTCTGTTGTCAATTTTATTTATTCATTTCTCAAAATATAATCAATGTAATTTATTCGCTTTTGATAGCACAGGACTGTCGCGCGTCACGTGTTCCGATATCGTTGACCTTGGAACCCATGCGATTTTGTAAATATTTGTGCGATAATTTTAACTACTCGTTCATTCTCCTCAATTATCAACTTGTTACATACGATTTATTTTAGTGTTTCTAATTTTTCAAATACCTACAAAAAGGTATATACTATAATATAATAATATTTTTGTAAGACTATCTATCGGGATCAATAACGATTGGCTAATATGTCTATTAATTATTATTTATTAGATACGTAGAAGTTTGTTAATTGGCTTAGTAATCTCTATTGATAGTGAATGAATTAGTAAAAGAAACCAAAACAATCTAATTAATTAATAATTAAATTGATAAATTGAAAATATGTCGTGCCGGTCGATATCGGATCCTGAAGATGAATAAACCAACAGCCAAAAATAAAAATAAGATACAGTAATTAATAAAATGCAACGATTACAGTAGTGTCGGCTCCTATCCGCTCCATGCGGATGTCAATGAGGCTTCGATCATAGTTAAGGACCCTCTCGCTGTCCCTGTACCAGAAGATGTAAGCGGGCTCTTCGAGGGAGCGGCTGATCACGCAGCGGAGGCTGACTGTGCTGCCAGCCTTGACGTACATCTCCGACTCTCCTACGATCTCGATCTTTGGAACTGTGAAATAAAGAAAGAATATCTACAAAATCTGAATGATTGAATGAGCTCTCGTGAACGCCATACGAAACGAGTCGAGAAAATTAGTAATGATAAGTGTGATGTCCTTGGAATGGTGGGATGGTATGCGTATGTGTGTATGCGTACCGCACCGTCGGTGTGGGTATGTGTGGTCTCTTTTATATGCGGTTCATCGGCTTAATAGTTTGATCTATACTTGTGATATACCTTGTACTAAATTGTAGCTTATTATAATAAAATATTAATTGTTACAAAGTCTATTTCTTGGGCCTCCACATTACGAGGTGTACACTAAAGATGTACTAAGAAGTCAAGTACGTAACAATAAGTTATTACACAATTTTTGTATGTTGAAAAATCGAAAATCATTGGTAGAAATTTTAGCGTTCGATTTACGTATCTATTATTTTAGGATTAGGGTTAGTTTACTTCATGGTGTATCTACATCTCTGTGTAGTTTTTTTTCATAGTAATTTATTTTTGTATATTTTCTCCTGTATGATTATTTTTTTGTATTTTTTCTTATTAATTTAAAACATTAAGTGCATATTTTGTAAATTTAAAAAAAACTACACAGTTTTTTGTCCTCCTTGTAAAATTGAGAAATATAAAGTTAGTAATTTAAAATTTTACAACATCGATATGTTATATTTGAGGATCTCACGAGTTGAGTATAATAATATAAATGAAGTTTCTTGGTAATTTCGCTTCTGTTGAAATAAATAATAGAGGCGGCAGTATCAAAATCCCAAACACCTGGCTTAATATGATATATTAGAAGACAGACAAATTATACCACCCACTGACAACAATCTCCTCATTTATACAGATCTATTGAAAAGCGATTAACATCAACTATTTCTCCGAATCCGATACTTATCATCAAACAAATAATAACAGTAAACCAGTGGAATTATCGGAAGCCAAACATTGACTCGTAAACATCCTAATTATACAAAATAAGAATTAGTGATTTCACTTAACGCTGAACTGTCAGCCTAAAAATACGTGTTCGACATTCGTTTCAGAGCGACACTTCACCGATAAGGCACTCCCTGAAGATGGATAGTGAAATTTATCCGAAAAACGTTGGGACAACAATCGTCCTTCTCAGGACCAACACATGCTGGGTTACTAAAAACTTCCTTTCTATATATAATTTTCTTATGTCTGATCGCTATTTGTATCGTGTGTAAAACAAACAAGACGCGATGTTGTAATATAAAAATAGCAAAAAAATATATAATTTAGAAATCGGCAAATAGTATATTTCAATTATTATTTAAAATAAACGCAGATTTCTAATCTATTAATGCGGAACATCGTTGATCGACATCACACTAGGTAAGTAGATACTTGGATGTTTTTTAATTATCAAAATTTATAGTTGGTTTGAAAAAATGTGTAATTTATAGAAAAATTAATGAACAATGATTGCCATTTTTTTTAAACTAGTTTAATTTGATTTAAATACATACTAATTAAATTCCCGAATTAATATTTTAATGATTATTTCAGTCATAACTGACAGATTATTTAACTAACAAAATTATAATCTGCATATAAATATTTATTGATTTACAAATCTTACACGCCTATATTTATATTCAATGAAATATGTTTACGTAAAATGTAGCTAAATATAAACGTATATATTTGAGACTATGCGTGTAAAACGTGAAATGGTGTAGTTAGGAAGATGAAAATCTTCATTTCAGAGACTGTATTTGGGTTTTATCCAGAACCCGGGGGAAATCTTAAGGCAATTCTAGTGATCTATGGTGCCAAGAAGTCTACTTCTGTAACTTACAAGGTGATCTTGCTTGTATTATTTAGTTGAGATAGCTCTTATAATTCATTACTTTAATAGACCCATAAATAATCTACTCGAGAAATTACCCCAGAAATCTGAAAATACACCTGAAAATGTTGAATTATTAATTTTTTTTTTTCATTTAAACGAGCTTAAATTACATAAATTTTTCTGACGTTTAATTATAATCCGATTAATATACGGAATGTCCGCAACTGGCTCGGGAATAACACGGGTATTTGTCATTTTGAGTATCTAAACAACTCAATGAACATAATTTTATGTCCCGTTTTGCATCATTTATGAGATATATGGTTCTACTCCATTGGATTTTTATGTGGAACTATAAAAGAGCAAATGGACGCAAGAGACGTGGAATTTACTTGATTTATTATCTATCTCACTTCGAATGTATAATATTTCGCGTGGGTCTGTGAACGGGGTTTATTGCTCGCAAGATCAAGGGGAATATTTTAAACATCAGTGGAAACTATTTCGGAATTTGTTATAATATTTATGTGGAGCAAAAGTACGTTTATCTGATTTAATAATTTATCATTTTCAAAGAAAGTGATAAGTGACTGAATAGGTAATCAAGCACACTAAGTTACGCGAAGATTGAGTGTCAATCAAATTAATTTTCAAAAATTTGAAGGAGTATTTAAATCATTTTATTTTATGTGGAAAATAGACAGTTAATCGATGTAAAAAAATTCACAGTAAAAGTGTAACAAAAATTGAACTAACAATGTACTAGATACAGTGTAAGACTTCTCTGAATAACAATATACTAGATACAGTGTAAGACTTCTCTGAATTAACAATATACTAGATAGAGTGTAAGACTTCTCTGAATTAACAATTAACTGGAAACAGTGTAAGACTTCTCTGAATTAACAATATAATAGATACAGTGTAAGACTTCTCTAAATTAACAATATACTATATACAGTGAAAGACTTCTCAGAATTAAAAATATACTAGATACAGTGTAAGACTTCTCTGAATTAACAATATACTAGATACAGTGTAAGACTTCTCTGAATTAACAATATATTAGATACAGTGTAAGACTTCTCTGAATTAACATTATACTAGATACAGTGTAAAACTTCTCTGAATTAACAATATACTAGATACAGTGTAAGACAATAGTTTGAATAAGACTAATCAAGTTGATGCAATAGCTTATTAAGATTTTAATAATAAGAAATGAATTTTATGTTGCACCGAAAACGAAAACACGTGTGAGAACTTTTTCTTCTGTTACAGGAATACAAAAATATTAGTGAAAATAAAAGAAAGAAAAGAAAAAGTAGAAAAATAAAAATATATTTGTTAAAAGAGGACAGATAATAGTTAAAAATAACATTTTTCAGGGGAAAGCGATGTTGATGGGGAACGAAAATAGGATAGGGAGTGAATTCTGTGTAATAAAAATAAAATGATGGCCATTTAGGTTTATATATCGTATTTTGATTTAATTGTGGTATCTAAAGTATCGAAAATGTCTCAATTCATTTTAATGAGAGTTGAAATAAAGGATATTAAATACATATCATCTTCTTCATCATCCTCTTTATCCCCACCCTTCTCCCTCTTTTTTTTTTTTCTCCTTTTCATTAATTTTCTGCATCTAACCATACTTATGTATCTAAATATTTTTGTGGATTTTCATTACTAGTATCACATAGTTAGTTATTATGTTCGTTACAATATGTTTACACTGTCAAAATCCCTCAATAAAATAAAATTCTAATCGGTTCAGTGGCCCAACGCTTAGACAACGCCTAACGCGACAGTTTCATCTTTCTTTGCAGTCTTTCAATTTGTCTGTTCCATGTTATTCTGGATCGTCCTACAGGTCTTCTTCTCTCACAAAACAATCACATAATAATCGTTGTTTTTGTAAAACTGTTTTATGCAGAACGCGCATCATTCCCCTGCGAAGCGATCCATTGTGACATTTGCGACTAAATGTACAAGGACCAAACTCTCGCACGATGTCGCCCGCGTGCCCCTCCTTTGCGCGGTTCCCGTGCAGAAGCGATTTAAAAAGTGCAAAAACTTAAGGTTTACCCGGTATAATGAACTAAATATGTTTCTTTTGTTATATTTATTAGTTTTCGAAAAGTATTCTTTTTATTTTCCTCGATCAGAACATCCTGTGTATTATCAACAAAATTCAGTCGCTGACTATCAATATGTTAATGAACTCAGGAAAATCTATAAAATTTCACAAGCAGCCTTTGCGAGAAGGGATTATGAAAATGTTAATAGTATAATAAAGAAGGATTAATTATTACTTTTGGGAGTTGAACGCTTTTGATTTTGTAATTTGGGTTTATTTTGTAGTTAAAATATGTACGTAATTAAAAATTAATCGGATAAAGTTGAAAGGTCTGTTCAGAATGATAATTTTAGCACAGGAAAATCCGTGGGAGCGTTACATTATTACTAATAATTGCGAGAGGAAAAATGGTTTTCAATAAACGGAAATTCAATAATGGTTTTCATTAAACGTAAATTAATGCAAACCTAAATTGTCTCATAAGTCTTTGCGTTTTTTAAAATATATTCGCAAAATGCACCCCTCTACAAAAGTTTATATAGAATTTTTTTGATGCTTTGCGATGGTTGTCATGACAGCAGTGCTTTATTTATTTATTTTATACCTAAATTGACAATGAAACTGGAGATAAATCTCAGTAACGTATACTAGCTTTTTTATTTCCACTATCTTCTACGTTTTTACGTTAAGTGGTTTCATAAAGGATTCTCCCTCCGTCTCCGGTAATAATTTTTGAGACATCAATACGCCACACTTAGACAAATGATCTATTTCCTTAAATGTCTGTGGACGTTATAGTACTTTGTTAATATAAATGATAGCACAAGTTGTTTTCACCACTCCAATCTATCCTCTGTTGTCCGTGATGTCAACTACTTTCGCATTCTGGATAACGCTGTCCAACTAAAGCTAAGTGCACGTCGTGCGGCGTGCGGGCCGTACAACAAGTGAGCGTTCTGCGGGGCGTGCGGCTTTCGGAGGGTATGAAATTAGAGCGTTCAGAGAAGAGACGGTCATATTTGAAGTGTGATCATGGCTGACGATATAATCGATATATATTTGGAAGAAAATTCATTTAAGTAGTAAGAATAGTCAAAGTATAATTGTTATTCAAAGAAAAAAGTGGAGAATTTTCAACATTATATAATAGTTTAAGGATAAATAAAGCCAAATTTTATGACTATACAAGGAAATCATTGTCGACCTTTGAGTATATATCAAAATAATATCAATATTTCAGGTTTTAACCGAATTTCATCAAATATTTGTTCGAAAATGTTATCATAAACACTGTTAAAACACAAACTGGTTTAAACTCGCATGCATACGCGACGCCGAACGCAAACAGTTACGCTTTCGTCACCGCTCTAGGCGGCCTCCACTCAGAACACTCGCATTCATAAACATGAGATTGCTGTGCATGCTGCACGGCCCGCTCCGCAGAACGCTTGTATTAAGCGTGTACTCAGGCCTTACACTGACGTAGCTTGCGTCCTTCAACACTCTTTTACCAATGGGCTAAAGAAAAATTGTGCTTCAAACATTTTTTTTCGCTGGTCGTTTTAAATCTATATGACCAGCTCACTTCAGCCGTATTATCTTGATAACTTTGAAAATGTTGGGTACACCAAATTCTGTATAAAATTCGTGGTTGCAGCATATATACCGTATCATTATTGACTTCAAATATCTATTTTAGAATCTTACATTTATATCGGTCATTGTTAAATCGTTAATGTCTAAATTTTCGGAATGGAATTTTTCGAATAACATTTGACACTTCCTTAAGCAATTGCATTCCTACCGTACATAAAAAAAATAGAAACAATATATAATATATAGAAATATGGCTTCAAAAAAGAAAAACCGCTTAGTTGTGGTTTCTTTGTGAAGTAAGTCAGATAGAGGGGGTAAGGCGCCATTTTCACATTTATATTTTAATACAATTTGATTACACGAATAAAATATGCTTGGCGTATTAACAAGAGAATCTATTTAATTAAGTACAACAATTCTATAAAACACGCATGAAAGAAAACTAATTACAAAATATTAATAAAATCCGCTCCAAAAATTGTCATCTTCAAACAATTTATATCTGCCATAAACAATTATATTTTTAGGCGTAATTTTTATTGTAATTTACATTAACTTATTTTTCTGTTATTTCATACTCTCACAAGTTTATGTGTTAGTGAATATATTAATTTTAAATGGGTTGTCATTTTAAAATATAATTTTTAATCACTTTGTGTTTTGTTACTATATTTATTTCCATCAACTTCATCATCATGGCGAGGGAACTACTAAAATGACAGTTATTTTTAATAATACAAATATCAGAGAACTTATTCAGTGAATAAAATTAATTCTAGATAGTATACTGAAGTAAAATATGTCAAAAGTAATTAGTATTTCACTTCGGAGAGTGAACAAAGAGTTTGCCGAAGATATAGATACAGATGTGTACTCTAGGCCGTAAATGTAAAGTTCATAATATTTTCTGCAGTCAAGTTATACATTATATATGGGGTTAGGGACGTTGCTCGCTATGAAGCTTATTATATTTCCTGGAAATACAATTCATTTCTCTTTTACGACTGTGTGTATTAATAGATTTGTTAATTTCCTGAAATCCCTTTCAACGTAAAAATAATTTAGTATTTTGTTTGTTTGTAGAAAAATAATTCGTAGAAAAATAATTCTCGTAATTTTGTGTTGTATTTGTTAGACCATACGTCACATAAATAAATTAGAAATAGTTGTTTTTAAATGTCTGAATACTTATTATAGTAACCATGTCCCTTGGTTATCTAACTTAATATAAAAAACATAGAAAAACAATTTTTTTCTAATATCTGAAAGGTCGGTACGAACTTCAAATATAGGGTATCCAGCGGTAAATTTTCGAGTTTAATATTAAATAAAATAAAAAAACTGCAATGTTATTCTCATATTTTATTTATACTAAATGGAGTTTAATGATGCTATATTTTACGTATTATAAACAATATTGTGTAAATGTTGTCCATTTCTCTCAAGAAGCTCTAGCAATCGGACTCTTAAGTCGCGAACACGCGAAAGTAATGCGTTGGTTCAATGGAAGCAACTTCACGCCCGATATTTTCTTGTAGGGCCTGTATTGTTCGAGGATTATTGCTGTAAACTCTAGACTTAAGGTATCCCCACAAAAAAAGTCGCACGGTGTAAGGTCCGATGACCGAGGTGCCCAAGGTATGTCTCCGTACTTACTGATTAATTTATTGGGAAAAATTCCCCTCAGCTTCTCCATTGAAACTCTAGCTGTGTGTGGAGTGGCTCCGTCTTGCTGAAATTGTGTTCTGTTGTTGAATGCGGGAAACAGCTAAAGTTATGGTACCAAAAACTCGTCGATCTGTATATCACTGGTTAAAAAAATAAGGGCCAATTATCCCTCAAGCAGAAATTGCACACCTCACTGTCGTTTTTGGACAATACAAACGTTTTTGATAGCGTCTCCTTGAGTTGTAGGAGCATCAGTATATAATGTTCTATTTATTCATATAGCCATCGATACGAAAATGTGCTTCGTCAGTAAACAATATGTTTCTAAGCATTCGTGTTGTTCCAAAACGTTCCAGCATCGTTCTGGCTTAGGTTTCAGGTATAAATAGTCATTTTTGTTGAGAAACTGCACGATTTGCAGTTTGTATGAATGAAACTGTTGTTTCGTTTTCAAAATACCGTACACTATTAATTTTTTTATTCTAGTACAGGTTGCAATTTTCCTTATCGATTTACGCGGATTGCGCATAATTTCAGATCGAATTCGAGCCACATGTTCTGGCGTCGCTGCTGACGTTGATGGTCCCGGACGAGTTTGGTAAACCATTGTCCCTTCTTGTCTGACCTTTTGAACATAATACCAGATAAGTTACGTGTTCGGCCCGTCACTTACTCGTCGAATATTAAAGTGAGTACGAAAAGCGCGACACGCAGGAACTAATGAATCACCGCACTTTAAATTTTCCTCAACCGCGAACGCGCGGTCCGCTCCCGACCGGTGACTCATTTTTATTTTTATTTTTTTTATTTTTTTATTTATTTATTTATTTATATATATTTTGACATCCATATTTTTGTAGTTACAGAGGTGGATACATAACATACATAATACATAGTTTAATGTGTGGGATGGAGTAGACTTCACCTCTGATATATACAGCGTTGTCCTGGCTACTTTGCTAGACTAAAGTCTGTGTTAAAGTAGCCAGTTTTTTTTTTTTTTTTTTTTTCGTGCTGTTGTGGTGTTATTTGAAATAAAAAAATAAATCAAATATGAATAAAAAAGTAAGAATAAAATAAAAAAAATAAAAGTATAATAAAATAAAAATATAATAAAAATATGTGGAGTGGGAGTGTTGTAGGACTAGTGAGTTATTAGTAAAAGAATTGTATACATTATAGTAAATTGTTGGATATCCATGCTTCTGATTCATCTCTACCTGATTGAATCATATATTGGGTCCATTTTTGTGTAATCTTATAGTAATTGTACGATTTCCAGTTGGTACTGAGTGTATTGTATAGTTTCGGAGCTAGGAACATGTAGAATCTTTGATAAAATGTCGTTGTTGCTCTCGGAACTGGTGTGTAGATGTTTGTTGTTTGTCTAGTGTTGTGTCCATGATTTATTGCTTGGGGAGAGTTGTTATTAGTATGGAAGTATTGAACGAGTCTCAACATAAAGATTTGTCTTATATCAAGGACATTGTACTCTTTAAATATAAGGTCTGATGGATATCTAAAGGGACGACCAATTATTACCTTGAGAATTGTTTTTTGTGCTTTTTTAGCCGACTCCAATATTGTTTTTGCTGCTCCTCCCCAAACTAAAATAGCATAATTAATTAAAGAGTAGCACAGTGCAAAGTACACCGATCTCAAGAGTTTGTAATCAACTATACATCGAATTCCTTTAAAAAAGTAAATTAGTTTTCTTATGCGTTTTGCTAGATTCGATATATGTTCTTTCCAGTTAAGATGATCATCGATCAGTACTCCCAGATGTCGAATAATTTTGACTCTTGTCAGTTTTTCACATTGGCATGCGGACACCGTGGTCTTGTTTGCTTTGCAGTCATGAACGACGAGTGTAGGACTTTGACGTGGTGTTGTTCTTTCGTTAATACAGAAACATATATATTTTGATTTTTTTGTATTTAGTGATAGGAGGTTCGTATCAAACCATTTTTTCGCCTTGTTCAGACCATCCTGTGCACGAGTATTGACCTCTTCCCAAGACTTACCCTCAAAGCAAAGCATGGTGTCATCCGCGAAAGTGATTATTTTTCCATTGTTTAGGGTCATATTACAAAAGTCGTTAATGTATACTAGAAATAATATAGGACCTAAAATGCTTCCTTGTGGAACACCGTGTGTTATCAATGATGGATTGCTGTATTTTTCATTATTTTGGACAATTTGACGTCTATTTGTTAAGTAATTTTTAAACCACTTATATGCTATGCCCCTTACTCCTATGTTTTCAAGTTTTTTTAGCAATAGTAGGTGCGGTACGGTGTCGAATGCTTTTGCAAGGTCAAGAAAAATCCCCATGCATTTGTTTCCCTTGTCCTGGTTCGATACGATAAATTCCACGAGAGACATGAGTGCATCTTCTGTGTTGCGTTTCGATCGGAAACCAAATTGTTGATTCGATAGAATGTTGTTTACATCCAGAAATTTAAGGAGCCTCCGTTTAACAATTTTTTCTAGAATTTTTGAAAAAACACTTAGAAGAGAAATCGGTCTATAGTTGGATATATCACTAGGGTTTCCGCTTTTATAGATTGGGCATAGCAACGAATCTTTTAGCACGGTTGGAAAGACACCAGTTTGTAAACTCAGGTTAGTAATAAATGCAAGTGGTTCGGTTACGAATGACTTAATTTCTTTTACAAGCTTGATAGAAATACCATCTTTACCTGGAGCACTATTAGTTTTTAATTCCTGTATAACTGTGTTAATTTCATGTGGTGTAGTCGGAGTTAAAAATAATGAGTTTGATGTTTGCGAATTTAGGCGGACATTATTACATAACTGTAATTCATTTGTGTTCATTCTAAGTAAGTGATCATCTGAAATTTTTTTACCTATTGAGGAGAAGTATTTATTTATATAGTTTAAAATATCAGTCTGATTTTCATCAGTATTTGGAATGTTTTCATCATTAACCATCTGAAATACTTTATTACTTTTTTCTATATTAGAATTGGTAAATTCTCTAATAATTTTCCAACATTTTTTTGTATTGGTTTTATTTTGATCTACTAAATTTCTATAATATAGTATTTTCGCCGTTTTTGTTGCCTTATTACAGATATTTCTATATCGCTTGTATTGAATTCGTACGTCTAAGTTGAGAGGATATTTTGTGAAGTTTGTCGCGCTTTCTTATACTTGAAATTAGACCCTCAGTGATCCACGGTTTTATGTTTTTTTTTGTAGAGTGAGATTTATAATACTGGTTTTTAGTGATGTGTTGTTGCAATATAGTATTAAATTCTTTAAAAGCTGAGTTTACATCCTCGCAGTCATATACTGAATTCCATGCTTCCTGTTCTAGGTCTTTAATCAGTTCGTTGTAATTGATACATTTTCTTCGCAGATTGTTAGTTTTGTGTGATTTTTTGGTGTACTGTTCGATGCCCATCATAACCGGAAAGTGGTCGGTTATAGGTGATTGACAAATTACTGCGTGAATTGGAGACTTGGACTTAATCATAATATGGTCGAGACAAGATTTATCTCGTGTAGGTTTGTTTATTGCTGAGAGGAGTCCGTGGTGAGCTAGAACATCGAGGTAGTCTTGAGTGATAGTAGGCAGTGACTGATTGATGACGTCGATATTAAGGTCGCCTGTGATAATTATTTCCTTTGTTGACTGGCAATCCCGCAAATCACGCGCGTTGAATAATACCCCTCCCACTTACCTCACCTTGATGGTTTACGAGCATTTACAATTTAATCTTGAAATTTTTCCGCTGAACACCTATATAACAATAAAAAAAGACTTCAAACTGAATTACAAGTACTGGTTAGAAATACAGACTAGTGTCCATGACCAATGCCATCATGTTTCGGATATCAGAGTGCGTTTAATATGCTTCAACCACAAATGTGTTCGTAAATGTACTTGTAAATGTCAATCAATCAAAAGTTATCAATCAAAAATTATTAATCAAAAATCAATCAAAAATCAATCAAAAATCAATCAAAAATCAACCAAAAAATCATCTGTGTCAAAAGAAGAATCCAACTAGTGCGCAGGTTAAATAACAAAAAAATAAATCCAAAATGTCTTTCAAATAATAAAAGTTTGAATTTTTCATTATAAGTGTGCAAAGTTATTTCAGCTTTCCCTACCAAACAACCATGTTAAAAAAGGCGAATACACACAAATTTAAATTTGCAAAAATTTCTAAAAATGTAAAATTAAAATTTAAGTTTAATATCAAGTGCACCCTGGCGTAATCATAATGTAATTTAAAGAATATAAAATATAGCAATATAATGTGTCTCAAACGTCAACAAGGCAAATTGTTAATTTTTTAATTTATCTTATTCTAATTTGTTATATTTAATACTCCGAAAAAATCTATTACATTATATTTTCAATTAAAAGTCTTAAAACACCGCCCCATATAAAAAATACTATCCATAACGACAGCTGCAACAAAATTACCTGGAACGACACATGTACAAATTTAAGACTTCAAAAAGGAAATTAAATATCTCGGTGTAATTATTGATCAACATCTAAAATGGCAGTCACGTTGGGGAATTAATGAAAAGAATAAGAAAATGTGTTTATAATTAAGCTATTAAAACTAAATCACACAAAATATTCAGAGCATTTCAGCCTCTAAGCAGTTATCCAAATTTTTAATTCAAATATATAGAGCAATTATATAATTCATACAAATTATTTTTACCTCATCCCATTCATAGTTATACCGATTCAAATGAACTTCAAAGATTAAATTACTGGAAATATTAACACTTGCTGTCCGGTGGATCAAAACAAAACATGTCCGGCAGTGGTGGGTCATTTTAGACCAAGTTTTCTGTTTTTTCAGTGGGAGATTTTTTATAGATATTTAATTTTAAATATAATTCAATGAAATTGCATGATGTGCCGTAATGTTTCTGCTAAAAAATTAAAGTAAATAATTAAAATATATGACGAATAATGTACGTATTCTTACGGATCAACAGACGCCCTACACGGCCAAAATACAAACTGACCATGTGATCTTTTTGTCGGTTGGCGATTGCACTACTTGCTGGTGTGTAACAGTGGTTATAAACAATTAAAGTGTACTATTTATTTTTCATATATTAGTATTTTTTACAAGTAACCCCGATGAAAATAATCTAAATAAAATATTTATAGAAGTGAAATAAAAATATTATTTAATTACACTTTTTCATACAAAACGCAATCAACAATATGATAAGCAGAAACAAGTGTAATTGACGTAATTTAAAAAAATAAGTATAACAACATACAACTTATACTCAAAATAGATATAATATTGATTGTGTTCTGTGAATTTCGGTTAGTAAATTGTTTTTTATTGTCAGAATATAATTATCAAAAATATATATAACAATTGCCCAATGGCCGATATGCTTCTAGAATGTGTCGGAACTGCCGTTTGTCATTTATAATTAGCAACAATAATCCTGAAAATTTGACCAGGTAGTGTCATAAAACTTACAGTCAGGCGCAATGCCTCTCAAGTAGTTATATCACTGGCATTGTCTAGGGGCCGTCAAACGAAAATAAGTCAAAACAAATACATGGACGCATACCTGGTATCCTTTGTCTACTCGCCGTAAAAATATGCTCAAAATGTTGAAAACATATGTTTCGGCGTAAGCGCTAAGATTCAATCCCGTAAAAGCGATCGTCTTAGGTCAGTTTTTGAGTGTTTTTTCACATTTTTATCAATAACTCATTTGAATCACGTCGGATAACATTTATTTGTATCTCAAATTATTTTAAAATATTTAATAAAAGATTAGCTAGAAGTAAAACAGCAGTAAGCTAATATTTGTAGTGTAATTCATATTTTTACAAACATCCGGGTCAGATCTGACCCACCACCGCAGAGCATGTATTAATATGACCACTTTACAATGATACGTTAATCACTCATTATGTGTCTGTCAAGTTACACTAGTTCAAAATTTCACAAATCATTTAATAGCTGTTGTCACAAAACCCATTATATCAAAAATTTTGAGATTGCTTTATAACAGTTAAAATAACCCACGGAGCGTGTACAATGCGTCACAATTCCAAACAATTAAAAAAATATCCAAGTGGTCGCAATTTTAAGTAAGTACAATTAATATACCCAAGCTTTTTTGGCATTCATCTATATAAGGTTTTTAATAATATAACAAATATTGTGTTTTCCCTCATATGAAATTAAAATTGCAATAATAATCTGCAATTTGTATATAGTCGAACTGTAAAAAAATGCTATCAAAAATATTTGCAAGTAATGTGCGACATCTTTTAGCTTCAGGAAAAACTCGAACCCTTGTCTCTGAGATTCCAAAAATGATTTTATTTTCACGAGGTCTTGGTGAATCTTTAATCTCTGTTAATTAATATTACTTATCACTTCTTATATCTACCTTCCATCCTGCAAATACCCAAGAAATAAAATATTATTTATTACATTTTACTACCACAATATGAATACAAGTTTAAAAAAACACGTTAATTAAAAATTTACAAAGACTTACAATTTTTATATTCGTCTGGTTCAAATGCAATATTACAATGGATTTCAATAAACTTTTTTTAATTAAAAAAAAAATAGTATTAACCTTTTAAAATGGAAATAATCTCTTTATAATTATTCCATTCTAGATGTCATCGGTGAAACACTTATATGATTAAAATTGTTAGATTACCAGAAGAATTAAGGTTCCCTTGACGTCAGTCTACTTGACAATACACCGGGAGTTTCGTTGATGCCTTGGCAGAGGACGTGCCACGCCTCTTTGAATATATTTACTTCCTAGGTTTTCAGAGATCCAATGGAATGCCAACAGGATTGTAACAACAGGGCTTCTAATAATGCAGGTAGTGCTGATGCCGTAGCCATAAAACAAGATACCCTAAAATTATTTTAAACAATTATGCAAATTTGCCGTACCAAGAAGAATCATTTCGTGCTAAAATGTTTGTAATATTAAAGTGAGAGAGAATACAATTTACTTGCATTAAAATTCTAATTACTTTTATGATTTTATTTTTAATCATTTTAAATTTCTAAATCCAAAACGCCAGTATTTAAAATATTTAATAAGCGTGCTCAATGAATGCCAGGTTGATTTCAAAATCAGTGGTGCTAACCACTATGCCACAATAATTTCCAAATATAAAATACCTAGAAAAAAATAAATCTACCTTCACACGGTCAAGGTGACATTACACAAAGTTATCTATAAGAGTTATTACACTTATATTCTGTGAAATTTTTTAATAATAATTTGTAACATTTCAATATCAATTACCAATTCATGAAAAAATTTACATAATGAGTCAAAACAATTTACTTCTGTAATAATAAAAATCAATTTTTTAGACCACCCAGTTTATGTTACAACAAGATTTCATTTACACCATATGATGGACCAAAATTTTTCTAACAAAAATATATAATAGGAATCTCAAAACTTCACCTTTTACATAGGCGTTTTCAAATCTCCAACGTTTTAACAGCATATCCAGTTCACAAAAAAATTCTGCTACATATTATGGCAAAATTCCTTGAACATATACATAAAAACAGACTAGAAAACTAGTATCTGAGCGCCACCCTAGTTAGGACAAAACAGAATATGATATCATTCTAAGACCAGATCAGTTTGGATGCAATCCTGACTTTTTGATCAGCCCCCTAAGTTGGGTACCATCTGTGAGGAGTCGAACTGGGAGTTTTATCCTCCACCGACTAGTCAAGGGAGAGCATGAAGATTGCGGGATTTACAACCTCAAGAACGCATGCTTACCTCTTTCGACCACATTCTGCTTTTGTTTTTAGCTAGGAAAATTTATTAATGACACCTTGTAGTAGAAATTGAAAGAGATTTTCTGTATGAAAGGAAATCTAATTCATATCTTTAATAATTACAATTACAATTTCAATAATGTATGGCCAGTATCACAACTTAGATACAAACTTAAGCTAGTTATACACAGTAGGTAATTTGATAAATCTTAACGCTTAAGATTTAAAATAATGACAGGTAATGGTATTTAACGTTTTTTTTGGGTTTCACTACCAAATAAGTAATAAGTTCTAGAGAATATAATTAAAATCCACTCAGTACCATATAAGGGAATAATATTGAATTACCTTGAAATGGTAGAAATCTAGTAAAATTTGAAATCGGAGAAAACATTAATGACAATAACGATAACAATAAAGTCACTACCATCCCTATGTGCCCCGCTCCTCCAACAGCCAACTATATTTAATTTTAGTTCAATTTACACCTGTAGATGGGGAGGACTGCTCTTCCCGAAACTGGTTGTGATACAACTCAAAAAAATTTGTATGTATAGTATAAAGTGAAAATAAAAGCTTAAAGAAAGCACACATTACCGCAAGCACGTCGATATCAAATTAGTGTATAACAATTAAAGGTTACAGATGACTCAACAATAACAATAATAATCAGAAAAATATATGTCCATCCAGTGATTCTTCAAAGACACAATTCGCAAAGAATTCCTTGTAAAACCCGAGAACAAAATCACAAAACCTCCAAGACTCGGATCCCATTATCTACCCGCATTCAATTTGATTCTCAAGCATCATGTCACAGAATAATGAGTGGATACGACAGATGATTGGTGGCCATGGATTAATCAAGTGTTCTGACAAATTTTTATCCCTAATGGTAACAAGTGTCATCTCCATTTTTCCCGTACATCGACGCCGGGTTAAAATTAGCCGGGTTCATCTATCCCGTATCCATGAGGAAAATTATTATTTACATTATTACATCAATAGATTGTACAAATTAGTATGCCGGTGGTAGCCCAGCATGACTTGGGTGGTTCGCTTCCTCAAAAGTGAATCACGAGCGCCGCTGCCGCTAGATGTACCGCATTCCAGTGCCCGATTACGCACGCGAGTATGTGTTTGGGGTTTATAACGTTTAAATGTGGCGAACGTAAAAAAAATTGACCGATATTATTAACTTATTATATTATAACTTCTACGTTACGTATTTTTTAACATGACGTGAATTAATAATGTTACAGCGTATGAAATATTATCTTGTATACAGTGGGGTGCAGTAGGTATAGATTTAAGTTGTGCTGTTACCAATAATATTTTACAATCATATATAATAATAATAATAATGATGGATAATTTGTATAGCGCCATTTTCGTAAAAACTTTCACCTCAAGGGCGCTTTACACATAAACTGTTAATAATTTTACAATTTTTTTTTTTTTTTTAAAATTAATAATCGTTATTTTTACTTATGGAAATGATTTTTTGAAAAGATGCGTTTTTAGTTTTTTCTTAAATAAAGTCTCTGATGCATTGTTCCTTACAACGGAAGGCAAAGAATTCCACGCTTTTGGGCCTGCAACCGCAAATGCCCGCTCACTAAATTTAGACTTCTGGCAACAGTAGGTCGGTTCTACAACCCTTCCTGCAGCTAAAGTAGAGGCTGACCTGAGAGTTTGACGTCTACCATTCAAATTGTCTGGGATACAAAGTTCTTGAAGATACAGAGGCGCCATGTTGTGTGTCGCCTTGTACATCAACCAGCAAAATTTAAATTCAACTCTTTCAGGGAATCGGAGCCAATATAGCTGATGTAAAAGAGATGTTATATGAGAGAATTTGAAAATTCCATATATTATCCGTGCAGCCGCATTTAAAATAGATTGCAATCTATCCAGCTGAAACATTGGCAGGCCAGCATAGATGCTGTTACAATAGTCCACACGTGACACCACGTAATATATGTAATATATGTAATATATAATATATATAATATATGTAATACAATATATGTTCTTTAGTTTAATCAATATCTTTAGACACAATAAATCCGTTGTTTATACGATCCTACCATGTATTTATTTATAATTTTTAGAGTACTATTAATAGTGTTTTTAAAGTTTAATTTTCAACATAAAATAATACCTTCTTATCCATATTAAAAAAGTATGGACGTTTTTAAGAACACGTTCTATGACTGAACATGATTAATTTATTATTTTAAAATTCTTCACGTAATAAATAAAGGAAATAATTATTTTTATTAAAGGTTAATGAAGGAAATAGTTTTACAATTGCTTTTTATTTTTCCCAAATCAAAATTAATTCATGCACCAAATTTGAAGAACAATCATGAAATCAATACGTTAAAAACAGTAAGATAGTAAAATTTGCGAATTAGTAAAAGGGGAAGTAGACACTTCAATGATTAGCACGCAGTTGTAAACCTTTCTAATGTTATTCTGTTAAAAAAAACAGCATAGGTAACGACTCCATACGAAACGGATCAACCGAAAAGAATTTTCAATTCAGTAAATAGCCATTTATATGACTTGAGTAATTCACTAGCTCAAAGACAGAACAAAGTAATGTAAATAGCTTGATGCGGCGAATACAAAAGAGCACCGTAGGTGCAGCGGTGAGTTGTCATGGTAGTTTTTAGAATTAAGCAATTAAAGTATCTACTGGTACACAGATGGCGATAATTGTAAAATAATGTTTTCATTAATTGTTAATCTAATTATTTAATTTATATTTGTTTCCCAGCATTTTTAGTAATGCACAGCTTTTTTGTTTGTATGCTCCGCACGCACCTGCTTGTATGATGGCGAGTGCTTTGTTAATAATACCAGTAATATCAATAATTTTTAATTTGTTTGTCTGTGCGAACCACCATCAGATCGCAATGATATTTTTTGCTATATCACAAATTTTGCATGGGACCTTGCAGAAGGATAAAGAACATCACGTAGAATACTTTCATTACTATTTTATCAATTCCAAAGACACTGATCATGGCCATCATATAACCGCGCGTCAGTCACAAACCGGAAGGCTGCAGGGTCTAATAATAAAAATGGGTGCAAACCGATTGTTTCTGTTATTATTATTATTATAACTAATTTCAAATAAGTGAAAATTTTTACTCACCAACAACATTAAGCTGTATGAAGTGACTCATCTTTGGCTCCGTACTAACTTGACACTCATACTGTCCGGCGTCACGTGGTTGAACATATTTCACCTGTAATATATATATTTTTTAATTAAATTAACTGATGAGTTATCAAATACATTACATACACAAAATGCAAAAAGATTTTAAATACTAAATTAATGTATTAATTATAAATATATACATATAAAATCAATTTTGTCGAAAAATATTGTTTTTGCGTCACCGGGATTCGAAACTGGATCTCTATTTCCAATCCGGGGAAGTGCACTACCATTGTGCTATAACGCCAGTATTTTTCTTGACAAATTTTCGAACCTATATGTTACATTTTTCAAATTAATACACCTGTCGTTCCATTATTTGAAAGCCATCTACATTATTTTTACAGAATCTCAAATACCTTTGAGTAAACCGACTGCAGATGCCAGAATTATCAATTCATTTTTATTAAATTTTGGACACATTGATACAACATATATTATTAAGGAAAACACAATCTTATTGTGAAGTTGTAATTATTCAGAACATAACATGCACTTCCCCGGATTGGAAATAGAGATCCAGGTTCGAATCCCGGTGACGCAAAAACAATATTTTTCGACAAAATTGATTTTATATGTATATATTTATAATTAATACATTAATTTAGTATTTAAAATATCACAGACCTATGTTCTGAATAATTACAACTTTACAATAAGATTGTGTTTTCCTTAACAAAAAGATTTAAAATTTGCATTTAAAAATATAATATATTATATTTATTATGTAAATAAAACGTAAAGTAAAATAAAAATTAAATACTCTAAAATGATACTTTAAAAATAATTCTATCCAATGAGATTTTGACGAGTCATGGGCTGATCGTACAGCTCAAATGCCTTGAGTATTAAAAACATTAAAATGTTGAAATTACACACATGTTAACATATTTTTTGAATATTACTAATATACAAATACGCAATTATTACTAAAAATAGACATGCTTACGTAAAGCATCATGTCAAATCAAAATTCTTAATATTTTACTCACTTATATAGTGCCTAATCTATGAAAAATAAGATTAACTTGGTAGGTCTCTCGAAAAAAGAATCAAACCCCTTTTTTTACAAGCACTTGACCAAACAATTTAGATATGGTAAAAAAAACTACAGTAGTTTTTCAGCATAGAATTGATGACCTTTGAGGATTCTGGGAGTTGAAATCAAATCATCGACTACTATTTTAGATTAGTTGGATATTTTGCACCTACTTACGCATAATGATAGTACAATTTTTTACGGAGTTAAAATATTGGTTGTATTTTAAATACATTACAAAAAGCGCATTTTTAACAAATAAATGTGGCATCTCTATCATTATTGGGCGTGGGCGTTCTGCAAGCGCGACGAATGCGCACGGCAAGGTTTGATATCTTTGGTGGACTAAAAACACCACACTAATTGGCTCAAAATAAATATATGTGTTATTAATATTTAATTTGTGGTTTAACATCTTAATCTTTATTTTTTTAAATTTTTTTATTTATTTATTATCTTAGTTTTATTAACCACAATTGAGTTTAAAAAACATCTACCGGTTCCGGAAAACACTTTTCCTTCTTCAGGATGTCATAACTAACTCAATAAGTTAGTTATGACATCCTGAAGAAGGAAAAGTGTTTTCCGAAACCGGTAGATGTTTTTTAAACTCAATTGTGGTTAATAAAACTAAGATAATAAATAAAAAATATGAATCTTAACCACCAAGTTAATATTGCTAATTTTAAAAGTATTAATCTTTATTCTTCTTCTTTCTTCCTTATCCTGTTAAGTGCGTTCAATGGTATACATACTCGTATACCTTCCTAGTTGCTCTACACCATGCTCTGTTCTGCGTGGCCTTCCTTCAACACAAGCCAAGAGTTTGCTTTATTTCACCATTTAGCGCATTTGTGGACAGCTTCTATTTGTTTGCCTGGCTATGGACGTCACTGCAGGATTTCACCATTCCAACGCTCATCGGTTAATATCGCCATCAATCTGACATAGTCCCACTTCAATTTTGCGATAGTTTGTACAATGTTGGTAACCTCATATTTGTTGGTTTTTCAGGATTTTAAAGAGACACCCATTGCACTATTTATGGTTCTTCGCGTGACTACCAGTTTTATCAAAATTTCTTATGTAAGAGTATGTCATACGTCAGTACGGGCTGAATACCCTGAACGTAATGACGTGTTATGAGGTGCTGCGGTATCTGACTGAGTTTTTTGAGTTTATCAATTATTTCACGTCACATTGTTTGAAATGAAAATAATATGATATAAATTGTAACAATTATGAAAAATTTGAAGCGTTATATTCAGTGCATTGTTATGGCGTTAAACGGTATTCCGCTAGTGTTTATTTTGATGATGGAGTTAGTAATTTCAACCTTATTTTTTTATTTTGTTATAGACCACATGCAACATTTACATGTCGAAATAATTTATAAATCTAGTAGACTAAATACATTTTGAAACATTGAGTTGTGTAATATAAAAATATTTTTTAATCAATTTAAACGCAAACCTTTAAGTATCTCGAAACGAAAGAAACATGACATTCATAATAATGGGTACAATTATTTTCTCTCATTTTCTTAGTAATTAATTCAAAATAACTGTATTTTTATAAAAAGAGAGTTTTTGTTTGTTAATTAAAATCAAACAGTATCTAGTTTCGAAACGTCTGTTCCTTTGTTTTAAAATTATAACATAAAAGTAAACCACTAACTACATAGTTATATACTATCATAATAAAGTAACATAAGTTTTTTGGAAGCTAGTTGATTTTAAATAATAAAACTTAGGGGTTAATTATATACAAAGTTATTTTATATTATTCATCAAAACGTAATTATTTTACGGCAGATTCAAATGTTGCTGACAGTAAATATTTAAACACAAGTTGATGAAAGTCACCTCAAAATTAAATTAAACCACCAGATTCTTAAAACATAAATACTAATTTCCTAAATTACATTTCAGTACAGCCCTGAAAATGATAAATGATACGAATGCTCATCCTCACAAAAGTAATTAATATCAAACAATAAACCGTCATTATAGGATATATCAAAAGTCGTGATAATGCCATTTTTTCTAGAGCACATTTAATAAGGTCTTCCATGTTAAATGATTACTAACTCGGGGTTATCTTTTCGAATTAACGAGCACGTCAGCACAAATTATTCAAAACGTTTTATCAAAGTAATTCATTGTTCGCTTCCACATGCGTGCTGTTTTGTGTCTGGAAATATTACCTGTACAAGAATGAAGAGAAAATGGTCTTTCAAAAGGCGAAATTTTTCAATCTTATTTTAGAAAATATATAAAAACCATTGTTATAATTTTGAGCAGCAATACTTGTGTAATGGCGTGCTATCATTACACCACGTTAACATTATATTTCAACTAAATTTAAATAATTTACGATTGGATTAACCTTTTTTTATTATTCATAAATACAAGTACAGAAGTAAATTGGTAATTTTTGACGAGTGTCATGTGTACTTGCTAATAATAGGTGTACCGGAAAAATATGTCATTCTTATTATTATCGCTCTTGAATTGTCAGTTGTGCTTCGTCAGTATAACGTATTTTGGGTCGTTTCGTTGACGATACATACCTAAAGTGTATTGAGATTTTAAATATAAAATTTAACTACCATATTTACAATGGGTAGCTTTTTACCAAATATGGAACTTATTAGAAATATTATGCTTTACCATTCCTTGAAGAAAGAGACAAGTGTTATAAAAATTTTTGTGATATACTCGGGGATATTTTGGATGTTCGTAAATGTTAGAGGTAGTTTAAATAGTTTAGATTCGGAAATTTTAGTTCAAAAAATAATCTTTGATGTGGAAGACCAGTTAAAGTGTATGAAGACATTTTAGCTGATCCAATTGAACAAAATCTAACATTAACGATTCAAGATCTCGCGGACAGACTCGGATGTTCATGGTTAAGTGTACAGGAGCGTAATAAAAAAATCGGCAAGATATGAAGACAAGGAAAATGGATCCAGCATAAGTTAAGTGAAGAGAATCTAAGTGAGCAAATAAACGCGTGCACAGAACTATTGGAATTAAATTAAAAAACCCCGTTTCTATAATACTATACGTCACCCACCATATTCACCGGACATTGC
Source organism: Eubasilissa regina (assembly GCA_022840565.1). Taxonomy (NCBI): domain Eukaryota; kingdom Metazoa; phylum Arthropoda; class Insecta; order Trichoptera; family Phryganeidae; genus Eubasilissa; species Eubasilissa regina. The sequence goes on from JAINEB010000007.1 coordinate 17,891,281, forward strand.
TCCATCCGATTATCATTTGTTTTGGTGAATGCAATACTTTTTGAATGGCAAAGAATATAGAAGTTATGAGGACGTAACGATGGACATATCTGAGTATTTTGCCTCAAAACCAGCTGAATTTTACAAAAGAGGGATTAAAAAATGACTGATAAGTAAAAACAGGTCATATCAAATGCGGGAAATTACATTTTGGACTAAGTTTTGATAAATAAATATTTTAATAATTTCAAATTTTTTCATTTAAAAAAGGACATTTTTTTCCGGTCTACCTATTATTTTAAACTAACTAATTTACTATCGCACGTTTTGCAGGGGCAGGCAGAGAGACTAAACACATTTCTGTTCTGACGTACCGTTCTTGCCTTGTTCGCTTTCATACGTCTTCTCGTGATACACATGGCGTATCTCTTTATATAAATGTACCTACATATTTTTTGACCTTATTTAAATTTACTGAATTAAATTGAGCTCTTCATTGAACGATAAAGTGTTTCCTAATAATAATAATATTGATCATAATGCTACGCTTAATAATAAAAGTTTATCAGTGCCATAATTAATTATAATCCATGTATTTAAAAAAAAGAAGTAATTAATCGTTTTACAAATTTTATATGATACTAAAATATTCTCTATATACTATATACTAAAATATGGCAAGCCGGGAACTTTGTACGTAATATTGGCAGCTGCGCAACCTCGGTCGGTGTTTCCGTTAAATCTATTTTTCAATGTACGTACTAAAATTAGTTTATTATTAAATCAATGAGATTAACAAAGAAGTGACCTAAAATACAGCAGATACAATCTAACTAAATTAATTAATGCAAATAAGTGCTCACTTACAAAATCAGACATTTACGTAAAATACCGTTCCAGCACTATCATAAAAAATATATTCCGTCGTGATTGTCGAGTATTTCATAGAGTGAACCGACGCCGCCTGGCAACAGATTACGGTGTCTCTCCATAAATGTTTTTTATTTCTAGAGATTGATTCAGCGCGGCGGCAAAACTACTTCCAACCCGAGAATTAGAAAACTGAAAAAATTGAAAATGATGACATCAATTAATGCGTACTTTGTCAACACTATAGCAGTAATTATGCGAACAGATTCGCTTTATAATTTTCGAAATGATGTCGATAAAAGAGTCAAATAATTATTGTTTCAATTCCCTAAGGACCTCGTAGCGCTAATCCATGGCAATACAATCTTAAACTTGGCAACCGGCTCTTCTTGTCATAGCGGTGTCAGATAATATATATAGACATTTATTTGCTACTTATTTTTATATCACTAATAAAACTCAGTACTATTGGCAAGTAAATGTATTTAAAGAAATTGAGTTAAGCATTTTCTACATAGATTTTTTTTGTTTGTTTTATTAAAACGTTAGTACTCTTAAATATCAACGTCACTATTATAAATATATGTAATTAATTGGCCATAAAAGGTAATAAAAAAGAAAATTCTACCGTGGTTTGGTTACAAAAATGAGGGAGAATTTATTATATATATATATTTAGGTTCGATTTAACAGAGTTACGAATTTTGTGTGTTGTTTAACAATCGTGATTTTGAAATAAAATTATCCACGGAAGAGGCTGGTCATCGAAGTAGCCGAGATATATACCATAATTTTCAAAAAAGTTTGATTTAAATCTAATAATAACTATATACAAACGAGTTTTATTATCGTGTTATTATAGATTTAAGTTATCCTGTCAGCAAAATTCATTATACCCAATATTTACTTATATGCAACTATTTAAACTAATAAATATATTTAATAAACTATTTAAATAAGGGTGGTTTTGAAGTCTTCCGATCACGATGGAAAAGGTGCATTAAAGTTTCATCATGATATCATCTGTTACATAGAAATCAGTATAAATACAATATTATTTTGCGTATGGACTAAATTACAATAATTTCTAATGATTTTTCTCTACTTGAAAGCATAACGTAATTAAACGCAAGCCGAAAATTTTCAAATAGTGGGGGATTTGACCGTCGACCCGGAAGACCACCAAGTTAGTTCTATTTTTATAGTAATAGAATATTGATGTGATACGTATTCTGTAAATTTTAAAATGTGTGTAAAATCTGAAAACGCCCGAGTATATATTTTAATGAGAGATTTAGAAGTGTAGAATATGTAGTGGAGTGATTTTTGATTCCGTTCAAGGTCAAGGACAAAAGCTCATACATATTTGAATCAAATTGATCAATCCAATTAAAATTAATATCGATCACATTAACATATATGTTGCTGCTTATATATAATAACTTGTTTTAAAATAAAATTACTAATTTAAATTTTAATTAAATTATTTATGAAAATACCTGTAATGTCCATGTGTTTGTGGCTTCTACGAGGAAAGCTTGAAACCTTTCGTCAGCTATGAAGGTGTACCGGTCTACTGTCAGGATGTGAGCATCACGTCTTCTGATCCAGGACACTGATTTGTTTCCTAATTGCTTGACCTACGATGAAAAGAAAAATATTTACGTAAGATTATTTCGTGAATTTTAATAATGTTTTATTAAAGCATAACTATATGCATTATGTATTGAATTATCTATGCCTTAATCTTAATTTTTGTCTTCAACTTTCTCCGTAATTGATTTTGATCGACTCTTATCCCTTCCGACTTCTCTAGTTTCCGAAAATCCCCATCCTGTTCTAACCTTATCTTTATTGCTATGCGCTTCTAGGTCATTTCCATTACGTATCTACTTGATCACGATCTTTTATCCTATCGTCTTGCCTATCTCGATACTGATCTAGTTAAGCGGATTGGGATCAGATGAAATGCACTTGTAGTATTGAATAAATACAAATAAATAAATAAATTCTTTAAACAAAGCTAGCCTATCGCAACTATTGAGACCTATTGAATCATTTAGACTTTTGAGAGCTATTGTTTCTTGCTCAATAAAATTTTTGAACTCGTAGTTCATTTTATAGTGTAGATTCATAAATTTTTATTATATAGCATTCAAAAACTGCTCATTAATTTTCTTCTTTTTGGGTTGAGCACCACGTTTCGCAACCATAAGTAGCCTTATTATTTTTAAATATACACTATACTAGTTTGCTTTTTTGACTCAGTATTTTCGGCCTCAACATTAGCTTACAAGCAAAGGAGCATTTGTTTCCAGCTGATTTCAATTCATCATTTAGCACGTTCAACTTAGAGCCAAGTTATTTAAAATCATCAACCATTAAATACATATGCTATCTAATGCATCGTCTAATGACTAGTAGATTTATTTTTGAGGCAATATTTGCAGTATTATCAAGGTATTCCAAAAGTCTTTTTTATAATAAAAATTCTGTAATAAAATAATGGATGGGTTTAATAAAAAAATGTTTATTTTGCATTTAAGTACAGTCCCTAGAAATTTATTTCTTAAAAATTATAATTTCTAAATGTGTTCCGTTATTTCACTGGAGCTCTTCTAAATGGGAGACAAAGAACTACTCTGTACGCATTCTTCGTGATCGCTGCCATTTCTTTTCAAATATTTTCTTTTAATTGATCCAGGGAGAGAGGATTGTTACTGTATACCTTTGATTTAAAGTAGCCCCATAGGAAAAAAACTCCAATGGTGTCAAGTTGGGACTACATTTATATCACTTCGCTGGGATATTAATTTTACAGGGAACAACTGGTAAGGATTAGCCCCATAGCGACTGAATTATCAAGAACGTAGCTAGCGGTCGGCATACCCCCCGCCACTCTCCAGTTTGTTACGTTGGTGCAACGAATGAAAAAGATTGTTGGGACACACTGTATAAAAGCCTGAAAATAGACCACACGGAAAAGATTTTTAGAGTAACTATCGCCGTTACTATTTTACTTCTCTTATGAAGATACTTCGTCTATTGTCTAGCCGGTGTAGTGGATACAGTTTATCAGAGAATATCCATTTTTAATTACTTGAGCAGTCAATTTGGAAATGTTAAAAATATTATTAAACCTACAATTATTTTGTGTTTAATGATAACCACTTTAGATTTATTTTGAGATGCCATTTTATTCTGCCTTAATAATGGAATTATCTAGAATAAAACTCAAATATGATAAAGGATTGTGTATAGTCAGCTGTTATTAATTAACAATTGTCTTTGCATTTTATTTGAAGAGAAGATACCGCACATCGATACATACTATTATGCCATTAACCCTAAATGCTAATGCATATAAATCCTATTAATGTGACGTACTAGCCCCGGTCTCTTCCTGCAGCGGAAATCAAAACGAAATAAACGTTTTAAACAGCCGCTAATCTCAGATAAAAGTAGTGTCGAATATCGTTAATAAATAAATAAACAACATTGCACTAATATTGAGGATGACAAGTATAAATAAATGTAAATTAATATTAATTATTATTTTTTTGATTGGTAACATTGTTTTATTAACTAATTAAATACATCCACCGGTTTAGAAAAAATATCACGTTCTTCTTCATCAATTAACCATCAATTAACCAAAAGCATATGTTTTATTGTTTTTTTTAAATAAAATAAAATAATTTTACTAAAATTTTTTTTAAAACGATAATAATTTTAAAATAAATTTTGTAAAAAAATACTCTCGCTGTAGCATAGTTGAATAATGCACCTTCCCCGGTTTAGAAAGAGATTCAGGTTCGAATACCGGTAGCGCAACAATAATATTTTTCGATAAAAATGATATTATATGTATAACTTTCTAATTAACACTTTAAATTAGTATTTAAAATATCACTGACCTGTGTTCTGAATAATTAAAACTTCACAATAAGAATGTATTCTCCTTAATAATAAATTTAGTATACTTAACTTAAATTGTTACTTGATGATTCAAAATTATTAGAATATTTTTTTGAAATTAGTATGGTACTTTTAGTTAAATTTAGTTGGTTGTTTATATTATAATAATTTGGTTAATTTTACATGCTTTATTTATTTCTAATGATTCTAAATTATTCAATTTAAGACCAACATTGTTGTAAAATAGAGAATCCCAAATTTTTTATCAAAAGTGTGATAATTTTCAAATAAATGATTGAAAAATTCTGAAAAACATTAATATTTAAACATCAAAGTTGATTTTGTAAATATTAAAAATAATATTGAATTAATTTGGATTAAAAGATCGACCACCTATCTAACAAAATTCTAATTAATTTTTTACAATTTACTAAATGAATTCGTATTAATAGTAGTAGTAATTAAATTTACAATTATTTGTGGTTTACGAGAATGTTATACTCATACGTACAGAAAACTACCTACACAAAATTTATATACAAAGTGTTTCTTAACTCATTCAATTCAGTATAAGGATTAGCAATTCACCATTTTGTAGTTTTGATCTCACATCCTAAATAATAATATAATTACTTTAAGTCCACATTTGGTGTTTTTATACTTTATCCTACAAACGCATTTCAAATCTTTAATGTTGATTTACCATTTATGAAATTACTTCGTAAAAAATGATTCCAATTCCTACAAAATATAGAATTATCTGCTGCTTCCTCCCTTTAAAGATTTTTATGCTTTATTAATAAATAGTAATTTATTCAACAAATAATGGGTATTTCATAGAGACGAAGATATTTTTTTATTAATGGAAAATTATGGAAGAATGGGTAATTACAGAGCTTACTTAATTATAGATTGCTATAGTGTAGTGGTATTCGAAATGATTCCACATATTAACATATATACAGCTTTCAAAATTTTTTGATAGGTATAGAGGTTGATTGGGTGGAATAGTGAACGTAACATTGTCTAAAGTGATCACTTAAGCTAGCCGAAGATAGGTCGTAGGCCCTGTAATTACTCATACTTCCATATTTTTCCATTAATAAAAAAATTATTTCGTCTCTGTGAGATATCTATTATTTGTTTAATAACATTGCCTTTGTAGGTGAAAATCCAGTTATTGTGTGTTCTTGAATGTATTCAAATATTGCTATTAATTTATTTAACAATGGAAACATCCAAATAAAGAATAAGATTTTTGTGGCTAATTTAAAAAAAATCTTTATTTCATTCGCCAATTAGCCTTATTTCAGGTTTTGTGCCAACAACGTAAACCTATTGTTAGGCTGTCTAAACGGACATCGCGCTTGGACTGATCACGTTAACGATATGTGTCGCTAGCGTGATATCCGGAGTTAGACTGCAGGATAGTTATATCCATGAACAGTTCAGATATTTGCGTAGAGTACGACCAGTCAAAGGATGCGCTTCAAATAATCTGTGCAGAAACTGACTTTTTATTATGTGTATCTTTCAATAATTCGCAAAATAAAAAGTCAATTAAAATCAGAAGATCATTTTTCAGTTTACCTACTATGAGCATTCTCTATAAGAAATCTCACGCGCATTCTCATAGTGGCTGTACACTACCTGGAATAGATCCTAAGATAAAATTTAATTGTAGATATTTGGAGTCAAAGTATATCATATTTTATATAACATTCCTATATACATTATTTTATAGTGTATATGTACATATAATATATAACCACTTTTGATAAAATGAAGAAAATGGCTACATGTACAAAATGTCCGTGAACGTATACCTACTTCTTATATATAGTCTCCAACTTCCTATAGAAGACACGAAAAAAAGAAGAAGAACGTATGTAATAATAAAAATGTTCGTTTGTAGGCCTGTAATATCGATATCGTTCTCAGCCAACAGCTGGAATCCTTCTAATATTCTTTTTTTTAATGATGTATATAAAATAACTGCCTAATGTTTAGAATTATTATATCAAACTCAAATTAGGCATACTAATTAATTATCAGTATCAAATTTTAATATTAGAATATTTTTACTGCTGTAATTGATGAATTTTTAAATTTCTTTATTACTTGCAAAGATGCACATCTACATACAAAGAGTAAAATATTTTCCTAAGTGTACAGGCACAATTCAGTGAGGCTGGAATTATGAATAAAATTGTCAATAATAATGTAATGTTTTATTAACCGCAAAGATAATGATTGTAGCTACTATATGGTAGCACAGCGTACACAACATAGTCATTCGCACGACCAAGCAATGCCAATCGGTGGCAGCCCACTGTTTTCTGTAAATTAAAGATAAAATTCATGTTTAATTGTTGAAAACTATTTGTATAAATGCGCAGAAACAATATTCACAAACTTTTATTTAAACACCGTGCTAAAACGAACACGATATGGTTAAAGTGGTAGAGAATATCAATAGCATTTGTTCCTTCTTGCATGTGAGGATTTACCATTCCATCAATATTTTCCATATGTAGTTTCTTTAATGAGATTATTTTATCGAATTCACCATTGTTGGTATTTTTCTTTATCAAAGTGTAGCTTTTTCAGAACCGGATCGTCTTGCATATTAATGAAACATAACAAACACTTTTTACTATCCAACGTCAAGAAAAATAACTTAACGTTTTAATTTTGAAAACCGATTATAATGGAATAATTACGATTATTTCTCCGGTATCCCACATAAAATATAAATCACCTAATTATTTTTAATCCATATTAATATAAACACTAATTAAATGTTTTAATTAGAAAGATAGACATACACATTGCGCTACCGGAATTCGAACCTGGATCTCTTTCCAAATTGGAAAAGGTGCATTACCCAACGATGCCTCAGAGACAGTACTTTTAACGAAAATTTTCGAACCTATATATTCCACTTTTCAAATAAATACATCTATTGTTCCATTATTGGAAAGCCATCTACTTTGTTTTTACGGAATCTCAAATACATTTGAGTAAACCGATAGTAGACGCCAGGATTAACAATAAATTTTAATTATATTTTTGGACACATTGATTTTTGTTATTATAATTTAAATAACATTACAGCAGCACTGCAATTTTACAATTTTTTCAAATATCTGGCAGTAATGTTGTGTTGCGGTAATGGTCATTAAACAATAAATAGTGAAAAAAAGTGTTTTAATATATCATTTAGATAATAATCAGTAGATTTATTTGTTTACAATTACGATATAACCGAACAATTTGACTAATCTCTTCAATGAAATATACGAATTTGTTATTTAATTTTTATTTGTGATAAACAGTCATTACAGCAGATCAGGATTTTATTACAAGTCATATGTATTCTAAAATATTTAAAGTAGATACTTAGTAACCCTAAAAAATATTTAAAGACACTTGGAAAAAGTTATAACCCGTCTTCAGCGCGCAGCGGCATGAACGTTTAAAACTTGAAAAAGTTTTACATGCAAGACTGCAAGAAACTTTGGATCCGCGCCCCGTATATTTAACAGCGACTGTTAAAATTTGTCGCAAGTCATTTGCTTGAAAACCATTAAACATTTTAACGTCGTCATAAAAGAAAATTAAGTTAACATTGTCGAAGCGTTATTTCCACAACCATAAAAAGGGTCAAGGTACGAACATGGAAGGACGAAGAGGGATCAATTTTATGCCTCCTTCGGGCGTTATTGGATTCTGTTTATTGTACGGCCGAGATTTAGCCATCGAGCAATAAGGCACGGAAGCTTTTGCCCGCAGAAATATCTGAGAACATTCACTATAAAATTGGATTAAAGAAATATAAAAGGCAAAGCGATATGTGTAGGCAATTATAGATCCGCTACCATTATATGAACACATTTAAATTGCTTTAACGTGGGCAATTTTATGTAAATTAAATTTTAAAAGTCAGTTAGAAAAATATACAGAAAAAAATTCAAAATTACCGCCGGGATATGAAACCGAAACATTCTTCAGCGAGGAAACTACGTCACTAATTTTGCAATGTTAATTTAAGATTACAAATATTTTACTCAAAAAATTGCCTGATTTAAATAATTAGGTAGGTAAGTAGTCACTTGTGACATGGTGAGATTCGAGATACTTCTCACTTCTGTTAACTATTTATTTATTTAATTACTTTGACATACAAAAAACTGATATATATATATATATATATATATAAAATTCTTTCTTCTATATAAACAAACAAACAAAATGTAATATTGTGTAAAACTCTGATAAGACCAATGCTTATCTATGATTCAGAAACACCAATTAAGAGCGACGAAGCAAAACTAGTCATATTTGAAATAAAAAAGCATACAGGAATATTCAGAGCTGTCAACAACAATTGAGTGTGACGTAGGCGCTACAACCATGAACTTTACGACCTCTATGATGAGCCGAAAACTAGAAAATTCATGAGGCTCCGATGGCTAGTAGGCCATATAGAACGTACGAATGATGTGCAATCTCAGAAATGGCTACTCAATAAGAGACTTGAATATAAGTATAAACCAGTAAAATTCCATAAATTTAAATAATTGTGAATTTATTACTTTAAAAGATGCAAGTTCTTTTATTGGTCCATACTGTGGGCAGTATGCTTCCAATTTCGCTTAACATATTTTATTCGATTTCTCCTTCGGATAAAGGTTTTAAAATGTTTTATTGGCAGTATTAAAAAATATACATTTAAATAACTAGTTTTTCAAATTACCTTAGCCGAAACTCACAATAGAAATATGTTTATTTCTACATTTCATTTAATATTGGCAGGTAATAATCTAACTTAATAATATCCCAAAAAATGCAAACTGACTCGCTGGACACATGATATATTGACAAACACCTATAAGTATATATAAATTCGAAAATTTGTCGTCAACTTATTGTGCTGGTGTAATATAATCAGTTAATGCGTTTTCCCGGATAAGAAGAGATTGATTTTATATGTGCATCTTTCTAATTAATACATTTAATTTGTATTGGAAAATATTTAGTTTCATATTTCAGATTGTTATGGAGATTGAAAAAATAAATTAGATGCGTACCAATACACGCGTACTAGCTAATTACCTGCCAGCATCGCAATGAAGTTGTTCACAGATGATTCGCAAATTTTCTAAATAATCCATGGTTACACAAAAGTCTAGCTGTGGGTTATGCTAATCTGGGTAATAATTTTAAAGAATATTTTCGTAAGATAAAGATTATTAAATTTATTAAGGAGAACACATTCTTATTGTGAAGATGTAATTATTTAGAACATAGGTCTGTGATATTTTAAATACTAATTAAATGTTTTAATTATAAAAATATACATAGAAAATCAACTCAATCAATTCAATAAAAACAATATGGATGGCTTTCAAATAATAAATGGAACAACAGTTGTATTAATTTGATAAATTGTAACATAAAGGTTCAAAAATTTGTCATAAAAATTACTAGCCTTGTAGCATAGTTGGTAATGCACCTTCCACGTATTGGAAAAAGAGATCCAGGTTCAAATCCCGGTAGAGCAATAACAATATTTTTCGAAAACATTGATTTTATATGTATATCTTTATAATTAATATATTTAATTAGTATTATTAAATTTATTTTTATTTCTCAGAATCTTTACTTAATGTACAGCTTTTTGCTTGTATGTAGTGTACGCCCCAGGTTAGCTCATTGTATATATAATAGTAGTAGAGGTGTATTCTTGAAGAATCCAGGACGGTGAGGTTAATTATTTCTGGTATGGTAGGCTTAATTTATATCGAAAAAAATAAAAATATCAAGCTTTTTCCAATGTAAATTTTGATGTATTCTTCAGTCGCAGTATTTCCTTCATGTTTGAACGCTCATAAAAAACATCTTATCAGTCAGTGTACAAAATTCGTTAAAATGAATAATTTATTATGAAGTATGAAGTCAACAGACTGTTTACATATTATTATAAGGCCCTTATCAGGGCGTACATATTTATACGCGCAGTCAGAAGAAAATCAGGCATGGCCTTCAGTAATAACATACAAATGTATTCGGCAATTTCAGAAAATAGTGAGTTTTTTTAGTCGAAAAGTAGCTATATAAGCAAAGGTTAAATTGATATTTTCAAACTGAGTAATTTTGGGTAATGTCGTGTTACCCAAGTTTATTAAATTAATGTTTATGAATTTATTAAAGTAGTATAATTAGATTTTGAACATTAAACTTCCTAAGAATTTACTCCATTTGAGTGATTTCTCCATAGCGGTAGTTCTGAGGGTGAGGCGGGCCGATTCAATTTGCAGAAGTATTCTAATAAAACATTATTACAATAATAAATAAAAGGTCACTGCGGAGGTCAGTGATCTCGTGTTGAATAATGTTGGACGTATGTCTGAATTTTAAAAAGTAATACAAGGCAGGGAAAACTTGTTAAAATAACAGACAATGCGAAGAAGGGTGATACGAACCTTCTGCAGGTGAATAAAAAATCGATTTAGTATAGTTAGTAATCTCGTGGTTGTAGAATCGAGTAAATTGTTAAATATTATCAGTGCTCGCGTAGTTACGCAAACAACGCTTGTGTGTGTGTGAGTATATAGTTCACTGATAATGAAGGAAGGAATGAAATTGTATTACATTTATTTTTGAGATTTGAAAATTTTTTTGAAAACGATTGCACAACATGATATTTTGCATAGGTACTAAGGTATGTGTTCATTTATTTTAATTTAAATTTTTAAGTAAGTACTGCATATTAAATTCACAAAAATGTTTTCTAGCTACCTATCGGAACAGAAAAGAACAAATTTAAATTTTCAATCGTATGTGAAATAACGTAAGTATGATGTTAATGTTTGTGTGGATACTGAATAATATAATATCACAATGGTAACAAATATGACGTATTTGTTTTGTCTTTTTTCATCATATTTTTTTTTGTTCTCGCTTACGATTTTTTGGAGGGGAGGTATGAGACGGACATAGATGTTTACACAACCATAAGAAATTGCTTCCCATTTTACAAGAATACCGAGTATCATGAAGGCGGAACACTGTAAAAGTCATGGCTCGATTAGGGTTGTAGTCCCGTAGAAGAAGAAGAAAAAGAATCGGATGATCAGATATATGTAACTCAATCACCGAGCACTGTCGACAATATTAAAAAAAAATTCAGAATTAACCATGGAATTTCAGAACAAACGCCACAATGATATAAATCATTTCTGGCGAAAGAAGATTGTTAGCGACTGAAATTTCCGGTATAAAATATTTCAAATCGCGATAAATCTAAACTTTTATATTCTCCAATGTCTTTATATTTAAACTTGATCAGGATTCAAAAGATTTATAATATAATAATTTGGTCATTATATATCTATAATAGATAATGAAAGTGCTTTGTTACAAATTTTATAAACGATATATTATAAACGATATATTATAAATATATTCTGAGATAATGAGGACTTAAGAAAATTGGCAGAAATATTTTCTTTCTTATCACGAAAATATAAGAAAATAAAACTCTTTTCATCACAAGTACCTTTTGCGTATAATTTATTATTATATCAGGCTTTTATATATTTACATTTTATGTAAAATATACTATTTTGCGCTTGTCACATCACCCAGTAAATTATTTCACCCAAATTTTACTTCATATTCTGATGTATCAAAATACACGATACAGCAGGAAATGAATGAGAAGTAAGAATATGGAGACGTTATCACTATCTCAAATATATTTGCATCACAATACTCGTAAATTGTCTTAAAGTGAGTGTAAATTCTTAAGTGGCCTGGAAAATGCCATGGACAATGTATGCAATTACATAACACAGGGATGTGTTAAGAAATTTAATAAAAAATGTAGTGTATGTATGTAGGTGATCAAATTTAAGGAGACGGTCTGTGATTGATTCTGTGTGTGAGAATATCTGAAGAAATGAAGTGTTTTCAAGTGAATTTACTGTGAGGATGACTGAGTAAGAGAGATATACAAATTTTAATATTTGTTGCAAATTTCACATTGTGGTTTTTATTCATCTTAATAAAGATTACTTTTTTTTACCACTTTAAAAATTACTCATAAATTCCAAAGACAAATATGATAAATTTAATAATTTCTGTGTTTATAAACTTAAATGTAAAGATTGTACTACTTTTTGTCTGTTTTACATATAAACAATATTGTTCTTAAATTGAATAATTTAGATATAAGTAAAGCGTGTAAAATTAACTAAAATATTATAAATAACCAACTCAATTTAGCCATAAGTCCTATCCAAATTTTTTTCCCAATAATTTTGTATGTCAATTTTCACATTTATCATCATCGTAAAATTTAAAAAACATTAGGTCTTTTTGACACACATATATTATTTAATTAGTTTATTGACATCTTGATCAAGGAAGTGGTATTTTTAAAAACCGGTTGGTTTAATAAATTAAACTCAAAGTTGTTATTAATTTATGATAGATTAAGATATACACTTTTTACGCATCTAGCAAACTCTACTTGATCATCACTCAAATACTCACGAATGTCAGTATAAAATGATAGCAAGCTTTCGCCTCGTGTTAACGAAATGAGACACGAAGAAACAAATTCCAGAAATTTAGTAGAGATAAACCTCACAGCCATAATGCTAAACAATCTAAAGATTGCAGGTATGTATGGTGATCAAACAAGATCATTAATTACAAATATTTTCTGCTGTTAGGAGATAAATCCACCCAACTGACGAACGGAATATTAATAGTGTTTAGACTGATTTGACGATTTACGAACGATAAGCCAATAGTGAGATGAATCTCTGAAGTTCGAGAGTTGTTCCCAAATATCGTAATGGGAACAGTAGCGTAACTAATAAAATTGGGCCCCAATGCAAAATGGAAAAAAAGGCCCTCTATATTTGAATTGTATATAAAATAAATATCAGGTTTTATGCAGTTTTTAATAATAAAACAAAATTTGTTTCGTTTCTCCTACAAATTTTCATGAAACGAAAGAATTAAAGTATATTTTTAGGTATTTAAGTTTTAATATCCCAATTTAAGGTCCCAAATTGATATATAAGCAAAGTATTACTGTCTACATCGATAATATTTTTACGTATTTTACGTATGTAATACACGTGAGGCTGCATTGGCCTAGTTGCGCCACCGAATGGAAGCATAATCACTATCTTAAAGAGTGTTACGCGAGGGTTGATGGCCCAGAAAACTTCTTAGAATAAATTCTGGAGTTAAGTAATACCGGAAGCCTAAATGCGAGCGTATGTAAGAATGTAGATATACCAAAGCATATATATCTAATATACTAGTAATATGATTATACTATGCAATAAAAGGTAATGTAAAAAGTAAGTAATACCAAAAGAAAATATAAAATTTCACCCATAAGACAATTATTGGAGCCGTTAATAAATAAATAAACTCTCAATAATGTATTATTAAGGAGAACACATTCTTATTGTGAAGTTGTAATTATTCAGATCATACGGTCTGTGATAATCTAAATACTAATTAGATGTATTAATTAGACAAATATATACTCGTATATATAATTAATTTTAACGAAAACTATTCTATAAAGTACTGTCTTTTGTAGCATAGTTGGTTAATGCACCTTCCACGGATTTGAAAGATATCTTAGGTTCGAATCCCGGTAGCAACAACAATATTTTTAGATAAAATTGATTTTATATGTATATCTTTCTAGATAATACATTTAATTATTAATTAAATAATATACATACGTCGGAATACGAATACCATCATAACTCATTCCCAAAAATCCTAAATAAAATCTTAAATAATATTTTTACAACTAAAAATCTTTTTAAACCTTGGTTTTTAAACCTTTTTAAATGTAATATAATTAGATAAGTCATACGTTCCAAATCATGTGTGTCGTACTACTAATTTAATTTTATGTGCACATTTTGTACAATATTACATTTCGATTAATAAGAAAATTATAACTCACACACATGTATCGTAGTACCATTCCTGCACAGAATATTCTTTCTTTTCTGGATCGAAAAAAATATTCACGTTGTACGGTATTAATGACAGATCCACAGATCGCCGATGGCCATGCGCGTGTTGATGCTCCATTATGATTACTTTATTTATCTGTCCCCTCTCCCTATACCCAAGTCTTCAGAGCACGACTTTTTCTGTCTATTACTTTTGAACTGTAAAGGAGAGTGTAACTTGTAACTTGAAGAAGTAGTAAGGTTTTGTTGGTAGTTTATTCGGTTCCTCGCGTGTGCGAGCCGAAACTGTTATTGCGGATCACAGTGCTTCGTAAATTCAACATCGAAGATGGTTCCTGAAGTTCAAGAGTTGTGACTGCATGAGAGAAAATCCAGATGGGTTGTATTTCTTCCTGGTTGGTACTTGAGTTCTGTCCTATCCCTATACCTAATTCCTATTATCCTTTCTACATTCCGTTTCCTTCTTGTGTAAACACACACATAAAATAAAAATCTCTTTGACAGAGAACGGAACCTCGGTCTTCCACATAACAGGCGGAGACGCTAACCACTGCACTGACGACGATACGAACTAAGATTTAGACGATTATAAACATTTGAACCTCTTAATTTATACAAGCGTGTCATTAAGTTCGCCAGAGGTAATTTGCAAATAATATTAAATATTAGTATTAAAATTTGATAATATATAAAGTATATCAAAAATGAAATCAATCCCTTAAATTATAAATAATAAAAATCTGAATTATATCCTTGTACGATAATTAGACATCGCTGTTTATTAAAGATTTGGTAAAGATGGCAAAGCGCTTACTTAGCATCTGAGAGATGCCGGGATCCATAATTTTTATGATTTCAAAAGAATTTGGTACTGGTGAAGGTGAAAATAAAATGCAAGATAAAACTAAAAGTAACTAAATAATTTATGGAGGTAAAAAAATCAAGACAGAAAATAAAGGATGCTTGCGAGAGGTACCTAAAATGTTTTTTTTGTCAATCTTTTGCTTGTTTCACACTCCCGTGAAACTCAAATTGACGATTCCGAAAAATATCAGCATAAATATATATAAAAACAAATCGTTTTCCCTGACCATACAGCCGTATAGGCATACGGCCAGAATAAGCTGATATGGCTATGCGGGTGTAATTTTGACAATGATAACGATCGCCCATTCTGGTACTTCTGTTTGATAGCCTATTACAGGTGGCCAAATGTAAACCTGCTTTTATGTCTATTGGGAGATTTTCAAAGTACACTTTCACCGGCAATTTTGATGGGGAAAGAAATAAAGGTTCGCGCAACAAAATATCTGATCTAAACGCGGGTCTGACTGTTTAAAAATGTACGATATTTTACTGTAAACCTTTTCCTTTTCACGTGTGTACATATTTTTAATTTTATCGAAGAAATCAAATTCAATTGTGGTTTAATCATATGTTTTAATAAACACATTTTTGTTGTATAGTTGCAATTTCAGAACATAGTTTCGTGATATTTATAATACATTAAATGAATCATAGCTCAAAGGGTTTTTCTTATGAATCACCACAATCTAAACTTTGACCATTCACTATACTTATAAAAACTCATGTTGCTCTCCCTTTACTGCAACGTTAGTTGCAACCTCCTCACTCTTCTCCTTCTTTCATCTAAACATACTTTGTATCCAAATATTTTTTGTGGATTTTCATTATTAGTATCGCATGTTAAATAATTATTATGTTTATTACAATATGTTTTCACTGTCAAAATCTCTTAATAAAATAAAATGAAATACCGAAACTTTTCTTATCCGAGGAAACGCGTTACCATTTCGCCATATTAACCGATTACGATTAGGTACGCGACGTGATGCATTTATTATTATTTTTTAAAATTATAATTTTGAATTATAAAAATATGACCAAATTTGTCGAAAACGTAATCGGTTAATATGGTGAAAAGGAAACGACTCCCCGGATAGAAAATGTTTCGGGTTCGTATCATGGTAGCAACCCAATATTTTTTTGATATATAGATTTTTCTTTATGTCTTTCTTATTGATAATTTAATTTGTGTTCAATAATACATATAAAAATATTTATTTAATTATAC
Organism: Eubasilissa regina; assembly: GCA_022840565.1. Classification (NCBI taxonomy): domain Eukaryota; kingdom Metazoa; phylum Arthropoda; class Insecta; order Trichoptera; family Phryganeidae; genus Eubasilissa; species Eubasilissa regina. The sequence continues at coordinate 17,908,168 of JAINEB010000007.1, forward strand.
CATTGAACAATATAACTATATTTATAATATGTAACATTACCCATACAAGATACGTCGATCTGTTATTTTTTAAATGTTGTTTTTCAAAAGCGAATATGTAAATAGGACTATAGGAAAATGAATGTAACCCAGCTGGTTCACTAACCATAGCAATGCCGCACAAGAGTTTCTTATTTAAAGATAGCAACTTTTGCAAAATGATCTATATATAATAGCACATTTATTAAACATTAAAATATATTTTAAGTAGAAAAGAAATAGATTTAGTTATATGTGGTGTATTAAAATTGTAACTAATCGATTACCTTGCAAGGAAGATAAGCGTGGGTTCCAAGTTGAGCAGTGATGTTCGTCGGTGTTGCAGGGTCGAAGTAAGGTCCCGTGTATAGGCCTGAGAATCTTTTCACCGCGTGCCTCGGCAATGGTACCTCTCCGCAGGATAGTACTGAAACAAATTTTTATTTTATTCAAAATGATTCAAAACCGAATACCTTTAATGTCATTGAGTCAGCTCCAATATTACGCACAGGCGTCTGCCTTTATTCCCAAGTTGCGATAATAGTATATAATAAAAATAATTCTGGTATAAATAATTCAAAAAAGCAAATCCAATAAATAATATTATAATTATTTCCTAATGAAGCAGTAATTTGTAGTCAACGTCTTTTAGAAAAAATTCGCCCTTGGGCAAGTTTCAAAATATCGGCCTATCAAAATACCGCCCCTAACGTGTGTGGCACGCGGGCGACCGATTTAGGGGGCGGCCAATTTATGGGGATGGTTTAACAAAAATTGAAAACATCAGTTACTAGGGCGGAAAAAAAACAATCTTGCCGGTGGCGGCGAAAAGTCTAACGCTGGCGCTGCATTCAACACATTGTCTTTGCGAAATTGCGGTTTTGTGAAATTGAGGTTGAGATTTTATATTTGTGGTCAAATTGAGAATTATACTGTAATGCAGTGGCGTAGTCATGCCAATGCAATGCATTGGAGCTCATGTTAGACAGGGGCCCAAAAAGTTCGCGACATCCACAACCCATTTGGTATTGATATTTTTGCGAGTGTCCACACCTTTCTCAGGGTTATTAGTAATTCATAGCAAGAAATTTATTTTTATCTATAGAAGTTTTCCAACGTGTGACGATAGCGGTCATGTTTTAATGACTTCACCACGCTGTTGAAGCATTAGATGCTCCGAAATAAATTGTAATCAACTACTCTCTACGACTACCAAATGCTAACTGAAAAATTTATTTATTTATTTATTAGACTTTATTGACATACATGTTTTTGTTGTAACAGAGCTGAATATAATATGATAAACATAAGAAACAATTATATTGCAATTAAGTATATACTCGTAGTTTATTATTTGGGATGGAGTACACTTCATCTCTGATATATACAGCATTGTCCTGGCTACTTTGCTGAACTGTCGTATGTGTTAAAGTAGCCAGTTTTTTCGTGCTGTTGTGGTGTTATTTAATTCAAGAAAGATAAAGATTCGACAGGAATAAAAATAAAAATAGAGATAAAAATTCTGAAAGTTGTGAAAAAAAATGTGTTGTACAGTTTCGGAGCTAAGAACATGTACAATATTTGATAAAATGTCGTTGTTCTCGGAACTGGTGTGTAGATGTTGGATATACGTGTACATATAATTGTATACTTAAAAAAATATTTTTTTAGAGTATTGTGAATATACGTTAATGATATGTTGGGTTAGGGATAAAACCATCGCCGTAAAGTAAAAAAGTATTTTTGAAATTGTAAGTGCATATTGTGCCTAAGAACACTAATGTTTTTTTCACGGAAGTGTGAATGTGAATACTATATGAGACAAGAGACTAATTTTGTTCTTATTATTTAACAGATAAACGACCCAATATTCATATTCGTATTTGTTACACACGATACTTAATCAGGAGTTTTTTTTTCCATTCTGCATTGGGTTCTAATTTTTGTAGTTACGACACTGTTAAAATATATTAGTATGTGAATGTATAATTGTATTAATATTAGTGTTTGCGCGTGATTTATACCCTCTGATTGGTAGCTCTGGGTTTTATGTTGGTGGTATGCCTGTTTTGCTCTGTATTGGCGGAGACGCCACTTAACTTGATAGAAGTTATCCAGCCGCCATTGGAATAGGTTCGCTATTAAAAACGCTGTTTCAACGAGTATGCGCGGAATTTACGGAGACCGACAGAGATCCGTATTGCATCTAGGAGATCAGCCGTCTGTCCAGGTTAGTGGTGATCTGTCTAACTAGGGTGACACGGTCTTATTATCAAGAGAAAACTCAAGATAATCATATTAAAGATTTAAGTAATGTTGAACTGCTTTATTGACTCGATAGATATTCATGTTAAAGAAACCTTGAATAATTTGATAATTATGTCTACCTACTACAGCAAATTTCCATATCCGGATGCGTATCCGACGAGGTTGTTTGCAGAACAAAGCTGGGTTGAAATGTATTCTGATGTCTGAACATGAATTTCCACCGTGTCTGAAAACTAGTAATTCTGAAACGGAGTGTTCAACCAATGCATACGTCGAGTACTTACGTATGGTTGCGAAACATGGAACAATAGAAAAATTCAAAAACTTGAACGAAGAGGGACATGAGAGATGTATGTTGAGCATTACACAAAGAGACAAGGAATAAATGTTGGTACGATAACAGACAAGAGTGATCGATATAATTTTTAACACAATACAAAAACAGCGTTACAAACAAACGTTAAATAAGCTCATAGCTTCTATTTCAGTCCTCTTACGCCGTCTGGTTGGCACTTTTATAATGCAACAAAGGCGGCTGTTGGATAGCGCACACAGTGATAGGGCGATACCGCGCAGAGTTTGCTCTCATTTCGCGACCTAGGTTTGCGGTATTGTCTCCTTACTGAGAATTGAACCCGGAGCACCCAGCACGAAAAGCCAGTATCATGCCTACTGGATTACAAAGGCCGCCATAGTAAAATACAAACTGACGACAACATAATGCGGCGCAGCCGGCAATAACGATTCACTTCTCTCCCAGTCAACTTCCCGAACAGTTCATCAGCAGACGATTCACGTCTTCACTCCTCATATCTTACATACGAATCTGTCTGTAATAATCGTCTATCAACTGTAAGTTATTTATCTTATTTGTCCAAACTATTCTAGCCACATCCATGTACATATCTACACATACACTCCGCAATAATATCCTCAAACGAACTCAATGGAGAGCTGGAAGAATAGGTCCCCATCCCCACACATACTACCTTCTGATCAACTCACATTTCGATGGAACTCATTCCACTATGGTGATAACTGTCATTCTTGTCACATTTAAACATTTATAATGGATAACCCTGTAAACCTGTCTATAAAAAATAAAAATAAATAAATATAATATCAGATTTTATATTCTTACTTTCCCACATTTTCGAGACGACTTCTGTCCTAGATATTGTGATTACGTTTCCGTTAATTATGTGACTTTATAATTTGATTGGTTAAATAATGAAAACTTTCGTATTCCTAAGAAAAACGAAGAAATAAAATGCTACGACAGTTAATTAAAACTTAAATGTTAAGAAGGATCAATAATCAAATAACTTCAAAAGAAACTCTCCTTCCATTGCTTGTATTCATAGAAACAAACTTAATTTCACCTTGTTTTCAAGTAAGCAGTAAGAGTTTTGTGTTGTAACAAATTTATTAAAACATAGAAATTTGGAAGGAATCGCGTGTTTAGTTGATCGCATTTATCTCTAAATTTATTCGCGTCATGCAAATTCTCCATTTAGTATTTTATCTTCGTTATACAAATAATCTAGCGGTAGGAATAGCTCATGTTTAATTCCGAGTTGTGAGCTCGACTCGGTTTCAGTGTTCATTTTCTGGTGAGTCTTAGTACCACAAACGCAAAAACACTCCAGTATTCCCTTTCCTGTATTAAATATTAATGGTACTCGCATTTTCGAGGGAAATTAATATTATATAACTGTTCAGACACGTGTGCACGTGCAGTCCCCGTCCGTCTATCTGCGTGTAGACGCTTTAGACTGTCTAGAATTTGCATATGTCATTTATGTAAAGCAGTTATCAAGAAGTGTCATTAATATATTTTTAAGCATGATTGTACTCTATATCTCAAAGTTTGATAAAGTCGCCTACATTGATTTCTACATCATAAATAATAAAATGGATTATTTTTAATAGTTTTGAATCGTAGTATTTTAGTTAAATTTATCGCTCCCTAAAATATTTGTTATTAAAATAAACAAATATTTGTGAAATACCGTCAGTTAAATATTTAATTTAGTATTTATTTACTGAATTGTTATGATTATTTGCAAATAATTTTAAAATATAGTAAAATCAAAGTATGAAAATAAATATAAATACGTTTTTAAAAATATATACAAAAGGTCGATGATTTTATTTAAGAATGTTTATTTAATTATCAAAAAAATCTCATTCCAATTATCAGGAATGAAATCGGAGGGGGGTACCACAACAAGTGGTGTTTTCACAAATGTGGAACAATAGCATGCAGTACGTACAGAGCTCGATGTGTGTTTTCAGCATACGCGGGATAAAGTTTAAATGAAAAGTAAACACAGAACATATTTGAAACACAAGCAATTTCGAGGGAAATCCCATCCATCAGTCTGCTTTGAGCATGTACCTGGGCAAAGACCCCGACGGTGGAAAGGTGTGGATTTGACCCTTCGTATGAAGTTTTAATTAAGTACACCTCCTGAATACTGAATGCCAGGAACGAAAACGCTTTCAGAAAAGTTAAGAGCATTAACGGAGTTCAGTTTGTCTTTGCAACCCTAAGGCAACAACATTTCTCATCGCAGTAGGCTGTTTCCAGGACTTTGGAAATTTATTATGAGGTTACATAATCGTTTTGGACGTGTGCCAATTTTGTAGGCACAATTAGGGGTGGCGCGGCGGGTTTCGGGTCGTGTATCCCGTGTCCGTCACACTCCGCGCTGTAGGGAGATAATTCCAAAAGGGTTGCGGGTAGTTCACACTGTTCGTTGACCTAAAACCGTACGAAATTTGTATTTTGATGGATTAAGCCACGATTAGTGACCTCGTTTGCAGAAAGTAGACAAATTATTATTATTAATGGAACCATAAATTAATAAGATTAAGAACGTTAAACACACGAATGTGGAATGTTTTATGAGAGTAACAAGTTAATAGAATAAAAACATTTAATGCTAATGTTGAAAACGACGTAAATATAAAACTTGAATGTTTCACGTAAACTGGGTAAACTAGCCTCAACGACGAACACGCTTGATAAAATATGAACGAAGTAAATATTATTAAGGAAAACACATTCTTATTGTGAAGTTGTAATTATTCAGAACATAGGTCTGTGATATTTTAAATACTAAATTAATGTATTAATTATAAATATATACATATAAAATCAATTTTATCCCGGTGACGCAAAAACAATATTTTCCGACAAAATTGATTTTATATGTATATATTTATAATTAATACATTAATTTAGTATTTTGAAGTAAATACTTTTTGTTTATATGTAGGTATATTATATTAACGTCTTCGATCAAATTATTCGTCTTAAGAAATATTATTAATATTTTTAATAATCTACTTAGCATACGTTAATTAACGTGTTATTTTTTTACATAACTAAATACGTGATCAGAAATTTAAATAAAATATGATAAAAATAAATATAAGCATGATCAAAACAATAAATACACGGTAGCGTAAATAATAATATAAAAATTATACCCAGAGTTCTACAAATTATACAATACTAATAAGTTAATTAATTTCTGTATCTAGTCCACATCTCCTCCAGTAAATTGTGAAATGTGGGTTATTAATTGTAGTGTATAAATCCAACTTCGCGTGGGACTTGTAAGTTGAAATTGTTTATGATTTACATTCAAAAGAATTTATAACATAAAACAATATGTATTTAAATATCATATATTATTATATTTAAGTAACAAAAGAGGAAAAAATTACATAATTGTATGGTGTTATGTAACTTACATGATAATATAATTGTACGATGCTATGTAACACATATATTAATAATAAAATAATGTCTATATAATTAACGTTTTCATTATTCAAAACGTAACCACAAAATTTTATTTTAATGTAAAAATATCATTTAAGTTTTTTTAAAACCTGTAATATTGTTTATTATTTTTTATTTATTTTAATTATTATTATTATTATTGAATTATTATTAAAACACGTATCTGTCTAAAAAATGATTATACAACCGCATCCCTTGAAACAACAACAAAGTATCATCTGATATTTACATGTCTTTAGATTTCTTCGATGGAGTTTGATTAATTGCCCATGAAGTGAAATTTTACAAATAATTGTAATTTTATAACGTAAATAATAAAGAAAAATAATAAAGTTAAGAAATTTCTGATTTTGGGAAGGTTATATAATATAACTTATACATTTTATTTGTTTTCGAATCAGCAGATATTTTCAAAAAAAATATTACAAATGCTACTAAAATAAGACATCATTTTGTTGAATTGTTTATCTAAATTTCTGGGAATGATGGCACGCGTGCACTTTTAAAGAGAAAATTATTGAATTTCACATATACACATAAAAGTCTATTTCTGCCAAAATGTCACGTGATACCTTGTTATTCCAAGGTATTACGATATTACAAATAAAACGTGAAAGTAGCCAAATATGTTGATATTGTAAATATTGTAACTGTGCATTATAATTAAGCAACTTTGTCAGTAACAAATAAGACTATCTATATATAATATATACAACTAGAAGTGTTGCAAGAAATATAATTAATATATCGCATATAAATATAATTAATATACTACATAATAATTGATATATTGCAAAATGCTTCTCGATACTCATAATAAAGACATAACTAAGAAAGGTTGGACACCTTACGTCGATGTTATTGACATATCAAAAATTATCATGTATTTCTAATTGATGCATTTAATTTGTATTTAAATATTATTTTTTAAATTTATTTGATTGTTTTCAAGACACGGGCTGCTGGAATAAAGGAATTGCCGATCTTAATTAAGCAGTTCCTATAATTAAATTTTTCAACTCTTTGCATCTATATTTTTTCTTTTAAATTCATCGTAGATTTTTTTTTCACCAAAAAAATAAGGGTAAAGCAAAATTAGGGTTGAGCATTTGCAAGCTCTTACATCTTGCTGTGCGGTAATAGCATAATGGGCAGTTTCAAAAAAAAAATCTTTTTTATGTTCTCATTTTGTTACCTCTTTAATTCCCCATGCTGCTGTAATGTACATACTTATAATTATTAAGTTTTTATGGTTATTATTTATTAGTCGCATTCTGCTCTTAGTAATGTAAATTTATTCTTCTGGTATATTTTTTCATAACCATTAATTTTCTACTTCCTTTGTGTTATTTCTAATAGTCTCCTTCGCTAATATCTTAATAAGTAATATAATTAAATTATTTATTTTAATATATTTATTTCTATTACGATTTCTAATTTTTCTTCTTTCTTTTCTTTTAGATGTCAGTCTATTACCGCTACCTCGTTTATGAGACGCTGAGCTCTAGCTGTCCTATCACTATGTGCTCTTGGCGCTAATCTTCCACCCTTGCTACATGTGCATGTCAATGTCGTCTATCATGAATAACTACTCATTACACAGGTAATGCATAAATTTTATGTCGTGAACAAATTAAATATATTTTTAAAAGTCCATATTTTTATCTAATGAGACTAGTGTGCGAGGAGTTAAATTCCTTCGATAGCAGATCCTGGTCTCAGGTTTTCTACTGATAAATAATAAGAGCGTTTTACTCAGTAAGACAGATCACTAATCTAGACTACTGACTTGCTGTCCGGTTCTCTGTTGATTCCTGATGAATTCTGATGTTGTAAGTTCTTGGTCGGTTTTCATAAATTACTCGCGTGCACCGAATTAATTTCCTAGAGGGTTTCTCGATATCGGACCGATTCCGATGGCGGTAACACACTTTATGGTTAAGTTAAGTGGCGTCTCCGCCAATACTGAGCAAAACAGGTATGCCAACAACATAAAACCCAAGAGCTACCAATTGAAGGATATCAACACTAAGATTATTTTTGTAGTTATGTACAATTCTACAATTACACAAAAAAATGTTGCATTTTTCATACCGATGCATGACAAAGTAACTGATTTTTCAGTTTAAATTCAAACTATCAAAAATATATCAATATTATAAAGTATATGATTCAAATATATAATCCAGTATATCGAGAAGAGTCAGGGTATTTCATATGGTATAAAACATATTTAAAAAAGTGATTAAACCTCACGAGTAAACTTATAGTTAAGCATTATTGTAGAGACGGACAAACCTAGAAAGCGAAAAATGTTTTGTATACAAGACTGTTAATACGAATCCAATTTCAAAATAAATAACGATTTGTTCAATAATTGCAAAATTACTTTGTGGCAACATTATATATTAATAATATGAAGACACATTGTTTATACCACAAATGTTGTATTATTATTAATAAATAATGATTATTTACACCGGGTATAATAGATAGTCTTAGTGATTAATTAATTATATAATTTATGGCCAAGTGTTAAAGGAAAAGCACCGAGGAAATTAAACGAGAGAAATACTCATTTGATTGTGGGAAATATCGGGAACCTTGAAAATATAATAGAATTTGTTTCGGAATAGCGTGTGGACTGGAAAGACATGAACTTTTAATGAGGTGGTATGTAATATAAATAAATGTCTACGGCGTGAAGTGAACTTTAAATATCTCAATTTCACATGGCGCGCGAACAGTTACAACAGGCACCTAGTATTATATAAATATCGCATTTACGTGAAACTCCTAATACCCGCTATTAACGGAAGAAGTGGAGTTGCTCAGGATTAAGCTTCGCAGAAAGGTCAAAAGAGTGCTGGGAATTTTAACACGTGAGAATTTAAGTTGGAGGTTGACATTTTGTGGGTGTCTTATCGTTAAATGTGTACAGTAACACCTGAGCCAAATACTACATAGTACTCGTATTTATGTTGACCATTACACATTATTTTCTGGTGTTATACAGAGAAATAAATGCAGTATAAGTGAATAACAGATACATACCTACATTAGAGTAGAGTAAAAATATATTTTTTCAAATTTTGTTTTTCATGTATTATATTATTGGTACTTACTTACTTACCATCACACCGTTTCTTCGCGGGAGGCAGAGAGGATAGAGCCCCACACTCTTCTGTCCTGACACAATTCTCGCTTCATCCATGTTCATACATCTTCTCATACAAGCTTATTATTATTATTTGAAAAGTGTAATATATAGGTTCGAAAATTTGCTGTCAAAAGTATGGTGTGCTGTAGCACAGTCGGTTAATGCACCTCTCCCAGATTGGAAAGGGATCCAAGTTTGAATCCCGGTAACAATAATAATATTTTTCGATAAAATTGATTTTATATGTATATCTTTATAATTAATACATTTAATTAGTATTTAAAATATCATAGACCTATGTTCTGAATATTTACAAGCTCACAAAAAGAATATGTTCTATTAATAATTAACGGATTATATTTGGTATCAATTGCGAGTTTATATTTTTATCAATCAAATGATAAGTTACTTTTTAAAACTTATATTTGTACACTGTCAAATTTTATCCATTATTTTTTTATTTATTTTACATAATTTGCTTAGAGCTCTCAGTGGTTATTTCATTTTTATATTATAACTCATATTTTTATATTATATCTCATATTTTTATGTTATATCTAATATTTTTATATAATATCTCATATTTTTAAATTATATCTTATATTTTTATATTATATCTCATATTTTTATATTATATATCATATTTTTATATTATGTCTCATATTTTTATATTATATCACAGATGTACAATTGAGCATCTGCTTGACACATAACGTTTTTTGTCCATTTTTCTAAATGACTATTCATGCTTCAATGTGTCAACAATAAAAAACAATAATAATCCATTGCAGTAAACATCATAAATTTCTTTCATAATTTATACATTTCATATAAAGTACAGAGATGGGCAACATCTTGGCTCCTAGAATTTGGGCATAGAGCCCGCAAATATTTTATTTTAACTCAATAGCTCTGCTATCTATTTTCAAATAACTTATTTTCTGTTTTTGATTTCAGAGTTACCTGTGATCCAGTGCTCGAAAGCATTTGATTAAGTTAGAGATTCGGATTGTCCAAGGATAGAGGACGCTAAGGGGTGATTGTGAACACAGACTTTCGAGTATCGTTTGACCATGAAAGTAGAAGAAAAGTGAACTCATAAAGTGCATTCTATATTGTTGTAGCTGAGAATAATGCAAATGAAAATAGACATTAGATATATTTAGTTTATCAGCATAAAACGCTCCTCTCTTTACAGATCCTATTACACTGTCCAACACACATTTTGGTGCCTGAAAAGTTTGACCTTTCCCTGAATACAATTAGGCCGCTGATTTAAAATGTGGCATCAGATTCTTTCTATCAGCTCTAGTTTCGGAGATATAGCACATCCAGCTTTTAAAATTTTGACTCATGTGAATTTATTAATATGACGTAGAAAATGATTTTTACTTTATATTATATTTTATAAAGAAAAACAACTCGGTATGATTAAAATCTTATATTTACAAACATTCAGAAAAAAGTATTATATTAAATGCATATATTTATCCATAAACACAAAATATAGACTTATTAAGGAGAACTCATTATTATTGTGAAGTTGCAATTATTCAATAGAGCTCTAGGTTCGAATACCGGTAGCAACAACAATATTTTTCAATCAAATTGATTTTATATGTTTATCTTTCTATAAATTAATACATACTTACACAGAATACATGTCACATCAATATTATTAGTATTTTTTATAGTAAGATAAACTACTGTGAAAATAGGACTAACTTGATTGTCTCGAGGACTAACGAGGCCCGAACCCCCGACCACTAGATCACTAGGCCAGCGTGTTAACCACTAGACCGACAAGCTACTCAATTAATTAATTGTCGATGGGTGACCCACTCTAAAACTCACGTGAACGTTTAAATATATATATATATATATATAGTTCCTTATTTAAATTCGTGAATACTGGTTTTTAGAGTTCTGCATCTTCAATAACTTTAAGGCCTTCAGCAGCCGGTAATATCGTAAAATTGACCAGTTATTGTAGTTTAAAATTTTTATATACGTACATTAGACGTGTCTGTCATACAAAGAGTAAGTTTTTGGGTTTTATTTCCTTGATTTTAGCTACTCTTTTCTTAAAAAAAACTGCAAAATGGGCTTAAGATAATTATTTTTTATTAAATAATAAAGTAATTTTCTACTAAAATTATTGCCAAAAAAGTGTAATATTAGTGAATAAGAATATTTTTATTTCGCGTGAAATATTTTCTCGGAGTAAACTAGTTACATAATATATTTTTAAGTACCTCCTTGTAGGTATACTTGAATTCTGTAATTTTCGGATGTAGACAGATTGTTGCTTTCAAATATTGAAGTTGTGAAAGACCGCCGACAGTTATTGGAAATTGATTCGACAAGCAGAGTTTTGTTGACAAAAATCTACCGCATAGTGCTATTAATACAACGGTCTTTTAACAATTTTGGGAATAAACACTCGCTTTCGTAAAGGTTAAGAATTGACACAGCGCTAACCGAGTGGGTTGTGCGCCGATTTTAGCAGGGATCGATCAATATTTCGCAATCTTGTGTAATAATTATGTGGTATGAAAATTAACCCAATCAGAAAATATATTGAAATAATTGTTTGGATAAATTTTTGTTGAAAACTTCGTGATGTGTTTCATAAAAATCAGATATAAATTGTTAGCTTACAGAAAAGAGTATCTTATCTAAAATTAATATTATATGCGGATTTTATCTTATTATTATGTTGATGAACATGCTCGTAGAAGTTTTGTTTTCCAAGATAGAAGTGCTTCGAAAATTGTTTTATAGAATACATAATGAATTTTAAAATTTTTTAAAAGATTATAATGTATTTGAGTAAAAATAAACATTTTCGGCTTTTGGGGTGATATTAGATATTTCTTCGGTGAGTGCATTTAACAATTTAACTTTAACAAACTAGAAAAATTCACAGATAAATCTTATTAAGGAGAACAAATTCTCATAGTGAAGTTGTAATAATTCAGAACATACGGTCTGTGATGTTTTAAATACTAATTTAATGTATTAATTAGAAATATATACATAAAAAATCAATTTTGTCGAAAAATATTTAGATATGCAGATAAATCTTTATCGAAAAACTATGTAAATACCGTCCGGGTCTCGAATCCGGAACATTCTCTTCCTGGGAGATTGAGTTACCTAACTGTATTAACCATTTACTCGTCACGTAAATTTTTTGATTTCATATAGGTTTGTTCCTTCTTTTTTAGTGAGACTTTCTATTATTTCCAATAAGAAATCAACTTGTTTTTTTGCAATGAATCTCAAAAATATTTGAATAATACACGCTAGAAGATACTACTGGTTTATTTAACTGTTTTCTAAATTGAAGTTTTAAAATAAAATAATATAACATTTTTTCGAGAAAGCAAGGAACTTTGGCGTCATTTTTTTTTAGTTTTCAACTTTGACCTAGTAAAATTTCTCATTTACAATTACACCCTCTTAAATATGATTTTTATATTAAAATTTTGTAATTATTTTTAATACAAGCATTGCCTGGGTGTATACAAACCATTTACATCAAGTCGTGAGTTATCTGTTAATCTGGGAAATTGCGGGAAAGCCACCACATCGAATTTAATTTTAGGCACGCGCGATTTTTTTTATTTGGGTGACATATTTTCGGACGATATATTTATACAGGGTGTATATGAGACAGTGTCAAAACAATGAAAGCCTACGGTTAGAGAACATCACATAATGAGCGTCAAATATATAGAGCTATCAAAAATTCAACGGTTTAAAAGTTATAGGAACTTTTGTAATTTTAGAAAAAAAGTTAAATACTTTTTTAAACAAGCCGTAAACAAAAATCTGGTAGCTTATATTACATTTATATTATCACAGCATATGTATAAAAAATTTCATCACGATAAGTTGAGTATTTAGGGTACGCTCATTTTTGTAAAAGCAGGTTGCAAAAATCACAAAAGTTCGAATAACTTCTAAATTACTTTTAAAATTGGCAAAATTAACTTTGTATTTAAACCCAAAAAGTGGTTAATAAAACAGAGTTAGTAAATAAAAATAATAACTTTTAAATTGTTAAATTTTGGATAACTTTCTTTGATTGTCAATCTGTTGCTAGTAATGTCCTCTAACTTTATTTTGACTACTATGTCTTGGACACCCTGTATACCATATACCTTGAAATCTTTCCAGAGAAATATCTAGCCTGCTGCTGGGAAAGAGGATAAAAATCTGTTTATCAGTCATGATTCGATTTGGAGATAATAAATTATAGATTACAGATATAGATTATGCATAAAAAGGTTTATTATATTTTAACACAATTAATTTTGGAAACATTTCTTGTACATTTTGCGTATAGTATATGTCATAAATAATTTTATTCAACATTTATTTAAAGTTTCACTTAAAAATGTGATAACGTTGATAAAAGCGGAAAAGATATCGAAGTTTTCATGGAACATTATAAATTGTAATGTTTACGTTTTTGATTGGTAAGCATTTTACTTTCTTTAGGAGACAGAAGTTAAGGAATAAACTTTCATATTTTATTCAGTAATTTATTCTGGAGACGTAAATTAAGATAAAGTAATTAAATTAAGGTTCTTAGTGATTCCCTTAGGCGTAGATAAATTTAAATTTTATTCAGAAAGTGACCTTCCTTGTTGATTTAGCCTATTTTTAGTTCAAGCCAATGTTTTAAGATACAGTAGGGTTAAATTACAAATGTGACTTAATCCTACCAAAGGAGAATTTAACTTACCACTTATATTAGAAAATTAAATAAAATTATTACTATTGGAAACTTCAATAATTAAGAAACTGTATTACTAAATCAAATATATTACTATTTTGAATCAAATTACTATTTAACTTATATGTACTTAAATATTATATTATTCAACGGTTATCATATAAAGATTTTATTATCTATGGATGAATTGTGAATATTTTAAGATATAATTACTAGTTTTTAATTGGTTGTATTTATTATACTTAAAATTTATCGGAATTATATAAAATTACCATATAATATACCGGTAACAAAAATATTTTATCAAAAAAATGATTTTATGTGTAATCTTTCTTATTGATACATTTAATATGTATTAAGATATTACATTACAGCTATGTTCTGAAAAAATTTCAACTTCACAATAATAATGCGTTCTCCTTAAAAAATTTTTTTTTCGCTCCTTCAATATTATTATATATTATTGATTATTTAATATATTTTTTGGATTATTTTTAAATGTTTGCCTAATGAGGAAAGACAAAATGAATTATTAATATTTTTCTTTTTAATACAATTTAGTTTGATCACCACCAAATTTGAGATGTTTCTCAATCCATAAGTGATTTATAACACTTAAAGTAATTCTACGGCAAAAATGATCTAATATATGAAGAAATATTCGCGAATATAAATTACGTAAAACTACGTAGAACCAAGATTCATTGAGAATACAAAATAGATAAGGAAATGCATATTAAGCATAATTAATACCAAAATAAGAAACCAGCTACAAAAATAATATCACATAAATAATTAACTTCTATTTTTGAAATATTTTCATTACATTCTGTAAATTTCTACGTAATACAAATATACTTTTAATTAATTGATTTAGTAATATATTGGTAGACCAAGACAATTACTTTCTTTGCAAGAATTTTATATTTTTATGAATTGACAAAAACCATAATATTTGTGATTTCTGTCAAAACACTGTAACAAAATGACGCGTTTTTATTAAAAAAACTCATGAATAAATAAATAGCTTCCGAATATAGCCCCAAACCATTTGATGTCATCACCGTCCAAATTGAGAGATATTTCTTAATACGTCAGTATATACCCCTTTGGTTCCCATAAAATACGTCATCCCTTTATCTGGTACAAAGTCACAATATTATGACTAAGGACATCTCAGTGGATTTCTATAAAGATAAGTGCGAGTGGTTGGGTAAAGAATAAATCCCTTCAAATGTTTTATTTAGTAACGTGATCCGTGTAAAAATGTGCTTTTCTCGTGATAGCACCCTGACAGCGATGTGTTGTAAGGTTGAAGTTTTCTACGTGCGGATCAGTTTTACTTTATACTTCGCAATAATATTTTTGTGGCGAGTTAAGTTCAAGCCTGAAAGCATTACTATCTCATAAGATACATTTGAAAACGTTACCTTATCTGTTAAGGCAACATTTTTCAGTAAATTCTTTCACAAAATGAAATTTTTAAAGATTTTTTTTATAAAAAAAGGTAATAAAATAATATTCATTAAGAAATTGTATAAAAACTCTGATGAAATGTCTAAAATGTATACATTTTAATGCGTATTTATGCAGTTTACTGGAAAGTCCTAATGCATTTTTATATTGTTCGACTAAACACCGTAGATGATGCTTTTATACATATTTTTGAATAATCAGAAGACCATAGCACGGGTAAACTATAAAAATCCAGATATAGTTTGAAACAAGGCTAAAGAAAACGAAAAAAAAGAACAAGTGAAAAAGCTAAAGAAAAAGCAAAAGAAAGATTCAGTTTGAAAAAGAGATACAATACATTTTCACCATTATTATCCACGCCGTACTTTTTATTGCGTAATTCTTCAAACAATTAAGTTTACAAAAATTAGGAATTTTTAATTAATAAAACAATGGCTTTTATAAGCTATTTTTATCCACGTTAAATTGTACATGTTAAAATGTGTCTCGTGTAAAACTGGTTATAAACTAGGGTGACGCAGGATGGCAGGGTTACCACATAACTAATTGAACTTTTAGTGTTTCAAAGGACACGACGTGTGTAACTCGATATCATTTAAATTATTTATTTAGCCTTTCAGATACAATAATAAAAGTATATAATGTAAAAAACGTGCACTACCTCCTTAAATACACTGAGGTGTATGCTAAAGGAAATAGATTACTAATATGAGGATATGAATTGTAGTCAGTTGTAGAGAAAAAATGTATTTTTTTGACGATTACATATGTTATTTGAATGTAAATGGTCAGATACTATGTGTTCTCGATTTTATTTTATGGAATGGAGGCATGGACAATTAACAAATAAATGATAAGATGACCTGAAGCATTTGAGATGTGGATCTACAGAAGAATATTTAAAATTGAATGGATGGTTTGAGTTACTGTGACGAATCTATGGATGAGTGTATGGGCGCAAGAAGGCTGAATGACACACGTGCGAAAGGGATAAAAGATCGCCCGGCTGTCGGGCGCGGTCTCTCGCATCTGAGCCGTTGCTCGAAACGCATTTCTTGTATTTGACTCATAACTGTATAGCTTTGTATAATTGTTATTACGCTATTGTTATTACGCTATTGTTATTACGTGCTACTCAATTCCGCACACAATATAGACAACTTCAAGCAGTTATCCGAAGATATCACACGTAGTAGTTACGAATGAAGATGTTATGATTCAGGTGATTAAAAAATAATAAGTATATAAAATGATGAAAATCCGAAAACATCAATATCTCGGACATGTAATGAGACATTCGGAGAAGTACGAGATCTTGCACCTCATATTGCAGGGAAATATTGCTGGAAGTTGGGGCCCCGGAAGAAGGAGAACATCATGGCTGAAAAATCTTAGGCAATGGTTTGACCAGTCCACTGTAGAGCTTTTTCGGGCCATAGTAAACAAAGTGATTCTTTCCAAAGTCCGTTGAACGAATAGAGCACAAGAAGAAGAATAAGGATGAATATGTAGGTTATATGTGTGAATGCTGAATGTCCCTTATTTTTCACCTGGCGTTCACGTGTTCGTTTGATAATGATTGCGGAGATACATTGTGCGTGGCCAGAGTAGATTGAAGAAGAGGAACTACTTACGATTGACAGAAGTTTCTTGTTGATTGAGCACAGTTACAATTTATAAATATACAACGAAAAGTCTACACAGAGGAGCGTTTGCTAGAGATCTTGACTGGAAGTTAGCAGTGCCAGTGAGAGGAGTGCCGCTCAAGAGTCGGCCTCTCGGATGGCTCCTGAGGTGAAATACCTCCACAATAAAAATTAATCACTGTCAGTTATTCATTCATTATTAGTCATTCTATCCACTGTTGGATGAAGGCCTCCCCAAGTATCTCCCAGAGTATCTTGAATACCACTGGATGAAAGTATTCGTTCATCGATTGACTGTTCTCCGAGCGATGTGTTATGCTATTTAATTTTCTTGGTGTATTCAATAGTAAGTTGATTCTTGTTGAAGATTTCAGTGGAAAGATTTATGTTTGGAAGAATATTGTATCAAGGACTTTTTTCAAACGCAAAGAAGGACAAGGAGAGAATGCTGAAATAAAGGACAGTTGGCAACCTTAGTCAATATCTAAACGATGAGTCAGATGTTACAATGGCTCCTACTGTGGTGTAACGACTCATAAGATTTTTTTCAGTAGCAACTGCGGAATCGGTAACGGACTATGCATCCAAAATGTCAGTAGTCAGCGGTTGAATATCTACGATTAATATCAACGTGCTCCATTTATATGGATATTTTATTATGTGGATTGCTAATCATTTCATCCCATGGGATCGCAATAAATACCCGATTCCTATTCAATTCATTTCTCTTTGTTTACGGAAAGTACACCTAAAAAATTATAAATTATGAAGGTATAGAATTAAAATTATATTAATAAAAAAATAAAATTGTATGAAAAACCATCTGAAAACAGACGTACTTACAATTCGGTGGAACTTGAAGATAAGTAGGCACTTGGAAAACTCGCTTAACTTTGTACAGAAGAGAGCGATTCGTCTTGTTGACAACCCCCCTATAAGATTAAAAGCACAGACGAAATATGTGTACGCTGTCATTTCTACCGACATTTTAATGTAAGGTGCGCTAGAGAACTTACTAAGAATTGGTTTGCTATTTTTTATGTGTCTCTAAATGTGAGATTCCTTCTTAACTCTACCACATATACGTCGGTCCCTTGTGAACAGTGTAGTACTAAATAAAAAAGTACCAAGGTGGTATCTGGTTTTAAATCTCCACCCCCTTTTTTAAATTTATATTTGAAAAAATCCTAATAAGTTAGTTATATGTTTATAAAAATTAAAATAGTTTAGGTGAATATGTTAAGGGTTAAAAAGCTAACGATAAATTAACTTTTGTAAACGTAAAAACCATGCATATGTCAAAAAAAATCAAACTATAACATCTATATTTAGGAATGACTATTTATATAAGTTCAGTACACACACTTCACCTGCCTCCAAGCTCACGTGGTTAATATTTGAAAGAAATTTCCTCGTAATGACTTTCACGTTTGGTGAAATGCTCCGGTTCCATATATATATTTTTGCATTTTCGTAATATCCGTTTGCTGCACGATATTTGATGTACAAAATTTTATGCAGAATATTTTCTATCAACATATTTTTAAATGTACTTGAAAAGTAAGTTACATGTCAAAATAAATGCCAGGACGGTGATCTGGACAGCCTTGGTTCCACTACACCATTGCTTATAATTGAGGAACGTGATCTCTATAAGAAGTGCCTGTTGCCTTTTCCATTTCTACTTCAATTTGAGGTGGATCTTTCTCATCCTCGGCGTTCTAGGATGTGGGTCACCACAACACGTTTCTCAAAGCAATCTTCTCTTATTGTAATATGCCCAAAAAATTTAGTGATTCATCTTAGGTTGATTCTGTTCTTCTGAGTCTGGTAGATTCATGCGTTTCGCTATCCAGGATATGCGCAACATGTGTCTTCCGATATAAAGGGTTTCCAGCGGAAAATTTTCAAGTATAATATTAAATAAAATAAAAAAAACTACAATGTTATTCTCATATTTTATTTATACAAAATGGAGTTAAAAGAAGCTAATTTAAAGTTTTATAAATAATATTTTGTAAATGCCGTCCATTTTTCTCAAGATACTCTTGCAATCGGATCCTTAAATTTGCGAACACGCGAGAGCAAAGCGTTGGTTCAATGGAAGCAGGTTCACGGCGGATATTTTATTTTAGGGCCTGAATTGTTCAAAGATTATCACTGTAAACTCTTCACTTAAAAAAATCCCTGTAAAAAAATCACACGATGTAAGGTCTGGTTAACGAGTTGCTCAAGTATTATTCCAAGTTGTATTCATACTTAATCATTAATTTATTGGGAAAAATTCCCCTCAGCTTCTCCATTGAAATTCTACCTGTGTGTGGAGTGGCCCCGTCTTACTGAAATTGTGTTCTGTTGTTGAACCCGGGAAACAACTCCAGTTGAAGTATCAAAAACTCGTCGATCATTCGGTAATACACGTCAGCAGTGACTATATCTCGCTGGTTAAAAAAAAAGGGCCAATTATCCCTCAAGCAGAAATTGCACACCACAACCTCGTTTTTAGACAATGCAAACATTTTTGATGGCGTTCCCTTGGGTTGTCGGGGCATCAGTCTCTCGTGTTATGTTTATTAACATAGTCATTGATATAAAAATGTGCTTCGTCAGTAAACAATATGTTTCCAAGCTTTCGTGTTGTTCCAAAACGTTCGAGCATTGTTCTCGCTAAGAAACTGCACGATTTGTAGTTTATATGGGTGAAACAGTAGTTTCTTTTTCAAAATAACGTGTACTGTTGATTTTTTTTATTCCAATACGGGCTGCAATCGTCCTTATCGATTTACGTAGATTGCTCATAATTTGAGACACATGTTTTGGCGTCGCTTTGACGTTGATAATCCCGGAGGAGTTTCGTTAACCATTGTCTCTTCTTGTGTGAACTTTTGAAACCAAAGCCAGATAAGTTGCGTGACAGACATTTCGACTGGAAAATCATAAAATCATGCGCGTCGAACGATATCTCTCCCACTTACCTCACCCTGATGGTTTACGAGCAATTACAATTTTATCTTGAAATATTTCGCTGGACACACTATACCATGGTCTTTCCATATTTTGTCAAGTTCGGACATTGAATATTCCCCATACCTACGTGTCGTTTGATTTCTAGCTCGTAGTCAGTAATAATGAATCCGACATAATAGAAGTCTGACAATTTCAAGGATTAAAAAGAAATCTGTTCGTGAAAGCTGAATATGTCGATTAACGACCATGAGGTTTGTTATTTCTTTGTTTATTTCAAGACCCAATTTTCTACATTTTTTATAGTATTGATATGTATGATCAGTGTTGGTATGACTTTATCAGTATTGGTATGACTTTATCAGTATTGATATGACTTTACAGTATTGGTATAACCGAAAAGTTATTTATAATTTTGATGTAACGATGTCTTCTACATATTGCTCTCAAAATTATTATCTTTTATGTAATGGTTATCTTTAAAACTTGATTTCATGCAGTTTTCGTTTCTATTATGAAC
Source organism: Eubasilissa regina (assembly GCA_022840565.1). Lineage (NCBI taxonomy): Eukaryota > Metazoa > Arthropoda > Insecta > Trichoptera > Phryganeidae > Eubasilissa > Eubasilissa regina. The sequence continues at coordinate 17,928,784 of JAINEB010000007.1, forward strand.
AAAATATATTTTAATTTTTAAATAAAAATCACTTTAAGACGAAGACTGCCTATGTCCATTAAATAATTAGAAGAAAGTGTAAAATGATACAGATAAATATTAATATAAGATTATTAAGGAGAACATCTTCTTATTGTGAAGTTGTAATTATTCAGAACATAGGTCTGTGATATTTTAAATACTAATTAAATGTATTAATTAGTAAGATATACATATAAAATCAGCTTTATCGGAAAATATTGCTGTTGCTACCGGGATTCGAACGTGGATCTTCTACTCTGAAAGTTATCTTCGGATTGGAAGAGTTCCAGGTTCGAATCCCAATAGCAACAACAATATTTTTCGATAAAATTGATTTTATACGTATATCTTTCTAATTAATACATTTACTTACTTACCATCACGCCGTTTCCCCGTGGGGGTAGGCAGAGAGGATAGAGCGCCACACTCTTCTGTCCTGACACACAATTCTCGCCTCATTCACATTCATACATCTTCTCATACAAGCTCGCCAATTGTTGAGGCAGAAACAGAAACAGAACCATCCTCCATTATATGGTTTACCTGGTCGTGCCAAGACTTCCGCGGACTTCCTCTATTTCTGGTGCCATCAACACTTGCGTCATATATCTTTCTTACCATTCTCCCCTCATTCATCCGTTCCATATAACCGAACCACCTAAGTGATCCTTTTTTAATCTTACTCACTATACTAACATCAGCTTTACATTCTTTCCTTATTTCTTCATTTCTTACTCTGTCATAAATAGATTTGCCACAAATACGTCTAAGTGATCTCATTTCCACTGCATTCAGTCTACTTTCGTTCCTTTTCTGGCAGCTCCAGGCCTCACTTCCATACATCAGTGTCGGTACCAGGATTCCATTGCGCACCGCTAGTGTTGCCTAATACATTTAATTTGTATTAATGTAAGAACCACTTACTGCTATGAGCCAATGTTTAGCCTACATTAAAAAAACAATTTCGTCCCTTATTTAATTATACTCGTATTAATACTGGAACTGGTGCCTCTATTAAGTTAGATCGCAGTATTTTGTAAATGGTTTCCATAAAGAAACCTAGGCGGACATTTCAGCACGGAAATACGTGCCATTGTTAAGGCGTTGCTATAAAAAGTTAAGGTACAACCGTAATTTTTCGCTGAAAATATAAATCTACCACAATGCGCTCGAAAAAACCTTCCATGTATATAGGTGTATATGAAATAAAATGTACGAGAATGTGTATCTTTTTCCTATACGTATCAAATTTTGCATAGTTATGTACTATTTAAAACCCTACACAAAATATACGCACCGTAATCCGTTCTCCTGATATAAATGTGTATTATATTGAACGCTGATCAAAATTTTGCTTTGTTGCACTCCAGGAAAATATAATCATCTCCCTTCATTCATTCAAATATCTTACTTTCTCTATTTGGATAACGTCGGACTGGTACACTTAATATAATAAATATAAGAATTAGGTGAAGCTCCCAAATTAAATCTTCGCTATCTCCATATCATGGTACACCCTCTGCAGCATCCTGGCATTCATCTTCATCAAAATTGATTTAATAATAAATTTTTAATTTATTGAATTCAACATTTATTTATAATCAGAAACTGATTTAATTTTCTGTTGTGTAATAAAACATGTTGCTATTATAACGAGATAACGTCCCTTTAAAACATGTCGTAATACTATTAAATATAATACACTCAAAACTAATAATTCTGTAAACATTAAAAAATTCATTTCCCTAAAGTGCCGTCAAAGAGTTGAAGCAATGAACTTATAAAGCAGGCTTGACAAACATAAATATTACACATACTTCCCCATACATCCCTTGTCAGCATCACAATTTTTCCCTGTCTTTGGGGAGATGGCGGGCAGGCGGGTAAAGCGAGGTTACGATAAGGAAAAGGCGACGGAATTACGATTCACTGGAAGTCGTGGGCGCATGGCAACATTTCTCAATTTTCCCCAAGGTTTTAGATGGGTATTTTTTTATTCTTGCAAAGGTTATATTCTTAGAAATAAGCATTAAGAGAATAAGAAGAGATATTGTTTTAGACCGATCACATTGATTGAAATCTTGGATTTCGTTGACATAGCGATTCTTATTTTTTGCTATGTACAGAATTTGCTGAAGAAAGAAAAAATATAGTGGCTAAATACAGTTCTAATGCCAACACTATTATAAAGAAGTGAAGCTTGAGCCAGGTAAAATACGAATTCATTTACAATATAGACATCAAGTAGTATTTATAGCAAGTCCATTTGTTAGATCTTTATGATTCATGGATCGTTCTGTTTGTCATCTCGCGCGCACGTTAACGCGTAGATATCAGAGTTCCTGTCTATTACCTATCCACTACTCCCTCCACCTCAATCCAGAACACGATATTTATCTGTGGTATTATCTATGGTTTAGACCAGTTGAATGATGAAGTTTGAACTGACAATTAGCGTTTACCAGTGGTACGATAGGCTGTGAAAACTGCGTAAATTATCTTCCTGCTGTATGGGAATGATAAATTGACGGAAAGTGTACTGTGTGTGTTCGGTTTCTCATTACTGTGCATACCGTTAGTAGATATTGCTATAGTGTTTGTTGTGTCACACTTCGCGCCATCAACGAATTGTGAATTAAATAATACTTCACGCTATCAATGAAGTGTGGTGTCCTGGATCTAGAAAACTTGTGGCTCCAGTAAAAAAAAATCAAGATACCTAAAGGAGCATTTATCCGGTGGGTCGTGTTTCTTCCTGGTTCTGGTTGATCCTTCAGCTCCCCTGTTTCCTATCCTTGTCTCTCTCTCAAATTCTTTCTACCCTTCCTACATTCCTTATTTTCCCATCCTCTTGTTCACGAAAGAGTGAAGATTGAAGAAATCAGGAATAAACAAAAAGCTGACAATAGCCCAGTTAACGTTTAGTAATGTTAAATGAATAAGTAAAGAAAGGATGCTAAGGAAATATAAAATATTCGCGAAACTTTCGGCATTACTTTATCCACATATGAGGATGAGAGTAGTGATAAGATAATGCATGTGATGAAATATGAATGTGAACTAAGTGAAGGTTGTACGTCAAGATAGAAGATTTCTCCTTAGGGAAACTGTTAAGCTAACTCACTGCTCAGAAATTTTGGCATATGATATTTTATTGTTGGTATCTATATTCTTAACTAAACTATCATAACGTGTAAAACTTTACCATGCCCTAAATTGTTAATCGGAGATAATTAATAACACAAATATAAAGATTCCAACGTATTTCATATTATAGTTTAATACTCGAACTTACTTTATTGAAGAAGTTCAATGACGAGTTTTTATTTTTATCAAATAACAGTCGTTGCTGATTTTTTAATACACGTCGGTAATTTTTTTTAACTAAACTATAATTATAGATAATCAATTAAATAAATCAATTAAAGCGTAAATAAATAAAGACACACACTAAAGATTTCATTATAATTCTTCTATTCACTTTTGTTTTAATAAAATTATTACACAAATACAGTAAGTTGACGATAAATTTTCCAATTTATATGTTGTTCTTTCAAATTGATACATCTGTCGTTCCCATTATTTGAAAGCCATGTTCATTATATTTACGGAATATCAAACAACTTTGAGTAATCCGATAGGAGACGCCACAATTAATTGATAATACATTAAAAAAAATATATAAGTTCTATTAATGTTTCCAAAAAATTGTCGTTAATTTACTGAGTTGGTAACATAATTGGTCAATAGATTTCCCTGTATAGCTAGAGATCCAGAGTAATCCCGGTAGCAAAAAAATATTTTTTCGATAAATTGATTTAATATGTACACTTTTCTAATTAATAATACATAAAATTTGTATTATTCATAATATTAAAGCATATTGATTCAAACATTGCTAATTAAATAAATGGTTTAATAATCGTAACTATAAATAAAACATTGGTCTGCAATTAGCAGAAATTAATTATACCGTAAGTTTAAGACTCTCCAGTGCCTATTTATTTCTCACGTTTTACGTGAATGTAGAGGTTTATAGGCCTGTATTATGAAAATTCTTGAATAAGGTTAAGAGGTTTCATTTAAAACAGCCTCAAACTAAAATAATATGCATATAATTAATTTTTCCAAGATATAACTATTACATCAGCCTATGAGATGAAGAAGTGGGCTGTTTTACGGGTTTACATATCACTCTCTAGTTAGAAATAAACAAGTTTATCCAAAGTTATTCTTGGATTGAATTAAATGATCCGTTCCGTTAAAAGAAAGCGGAAAAATCGTAACTACATTTTTTTAGAAAAAGTAATCAAAGCATATGATGGAATTCCGAGATTCTAAAAGTTGATAAATAATAGATTTTTAAAAGTCTCAATAGTTTTGTGAATCATGGTACCATGATAAAATATACAAATGTCATTTGTAAAGAAATAAAATGGAAAATTCTAGCAGCATACAATTGATTTTTTGATAAACAAAACCTGAATCAAAACAAAACCGGTCAAGGATTCGATTTCGCTGCACAAAAATCATAAATTACGAAACGTTGACCCGGCCTGTATTGAATGAAGTACAGAATGTTGAACTGTTAAAAAGATTGAAGAGCGCGTACTCTACGTCTTCGGGCCAATACAAGAGGGCGATAATTGGCGTTCAGGATGAAAAAAAGGTTTCAAAGTTAAAGGAATGTAGAGATGTATTTTGTGACACAAATAAACAGAATAATAATAACAGACCAAATGATAGTAGATCTATCGGTTGCTGGACAATACGTATCACCGAGGATGCCATGCGCCTTATGCCGATGACTGAAGGACACTGGTTCTAGATAACAGATGGATATCAGACTTATGTTCTGAATAATTACAACTTCACAATAAGAATGTGTTTTCCTTAATAATATATGTTGTATCAACGTGTACAAAATTTAATAAAAATGAATTGATAATTCTGGCGTCTGCAAATCGGTTTACTCAAAGGTATTTGATATTCCGTAAATATAATGAACATGGCTTTCAAATAATGGGAACGACAGATGTATCAATTTGAAAGAACAACATATAAATTGGAAAATTTATCGTCAACTTACTGTATTTGTGTAATAATTTTATTAAAACAAAAGTGAATAGAAGAATTATAATGAAATCTTTAGTGTGTGTCTTTATTTATTTACGCTTTAATTGATTTATTTAATTGATTATCTATAATTATAGTTTAGTTAAAAAAAATTACCGACGTGTATTAAAAAATCAGCAACGACTGTTATTTGATAAAAATAAAAACTCGTCATTGAACTTCTTCAATAAAGTAAGTTCGAGTATTAAACTATAATATGAAATACGTTGGAATCTTTATATTTGTGTTATTAATTATCTCCGATTAACAATTTAGGGCATGGTAAAGTTTTACACGTTATGATAGTTTAGTTAAGAATATAGATACCAACAATAAAATATCATATGCCAAAATTTCTGAGCAGTGAGTTAGCTTAACAGTTTCCCTAAGGAGAAATCTTCTATCTTGACGTACAACCTTCACTTAGTTCACATTCATATTTCATCACATGCATTATCTTATCACTACTCTCATCCTCATATGTGGATAAAGTAATGCCGAAAGTTTTGCGAATATTCTATATTTCCTTAGCATTCTTTCTTTACTTATTCATTTAACATTACTAAACGTTAACTGGGCTATTGTCAGCTTTTTGTTTATTTCTGATTTGTTCAATCTTCACTCTTTCGTGAACAAGAGGATGGGAAAATAAGGAATGTAGGAAGGGTAGAAAGAATTTGAGAGAGAGACAGGAATAGGAAACAAGGGAGCTGAAGGATCAACCAGAACCAGGAAGAAACACGACCCACCTGATAAATGCTGCTTTAGGTATCTGGATTTTTTTTTACTGGAGCCACAAGTTTTCTAGATCCAGGACGCCACACTTCATTGATAGCGTGAAGTATTATTTAATTCACAATTCGTTGATGGCGTGAAGTGTGACACAACAAACACTATAGCAATATCTACTAACGGTATATTCGAATCCCGGTGACGCTAAAACAATATTTTTCGACAAAATTGATTTTATATGTATATATTTATAATTAATACATTAATTTAGTATTCAATTATTTTTTGATTCTACTTTGATTATTTTATTTGAAACGCGTTTCGCCTTGAGAGGGCATTAGCAATCTAACAATTTTAACTTAACAATTAGTGTTGAAACTGAATGATTACTTAGAATAATTAAAAACATTTAAAGTGTACGGAAATCATTAGAATTCCAATGAGTAATGTTGTTTCTTTTCATCTCATGTAAATAAATTGCATGGCTGTACCCCATTATAGTTATAAATACAAATTATTGAGTTAAAATTGTTAGATTGATAATGCCCTTGCAAGGCGAAGCGCGTTTCAAATAAATGAAACGAGTAGAATAAAAAAACAAGTGCGTGATTTGATTGACATATATGATTTAAAAACATTAATTAAATTCATACTATACACTCAATTATTGAATATTGTTATTTTTTTCATGACTAATTTCGGGAAGGGCAGACTTTACCATAATGTCTTTATCAGATCTAATGTGTTTATTATTATTCCTTTATATGATACTGAGAGGAGAAGTTTAAGTTGATTAAATAGTCATTGGTTTCATGTCGAAGTTGAAGAAATAGTAATTGGTTTCAATAATATGATTAGAGAATTCGGAGAAATTTTTGTTTTTTAGACAGCAGCGATCTCTCATGGTTTGGCCAATATATTTTTTATTACAATCTCCGCAAATTATTTCCTATATCCCGCTTTTTTCTGATGTGGCTTATTTTTGTTTTAGAATTATGAAGAATTATACCAATTTTATTGTTCTTATAATATGTTGATTTAATATACTTAAGCAGGGAAATATTGTGTAATTTTAGTAGAAATTGGACCCGTGTAAAAAAATTTTTGGCGGAAATTTTTTTGCGGTGTTTTGTTTGTTATAAATATTTTAAATTAAAATATTACACCACGAAGTAATTGCCAAATCAATTAATGGTACATAACTAGTATGATTATTTATGTTGAATGATCTCTCTCTATGAACACGAAATTTTTCTCTTTATGAGAGGTAGCACGTCACTTAAAAACTATTTATATTATAATGAACACTCTAAGGTAAAGCATTATTGTAGTAATTGTAACTGTAATAAATAATAAAAAAAAAGATAAATGAGAAATGGGAAAACGATTAATATATTACATTGAGAATGAATGAATAAGGAACATTTCCACGGAAACGTAGATTGATTTGACTTATTTCATTGTATATTTCATGTATGAAGGTTTCATCAATTTTTTTCTAACTCCATATTAAAATATAACAATGGTTTGTAATTTTAGTGAATCTGGGGAGAACCAATTTCAAGAAAACATACACTAATTTTTTTTTGTAATATTCCTTAAAATTGTGAGATGTTATATTATCCTTAAAGCCTGCGGCATATTTTTGTACATCTATTTCTATGAATATATTCATATATTATAGATAGTAAAAAAATCTACTATGTTATGTCTAGAACTATAAAATATATGAGTATTTCTCTGACCGAATTTATGTAGCACCCGTTGGAAAACTGGCGTAACACCTTAACGGTACGGGAAAAAGGAAATTAATATTATGCTTATTGACAAATATTATGCTTATAAAAAAAAAAACGTATTTCAGGTACATCAAGAATAGTTATATATCATATCGGCGTACATTTACGAATTTTCTAGTTATATATCATATCGAGGTACATTCACAGGTTTCAATCGATACTCTTCGTAATCCATGATATAACAATATTACATTTGATTAAATTATAATCCCGAGTTTTTAGAAAATGTATGTGCAAACAGAAATACTGCTGTGAGGTATATCATATATTAATTGAATAATTTTGATTAATTTTAGCCGCCAGAATGAAGAAAAATTAATCGTTTTTTATCGTTGTAATTTTTTTAAATTTTGAGAATATTTGCTCCTTGTTTTCCTGTGGTTTCTAATTAAAAATGATTAAAACACCACAATTTCCGCGATTTTATTCTCCTTTTGAATTTTGTATTGAGATTCATCTCTTGTCAGTAAATTTGCTGCTATCTACGAACGCCTGTTAAAGGACTTTCCAACAATAACGGAAGTAAAGGGTTCATTAAAGCAATTGAATTTTATTTTAATATTAAATTATATTGACAAAATAAATAGATGATACATAAATCAACTAACACAGGTAAGAATCTTTTCATAACCGGCTTTTTGTGTGCGATAATTTAAAAAATTAAAAAATTATTGTACATAAAAGTTTTTAATAAAATGTATTATTAATTTAATATGCGTGAGTACTTCTGCTCCAAAATTCAAATTTACTGACATATATTATACATTAAGTATTATAGACTAAATCGTTAGAAAACTATTATGAATGTTGAGAACACTTAGTATTTTTAAACTCGGCTCAATCTTCGTATGCGATTAGCAATGCAAGCAAATTTGAATCTCATAATTATTTCCACATCACCAAAAGTGACGTAGAATTGCATTAAAATTAAAATTGAATTAAATCGATTAGGATAAAATTTAGAAATAGCAGAATATTTTTCGAAATATTTTAATATAAAAATCAATCAATGCTTGGGGTCGAGGGCGTCTTAGTGATTGATAGGATATACTTTAATATACATACAAAAACTAACATATCATTATGCCGTTTCTGTTTTATGTATATTTATATATGTAATCAAGAAGAATGAATCACTTCTAGCACTAGATTCTAGATTTTATTTGTGAGTGATTACGCACCTTTTGTTCCTTCGACTGGCATCCCTGGGATTACTTGTTAGTTGATATTGGTAATTTTATGTTGTCGCCTTTCGGAGATTGAAGGATCGCGGTCAAACGGCCAGCGGAGCGCAATTGTAATTAGTACACGTCCTAAATAATCGGGGGTGGGCATTTCGGTCGGTTAGAAATCTACCCAGAGAGAAGAAGAACAATAACATCGGACCAGCTACAACGGCAGAGAAACAGGACAGTTAATCAAAAGTTTAGTGGTAGTGTTAATTCTACATACATGACTATATTATCAATAGGAAACTCGATAACAACAGAAAGGCATTCACGAGAACAGTAGGTAAAGCGTGATTAAATTTTTTTTCTCCAAGTCCAGTATTAACGGAGCTTACCCTAAACTCAATTTAATTTAAACAAATTTTTAAAGTGCCGCCATTTTAAAACAAGATGACAGATGTCTACTAGTTTACTTTTTATCAACTGAAACCCGTTATAGTTTCCGTGTGTACGTGACGGACATAGTTTTTCTCTCTTTTTACCAATCTCAAGTTGATCTCTGTAAATCTCAAAACTTGTAGATTTATCTCATCGTGTCAGTATATTTATTCACTTTTCGCAGCTGTTTTGTTGTATCTAATGAGGTTATTATTGATTACTTGATTTTATAGTTATGTCATTATTAATTTTACAAATAACATATGTATATTTTAGATGATACGATAGGAACTACATACTCCGTTTGTTGTTCAAACGGTATTGCTCGCTTTTTGCTTAAGGTCGTACACTGAATATAGAGATACGCCTAAGGTCTCAATGTAATAAAATCCGCGATTCAACATTTTAGGGAACACTAGAGTTGAGTGTATGTCGCGTAAAGCATCAGGTTCTACATGAATATACAAAAATATACACAAGCAGTTTACAATTTACATCTAGTCAATCCTTGTGTTACACAATTTCTCGTTTGAGCTCAAATTTTTTGCCGAATAAAATTTGTTGGTTAAAATTTTTTATACAGTTTATTAAATGTATTTTAAATACCATTATTAAAAAAAATAGATATAACAAAATAAATAAACAAATAAAAATAGCTTCTTAAAACTCTTGAAATCCAAGTTTTCTTGTCAGAAGAACGAATTACCGTAAAAAATATGGAAGATTTTAATGGAAAATAATTCTAAAATAGAAGGAATACATACAGCATCAAAAATTCGATGTTAAATTACATGGTTAATATAGTGTAATCAGTAACTCATTCATTAAAAGAGCTGGATGGGGTTATGAAATAATGTTTTATGTGGATTGATGATTAAAGTTTGTGATGGCGTATGGAAAATGAATCAAAATGATATACTGTAGCGTGAGTTAATGAATTCCCCAATAACCACACATTCACTCGCACATTCGTTTGATTATGATCGCAGAGTATATATGGCCAAACTAGAGCAAGTTGGAGGAAAAACTACTTACAGGTGACACAAGTTTATTGAACATAGTTATAGTTTAGACATATACAATTTAAAGTCTACACAGATAGAAAGGCGTTCGCTGGAGATCTTAATTGGAATGCAGCAGCGAGAAATGTAACGCTCAGGAGTCGGCATTCCTTGGTTGCGGCGCATATTATTGGCACACATTGGCGCCGGTACCGGGCGTATATTATGGCAATTGAGAGCTCTAGATTTACGAACCGGTAAATGTGAGGTGCGTTCAGGGGTCGTCGGTGGTTATGATGACTATGGAGGCGATATACATCCACATAACCAAATACTTTATCCATGTATATATTTTTTCTACATATCTTTTTAAGTAGGTACAAAAGTCAACAATTTTTTTTATTATCATATTAATTATTTATAGACAAAACATTGCATTGATAAAGGCCAGTACAAAAATGTCAGCCTATTTCTATTTCAGCATCCACCTTGGCGAATTCAATCTCGCAGATAATTCAAGCATAACACTTTTCATTCCTCTTTGGACAACTTTTAATTATTATTTTTTTAAACTATTTTACCTACATTATAATTTATAATTTTTGCCAAACTACATATAATAGTTTTACGGCACTCTTAATACGCAACACAACATTATTTTAAATTTTTGTTTAAAATTTTTTATTTTTATTTGAATATTTTTAATGTATGCATTATTATTGCAATGTCTATGGAATGGATCGAGAACGGATGATAGGTGCACGCGCGTACGGGGCTTGTTTAAATATGACGGACCCCAAGAGAAGCGTCTCTTTTGCTTCAGGTCTTCAGACGTGGATATATCTAAGAACATATCGTAAACTGTACTAGTATGATCAGAATAAATACTATATTGTTACCAGATCTATCGCGTACTGTTCCCGATACCACTGCAGCTCATATTTTTCAAGAGGAAGATATGTAACTAATGGCGCAGCGGAATATAGTTAGCGCCATAAAACACAACAATTGATGTAATATAATTGATTGACTCATATTTTAATCACCGAAGAACCGCGTCATGTTATTTTAGTCATACAACTTATTTAACATGTTATGATTAAAAACCATAAAAATATAATTCAAGAAACATCATATTTTTGTTAAATAATTAAATTAAACGATGACCATGTTACTTTTCATCAAAGTGCCATTGCTCACATAATAATAAAAAAATATGTAGATAAATTAAACAAAACATGATTTCAAATCAGTTTAGAAAATCATATTCTTAATATAAATAGATACCTAACATGTTGACAGAGTTAACAATAATAAATGGTTCACGAGCGAGATAATTACACAGTACACAAAGTATACTGTAGGTGTAGAAAAGACGAATTGTCAATTTAAGCCCGGCCAGCAAACAACAATATATCGTCGTTTGGCTTTCTGGGGATTTAACAACCTGGTCTCCTTTTTTTTATTCTGATTTTAGGATGGAAGGAATGTCAAGGAAAAATTGAATACTCGCTAACAAAATAAAATATGGTAGCCTGGGAGGAGTACATGCATTTTTAAATACACCGTAATCACGAGGCGCATTTTTTAAGTAAGTACCGGATTTAAAAAATAAATAAATTATAACTTCTTGAAAACACTAGATCATACATACTCTCTTATCCCCATTCAACCTGTCAAAACAATTTTTTTGCTCTTTATCTACATTTTATCTTCAATAGTACATTATCAAGTGCTATCCGTTAAAAGATACGAGGCGCGTTTTTTAAGTAAGTGCCGGAATTTTTTTTAAAGAAACAATTTTACAACATTACTTTCTTCAGACGCTACATACTTTAAACTGCTTCTCAACATAGTCGCAACTATTATTAAGGCACTTGTCGCAACGGGATACCAATTTTCGTATACCTTCGTCATAGAACGACGGCGCCTAGGATGAAAACCATGTCTATACTCCGTTTTTGAGTCCATCATCATCATTTAAACGCCTGCTACCAAGGAATAGCTTCTGATGAAGGAAAATATGGAAATGACTTGGCTCCAAATCAGGACAAAATAAGACACGCTTGACGATGAATGTCAGATGGCTTCATTCAAGAATCGAATAAACGGACCGTATTTCACAGTCGGCGGGCTGATCTATTGTCTTGAATATTTATTGTCTCACTATGTGAATGTCTCTAACGTTGCATGTGGTGAACCAACAGATGGAAGAAACTATTACGCATGTGCAATATCGCAACTGCAACGGTACACCGGGTGTATTCGGCAACGGTATTTAAAAAATGTGCCGAGTATGTTGTCTCGAGTATGACATAACACAATAGAAAAAAATCTTATGATATTATATTTAATATTAGCCCAGAAATTACAGTAACCCCCATATGTATGTTGTCTTTAGTCAACATATAAAAATATGCTAATATCGACACGATTCTTGTTACCGACCGTTTTATAAGAAATCAAATTCTGGGAACACAGGTTAAAGTTTTTTAGCTTCTTCTTTTAACTTTTATTTAGCAAAGACACGAGCCACTTTATTTATCCAGAGAATATTATCTGTCGTCAGGTGGCGTCACAGCTGTGTATAGTTTGGTATTATAGATTCCGTATTCTAATTCCCGGGTCTCGAGAGTTAAAATTTTTAAAGTCCCGGAAATTCCCGAGAATCGAGACAATAAATTTTATTTAATGAAGAAGAAAATATTAAATATTCACATGTATGATATACAGTAGTTATTAGGGATATTATCCATATAAAAATAAATAAAAATTGAATGATAAAATAATTATCAGTAGCTTTTGTAAATGAAATTAAGCTTACATTTATAAATTGATTACAATAAGTAAATGCATCTATACAAATTATAAAACACGAAGAATTTTAATAATTTGAATAAAAATAAAACAATTGATAAAGAAACACATCGGAAAATAATAACATTTATATTTAGTCAAAATCAATGACAAGCTGAAGTCACCTAATAATCTGTTTCAAATAATTTCATCCCATCTAATTTACGTTTCGTGAAAAGATGACATGATTTCATATTAATTATATACTTCACATTGTACAAAGAAACAAAATCCCCTATTTGAACAAACCGTCGAACCATTCCCTTCAGAATCATTAAAACTGACCACATAAGAATTAATACACGTGCACCGTTCGCCGCTGGGCCTAGGTTTATAAATGGTCCTGGGTAAGCGGCGGGTTCACTCACCCTCAATGGTTTTAAAAAAAAAAGCTCGCCGTTTGTTGAGGCTTCTAATAGAACCATCCTCTAGTATCTGGTTTATCTGGTCGTGCCAAATCTTCCGCGGACGTCCTCTATTTCTGGTGCCATCAACACTTGCGTCATATATCTTTCTTACCATTCTCTCCTCATTCGTCCGTTCCATATGACCGAAACACCTAAGTGATCCTTTTTTAATCTTACTCACTATACTAACATCAGTTTTACATTCTTTCTGTGGACGTCCTCTATTTCTGGTACCATCAATACTCGCGTCATATTCTTACCGTTCTTTCCTCAGTCATCCGTTCCATATACCAAACCGCCTGAGTGATCTTTTCTTAATCTTACTCGTTATACTAACATCAGCTTTACATTTTCATGTATTATTCGCCATTAATACTAAAAAACCATGGAATTCATGGGAAATTATTTCCGTGTTGTCTCAATACAGAATCCTTATCTGGAATCGCCGAAATAGTGAATTATGTATTTAAATTATTTTTTGAATACATGTATTTGGAGCACTTTATAATTTCAACATTAAAACATAAGTTTATATAGTTCCGATACCAATAAACATACATTAAAGTGATTCCTGGAATTGCCAAATGAAAAATGAAAGTAGACAAAACCGAAGTATACTTAATTAACGATGTTATATTTTGCTTAAATTTTAATCTACTCGTGATTGTGACATGAACGTAATATTTATAATCTGTTGATGTTGTAAAATTGATGCCGATAAATATAGGGATTACATCATACCACCTTAATCAATTTTTAAATTAAAAAAAAAATTCAGTGCGCACGCGGAATATGTGTCACGTCAATACTTTTACATTTTCAAACCAAGCTATTCGCTGTGGAATGGATATATGAGAAAATGATAGTTTAAAAGATATATGACGCAAGAGTTGATGGCACCAGAAATAGAGCATGTCCGCGAAAGATATAATACGATCATATAAACCAGATACTGCAAGATGGTCCTATCAGAAGCCTCAAAATTAGACGAGATGGTATGAGAAAATGTATTGAATTTGGATGAGGCGAGTTTTGTGTGTCGGGACAGAAGTGTGTGGCGCTCTATCCTCTCTGCTTACCCCTGCGGGGAAACGGCATGAAAGTAAATTAGTTAAATACTAATTAAATGTATTAATTATAAAGATATACATATATAATCGTATTTTATCGAAAAATATTGTTGTTGCGTTAGATATTTCGAATCCCGGTAGTAACAACAATATTTTTAGATAAAATTGATTTTATATGTATATCTTTACAAGGAATGCATTTAATCAGTATTTAAAATATCACATACCTATGTTCTGAATAATTACAACTTCACAATAAGAATGTGTTGTCCTTAATAATAGTAAATTAGTTAGTTAGTAGAAAATAGGACTAACATGATGGTTTCTTGAAACGAGGCTCGAAATTCCAACCTATTACTAATATTGTAACCACTAGATCACAAATATAAAATTTTACGAAAATAAGTGTTTTTTTATTAGTAAAAAGTAACAGCAGGAAGGAATAAGGACATTTAATTACTTTTTAATCAATATGGACCTTGTTGCCTAAATTGCTAGGAACGGTGGAGAAATATATTGGACCACCCTTAATGCTATTAAAAAGTAAAATCCTTGGAGTTCTTAAATGTTAACAAAAAGTTTTTTTTTATTCCCTCGTTAAAAGCGCCAGGAACAACCATTGTTGAAAAAATATTTTAGTTTATCATTGTTGTGAAGTTTTTCAGAAATAACCCCTAAAATGGTTATTCTGTGTGTTTTTACGTTCACCGTTACTCAAATTCTTTTCAACATACGAAACTCCAGACAATGAACACCGTTAGTTTCATAACTGTGTGAATATTGTGCGGAGGTGTGTGGGCGCGTGGGCGCGTGCGTCTATATACTAGCGCGCGTGTGTGCGTCTGCGCGCGTCGGCGGGCGCCTTTCAGTAATGTTGTATCCAAATGTTTTTATTCAACATTTCAAGTGTGTTATTATGGCCGGCCCTTAGAAAGGTTACAAGGTTAAATGAAAGCGTAGTCGCTCGGGGAAGATTGTGTAATAGATGGCGTATTGTACAGCTGGCCATAATTCGCACCATCCAGGTAAATTACGTTTTTATTAATAAAAATACAATTATATAAATAATAAGAAAAACATTTTGTTTTAACCACTATATATATTGATTTATCGACATGTTTCAAGACAAGCGGTACCTTCATTAGGATACAAATTGTATGTTAAAATAAAAAAATACAAGCATAGACAATAAACAAAACTTTAAATATAAGTGATTAGTAACTAATTAGAAACTACTGCGAAAACAAATTTAAAAAGTAATTATTATTGAATTTTGTTATTTATAATGTTTAATTTATTATTAACACCTTTCCTTATCTCTTACTTACTTACCATTATATCGTTTCGAAGGCCATCGTAGGCAGAAAGGATAGAGCGCTACTCTCTTCTGTCCTGATACACAATTCTCGCCTCATCCACATTCATACATCTTCTCATACAAGCTCGACGATTATTGAGACTTCTAACATGACCATCCTCCAGTATTTGGTTTATCTTATTGTGCCAAGTCTTCCGCGGAAGTCTTTTACTTCTGCTGCTATCAACACTTACGTTGTATATCTTTCTTACCATTCTTTCCTCATTCATCTGTTTCATATGACCAAATCGCCTACGTGATCCTTTACATTCCTTTACATTAAGATCAAGTTTATATTCTTTCCTTATTTCTTCATTTTTTACTCTGTCATAAATGAATCTGCCACATATACGCCTAAATGATCTCATTTCTACTGCATTCAGTCTACTTTCGTTTCTCTTCTGCCAGATCCAAGCCTCACTTCCATATATTATTGTCGGTACCAGGAATCCACTGTGAACAGCTAGTCTTGCTTCAGTTAACAAGTTCTCATTAGCTATAATTCCATTCAAAGCGCCGTTCACTTTATTCCTTGCAGTCTCCCTTCCCTGTCTTTCCGTTTCTATCGAACGTACTTCATAAGTACACATCTACTTGTTCAAAATATTCTTCTAAAATTTCTCATTTATTTCATTGTAAACCCATTGTATTTATATATAAAATTTTTAAACTTTTATTTACGTCAAAAGAATTGTTCATTTCCAAAAGATAATTGACAAATATTTATATAATATCTTGCCATAAAGTAATTTTTTAAATATTGAAGAAGTGAAAAAATGTAAAAAAATTATAACACCCTTGGAGTAGGTACTTGCGAATCTTGTATATTTTGTTATTTATATTAATTAGCTCACTTAGTAGAATTAATGGCCGGCAGTTTAAATCTTAATGTCATCTTCGTCATCATTATCAGCTGTTTCCTATCCAACGATGGACGAAGGTCTCTCCAAGTCTTTCACACTTTTCTATGCATTTTTTGCACAAACTTTGATAATTGAGGCAGACTGTCAGCCTCCTAATCTAACAATTGTATTTCTCTGGAGCGATATGGCCTGCTCATGGACATTTTATTTTCTTGGCATATTCAATTTCACCAACTACTTTAACGTGCTCTATTAAATCTTAATATTAATTATTATCAAATACAGTTATGACTAGATTTTTATTTTTATTTTTAAAGTTTTAGACTATTAATTTCATAACTATTAGAAAATAATATATATATATATATATATATATATATATATAGATTTTCATCATCAACATTAAAATAATAAACTATATTTAAAAATACTTTTAAATGAAAATATATAAAATACTCTAAAAATGTATTTTTGTTATGACAAGTGCATTATTTGATTCTTCTGCGTTCATTTTTTTGCTATTCAAACTTTACATAGTCATTCTTTGCTTAGTATTTGACATGTCATTTAATAGGATATGGATAGCTAAAATCCTGATAAGCCAATAAGGTTAATATAACAATAACATCCGTAATAGTAAAATAATATCGTTGTGTAATAAAATATTTAGTTATATTAAGTAAGGTTCGAATAGTTTGTGTACTACACCTATAAGTACATGTAATGGAGTTTTATACAACGCATAATCGATTATAAACGATATTTATTTATAGCGCTATATTTTGTATTTTTGGGCAGTTGGGATTATGATTAGAATTTAACATAATTAGTGCATTTTATCTTATGTACTTAGGTACGTAGTAGAGCTACTTAAATGAAATTAAAGTGGATTCAATAGATATCGAATATAAAAATATATAGAATATAAGTTTTAATTTTGGTATGGTAAAGGATAAGAAAAGGTCCAGATTTGAATTTCGGTAGCAACTAAATATTTTAGCGATAAATAGATTTTTTCTGTATATTTTTCATATTGATTCATTTAATTTGTATCAAATAATAAATACAAGTTATTGTATTTTTCTCTATATAAATTAAAGTATGATATAATGTTTGCAAATTATGGCCAGCTTAATAATAGATGTTACAAATACACAAAGAAAAAATAGATTAATAGAATAATCCACGGCAGAATAATTAATCAGTAGGTACTCGAATGTTACCCTCGTGTCAAGAGAATATTATAGGATTATGAACAAGCATGTGTGAACTGTGTAGATGTATGTATCCGGAGGCTTCAATAGGCGCTAGCTCAAGGGCGGGCCCAAGTAGGATGGTTTTGATTGATTGAAGATCAATATAAAGATTATCTCTAACACGGGATGTGAACTCACCCCTCCAGGACGCTATCGGCTATTTCTGGACTAACTATTCTATCGGAAAATAGTTGTGGAAGTGGTACACACACACACACACACACACATAATAAACTGTAATGATTGTGAGTTTTGGTGTGAGTGAATATTGTCTTGAATAGGGGAAGCTTAACAGAAAATTCAATCAAGAAATAATGAAAGTGCATATTTCTAACAAAAAAGCATATTCACTTTTTGATGGATTTGAGATATTAACATTAACTCGAATTAATTCAAATTTAGTACAAAAATTAACTCAAATTTATTTGGATGGAAACTGTAACAAATAAACATTTTCAATGCAGTTATTGGATTTGTAACGTATATTTCAATACTTTTAAAATTATTCTAAAAAATATACGTCAAATGATAGTAAAAATAGTGATATCAAAATATTGAACAATTATTTAAAAAAAAAATATATTATTTTAAAATACAAATTCTAAATTATGTAATGTAATAGAATAGAATAGAATAAATTATGTAATGTTATAATCAACTATTAAAAAATGGATAATATATATATTTTTAACACATTTTTGTTGTGAAGTTGCAATTTCAGAACATAACTTTGTGATATTTTTAATAAAATAAATTATTCCATTAGAAAGATAAACAGAAAAAATCTATCGTATAAAATTATATTTATTGCCACCGGAGTATGAATCCAGAACTTTTTCTACCTGGGTAAACGCGTTAGCATTTCGTTATGTTTTCGAGAAATTTGGAACATAAATTCTGTGGCCTTTATAAATGTAGTTCCACTTTTAGTATAGGAGACGCCAGAATTAAATCAATCCACTTTATTAAATTTGAATAATCTTTGATACAATTTATATAATTTTTTGAAACACATTTTTATTATGGAGTTGCAATTTCAGAACACAGTTCTGTGATATTTTATTATAATCAAATATTTTTTCGATAAAAACTTTTCTGTATATCTTTCAATTTTGTTTGATTATTAAAGCATAGTGCTGATTTTTTAAAAATTAAAATTTTTCAACACTTTCAAAAATTTAGAACATGAAAAACATAAATACAAAAAATGTAAATAAAAATAAAATTTTACGTACAAACACAGACAGAAAATTTATCTATCTTTTGATGTGTTTTTTTTGATATTTCGTTTTATTGTTAATTTAGTTTATTTAGTAAAATTAACCGATATGAAAAAAAATAACATATCGTTTGAATTAATTTTGTGGTATGAAAAAATAATTAAAATATGAAAAAAATTACACCCATAAATAATTAATTTTAGCCAAATCGCAGACATATCAGCAATTTGGTCTGAAGAAAAAAAAATTTCCCACATTCTTAAGCACTAAACTGTAAATATTTCTGGTAAATAAAAATAAAATAATTTTATGTATTGCCTGTACTGCTTTGTATTAAACTTGATTAATTTATCGAATTGATAAAAAAATTGCAAGCATTTTTTGATGACGATATAATTTTTCTACAATTCGAGTAAATTTTAATTGTAATCATTACAGTAATAATTTGAATAAATTATGAAGATTATTTAATCAATTCAAAAAACATGTAAGTAAATATTATTGTATGTTATCAATAAAAACATTTATATTATTAAATAATAGTTTATTTATTTAGTCAGAAATAATAATAATAAGACCGCGATAAAAAGTGGCCTTGGATTTGATTTGGATGAAAAAAAATTTTTTTTTTCTGATGGAAAAATATGATTTCTATCAAGTCATTATAAGTTAAAACCGACTTGAAAACTAAAACGAAAATAGTCAGCCATATTTCCAGTTTAAAAAAAATAATATTAATCGCATAAGGACACAAGTCAACACCATGAAATAGCATACAAATTGAAGTGGAAAATATCAAATCAAAATAAAGATTACGAATCATCAATTTATACAAGAACATGTCACATAGTATTCTAATTAGTAGCTACTTCTGTTTCACTTGTGTGTAATTCTGTATTAAAACATAAACTAAACTGAAAAATAATCTTTAATACAAATCAATCAATCAATTAGAAAGATAAAACCAATTTATCGAAAAAAATATTTTGGTTGCCGCCTATCAGGCTATACTCAAAAATATTTAAGATTCTCCGTTATATAAAGTGGATTGCTTATAAATGGAATAATATATGTATTAATTTGAAAACAGAACTGTAACACATAGGTTCGAAAATTTGTCGTTAAATTACTAGATTGCATAGTGTAATGGTCAGCTCGTTTCCCCGGGTAGGTAATGTTCCCGGTTCGAATCCCGGTGGCAACCAAAATATTTTATCGATAAATTGATTTTATTTTCGTAATTGACACATTAAATTTTTATTAGAATACCATAGAACTATGTTCACAATAATAATGTCTCTTCCTTTAAAAAAATATTTTTAAGGAGAACACATTCTTATTGTGAAATTGCAATTTAAAAAAACAAATAAATTAGAAAGACATACATATAAAATCAATTTATCGAAAAAATATTTTTATTGCTTCGAACCTGGATCTTTTTCTGTCTGGGGAAATGCATTAACGGGTTATACTACACCGACATAGTAAATTGGAAGTATAACATATTGGTTAGAAAACTTATCGTTAACTGACTCTATTGGTATAGCATAATCGGTTAATGCATTTTCACGGATAGAAATAGATCCAGATCCATAGACACGGTAGCATAAAAAATATTTTTTCGATACATTTATTTCATATGTACATATTTCTAATTTATACATTTAATTTGTATTAAGAATAATATTTCACTTTTTCAATTGAAATAAAATGTATTAATAATTTTAATTGTATATTTAACATCAAATAGAACAGACTACCAGGCATATTAAATAGTAGGTAATATTTGAGTTCATTGTTGGAAATACAATGACATGTTAACATTGATTTAACTATCATATTATAAAAATATATTTCGTAAATCTAAATGAAACTATAATAATGTAAACTGATCATACTTTCAAGGGCAGTATAAAAACATTAGAATATGATTTTTTTTCGTTTTTGTTTTTAAACTGAATACATCCATCTATAAATATCATCTGAAAGTCTTTACCTCGCCAAAGTTTATTCTAAAGCGTGGGATATTTGAAGGAAAGAAAAAGAAGCGCTGAAAGAAAATCAATAACCGTTCCTTCGTGAGTAAGATGGTACAGATGAACATAAATTCAAAGAAAAACGAGTGCGTCTCCGTGAATGTGTAAGGCTGTGTTGTTAATAAAGAAAATACACCGAGACAGTGCGGATGAAAGCCTTCCATTAGGGTTTACAAAAAACAAACAACTTTTCACAGTCTAGATACTTCGCTGGTTGGGGAACCTTTACCGACAGCATGAAAGGCAGTTGCCGGTTTAATTTCTTAAAAAGGCAGAAACTGTCAAAGTTGCGGTGTTTGGAGTAATTAGTTTCGTATCCAATGACTAGACTTCTCCATGTTTTGTTTTAAATTGAGACAATAATGTATTTTATAACATCAAAAGCGTAATGACAACTTTCTTTAAAGACATGCCTTTTTTCTTTCTTGAAAAAGTACTTTTAACATTATCAACAATAAATATTAAAG
Source organism: Eubasilissa regina (assembly GCA_022840565.1). Lineage (NCBI taxonomy): Eukaryota > Metazoa > Arthropoda > Insecta > Trichoptera > Phryganeidae > Eubasilissa > Eubasilissa regina. The sequence continues at coordinate 17,950,591 of JAINEB010000007.1, forward strand.
AAAGAAATTCAAAAGTAATAAAAATATCATAACTATAATCAGGTATGTATTGAGTTTAGTATTACAAAATGACACATCAGTGGTAAGTTTATTTTATAAATTTCAGTTCCCAAGCTTTATCCAGAATAAGTTTTAATATAACTTTTAAGGCACATCTCAGTTTAGAAACATTTGATTTATCAAACGATAATTTTTATTATAATTAACGATAAAATTACTAAAAGTCGTAGATAGATAAAGACTACCTTATCTTAACTGAGTAAAAATTGAACCCATGTATTTATATGTATACAAGTATATATAACATCATAACTATAATACAAATTAAATCAATAAATTAAAAAGATATACAGAAAAAAAAGATTTATTTATTTATCCAATAAAATAACAAGTAGGTACACTATCTTTTTTTTTTTAGTTTACGTTATATATAATATATCAAAAATCAAAATGTGTACTCGAATTACAATAACACGTATTGTATTTGTAAATCATTTGATATTATGCATTCTTTTAATCCTTAATTATGGCTGTGTACAATATATATTTTGCAAATATAAGAATCCGGCCAACAAACAACGAATAACATTTTGGAACGGAACTCTACACGCAATGTGAATGTTGTCAGTTCGCGTAAAACGTAACATACGGAATGACGTAAGTACCTAACTATGCATTCCGTAAATGCAAAGGGCAACAAATATAATTTCTAACATATTATTTTGTGTGTCTCTACTTCATCATAACAATAAACCCACGAATTTTCAGATGCTGCAAAATTTAAAAAATAATAAAAATGATATCATTGTCGGAACTGAACTATTTATTATATATTAAATTAATTAGTGAGGTAGGTTTATTGAGTCTGTTACTGCTTTATACAACCCTTACTTGCAAATGATTGCCCTTTATTAATTAATATTTTAAAAGGTACAGCAATAAGCATTTTAGATTAAGCGTATAATATTTTAGAGGTACAGCTGACCTTAGCATAGGGAATCAATTATAAAGAATTAATGAGAATAAAATGAAAATAATATAAATATAATTTAAAACAATTCACTTTGTTTAAATAGCACTTTATTTTTGGGAACACTAACAGTTCCTTCTTCAGGATTTACAAGATACTAACTTAGTGTTACAGAATATGGGCAATCATACATTCGTGTCAGGTGTTAAAATGGTGTTAAGTGTTTGGGGAGGGAACTAAATTGAAAAACGAAAATTGAAATGTAAGAACTGCCCCTCATTTTACATAGGACAAAAACATACTGGATACTTAAATATTAATAGTTTTTCCAATCACATTATTGAAAATAGTAATAGCTTCGATAAAAATACAGGAGTCAATATTCTCCATAATGATAATGAAGGTAAATGCTTAGATAACTTAGAGGCACTGGAAATCAAGAAGTCAATAAATAATAATGAATGTATAATAATATCAAAAAGATATAACCTACAGTCCTATCTTAAATATGTTCCCATTCACCATATCATCTGTCTCTTTTCCACTCCCCTCAGTCACCCTCCCCCACCTTAACACTTGACACGGATGTATGATTGCCCATTTTCTGTAATGTTAAGTTACAGCCTAAAGAAGGAACAGTGGATTCGAAACCGGTTGGTGTAAGCAAAATTAAAGTGGTGTTTAAATAAAGTGAATTTTTAAAAATTATATTTATAATGAATTACCACAAAATTATATAGGAATACAACAGTATGATAATAATATGTATGACACGAGAGAGAATGTTATCAGCAACAGAGGACGTTCATGAAAGATGTAGCTTGATCAGGTAAACCAGACACTGGAAGATGACAATGTTAGATGCTTCAACAAATAGTAAGTATGCATGAAAATATGTATTTAATGTGGATGAGTCAATAGTTTTTTATCGGGACAAAATAGTGTGTCGCTCTATCTTCTTTGCCCACGGGGAAAACTGTGTGATAGTTAGACAGTGAGTTAGCATTTAACGAGTGTGCTCATAAACAAAAACGAATCATATAGTTTTTTATTTTAATTGATAAATAAAATATAGTTAACATAATATTACATATTTTTTTTATTAAAAACTATGTAGAAATCACTTGCTATGTTATACCGCAAAGGGCGTTTTTTCATTGAAATAAACATGTAGTGAAAAAAAAAAATTATTTGAGATAACAAAAAAATTCACTTTTTATAGGTATAATTTTATCGAGAATCGATTATAGCTTCCTTAAAAACAGCTTTCAAGTTTATATTTTTATCACTTTAATTCTTTGTTCGATGAATTCGCTCTAAAAAAATTCAAACTTTTTTCGATATAAAAAAAATAATTATGGTGCACAAAAAATTTCAGAGAAATGTTTTATTAAACCTTACTGGCAGAAATTTTAGCCAATTAAATTTGAATATACAATTTGAGATAAAAGTAAATGCTTTTTTCGTGAACACAAATCTTTTAAAGGAAGACGTTGGCTTGAAAAGGGGATAAAAAACTGCCAATAGGCAAAAACAAAGAAATTAAGCTTAAAATAGCATCTGACGCCTGGGTCTTTGCTATTTTATAAGAAAAAAATAAAGGAAACAGGAGAACATAAAAATAAAATAGTGCGGAAGATAAAAAAGATCTACGGTTCAGAATTCGTTGGTACAGCATCCTTTGCGGAGGGTGCATTAAACATTAGTAAGTAACGACACTGCGCGATATAAAAATAAATTATTTTAGTTACAAAAATACGGTAGTTGAATTCTTTCAAAGGCTTCATATTGATTAAATTTATATGTGAGATTGGAAATAAAAATTAGTGTTTGAATTAAATTGTAGGTTATTATCACAATAAATGGAAAAACCCCTCAGTTTTGAAACATGTATATTTAAAATGTATTTTTAATTTAAGAAGTTGTCAACAAATTTTTACGTAATAAATTTTTTTGAGGTAATTGACAAATTATATAAAAAGTTAAACTTAACGTTTACATTTTTAATAATATATATTTTTTATTAACACACTTATTTATAATTGCTCTTCATCTTATTAACAGCCTCAAGATTAAGATAAAATAAAAAATATCTTTAATATACGCAGAAATTATCGTGCTTTCAAAATTACAGTCGAGTTAAAATTAAAAATTTAATTAAGTTAAAATTAAAAATTTAATTAAGTTAAAATAAAAGCTACATTAATTTATGTAAATTATTACTATCCTATGTAAAATATTTACTATGGTTAGTAAATTATCATCAAATTTAACTATTCGTCGGCATATTTTCAGGTCAAAAAATATTTGGAAATCTTTTAGCCATCCAAAAAGCTTTAACAAAATAATATGCACCGTCGAAAGTTGCATCGCTAGCATTTATTAATTATACTAATAAAATAATCTAAAATCCAGAGCACGTAGATTTAGTTTCGATTTAAAATACATATATTATATATAAAATACATAATATTTTTGATACATACATGCTGATACATTATTCGTTTATAATTTTAGGTTCATTGATTTATTAATTTTGAAATTGTGTGAAAACATTAGACAATAATAACTGTTTTTTACATTTCTATGTTTTAAATTACTGTAATTTTTCTGTCGAGAATCCAGGCTGTAGAAATGAGATACCTAAGAAGAGTAGCGGGAGTGACGTTAAGATATCAAATCAGGAAAGATAACATCCAAGAGGATCTTGAAATGAACCCACTGCTGTTTGAAATAGAAAAATCTCAGCTAAGTTGGCTTGGATATAATATCCTCCGCATGAGAAACAAAAGACTGTCTAAACAGATTTTTTCATCAGTGCCAGAGGAAAGAAAGCCTGCAGGACGATCCAGGAGAGCATGGAAAAGCCAAATGGAGACACTTTGTGGGAAAAGATGGAAGTATCAGTGGCTCTAAGTAATCGAGACATCATAGGACTAGGCAGTGTGGAAGAGTGTTATTCAAACGTTAGGCCTCCGACTCGATTAGGATAACGAGGATGAAGGGTTCATTGTGACAATTTTTATAATTTAATTAATATTCTTGGTGAATGATTATTTTCTATTATAGTTAAGAACTACAATTTATCGATTATTTTAGGCTTATAGGGTTGTAGGTGTCATCTATTTTTATAAAAGTTTTTTTTACGAAAAAAAGGATAACGATAGTTTAGTGTTATTATTATTTTAATACGCTGTGCCCGCCTACCCTTATAGTTCTACACATTTACGAAATAAAAATGATAGTATTAACAATTTTTAAATTAACTATTAGCTGTAAAACGTTATTAACTATGTATATTGATTCCACGGTTTCACCTATCTTTTACAGAACAATTCTGGTAGTTATGATGATTTAGATAACTGCTTTAATAAGTATTATTTTGAAAGCAATTTTGCTTTTATAAATGATATTATAATGAATAGCTTTAAAGTAAACTATTTATAAAAATACTTTTACTTAATTAACAAATACTTTAATTTTGTTTCATAATTTATAATGCAACTCATAAATATACATTAAAAAAAATACACCACAAAAATAATAGTAACCATGCAGAATATTGTATAAGAAAATTGTCGGGAACTTCACTACAGTATTTACATTTCAGAAACCATTGTTAAGGGTAAGTTGGGTGCCGATTCCGCTCGTCTAAGTTTGATTACAACGAAAAGCTCTCCGGAATGGTCGCTTACAACAATAACACCCCTCGAAAGCCTACCCTGTCAGCCTGACGTCGGCAACGGTTCCCAACATGTGTATATTTTATCTAAGGAAACTTTACGTAGGACTAATAGTCAATAATTTGACATCTTTTGTTATTTGAGCTAAACACTCTATTTTCAGTCCTAAATATAATGAAATAATGATATTTTATCAAATTTATCAAATACAGTCCGAGATTTCTTCACACATTATAAACTTATTAACTATTTGATTAAATAATATGTCTTATTTTACGAGTAGGTATATATTTTTTATGCTTTATTATTTTCAATAAAATTTAATTGATCGAGCGTCTCAAGATTACTAGTTAATTTGAAAGTCCCTTCGATTAACTTTTAATAAATTTATCAAATGCAGGCTTGAGATTTATTTTGGAAGTGCAAAATTATTTACTTGGTAATTAAATGATAGATAGTGACAGATCAAGATGAATGGTTAATTTGACGGGAGAACAAATATGAAACATATAACAAAAATACATATTTTTTTACATTAAAGAGAAGCGGAGTGGTATTTAAGAAAAGGTTCTACGCCATAATTACTGGATGAGCGATAATGCGGAGCCTCAGGCGTTCCAATAAAGATTGAATTACAAAATAAACACAGAAGAACTTTTCCGAAGCTAGGAAGAAAAGCCCGGAGAGCTAAAAGTTTGCCCAGACTCATTCGAGTCTCACTCCCCTTCGCACAGCTCGGAGTATTAATTGATTTAGAGGGTAAATAGTTATTCCAGTGATATAGAACAAAAATAAAAAATAATAGGAACCTCAGATTAAAACTTGTAGAGTGAATGAAATATCTTAAGTAGGTACTATAACGATTTTTGGAATATTCACTCTTTTTTTTGCAGATTAAATATTTAAGGCTGAAAATATTAAATAATGAAATCTTAAACATATTAAGTGTTAAATAAATTGCATAACATGTTATACATGAAATGATAATAAACCTAATTAGTTTTTGTAATGTCTGTGGATTGATGATCGAGTGACAGGCGCAAGCGCGTTCGTGTGTATAAAAATATATTGAAACAATGTTAGTTAATGATTTTGTAACTGTGTTTTATGTGAAAGAAAAATAGTTTACTTACGGCAAAAACCGACCGTTCAATTTACTAACTCTTATAAAATAGTCGACAATAACCTCGTATAAACAAGTTGTCATTGTTTGTTAAAAATAAATTCTTTGATAACGAACAATTGTGAACGGAAGGCATTTCGTATCACGTGTATTTTTTAGGGCGCAATGTTGACTAAACAATGTTTTGTTTGTCCACAACTCACGAACAAGTAGCTCTTACCGAGCTTAACTAATCTACTAAGTACTTTCCTTTTTAGATTCAATTTATTTTGCCAGAACCCAATTTATAATTATTTATTTTTAAGGCTTTGAATATGACGAAGTTAATTCGTTTTCTCTTCAAAAGGGAAATCTTACTTTGACCTATAATCTAACATTATTAAATTATCAAAGCCTCTTATTGTCCCATTATAAAAAAAGACTTTATCGATAACTAAATTTGTATTGTAGAATAAATAATACACAATAGAATATCAAAGTAATACATCCGTTTCGCGTCTGAGCTTTTAAAATGTATAATTGGTACTAAACGGAAGTACTAAAGCTGTTCGATGGAAATGTAAATTTGTGTTACGATAAAAATCTTTTTATTATTCATGGAATCATTGATTTATGTAGGATAGTCTGTCTGCTTGGAGGCTTTTTCTGCATTACTACGCCATGCAGAGTAATTTAAAAACAATTTAATATACGTATGAAATAAGAACAGTTACTCTTTTAAAAAAATAATGTAAGCAGAAAAGAAATCATTGCATTGGTTATTTGCACAAATTCTTATTTTAATTTTGTGTACATGTTTGTTAATATGTATTTTTTTGAAAATCTACATTAATTCTAATTTAAAAGTTATTATTGTATTTATTTCACTCATATTACCATGTTTATGTGAATTATATATATATTTTTTTATAAACTAAAAATTAAAATTTTTGGCTAAAATAATAAATTTAAGATAATTCATATATTAACAATTTTTAGCTCTAAATCTTTATTGATTTATTTTATACTCACGTTAAATAAAAATTATAACGTTGTTATTTTATATTTTTGTAGACATGTAATATTACTAAGCCGTCTTATCGAGTTTCTCTAAAATCGTATGTCTAATTTGGAAAAAAAAACATTATTGTATTTTCCTTAAATTTTCATATACCTACTAAATAAATATAAAACATTATTGGATAAAAATGTTATAAAATTAAGATTACATATATATGCATTTTTACTTAGCTATAATATTGTTTGTTTCAGTCTGGGTAACTGCATTTTAAAGCGCCATTATATAAAATACTCAATACTAAAAAATAAATGGTTAATGTAAAATAATACATTGAGACATCCAGAGAAGTACAAGATCTTGCATATCATATTGCAGAGAAAGATTGCTGGATGTTGAGGCACTGGAAGAAGGAGAACATCATGACTGAAGAACCTAAGACAATGGTTTGTCCAGTCTACTGTAGAGCTTTATCAGGCTGCAGTTAACAAAGTGATGATAGCCAACGTCCGTTGAATAGATAGGGCACAAGAAGAAGAAGAAAAAAATAAAAATAATACATTTTTATTTTTTTGAAATCTAAATACATATTTTACTCGAATTTACTAAAATAATCACGAAAACGCAACAATGGAGAGAGACAAAAGATTTATGGAAGGTGAGGGATGTTCATAATTCATTCTGACGTCCTAAATGCTTCTTAGACCAAGTTCTTAAATATTATCTATGTTTATGTCTGTTTTATTACACGTAGTTAAAAAATGTCTTGATTTATGTTTTCTAAACACGTTTATCAGACATTCTGGGCCGTTGAAAATTGAAACATGAATCTTTTCGAACATACCGCTTTGGGAAGAATTTTTATATTTCAACGCCTGTGTAACAATGCGCCCCTGCCCTTACCGTGTGGCCGACGATATCTCCGAGGAACAAGATTAAAAATTCCGGAATAAATATTTTCATCACATTGTCGGGGGATGCAGCCAGAGACTGGGGCTTCGCGAGACACTTCACGAAATTTCATAATATTATCTTCGAAAATAATTAAAACCACTCTCACGGGAAGACGGCCGGCGCATAAATTATAATATCAGTTTTGATTACCAGGCGGCGTGTGTAAGGAATTTTAATTTCACCTTTCATATTTTTAATCTTCCTCTAGACACCAAAGTAGAGTTTAATGAAATCACGTCCATTTACATTGTATCGCTTTAAAATTGTAAGGTAATTTTCTTTAGAGATTAACCAAAGTATTCCTATTTAATACTGATTTGATGCATATTTTAGAAAATTTATCTTAAACATATTTTATACAACATAATGTTAAATAACAACGATCATGTTATGATTAAAGTATTATATATTTATTAAAAAATCACCCTGCTATTTGTATTATTATTTATTTATTTATTTGAACTTCAATATATTCAATATTTCATGTGTTTCTGCCCACCTCATAAGATCAGAGTCCATATCGACATGGACAGTGTTTTCTCTGTATCATTTACATTTGTTTGTTCGTACCTATGCATTAGGTTGGATTGTACGATGTATGCAAACAATTACTTACCTTACTATGAATGTCATCAAGTCGAAAGTGATGATATTATAGAAAGAGGAAAGCAAGACACCGTGCAAAATACTTGTAGGTAATGAATGTTTGGAACAAGTAGATGAGTTTGTGTATTTGAGGAGTATGTTTCATAGAAACGGAAAGGCTGAGAAATATATCGAAAGGAGGTTGACTGTAGGAAATAGAGTGAACGGCGCTTTAAATGGAGATATACCTAACGGGTACTTTTAATTTTGATACTTGGTTCATTCATACTTGGTTGGATTCATGGTGGAATTCCATTATAATGATTTTTAGAACACTTTTTAGCTTTTATTATTTAATGACCATTACCGGTTTCAGTCTGTCACGGCCTTCTTCAGACTGGTACATTTTTTTGTTAAGCTAGGATATTTATACAATTCAATACAGGAGTGTTTTTCAGTGAGTGTATATAATTTGAAAGTTGGTGGTAATTTGACACATCTACAACAGTTACAATAATTAGATCATAAAGGCTGTAAAAAAATGTATTGAATAGTCGTATAAAGAAATAAAAGTAGAGTAAATTAATGTATTTTATTGACGGCTTGATAAATAATCCAGCAAAAAGATTAATATTATAAAATCATCGTCATGGGAAATACATTAGAATTAAAAAATATATACGAGTATATATATATATATATATATTATTATGTAGTTTAACTGATATAGATATACATATATATATATATTTTTTTAAATTCTAATGTATTTACCATGACGATGATTTTATATTATTAATCTTTTTGCTGGATTATTTATCAAGCCGTCAATAAAATACATTAATTTACTATATAATCAGCAAACAAATTAAAAAAATATGATATGATATGATAAAATGATACATTAATAATGTGCTATAATTTTTGGAAAAATAAAAGATTTCTAGGAGAAACCATTCTGCGAAGCTGATTGTTTTTGCTAAACAGTCTCGACCTATTTAGTGACACCTTATTTTTCAATATTGAAAATATAATTTATTATCATAAACGTAGTGTAATAATAAATTAACGCAACCAACCAAACATTTTTATTTACTTAACATAAAATTTTCTGTCGTATAAGTGCCATCTGGCGACAAATTATAATTCTGAAGAATATCGCCACCCGTACGGCGATAATTATTATTATCAATAGGTTATGCTAGATTCTTGCATACGTAACGTAACCAAGTATATATATATATATATATATATAATATGGATCTCGAATTTTATTCTCCTTATTGATTTAAACATGTTCGATATTAAAATAAAATATGTGACACTTTCTATTCAAAGTACTTATTAATTATTGTATTAAAAAGGAAAACAAAAAAAGCGACGCGCACGATACAATGAATCACCGCACTTTAAATATTGCTCAACCACTAACGCGCAGTGCGCTCCTGACCAGTGACTCATTGCGACTGGCAAATCTGCAAATCACGCGCGTCGAACAATACATTAATATAATTTACTTTACCCTGATGGTTTACGAGCAATTACAATTTAATCTTGAAATTTTTCCGCTGGGCACCCTTTAAAACAAATGTAATAAAACATTTAAATTGTTGAAGCTTGAAAGGCTAAAGAGATTACTTTTACGATATTTGTAATATTTCGCCGGCTTATTTACATGAATGTGTAATAATCCTTTGAGAATTCAACATCACTAGCAATAATTAAAATCACTGACACTAAAGATGGCGGGAATAAAAGCGTCTCCCAATCTGTGAAATGCGATTTATTATTTAAATATATATATATACAAATCGCATTTTACGGATATATTTATTCCTATTGTATTATAAAATTCATTTTGAGATTATTTACGATTATTTCTTGACGGGCGAACCAACAAAAAATCTTAATGAAGAAGTTGACTACTTGTTAATAAAAAGAAAATATGTTCATTCAGATCTTTTTAGTAATAGAAATTTTTTATTCTGGGGTGATATTACCTATTTTTTTTTTTTTGAACAAACGCATAGTTTATAGAAGAAATGCTGCATACTTCGGACACACTATCCACAGTGAAAGATATGATATTTCATAATTCATTATGGTTATCTTATTTGAATAACCTCAGAAAGTGGCTTAATGCCCAAAGATGGAGATCTTGTACATCTTGCACAAGATAAATCAGCATACGACAACTTGGTCGCCAAAATAAGACGGCACATAAAGAAGAATAAGAAGTTCCATGCACTCTGTTCCGTATCCGTAATTATTTTTTATTGGTGAATACATAATTCATAAATATTCCATGTGCGTAAGAAAATATTATTACTAAAATGTAGTAGTAATTGTCACCTGTTTTTAGTTTTTTTTGTCTTGTCACTTAGCCCATTCTCCAGTACACATTGTTCCTTTGGTTCGACTGGCTTATTTTTGATTTCGTCAAATTTGTAGAAGTGTCATACCGCAGTAAATTTAATGTTTGTGAACGGTGAAGTTCAACACAGTTTTGGCGTGTCAGTTTTGTTTTTGGGGTGAACTTCAGGATAAGCCGGTAACGGCGTCATCATCAGGTAGGTCGAGCTGTCCTTATTCCGTAAGCCATCCTAGTCCACTATCAAAGGGTTCCCTCATCCTTCAATATTTTCCTCATTTCCGATTCCCTATTTCCCATCCATCCATCCTTCCAATTCCATCACCACCATTATGATCGGCAACTTGCGCTGGTCACATACTCACGTAAGTGAGTATAAATAAAGGTAAACTGGCAGTGGAAAAAGCGATTTGAAAAAATTCTTGTGGTGATATCATCACCAGTGAATGGAATATACCCCGAGAGTGAACTATTTACATATAAAACTATAAAAATACACTAATTTACACAAAATGTCTTTAGTATAAAAATAATGTATCGAATATTAGAGATGAAGGTGAAGTAAATCGTTAAATGTGACAATGATTGTATGATTTGTACTAGTCTAACATATAATCGATTGCTCCCCGAATTATAAAAAATCAGTTAGCAATCAACATTAGAAATTTTATTAGAACACATTCTTATTGTGAAGCTGTAATTATTCAGAAAATAGGTCTGTGATATTTTAAACATGAATTAAATATATTAATTAGAAAGATATAGATATAAAATTAATTTAATCGAAAAATATTATTGTTGCGCCACCGGGATTCGAACCTGAATCTCTTTCCAAACCGGGGAAGGTGTATTTTTGGTTGATTTTATACATATACCTTTCTGATTAATATATTTAATTCATTTTTAAAGCATTAGAAGTGATCACAAATCACAATATAGTTAAAATTGCATTTAATATACCGATTTAGATTATCACTACTTGAAGATGCTATTGTATTGTATATAGCGCAATATACTGCAATTCTATAAAAAAATGATCATACTGATATTTTAATAGCCTTTTTGTTCAAGTGTAAAAAATATGTTTTGTCTTACTAAAAACTAGAAATTTAATTAAATTAATATACATATTTATTGAATCTTCTGAATTAGTAAAGAGTACCTGTCATATCTGAAATAATAAATATATCAAATTAATTTATAATTTATTGGTAAAATAAAATGCATATTATACAAATTCTACAAAATCTTCACTCATAACTAATCCTGTCAGCTTTTAATTTATTACTTATAAATTTATATAATCCAACTCTACATATTCCAGCTCTACGTAATAAAGGATTTGGATACAATAATTAGATGTTTGATCTTCTACTTTCAGAAAATAATCATTTAATTAGAAATTTTTAGATTTCTTGGGATTAACTTTGATTTTATTCAACTTTATGATAGTGCTGTAATTTGAAAATTCTTAAAATGATATACCACGTATTGATTGAATCAATATTATAATACGAAATACTAGGTTGGGGAGGAACTTATCCCGCACTTCTCAAATCTATAATTACAACTCAAAAGATAATAATAAATACAAATCTAAAAAAGGCTAGAGATAATCCAACCAAACTAGTTTTTAAAGATTTTTCTGTTTTAGGTATTTTTTCCCTATATAAAAAATATTTTTTTTTTTTTTTTTAAAAAGATCAAAATAAAAATCTATTACAACTATATTGTTTTAAAAATATTCAACTTAGGAAAAGGACAGTGAGATGCATCGTACGACGCTCCTAGAGTATGCCAAGTGCCAAAATAAATTAAATTAACAGCGTATGTACAAAAAAGGTACTAAAATGACTTAAATGTAATCAATATAAATCAATAATTTTGTATTGGACATCTTTCTTATTCACAAATTCTAATTTGATCAATTTCTCATCATTTTTTATAAAATATAATTTTGTTACTAAATTCAACATTGTATTAGATATTTTTATACAGCCACCCTCATATTCAAAGACCATTCTTATTTAGGGTGCACAACTATATTGTTGCATATATGTACACGTATTTTATTCAAATCAACAGTCGTTGTTCTAAATATATAAATAATAAAATAAATAAATAAATTATCAATTGAGAGGGCAGGCATACAATACATGCGATTGAAAGGCATATTTATTATAAGAGTATCATAGATGTGAATAGTAAGAGATTAGTAAAAGTAGCAACATGACATTTTAATAGTGCTACGAGTCTCAACCTGATGAATTTTCAGAAACCATCTGCGCTCACGAAAGGCGCAGCATTCAGGTCAGATCCGCTCAACAAGGCGAAAGCTTTGAGAAGCCCTGTCGCAAAGTTTAAAGCTTTCCGTGTGATATCACGAGACTATTCGCTCGGGACTGGATGTATTTGTTCTGAAACAAGTTTTCAGGATTCTGAAGCCTTTGTGTTCAGCACCAGCGGTGTTTCCCCCGGCGCGCGGCGTGTTGAGAGCACGCGCGAAATTTATGCCATATCAAATAAATTATGTTGACACGAAGTTGGATAAATAGACTATGGCCGGTGTTCTTTATGAATCTTAAATCAAGGACAATAGTATTGTTTGTAAACTTTTCCCGATAATATAATAAATAATAGCAGAAAGCAATTGGATTCATCGAATGAATGGTAAACTAGATTTTTCTATACTTCAAGTAAAACTTATTTTTTAAAATGTCAATATTCCTGTAAAACGTATTTATTTTTCAGTTGAAATTATAATTTATCAAAAAAAAGGAGGTGGTCTACAATAGAATATCTGACGTAAATAAATACCAAATTAGATATATTCATAAAATGATAACGTAATTTTCTGATATAACTCTATTTAAAATTAAAATTGTTGAGAAACTGCACGATTTGCAGTTTGTATGGGTGAGTTTCATTTTCAAAATAATGTACACTGTTGACTTTTTTATTCCAGTCCAGGCTGCAATCTTCCTTATTGATTTCCGCGGATTGCGCATAATTTCACGTCAAACTTGAGCCACATGTTCTGGCGTCGTTGCTGACGTTGATGCTCCCGGAGGAGTTGGTTAACCATTGTCCCTTATTGTCTAAACTTTTGAACCCACCACCAGATAAGTTGCGTACTCGGCCTATCATTTACTCGTAGAATATTAAAGTGAGTTCGAAAAGCGTAACGCGCACGAACCAATGAATCGCCGCACTTTAAATATTGCTCAATCACGAACGCTCAGTGCACTCCCGTTCTGTAACTTATTGCGATTGGAAAATTCGCAAATAACGCGCGTCGAACAATATTCCTCCCACTTACCTTACCTTGATGGTTTACGAGCAATTACAATTTAATTTTGTAATTTTTCCGCTGGACACCCGATATCATTACACGTATGTAATTATCTTTTAGTAGTATAGGCACTAAAATATATATATACATACAATATTAATTAAATTTGTACTTTCGTATGCTTAAGTGTGTTACGGTTGAATGATTTACCTTTTTAAACTCTATTCAGGTTTTCGCTGTTTGAGAAAAGCAACTGCCGTGAAAACATGTAAATACAGATATTATTAGTCTGTGAAATTTAATATACCTAATCATAGGTAATGAGAATAACCACAAAATTACTGCCATATTCTTTAGTGAATATAATGGAGTGCACACACTGGAGAAATTTCTCTCTGAAATTCGTCTCGAATAAAGGCGCGTAAGGGACAGCAGTACCAAGTTGAGAGCGAAACAAACAATGATTTAAACTGTCGCATGTATTTTGTACTTAAAGTAGAATATCACAACTAGTACATTCCAACCTTTACCGACACCAGGAAACATCTACGTCTCCTCCATTCTTCGAATAGGTTAGGTTAGTTTCATTCATTGGGCTGTTATTATTAATTAATTAAATTAATTAATTAATTATTAGTTAATAATTATAAGGTATATTATTAATGATAGTCGGAAGCAGTGGAGAAAAATCGTGTTTTTAAATAATCATACTTCAAATTCAATTATAAAAAATATTCTAAATTCTATCTAACCAATTTTTTACACTAATAACAAATTAAAGAAATATATATTAAATAACAAGGATGAAAATGGTATTTAAAAAAAATCAGCGATCTAAAAATTAATTTTCAGTGATTGCAATAATTTTTAAATAGGTAAAACTTGCAGAAATTTTGATATTACAATTAAGGAGCACTTGAGATGTCTAAATTTCAACAACTATTCTTAATTCGCTAATAATATTTTGGAAACTAACCATTCTTTTGATATTAACAAGAGTTTAGAAATTATACATACAAATACTAATGGTTAATAGTTAGATATATTTGATATTTTGAAATAAGAAAAAGTGTTATTGATTAATTAAATATTATAAATAACCAAATCCTTTTCGCAAAAATTCACCTTGTAAATTTATTCTCAGTCATTTCTATTGCTCACCACTTAGACTTTTATAATTTTGGTTTTTATCTGTGCTTGGATTTTTAATTTTAGTATACATTGTTTTCTGAAGAAGATACCATAGGTATCGAAACATATTGATTTATCTATAAATAGTAGTTTTAAACAAAGTGTTTTTCTAATTATTTATATTAAATTATAAAGTTGGTTAAATTTCTTTATAAACCCACACAAGAGGTTCAGTTATAATGGTGGGAAGAGAGTGGGACTATTTGAAGCAAATAAATTAAGAAAATATTGTGTTAAAATTTAAATATTTAAGTACTATATTTAAAGGAGATTTATTCTTTCTAAGATTTGTGCAAAATTAGGCAAAACTTATACAAGTATGAAACTCCATCTACTAAACTCCAAACTGCAAGCTTATCTATATTTGGCGTTCTCCGCCGGATGTATTCGAGGTTTAAATTTTCAAGTCGAATGTGGGATTTTTGCAAGGTTCCTACCAAAGCTCTTTCAATATGAAACCAAATACAAAGAGTAATCCCCGCGCCAGATGTTGAAAATCCCACATAAAAGTGAAAAATTGTGAGGGCAACTCCGCGCGCCATATTTCATGCGAGAAACTACGCTTTGCGTCCCGAACCAAAACTATCGATAAAAATGCTGTTTTTGTTATTTATTAACCTCTTCACCATTGAATTATCAGTGTTGAAAATAATAATCCTTTATGTTCTAATACCATTAAAGTAGGGGTGTCAGCGACGGAGACGCAGTTACTGACAGTATTTTAACGATAAAGCTGACGTCACTGTCTGTATAAAATGAGTGAGAAAAAATATTTTTACAGATAAATACTCAAAACAAACATAAACTCGAAAAATAAAATAATATCCATAATAATAAATCTTACTCTCCGATTACAATCTTGCTCAGATATCTCTGTAAATCTATTACCTGTAGTAGTATATTTGACAAATACTCCTTTACATTTAAATAATGCTTATCATCATCATCATCATCACCAGCTAACTCCTTTCACCCGTTTTTTTCTGTTCATTGTTATTCACTGTCACGACTTTCCACAGAGTGATTGATGATTTTACCAACGGGTTTTAGGGCGGCCTGTCGGCTTCTTGATTCCCCTCGGGTACCAATGGACGACTGCGTTTGTTCAACGATTTTCCGAGCGACGTGGCCTGCCCATTGTTTTTCCATTTTCTTAGCGTATTCTATTAGATAGACAACCCTTGTCTGTTCACTTGGATTGCCTGAAAAATCAACTGCAAAACATAGATGGCTTAAATACTCGCTGATTATATTTACAAATGCTTTTCTCTTACTCTTGTTGTCTGAACAGGTTTTCCAGAGTAGTCGTAAATATTTTAGGGTTTCATCTTGTCAGACACTTTTCTTGAACGTGAATTTATAAGATGGTTGACGAATGTTTATGATATTACTCACATGAATGTTATTTACATTTATTATTTTTTTGAAATATTATTTATAAAAATAATGCTAAAAATAAGACAACAGCGGTTAAACCTTAGATCAAACTATCAGTTATACAATGCCTTATTCAATGTCTGATATTTATTAATTCTAAATCATTAGCTATTCAATAGCTGAAAACAAAAATTACGTCTGGCTATATTTTTCATTCAAATTTATTATACTAAACATTGCATATCGCACATCACCGAAAATAACTATTTTTATCATGACTTTAGTTTCGAGAGATTTCTCTCATCAGCAGATGTAAATAACAACGAACATTGTAATTATTATTAAAAACAACGGCTTTTTATATCACTACACGTGGTAGTGATAAAAATAATACTGTCGTGTAAGTTGTATTATACAAAGTTCGGTTAAATTAAAATACAAAAATTAAATCCTCGTAAGTGTGTAATGTAATATAATGTATTTGTTCGGTATATTTGATAGATCCACAGATCGCCGATCGCCGTGCGCGTATGTAGATGCTCCACTATATTTACTGTATCTATCTGTCCCCACCCCTTGTACCCCGCACCGCAGAGCACGACTTTTCTGTGTATATTGTCTATGATTTTTGAACTGTCAAGGAGAGTGGATGTCCTGCTATCTACTCATCACTAACTTTAAGTTATTGTAAAGTAACTTGTTCCTAGTGTATATTCGGTTCCTCGCGTGTGCGTGCCGAAACCGTTATTGTGTACCACAGTGCTTCGTGCTGATCATCGAAGAAGTCTTCTGAAGTTCAGGAACTGTGATTACAGGAGAGAAAATCCAGGTAAGTCGTGTTCTTCCTGGTTGGTCTTTGAGTATTTATTGTCATGTCCATATACCGAATTTCTATCACATTCTATCATATATCTGTCTCATTTTCACTGCATTCTCGTTCTTCTTCTGTCAAGTCTAGACTTTATTTTCACACGTCAGTGTTGGTACCAGGACTTCATTATATATCGCCAGTCTTTCCTCGGTTGACAAGTTTTTGTTAAAAATTATTACATTAAATGCGTCGTTCACTTTATTTCCTGCAATTCTCCTCTTATCGATATCTTTCTCAGAAGCGTTTTAACACCCAAAACTTTCAATGAATCCGGTGGATTTAAACGTCTCCCAGCTATCATAAAAGTATATTTTTAAAAGAGTAAGAGGTATTTATGGATTTATTGCTTTGCCATGAGATTTATATACGACAGTTTATTTAATAGCATTTGACGAAATCAAAGACCTTTATTTCGATATAAATTCCACTCCCGTTTTTTTTATTTATCGGAAGAAATATATTTTGGGTCCTCGATTTCCCCCTTTTTATACACCCTTCACCCTCCGTTGGATATATAAATATAATATGACGTCACGCCTGCTTCTCCATCTCAGATGGATGTTGGCTGAATCACTAAAGACTGGGATTTCAAACTTTGACGCAGATTCCGCTGAAACTTCAACTGCATATGATATAAGAAACCTGTTGTCAGCATTACGTAGGCAAAATTTAATATAAAGATATATGTCATGATAAATAAAAACAACATTAATAAAGTATAGAATAAAGTTTCAGGGGTGAAGCGCTTGTTCATTAGTAGTCAGATATGTACATAATTATATGGGATGGTATAAGGCATGGATGATACAAAAATTTGGGAATGGCAAACGAACAAAACAATTACTGAAGAAGAAATTACGAATGATCTATATTAGCGTAGAAACTTGAGATTTTCTATACAAACGTCTATGCTGTATTAAAATAATTGTGTTTGTCATAAATACACAAGATTTTTCACAACAAAGATACTTGGTATTTAATAGATAAATTACAGAAAGATGTATAGAAAAATAAATTATCGAATTTGGAACTAAATGTGGGTAGACTGCTTTACTAATTACAATAATAAATTGTAATCTGATTTTGATCTTACTTTTTTAGTGAGATATATACCTATTTCCATTGGAATCAACTATTTTTTAAAATTGTAAGATTGATTTATTCATTGTTAATGTAATCTTTTTGTTTTGTTTTCAATGTTCCGATCGATAAATTTGTTAATTTTTTTTTCAATAGAAAAGCGACATGACTGTCATTTAAACGGTCAGCATAATATTGAGGTTTTGGTCAGATCTAAAATATTTTTTGCCGGCTAATATAGTCAGTTGAGCCGCCACTTGTGGTCAGCTAGTATAACAAGATTGATCAGCAAATAATGTCATATTAGGCAGCTCTAAAGTTATCCTAATCTAATCTAACCTAACCTAACCACGCATTGAGCCTGATATTTTTTCACTGCTAACAAAACATAATATGATGTTAGAATGATTTAATAGCCGTTTTTTCTTGCTAATTCAATATTTAAATGGCGAATCGTTTAATTATTTCACGAATTTAATTAAATGTGTAATCTCAAAATAGTGTAGTCCTTCATGAAAAAAAACTTTAAAATGACATCTAGAGGGCACAGTGTCGTTATTTATTTCGAAAATTATGCTCATCTCCTTTTATAAATAAATGTCAGTTTCGATTGAATCACCGTCTTGTGGGGGCTCAAAAATAATGTACATACCTGAAAATATAATAGATTATTGAAATTAGGTACACCAGAAATAATTACACAAAAATATAGCAGGCCAATTATATGGATATCAAAATTGGTAAATTAATAGAAAAACTTTAATAGTTGTCACTTGTTAAGTTTTTATAACTTGAATTGTGTCACTTTTCCGTTAACTGGGCGATATATAATATATTTATTCAATGCTAAACTATCGAAAAAATAAAATAAAATAAATAAAAACTGTAGGTACTCTTAATACAAATTATGAAGTACATATGTATTAGGACTGTAAGGAACAAATTTGTGTCTTAAAGATCTACATCGAAGTAATAGGATAAGATAACTAACATTACATCTGTCTTTACTATAACACTGTCGCCATCCAATTGAACTGAGTACTCGCTTTCACAGTATTCCATTTAAATTGTCTGGACCAAATCCCTTGATCTATGCCGAGTAATATTTGGCAGTGATGAATTATTGAAAGCAACACAAACTTATGGGTAATTAATTTCAACTCTTAGTACCGTGAATAGCTATGAAACACAATCTCCCGGAGCGGCAAAATACGAGTAACACTGGCTTACAGAGACGTCACATAGTATAACCGTAACGGAGATATTAATCTTAATTCGAGTATCGAAGCTGCGAGATTTTGATTAAAACTTACGACATTAATAACTTCACTAGTTTTGACTGATTGTACACAATATATCGAGGGATTAGAGTCGTGAAAATATATCTCAAAATCAGCCACTTTAGAGATGAGAAAATTGTGAAATGTTGTTTTTAGATATTGATATAAATACACGATAAATCAAATTTTAAAATTAATGTATAAAAATCTTACGTTTTTTGTAACACCGTAAATCATACAATACAAATTTATTAAAGAAAATTATATTTTTCGAATCAAGAAAGATTTATTTATTTATTTGAGAAATCTCCAGTCACGAGAATGAATGAATAAATGAATTATTATTTTCATGTCAATATTTCTTGAATTTTATATTTTAATAATATTTTGTGACTTTTATATGTTTTAGATATTTTAAATAATTTTAATAGCACCATATTACACCTTCAATAGAATTATGATTGTTTAGCTGTATTTGTACCAAAATTATGTTCTAAATTTAAACGAGCTTCCTCTCTTAAGTACGAGATTTATCTCATATAGAAAGGTAGTATATCCCCACATATTTGTACATGTAGTGTCAGATCAATATGTATTTTAAAAATAAAATAATATAAATAGAAAAAGTATTTAAATTTTAAATAATAAAATTATTGTTGGCTCCTTCCATAGAAAATTATATTAGAGCCGTGGAAATATTAAAAAATATTAAAAATTGTAAATATACTGAATAAACTTGACGGTTTATATCAAAATAAGTCTACATAACTTGTGAATTTTGGGTCTGAATTTTTAACCAATCCAAGAGATGCAGTCGTGATACGGTCAAATCACACCATCATTAAATCCCTGTATTCGATTTTACCCGGCCAAACCAAACCGCAAGCCATCTCGTTAAGCCTTATAATATTTATACTCGGGATATTTTTTAAGTAACAGGAATATTTTTATATTTACTTATAAAGTATTCTAATTATTTAGGCATTCAATTACAGTTTAGATAAAGTATGTTTTTTTAATTCAAACGAAATGATGATATTTTGTTGTACATGAGGTTTATCGCTTGCATAATCATTATCACCGCAGATGACCCCCGAACTCACCTTGCTGATTCCGGTGCGTAAAATAACTCTCCTTACAGCCGCAAAAATACGACCGGTACCGACGTCGGGTGGGAATAACATGCACCCACAACAAAGGAAGACCCACTCGTGAGCTTCACTTCAGATACATATGTGCGTGCTAGAATATTTTATATGTTTGCAAATGAAGAAAATACTCATAAATCTGCAATTCCTAAAAATTATATCTTCGACGTCGGCGAAGGTTTGTTTCATCTCTCAATATTTAGAAATCAATTTTTGAACGTTATTCCCGTACAGAGGGTTGTAGGTTCAGAGTCACTTTTACAACCAAACGTTGAACGCTAACCTGGTTAATAATCAATTTCTCTATTTTCTCTAAGTACAAAAATACATTTTATTGTATATTTGGATTTATTTTGGTGTAATAGCCAATAAAAAATATGTGACTCAAAATTTTTATGTCACCATTAAGTGTCTCCTATTTTTCTCCATCCTTTTTTACATGTGTAAAAATAAAACGCTTATTTTATGATTCTACACGTTTAATTTACTTGAGATGCGTTTCGCCTTGTAAGGGAATTATCAATGTAACAATTTACCCAACAACTATTTATAACTACAATGGGGGACAGCTATACAATTTTATTTGCATGATATGAAAAGGGACATCAAGATAATTAAACGAGGAAAATAAAAAAAATTTGTGTTTTATTTTCACGTATGTGATTATGGAATTTTGCAAACTTACGTCGGAAACAGTAAATTCGTCAATTTTTATTCACTGCCACTACTCTATTTCCGTAGAGTTTGATTATTTCTTCAGTCCAACGGGTTTTAAGGCAGCCTACCGGCCTCTTGATTCCCTATCACGTACCACTGGATGACTCCGTTTATCTAACGATTGTTCGGACCGAAATTGTTATATACCAGTCATTGTAATGTAAATAGTATACGAAAAAAAAATAGCATTAACTAATGATACGGTATGATGTACAGTAAGGCCCCGCTTAACGCTGTTTCAGTATTACGGGGTAAAAATGGGATTCCCCGAAATTGCGCACGATTTCGTTGCTTTGACACTTGCGTGCAGTATCGCGGTGCCTTTCAATACGAACACTCGTTTGCTGCGCTACAATTAATTTATTATCGGTTATCAACGTTATTGTGTAAGTATAACAATAATATGTATATTATTTTATTGTGATAAATATACCAATTATTAGTTCTTAAAATGGGTGATTGCAAAAATAAAAAAAGTAAAGCGACAAGAAAAAACATTTCGCTGGAAACTAAAATTCAAGTGTTCAGGTGATTAGATCGGCAATCCGATATAGGTGCTGCATTAAATTTGTCTACTTCAATAATACGAACAATTTAAAAAAATTAAGAAAAAAAATGTTTCTTCAGCAACCGTTCTAGAAGCAACGTTAATGAGGAAATGAAAAAACGACTTTCCATCTGGATTGATAATGAAGTTGAACATAATATGCCATTAAGTCGATCAATTATAAGGGAAAAAGCGAGAACAATCTTAGTTTAGCCACTATAACGGAAATTATAGATCAATTTATTCAAAATGATACCAATTTTTATAGAATTTCTAAGACAAGACAAAGTGTCATTGATGCGATGTCTTGTTATCGACAACTGATTTCCGAACGAAACAAGAAAGACAAACGAAGTTAGATGACTTTTTAAAAAAAAAACATAAAAAGTCAAATGAGAAAGAACCTTCCTCATCGCTAACATAACTTCTTTACTCGGAACTTTTTTTTATTGTCATGAATATTTTATGAAAAAAAATAGATATGTAATTAATGTAATAAAAAGTATTTAACAATAAATGTTATAAGAAAAACTAATAAAGTAATTTATTTTCTGTTCTGTTTGACTTATCCCCGTTATTTACGTGTTAAAATTGCCTCGTTTAACGCTGTTTCGATTAGCGCTGGAACTTATTGAAACGTATCCCCCGCGTTAAACGGGGCCTTATTGTATTTTGGTATATGAATACCGTAATATTAATATGAAATTTTTAAATAATACCTCACTCATTACTACTTTTTTATAAAATAATTTAGTAAAAAGGTATGCTCCCAGTATACTTTCAAAATAATTTATAAATTAAACGAGTACTCTGAAATAAATATAAAAAAAATAATGAATATTACGATGGCCATTCTGATTACTTCTCAAAACTCTAAAGATTTTTCAGCAAAGTCACAATGTCACTTGATAACTTCAAAGAATTTTTGTAATGTGGTAAACTTATTTTTGGAATACTTATTTAAGAACGACAGGGTACGATTATTCAGAAATGAAGACATAAATTCCACCTTTTTTCCCAAGTAATTTATAAACGACAAAAGATAAAGGATGAGGGATAGAAGGAAGGAGAAAAGCTTGTGGGTGTGGAAGTCTCGAGGATTCTAAAGGAAATACGAATGAAGATAAATACCTGGTCCTATTATTATTCAACAGCTCTGCTTTGTTTGTGGCCCAGTTTTCGTGGAACTATTCGCTATTCACTTTTTCCCACTTGAAGCCAATTAACTCGTGTATTCTCCGGCGGGGTTTCGCTCCGAATTTCATGTTCAATTGCTCGACACCAGCGAGCGCACCGGCAGCCCCGCGCTGGGAACCAGGATCCACATTTAAGTTGATGCGAAGTGAATAAACGAGAATTTGAATAAGTGCTTTAATCTCGTGTGAAGTGGGCACTTACAGTGCTTATTGTTGAGCGGTGAAATAAATTAGCAAGGTTCGAATAATTATTATCTGGTTGAATAATCATGCAGTTTAAAACTATTATTCATTGTGCTGCATTTACCTCGAGGCAGGCGGTACGATTTATTCCTGTCTTGCACAACTATGAATCTGGTTACATCTATTTAACCGATTTAATTTCAGAATCTGTGATTCTTTTATTTTTTTGAATAGTTTCGAAAAAGTTGCTACTATTCTAATTTCCATTTTATTTTTACAAAAAATGTTAAAAAATACTTTTAAGAAAGAAATTACAAAAATAATTCATCTTTTCGTATTTACGTTGCGTTGGTTGAGTCGCAAAAATATATAATACAAATAGCATCTTAGGTCCAAAAAAATTATTGTGTTTTTTATGCTAAACTTTGTTTTAAATAGTAGTTGAAGCCGTAATATATTAAATAAAATCGCTTGTTTACGCTTGCGTACAAAGTATTTGAAAACTATTTCAAAATGGATTAATGATCGTATTTTAAATATTCTTCAATACATCCATCAACATGGCTGTGTGAATAGATCTGTACTTCTTACATATATAAAGTGTCCTAATAAGAGCGCTGGATTTATATTTCGCGCCATTTATTTTTATAAGGTTGGTAGCTCTAAAAAAATCATTTGCACCATTTATCAATCTCGCGATCAGTAAATATGCAATGCTACACGAAAGAACATAGCGTAATAATTGAGAAAACTGGTCTGATTCTGAACAATAAATCACACATGCGTCCTCGTAGCGGGCGTTCACTCGAAAACACAGTCACAGTAGGAGAAAATGTTACTAAAACTCCAGCGATGTCAATTCATCATTCTTCACAAGAATTAGACGATTCAAGGAGCATCTTACAGTGAATTCTCATAAACGTTCTGGATCTGTATACCTACAAGATCCAAATGACCCATGAACTTTAACCAGATAATCATTCTAAATGAAGAGAATTTGTTGATTGATGGAACACAGTGGTATAGTGCTAAATAAAAAAGTACCTGGGCGGCATTTGATTTTAATCTCTCTCCCCTCTTTTTTTGTTATTAAGAAATTAATTTATTTAGGAATAAACGCTAAAACGATGAATATGATGAAAAAACTATCGAGCTATAACGTGTATATTTAAGGATTTGAGTTCACATATTTTGAGCACCAAGTGCATGCGGATAATGGTTGAAAGGATGGGGTACCGCTGCGTGCTCAGATGATCCAATCTTAATAAATAAATAATAAATTCTTTCGTAATGACTTTCACGTTTGGTAAAATGCTCCGGTCCTATATATATTTTTTGCATTCTCGTAATATCCGTCTGATGCATGATATTTGATGTACAAATTCAATGCGCAATACTTTGTATCAAAACATTTTTAAATGTACTTGAAAAGTATGTTCTATGTCAAAAGAAATGCCAGGACGGCGCCCTGGCTCCACTATACTACTAATCAAGACAGCGGTTAGTGAACGACAATTTTGCTAAGAAAATCATCTTTAGTGACACATTTTGAACTCAATGACCTATATAAACAAGCAACATTGTCGAGTTGGGGTGCGGAAAAGCCAAGATTGATTCGAGATAAACCATTGCATCTACTTCGCGTCACTGTTTAGTGCGGTTTTTGATCTGGTGGAGTAATTGGACCGAGGCTGGAAATGCGGTTACAGCACGCTGTTCATTCTGGTTTACATCATATAATAATGAATGAAGAACTGATTTCTTTTGGCCAGAATTGATTGATTTGAATCTTCAAGGCACGTGGTTCCAGCAAAAGGGTGCAACCTGTTACACTTCGCGTGAAACCATAAGGTTGTTTAATTCAAAAATTAAATCCGGCGCTCTTATAGGTACACTTTTACAAAGGATAATAATCC
Organism: Eubasilissa regina; assembly: GCA_022840565.1. Taxonomy (NCBI): domain Eukaryota; kingdom Metazoa; phylum Arthropoda; class Insecta; order Trichoptera; family Phryganeidae; genus Eubasilissa; species Eubasilissa regina. The sequence goes on from JAINEB010000007.1 coordinate 17,976,072, forward strand.
TCGCCATTGGATTATTCCGTTTAAAAAAAAATTTAAACGATACTGTTCATATTTTATTTTAAAATAAAAATGAATAATTATTATTTTTAAAAAAGTATGTAGTAATCTGCCATTTATTATTTTCAATAAATATAATAAAATATTTTAAAACATGAGAGGTGAGCAATTAAAATCAAATAACATATCTATTAGAAATAAGATTTTTTTGTGGGATGTAGTAAGTATCGTATTTGATGTTATTCAACCTTTTCCCGGTTACTTTTCTAGTCTGTGTTAAAGTAGCCAAAGTTTGTATGTTCAAATTACCCTATAGAGCTAATTATTGATTGAGTTAGAATACAGATAATTTCGTACATTTTAAATAGGATCAAACTTGTTGCAATCAATAATAAATGGGTTGCGTTGTATAAATTTTATTTCAATTATTATTCTTTTTTTATTATATTTTTACTTGTCAAAATAAATTTTTTCATTTTAGTTTGATTTTATCATAAATAATTGCTTCGAATCTTTTGTTTTGCGTAAAATAGAGAATACACCTTCTTTTATATTCAACACTAATTTTTCAATTTTCACATTTTTCCAAATACAGGGCTATCTAACAAATGTGATAGAATTTCAAATAAGATTTGTAGCCATGTTTATTAATATTTTGGCAGTTGTCACTATTATTTTTATTCAGGATAGTCTGCCATTTTACCACGGAGTGTTTCATACTGGAACAACGTTTACAAATTATCACAACATATTATCAAAATCAGTCTTTAATTCGGAAAACTCAACGTGCACTTCGTGAATTTTATAGTCGACCTGTCAATTTGACACCTAGATCATATGATATCTCTCTGTTAGACTATTTTCCGTACAGATATGTAATCTATTATTAAGGAAAACACATTCTTATTGTGAAGTTGTAATTATTCAGAACATAGGTCTGTGATATTTTAAATACTACATTAATGTATTAATTATAAATATATACATATAAAATCAATTTTATATACGTTGTATCAATGTGTCCAAGATTTAATAAAAATGAATTGATAATTCTGGCGTCTGCAGTCAGTTTACTCAAAGGTATTTGAGATTCTGTAAAAATAATGTAGATGGCTTTCAAATAATGGAACGACAGATGTATTAATTTGAAAAATATAACATATAGGTTCGAAAAATTGTCAAAAAAAAATACTGGCGTTATAGCACAAAGGTATTGCACTTCCCCGGATTGGAAATAGAGATCCAGGTTCGAACCCCGGTGACGCAAAAACAATATTTTTCGACAAAATTGATTTTATATGTATATATTTATAATTAATACATTAATTTAGTATTTAAAATATCACAGACCTATGTTCTGAATAATTACAACTTCACAATAAGAATGTGTTTTCCTTAATAATATATGTTGTATCAATGTGTCCAAGATTTAATAAAAATGAATTGATAATTCTGGCGTCTGCAGTCGGTTTACTCAAAGGTATTTGAGATTCTGTAAAAATAATGTAGATGGCTTTCAAATAATGGAACGACAGGTGTATTTATTTGAAAAATGTAACATATAGGTTCGAAAAATTGTCAAGAAAAATACTGGCGTTATAGCACAAAGGTAGTGCACTTCCCCGGATTGGAAATAGAGATACAGGTTCGAATCCCGGTGACGCAAAAACAATATTTTTCGACAAAATTGATTTTATATGTATATATTTATAATTAATACATTAATTTAGTATTTAAGATATGTAATCACTTGTTTATGCTGGTAGACCAACAACAATTAAACAATTAAAAAACAACATAACTTGTGTTACTGGTGAAATTGCACCAGATTTGTACTAAAGAGTGGCTAAAAATTGGATCCAAAGAATGCATTGTATCATACGTAGTCATGGTGCACCTTTTAAAGATATTATAGTTCATTGTTAATGGTATTGAATAATCTCTTAATAAATACAAATATTGAAATAATACTTGATTCAAATTTTTTTAATTCCGCTTTAAAGTTCTTTGACACTTATTGGATAACCCATATTATTTTTTTATATAATAAAACATGATTGGATTTTCAGTCTTGCGATTCATGTGAAAAATTATTTCAAGGTTGATTTTTAAATTATTTTTCAGTATATACAAGTACATATTCAGTACAAAGTACTTGGCTTTTTACGAATGGAGTGAATCGAGTCTTGTATTGCTTGCTTCGCTAATGCTTGTCAACATAATGGTTCTCCTTTTTTTTTACTTTATTTTACTCGGCTTATTTCATGAATATTATTTTTATCAAAATGAATGAATTAAAAAAAATCATATTATTATATTTTTACCTGTTATACGTTTAATAGGTAATTTTACTAAATAACAATTGCTTTATAAATATTTTATGAATAACCATGATACAGATTGTATTTTTTATTTTTACCCAATCGTTCAAGTAATAATAAAAATATTAATCAACAAAAATATTTAAAAAAAATTCTTATGATAGCACATTTCAATAATTTTAATCTAATTAATAATTTTTTTTACTGTAAATACATAAAATATACCTACCCTAATAATATGTTGTTAATACATTATTTTAGCAATAGAACAACAATAAGATATTTAATAAATAGTTATTCATTAACACCAAATTAAGCTAAGTTTATAAGCTAAATATTTACTTTTATCAACCAACCTTTTATGTTTTTTTAATACTTCTGGAATATTTTAGTATCTATTGATAATGCCTCTCCTTTTAACAAGACGATGATTAGTTCATAAAATTGAAAAGAGTATGCGTTCGTATAAATATTATTAACATTAATTGAATTGAAATATTTATAAAATCCCCGGATAGAAAGAGGTGGTCCAGGTTCGAATCCCGGTAGCAACTTAATATTTTTTTCATAGATAATTTTTTTTTGTATGACTTTCTAGTTGATTTATTTTATTTATATTGAAAATTTAAAACTATTATGTAGACTGTTAAAAATAAAAATTTACAAATATAATATATATGTAATATTTAATAATAATTCAATTATATTTTGTATAACTTATAAAATTAAAATAATGTTTTTTATTAAATTATTTATTAAATACGCCTAAGTACATATGCTCGATTCTATTATATCATAGTTGCAGATCACGTATCTCTTAATAACTTTAGTATTGGTAACCGAAAATATTAATTATAGATTGTTTTCCTTTCAATCGAGTCAGAAAAAGATGATGTGATCCTTAAAATCTATTAATGGGTGTATTATATTTAATAAAAAAGTTTTTAATTTTCCAGATAACTTATAAATGCTTTTGTGGACAGGCATATTGAACCTTAGAAACCTCTCAAAGTCGATGAATAGTGGTCGGGATTAATCTTCCATTCCTGCTCTTACCCAAAGATCGGTTGGACGAATAGAAGCGATCTGCTCTCCTGGCAGGTGAATAGATTTATGGAAATAGAGACAGGTGGTGTTGCACTACTAGAAGAGAATGAAACGAGCGATAGATAAAGCGCGATTGAAAAAAGCCTGAAACGGGAAAAGGAATAGGAACAGGGGTAAAGTTGCGGGAGGTAGAGGGGATTGGAAAATACTGCTCGAAAATCCAGCCAAGATAATGACAAATTCACTATATAGATCTATGTGTTAGATGCTGCCAGCTATTGTCCGCTGTTCGGGTAAGTTTGAAATCTATGATTAAATTACATTTTAAAGTTAAGCATTCGTCAAATTAAGCTTTTATATTATTACGTGATTTACCCTGTGTTTCGTTTTCGGTGAAATAAACTATTCGAGAAAATCACACACAGTGATACGTTTGGAAAGAAGAAGGTTGTGTAAGAAAACTATGAATGAATTTTGTTAGGAGAAAGTGTAAGAATACTATTAATGATCAAATTATGTATATTTAGCAAATTAGTAGTAATAACACAGAATACCTTAAGTAAAATTATCAATGACGTAATGGGAAGGTTCAAATAAATATTAAAAATACTCTATGTCTGAAATAGAATTTTATGTATGTTTATAATTGTATGTATTCTTTGATACTACACTAAAACAAATAAGTAAATATAAATAACGATATGGCTACATAAGCCAATAAATCAGATGTAATAAATCAAACGTTATATTTGACATAAAAGTTATTTACTCTCTGAGAAAAAAGAAGAAAATGCCAGTCGTCTTATGAATGATTTATAAAATGTGCATACATAATGAATGGGAGGGGGGTGTAATTAATACTCTCTGCCTTCCCCTACGGAGCTCGTCGTGGGTACCGCGTGTAGGTAGCAACTTTCCTAAGAGACTTTTCCGAGTAAATTTTAATGGCAGGATTTACAATACGACAGAATGAGGTATGTCAATGTTTTGATAAAACGGGGCTTGTTGAAATGTGAAAACAAGGGTAGGTATCAAACAGAATTAGACTGCTGCGCAATGCTCGGGCGCCTGAATTACTATGTAGAATAAAAGCCTTCAAACTTCAACCATCAATCATTTCGTCTGCGCAAAGTGGAGCGAAAAGGTTCTTTGCATGTTGTTAAATGGAATCGACAGAAGGAAAGAAAAAATATTTACTTCAGTCGAAATGATTCTTTCTCGCTTTTCACCCAAATGCGCGAGTCTCGCAATCTGTTTGGTCGGATATTCATAAAATAATATTTTTACGGCTGTACGAAAAAACAGTCTTTCCGAGGGCTGCAAACCGCCAAATTTCGGTCAAATAAATAAATAAATTTTATTATTGCTATTACATATTTTTTATAAATAGAATATTCATATGGTATCAAATTATGGACCCAGAAGGCACGAAAGAGAAGACGAATTGATGCATTAGAAATGTGATGAATGTTGAGTATACCGCGGATGGCGAGATGCACGAATATCTCTAATCATCAAGGACAGACTCCCATGACAAATTATTACATTTTTTGAGCATCTTTCAAGATAGCTTGAAGATGCATGTTTTGGTGGGTCACGTCGAAGAACAGAGAGTAAGAATCCCCCTCCCATTGGACTGACCGAGATGAAAAAGTAACAGGCTCTTTTCTGGTGACAGCCCTAAGACCTGCAGAATGCCGAGAAAATTGGAACAGCATAGTCAAAAGGGCGGATGTTCATGGAGATCACGATCACGCCTGTCATGAGAGACCGATATGGATAATTTTTCTACTGTTCCCAAACTAAGTCATGAATGTATTTCTTTTATCGAATGTATTATGAATTTATTAAGTAAGAGAAATTTGAATATTGTCTAAATAATTAATTAATTTTTTTATTCGACTCGCTGTTTTCAAAGCAGATGTGACTTGGTATTCCGCAGTTGACAAAGAAGCGGAAATTATTTTTGGCGGCTTATGATTATGTTCATCACTTTTGGTGCATCCTTGAAGTAAGAAACCTTTACCACCATGAGGGAAATCCTTCTATTCTACCTTCAATTTGCTTACGTCAACTCGCGCTTTAAAATGTACCCAATGTATTTTGATACACGAATATTAGAAGAAAGACATTTCCAGATTTTAAATTCCGAAACAATTACATAATAGTTTAAATAAAATACAATCACTTTGCATAAAACCACGAATTTTATTAAACGCTAACAGGTTTCGCATGGCACAAGCTTCGTCAGAGCGTATTTAAAACTAACAATAAATACACAAATAGTGCGCTTATATAATAATCAAATAAATTTATCAATTAGACTCATATTAGGTATGTTTCCTTTTAAATCAATTTAATATCCGTCAACATTGTAATTTTCCCTCCCTTGATATCTAAATGTATATGTATTCTGTCTACTTTTTTATGTATATATAATGCACTTTTATTGTATTTATTTTTAGTTTTAAGTACGCCTTGATGAAGCTTGAGCTAAGCGAAACCGGTTGGCGTTTAATAAAATTCGTGATTTTACACATAGCGATTGTATTTTATTTAGTATAATTAGTCAAATTACTTTCTACGATAATTAAATATTAGCCTGTAGACACTCTTGTGGTTTATGGTGCGTATCATTTGCATTATCAGTATCACAATTATGTTCGTTCCTACAATATAGTTCATGTAATAATTTTATCATTATTTTTCAGGTTTATTATTGAGCTGGCACTTAGGGGATTGCGTATCATACATAAGCTCTATATGGTCTATGCATCGATATTTACATAATTTTGTTATATTTGTTTTAAAAATAAAATAATCTTGATGGATGCTTGGACTAATTGCGAACCCCCGATCACTTGATCATTAGGTTAGTATTAGGTAGTAGGTACACCAAAAAAGCTTAATATATGTATTTGTTTTTAAAATTATTTCTACATATACATACGTGTAAGTTTTGGGTAACGAAATGTAGGTCGAATAATTATAATAATTATAATCTGTTGCAAATATATATTAAAAAAGTGTACAAAACAAATTTACTTCACTAAGCCATGTTTAGTAGTCGAAACTTAAGTACCGTTGAACTTTGAAATAAAATCTTAAAGGAAAATTTGTAACATTAATTTTGATTCACTCATTTTCACAGTTAAGCGTAAAAGCTTCTTGGAAGTCAATTTGAGCTTCTGGGTAAATCCATCATTTTTAAAAGAAATTTATGTTGTTAATGTAAGGCATTTTACTTAACTATACTCGCCACGCCTAAAAGCCTTCTAGAATATAAAACCTACAGCGAAGGTAAGTAACAAAATGTACGGACTGTAGTATACTTTTCCACGTAATGAATCTTCAATAGTGCATGGGTTTTCTAATGTCTTTATATATTGGGAATACTTGTCACGTAGAATATTGTTAAATAATATAAGTTGATATTTTGTAATTCAGACAGAGTTGGTAGTTTTCGAAGTTTTTTTACAGAAAATATTATAGAGTATCTTTGAGGTACCAAAAAAATATATATTTTGTTAACCTCCTTTTTAAATGGAACGAAAGTAGACTGAATGCAATTAGAACTGAGATCATTGAGGCATTGTTACGAACACGGATAATCGAGAATCCATCTACCTATAAACAATTGAATACATAACGTTCACGTATCACGTTTCCCGTGTGCCACATTTAACAGCAAAGAAAGGATAGTTGCCAGCCTTTCGTGCAATTAATTCTCAAGTTATTTCGTATATAACATCACGATCTAAGGAATAATATAAGGGTCTATGTATGTTACGTCCGCCATATGCTAGTAAATAGCAAGTGGGCTGGAATTTTGCCTTTTGAATTTTGAATTTTGAAAATGCCGGTAAATATTTTGTAACCAGTTCTCCCAAATAAATCCTACGTGAAACAACTTGTGTTTTTATTGGCGGAGTTTTTATTAATACATAACCTCCATGCATTCCTTGACAAATCATTATTCAAATATTAAAATATCTAATAGATTGAAATATTGTATTGATGTGATGTTAGTACGTAATAGGCATATATGTGGCAAAAACACCTATAATGAGTAAATAATATTCAAATTAAAAAAGTGTAAAACTGATCATTAGATAGTGAATAAGGTTAAGAAATGGTCGTTTAGAAGGATTCACGTCGTTTCCCCGCGCGGGTGAGCAAGGAGGATAGAGCGCCACACAATTCTCGCCTTATCCACATTCATACATCTTCTCATACAAACTCGCCGATTGTTGAGGCCTCTAACAGAACCATCCTCCATTATCTAGTTTACCTGATCGTGCCAAGTCTTCCGCGGACGTCTTCTACTTCTGGTGCACATCAATACTTGCGTCATATATCTTTCTTACCATTCTCTCCTTATTCATCCGAACCATCTAAGAGATCCTTTCTTAATCTTACTCATTATACTAACATCAGCTTTACATTCTTTCTTTTTTTCTTCATTCTTTACTTTATCACAAATAGATTTTCCATATATACGCCTAAGTGATCTCATTTCCACTGCATTCAGTTTACTTTCGTTACTCTTTTGCCAGCTCCAGGCCTCACTTCCGTACATCAGTGTCGTGTCTGGTATTTCATTATATGCGAAAGGTATCGTAAAATATATCTATCGAAAAAAATATGGTCATCACCAATGCTTCAAATTCGATTTATTTAAATTTGTTTTAATCATATATTTATATTAATTATACATTTTAATTATTTCGAAAAAGTGCAACTTCACATATAAAATGTATATATTTTTACAAAAAATTTACATACACCTAAATATAATATAATGTGAGTATATTATACACAGCTACCTACCATGTTCAATCTACTAAGTGAATACCAATTTTAAATGTAGACTTTATAACTGGTAGAAATCATATTACAATGCTTTGTATATTATTTATAGATGTTTATGTAGGTTAAAAATACTGGGAATACTGGACATTGTCCAGATCTACGCTAAAAAAATTCGTAACTACATATTCATTTATAGGACGTCTGGGTTTTCCATGGAAATGCCAAAAATACCAGAATCTTTGAACAATTTAGTAATTCCTAGGACGTGCACTGCAAAGCTATGTTTTGTAGCACCCAAATGGTATGATTCTCTTCCTAAATACATACAAATATTAAACAATACAAGACATTTCAAAGGCGCAATAAAATTCTGACTAAAAACTCATGTTCATGCATGGCTACCCTTTCAATATAAACACATAAAGAGTCAAGACTTCAGACCCAACACCAATTAGTGAGCAGCCTGTGCGTGTGTGTTTTTTAAATTAAATTGTGCTGTATTATTTAAACTTGTTAATATTCGTTTAATGCTGTTTTCCTTCTAGCTAATCTTTAATTAAATATTTCCAAATAAATGTTATCGGACGAGATTCAAATGAGTTATTGATAGAAGTGTGGAAAAATGCTCAAGAATCAGTTGCTTTTATGGGATTGCAACTCAGGGCTTACACTGAAATATATATTGTCAACATTTTGAGCGGGTAGACAAAGGATACCAGGTATGCGTCCATGTATTTGTTTTGACTTATTTTCGTCTGGCGGCCCCTAGACAATACCAGTAATATAACTATTTGAGGGGCATTGCACCTACCTGTAAGTTTTATGACACTACCTATTCGAGTTCCGACGAGAAGATTACATGCTCAGTAGATGTTTGTATTATGACTATATAGGGCGTCTGTTGATGTGTGCAAATATGTACATTATTTGTAATATTTTTTAATTTTTATGTTAAATTTTTTAGCACAAATATTACGGCACATCATAAATCATATTTAAAATGAAATATCTATAAAAAATCTCCCACAAAACGGTTGAAAAACTGAAAACTTGAGATGGGTCTAAAATGACCCACCATCGCCGGACGTGTTTTGTTTTGACCCACCGGGCAGTAAGTGTTAAATACTGTAGACTATGGATGTTGTTACTTTATGTATGTATATAAATATTTAACTTTTAAGTTTTCCGCGACAATGCGTTTTTTTAGTTTAGATAGTTTCCTTGAGGAAATCTTGGCCGATGTTTCAGTATGCTAACACGGGCTATTGTCAAGGCTTTGCCTAAAAATTACGGTATGGAGATGTAAATCTCCCCCAGTAGAGTAAAGTTTAATTACAAATCTACTCTATAACTTCCTTCATATGTATGTTGCGAGATGTTCAATTGTGGGAGATTTCTATCTCTTGCGGACAAGTACGATTGTCATTTAAAGTGAAACCATTTACAAAAAATACAATTTAACCTAGAAAAGGCACTAGTTCTATACATACATTAAAATTTTTATATTTAATATTCTATTTATTTTTAATTAAAACTATTCTCAAAAAACGTCTTGCTAAACTCACAAAACGTCTGCAGGTATATTTAAATCCATTTTATTACATTTAATATAATCAAAACGTAACAACTATTCAATCACAGTTTAAACAATTAATTTCATGTTTATTAAGACAGGTTATTATCGAAAAATCTTTTTTATTTTTTATTTATTATCTTAGTTTTATTAACCACAATTGAGTTTAAAAAACATCTACCGGTTTCGGAAAACACTTTTCCTTCTTCAGGATGTCATAACTAACTAAAAATATAGTATTGTTTCTTCACCAGAATCTATTTTTAAATTTTTTAAAAAACAACAATTATTTAAAAAAAAAAAAAAAAATTTAGTACCTAACTCAAATTACTGCTCAATACAAATTTAGTCGAATAATTTTTAGGAAAAAATTTTTTTAGAATAGGACTCGTAGTTAAATTTAGTTGGCTGTTTAGAATTTCCTGATTACTTTTACATGCTTTATTTATCTCCAACGATTCCAAATTATCTTAACCACCAAGTAAATATTGCTAATTTTAAAAGTAGAAAAATCTTTTTTTTATCATTTCTTTCAAATTAAGAGAAAGCGTAATCTTTTGTAAAAATCCAGGTAGTTTATTTTTTAGTGTAGACACAACAAATTTTAATGTTCTCGATCCATACTTATTGGTGATTTTGGGAATTGTTAAATTTAGATTAACAACACCTCTTGTATTTTTTCCGTGTGAAGGCACCCTATTTAGAGCATCTACGAATATACATATATTCTTGTCACCTTTGAAAACGGATAAGATTTTTATATTAATAAAAAAATACATTAAATGTGATTCTTCTCATAGAAATGAAAAATAGTACGAAATATTTTTTGGTATATTTATCTCTGCGCTTAATATGCGTTGTATTTTTCCACCTGAGTTTCTTCCCCCAATATCTCTCGCTTCCTTTGTCACCTATTCTCCCGTGCTTAAGATGTTCCGATTGTTCGCCCAGGTGCACATCCTAGCGACGGATGTGTAATTCACCATTTAGGTTCATGAACTGAAATGACCTGTCTTCATACTTCAATACCTCAGTAATTCAAGACAGACCGTACAAGGTAACAATTTTTTTAGCACTATAAAAAATTATCAACTATCAAAAATACCCACATCGATATTCTACTATGAAACATCGCATGTAGGGCTTCTTGGTAATTAAAAAGACGACGCTGAATCTTTAACGGCCCAATTTCCAATCGTTTAAACTTTCCTGCCTTTTCCAAATTCTGGGCAGAATTCACCGTATTCCTGTCAAATATTTTTTCTGCCCCAATCTACTCTCCCACCTGATCTCGCCTCTACACTCAACAGCCTTATTTATTCTCTCTACTTATATTTATATGAACATTACATTCAGGTTTTACTAGGAGAACTGTAGCATATTAATACTCCACAGAGAGTTTTTGAACACCTGGTGGAATTGAAATGAAAAAAGAAAAAAACAAATGTAAAATTACTTTTATTTCGCTTAAAATAATTTCATCTCCATTTTATTTGAGGTCAAATGGCTTTCAGCCTACGAAAACTTTTGCTGTAATCAAAAATATATTTAAAAAAAACAAATTTTTGATGCTATTTGTGCTATATAGCTATGGTGTTTACACAATTAACTTACTAAACTTGAATAGCGTTTTATTTTCTTTCTAAGTTTGTTAATTAACTATGATCAAAGACACTCATTTATCGCGTAAATATTAGAAAAAATCGTTGATCATATTTTGTCGTTTTTCACTATAAAAGGTGTTTATCGTACTGCACACAAAGCGGATAACTTTTTTATTAATAAAAATACAATTTGAATAATATCACCTTTTTGTTTCAATTGTGTGTGCCTTTTTTTAAGGGTTTCAGAAATATTATTATAAAAATTGAGTAGGTACATATATGAAGATAAAAAAATCTTAATTAGTACCGCTTTGAATATTTGTACTCTCCAAAATTATACATTCGCGAAGTTAAATAAACAGCGTTCCTAAATGACAATTTTACGAGAGACTCGAAAGGAGAGAATTTTTTTAAGCGTTCATTAGACCGACCGAATACCAATTTTCCCCTGTATTTATTTAGTAAAGCCATTTCGCTTTGGCCAGCTTTTCATTAGGGCGGCTACACGTGCCGTGTAAAAACTGCCACCCTTATTTTTCAATAATCTACTTAGGCTCCTTTTTTCTACCATTATTTAACATGACCCAATCACAGGGTCGCATTAGGTCGCGCGACTCTCCTAAGAAATACCATGCAGAATCAATTTCCCATCCCGGGTAAGAAAAGTACCCTTTTATTCCTAGGTTGGCCTAAAATAATGCTCGCTCTAGCCCCTATCCTCCCAGCGTTTGTTCCTCGCCAAATTGGCGGAGGCAAAAAAATTTACCCTCACGTTGAAGAAAAACTAAAGCCTTAACCCACCAATTTTGATATAATTTAGTATTCTTTTCAGGCTTTAGATAATTTTGGAATTTGCTTAATATTATTTCCAATGAAGACATTTTTCAGACAAAATTAGGATTTTTTTCTATCAAAATAGCGGGATACTTAATATATGCCAAAATTTCCATTGTATAAACAAACTGTTTAGAAAAAGCAATATTAATACACGACGTTTACTTTTAAATGAAACAGATTTTCTTTATTTCAGCATTTTATTTGCAATCATATTTGTGGGGGTGAAAAAATATTGACTGTAAAATAGTTCTTTAGTATTTTAAAGAGATGAAATGTTTTTTAATTTTTAATAAAATAAATAATATTACAATATTATTATTATCTATGTTTTCATAGTAGTGTTTATAATTAGTTATAAACGTTCGTTAAAAATGAATGTAAATAAATAAATGAAAACCATACAATTATTTTGAATGTTAACTTATAAAACGTTATGTTATTAAAATATGTTGGAAATAAACGGGTTAAGAAAGCGTACCTACAGAAGGGATGAAACATCCCAAAAGGGTAGTGCCTAAAGAAGTGGCTGCGGTGAGGTAATGAACCGTAATAGCTCGAATAATATTAGTAGAGAGCCTTCCAGCATACAGCCTTCCTTCCTTCCTACTGGAGGTACACCGACACAAGGCGCCATCTGTGCGCCAGTGCCGCAACGTTCTACAATTTCATTTTATGTTTCTGAGAAAGGCTTAACGTTCAAGGAGAAGCTCTTTCCAATTAACTGATTATTACAGGGAGAAATAAGTAATAATTTCACACATATACGATTTTTTATACCGTTATAAATCTGCTTTAAACAAAATAAACGTATTTGTCGGGGACACTTTTTACTTGGTCTTTGGAAAGAAGGTTGTCTTCTTCCTCTCGACGCTTAATCCTTCCATGTTGTCGCTCTCTTTTGGCGATAAATCTAAAGAATTTCAGGACACGTCGCATGCTTGTCAATAAGCGTCGTTCGCGTATAGCAAGTTCCTGGACGATCGGGCGTCTTGTCTGAATTGTATAATCTGAAGTGTATGAGTATTAAATATGGTACCTAAAAACTACCACCGAGTTTTAATAGAAGAGTCTTTCTCTAAATATCTCTAACAAAATGCAGCAATTCTTCACATTACATCTATTAAGGAGAACACATATTTTGCTACTGTTCACTCACTACTCCAGTATGGAATTATCGCATGAGGAGGAGTTAAACAGAGAATAATTATTAAAGTAATGTTGAAAGAAGATTTAATTTTTTAATACAATCACTTTCAAAAAATGTCTAGTTTCTAAAATAGGTTCATAATAATAATTAATCAAAGAAAATTACATTTTAAACCTTGAAAAACACATTCTTAAGATTTCAAAATAACTTTAAAATCCTAAAATGTAACACCAAATACTACCAACAATATTACATATATTTAGGCATACATAATTTCAATAGCCTCCTTACAAAAATGAAGAAGATACGTGATATAAACCAACTAAAAAATAAATTAAACGAATACTTAAAAAATATACAATTTGCCAATAAATAATATTATAGATTTAACTGTATATAATCTGCAATTATAAAACTTCTGACTCTTCTAAAATGACAACAGTGTTTGTTCCTCTTCAAGCTCTAGAGATAGCCTCATTTTTGGAGAGGTACAGCGATATATAAAAATATGTAACTTAGTAGTTTGTAATATAATCAATTAAAACATATATATAATTGTAAGTAATGTTAAATAAATAAAATAATTTTTTTAATTGTAAAGTAACATTTTCAGAAGATGGTATTTTAATTACACAAAATATCACAATTAGTTGCTACCGGGATATCCCTTTATTACCTTATTTATTCAATTTTTTAATATTTGGTTTAGATCGAGAATAATTATTTCATTTTTGTATTATTAGATATAACGAATGAACCTGTCTCATTTAGCATAGATTTCAGTCAAGTAAAAAATACAGTGAACATCTTTTAGATACACAAATTAAATGAATCAGCTAGAAAAATATACAGAAAAAATCTATTCCGGTAGAAAATAAAATATTTTTTCGATAGATAGATTTTTTTAAAGTACTTATATCCTTCTAGTTGATTCATTTAATTTTTATTACTTTATATCTAGACTACCGGAAGGCTTTGGAAATTCTTAAAATAATACTATGTTTTGATTTCAATATTTTTTAAAGTACTAATAAACCAATATTATTTTTACGTAGGAGACCTTATAAGATCGGAAACATTTTTTATAGTTTTATATACTATTATGTTAAACATTTTTTTTACATGTAGTAAATATAAACAATCATATTATTTATATGTTAAATTTCCTTTCGCAGAAAGAAAATTTATCACGACTATAAAATAAATAGACAATCATATAAGGTTATGTTAAATGCAATGAAAATTATGAATGATTCACATTTACGAAATCTGATCAACGTTATGAATATTAGTTTTCCGTCTTATGCCGTTATGGATATAAATCTACGGTGTTGTAAAAAATAAACTAAATATTATTTTCACGCTTAGTGCCACTAAAACGTCTGCGGTTTTATAAGAAAAGGTTTATCTATCAAATTTAAGCTTTTGGGATATCTAAAATATTAATCTCGGTATGGGGAGAAACATTTTGAATGTTTTACCTCCAAAACCAGCAATCATAAACTTGAGAAAATGTATGTTCGTGAATATTTAATTAATTACAAAGAAATTTACACAATTTTCAAAGCATTCTCTAAAAACATTGTTTATTTGAAAATATGTTCTATTACAAGTTTGAGGAATAGCTAGTATGTTTTCATTCGAAACAATGCTTTCAACGAAATTATTTAATTGAAAAAAATGTAGAAACTTTAAAAAATTTATATATTTAAGAGAAATAATTTTTTTTTAACAAAATCAGAATTTTAAGATATCATAAAATATAAAAACCCTCAGAATATTAGGGAATAATGTACCTAATATTAATTATATTCTAATTTTGTGGGCTAAAAAAATTGTTGGAGCTTAATGTAATGCGAAGGAAAATACATTATTGTTGTGAAGATACATTTCCAGATTATAGTTCTATGGTATTTTAATATAAATTAAACGAATCAACTTTCCCGGATAGAAAGAGGTTCAGTGTAGAGTCCCGGTAGGCACTAAATATTTTATCGATATTTACATTTTTTTAGTTGATTAATTTAATTTGTATTTCTATGCAAAGTATCTTTTAGCATAGCTGTTCTCTATAGCATTTTTGTATCATAATCGTTTGTCCTTTTTGAAATGTTATGATACTTGGTACTATATATATACCATCAATTATATATTATAACTATTCCTAAAACCGCAATTATTATTTGCTTAGCTATGAGTTGATACATCAAATTTGTACTTATTTTTATACCAAATATATCTATACCACATGATAATTAAATTGTTATAATTGTACGAGTTTTTTATGTTTATCAGTATAAATAATACTATACAAATTGTTGTTTCATAGAAATATTTTCTCTACATATAAGAACAAATATTTAACCAAATAAAATTATTTTGCGTATTATAATATTATTTTAGAAAAACTTTCAAATTTAATTTAATTATAATAATTCACACACCTAGATCAAAACTGTGACAACTCGAAAATTTAATTTTTCAGTAGATAAAAAATTAAAAACATTTTCATACATTTTATGTGACTAAAGTTATGAAACTAAATAACAATTTAGGTCATTAATGTATCCTAAAATGACATTATTCGAGAACTGGGGCTAAGTTAGTTGCGTATATGAATACAATAATAACTTAAAATTCTTGTTTTTTTGAGTTGTCTTAGTTTTGATCTAGGTGTGTGATATTGAATTATTTGTATGCGATTTGGATTTGCGATTGTATTGGATTAATTTTTAATCAATCTAACATAGTTTTAAAAAAGATTTCAAAATAATATGAAATACACAAAGACTCGATTCAGTTATTTCTGTCTCTAGCATTTCTCAGAATATTTTAAATCAAGGAAACCGCGTTGTTAAATACATATGAGTACATTGTTTCATCGATGATTTAAGATAAATTGTGTATTCGGACTATTATACTCTTTTGTTCAAAAAGATCGAACATTTTCTGGACCACAATCGTACAATACCAAGAACAGGGACCAATAATAAATTGTTGCCTGGAGCGACCACAACTTTGAGCAAAAATATTTCATATTTTGACTCGATAATGTAATACAATGTTTTGAAATACCCGGTGACACAATCATAAAATTGTTTGTAATTAGTTGGATACGTAATGGTAGAAGTATTGGTTATGAGGTAGATAAGTCATTGTTTTAAGCAGATCTTATAAAATAATGATACACGTATGTAAAGTTTGATTTACGTAAGGAGTGATGAGATGTTGAAGGGATGAGGTGATTATATTTTTATCACGGTCCTAGAGTGTAATTGAACAAAAATTGAAAAAAATTGCGTTCTATATAAAATACATTTATAAAGCGACGCTTATATAGAAATAGGCAGGTAGATAGATATAAATAAATGGTGTCTAGCGGAAAATTTTCAAGTTTAATATTAAATAAATAAAAACTACATATTTTATTTATACAAAATGGAGTTTAACAATGAAAATTTTACGTTTTATAAATAATATCGTCTAAATGTCATCCATTTCTCTCAAGACACTCTTGCAATCGGACTCTTAAATTTGCGAACACCCGAGAGGAAATCGTTGATTCAATGGCAGCAACTTCACGGCGGATATTTTCTTGTAGGGCCTGAATTGTTCGAGGATTGTTACTGTAAACTCTCGACTTAAAGTATACCCACAAAAAAAAGTCGCACAGCGTAAAGTCCGGTGATCGAGGTGCCCAGGGTATGTTTCCGTACTTGCTGATTAATTTATTGGGAAAAATTCCCCTCAGCTTCTCCATTGAAACTCTAGCTGTGTATGGAGTGGCCCCGTCCTGCTGAAATTGTGTTCTATTGTTGAACCTGGGAAATAGCTGCAGTTGCGGTACCAAAAACTTGTTAATCATTCAGTAATACACGTCAGCAGCGACTGTCTCTCGCTGGTTAAAAAAATAATGGCCAATTATCCCTCGGGCAGAAAAGCGCGACACACACGATCCAATGAATCACCATCCTTTAAATATTGCTCAACCAGTGACTCATTGCGACTAGCAGATCCATAAATCACGCGCGTCGAATAATACCCCTCCCATTTACCTCACTCTGATGGTTTACGAGCAATGCCAATTTAATCTTGAAATTTTTCGCTGGACACTCTTACATAAATTTTTTTATATTCATTCATATTTAGATATTTGTTTTATCTTACGTACCTTCATTTTTCAAATTTAGTTCGTTATCTTAAATACAAATTACGTGATCTTGGTAAAAAGAAACCATAATAATTGTCAACTATGAAGACAGTATTGTCGTTTTAAAGATCTATAAATCGAAGTAGAAATTGATCAGCGATCAAGTTCATTGTCTGGTATATAAAAATGTTATTAAGTAAAAATAAAAAAAAAATGATCGTTGATTAATTTAATTTGTATCAAAAATACCATAACAATATTGTACGTTCTGAAATTGCAATAAAAATATATACTTAAATAAAACGATTATTTTTTAATAGAAATTATTATAGATAGTTTTGTGTCTTAATAAATGTAATTTATTATCTAAACATATAAACTATCAAGTGAATAAAAATATTCTTGTTGTTTTACTGACTATACATCATAGCATAATAGTTACAAAATGGCAACTATCAATTCTTTAATAATAAATTATTTTAAATGTCGTAAATTTGGTTTTAAAATAAATTTTATGAGTAATAGATTTATAAACTTAATCAATATTTATAGCAACACGACGTTGTAATATTAAATATATTACTTAATAGCAGATAAGATTGGCCCAGCGGGCGGCTATTGTGGCTGCATTGCGGCCATTGGTGACCGCTGCGTGGTCAGGGTCTCAATATGATCTATATTATAATGATAGAGCAAAACAAACCATACGTAAATAAAATGTCGATGTAATTAAAATTATTCCATCTTTGTAAGTTAGCTGTTAAAATGAACAAAATTAACACCTAGATGGCACGTATAAGAATCGTGGATATATGGTAAGTTAAATATCTCCTTTACCGAAGAAGAAAATAAGTACTGAAATATGTGTTTTTTCTTATTCGTATTGTAGTAAGACAATGTACAATTTATTTCAAATTGAATATATATTTACAAACTGCTTTTGAATGTATAAAAGAGAAAACATTTTAGTAATCTTAACCTAGAGATATTAAAAAAACATGTTCGTTTTTGCCATGATTGTACGAGTATCTCACAGACCTGACCGTTTAATCAAGCACTATACAGCCATATACTACCGGTAATAACATTACCGAAGCCGCCACATACAGAAAATTATAGATGTAGACAGGGAAGTGTAATATTATTAGGCCACAGAGACTACTTTTGACTATTATAGTATAGAATTGTTGAATCACAGAGTGACATAGAGGAAGAAAATGTTATAATATTTTATCATGTGTTGTCTAAAAATACAAACATTTCGTGTGCACACAGAAATAACGAAAATTTCATATGAAGGCTGTTTCACGTACGCGCAAGAAACATCTCATAAAACAGCGAAAATTGGTAAGGTTTGTTTATGTCCCACATAGTATATCGTCCCCACTGGGTAAATAAAGCATTTCTCTCATATCTTAGGAGCCGACAAGCGGAGAAATGTTCATTAAATACGTGAGCGGATAAAGTGTGAAAAAAAAGAGTATTTTTAGACAAAGTTACGAATCTGTGCGCATCTTGCTCTCTTAGTGAAGACTCGTTGACGAAAAAGCTGGAGAGAATATCTTAATTGTGATTATGATTGTGATGAATATTTTTTATCCCATGAAGATATGTTAGTAAAAGTATTTGTTTAGCGATTTCGATATAACTATGTGAGATATAACACCCATCTTGTCAATGTATTTTATTATTGTTATTAAATATATTTTGTGTAGGAATTTAATTAACTTTTTTAAAAACTTCATTAAAAAATATATATAATTGTAAAATCTAGAATATGTTTTACAAATAAATTGATTCTACGTTTAGGGAGATATGCCAATAGTGACAGTAAAATGTGTAAAGTAGAAGTTATCATGAGTAAATAATTACATTTTTATAACTTTTAATTTTTATTCAACAATCAATATAGCAATTTTCACTTATAACATTTTTGATTTTTGTCTATCGATCCATCAATGGTTGCTTACAATTATAGTCTTAGATTATTAAAGAAAATTGAAAAAGTAAGGTGACACATTATTTTCTAATAAATAGCGCTGATACCGGGTTGGATTATAAATAAATATGATCTTTAAGATATGCCAGAGAAGCATTATATAGTTTTAAGTCAGATAAGATTAAAAAATGGGTTTCACAGCATTTTAAATAATGTAAATGAACAAGCGCTAAGCATATTTATTTGAAAGTACTTGGTAAATAAAGTACAACGCGTAGCAGGTCTGGTATATATTAATAAAAACACTAATTCTATAAGTTCTTTGTGTGTATATGTGATAGTACGTGCGTGCGTGTAAGTCGATTATAATCTCGATACATTCCGTATTCTGGGCGGACCCTCGGACCTAGAAGGCTCACCTTATTTAATGAAAGCGGGCTGAGTCAGTTTATGCTTGGCGGAAAATGAGGTATGGCCGAGGGGTAAAGGGCGGAATCGGAGAGGGGTGGAATGAGAGGGGGCGGCACGATCGGAGAGTGAGACAGGTGATTCCGTGATGAAATTCTCATTTTTTAAGGTTTTTTTTCTAAGAATCTAAGGGCAACATTGGAGTGGGGGTTATTCGTTTTATCGAGACATTTTCAAGACGCCGTTAAATTTTCTTTGGTGGATATAAAAAATCGCTTTGAAATAACGTAGGTTATAATGAAATCCGAGAGTAAAAAAATTCTAATTTATGAATAAATATCTTTTAAGAAATCACTACTTATATCCGATATTAATGACGTAAAATATTGGTCGCTCGATGAAAATACTTGACTAAATATACATATTTTTAAAATTTTATGAAATTGCGAATGGCGTAGGTAAAAACAATGCAAATTTAGTTCTGATAATATTAAAATGTAAGATCGAGTTTGACGTTATGATATATGTCAAGATGAAATGTAGAAAGGATTGCTTAATCAAGAACCATGTAAAATCTGAAGTAATCTAATCTAACAATTGCCGATGTCGGGAAATGTTAAGAATCGTTAAAATATGAAACAACATTTAATATATAGTTAAATTATAGTATAAAATTTGCTCTGCAAAAGTTAATCAAAGAGAATCTTTAAAATAAAATAAAAATATATTTTTGATATTTGAAAAATCACATTTTTCCGCAATTATTTTTGATCCAAAATAGTTATCTGCTGATGTGCAGATAAAACAAAATACTGAAATTGATATTTTCAATATATTTTCTTTCAATTTGTTTTGGCGTAGAATGCAGATGATCTCGAAAAAAAAAAATTTTATATGATTAAATTTTACTTCTATTCTCTATTTATATGATGCAGCCCCGCCGGTGCGATGGAAAACGAGTACTTCTACGAAACAAATGAGAATGAGGGAGACGGAAGAATCTGTTCAGAAGAACAAAGATCTCTAATCTGTGATTCATCAATGGTAAAAGGGTGACTTGTTGGAACGGTTTAAGTCTTTGAAGCATAAAAGTATTCTCACGAGAAATATTATATAAAACTTCATAAACAAAAATTTTTCACCATAAATTATATTTAGTTTTATGAGTTCTATCGTTGAGTTTGACGTTGTTAAATTTGTTAAAATTTAATGTCTTCGATGGGTAAAATATCTGGGTATGGATGGAAGGCAGTATTGATTGACCTCGATATCCTTGATGGGATCCGAAGAGATCATGAATCATTAGATGGTGATGGCAAAACACGGCGCAGACAGGAATTTCCTTGGTCAAGGCGGCCATATTTTTAATTTAGGAAGATAAATGTGCCAAATATTTTAAATTAAACACCTTGAATTGATATTAGAATTCCTTATATAATAAAGATCACTTGAAAAATGTTACATGATGATTAATTAGTTTAGAAAAAAAATATGAGACTTAATTTAATCTTAATCTGTCGTTTTGTTTATATTAAGACAGAATTGTTTTTATTTAAATTCATTATGAATTTAACCCAATCATGTGTTCTTTACCTAAATTTTGTTTAATTTCATATATATCAGAGCTCGTTAAAAATTGAGATTAATAAAGTAAGGAAATAATTGTATGTTGATCCCTCATCGACTTTGATCTCTAAGAGTATGTCAGGTACGTGCATTATTTAATACGCAAAAAAAACAGATGAGGTAATAATTTAACGATTAAATGTATTAATTAGAAAGATATACATTTGAAATCAATTTTATGGAAAAATATTATTGGATTCGAACCTGGATTTCTTCCAATCCGGGGAACGTGAATAATCCAATTATGCCATATCAACACAATGAACTGACGATAAATTTTCGAACCTATATGTTATACTTTTAAAATCAATACATATGTATCTTTACATTATTTGAAAGCCATCTACTTCATCAATTTATTTATCAATCTGTCCAAAATTTAATAAAAATGAATTTTTAATTGTGCGTCTCTTACCGGTTTACTTAAAGGTATTTGAGATCCTATAAAAACAAAATAGATGACTTTTAAATAATGGAATGATAGATGTATTAATTTAAAAAGTGTAACATATAGGTTCGAAAATTTATCGTCAATCCACTGTGTTGGAGTAGCATAATCGGATAATGCACGTTCACCGGATTGGAAGAGATTCAGATTCCAATTCCGATAGCAACAATAATATTTTTTGATAAATTTATTCTATTTGTATATCTTTCTAATTAATATATTTAATTAGTATTTAAAATATCACGGACCTATGTACTGAATAATTACAACTTCACAATGAGAATGTGTTCTCCTTAATAATAATGTAAAGATTTCTTTGCTCTGAATATTGAAGTGTTTTTTTAAAACAAAAATAACAAAGTTTTCAGGCTGCATATTGGGAACCGCTGAGGGAGGATGAGTGGGGTTGACTGCGAACTGGAAAGGGAGAAAGTGGGAGGGGGGAAGGGCGTGGATGGAAACGTGCGTGCGATAGAAAATCAATGGAATCTGCGGGGATGAAGAAAAACTTTGCGTGAAATATAAATAATTCATTATTCATATTTCTTTTTTACACGAAATCTCATTTTAATGGGTGGAGGCTTTTGCACCGAAAGTTAGATATGATATTTTTAGAGGAGATAAAAATATAAACAAATTACGGTAGGTAATGTGATTTTACGTAAAATAATATTCGTTAAAAGTTGGTTGTACCAAAAAGTTATAACAACTTGTTAAAAAATACACGGTTGACAGAGTATGATTAAATTTCTTGGAATAAACATAGCAAAATAAAGCTCCTTAACTTGAGGATGTCTGACTAGTTAAAAATGCAGTGAAGAATTTAAGATTTTTACAATCATAATACTGTTTTGTGGCATTTAAAATAAGTAAATCGGATGAATTTATTTACGTTCATAAGATGTATCACTAAAAAAATACATTTTCGTCTATTAATATCATCAAATGAAGATTTTTTTCTGGAGTCTAGGAGATCTGACGGTAAAGGTCGAGAATCCATTTTACAATTGATTGTTCTACATTGCATACAGAATGCAATACACAATGAATGATAGTTCAATTCATACTACCTCCGTACTGTCCGTTACGCAAGTTTTGTGACAAAAGATTCATCTTTGTACACTGAGATTTTGATAGATACTAGAAGCTTTCATGTAAATATATTCTATGCATTTTATAAACTCAGTAAACGAATTCTCTGTGCAGGTATATCTTTCGTAGACATTCTCTTGAATTATTTATAAGCTCCTCGTGTATGGGTTATGGAATAATTAACTTACATAAGGTCATAATCGTACATCATTCCGCTTTGTTAAAATATCGTTATTAACCTATTTTTTTAAAGGTGGAAAATGCCCATAGTTATTAGTATATAATATCATATAGCAAAAGGTGAAAGAAAATATTATTAATGCAAATTAAGTCGAAAAATATACATATAAAATCAATTAATTGAAAAATATTTTTGTTGCTACCGATATTCGAAATGATCCAGGATCGAATCCCGGTAGCAATAAAAATATTTTTTCTATAATTGATTTTATATATATGACTTTCTAAGTAATATATTTAATTTTCATTAAAAATATCACAGACCTAGGTTCTGAAAATTTGCAACTTCACAATAAGAATATGTTTTCTTTAAAAAAAAAATGAAAATATTATTGCATAAATAAAATCTGAACATCCATCTGTTTAAGATTTTATTGTGAAATTTATTCTTCGTCATGAAAGTAAAACATACATGTAAAGTAAGTAAACAGCTGCTTTATCAGTATCACATAAAAAAAGATAAATTTAAGAAATATTAAATGTTATTTATACTAATATTAAGAAAGTAGTTTAGTAAATAAATTTTAAATTCACAGTTTACAACTACTAAAAAAAACTATCATGCGAAAAATCAAACTTTCAGTTATTGGCTAGCAAAAAAGCAAAAAATTTCAACTAAGAAAGGGTAACCTGAACAATATTTGGAGACCTAACAGCTAACATTACATAACATGGCTCCAAAGATATACTCCGTTCCATACGTGATCTATACTGAAAAAAGCAAATTAGGTTTGACCAGAATAAATTTTATATTTTGTAGAAAGCAATTACTTTGTGGTTTGACATATTAGATTAAATAAAACACAATCATTTTGCATGAAACCACGAATTATATTACATGCAAACCGGTTTCGCTTAGTTTAGTTTCGGTTGGCACATTTGTCAACCATATTATTGAAAAATACCATTCTTTTAATAATAGCACAAGGGTCAATATACTTCATAAAAACGGGTTTGGTTTCCGGTTGGACTTGAAGCCCTTGAAATAAAAAAGGCAGTGAATAGTGGTAGAGTAATTCTTGATAATCAAATTAATTTATCCATTAGCCTCATATTAAGTATATTTTCTATAAAATCAATTTAATATCGATCAACACTGTACTATCCTTTACCTTAATGTTCTGTCAAACTGTAAATGTATTGTCTCTCTTTCGCATATAATTTTATATTCTATCTCCCTCGATGTTCCATCTAATTGAATATGTATTCTGTCTTCTTCTTTATATATATATATGAGTGCACTCTTTTTGTATTTAATGTTAGTTTTAAATACGCCCTGACGAAGCTTGAGCTAAGCGAAACCGGTTGGCGTGTAATAAAATTCATGGTTTTATAAAAAGTGATTGTGTTTTACTTAATCAGAATAAATTTACTTTATTAAAGATCAAATGTCAATTGTAACCATCACTGATTTACTTATGAGTCACACAGTATACAATTAAACATTTAGCCTGATTCCTTCATGGTGCAGTACTATCGTAAAATGATATTGTAGGATTACAGTATAGTATTTGTATAGTAGTCTCAATGTATGGCTACATATAACCGTACATATGTACTTATCTCTCTTTTTTGTCTATTTAGAAATGTATATATTTATTTAAATACCTGTTTATAATAATAAATTAAAAATTTATAATAAGTTATCATACCCATTATAGAAACAGTTTTTATACTTATTTTAATATAATTTATGCGTGAAAACTAAAAAAATTGGTTCTTTGTAAAGTTCGGATGATTTCAAATTTCTTAATAAAAATATCATATAAACTGAGTGCATCTAAGATGTAATAATGTGCTTTTGTTAGATATGTATGTCAATATAGTTGTCAATATTCACTTCCATGGTAAGTTCCCAGTAAACAGTATTTCAGTGTACATACATTCAAACACGAAATTCAAAATCAAGTCCAGTGATACTGGTATGGTTAGTTGAATACTATTTGGTATTTATTGGATTAACTCCCAATTAACAATAGAACTAGCGCCATGCAGCGGGTCTGAGGTGCGTGACGTCGGGTACCATGTTGCACTTTAATTCTAACCCTCCACCTCTTTTATAAATTATAATCGCATATTTCATTGAAATCTGTTTTGAATAAATCAAATGTTCTTTAATAAAAACGGTATTTTGCTCACGCCACGCTACTGTCTAAATTCGATTCATTCGTCACTATAGCCAAGGTGAATATTGAAGTACCCGAACATGGATATTGGTCCAATATAGAGAAGGGGGGTAATTATCATCGTTGAACATCTTTCTGATCAAAATGTTAGCCATGAAGATGCTACGATACTTCGTCTCGCTATTTATTCGAAAAAATATTAGAAAGCGACATTCGCATTGACGAACGCCACTCCATCCAATCACCAGCGATCCTGACGCACGGCACATCACGCGACTCCGTTTGCTTGCCCACGTGAGCCTGCTTCCAATTTACCAAGGTGGCACGTGGAAGTGGGGCAGAACGCCACGTTAAACATTCTTTATTCAACATGTGCAAAAACATGACACATATCTAACTTACTCTTACGCCGTGTCTCTCCTGGAGTAGGCAGAAATAATAAAATTACGCAACGCTCTTTTTTCCTCGTTCACTTTCATACAATTTCTCAAACTCATTCGAGTTGCCGATTTTTGTGACGTTTTTAAAATTTATGTTCATTAAACTTTTAATATTATCCGTTTAATTTACACATTAAATAGTCATACCATATTAAAGACTATATTACAAATGTATAAGAAACACTAAAATTTTGGAAATTTGGATCTATAAACAAGTTGAGATGTCACAACATATAACAGAATTGTAGAGTTAAATAGTTGATCATTCAAGTGTTTTTTCTAATATAATTAGATGTGCTTGTGTTATTTCCAAATTGAGAAAATAAACGTTGTTTTATTTGAAACAATTACTCTGTGATTAGACTTTTTAATAATTAACATAAAATAATTATGCATATGAGTATAATCACTTTAAATTTATTGTTTAACGCCGACCGGTTTTAGAACGTCTGTGGTGATAAACAAAATTATTTTATATTAATGATTCTTTTTTATAATTGTCGGCGCATGGTTCTCTCTAATAGTCGGGTGAAAAAAGCTCAGGAAGGGTTATTAAGGGAAGAGCTTTAGATAAATACCGATCCGTTCCAGATACTGAGACACCTGATTAAGCCTTACGCGCTAAGGTGGCGCTGTTAGAGCCTTACGCATCCTGTGGGGAAAACGGAAACCACCCGTATAAGGAAACAAAATACAAAGGCCTTTTTTTTTTTTTTAAATAATGAAAATATTGTGTGAAGCTGTTTCTAAAATATCCATCTGAATATATCGAATAAGATAAAATATATAACGCTTGTGGAATAATAAACATTGTCCATTTGTACACTATACCTTTATAACTTGAAACATATAAACCGATATTTTTTTAAAACAAGTTTTGTCATGTATACGTATTTCTATTTTAAAAAATGAAATGCATAATAATTAATTGATATTTACGGCTAGAATAATAAGCGTTTATAATAAATTAGATTTTTTGGGAATTACTTAGATCACTTTCTTACTTTCGATTACAATTGGAATTACTAGAAAAGTGATGTTAAGTGTATTGTATTTTTTTCTCCGCCTTTATCTACTCCTTTTCGCAGTTCTACTTAAACAAATGTTACTTATTGCGTATTATTTAATTAATGTTAAGTATCTAATATTTTATTATACAGGGTGTTTTTAACGAAACAAGCACGGATTTGACCCAAATTAGTGGAACCTTGGTAGGTACTAATATAACAAAATAATTTTGTTTTAATAAGTTATATTTAGGTATAACAAATTAAAACTAGATTATTTTCAAAGTAAAAAAATATTATTGTTGCTATGATAAAGTGTTCCGCCATCAAAATACATAAAAATAATATTTATTCCTTAATAACAGACTCGAAATAATGCCCCATTAATTACTTTGCATCGTTCAATGACTGAATTCCTTACTAGAGAGTTTTTTTCATCACATACCCGTACTATTTGTTTATAATTTTCTCGGTAATGGAGAATTTAAAACTAGATATTTATTTTAATTTAACGTTTTGTTCAGAGTTATATATAATATAATAGATTTAATCAAAAAAGTGTTTTATTTAAAATATCCTGTATAGTCATTATCACCATCCCTATCTCTATAACCCGGTGTGAATTATAGGTTATAGAAATAGGGATGTAGAATACACCTCAAGAACACACCGGTCTCTGCACTGGGCTATTTCTCGCCAATGCTGATAGTTAGGTTAGGTTAGGTTAGGTTCATAAATTCATATTATCTTACCACCTTATTTTGGGTCTCTCAATTCTTCGCTTTGAGCAGATATTTCGGGGGTCACGCATTACTCATACACTTTAGGTGGCTTAGCCATCAGAGCCTTCCCAATTATACGAATAATAGTACCTAAATTATAATAATTGATTTATTTTAAATTAATGCTGTAATGTATAAATGTTTGCCAAGTAACATTATTCTTTTATTTTCAACTAGTTGTGAGTATTGTTGTTATCGACGTAATATAATATGACAAGAGAAGTTATATCGAAAAACATTTTTAAATAATTATATGTCATGAATAGCTGATGTCACTTTGTCATGTGATTTTAAAAGCAGATTTGATTTCTTGAACACCATCCCATATTATCAGGATGGTTATTCGTCATTCTACTTAAATTTGTAACACTTCCGTGAGAAGTGAGGGGTGTGAAGTTTTTCTATTAAGGTGATAATAATTGTAATATAAAGAGAAAATAAAATTTAATTCCTCGACTTACTTTCTCTGGTGTCTCTCACTCGGTCTTTGATCAACCCTTAAGATTTATTTAACAGAACCGACATTATTCTTCTTGCTTCTGAACCAGCTTGATATCCATCACACGCACGTGACTGCTGGACATCATCTGCAGCAGCCTCACAATGAAGGGGTGAGTAGCAACATCAGTCATTCAATCAATGGTCTCTTGATTGGTTTAACACCTTAGAATAAAAAATCGTGAAGTACATTTAGCTTAATAGATTAATTAATAATCAAAAATATTATGATAATCATTTTAATCGTCCGTCCGTATCGCGCAGCAACATAAAACCTATATTAATAGCTGTCCGTGTCGCATGGCAATATAAAACAATCAAGGTCGATTGACAATTCTATCACGTGAAAGTATGCGGTTATCGCAGTGAAATGATGATAATAATTTATGGTTATAATTAGGATTAAATGTAGGAGAAGAATTCTTGCTTACTTTGTGTTCAATCTTAATAACATATATATGAATCGCCGGTCGCCGTGCGCTCGCATCTGAACATGACATACGTAGATCGGTGGTTTATGTCCATAACCTATCCACTACCCCCCTCTCCCTAAACTAGAACATCAATTTTCTGTGGTGTGTTCTTTATGGAATTTTGGTTTTGTTGAAGTTGTACCTTCAAACTGAAAGTGGCGTTTACCATTTTGGGTGCATTGACTGCCACTAAATTCGCCCTGCCGAGTGAGAACGAATTGTTTGCTCGTGTTAATTATTATACTGCTATGTGGGGCTGATATCTATTTGTGTGTAGTCGGTTTCTCGTTACCGTGCGAACCGATTTAGTGCATCTTGCTATTGTGCATGGTGCTTGTTGACACTTTCGCACTATCACCGAAAGTGTATGTCCTAGTGTACTTTGCGCTGAACAACGTTGTACGTGTCCTAGAGCAAGAAGATCTGTGGATTCAGTAAAAGAAGATCTAGATACCGAAAAGAGTGTTTCACAGGTGGGTCGTGTTTTCTGGTTCTGGGTGGTCCTTCAGCCGTCCCTTGTCCCCTATTCCGGTCCCTCTCCCAAATTCCTTATATCTTACTTGCATACTTTAATTCCCCACCTCGTGTTCAGCCATTTTGAATATGTCAGAAACTTTGGTTGCCAAAAAGAAAGACGAAAATCTTGATAAGTTTAATTACGCAAGATTAATTAATTTGTTTGTAGATCTCCTACAATATGAATAGACCGAACAAAGTACTTAATAGGATGTTCTTTAAACACTGCAATCGACATGGCTTGAGACTGGATGGAATGAAGATGTATTTTGCATGAAATTCCATACAAATGCTCAGCATTGAGCACACGATAAAAAAAACAATTATTGATCACTTTTTACAGATTATTTCTGTTCTTTTTATAATATAAGCCAGTGCACTCTAAGTACTCCACTAGTGCCGGTAATTTTGTATTTCTGTGCTTATGTCGTTATTGTGAGCAACAATTAAATCCAGATTTATTAAGGAAAACACATTCTTATTGTGAAGTTGTAATTATTCAGAACATAGGTCTGTGATATTTTAAATACTAAATTAATGTATTAATTATAAATATATACATATAAAATCAATTTTGTCGAAAAATATTGTTTTATTATATCTCGGTGAAGCTAAAACAATATTTTTCGACAAAATTGATTTTATATGTATATATTTATAATTAATACATTAATTTAGTATTTTAAATCCAGATTTATTCATATACTCTCTTCATATAATGATGCTTAAATAATGTGTGTTCTAAAAAGTCATTTTATTTTGAGGTTAGAATGCTTGCTCGTTCACGTATTAACTGAATGAGCAAGCATACCATTCATTTTTTATTACCTATGTATTTTATTTACAAAACTGCAGTTCAGTGTTAAAATAACACTTCTTTTGAAATTAGCAAAATTAACTATTTTTATTTGTTAAGTTTGTTTCATTAACCACTTATTGAGTTTATTACACGCTTTATTTATCTCCAACGTTTCAAAATTATTTAATTAATGACCAATACCGATTGACATGGAAACATGCAAAATTGATAATCCCAATATTTTATCAAAACCATGACCATTTTCTATCAAATGATTAGAAAATTCTGAAAATCCACTATTGTTCAAACATAATCAAAAAATTATAACCAACCAATTAAATTTAACTACGATTCCTATTCTAAAATTTTTTTTTTAAAAATTATTCGAGTAAATTTGTATTAAGTAATAATTTGAGTTAGGTACTAAATTTATTTTTTAAATAGTTATTGTTTTTTTAAAAATAGAATCTGGTAAAGAAACAACATGTTTTGATTAGTATTGACATTCTGAAGACGAAAATGGTATTTTTCGAAACCGATAGATGTATTTAAACTCAGTAAGTGGTTAATGAAACAAAGTTAACAAAGTTTTGGTTTTATCAGAGGTTATATTATAATATAACATAATAAACATATGATACAATTATATTGCAATTAAGTATATACTCGTAATTTATTGTGTGGGATAGAGCAGACTCCACCTCTGATATATACAGTAATGTCCTGGCTACTTTGCTAGATTGTCGCCAGTGTTAAAATAGGCAGTTTTTTTGTGCTGTTGCGAATATTCAAGAAAGATAGAGATTCCACAAGAATAAAAATAAAAATATAAATAGAGAAAAAAAATGTTGTGAAAGTGTTATAGTACTAGTGAAATATTAGTGTACACACTGTATAATGATTATGTTAGAATGTTGGATAGCGATGCTTCTGATTGATCTCTACCCAATTGGATCATATATTGGGTCCATATTTGTGTAATCTTATTGGAAGTGAACGATTTCCTGTTGGTGCTGAGTGTGTTGTACAGTTTCGGAGGTAAGAACATGTAGAATCTTTGACAAAATGTCGCTGTTGCTCTCGGAACTGGCGTATTGATGTTCGTTGTTTGTCTTGTGTTGTGTCCATGATTTATTACTTGGGGTGAGTTGTTGTTAGCATGGAAATACTGGATGAGTCTCAACATATAGGTTTGTCTTATGTTTAGAGCATTGTACTTTTTAAATATAAGATTTGATGGATGTTTAAAGGGACGATTATTTATTACCCTAAGAATGCCAAACCAAAATGGCGGCCAAACAAAATGGGCCTGGAATATAATATTCAACCTGTATGTACGTGATGGAATATTATTTCGTGTTTCATTTTAATATGGAATGCTCAGCATATTACGATAATGAATAATAATTATTGAACTATATTTAAAATTATCCATCAAAGTCAGCCACATAAAAAGAAAAGTAAAAAAAGAGCAGAATAGAAACCAAACTTAACTAAATCAATTAACAGAAACAAATAACCGTTCAGACATCTTCTTAAAATAATATAAATCATAATATAAGATGTACCGTTCCGGCGATAACGCAATACGCTTATACTGCCAGCCAAGACAAAATTATCATTATTTAGATATTTTTATTATATCATTCTCCACTGTAATCTCATCAAATATTGCACATGCAAAATTTCATGAGTATGAGTTATTTTAGCGATTTGTTGGTTAGGTTATACATGTAAAAGGTAATTATATATTTTAATTTTCTACGATCCATCGAACTGCTTAAATAGTTTGTTTCTTTGACCATTGACCAATCGAACGTTTTGTGTGTCGTCAAAGTGGCACTAACGCTTTCACACGTATAGATCTATGTACAAAAATGAACTGCATCTTGGCTGATGCGATTGCGAAAGTAAACGTGCCTCTGATCCTCGCGTGCGAAAGTACGAATACTAAATAGTATATACTATAAAGGTTTCTAATTTATTTTATTTATATGTAGCATAAATGGTACGTATAAAAAAATAAAGGTAATTACTTTACTAGGCGTGGTCTATTCTAAAGCAATTATCTGTACAGTTTTTAAAAGTTGTAATTGTTTAGAAATAAATAAGTATAATGTTAAAAAGTACAATTTGAAGTTATAAAATAATATTGAAAAAAAGTTATTGTAATATTATTGTCTGTAATATACAATAGTTGGAGACAAAAATGTGCAGGTAGTTAGGTTAGCACAAATGAAAAATAATATTCATTTTGCTTTCTATCCACATCAACAACCACTTTGTTATTTTTGGTTTGAAGTCGTTAATCAATTTAGACCATTTAAGATCTAGTGGAAATTCGTTAAATATTCGCGGAGCACAAAATAAGAAATTTTATTGAGCGAATTCGATATTAAATTTTGGCACTGAAAAGTATCCTAAGACTTTACTCCTAGTTTCCTTTGGATCGGATTGTGGAAGGAAATTTAATTAAAAAAAAAAATTTTAAAATCGCTCTGGTAAATAGTTGTCTTATATCCAAAACTTGGAAGGATTTAAAGAGTTCTTTAGAGTAATGGTCTCTTGTTTATTATTCTGATTAACATTTTTGAGCCTTAATGATAGAATCCATTGAAGTAAGAGCTGCATCGGCCCATGCACATATTGCGTAAGTGATAAGACTCTGACAAAGTGAATAGTATACCATTTTTAATAAAGTAATATTAATATGTAATGGGTACCTAAGTTTAATAACTGATCATTTCACGTGTTTATCTTTTTTTGAATTTATAACTTTTTAATACTAAGTGATATACGATGTAATTAATTTTTTTCTTACGTTAAAATAAAAAAATATACATACAATACATACACAACGTTAAAAAAGCGACGTGAATTTTAAAACATAAGCAGTCTTTCTGTAAAATAATATAAAATGAATTTATAATTATTCATTTTCCTTTCAAATCCGTGTAACAGTGGAAGCAAAGTGGCTTTGATTTGAAAAATAATACAAAGTTTTTTTGACTTGTATTATTTTTGCACCCATCTTAAAGAGAAACAAAAAAGATTTACAGTCAAGAGTACGTGCGCACGACCATTTAATCAAAGATGAATTAAGAAAGTCGGTACATGTCTTATCGAAATCCTCCCAAGCTGGGGGGATAACTGAACTCTTAATAACTGCTGAAACTCGGCGTCAGGAGATTTTCGCTACATCAAACTTTGCGGAGTCCCCTCTGCGGCCGTGGTGTTTAGTTGCGCGGCTCGGTCTCCGCCCGTTATCGTATTTACGCGATATATTATTTCCGAGGCATAGCGTGCCTAAGTGTAATGCTGAGATAAAATAAATTTTATTGGGTTGATGTAATGAACACGCTGGGTTATGACATAACGTCTATGGGCTGGGTGGGGAGCGGATCGGGGGGTGCTAGGGGTAATTTTGTTATTAAATCGTGGCATAAATTTCACGACGCAGTGGCTACGTAATTTGTTTCGCGAAACTTTTTTTACGATGAAAATTTGAAATAAATAAAAGTGCATTTTTAACCCTTGCCACATCGCGATAAATAACACCCATTCCTAGCCGGGATATCCACTCATGCTATGCTTCTTAGAGAGAGTAGCATTATTATATTAGAACATTAGTTTTATTCATATTACATAACAATTTTTTTTTTGCTAAACTGCATAGCAGTATTACGGCAAGGATTGACCTTTAATTAAATTAATTAACATAGCAAATTAAAGTTAAAGTACACACAAAAAAATATTAAAATAATTAAGTAAGATAGTAAAAGTAAACTAAAATTTTATCATTATTAAGGAGAATACATTCTTATTTTGAAATTGTAATTATTCAGAACATAATCCTGTGATGTTTTAAATACTAATTAAATGTATTAATTATAAAGATCAAAATTCAAAATTAATTTTATCGAAAAATTTATAATATATATAAATAATAAAAATATAGCTTTTAAATAATAGAACGAGAGAATGAAAAGAGATTTTGGTTCGAGTCCTGGTAGCGCAACAACAATATTTATCGATAAATTGATTTTATATGTATATCTTTATTATGATTACATTTTATTAGTATTTAAAATTTTATCAGTAACAATTTTTTTTTTAAATGTAGTACAATAAAGAAATAAAAACTTGTTTGACTTTATATTTGAGTGTGTTCACTGGTATCTCTTTATTTTCCATAATGTTTAATAATTCTTTACTAACTTTATTTAAAATTCTTGGCATTACACATTCTCTCGTTCTCTCACCGTACATATTGTTCGCGATCGGCACTCTCATGCTTAGTCCCGAGGATTTGGTAAAATACCTATAATGAGTTACAGTATTCATATTTACATTCTTTATCATCTCTTCTAAAATTATATTATATGTTGGCAATGTCCTGGTTTTCTATTGATTTAGCCTATAGCTGGTATGTCCTTTCAAATTATGCAAATAATACCACTAACCTGTGTAATCTGGCCTACAACTTGTCGGTCTGTAATGTTCGATGGCTTTTCGTAAATATTCTAATACCGATGCGATACGAAGCCAGTCTCTGAAACATGTTCAAACACAATAACACAGAGAAAAACGTTACACTTTACACCGCCGTAAAAAGATCTGTCATCGAGTGCGTCCCAACAGATTCAGATACGCTTTCGTTTTTAGTTTTATTCACTGATGGATGAGAAAGGTTTAGGACAGAGATGATTGGTGATCCTTGAGGGATGCCTATGTCTAGCAGTGGAGAGATATAGGCTGATAATAATGATAATGAACATTATTTACCTATTCGTAAGTTTTTTATACATTTCATTGCGAAACTAATCTGTAGTCTTTTTTTATTCTATTGTAATTTTTGTTTTTTTTTATTGCATCCGACATGTTGATGTATAATATATGTATAATATGATGTATGATAACATATTGAAATCAAAAATATATTTTTTACTAAGTTTTGTATTTAAAATTGTAATGGGGGACGGTTGTACAATTTTATTTGCACGACATGAAAAGGGAAAACATTATTAATTGGAATTCAGAGGATTTCAATACATTTTGAATGCTTCTATTTATTCTAAGTAACCATTCAGTATAACGATATTTTAATGTCATGGGTAATTTGTAGAAAAGAACAGCTATATAATTTTACAATCTAAGAAGAAAACACGGCAATACCAAAAATGTCTCTCTTAGTATTTGTAATTATGATTTAATATTATATTATTATAATTATTATATAATTATAAAAAAATATATTAATTTATTACGATGGTACAGATTAACTGAATGCTGTAATTTCATATGTTAATTTATACAGTAACAAGAGATTTATTGAAATGAATTTAGAGTGACTAGTAAAAATTAAACATGATTTCACAGAAAATAATACAGAGTATATTGATTTAGCAATATTAACTGCAGAGTCTCAAAATTTGTTACACACTTTAAAAACTCTAATTATTGCCCAGTCATAAATTGAAAATATTCATATAATGTTCTGCCTTGTAAAATATATATTTTTAATAGCGATTAAATATATCAATTAGAAAGATTTATATATAAAATCAATGTATCGATAAAATAATGTGATTGTTACCGGGATTTGAACCTGGATCTCTTCCTATCCGGGGAAATACATTAATCGATTATGCTATACCAATACAGTAAGTTGACGATAAATTTTCTAACTCATGTATTGCATTTTTAAATTGATACATCTGTCATTCCATTATTTTACAATAATAATGTGTTCTCTTTAAAAAATATATATTTTGTTTAT
Organism: Eubasilissa regina; assembly: GCA_022840565.1. Lineage (NCBI taxonomy): Eukaryota > Metazoa > Arthropoda > Insecta > Trichoptera > Phryganeidae > Eubasilissa > Eubasilissa regina. The sequence goes on from JAINEB010000007.1 coordinate 18,011,733, forward strand.
TTCTGTCGCTGGTATACACATCCGATATATACGATACACATCGGATTAGTCTTATTAGTGAAGGTCATAATTTATATAAATATGCTTAGTAATTTATATAATAGTTAATAATATAAATTTAGTAGGTACCTACTAAAGCATATTTATACTTGAGTAGGGTAGGGCGGGGCTAGTTGAGCATTTATTTTATTTTATCCATCATAACTCTTAAACGATACATTAGATTTACGTGATTCTTACAATGTTAGATAAGTAATTTATCCTGCTCTAAACATCTTTAGAAAATGAAACTATTTCAGATCTGGTTTAGAAGATATTGCCATGAATGCTCAACATATCCCATGGGTGGGGTAATTAGAGCAAGGGTATGGGCCATGTTGAGCAGTGGACAGAATGGGCTCAATAGTGATATGGAAATGGCATAAATCTACAATAAAACTACAGTTAATAATCAAATATACTTTTTAAGTTCCAGTACTAATTGTACAGTGAAACAAAAATAATTATTTACTTATCAATATAAAATCAAAAGTAAACAAAACATAACTTATTATTAATTTTTTGGATATTCTTACATTTTTAGTACTTAAAATTATGTTTTTTTATTAATTTTCAAGTACATGATATAAGAATATGAGGTAAGTAATGTACTATGAGATCAAAAATATGAATGCAGGGTTTACTATCAGTAATCATTGTCGCTGTTGCAATTAATGCAAATGTATATAGGATAGACCAGCATTCAGTACTCATTCAGTGTGGGGCCATTGCTTGCAAGCCTGACACTGAATCAAGTTTTCTTCAGGTAGGCTTTCAGAATAAGTTTCGTAACAATCTACCTTCAGATATTAAATTTGAAATGTATCTTGTCCTTTAATATTCGTTTGATGTGAATGCAGGGTTTACTATCAGTAATCATTGTCGCTGTTGCAATTAATGCAAATGTATATAGGATAGACCAGCATTCAGTACTCATTCAGTGTGGGGCCATTGCTTGCAAGCCTGACACTGAATCAAGTTTTCTTCAGGTAGGCTTTCAGAATAAGTTTCGTAACAATCTACCTTCAGATATTAAATTTGAAATGTATCTTGTCCTTTAATATTCGTTTGATGTCGAATATATAATATTATATAATATTCTTCGGCTTTTTTCTATGGCGTTCATGCTCCGTGTTCGTCCAATACAGATTTTGCTGCGTGACTTAGCTATTGACTCGTAGTTTGAAGTTTTTCTCTTATATTACCGCACTCTAAAATGAAATGCAAAACAAAACTTAAGCTTTTTGTAATAAAAATATAGTGGGGCAAATTGAGCAAGCCTGCTCAACAAGCCCCGACTAGACTTATCAAAACATAAGTTATGTTATGAAAAAAACGGTAAGACTTGGGACAAAACGGTTATTTATAATCGAAAGTACAATAAATACGTAATGTATCAACACTTACGTGATTGTAGATGACTGTTTTTACACGAGTCCAAGAGAATAAAATAAAGACCAACATTGTTTCTCTGATTGATTTTTATTATTAGTTATAAATGAAAATCATTAAAAACGTGAAAGAATTTCAGCAAACAAGGAATGATAAAATTGACATTTTTGTTATCCTTCAGTCCTACCTTTTCAATCAAAAATGGTGAAACCCAACAGGGGCACTTCAAGATGGTGGGTCTATTATTCTAACCTAACCCATTAGAATTTTTTTTACACAACTGTCTGATATAACTTATTTAACATAATTTATTTTTCAGTACGATAATCCTTTTTTGTCATCACACAAAATATCTGCCGATTTAGGGGAATATTCTATGCTTTGTCTTTGAAACGATTGCCCTTCCTCGAAACGTTGAAACAGTTGCCCACCATGAAACGAAACCTTACTCAACTGCGTATTTTATGAATGTTGTTGAAACCGTGTCAATCTATTGATTCACCCAGATTTTCAATAGTATTTTTATCTTTTTGACTTAGGTTTACTAGAGACCATGGGATAAGTGTAAACGAAACACAGCAGTGGACGTATTGAAAACGGTTGATGATAATGCTAAAAAGATAGAGCAGTGAAGTGATTTCTATCAAATTGGGTAGTTTACTTAACGTAAAAGATTTATTGATTTCATATATCATTTTCATGATTGTTATATTTTAAAAAAATCGGAGAAATTTGATGTAAAAATAACAGCATCGAATTAATTAAGCGTCGCAAGTAATTTATTCCATCATTATTAAATAACAAACATCACATTTCATCTCGTTAATATTGTACCATTACTGTTTGACAAAAATTATCCCGATAAATAATCTTTTCACCACGAAATTTTCTTTAAATTACAAAAAGAGAATTTAATTATTAATAATTAATTTTCTATAGTAATAAAATAAAATATTCACATTTTTATTAAGAAATGGGTGGAGACTTAAATAGATAAAATAATATATAATCAATGGTGCTATATTTATTATCTGCCAGTTAGTATCAAAGCATACAAATACATTAACCGAATTAAATTCAAAATCAAAAAGCATATTATAGACAGGGAGATTCAAAATGTGATTACATCAATCCGATCTAAATTGTGTTTCGTCAAAAGATGACACGATTTCATCTTAAATATTTACCTTACATTTTGCAAGGAATCACATTCCCTTCAGAATCTTTATAGTTGACCGCATATTTCGCTTTGTTAGTAGTTAGAAGCTATAAGAATTAGTACACGTGCACCGATCGCCGCTGGGTCGCTACCTGCTGTACCGCAATAAATTTACAAATATGTTTTTTTCTGTATATCTTTCTAGTTGATTAATTTAACTAACTAGAAGATAGAGCGTCACACTCATACATCTTCACATACAAGCTCGCCAATTGTTGATGATTCTAACAGGACCATTTTCCAGTATCTGGTTTACCTGGTCGTGCTAAGTCTTCTAAGGATGTCCTCTATTTTGGTGCCATCAGCACATGCGTCATATATCTTTCTTACTATTCCCTCCTCATTCATCCGTTCTATTTGATCAAATCACCTAAGTGATCCTTTCTTTATCTAATTCACTATACTAATATCAACTTTATATTCTTTTCTTATGAAAATAGTAATACGAATTTAAAAAATCATTTAAGTTTTAAGGCTTCTAGCAAAACATAGTGTTTTTCTTTTGATTAACAAAATAATCGCGATAAAAATGATCGCGAGATATCTTCCACTTTACCTCGGTTCAGATAGTGTTGGATTACAGAACGTGCCCAACCTCCGAAGTGCCGAATTAGTGAGATTCTACTAATTAATTATATTTAAATAATATATTTACCGGTATTGATTTTTTAATTTTATTTTTATTGATCGCGAGATTTTGGTATCGAAAGCCCTAATCACAAAAATACATTTAATATAATTTTGCATAATAAAGCATATAAATACTTTAAACGATCCTTTATGTACAATGTATTATGGCGTGCGAGGTGGAGATCACAATTGAAATGAGATGACTAATGGCCGCGGTTCACGATCAGGATCGGGAAAAGTTCAAGGCCTCTACGGTCAGTGTGTTCTCGCATGTCAGACGACAATAACGCCAAACATTTCTGTGGACTCGGTGGCATGTTTTGAATTTTCCTAGAGAATATATTTCATATAAATTTACACACATTTTACAGAAATGAATAGGTGAGCGTTTTTATTTTCAATTAATAAGTGACATTCTCGCACGAACACGGATCGAGCTGAACTAGTGTTGTCCGTGTAAACTAGACCAAATTATTTAACTTGACTTGGTTTAGAAGTTTAGATGATTCATGTATTTTACGAGAATCTCAACATTTAGAACTATTTAGAACTGAGTTTTGAGAGTATAAATAAGTATTTACCACAGACCAGTAAATGAATAGACATGAAATAAAGTATACATATTGGAGAGGGGTTTGGAACACTATTTGCGGGGCGAAGGGCATTCTACACACATTATTTATGGAAACATAAATCCGATAGTTAATGACACATTTACGCAACAGTAAAAGTATTTACTCTTCGAAAATTAAATCTTTGTATAAACAAGACGTATTTTTTACATTAATGCATATTAAATGGTTAGCATTAGAATTTTTTTCCAATCGAGTCATATTTTTAAAAGATGTCGCAAAGCTAGTTGATTGCGTAAGTGGTACCAAAGTGATTACGTGGGTGTCACCAAAATGAAAATATTGGGACAAGAAATTTGAGTGGTCTGCGGTATTTACCATCAAAAATATTATTAAACGGTGCATTTATAAATGATGTTCCCAAAATTCATCACTCTATTTTTTCGATTTTTTCTTTTTGAGTAAAATTTTTTTTTTGTTAATTATTTATCCATATTATTAAAGGATACCTTTAGACTAAAAATGAATTACTTCACATTTCAACAGCGTGCGGCAATAGTAAATATATATTTTGGAAACAATTCGTAATTTCCCGCACCGCATAATCTCGAAATACAGAGATTTAAATTAGCCGGTGTATTCACCGGATTTGGTAACATATGGTTCAAAGTGTGTATCAATAAGCCCGTACTTCTAGCAACTCTGCGTAGAATCATTGGAATGAACATGCCGCAGAAAAGTCTCGAACCTGTCAGCACTCGTAACTCTTGGTATATTTTTAGTACTTAACAATGAATGTTTGGAACAAGTAGATGAGTTTGTATATTTGGGAAGTATGTTTGATAGAAACGGAAAGGTTGAGAATGATATCGAAAGGAGGGTGACTGCAGGAAATAAAATGAACGGCGTTTTGAATGGAATTATATCTAACGCGAATATGTCAACCGAGGCAAGACTAGCGGCACAATGGAATCCTGGTACCGACACTGATGTGTGGAAGTGAGGCCTGGAGCTGGCAGAAAAGGAACGAAAGTAGACTGAATGTAGTGGAAATGAGATCACTTAGACCTATTTGTGGCAAATATATTTATGACAGAGTAAAGAATGAAGAAATAATAATAAATAATGAAAAAATGTAAAGCTGATGTTAGTATAGTGAGTAAGATTTAAAAAGGATCACTTAGGTGGTTCGGTCATATGGAACGGATGAATGAGGAGAGAATGGTAAGAAAGATATATGATGCAAGCGTTGATGGTACCAGAAATAGAGGACGTCCGCGGAAGACTTGGCACGACCAGGTAAATCAGATAATGGAGGATGGTTCTATTAGAAGCCTCAACAATCACCGAGCTTGTATGAGAAGATGTATGAATGTGGATGAGGCGAGAATTGTGTGTCAGGACAGAAGTGTGTGGCGCTCTATCCTCTCTGCCTACCTCCACGGGGAAACGGCATGATGGTAAGTAAGTAAGTAATAATGAATAACTCATTAACTTTAACTCTTATTTGTCATTAACAGTTTATAGTTGTTTTTCATCGGTTCATAGCTTATTATAAAAACAGAACGGGTGATAAATTATGGGACACCCATTAAAAATTGAACAAAATATTAATTTTATTTAAATGGATACAGACGTATACTTTTATTTTTAATTTAATATTATGGGAGTAGGGACCGGTGTTCTACTCTCTCACCGGCTAGTCAGTGGTGAACACAAGATCTGCGGGTTCTTCACCTCAGAAATACATACCCACCTTTTTTGTCACATTCTGCCTTCATACTAAACTGGGAAAAAATTATAAGTAATACCTGGAAGTGATAAATAAAAAGGTGTTATTTATTATAAAAATGGTATCTAATCATAAAAGAAACACGAACAAAGGAAATAAAATAAAGATACAATCCTTATTAATAAATACCCATTTCGTCGGGATGGGCGATGGTTCGACATTCTGCGATGAAGGCAGGTGACAACAAAATGTTCCATTAGATGGCATCACTCCGGTCCATCCCATCCGAGCAACCCATGTTATTGGTCTATGATCATAGATGACAATTGGATTCGTAAGCGGAATCGTAGAAAATCACACAGCCCGAAAAATGTAGCCCACGGTGAGAATAATCGTAAGCGAAGAAACTAAACGGGAACATCTCATTTCTTATAAAGATTATTCACCATGCGATTATATCAACAAATTTATAGTTAATTATGCACTAGTGATTGAATAACGTAAAATATTGACCCATTGGTTATGCTGCATCACACACAGTTAAGTTAAGTTAAGAAACGCTAGTCGCGGTAATTGAATCGCGCAAGTTTGATAGGTCTGCTCGATGATTTGAAAAATAACCATAGACGGCGACCATTTTTATAACTTTAAAAATGGATCGCGATACCAACGTATGGGCAGTTATTTGTGATTTCGAGATGCTTGACAATAAAACAAGTGATGGGGCAATTTCGAACGTGACCCTAATTTGTAATGTCACAATGTATATTACGATACGTCAAGATATTGCTATTGAAAATAATTGAGTCATTCCATAATACTTAATCTACCAAAACAAGTGGCTATTAATAGTATTAATATCACTTTTTCCGACGGAATACGTGTTTATAAAAATTATAGAAACATTTACACTAAATAAGTTCAAGGCTCAATCGCCTCAAAAGTCAGGAAATAGACTAAATAAGTTTAAGGCTAAATCGTTTTAAAAGTCAGGAAATGGACTAAGCAGCTTTAATAATGTTCAATTCTTGAGTAAGAAATATTTGAGTGAGAAAATCTCATTTTAAATAATTCTTCATAAAAAGACGAGAGAAAGGACTTTGAATAAATTTATTATTCAAGAAGTCCTCAATAAAAAAAACATCAATTTTATGTAGCTTAACAAAGCACATATAAATAAAGCTTGAAATCAGACTTGGGATTCTAAGAATATACAAATTAATTAATCAATCTAAAAATAATTTTACATTATGATTAAAGAAAAATATACTCAATAATATAATCATGATCATATATTTGCTGATTATATATTCAGCAGCTAATCTCGTGCTTCCATCGAGGCGTGGGGTTGTATTCCGAGCATCTCCGCATCTAGCCGATAGAGACCAAAGCATTGCCAAAAGGCGAAAATCCCTATAAAGCGAAGCGAGGATTTTTTTTTGTTATTGCTATAAATGTCTAAAAACACACTCTTGTTTTTTTCATGAGATTGTGATTTTGTTCAAGCTATTTAATAAATACATCGCATAATAATAATAGTCTAATGTAATATATATTCAGTATATAATACATATTCGGGAAGCCCTGCTGTATTATATTCCTTGTTATGCTTATAGATTATAGGTAGCTTTTAGGTTATGTGAAGTATGGCTAAGTAAATTTGAAAGAATGTCAAGATAGATATATCTTTGGATTTCTACATGTAAACTTATTTTATTAATTTTCACGTAATAATAAAGAACTGTGGTACAGCATGAGGTCAGTGAGGGGATACTGTATAGTCGAAGGATCAGTGATCTCTGGAACCGAGATTTTCCTGAGATGAGGCTTGAACTCTCAAACATCAGTCACTAGAAAGTATATTACCACTAGACCCAACAAGTACGTCATCGTCTTTAATACGAAATTTTTCCAATAAAAGTTTTATATGGTGCCCCCAACCTTAAATATTCTGTTCTCGCGTCTACGTATTGGAGAATTCATTTATCCGTGATTCGCTCCGTATACCCGAATCGTCCATTAAATTGGTTCAATTCTCTCATTTATATTTAGGCCTTTTAATTGAAACACATTCGGCATTCAGAGACAGTATTTGAATTTAAATCGACATAATATAATACAAAGAGCTTTGCAGCTAATTTAATTAAAATCTTTTCATTAAACTAATGCTCGTGTACCTTTAGCCAGAATTTGTTTCAGGGGTGGAACATGCCGACAAACCTCCCTGCTAATGATTGTAAACTTGATTTTAATCTTACTTTTATCGCTGGGAAGCTCTGGGCTCGGAGCTAAATATGTCGGAGGCACAGGATCTCAGTTTAATGTTTCTCTGGATGCGTGTCGTGCGGCTCGAATCACAAGAAGGTTCGCAGCCTCGGATAAGACCTCAGATTTTAAGGTCTTGAAATTAAATAATCTTAACGCACTATTCACAAAGCAAAGTGTAACATGTGCTTTAATTTGAATATTACTAAAGGTGCTTTAATATTAATATCTTATCTAAAATAATATAAAAAATGTCCTTTAAATATTTGCATTTTAATCGAATTTATATATTGGATAACATATATGCGCTGTGAAGTAGAAGAGTGCATGTAATTAAATATTATTATAATAATAAAGTTGTATATTCTTCTTTTCGCATATTCAGCATTAAAATTAAATAATTTATTGATAATGGAGTAATGACAGGAAAATATCTGTTGAAAACAATTATTTTCTGTGCAATTTTTGAAAAACAGGATAACATTTTGGCTATAACTCTTACTATATTTTTAATAATCTGATTAGATATGTAGATAATGTGAGTATTGTTGTTCATGCAGAGTATAAACGTTAATATTCTATTTAATATGTATTACCTCAGAAACGTTTAGTTTGGAATATGAATGAGGAGAGAATGGTAAGAAAGATATATGTTGCAAGTGTTGATGGCACTAGAAATAGAGGATGTCCGCGGAAGACTTTACACAACCAGGCAGATACTGGAGGATGGTTCTGTTATAAGCCTCAACAATCGGCGAGGTTCTATGAGAAGATGTGTGAATGTGGATGAAGCGAGAATTGCGTGTCAGGACAGAAGAGTGTGGCGCATTACCATCTCTGTCTATCCTTGTGGAGAAACGGCATGATGGTAAGTTAGTTAGCTCAGAAACGTGCGGTGGTGTATACTTTAATCAAGATATATAAATATACGGTAATATCGGTCGCGAGTGAGCGGACTAAGACATCTAACTAAGGTAGATTTAAGTCTCCAGGTAGCCAGATTCTTATAACTTTTATTTAGCAAAGACACAGACCATTTTAGACCCCAAATATTATCTGTCACTGGACGGCGTCGCAGGCGTGTGAGGCCGGAATGATAAATTGCGTATATAAATAAATTTAAGTATACATCTACATAATTTAGTATTTATTTATTTTAGTCATACTATTGTGAACCACTACCAATATTTTGAAAAAATTTTAATTTTTACATTGAAAAATAAGTTTTACAGAAACACTGGCCATGGCAACGAAGCGGTTAAATTTGATATGTAAGGATAATAATTAGGTTTAAAATAAATGTACATCAATTGCACTTATGTTTAACCCATATGGATATAACCTGTATATAGATTGGATACAGTGGTACGAATGTAAAAATTATTTATGAAAAATATTTGCGACATCTAGTATACTTAGTTGCCATCACGCCTTTTCTCCCGCGGGGGTAGGTAGAGAGGATAGAGCGTCATACTTTACTGTCCTGACACACAATTCTCGCATCATCCACATTCATACATCTTCTCATACAAGCTCGACGATTATTGAGGCTTCTAACAGGATCATCATCCAGTTCTGATTTACCTGGTCATGCCAAGTCTCTGCGGACGTCTTCTACGTCTGGTGCCATCAACTCTTGCGTCATATATCTTTCTTACCATTCTCTCCCCATTCATGCGTTCCACATGACCAAACGACCTAAGTGATATTTTCTTAATCTTACTCACTTAGTAGTATAAAGCGTTATAAAGTTATTTTTATGATAATTTGTAACCCAAATAACCCTATTTTCATAATTTTAATTCTCGATTCTATCCTCTTCATTATTTTATTTTTAATTAAATTTTTTTAATTTTTTACATAAAGTTTGATTCATTATTTTTATTATTTTTCACAGGAATAAGAATTACCAAAGAATTGCGAGTGCATTGCCTCTAGAACAAATAAACACGCCGAAGTTCTTCTTCTCTCACTTAATCATGTTCTCGATCTTAGGCATTGTTTAGTGCGACGTGTAGTGAGACTCCGATCATGTCATGTCACGCCATCTTATTAGAAATCGACTTCTCGCCCTCCCATGTACATTCCCTGTGATCACCAGACTCATCGATTATTGAGGCTTCTGAAAGAACTACCTTCAAGAATCCGGTTTACGATTAAAGAAAAATGGAGAAAAGGAAACCTAACCTAACTTAAACACGTAATGTAAAAAAATACCCAATTAAGACTAATTCTTAAAAAATATAAATCATAATATACGATGTACCTTTCCAGCGATAACGCAACACATGTGCGCTGCTTTACATAGCCAAATAACAAATGCCGAATGAGCAAGTATACAGAGTTTTTTATCTCGGTTAAGTGAACAGATGTTAATCACTTACACTACTGGTGATGTCCTGAAGAATGGAGACATTCGTCCGTTTGTTATTCAATAATTGGATAGCTTATTGATCTAGTCATTAAGACGCTAGTCTAGTAATCTAGTGGTCGAAGGTCCGCGCTTAGTTCCAGGACACCAGAGAGTTAATCCTATTTTCATTGTACAAGCGTCTAGCTTAGTTTTAAAATACTTACTTAATATTAAAACAAATTATAGATATCTCATAGAGACGAAACAATTTATATTATATTATATGGGAAGTATGGAAGTATGGGTATTACAGGGCTTACGACCTTTCTTCGGTTGGCTCAAGTGATAACTTTTACACAAGTTGTTGTAAAATACTTGAAATATTTCTACATGTCAACATGCATATAAATTCCAAATAAATTGATAGGTGTGGGTAGAATTGGTGAACGTTACATTGTGTAAAGTGTTGACTTAAGCCAGCCGAAGATAGGTCGTAAGCCCTGTAATACTCATACTTCCATACTTCCTATGTAATATTACATAAATAGCTTCGTCTTTATGAGATATCTATAATTTGTGTGTTTTTAGAGATACTCAAATATTATTAGCAAGAATATTGATCTGACTTGTATTCCGTGTATGCATCACTATTGAAAAAAATAAAAAAAGCCAAATTATTTTTGATACTTATCTGTCAATTACCAACGGTTCACATAAAATAAACGAAAGAGACACAGCAAAAAAAACTTGATAGTTGTCCTGAAGTATTTGGTGTAATAGCGTTTGAGATTGAACCTGAAGTAGAGCTTAAGCCTCGTCTCTTAGTCTAGGCGCAAGTAAAGCTGTTATGGCAAGACACGTTTGAAGGGGCAAATGCTTGTTTGCCTATTCGCTCGAACGACTGTGAAGCGAGGCACAAGTTTGTCGCATTAGGAAAGCGGCTTAAGAACAAATGATCATATTAGCTCGAGACTTAAATTTCCGATTTAAATTACCCACCCTTCGCTCCCCTCCGCAGGAACCAGTACCAGCACTTGCAAACAAACACAAGACGGTATTAGAAGTTTGTACGCGGGAAATTATGCAATGGAATATTACACATGGGATCGTATACACACGTAACATATTTATTCTCTTTAATTATTTGTCGCGGTTCATGTCTTCCTGGGAGTTTTATGAATCTTCATACAAACAATTCTCCTTTAACGGTTTTAGAATTCTGGATTATTTGTGTTGTAACAGTAATATTATTTACTTTGGTTTGATTTCTGATAATCGTACATCCCATAATACTTTCCCTTGTTTGTAAGCGTTGGCGTAATACACAGGCATTCTCTTCTAGAATTTAAAGTCTTCAATGTTTAAATCTCTTCCAAAACATTTGAAATTTACTTAAACAAATATTATCAGGGGATGGACATAAATCATAAATGAAACAATATTATTACTCTACTTGAGTTTATTAGCACTGCTCGAGTTTCGTAAGAAACAGTAACTCATCAACAGGTGATGTACCAAACTAACTACACATAAATATTCAGGAAACAAGGCTTAGGTGGTAGACATATCAGACCTAGTCCACAATATTTTATGGATGGATACCTGATTTAATTGAGAGTCGAAAATGTTTAAGAAATATGTGCATAATTTCGATCATAGAATATGTACACATTGATACAACAAATTACAATTCAAGATTAAGACGTCTCACAGAGACGAAGCTATTATTATTATATGAGAAGTATGGAAGTCTTGGGCGTTACAAGGCTTACGACCTGTCATCGGCTGGCTTAAGTGATCACTTTACTGATTGCCATTGTAAAATGATCACTTAAGCCTGTCGATGACAGGTCGTAAGCCCTGTAATGCCGAAGACTTCCATACTTCTCATATAAAAATAATAGCTTTGTCTCTGTGAGACATCTTAATCTTGATGATAATCCCCCAGGGGATAAAACCCAGTGATTAGTTTCTATGAAGATTTGGACATACTCAAAATATCGTAAATTAAAATTCATCGAATTTCGAGACTATTTTTTGTTAGACGATTTAGTGCCAGAAACAAAGATAAAAATTAATAATTCATGCATTTCGCTAACATTTATAAAATATTTTCCGTAACGGTGCAGAATTTGCACATATTTCTTAAAAATTTTCGACTCGTAATTTAGTCAGTTTATAAAAGATTGTCGGCTAGGTTCGTTACACCTTGAATATAAGTAAATTTCAAATGTTATACATAATATATTAAATATATATATTTTGATAATTAATCTTGATTAATAAATAAATATTGAAGTTTTTGAAAGACTTTTCTGGATATGACAACTGAAGTATATGAGTAAAAATCTATTTATTTTTTAACAGTAGCGTGTCATTTTCAGATTTCTTTTGATGCAAAGGCTTAGTTTTATGTAGAAAACTAAAATAATGTTTTTTTTTTCTATTAACAGGCCCATTAATTTTTTGCTCAGTTCAATGACTTGGAAATAGAGTTATAAAAAGAGACCATTATACGAATTGTTGACTTTTATTAATTATCTGAAAATAATGAGGAAAAACGAATGAAATGTATACTAACTGTATGATAACGAAAAATCTTGTATTATTCCTAAATGTATTCAATGTATTAAAACAAAACTCAAACGTTTGTCCTATGAATTTGGGACTACCTTGGAAAAATATTGGATTGCTAGTGGGATCAAACCGTCGACCTTTAGCCCCGACCCTTCCTTGAAAGTTGTTTGCTCTCGAGATTAAAACCGGGAACTTCTGTTGCCGGAAAAATGTTCTCACAGCTGAGCCCAGTTCAAAAAACAACCTCCGCATTAAAATTTCCGACGGATGATCATCACCGGAAGGAATAAATTTCCGTATTTCGAATAAGCTGAACTTATATACGAGACATCCGCAAAGGTAGTGAAATGCCACACAATATGTAGCTACTTACACAACTTCTTCAGGACTAACGAAGGAATAGCTACATCGTCTTGTTATTTCTCTGAGTGAGTTGCTCTTAACTTTGTACAAGAAACTGGAACGAATTTGTTGTTCAAACAATATTCCACATGCTCTTTTGCAAACATTATTAAATGTTTACCGACATTTCTTAGCGCTCAACAAAATGAGAAAGCGTCTCGTAGTTACGGAAACAAACACGATCTTTGTCTCAATATGTACGCATAAATTACTGATAAAAAATAAACGAATGTTAGTATTGTACTTTCTAAAATGTCACGTATTTTTGTCTGAAAATGTATTTTAATATAAACATTTTATTATTGTATCTTCCTGCTTACTGATATTTAAGAACCGTTATAAAAACACGAAAAGGCCATAAATATTCGTTTACCATACCCAAAAATATTATTTATAAAAACCTCTCGTCGTATCGCAAATTCCTTTCTTGAAAATATCGTCGTAGCGTGTTAAGACTTATTAAACAATTCATTTGGAAACATTTTTTCACAGTTTTTGTGTAGTGCCCACCTACAGCGGTTTAAAATTGCTAACCTACCAAGAAAATATTTTTTCGATTTAATAAACTGAGGTAAAACAAATGAATTGTCGATTTGGAGCTGTCCTTTAAGTACATTTGTTTTTATTACGTGATTAATATTACGAGAAAATTTAAAAAAAAAACGTATTCAAGCAAATTGGAAGTAATCTGTGGAACTGATTTTTAATATATAGATATATAACATGCATATTACCATCATAGTGCCGAATTTAAAAGATAAGTATATCCTTTGTACACTATCAGGTCAGCCTCTACTTTAGCTGCAGGAAGGGTTGTAGAACCGACCAACCGTTGCCAGAAGTCTAAATTTAGTGAGCGGGCATTTGCGGTTGCAGGCCCAAAAGCGTGGAACTCTTTGCCTTCCGTTATAAGGAACAGTGCATCAGAGACTTTATTTAAGAAAAAACTAAAAACGCACCTTTTCAAAAAATCATTTCCATAAGTAAAAATAACGATTATTTATTTAAAAAAAAAAAATTGTAAAACAATTAACAGTTTATGTGTAAAGCGCCCTTGAGGTGAAAGTTTTTACGAAAATGGCGCTATACAAATTATCCATCATTATTATTTATATTATTTTTTACTATGCAAGATAAATGAATGAATTTATTTAAGAAGAACTTCGCATGACCGATACCCAAAACAGTGCTCTGCTAGCTACGGCTTCAGGCCTTTTATTATCTATAATGCTTTGGTCAGGTGTCAGGAAAACATTAGCATGTGAATATATTGATGTAACACGTTGTATTTTATATATTTATTTTAAGTTTTAAAAGTGATTGAATCGCAAGGAAAAAATCACTTGTGATGTACTGACTTATTTTAGAATTCATTTTCATGGTTGAAAAAATAAATACATTAACAGTTGGGTCAAGTATACAAGCAACTGAGATGGAATTCCTCCGAGAAATGACAGAGATGACTCTCGCTAATACGATGCGCGACATGAGATGTGAGACAGAATCCAGAAAATCAGAATATCTGCTAGAATAAAACCAAACATCAATTCCCAAAAATGCTTATGCAAAAATATCAGTAACACAATTAAGAAATAACATCCTGGTACATTAGCTGACAATTTATTTTACTAATATAAAAGAAGAATAGCAGAACTTATTATTTGGTTTTAATATAAATTCAATATAGAGAACAAATTGATAAGTTTCCATTGCAGGCTTGAAAACAGTACAATATGACTCTGAAAATAACTATTATTAATTTTATTGAGCATTTTATACTAGACATAATATATAACAGTTATATATAAAGTAAAATAAAAACAATAAATAGGTACATGATAAATGTAAAAATCATTAAACACAGTAACGAAAATGTTGGAAAATAAAATTACATAAAGTTAATAAAGTATGGCAATTATGTCAAGCACCACCTTTAAAAATTATTTTTTTTATATAAATACATTATAATTAAATATACATAAGAAAAATTGGACAATTAATAAATGTAAACATTAATAAACTTTAATTGTAGCTTGCGTTGCTTTTAAATTAGTCCGTCCGATTCGTCAGTCATAAACAAACTTGTTAGAATTCCTCTGTGTTTCGGTAATCCTATATTCCATATACTAGCAACATCCGCATACTCGCTACCCATGTTTTGGATTCTGCGTAATGAAGAATTAAACTAAGCAACAGTTTCAATATTGTTACAGTAATTAGATAAATATTTTAGTATTTCTGGCAGGTACATGAACGTTGATTAACCGCAATAAATCAGGGCTTTGAATTTCACGACGGACAATTTTTAAAAGACATACTGGATCAAAAATAACAGGTTGTCCCATAAGTCTTTGCGTTTTTTTTATGTTTAAGTTGAATAATTAAAAAAATGAAAAGGGTATTTTTTAAAATTAATTATATATTCTCCATCTTTTTCTACAATGTTGATTTCGTCTGTCTGATTCGAAAAATTTTTGTTTTTTTTGAAACAATAAACACTAATAAATACATTTTTTATATTTTACACTTTCTTAATTTAATTTCATTTCTACCCATTGTCCAAGTTGAAACTCATAAAGCATAATATAGCGTAACTGGCTTTCTTTTATCTTCACTGCCATTGTTGTTTTAGTGTCGAAAATATCACACTGAAAAAATATCCCGTTACTAACCTTAACCACCGACAAGAACACTGAAAATATGTTTATTTTATAAACAGTTACGCATTCAAGCAAATGCAAGAAAAAAAACGCAAAGACTTTTGGGACAACCTGATAATTCGTCTTTTGCCCAGCTTCAAAGAAGTTCACTGAAAATTAGAGAAAATCATAATTTATGCCTTAAAATTTGTCTCACCTTATATGACTACTTCAAATGTAGATTGCATTGAAATTGAAAATAATTTACTTACGGTGAGAAGTAATTTCACAAAAAACTGTGTCACTAAACATTGTAAAATAAATAATCTGTTAAAACATTTTTTTATCATCCTGAATATAGTATAGATTTACGTGATTTCTCCATTTTCTTATTCTTCATTCTCAAAAGGAAAAAATCTTCTGAAAGTATACATTTAGATTATTCACCAACGTGTATGGGAAGTTTATGTTATAATAAATTTCGTGTCATCATAGTTTTATCATTCAATTTGGAAAATTGATTAAAAATTGTAAAATAAATAAAAAATTTTCTAGCTCTCAGTAAATTTCATACCTAAAGCCTCCGCCAACTTTTTATGAAATGACGTGAATGAACTGAAAATGGGATTTAGTAACACACAATCGATTTGAAAAACTATTACTTCAGGTAAATTTCCATCGGCAACTTCGTTCTAAGTAAGGGTAGACATAAAGGCTTCAAATTTTTCATAATAGTGAACCAAGTCACGTGTTCACTCAATGAAATGGGACTTTATAAGATTATTCCAGGTAAATAAACATTTTGAATTTTTTTGAATAAAGAAAACAATTGTGAGGAAATATAAGGAAAAAGGTGCCGACTGTAGTCATATAAAACAACGGATAAAATGTATCCTTATGAATACTGAGTAGAAGTTATAATAAAATTATTAAAATAAATATATATTCTATTTATATTTGTTCCACCATCACGTAGAGTCATCTGGACATTGTCATCACGTCCAATCTATTGGGATCAGTTTGCTTATATGCATTAGATTGTCACAAGTGTTTTCTCTTCTTACAAGCGAAATATCTGTTTTTAATAACTAAGATGAATTATACTAATAATAATAATAATACAGTTTTGTTTTCAATACATAAACGCTCTTATTTAATTGAAGACATTTAAGAACAGATTGAAAATACTAGATGAACACTAGCGCACACGACACGATTTGTAAAAGTTTTTTCCGTTTGCAGATAATTAATTCACATTGGCCAACAACTCTACTCTCTACTCTACTCTAATGAGACCTCTGCCGTCAATTTGGATGCTTAAGAAAACATCAGGCGGCACGTAATTTGGAAGTGAGTTTTAAATAAATCACACTAGAAATAATGCCACCATCACGGGTGGCGAGAAACAAGAAAAGTCGGCCAAGTTGTTGGTGAACATTTATTAATGAGTAGAAAACGAACTTCGCACGAAGTCACAACTTCGTTCTTTAATGATGTTATGCTAGGATTTTCCTCAGGATTTTTTAAATGTTTATTAGATTCCATAGAGGTATGGGTTGTATCTATGGTTTTTGAAATGTAAGATGATATTAGAAGGTTGAAAATGAAATCGTAATCCGCTTCCAAGTTGGTTAACCATTTCGCATTATCGTATCATCTCAAAAGAAGAGTTACAAAAATAGCGATTTCACATTTTTACAATGGTAGTAAAGATTCATTGAATGGAAACGCATACTTAGATTTTATACTGTATTTATTTGAAGCAAAATAAAAAACGTTCAAATATACAAACTAATTGTACTCGGTAGAAAGGAGTAAGCAGAAAAAGGAGCTGACAGGCCGGAAACCGGAGAGAAAGTTTACGGAGCTCGCGGAAGCAGTCAGTTACGGTGGAAGACGCATGCAGTCAATGTATCGTGGTTACACACTGGTGTTAGGTTTCAGCTATTGCATTCATTGCTTGACTATCCATTATTATATGTATATACTAGTATATAAATATTTGAAATATTTTTTGGATTGCAATTGTATAAGTGAAGACAACTATTAATTTCCAGTCATTAATTGACGAATTATATCTTGTTATTAAATAATATTTTTAAATATTTTTTGGATGTAAATTGTGATGTGTCTATGGGACAAATGCGTGAGCGCGTGAAGATTGGTACGATAACGCTTGTGAAAGAGATACATGTATCGCGCTGCGGTTGGCGCGGTATATCCCATCCAAATCGTTGAACTTTAGACATATCATATTTACTTATTTATTCTTAATATAGTGCATACATGAGTATTTTTATATATGCTCTAATATAAGCAAGATTAAAATCGTTCCTTTTTACTACAACTTATCTTTCACATATTTACATAGTTTCATTATAAATCTATATAGTTTCTTCTTCTTTCTTATGTTTTCTGGCATTTCATTAAAAACCTTCATCGCACTGTCCATTATGGATTTCTGAGATTTATGATGATTTATGCTTTATGAGATTTAGATGCCTTTTTCCTGAATGGCAGTCTCAGTTTATCTTTTACTCTTGTATGATGTTCGTGTTCATGTTGATTTGCATCAAATTTTTGTATAAATTTGCCGATATATTCTTTGTGAAGATTTTACAAATAAATACTATTACATTGAAATATATTTTCTGCTTAAATGTCATCATATTCAGATCTTTCAGGATTGTATTGATTCAAGCATATTAACATGTTGTCCGTAACCTTCGTCCGCCGATGGTATTCGGTGCACAACGACACCAGCTAAGCTCAGTCTATGGGTACCTTTGGGTTGGTGTCAGAATGCCTATCTCAGATGTGTAGGGGAGGTCTCAGACAATAATAACATTATCATCACATTAGTTGCACTTTATTTACACAACAGAGTAAAATTGTCTTTCATTAAACGCAGAGGGATTCCTAACATTTCTTGGCCGGGCCACAGCATCGTCTCGTCGGCGGGAGGTTTCCTGGGGACAATCCTGTCATCATAGCACGGACGGTGCTCGTTCCGCTTCCGCATTCGCTCGCAGCCTCTTGAGAGTCCTTATATTTACATTCACCGGCAGAACAAGGCCCAAATTTCTCTTGTTCCTGCCGGGATTGAACCACTAGGCGAAGAGTCCTTCATTATGGTATGCCCACGGACAGAACAAGGTCCAAATACCTCTTGTTCTTCCGTGTTTAATAAAATTCCGTCTTCCTTCGCGCCATTGCTCGATCCTTACAACAATCCGCCGAACTCGGTAGGGGGCCACAACGCGTGCGCCACCGACACGACCTCTCTCTCTCAGCGCTCGTAACGAAGTCCCCTCTCCTTCATGCAACCCCGCTCTACCGGCCGCAATTGCTCTCGTCGGTAGATGTCGCATTAGGTCTGCGCGCGTAATTTCAACTGTTACACTGTACTGCATTGTATCGAGGCATTAAGATTAAATACTTTTGTTACCACGGTACGTTCTGATCATTCAATCCCGCATCTAAAAAGGATCTATCATCATCAGCACAAGTTAAAGATATAACATAAATAATAAAACCACTAGTGTTAAAAATAGTCTAAAACCACACTGTTGAAAACAAATAAAATTTTAGTGTTAAAAACAAAAGTAAAAGCAATATTAATAACACGCACTCGTATTGTGGGCAACTATAGTTTATCTTGGCATCATCGAACCTAGACGCTATTTGGATAGGTGGTGGCCGTTCAAATATTAACCAATCCGATGTCCCGAGAGGAACATACTTTTATATCTCTCTGGTTCAATACTATCATTCGGTATGCTATATAATGGGTCTACTATATTATTAAATCTTAATGGCCAGAATATACCCATCCTCATTTTTATCGATTCTACCATTTCCGATACTGTATCTCAACTTGTGAATTAAATCGCATCTTAATAAAATATGGAAACTATTGTGTATACTTATATATTATTAAATATACTTGCAAGATACGATTTTGTGTAGTTTTCTTAGCTAAGAAAACTTTAAAATCAATTAAATATTAGAAGCTAATTCCAATCTACAAGATTTAGAGACCAAATTGATATTCCAAAACCAAAATATACCTCAACCCAAAATCACCATGTTTATCAAGGTATCAATTTTTTTAATAAACTCCTCATTACAATTAAAAAATTATAGACTACTATGAATTTGTATCTGAAGTAAAAAAAATATGTACACAGACTAACTGAAATACAAATTCTCGTATATACTCTTTCTCTACACACGAGTCTTACTCTCACAGAGAAGAAATAAATGTTAAAAGAAATTATATATATATATGTGTCTCCAACTTTTATCTGGTCAACATTTAGATCCCATTTGCATGAACCATCATCAGGGCTTAATGTTGTTGTTGATACATCAACACATCCTGCATTCGATACAGTATTATAATCTAATACTTAATGTAATCCTATTTTCGGTACGGTATTGCAAATCAACACTTAATATAACGCCGACATCAAACCAACCTCAAGACGCATGAACTCTGATGAAAGACTCTTTAATAGGATTCGAATCGTTGGCCAGAGAGGTCAGAAAAAATTAAATATTCTGATTCAGTCAGATTTTTGCGATTCGGTAATTCATAGAGTAGAAAATGTAATAAAGTAAATATTGTACAAAGGCTTATTAAAGCAGTAAAATACTGGTATAGTAAATTACAATCTTAAAAAATGAGGAAAAGTGAGAGAGTAATTAATGTTACAGGAAGTGCGCGAAGGTATCTCTATCCCCACAATATAATAAACTGGGTCGCCTAAAGATTTTTTCTTAATAAACCCACCCTCCATTTCACTGCATTCAAAGAAATGAAAGAAATTACTTTTTGGCCGTGTTTTGACTCGAGGCCGGGGGTAGAAATATATATTAGGTAGCCACACAATATTTGCTTACCATTCTGGCGTGTGTATATTTTATGAGTGTGTATATATGGAAGAAAATTTTCCCGCTTTTACACCGTGAAAATATTCCAGAAATAGGGTAAACACAACGTTATTTTTTTTTCTCCGGTTCAAAATGTTTTTTATTTCATCTCCATAGCGTTAATAACATTAAAAAATATAAAGATGATCTTCAATTTAAAATGAAGTATATATTATTTGATCGCAGTATACAATGCCGTTAGCTAAAATCTGTTGCATTATTATAAAACAAATCATATTAAATATAAAGAATGCCTAAATAAAATGATTAACTATTATGTTAATTGATTTTATAAGAATTTTTAGTATTGCTATCGCATTTTTCTTTATTTTTTTGCACTTTTGTATTACCTTTTCTAAAAGCAACATATTATGTTCCGTTATAATACAAAACAATAATATTTTGTTTATATATTATATATAAAAATACCACTAGGGGAGCTTACGTCGAGTTCAGTGGTAAAATCTATTATTTAAAATATGCACGTCTTATTAACAACTTTATATAAAAGGTTTTCTATAGCATTTATTTGGTCTTAGACTATGTATATATTTCTTGATATTTAAAATTAAAATAAATATTAAGGACATACATTGTTGTTGTGAAGTTGCATTTTTATAAAATAGTTATGTGGTATTTAAACAACAAAATATTTTTTCGATGGATAGATTTTTTCTGTACTTACATCTTTCTAGTTGATTGTTTTAAAATGTACTAAAAATAAATATAAATAAATTGTAGCATTATTATAATGTAAATAAACCTATTTTAATGTTATTTATGACATTAATATTTTAAATATGTTATTAATACTTTATAATTGTATTAAAGTATTATTGTATTTGTATTGTTTGAAAGTAGAATTAAAATTTAGACAAATATGTTGTTTAATATAAAATTTACAACATGCTAAAACTATTTACACAAAAACAATATAATAGTAATGAAGAAGATTTAAAATTAGACGAAATATTCATAATTCAAATGTCTTACGGTTAAAAAAAACAATAAATATTAACAGTGTTAATTATTATTTGCCAAAAAACAAACAATGTGAATTATTTTTCATTTATTCTAATGCCTAAAGATTTATGAAGAAGGATACATTTTCGTTTACAATACTTTGCAGCTCAGAAGTATGTAGATACTTGAAAACAGTTCCATTTAATAGATACAAAGATCTCCGAAGAGCTTCAAAACAGAACCAAAACAACAGCCTCGCTTTAGTTGTCAACCCTCTCACCACCACCATTTATAACATGAGCAAAAGGAAACCTTTCATTAAAAATTGTTTACTTGTGTTCAAAAAATGTGACGTAATTAAATTATATAATATGTATTTTGTATGCATTCCTAGATATTATTTTAGAATGATAATAATTTTCATTTTAAGAAATATATACAAAAAGTGTAGATGACACTAAAAATCGTCCGCGAAGGACATGGCAATAACCGGGTAAACTAGATAAACTGAAAGCTGGTGCCGTAATAATGGGCAAGCACGAATGAGAAGATATATTAATGTAGATGGTTGGTTAATAATATATTACCTATTAAGAAATTATAACAATCTCGGACTTTTTCGGGAATTTATTTTCCGTTGAGGGGATTTATTTCCGCTGAGGAAGAGGAACGGAGATTCCACTGGGCTCTTCTTCACACCCCTTTGCGACCTGGACAGGGTGTATTTCTGCTGATCTGTGACCGAGTTTTGCGACTTCAACACATAAATGTGACGTTTACCATCCCCTTTTGGGGGTGCATGACTTCTATAGCTTCTCTCTGGCTACCTTCTGAATTTAATATAATAATGAGCCAAAGTCATATATATTGTACACGTATGGCTCTTGTACGATGACACCGGAGTCAACCTATATCAGTTAATGACTAAATGTAATAATTATGCCATATAATAAAGAAAAATAAAAAAGTTAACTATGAAGGAAAGCCATAAAGTTATAGTAACTTACTGCTGGAACGTAACTAACAGTTCTAACTTTAAAATATCATATATTCCATAAAAGCTTTGAAGATTTTGTAAAATATTTCACGCGTTGCTTTGTTGAGTGGAATCGAAGCGAGAGTAAACAACTCTCAAAACTATTCCGGGATAGGGTGGGACCCTTTGGAGTTTCCTTCATAGTTAGAAAAATAAGTAGTTCTAATATCAATTGAGTAAAATGAAAAATCATAAATAATTTAAGAATTTGTCAATAAAATACAACTGAATAATTTTTATGACTTGTTATATATAATGTTAGACGATCTAGTAATTAAATAAGTGGCTTAAAAGCTTTTGTGTATTCTCCCCCTCTTAATCTGGGCGTGTTCAAGACTCGGGTTAACTTAATTCTGCTCAAGATCCCAGAACCCTTCCGAGCAGCTTCTGACTGGCATATGTATCCTGATGGATAACTAACATACAGTTATTTACATATATTACATATGTATTCACACGTCTATATATTATCGTGCCGGATATTTCAACCAACATTGCACGGAATGATGCTAAAAAACTTAAAATATTATTTCACACGATTATTTATAGTTCTATAAATTTAAAATTAATTTTTGTTTGTATTTTATGTTAATAACTATGATTTTTTTAATACGCTGTTATTGAAAATTTATCTGAATAAATATACAATAACTTCTGAAAATTTTGTTGAATCTCAATGATTACTTTTAAACGCTTAAATCCTTTTTCTTTTAATAGATTTATTAAAACTGTTAACTTAGTGCTTACCATTGATAATGGATATTGTAGGTCAACCTTCTTCTGGATACTCAACTTTTATACTCTAGTACAAGTGCTATTGTTTGAGATTCATTTTTATGTTAAAAATATCTGAAGAGAACTGAAAATGAAATATTAACAAAATTCATCATTCTAACAAAAATATTAAGATCATTTTATTATATACTTATAATAAACTTTTATTTTTTTTATTTATTCATTAATTATTATACATACTTGTACTCATACGCCAGTTTCACTGAACGTTTGGATATACATAGATACAGTGTAGTGGTAAAAAAGAAGTACCGGAATACCACTCCCCTACATGGGAAGTGTTATTATATCTTTATCATCAACGCCTGCTATTTTTAATATCTCAATTACCTTATTAGGTACCTCATACCTTTTAGGAGGCCTTACAAAGTCAACAAAGCAACATATATATATATATATATATATATACATCTTTACATCATCGCTGAATTAGGACTTGTGTACTAAATAGAGCTTCTCTTGTTTGGAGTCCTTTACAAAGGCCAAATTTCCCATGTTGTTTTCAAATTTATTGTATATACTTCAGTGAAAAATAAATAAGAATTATCCAATAAAATTAAATATTTTTTTAAAAATCTATTTTTCATGTGTTTGTATAATTATGGCTTTTATTTGTTGATACGAATTTACTTTACGACTTAATTTGCTATATAATATTTTTAATACGAATTAAATGTATTAATTAGAAAGATGTACATAGAAAATCAATTTTATCGAAAAATATTGTTTTTGTTACCGGTATTCGAACTTGGATCTCTTCCAATCCGGTAATCGTGCATTAACCAATTATGCTATAGCAAGACAGTGCATTAACGACAAATTTTTGAACCAATTTGAAATTCTATAAAAATAAAGAAGATGACTCAAATAATGGAACGATAGATGTATTAATTTGAAAAATGTAACATATAAGTTCGAAAATTTATCGTTAATGTACTGTCTTGTATAGGATAATCGGTTAATGCACTTTTTCAATAAAATTGATTTTACATGTATATCTTTCTAATTAATATATTTAATTAGTATTAAAAATATTACAGACCAATGTTCTGAATAATTACAACTTCACAATAAGAATGTGTTCTCTTTAATAACGTAATATTAACTAATAAAACGTTTTTCTTCTATTCATATCTACGTATTCTGAAAATGAATTCGAATTCAAGTATATCAATAATTTGTACCTACTCAATTAGGTATAGAACAGCTGATAAATGTGTATTTATATTACTGCACACAAAACTGTACTAACATATTATTTTAATATAAAAAATTCTTTCAATGCCAGATTCTTTCATTCGCTGTTAATACAAATCCTTGCAACTGTCTCTGAGCAAACATCTCAAAGAGAAAGCTTTACTTTGGTGAGTCTTCTCTTTGATTAAGTTGCAAGTGAGGGTGACGGTGAACTTACTCTGGGATATTCACTTGCGAGGCATGTCAAAGCAGTAAAAAGCCTAGCGAGCTCTGGTTTCTTTTCGCCAGTCTCACAAATTTTCTTGCGAGCGGCGTTAGAGGAAATGGCTGGAAAATTCATTAAGATTATCCAATTTTTTTTTACTTACTATTTACTTGATATAATGACTTTTAAATATTGGTGAACAAATTATTTTATGCATGTGTATGTGCAGTATTGAGATAATTTGTATCTAGACCTGTGACTGTATTTCGATAGATAACAAATTATACTTAAATTAAATTATGATCGCACTATTACTAAAATCCTTAAAATATATATATATATATATATTGGGCGTATGCATTAATTCATGCGTTTTTTTTTAGAAAATTAAGGCTTTATTGTGAAAAAATGGTTATACACTCAATGATCAAAGTATTGTCCATCGGAAGCTACAACGTTTGCCCATCTTTCTGGCAGTTTGTGGATTCCATCCCAAAAGAACTTCTCCGGCTTGGTGGTGAAGAACGAATCAAGCCAATTTTTGATACCCTGTTCTGAAGTGAAGCGTATTCCGGTGAGGGCATTCTGCATTGATCTGAACAAGTAGTAATCAGAAGGGACTATGTCTGGGCTATAAGGCGGGTGAGGTAGAACTTCCCACCCACTGTTCTCCAAATAGTTTTGAACCGGTCTTGAAACATGTGGCCGAGCGTTGTCATGATGGAAAATTATGGATTGAGCTTTTGGATGAATCCCGATGCTTTTAAACGTCTGGAAATGGTTGCTTGATCAACTCCCAATGATTTTGCAAGATCTTTTTGCGTTTGGCACGCATCTTCACAAGCAATGCCTCCAATTCTTCATCTTCAAACCTTTTTGGCTGTCCGGGTCGTTCATTGTCTTATAAGTTGAAATCGCCACTTCTAAACCGTGCAAACCACTTCTGGCACGTTCTTTCAGCTAGAACATGGTTACCATAAACCTCTACTAAAATACGATGACTTTCGGTAGCACTTTTCTTCATGTTAAAGTAATGAAGAAGAACTCCCCGCAAAAACACTTTTTCTGGCACAAAGTTCGACATGTTCAAATGAATAGAAAAAAATGTTGTTTACACTTCAATCAAATGACATATACTGAAAAAGACGCCCAATGACAGTAGCTTTCAAATGAATATAGTCACGGATGAACACGGCGCGAAATAATACTAGTAACGCCCTCTCTTAGAAAACCGCATGAATTAATGCATACTCCTATTATATATATATATATATATATATATATATATATATATATATATATATATATATATTGACATAATTATTGCAGAATAATATGTAGTTACAAAGTACATGCAAAATATAAGCTAAGTATATTAATAAAATATTCTTGAATTATTTGCTTGGTCTAGTGTAATAAGTAATCCAACAGTCAGGAGTTTAACCCTTTTAGAATATTGTAAGGTGTATTTTGAATTTGCATCAATTTAAAAAAAAAATCGAGTAAGAGAGAGAAAAGGAGAACGATTTGTAGCCCCTAATTCCAAAACCACCTAAAACGGATCTGAGATAATTCGAGATAACGCATTTTTGTACATTTTTTATCAGCTACATGCAGAACATATTATTTCTCGCTAAAGGTGGTTTACCTGGTCATGCCAAGTCTTCCGCGGACGTCCTCTATTTCCGATGCCATCAACACTTGCGTTATATATCTTTCTTACCATTCTCTCCTCATTCATCCTTTCCATATGACCAAACCACCTAAGTGATCTTTTCTTAATCTTACTCATTATACTAACATCAGCTTTACATTCTTTCCATAGTGCTTGTATATAGCGCTTGCAAATACTTTAATGGTACCTACTCAACTGCAATAACTGTATTTAGCAGTTACTAGTAGTCTAGTATTTTAAATTATTTGGTCAACCCGTTGACTTGGCTAACGAGAGGGCTATGTCTGTTCACAATTCATTGATGACGGACAATTTGCAAATTTAAAAGCCCGGCCAAATACAGGCATGAGTTTGTTTTACCTCTTTTTATTCTAATAATAAGTGAGATGGCTATTTTAATGGCATTCTATTTTATTTCTATTTTAATGGCATGGCAATGTATTAGAGACGTGCTCAGAATTTTTGTAGGGTAAAGGCTCGATCATTAGACTTGTGCCACCAATGGATAGATGATATTTCTTGAAATATATATATATCTGTTAGAAACAATTGAACATAATGTCGTACTAAAGCAAGCCCCAGCCTATCCTCCGATCGTACGCCAGTGCCACTCGAGGAGTTATTAAGGATAGTCTCGAGTGTAAGTGTTTAGGGAGCCGCTGATAAAAAATTGTCGCTTCGAAAACATTAACGTTAATTCTGAATATATTCACTTTTTGAAATTTGCATCGATATCTCATTTATGTTGATTCTTAAGTTACTTAAATAATACAACTTTGGGGGTTATGACGGTGGTTAAATGAAAGATATGTTTGTTTGCGCGTGTTGAGATTTTATTATGACAGTATGGTAAAAGCAAGAAAGACAAAATGTAAAAATGAAATGATGTGAAGCGAATTGGCGGTCTCGCTCGGCTTTCGCGAACCGGCAAGACCGCCATTGTGGAACGATGAAACTAGAGAGAGTGGCTAGCGGTGAATTCTGAGCCAGGCTTGTGGCAGCAACCGGCAACGCTGTCGCTAGCGTCGATGCCGACTGAGATGGCGGTGGATTTGAATTCCGGTCGCTACACAACTTTTTACTAGATGTTTTCTAAACTTCTATAATTCATACATTTTGCAAAAATGGAAGAAGCTTCTTTAATGGACCACTTTTTGATTTCTATAATTGGATCGATCCAATGAAGGTAACGAAAATTTTTTCATTGTTTCAGAATATTAAAACGTGAATTTTATTACAGATATGATTAAGATTTCCAAAGCTACATTAAAACGTCGTTTGGATGGATCTAATAAAGTAGCCAAGGAGGATTACAAAATTTCAAGATCTACTGATTTGCTAGTTGAGATAGAGTAAGCTCTTATGCAAGGCAAGATGTTTGTTAACTTGCCTTAACCTATCTGTAAAATAAAGATTTAATGTAGAAAAACAGACTCTTAGCAAAAAATGGTTCATAGCTTTTATGCGACGACATCCGGAACTGTCTTTTCGTCAACCCAACCGAGGGCCACTTTAGTTAACTGTGCAACAGATTTTATTTATATTGCTGTCAACGTTTTTTCTTTACTTATAAACTGGAAAACATTTATAATAATCATAATATAAATCATGCACAAATAGCCCCGTGTTCACGGATGAAATTTGTCTCAGAGATTCGATTCGAGTTCACCTAGAGGATAGTTCAGCGTTCAACGTGAAGCGAATTATGAATGTATGACCCCGTATGTATGTTACATCCAGTACGTATGTACCATTACTGACTTTCAGAGATCAAAGTCTTATTGAGAGATCATCATGAAAACGGGCCTAAAAAGTTTTTAATATGAACGAAATAGGCCTTAAGCAGGCTCAGTTGTTCAGAAGAGGCCCAGTCCTTGCGTAGAACATCAAAAGTCAAGAATATTTTTAATGGACTACTGATTTTAAATATTTCTGCAAAAATTACCATCATGGGACTCTGTCCAATAATAACCATTCTGTGGTCCGATCAAGGAGCCATAGATCCAATGAAAAGCCTACAATTTGTTTTGGTTTTATTTAAATATTTATATTTATTTTTAATATATGATTATACCCATCAATGCTTCAATAAAAGATAATTCTAATTATGTAGTTTATTTTTTTCTTGAATCATATTTATCAATATATAATACATTAAAATTAGGTGGTCTAATAGTAAAGCCTTTACCTTAAATCAATTTTAATGAAATTTCACTTTAAATTATAAAATTTTGACAATATTTATTCAATATACGATATTCTTTCGATAAACGTAACATTACTTTTGGGCGTGATTTCGATTGTGTGTAGGAATATTCGCATGATCTGGTACTTTATTCACAAATTTTATATATTTATTTTAAATTAATTGTCAAAGCAATGATGCAATGATTTAAAAAGTTTTTTATATTGCATTAATTATCTGCAATATTGACATCTGTGAGAAACTTATTACAGTAACTGATATTCGCAATCATAAAAATATTTTAAATAATGCCATCTGTCTAAAATTATCGAAGACTATTAGTTACTATCGTGATTATGATATTTGCCATCTATGAAACCATCAGCGAAGACAACTTTTTTGTTAAACAAATATTATCGATTATATAGGTACAATATTTTTTTGTGTGTGTTACACACATATATTTATTCTAAAATATAAAGATTTATAAGTAACTATATAAAACTTTAGGTAAACTAATTTTTTTTACAACTATAAATATCATACTAAAAGGGTAGGTAATTAAAAACATATGTAATGAATTATTGACTCTAATATTGCTGTAAATTGCCAACATCTGTTAGAACGCGAATTTACTAGTGAATACGAGCCACGAGCCCACGAGCGTTAGTAAATATCCGAATTAGAACATTCGATAAGAATATCGCGTGTCTATCGGTCACTGTGATAACGTAACGTTGCAAACTAATATAGAATTCTGCATGTGTAGTTAAATTATTTATTAAGTAGTGAATATATTTAAAAATACTATTTTACTAGAACCCAATATAAAAATTTGTAATGTACGAAATTAACGAAGAAAAATTAGTCACAAAGAAACATCTTCGTTACTAAATGGACATAGATATTATAAATATGAAGTATTTAGCGAATACTTTATTTTTCCTACTTACTAACCTCTTATTTTTATTCTTAATAAATAAATGCCTCAATTCAGATATTAACTATTAATAGGTTAAGTAAGATAGATTAGATAAGGTCAGATTTCGAATAAAGCATGTTTTCTCTATAAAAATGATGAATTCTATTTTTACGGCAAAATTCACAATCAATTCGGATATTTACTAACGGACTAAAATTTGCAGTAAATAACTGATATTATCTTTTCATTCTACTAACGATCATGGGAATTTCGCATATTTATTAGTAAATTCGCGTTCCTACGGATTTCGGCAATTTAAATTTCTCTATTAAAAGGAATGCAAGTTAATATTCCATTAAAATAATGCTATCAAATAAATAACGATGAAACAAAAAGTTTTATTAGTAAAACAAAATTATAAATAGTCATAAAAAGTGATTATTATTATATATAAGCAAAAAAAACATGTAATTTTAATAATGTAAAACCCTTAATTCATATTATAAAAAAATTGTAAAAATGTCAAATAAATAAATAAATTTATATATATATATATATATATTCATTTTAGAGTATGATACAATAGTTACATCGTAGGTATAATCTTGAAGAAATAAAAAGTCTAGCGTTACTACATCGACATCCACATAATATTAATAATGTTTGAATATTTGGTACATAACTACAACGATTGTTACAAAAAAATGGTACGGCGTAATAGTATCGACAAAAAATAACCCTTTTGTAATCGCAGCAGTAAAAATATTTATATACATCGTGGAAGTATTTTGATCTTACGTTGATAATATATTCCGCAGAAATTTTACTTCGCGTAACAAATATCAAATATCAAGACAACAACTGTACCCAAACTAAATCACAAGCAACGTTGTAAGGTCGAGTATAAGGGGACATTACGTCCGTCGCTTCATATTACGACGGAAGCATTCAAGAAACTCGTAATATCCGGGAAAACTCATATCTTTTGCATATTATTTTCCGTCGCCCCAAGAAATAAATTGCCCGCTTCGAGCGCGCGGACGGGGAGAGACTGCACCATGATTTGCAAAGGGCGAGGTGAAATATAATATATAGGTAGGTACATACATATATGAATTTTCTACCTCTGAATATTGAAAACGAAATACTGCAAAGATCTTGTATATGTGGTGCTTACAACGTATACGACTAGGGTAGCGTGTCCATGCGCCTAGGGCAAGTTCATTAATAAAAAGGTTTTTTTTTTAAATATAATATATTCAGTATGTATAATTTTTTTAAAAACGCGCGTTGTGTACAATTTATGCAGATTTCATTGAAATTAATTATAAATATAAACACAAAAAGAGGTTTATATTGTCAAGAGGAATAATTGTGAAATGACGTAACTACGTCACACAACTTGTGTACCCTGACAACTATTGGCCAACATGGACCAGTGTATATATTATATACTATATACCATGTATTAATAATACACGAGTATGTTTAATGAAGTCGAGAATAACATAAAGTAAGAATGTGTTTATATGAGTCACTTAAATGTGCAAAAATACAAATGATTGCGTTTAAAATACTGGGCAAAAGTACTTGAGCAATATTTCCATTCTAACAATAACTCACCGATAGCAATAAATCATGGTCACAACACAAGACAATGAACGAAAATCTACACACCAGTTCTGAGAGCAACAACGACATTCTATCAACGTTTCTGCATGGTTTTAGCTCCGAACTAACATACAACACACTTAACACTAACTGGAAAACGTTCACTTCCAATAATATTACACACATATGGACTCAATATATGATTCAGTTGGGTAGAGATCAATCAGAAGTATCGTTGTCTAACATTAGAACATAATCACAATATAATACCTACACTAATAATTCATTTTAATTTTACAACATACTCACTACATTTTTTTATTTACTCTATTTTAATTTTTCTGTCGAATTTTTTCTTTGTAATTTTAATTAAATAACACCACAACAGTACGAAAAAAACTGGCTTCTTTAACACATATGATAATCTAGTAAGGTAGCCAGAACAGTGCTATATGCTTCAGAGGTTGATGCCTACAGCATCACACATAGTAATAAGTGTATAATATATATATGTTTTCTTCTTATTTATAAAAAAATGTACGTCAATAAAGGTTTAAATAAATAAAAAAAAAGATCTGTGACTGCTAACTCTTGATAAGTATCGGGTAGTAGTACGTCTGATCGATTCGCGAGTATGCGAAGGTTTGGTCTCCGAGAGCTGCTGTCATAATTACTTCCCCACACGTGGCAATTCAGTGGCACTACAGGTATCATATTTCCTGAACTGCTGTCAATAATATAGTGTGGATTTTTTTTATCCCGATGACAATTTTTAATATAAAGATAACATAAAGAATTTTAATACTAATTAAATGTATTAATTATAAAGATAAACTGTGACATTTCAAATATACGCGCCAAGACCGAGGGCGCCGTCTACCGATGTGAGTAGGCGCGGCCGATGGAAAGGGTGGTCGGAGGAAGTGAGAGGGGACTTCGTGGCGAGCGCCCGAGCTGAGAGGTGCGTGGGGCGAGCGCCGAGCGGCGCTCCGCCGAAATTATAGTATTAGCAACGGAGATCGACAATTGGAGAACTATTTTCGCTGCAGAACAAGAGATAATTGGGCCTTGTTCTGCCAGTGTAAATTGTGTAAGGAAGGACTCTCTGCGGGAACGAGCGGAAGGCTGTGGGCGTGCAATGGAGGCGAGACGAGCACTGTCCACGCCGCAACGTCAAGATGGAGCCTTTTGGAAGTCTTCAGAAGTCGAAAGATGTTTTTTTGGTCCGGCTTAGTAGCGATCCGGGATCCCGGCTGCCTCATCACACCATGGCAGCCAAGTGTGATTCGAGTAACATTTCAACCTTTAACCTAACCATAACCATAGTGTCAGTTTCGCAACCAATAGCGTCTACACTCAGTGGATGGATCTAAGGCATGTAAAGAAGATGAAAGACACTGAATGAAAGACACTGATGAAAACTGCTCGTGCTCGCAATGTCGGGTTTTGTTTATATTATGTGATTAAATTGTTTCGAGTGTTATAAAGTGTTTTGTATTGTTTAGACCTTCCCCATCTATCTGAGACAGGCATTCCGACACTTTTTATCAACCCACAGACTGAGTCTAGCTGGTGGCGTGGTGCGCTGGCATTCTATCCACCGGTGACAGCAAACGACGTAACAATACATATAAAATCAATTTTATCGAAAAATATTATTGTTGCGCTACTGGGATTCGAACCTGGATCTCTTTCCCAATCCAGAGAATGTGCATTACCAACTATACTACAGCGTCAGTATTTTTGACAACAAATTTTCGAACCACTTTTTAAACTTTGATTGGAAAAGAGATCCAGGTTCGAATCTCGATAGCCTAACAACAATATTTTTCGATAAAATTGATTACGTACGTATATATTTATAATTAATACATTTAATTAGTATTCATAATATCACAGTCCTATGTGCTGAATAATTACAACTTCACAATATGAATGTATTCTCCTTAATAATAAAGAATTTGATATTATGACGTATTTAACAAATTTAGGCCTATACTAGTTGGTTAATCAAAAATCTTTTATTTCGTAGGTATCACAAAATATGTTTCTTTCGTTTAAAGATATTTAAAGGTTTGTGTTTGAATTGATTAAAAAGTATTTTTATAATTCACGACACAATCTTTCAAATTTTTTTTAGTCTATTAGATTTATTATTCATTCTGCATATAAATTTTGCATACAGCTTGTAAGGAAATACTAATTTTAAGGTTGAAATGATTTTCTCTAATATCAAAATAAATACTAGCAGAATACCGTTGAACATCGTAACAATACACTGAATATAACGCTTCAAAAATTTTAATTATATGTTCACATATTAAATTAATTCAAAACAATGTGACGCGATATAATTGATAAATTCATTTCTTTCAATTTCTTGACTTTTTTAGTTTTTACAAAATATTGGGCATGTATATGAAAGTATATCTTTAATTTAGACTAATCGGTAATTCAGAAAATGATTAACTTTGTACATAGGAATATTTTAAATAAAAAGAAAACATTTTAACTTCTATCATTTTTTAAATATATATTTTTTATTTATTTTGAAATTTTTACAATTTTATAATATGTATTACTTGATTACAAACTATACGAACTAAAGTCACATTTTTTTGTCCCCCCAAAAAAATATGCCATCGATGTTTATAATATTTCATATCAGGCTTACTGAAATGCAATTTTACAGATTTTAATACACCATAGAAAACGACAGTATGCTTTTAGGATTATGTGATCGGGTATTTTGATCGTTGTGCTACTAAAGCCTTTGACCAAGTACGTAGTGCACTTAACGAATAGAGCTTCAGCGGGGCCGCGAATTTGTGGGTTTGTCCTCCAGTAAATATTGGCAATGCACATATAATCTGGTGTTCATTGCACACGGAGTCCCCCGAGGTTGGGAGTTCTACATGTTTCAAAGTTATATGTATAACTGCATATTTAAAATTTGCTAGAAAATATGATAGAGAGTTTATCTGTTTTTCTGTCATTTAATCCCTTTTATATTTTAAAAATATGGCCAATGTATTGACTCACTCTGTCAATCGGATTGATTAAAGAGATCAGATAACTCGAATTCAGTGTAACGATTTATTTGATTATTTACGGTACATAATAAAATATCTAACAAATAGTTATTTCAATTCGACATCTTGTAGAAATGTAGTATTTTAGTAACTATTAACAGGGAATAATAATTTGTTAAATACTAATTTAATGTATTAATTATAAATATATACATATAAAATCAATTTTGTCGAAAAATATTGTTTATGCAATACCGGGATTCGAACCTGGATTTCTATATCCAACTTTAATTGTTATAATGATGAAAGATATGAAAATTGACGCATTGATCCAAAATTATTGGAAAAATTTTTAAGAAAAAAGTTTGGTCTTGGATTTGTGGTTAAGTTTAGTTGGATATTTATAAATACTAAATTAATGTATTAATTATAAATATATACATATAAAATCAATTTTGTCGAAAAATATTGTTTTAGCGTCACCGGGATTCGAACCTGGATCTTCATTTCCAATCCGGGGAAGTGCACTACCTTTGTGCTATAACGCCAGTATTTTTCTTGACAAATTTTCGAAACTATATGTTACATTTTTCAAATTAATACACCTGTCGTTCCATTATTTGAAAGCCATCTACATTATTTTTACAGAATCTCAAATACCTTTGAGTAAACCGATTTGCAGACGCCAGAATTATCAATTCATTTTTATTAAATTTTGGACAAAGGATATTTATAATATTTTGATTATGTACTTTCAGAAACAATCGAGATGTAAATATTTACATTCTTTAGGTGCTCTAAATTGAAATCAGATAATACTTATAGGTAAAGAATTGCGTAATTTGAGCATGTTGCTAGAAGAGATGTTGTAGCTGATTGATTACTGGAAAAATGTAAGGGCAAAGAGCCAGAAGTGATCTCCAGTAAGATTTACAGATCAAGTCATTAAAGTGACTGAAACCTCACTCCACGTTATACTAGAAAAGACCCAGGATTGTGAAGAGTGGAGGCAAGCGTTCGTGCTGTATCGTGTGCAGATCGAAAACCGTAATGCTCTGACATGAGCATGTCGACTGAGACAGACATATTCGTATGATTTGTGACTTAAATAATCTCTTGATTTAAATGTGTGATCAAATGTCTAACACATATACTCTACTCCTACTCAATAACTTTAATCTTGTAAAAGGTAGATGCAAATTTACATTGTTATTGCGTTGTTCATATGTTACAGTAGAGTAAAAATACACCAACATTTAAAGAATTTCTGTAATATTATAGATTGACGATTCAAAACCTCTTCGTGCAAGCAAAGAATTGAAAAGGAAGATTATGATTGAATATTATGAAAAGTTATGGATCGGTATATATGCTGTAAGAATAAGAAGGTTATGTGTCTGAAAGCTTGGTGCCCCCATAAATTACAACTAGTGTTCTTTTGAATACGACCGCGGAGTGTATGTGGCCAGAGCAGTTAGAACGAGATAAACTAATTACAGTTGACAAAAGTTTATTGAGCACAGTTACAGTTAAAAAAATTGCAATAAAAAGCCTATGATGAAGAGCGTTTGGACGGCTGTAAACGTATTGTATTGACACATGTTATTCGGTCGGTAGCGATGTATTTTTGGTACTGATGAGAGCATAGTTTTATACCCAGATATCTGTAAAGTGCATTCAGGAGCCATCCGCGTATTGCTGATTGTGTAGGCGATAGATCTCCACAACTTTTACCCTTAAGGTAAGGAAAAAGACGCACTTTGGATAAGTTGTGAGACTTATAGAGAAATTGCACCTTACCATACAAGAAAAAATCAATGGATGAAGACATCGCGGCTGAGGAAGAATCTCAGGACTTAAAAATCTAAGACACTTGTTTGATCAGATATCTGAACCTCTCTTCTAGGTAGCTGTAAATGAAAGTCTGAATAGTCAATATGATAGAAAATACGAGCCGCGTTTTTCAAGTAAGTAACGTTGCCGGATATTTCCGGTATGGGTTGGTAATGGTTTCCTTCATCTTCAACGTTAGAGACATTCACATAGTGTGATCATCTTGTAGTGAGTGGTTGAAATGTCAAGACAATATATCAGCCCGCCGACTATGAGATACGTTTCGTGATTCGTTTCTTCAATGCACGAAACATGAAACCAGCTGACATTCATTACCAAGTATGTGATTTACATATATGTTTCTTCATCAGAAGCGGTTCCTTGGTGGCAAGTGTTTCGATGACGATAATGAAACCAAAGATGGAGTACAGATATGGTTTTCATCAAAGGTGACGTCGTTCTATGATGAAGGTATACGAAAATTGGTACCCTATTATGACAAGTGCCTTAATAATGATGGCGAGTACGATGAGAAGTAGTTTAAGATATGTAGCGTCCGAAGAAAGTAAAGTGTTTTGAAAATAATATTGTGTTTCTTTAAAAAAAAAATTCCGATACTTAAAAAACGCGCCTCGTATATTTTAACAGATTGCACTGGATGAAGAAGGGATATTAGTACTATTAAGGAGAAAATGTTTATAGGAAGCAAAAAGTTGTTTAAACGGTTGTGAATAGGGATGAATAAGTATGATCTGGTTTTCTCAAGAAGTTACGTTTGAAGGAGGATTGAGATAGTGGAGTACGTTTTCCCAGCCTTGCCGGGTGACAAATATCTGCATGAAATACCCTTAGAATGATTACATTACGTTTTATGGATGACCTCGGCGGAACAGTGGCGTCATAAGACGTTACATTAAAAAATAAAAATATGGATAACGCATTGTCGTCAGATACATTGCTGTAACCCACAGGACGTCGTAAAAGTTGGGCCATTAGAAGGGAGGGTCTAACTTTTTATGGCGGAATCGTGTAAGGGCGGGGGTCATCAGTCGCGAAGAATAACCGTTAAAATGGCAGTTACTGCCGAGACGCGGATCCTCTCACAAAATTTAGGGTCAGCTTCAAAAAAGGAAAAATGTTTTGTCAATTGTTAAGGTGAAATATTTTTTGTCATTTTGAAAAATGATGCTTCACTTTTCAATGGGTGCCGATCAGGTCGCGGCGGTTCGGCAGTATGCAGATAGAATCTCACTTCAGGTATTAATAAAATATATTAAACATACTATATAACTACTAATACAAGTCATCTAAATTTTTTTAAACGTTCAATAAAGAGTGCAAGAAAATATGAAATGAATTCAAAAATATTAATAAAATAATTACAGTATTTCCAAGATTATAAATATATAAGATGAATGTGTTTTCCTATTTTAGTCTCTGAATTCGGGCTGCGTCTTACAATCGATGTAAAATTCCGCAGTCTTAATGTATTATCGCTGATTACTAGCAGAATGGAGGCGAAAAGTGATACTGAATCTGAAGAAATTTCAGACTATGATAGTGATAGTACATAAATAATTAGCCTATTTTTAAATCCTTTTTATTGTGATTGTGTGACTGTGATTGTGTGACTGTGATTGTTATAATAAAGTTTACACAATGTTTTTATTTTTTATCAGTTTATTATCGGTATATAAAAGTAAGGGTACGTCTTATAATCGATTTATTTATTTATTAAACTTTATTGACATACATATTTTAGTTTAACAGAGATGAATATTTTGTAATATAACATGATGAGTATAAGATACAATTACATTGCAATTAAATACTCGTAGATTATTGTGTGGTATGGAGTAGACTCCACCTCTGATATGTGCAGCATTGTCCTGGCTACTTTACTAGACTGTTGTCTGTGTTAAAGTAGCCAGTTTTTTCGTGCTGTTGTGGTGTTATTTAATTCAAGAAAGATAGATTCGACAGGAATAAAAATAAAAATTGAGAAAAAAAATGTATAGAGATTATTGCAGAACTAGTGAATTATTAGTGTAGACAATATAATGTTTTTTTTTTTTAAATAGAGATGCGTACACGGAATACATGTCACATCAATATTCTACTATTTTCAAACTAAGCTTTTAGAATATTGGATAGCGATGCTTCTGATTGATCTCTACCTAATTGGATCATATATTGGGTCCATATTTGTATAATCTTATTGGAAGTGAACGATTTCCAGCTAGCGTCTTGTAAAATTTCGGGGCTAAGAACATGTCGAATCTTTAATAAAATGTCGTTGTTGCTCTCGGAACTGGTGTGTAGATGATCGTTCTTTGTCTTGTGTTGTGTCCATGATTTGTCGCGTGGGGTAAGTTGTTGTTAGCATGGTAATATTGGACGATTCTTAAGATATAGATGTGTCTTATGTCTAGGGCAGTGTACTCTTTAAATATAAGATCTGTTGGATGTCTAAAGGGATGGGTGTCTAAAGGGATGTATTACCCTAAGAATTGTCATTTGAACTATTTTAGCTGACTATTTTTGCTGCTATTAGTAGTATTCCTTTAAAAAATGTAATTTATTTTTCTTATGCGTTTAGCTAGGTTCGATATATGTTTTTTCCAGTTACAATAATCATCGATCAGTACTCGATGGCATCTTATAATCGAGGAAATACGATAATTTTAAAATATGAATATACCTATATATAAATTTATATATCTCTTGGTCATGTGAGTACATTATATTTATTACAAGGTAGTGACTAATTTAAAGGTTAGATTTTATTGAAATACTTTGCAAGAGAATTAAGTTAATATATTTAAGAAGAGCTTCTTACAAACAATATCATCATCATATAATATGATCGTCCAAATGTTTTATGAAAATATTTTTGGCTAACCTAAACAATTTTTATGCGTTTATTGGATTTTTAATATAGCCTTGTACCTTTGTTTTGTGCAGGCCCTAAAGATATATGGAAAGTTTGGTTCAGGCAGGGTGAGATATCCGGTGGTGTGGGGTGGAGTGATCTTAATTTTCTTATAGGCCTATAGTACATCTGAGCAAAATTTAAATGCGGTTCAATAATAATAATAAGATGTGGTTTAAAACAATAAATAAAGCTTACTATTTATAAATTGATTACAAAAAATAAATACATCTATAAAAATTACAAAAAACAAACTTTTTTTTTTAAATATACCAAATAAAACAATTGATAAAGAAACTGAAGCCCCATAATAATCTTTTTCAAATAATTTCATCTCATCTAAATTGTTTTTCGACAAAAGATGACACGACTTTATCTTAAATATTTATATCACATTTTACAAGGAAACATAATCCCCTGTTTGTAAAACTGACTGAACTATTCGCTTCAGAATCATATACGTAACGTTCACCAATTCTCACCAGTCAATCTCCACATTTATCAAATTTTTGAAAGTTATATTTATGTTAGTATGTGGATTCGCTTCGAGTACCACTACACCATTGCCATCTATGGATTATGGATCCTGTAATTACCCCATACTTTCATTTATTTTCCATTAAATATAATAATAATAAATAGATTTGTTTCTATGAAATATCTGATATTTGTTAATAGTTTTTTTTCTATATACCTTTCTAGTTAGAATATTGATGTGACTTGTATTCCGTGTACGCATCTCTATTAATTTATATTACATAACTTTAAATTGAATAATACCTAGAATAATAAGAGTCTCGAGTCTCAGGTTATTTCTTTTTAAATTCCCGGGACTTGAGATAGCAAAAAACCATGAGATTCCCGGGTTGTCTTGATACAAGATTCCTAGTTCTGATTCTGATTCTGAGAAATTTCCGAAAAATGGTAAAATAATTTGTCGTTTTAATAATTTATTTTATCGTATCTTTCAAAAATTTAATAATAAAATATTTTTAATGAGAAAATGACTCATTCCATATTGAATACTGTATTAATTAATATTGTTTTTTACCAGTATGTAGATGCCTTATATTCATATTGACGATTAGCGATATTTGGAGTTTAATCAAATAGTAATTTTAAGTCACTCAATTATCCACTTTCTTTACATATATGGTAGTATGTTTTGTGTTAGAATATTCCATTACATTTTGGGTTACGTGATATTTTATTAAATCCTATTTTGACCAACTTATTCCATCTTTTTTCTAATTATTGAATATTGGGTATTATATAATAAGTTCATAGGTTTCTAGTTTTCCAAAGCAAGAAGGGTTAGAATTATTTTTCATACGTCAAGGTCATTTTAAGGCTATTGTATTATTTTACAGAATTCGTCTTGAATTTTTCAATTTATTAAAAGTTTAATAGTTGTTGGCTAAAGAAAATAAAGCGTCAGGAACATTTTCGACATATCCTATTGTTTGAATTTAACCGAGATGATAAGGCATCGGAAGCTGCTAGAATAATTTGTGCCGTTTACGAGGAAAATGCCATTAGAGAAAGAAGGTACAGCAAGAAAATGGTTTTCTCGTTTAAAGGAGGGCCATTTTTTACATTAATGATTTTCTAAGTTCAGGTAGACCGTCCGACTTTGATGAAGACTATTAAAACGCATAAATATGATGAATGTTTGCCAATCTACTATCATATAACATTTGCATTCCTTGGGCGATGTTAATATATGCGTTTCTTTTCTTTGATTTTCTTTCTCTTTTCCACATCGTGCATTTTCTAATACTCCATAATATTTAAAATTTATTTATATTAATTGTAGATTTATATACAAAATAATACATATGTTTAATTTTTATTTTCTAATGTTTCTGAATTTTTACATAAGCGAAATATACCCGTTAACTCTAAGCAGCAATGAGGTTAGATACATACAAATACAATTCTTAATTACGTGATAAGACTTTTTTGTTTGTTTACCGACTGTATTACAGAAAAAATAATAATATGTACTGTACTGTATTACAGAAAAAATAAAATAATAAATAAATTAAAAATCAAGCACTCACACTACTCAAATGTCCAGCATAAAATTTTCAAGTTTAGTATTAAATAATAAAAAAAAAACTATAATATAATTCTCATATTTTATTTATACAAAATGGAGTTTAACAATGCTTATTTTACGTTTTATTAACATTACCGTCTAAATGCCCTCCATTTCTCTCAAGACACTCTTGCAATCGGACTCTTAAATTTGCGAACACGTAAGAGCAAAGGGTTGGTTCAATGGTAGCAACTTCACGGCGGATATTTTCTTATATGGACTGAATTTTTCAAAAATTGTTGCTGTAAACTATCGAATTAAGGTATCCCTACAAAAACAGTCAGAGGTGCCCAGGGTATGTCTCCGTACTTGCTGATTAATTTATTGGGAAAAATTTCCCTCAGCTTCTCTTTTGAAACTCTAGCTGTGTGTGGAGTGGCCCCATCTTGCTGAAATTGTGTTCTGTTCTTGAACCCGAAAAACAGCTGAAGTTGTGGTACCAAAAACTCGTCGAACATTCGGCAATACACGTTAGCAGTCTCTCGCAATCTTCTTTGTCGATTTCCGCGGATTGAACATAATTTCACGTCGAACTTGAGCCACATGCTTTGGCGTCGCTGCTGACGTTGATGGTCCGTGAGGAGTTTGGTTAACCATTGTCCTTTCTCAACTGAACTTTTGAACCCAACACCAGATAAGTTGTGTGCTAGGCCCATCACTTACTCGTCAAATGTTAAAGTTAGTACAAAAAGCGCGACGCGCACGAACCAATGAATCACCACACTTCAAATATTGTTCAACTGCGAACGCGCGGTGCGCTCTCGACTAGTGACTTATTGCGACTGACAATCCCGCAAATCACGCGGGTCGAATAATACGCTTCCCACTTATCTCACCCTGATGGTTTATGAGCAATTACAATTTAATCTTGAAATTTTTCCACTGAACACTCTATATATGTTTATATAAGCTGGGTAGCATATTAAATCTCCATCATAGATCCATATATCCATCATATGATTTTAATTTCTTCTATTTTAATTTTCTCTGACTTCAATGATTTATGTACTTCAATACTATGTCGTCGTTGTGGGTAAAACTGGTATTGTGAACATGTTCCGTTGTTGTTTTGTAAGAATACAATTAATAATGTTGTATTCCGTTATAACTTTGTGGTAATTCATTATACTCGTAAATATAATATAATTTTATTTTTGCTAACACCAATCGGTTTCGGTCGCACGGTAATTGTTGTTATTTATAATAAGAATAAAATTTAATTTGGATTACAATTTTATACTTCATAATCATCTATGGTTCTAAAATCAGGAATAAGTTCTAGTCTCCTCAAGAATACACCTCCATCAGCACTGAGCTGTTTTTCGTTAATTGCTGACGCCAATAATGTATAGGTCTTTATTGGGTCTACCAATTATTCATCTTTCTTCAGGTTTATAATGTTGGAGCCATTTCGGGATTGTAAATCATTCATACGCTCTATATGGTCTGGCCATCGAAATTTCCCTAATTTTATGAATGGACCTTTAAGTAAGTTAACTGTAAATATAAAATGTTATTCCATTATTGATGTAAATGGTCTGCTAATAATTTAACTACATAATTTTGAATAATTTAAACTAGTTTGAAAGGAATAACCAAGAATGAAAATGATATATGTAATTCTTAAGGTTTGTATAGGCGCATATTATAAAATCTAGATGTGAGTAATAATTATAATATTAACTGTATGTATCTACATATTAAATATACAATTTACTGCAAAAAAAATCTTAATTACACAGGCTACTAAATATATAGAGATGAACAGACGTTAATTCCTTGTTTCAATATTTTCGTTTTGATGTCACCCACGTGATCACTTTGGTACTACTTACGCAATCAAATAACTCTGCGATTTTTTTAAAATATATGACTCAATTTAGAACGAATATTTAAACGCAGTCATGTAAAAATATCTCAAAGATTTAATTTACTTTTACTGTTGCATAAATGTGTCATAATCTATCGGATTTATGTTTTCACCAAGAATGTGTGTAGAATGCCCCTCGCCGCATGCCGCAACTAATGTGCCAAACCCCTCTCTTATATGTAGACTTTATTTCATGTCTATTTATTTACTGGTCTATGCTTAATTATTTTATGCACCTCCAAATAAGACATCTTGAATTATGAAAGGCGGGTTTGACATGAACATTAATATAAATAAAATTTATCTTTATGAAATTCGTAATTAATTTATTTTATTTAAATAACCAAGAAAAAAATAAAATAGTTAAAGTAGAATACTTTTACACCTATGTATTTTACCACCACTGACTATTATATTAAGTAAAGATATATTTTTATCAGAAAAGCAGTACAAATAACCTAACCTCATACCTACTGTATACACCTGGCATTCCCCACTCAACCTTTGAGTTTCAGAGCTATTTTGTAACGAAATTTTACGTCCCATAATTTCATGAATTTTTGCCACCGGTGAAATTTATTAAATACAGCTACGTGAATTTTAACGATATTTTTTTTGTTACGTTGTCCTCTTACGAGGCCTCTGACATGCAAGGAACTTTAGCATCCGATGTAATACACGCAATTTATTGCGTCATAATATATTATATGTATTGATGTTCACAAATAACAATATTTACGTTACACATACATCCAAACATTATAGACATGTGCGTAGCGTACGAATATATACACTGTACAATTATTTTAACCAAATAAATCAATTAAAATTTATATATTATTATATTATATTAACAGTTCGATGATGTAAATCTGCAAGATATAATTGATTACATATATATATATATATTAGGTACTACTGAAATCTGGGAGAGAGATTTTTACAGTGTACATACGTGTATATCTATTTATAATAATTTTACGGTTTTATGAAGTAGGCTTAAAACATACAACTTGTGGTTTTTTTATTATCTAAAAAACAAATTACGAAACTTGTTTCCACTAGCGTTACCGTACTGCAAAAGAAAAAAAAAATACAAAAGCAATCGCCCGGTAGCGTAAAAACGGTGCAAACGAAAGCTTAACTGGATTTATACTGGGATCCCTGTGCTACGGTTCGGTTTACAAGAGACATCCTGTTTATACACTTTATGGAGCCAAGTCTCAAGTCTAAAGATTTAAGTGAAGAACAGACTTTTGGAAACCTTCAGAATCTTGTTGGATGTCGACCTATTTTTTGCAGTAAACATTATTTACTTGACCAGGTTCTACTGATAGAACAACATCAAAAGAATTATTCCGAAACAATAATAACAATAAAAATTGCCAATAAAATATATATTTTTTCAATTTCACGTATGTACGTAAAATATTTAAAGGATATTTTTGTAGGATTTTTTTGAGAATCAGTTTTTTTTTTAACGAATCTGAATCAATGAATTATCCCAATGATTTATGTATTAATATTCAGATATTTATATATATATATATATATATATATATATATATATATATATAAAGTAG
Organism: Eubasilissa regina; assembly: GCA_022840565.1. Taxonomy (NCBI): domain Eukaryota; kingdom Metazoa; phylum Arthropoda; class Insecta; order Trichoptera; family Phryganeidae; genus Eubasilissa; species Eubasilissa regina. The sequence continues at coordinate 18,056,428 of JAINEB010000007.1, forward strand.
TCAAAATAGGACATAGACGCACTTGTAGAACTAGACCAGGGAATAGAGTACTCAAATTACGTACTCGTAGATTCTTGTAAAATAAAATTATTACGAATATGAATAGACGCCGAATTAAGATATAATACGAAAAGTCTCGACATCATCAGAAAAACACTTTTGTAAGAATGTTAGTAATTAATATACAAAAGATTTAATTTTTGTAACGCAAATTTATTTTAAGTATGATATGTCGGTTTTTTCAAATATTATATATGAAAGTAATTTTAAACTTAGATCAGCTCTAAATTTTTTTCAACTTACCAGATTTATTTTATTACTAAAATATGTATAAAATAATTGTTTATATAATGTTATCCATTTCATTGAGGTATCTATAACAATTCTTCACTCAAAATAAGTCACATAACATATCACAATTCTGTACATTTGTATTTTTTGAATTGACATTTATTGAATTTTTTTACATATTACTGTTATAGCAATAAAGTGAAAAACATAACTAAAAATAACGTATAGTGATATATTTAATAAAGTAGAAAAGATGTAGGTACTCGCATCTCAAAACAGAAATTTTTTTCAAGTAAATACATTCAGGTTTCTGTTTTCCATTGCGATCCATCGTTAATTATTGTCAAGTCAATTCATCGTTAGCTGTCAGACCAATTTGCCCTCAATGACTAAATCGATCCATCATTAAAAACTATCAAGTTGATCTATCGTTAATTGTCGCGGACATTCACAAATAAATTTAAAAAAAAATACATTGATATTTACCGTGGTAATAGTTACGTGAGAATTATATTATTTTATAAAAGTGATAGAAGATAGGTTCGGTTTGAATTTGGACAACCACCCTTTTCTACCCTTTTCCTTGAGGCTGGGTTAACCGTGATAAGCTCCGGTTTCCTCCGCCACTACCCTTTGTCACGGAGCAGCGGATAGCCGGGCTTCCGCCAACAATACAGCCTCTCGATTGGATGATCGATCATCTCACGCCTGCTCGGGTTTACTATTTACCTAATTGGCATTACATCCCCTGGATCTTGGTTCATTTTGAGAAAATTATACTGACATTTTCGGAGATGTATCCGTTTTTCTTACTTTTATAAAGATGTTCCTTGTATAGAAAATTATGTGCGAAATAATATTGATAATTCTTCTTTTAAATAGGCAATCCACCTTTCAAGAGCGATTTGTGCTATTAATCAAGTTAGAATTTATTATTATTATTGTTAAAACTTATCTTATTATTATTGTTATTATAGAATAGGAAATATAACATTACAAGTCAATACTATTGTCGTTCAAAAAATTTCCTATTATATAGATTAAATGTGGCGAGTTCAAGGGAAAGAAAATGACACAAGTTAACCGGGAGTTGAAAATTGACATGACGAAATTACTGTTAAAAAAACCTGTGATCCGCATTGGATAGGAAAAAAATATGTGGTTAAGGGTTTCCTCCTCGACACCACACTCACATTGGGGAATCTATTAAGTTCAATCTGAATAAATGGGAGGCTGAATAATGGCAATGCCCAATTCTCATTCTAGAGATATTTGATATTGTTTTTTGGAGACTTTCCTTTTAGAGAACCAGAGGGTGCGGGGAAAAGATCTATGAATTATTTTAAGCCGATTGCCCTTATGATTATTTGGATCCATCCATTGTGCAGTCCAGATAGAATTCGTACATTTTTTTTTACAATATTGAGTCTATCATACATCGGGATATGGAATTGATGGGGGAAACTCCGGAAAGAGCGGCCTACTTGACCTGTTTATCAGCACATTCAATATTGATAATTGAAATGTCAGAAATTTTTAGATTTTAACGTTTTTTATGTCTAATGGGGTATTTTAATTACTTTAAATTAAGTGAACTTGATCAATGAAGACTTGTATTTTAATGTTATAAAAATTTTTACACCTATGTTTTCAATAATAAATAAAACTAATAAAGCTTAAAACATTTTACTATTCATTTTAACTTAATAAAACAATAAAAAATAACAGTAGGCAACAATAACAATGTATATCTTGAGAAAAAAAAATCAGGAATATATAATTATGTATTAAATAAACTCATTTTGAACTGCAAACATAATTGAGTTTTATTATTATAACGATTACATACGATATTTAACCCTGTCAGTAATAGATTTAAATAGTTGCTATAGTTATGTTACGTTCGTAAAAAAATAATAATCATGTTGCGATGTAAAGCTACAGCCATGCTATAAAATAATATCCATACAAATCTAATTAAATTAATTTGAACACCGCATAAAAACAAAGTATTGATTTAAAATTGGTGTTTCGTAGGGTCATTTCGTCATCTTTTAAATACCTGAGATTTATTTCAAAATCCATAAGACAGGCAACATCTTAAAATTATAATTTATTTATATTATAACCTTCAGGCAGTACAATTTTGGAAACAAAATTTATATATTCAAAACGATAACTTGGATGACGTCATTCATCTAGCATTCCGACCAATGACGCATCTCTTTTTTGTTTCTCAATGTTTAAGACTCTTAAGATTACGATTATCAAATCATAGTGATAAAATGATTAGGATATTAATTTTTTTGATGTATTTTAAAGAATGATGTAGAAACTAAAATAATAATAACTGTCTCGACAATTTTACGTAATTGTGTATATGTAAAAATATGTTCTTTTAAAATTAGCAATATTAACTTGGTGGTTAAGATTCATATTTTTTATTTATTATCTTAGTTTTATTAACCACAATTGAGTTTAAAAAACATCTACTGGTTTCGGAAAACACTTTTCCTTCTTCAGGATGTCATAACTAACTAAAAATAATATTTATTTAGTTATGACATCCTGAAGAAGGAAAAGTGTTTACCGAAATCGGTAGATGTTTTTTAAACTCAATTGTGGTTAATAAAACTAAGATAATAAATAAAAAATAAAAATATGTTCGTTCAAAATAATATATATTTTTAGTGTTTTATGCTTGTTATGAACATGCACACATATTTGCTGTGGTTGAGATTATCGATTGCGATTTTGCGAAAATTTATCGATGCCTTCCATCGTTCATAATAGTTAACAGCAGTTCCATGACCACGATTGACCCATGACAAGATGAAGAAAAATTCGATTTGGAATTACTGAGACTTACCTGTAACAAATTCCGTTAGTATGAGGATCCAAACGGAGAGTAATTTTGGACATATCGTCCTTAGTTCCAGTACGGTCGCTGACATCATTGAACTGAAAAAAGATAAATATATATACGTGAAAAAAAACTCAAAAAATGTTATATTAACATCATAATCATTATTGTACAACCTATAATGGGTCTTGGGCTTCATAAGAGTTTTCTTCCATTGATTTTTTTCCATTGGATTTCTAAGGTGGGTACGCCTTTGAGGAAATTATCGCTCCATCTTGGCTTATGGCCCGTATCCATGGAATTAGACACGATGAGATAAATTACAGTATTGTGTACACGTGTTGAGATTTTGATCTAGAAATAAACTCAGTAGAGATTCTACCTGCGTACAATAGTCAAATTCTATGTCTATAAAATGAAATACGTCATGATCCACACCCCCGCCCGACAGCTGATTTCTTTACATATTTTATTTTATGGATCAGTTAGTGTACGTCCATTCTGATGGAAATAATAGTATCAAAACTGACGTTATATTAATCAAAGTTGTTAGTTTTTTAAAATTAATAATATTATTGAATTTAAAAATAAAATGAAAAGTATTAATGTCGGTATTATTTTTTCCTGGAGGGCCAGCAAATATAACGCTTGGTAGCTAATTATTTTTTGATAATAAAAAAAATATTTTAAAAACACTATAGCGTAGTTATGTTAGAACAATTTAGACATCTATACATTTTTTTCGTTGTATCAGTGTTGAACCAACACAGCGAAATGAAATATTCGGTATTGTTATTCTCCTATGAACGAATAAGGGATTTAGTAAATAAAAATTGGTTTTTCTTTTATATACAATATTAAGATGTCTCTGGGACGATATTGTATTTCGAATTGCTTTTAGAAAAATAATGTTCATTGCGAATAATTTCAGGATATTCTTATTAAATTACGAGAAGGGTTATTCGTAGGAAAATAACCAGTAATGGTTCCGTTAAAGCTTTATTTAAATATATATTTTCTTAGAAGAGCACTTTATTGTTCAATACAATTTTCATAAATTATGAAAGTATATTTTTTAAGCCATATATTATAGCTTTAAATTTTTGCTCAACATCGCTAAAAGTTATTTTATGGGTGCTTCCTGGCTTCAATCATTGTTTAACATAATTGATTTCATAAATTCAATATTACTTGCTATTAATTCTACTTTATAAATTAAGAACACATTGATAATTATGGCAGTAATATTATCATTATGTGATGAGTTATATTGTGAATATGTTAAAAATAAAATTGATTAAATTTAAATTAGATTTCATTAATTTCAAACAATAAGTAAAATTAAAGCAAAATAAATACAGGGTAATATTCAAAATACTACACATAATCCAATCCAATCCGGGGAACGTGTATTAACCGATTATGCTATAGCACACAGTACTTTGACGAAAAATTTTCGAATCTATATGTTACACTTTTCAAATGAATTCACCCATCGTTCCATTATTTAAAAGCATCTACTTTAATTTGAACTTGGAATTTAAAATACCTATTGTACACGTTCCCCGGTTTGGAAGAGATCCAGGTTCGAATCCCGGAAGCAACACCAATATTTTTTGATAAAAATGATTTTATATGTATATCTTTCTAATTAATACATTTAATTAGTATTTAAAATATCACAGACCTATGTTCTGAATAATTATAACTTCACAATAATAATGTTTTCTCCTTAATAATACATAAATTGTATCAATATGTCCAAAATTTAATAAAAATGAATTGTTAATTCTGGTGTCTCCTATCGGGCTACTCAGAGGTATTTGAGATTCCGTAAAAATAAAGTAGATGGCTTTCAAATAATAGAACGATAGATATATTAATTTGAAAAGTGTAACATATAGGTTCGAAAATTTGTCGTCAAAGTACTGAATGCTGCAGCATAATCGGTCAATGCACGTTTCCCGGATTGGAAGAAATTCAGGTTTGAATCTTGGTATTAACAGAAATATTTTTTGATAAAATTGATTATATATGTATATTTTTCTAATTAATACATTTAATTAGTATTTTAATATATTTTATATTTCTATGTTCTATATCCTTCTGTCACATGTAGATATTAATTTTAAATACGTTATTTTTATGTAGTTGCCTCATAAGACATGGTAAATAAAGGAATAGATACTCTTAAAGGGAATTTGAAAAAAAGTTGCTTGGACCCTGATCACTGGAAGTCCAACACATTCTCTGTGTTCGAGTGCATTGGTATCAAAAATTAAATGATACCTTAGAAACTAATAAATGGAAGATGGCTATTGCATTAACTGTAAAAAGGAAAATAAAGGAAAAGAAAGAGATAAAGCTCTTAGAGTTCTCTTATCCAGAAGTAGAAGAGTTCGATTTGAACATAGTGTTAAATCGCATCTGCACCTTCCCATAAAGAAGGACTTCATCAATCATTTATCTTTATTATGCGGGAGTCTTCCTTCCCCGTTTTTGTTTTTGTGTTCCTAACTAGGGCATTCTGTTCAAGAAGGTGCATCGCAAAAATCCAAGTAATATATTGTCTTAATGAACTGACTGCTATTGTACTATACGATTCTTTGTAAACGGTCTTTGTGCTGAAACCACATTCGACATTTTTACTCAAATTTATTGCCCAGAAATTCAGATTTGGAGATACTCCCATCTTTAGCGCCTGGTGCGTCGCCAATACAAGTGATTGTCATAACCTTTTTCAATTAGATCGTATTAGTTATAACGAGAAAGAACTCAAGGTCTGTTTGTTTCGATACACTTCCGTGAATACATTATTTTGTACACTTAAACCTAATAAACATAATTATTTCAACCATCAAGTCTCTATATTCAAAATCTCCCTTGCCAGTACATATCAGTAGAGTTTCTCAGCTATGAAAGACCGTTCCTAACGAGAGACTACCAAAGAAGAAGAAAACCAATTTCAAATAACTTTAATATTAAAAACACTATTTAAAACAAAATATTTTTGATCTCTCTATTAATAATCTGTATCATTGCAGCTATTTATCACTCATTTCAAATATTTTTAATATCAAAAACAGCATTTTTAACAAAATATTTGTGTATCTATGTTGAAATGAATTAGTTACATGTTAATATTTTGCATATTCCAACCATTCAGGGAGATTTGGAAACAAATTAGTTGATAATTAAGAAAATTTTTCAAGGGGTAACTGCTGTATCTTCATCTGGACAGTAACACCTAGAAGGCAAAACTTAATATAGGAATCAATGTCTGCGAATGCTAAATGCACACTGATTCAGATCTTTCAATGAATACACAAATCGGTAAAACTGTCAGTGCATGCTTTTATCAACCGAGACAGATTAAAAGTATTCGGAGAGATTTTCCTCTTGAGGCAGCCCGTCTACTTATAAATACATTTATGGTTTCATTTATGGACTATGTAACAGCATCTACGCTGGCCTGCCAATGTTACAGCTGGATAGATTACAATCTATTCTAAATGTGGCTGCACGGGAAATATACGGAGTTTCCAAATTCTCTCATATAACATCCCTTTTACATCAGCTTCATTGGCTCCGATTCTCTGAAAGAGTTGAATTTAAATTGTGCAGATACAAGGCAACACATAACATGGCGCCTATGTATCTTCAAGAACTTTGTATCCCAAACAATTTAAATGGTAGACGTCAAACTCTCAGGTCAGCCTCTATCTCAGCCGCAGGAAAGGATGTAGAACCGACCAATCGTTGCCAGAAGTCTAAATTTAGTGAATGAGCATTTGCGGTGGCAGCCCCAAAAGCGTGGAACTCTTTGCCCTCCGTCATAAGAAACAGTGCATCAGAGACTTTATTTAAGAAGAAACTAAAAACGCACCTTTTCAAAAAATCATTTTCATAAGTGAAAATAACAATTTTTAATTTCAAAAACACAGATAATTGTAGAACTATAAACAATTTATGTGTAAAACGCCCTTGAGGTGAAAGTTTTTACGAAACTGGCGCTATACTAATTATCCATTATTATTGTTTATGTGTTTTCCCTGACGCACGTGATTTAACTTTCACGTTGATATCCTATTGGGCGAAGGATGATCTGTTACCATAACTAAATAATAATATATCTATTTTACCCATTTTTTTAGCTAGTGGTCGGTGATGGCAGATGACTAATATTTATGATCATTTATATTTTTATAACCATGTTTACATTTCTAAGTTTTTTTGGAAGTATAGTGATAAGCGTGTACGGTCATAAAACTATATCAAATTATTACCAAATTAATGAACTGTAGCATATGTAATTAAATTATATATTTATTAGTTTAAGAGACGTAAAATACGATGAGTATAGAAAAACTATTTAAAATACTAAATCAGAAAAATAATCGAGTTTAATTAGAAGGTTACCAGATAACTAGGAGATGTGAAATGTAAGTTCTTTATATATTATTAAACTTTATCTTTATCTGACGTGAAATGTATCCATCTCTAAAGCAATTCGATAATGGAATTCCAGACGAATCTCGTTTAGAACTCCCAAGTCTTTAAATGTTTAAGCTCTACTTTTCCCCACCCGCTGTTTACGGCAATAAACAGTCCTTAACTTCCTGGTTAAAGATATAAATATTATAATTAAATATTAAGCTATATTGATACTAAAGCTCTAGGTTACATAAGTAACAAAATACACAAAGTTATGTAGAAATATATTAAAAAATCTATTTATCGAAAAGTTTACACAGGATTTTTTTTATCGTAACCCCTATATGTTATGTAATAGAATTACAAATTTACTCCATTCTAAAAGATAGACACATCTTACCCCTAGTGATATAAATATTTATATTTAATAATAACACATTTTGGTTGTAAGGTCGCAAATTAGAACATAGTTCTGTAGTATTTTTAATACAAATTAAATTAACCAATTAGAAAGATACATATACATAAAAAATCTAATTATCAAAAAATATTTTGATGGCTACTAAGATATGAACCTGGAACTTTCTTGTAGGGGGTTAAATAGATTTTTTTCTAATTGATTGATTTAATTTGTATTAAAAAATATCATACAACTATGTTGTGAAATTGCAATTTTATAAATATATTTTTATTAAAAATTAATTAATTTAGATTTACTGTTCAAACATTTCATTAAACGCCGTATTTCGTATAAATCAAATTTATTGAAATTATATAATTTTATGTTTTTTTTAAATCAAGAATGTTGTTAGTTACTTACTCAATTTATTTAACAAATACCTGGGCAATTTAAAATTGTTTTACCTGAATTTCTAAACAGCGTTCCTCAAGTTTAATACCATAAAAATTTACCGAGTATGGGATGGGATATTCAAAATGTATATTTCCTTAAATTTTCTCGCGTAGAACGAAGTTTATAAAAGAGAATCGTCGAAAGCACTTACATCAATATTCCTATGTCTTTATACGGGGCCATAAAAGTATATGGATACGAGAATAAATATTTGCAGGAAAGAACACATCGGCATCTATCTAAGTTTATCCAATAGAATTCAGATCACTTACAGCGGATTTCTCTATTGAGATTTTTTAAAGGTATATTGCCACTACAAAATATCAAGTATTATGGATTTCTTTGAAACTGAACACTTTCACATTTTTTGTTTTCTGAGAACAATCGACCATTTTTTAAAGATAATATTATTTTTATGAGATATTTAATATAACGATGCGTATATTTTTTAATAACTAACACATAATATTTTATTGAAACTGAGTACGAGTAATTAGTAGTGGCGTGCAGTATAGACTTGGGTAATGCTGTTATCATGATATTATATAATACTATATGCTACTTCATCGTACATAGGTTTATGAACTTTCATTTAAGTGACGTCTTTAAGCAAAATGAATCCATCGTAATAAAACTGCATTATTCCCGGACGCAAAGAACAATCATGAAAATAATACGTTTAGAAAGGTAGTAAAATTGCGAATTAGTAAATGAAGAAGTAGATTTTTCGATCAGCTCTAAGCAAAGTTCAAAACTTTTCAAATGTAATTCTGTTAGGAAACAGCATAACTAAGGACTCCATACAACTTGGATCAGCTGATACATTTCTAACTACCGAATGGAGTTTTCAATTCAGTAGGTAGCAATTGTATGGCCTAAATAGAACGACAGATTAAAATAGTGCCTAGCAATTGTAGTAGCAATACATTAATAATGACCCAGTAGAGGACTACAGTGCTCCGGTGGCGTCGCACGGTAGCATCCTGAATACGTAACTAATTATTCCACTGATACACTGTGGGCGCTAGCGTAATTATAACATATGGATTATTTAATTTATATTCGTTTCCCAGAATTTTTAATAATGCATAGGTATTTTGCTTGTATGGAGTGCACGCCCCTGGTAATTGGTCAGTGCATCGACTCGAATAGGTAAAAAGAACAGTAAAAATACACATTAACAAAAATATTATTTAGTAAGAAGTTTTTGTGTTTTTGATACAAAACTTAGTTTAAAATAGTAACTGACGAAGCTCATTTCGACTTGGCGGTTTTTGTTAATAAACAAAAAACAGCCGTTATTGGGGCACTTAAAATTCTCAATTTATACACCAACGACTTTTACACCCACGCAGAGTTACTGTATGGTGCGTCATGTATATCAAGAGGCGACCTCAGAATTATATAAAAATATAATTTATTACTTAAAATATAATTACAAAAGTAATATGTGAAAGTACCACCAAAAGTAAATATAAAATATAATTTTAAATGGATAATATGTCTAGTGACATGAATATATTTTTGAAATTCACGGATTGTTAGCAAAAAATACTTAATTATCAAAAAATTGGAACATTTCTAATGTATTTACCTTCTTTGCGTTGTCATAATATACCTACCTACATTTCTATGTCAGATTTTATTTATGTTTAAAACGAGTTATTTTGTATCAAAGATATCACAAATAAAGTGACTTGGCCATGCCTTTCGAGTGCCAGAGAAATGACGGCAGTCATTATACTTGCTTGGCAACTCCAAAAGAGAGGCGGTCGGGGGGATGCTCCAAAGCAGGCTGGAAAAACACCATCAGAGCTACAATTGTATTAACACTTACTGCCCGGTGGGTCAAAACAAAACACGTCTGGCGGTGGTGGATCATTTTAGACCCACTTCAAGTTTACGGTTTTTTAACCGTTTTGTGGGGGATTTTTTATAGATATTTCATTTTAAATATGATTTAATAAAATGGCATGATGTGCCGTAATGTTTCTGCTAAAAAAATAATGTTAAAAATATTACGAATAATGTACGCATCAACAGACGCCCTACACAGTCAAAATACAAACATCCACTGAGCATTTGATCTTCTCGCCGGAACCCCAGCAGGTAGTGTCATAAAACTTAGGCGAGACGCTCCTCAAATAATTATATTACTGGAATTGTCTAGGGGCCGCCAGACGAAAATAAATCAAAACAAATGCATGGACGCATACTTGGTATCCTTTGTCTACCCGCTCAAAGTATTGACAATATATGTTTCGGCGTAAGCGTTGAAATTCAATCCGACTGTCTTAGGTCAGCTTTTGAGCGTTTTTATCAATAAATCGTTTGAATCACGTCCGATAACATTTATTTGTATCTCAAATTATTTGAAGATTAGCTAGAAGGAAAACAGCATTAAACAAATATTTGTAGCGTAATTAATATTTTTACAAACACTCTGGTCAAATATGACCCACCACCGCAGAGTATGTGTTAAGACAGATTGGTCAGAAAGTACTGAAGCGGCTGAAGTGGCGCAAGATAGGGAGTAAATATGACGAGAATGATAACAAATCATTTATATAGTTGGACAATTTAATACATTGAAAATAAATATAGCATTATATACCTTGATATATATTAAATTAAACGATTAGAAAGATATACAGAAAAAATCTACTTATCGAAATAAAATTCGTTGCTACCGAATACATTCAGGGTTCTTAAAGTCATCGCCATGCTTTGGGGGGCTGATAGGCCAACTTATGATTGACCAGAATATCAAAATATGGCAAGTTATTTTTAAAAGTTGATCATTTAGAGTAGTTTTTAAAATTGTATTACATTTATTATGTTTTATTTTAGATAAAAGATATTGCTATTTTATTACAATAGGAGCTCATTGTGAAATTATTTCATATAATTAGTCTGAGTGACTTGCAGTAAAGCTATTCGATGTGCGTTAGACTAAGATAGAGTGTGACGCTATTTGACATGAGTTAGAGTGAGATAGATAGTGAAACCATTTACATGTGCTGCATACCTCTGTCTGTTATTGTGTTTGGCAGTACGTTATGCTGCTTCATATATGGTGTGCATCGTTTCGTATTCGTATTGTTCTTGTACTCATAATAAAGGTTTTTGCTTTATTTTTTGGACTTGAGTCTTGTCTAGTGATTTGAACTTATTGTATTGGAGATGATAATGAACTGGCCTGACTTGGCCTTCTTCTGGACACTGAATTTGCATGACGCGTTAGAGGTTCAATACTACTCATTATGCCACACCAGTATTCTTCTCAGAAATACGCTAATATGCATTACATTAATAGAAAATGCAGAAGCAATGGTTGATTTTTTGTAGATGGTTTCCCTGAGAAAACCTAGGCCGACATTTCGGTACAGTAACACGTGCCATTGTTAAGGCCTCAAAAAATTATGGTACAACCAACTACCACAAAACTGTATTCTGAAATTACAAATTCACAACAAATGCGTGTTTTCATTATAATTATGTACTTTGCTCTACATTTACAATAATTTTAAATTTATGTAGTTACCTTACACACATGGTTTATATTATATTATTTAAAACAAGAAAATTCGGTAAGAGGCTTTTACTTTATCATGGATTTGCGTGTTTATAGCTGGAAGATAAGCTTTAAGACGTTGAAACAACAATACAAGGTCGAACATAAAACAAAAAGGGTTTACTCGTACTTAAAACGTAAAAAAAGAATGCGATTTGAGCTCCTATTAAAAAGTTAAAACGATATGACAATACAAGATAAGCCTTCAAATTTAGGGTTGTAACGGTTACTATTAACAATTGTGGGTTTTAGGATTTTTATGGAATCGTAATTTGCAGAATTATTTTTTTTTGTTTTTATAAGACTGCTATTTTTATTTTATCGTTTGAGTCAGAGATCTTAAAAACCAATCAGATATAAAACAGTTTTGTAGATGTTCGAAACATGTGACGTTCTATCTTTTCCGATTATCATTATACGTCAATATGATATTGTGGTAGCCATATTAATTGATTTTAATAATTACAATACATAATTAAAATAGAGATTAATATTTGTATTGATAATGTTGAACAAATAAAAAGAAATGAATGTCAGAATCAAATTTAGTAGGAAAGTAAACTTCTATTAATATGTAAATAATGAATCAATCTTAAAGTATAATGTGAAGAATATATAAAAGATATTATGATAAATTATAGATAATACAAAAAAATGTGAATTTTGAGAGAGAAGAGACCCCAGAAATTTTTACACCCAGAAATAATATCTTTTTTATGCATATTGATGGATATACCTGAATCTCCAAAAATAAGTAAAACCTAAATCATCGTAAAAAATTATATTGTTTCGAAATTATGTTGTTATTGCGGTCGAAGTAAGAAAGAAAATAATATGTATTATCATTAAAAGTTTTGGTAATATCCGTTCACTTAAGATAATAATAAATAACAAGACTTATTTTCTAAAGTTACTTTTTGCAACTCTTTCAGTTTAGTTTTTTGCTATTTTGCTATAGAAATAAATCTCAAATATTTGCAGCCCGTTTTCATATAAGTCAATACGAATAAACAGATTTTTATAACTTGTTTTTTAGATATGGCTATCACTTCAATAATAATTGTTAATATGATAGCTGGGACTTCTTAAAGAAGATTAATTGCAGAAGAAAAAAAACCATGGTTGTCTTCATTAAAATAAAAAACGTTGGTCACGCTTGATCAAGTGAGATTGGCACGGTGGAAAAATGGACCCTTAGAGTTAACGCATGCTGAGGACAAAACAGTCGTGCGACAGTTCGTCATCAACTAGTCGTCAGCTATGAGCTCGCACTTACAAAAGCATTGTTAAAGAAGCTAAAAACGTTCAAATTGGTGAAATTGTTTTATTTATACTTTGTATAAAGTAGGAATTTTTTTTATAAAATAAATATTTTTTTTATATTTTGTTTTTTTTTGTATTTTTTAAATTATTCGATTGTTAGTAAAGTTTTTTTAACCTTTTTATAAATTATGTTCAATAGGGTCAAGAACAGGGTAAAGAAGTGAAATAAGATCAAGATAATGGCGATCGGATGAGGGATCATATAGGCCGAGGGAGTTTATGGAAGGGTTTGGGATGGAAATTAATTTAGAAGATAAATCATATATCTGTTGTTTGAGTAAGGGTATGTTTGAGTCTCTGTGAATAATCGTGTTTCTGACAAACCAAGGTGAGTTTGCGATTCTCCTAAGGATATAGTTTTGTTTGAATTCTCAAATTTTGTATTACTTGAACTTCAGATTGAGGTCGCCTATGTGAGTATAGAACGTTTGATTTTTTGTATAAGAGTAATTTGCTTTTTAGGGATAGTAAACTGTAGGAATTTAGGAGGGGATATAGTGTGTTGTAAACCACTTATATCATGACTACCTATTATTGAACATACCTATTATGAAATACCTTAAGATATGATAATTGAAATAACTAAAATGATTACTAAATTGGCTGATCATCAAAAAATCAACTGAAATAATGTTTTTTTTAATTATATTTTAAATTATGTCGAGATATGCTAATTTTTTTCGTAGAACATCTGTGATTTTTTTTTTCAAAATATTTATCACTCTAGTTTGTCCTCCCTGAATTATTGGATACTGCGTACGCGTTGGTTCGTTATCAGTCCGCAGCGGTGCGGAGATAAAATCCGTATGTGTTATCCGAGTTCCCAACCATTGGAAAGGGTCTCCTATAATGCCAACAACAAAAAAACATTTTGTCATGAAATAATCAAATAACGAGAATATATCTATTCACATTAGCACACCATGTTTGGCTAACGAATAATGAAACGAATTCCATAGATTATCAAAAGATTAATTATGTATACTTTGTGTATAAACCAACCTCAATCCATTTATATATTATTCAAACTATGATTAATATTAACATTTTTGTTATGAGAACGTCAATTATTTTAGTCAAATTTCAAGGGATATGATTTTTTTCTATAGTTTAGTTTAGAAATATGTTGTATGTACCTATATATAGTTATACGTAAAATGATATTATATTTTTTACAGATTTATCTTATATAACGTCACACGTCTGTAAATAGTATGGTAAATTCGTAAAAATATATTTATTAAAGCCTTACACTTTTTATTTAACAAAAATCGACAACATATTCATAGTTGTGTCAAACCTCTTTTATTGTATGTGACCTATTTCAAAGAATTATAAATCTTAATAAATGAATTGATTTCATATATGAAGATATATATAATTATTTTCAACTAAATATAATACATAAATCGTATTGTTGTTCTGCAAATAATAACTGATTTTAACTTTCAAGGTTAATTAAAAATAACTTTGGAATATATAAACTTTATTAATCAAATAATAAATACAATTTTTCCAGTGAATTACAAGCTTACTTATAACTAGAATAAAATTCTATAAAGGTATTTTTTGCCACTTTTTTAATGCATTTTTTGACAAAAATAGTCATAGAAGTACTCGAAAAGCTGATAGTTATGTATAGTGTATAGTTGTGTTTGTAAATGGTATATTGTATATGATAGTACGTTTTGTATACCAAGATAAAGAAAATAAATTTTTTCATTATTAATTATATTATACTACTGCTATTAAAACAGTGAGAATTGAATCTACTGTACAAATCTCATGAATAGTGCTTTAGTAGCTGTCTCAAACGAGACTGAAATACACAAAATAATTATATTCAATTCAAATATAATAATAATTATTATTACAGGTTTTTGTTCGTATAAAGTTTCAAGACAAGATAAATTATTATGGTATATGGAAGATACGATGGTACAACTTCTATAAATGTATAAAGTATAGGGTCGTATAAATGCTTGGCATACAAAGTGCTGGGCACGTAAATTACCACTCGTAAAGAATTTATTGAAACTTACATCCTGAGCACAGCGCATAACAAAAATAAACCTGGACAATTGACCAGAGAGAGAGAAATAGGTTAAGGAAGCATTCGAGATGTAGTGCTGAAAAATAATGGAAAGAATAAGCCAGAATAAAATAGTGTGTTCTAAGGAAAGTACAAGAAAAGAGGTCTATAATAAAACACCATCAAAAAAGGATGTATTAGGTATAATGTGTACTTTCAATGAGGGTGTTCTGAGAAGAGTGCAAGAAAAAGGTCCATAATTAAACACCATCGAAACTCGATGAGTCCAATGGATAGTGCACATTCTTAGACACAATATGTACTTTCAATAAGGATTTTTTGAGAAAGGTGCAAAAAAAAGATCCATAATAAAACGATGAGTCCAATGAATAGGACACATCCTTAGACACAATGTGTACTTTAAATAAGGGTGTTTTGAGAAAAGTGCAAGAAAAAGATCCATAATAAAATGATGAGTCCAATGGATAGGACACATTCTTAGACATAATGTGAACTTTAAATAAGGGTGTTTTGAGAAAGGTGCAAGAAAAAGATCCATAATAAAACGATGAGTCCAATGGATAGGACACATTCTTAGACACAATGTGTACTTTAAATAAGGGTGTTTTAAGAAAGATGCAAGAAAAAGATCCATAATAAAATGATGGATCCAATGGATAGGACACATTCTTAGACACAATGTGTACTTTTAATAAGGGTGTTTTGAGAAAGGTGCAAGAAAAAGATCCATAATAAAACGATGGATCCAATGGATATGACACATACAATGCTTATTTTAGAAATGTCATTTAGAAAAGAAAACAGAAAGAGACACCACATAATGACTAAGACAAATGCAGATACCTATAGACGTCTTCTGGATTGTGCTAATGTAATGCTTGCCAAGCGAGCATAGCGAGCATTGTAACAATAATACAACTTTTAAATATGAAAGAAGATAAGTCGTATATCATCATATTTGTGCGTAGGTGAGGTATAAGTTTCAGTTTTACAAATATTGGCGAAAAAGTTCCGCACGCGGTAATTATTGATAAGTAAGAAACAAGATTGGGTATGTTTTTGGTGTACTTTTAGGATAAACCTCGACCAATGTCAGATTGTTCTTGACTGTCTATTGTCCAAACCAAAATTCTCTACTTTTTATTTTTGTTGTGAATCTGTATTTTTCAGAACAATTCTGTGGCATTTTTAACACAATTTAAATGTTAAATTAATTTAAAATCAACTAGAAAGATATACAGAAAAAATCAATTTATCGACTAAATATTTAGTTATTGTTAGAATTCGAACCTGAACCTCTTCATACTCGAGGAAAGTGCGTTAATATTTTCGCTATAGTAATAGAATAGGTATTCGACAATTTTTGAACCTAAATTCTGTAATCTTTCCAGTTGATCCATCTATTATTATTTATCCAGGTTCAAATCCCGGTAGCAACGAAATATTATATCGTTAAATAGATTTTTTCTGTATATCTTTCGAATTGATTAATTTAATTTGTATTAAAATTCTTAACTTCTATATTCTATTCTTATTCTTATATTCTATATATAAACTCAATATTCAAAATTCATTCATTCACTGGTCATGCAAATACCATAATGAGAAATTTAAAGGAATTGACTTGTTCAACATTAGCCTTACTACGCCACCACAATCTAAACTTTGGCCATTCACTATACCTATAAAAACTCATGTTGCTCTCCCTTTACCGCAACATTAGTTGCAACCTCCCCACCCTTCTCCTTCTTTCATGTAAACATTTATGTATCTAAATATTTTTTGTGGATTTTCATTATTAGTATCGCATGTTAAATAGTTAGTATGTGTATTGCAATATGTTTTCACTGTCAAAATCCCTTAAAAAAATAAAATAAAAAATATATACATTATACAATGAAAGAACGGCATTGATTTATCATCATCTTATCTTAACTAACGTAGTTTAGACATTCTTTTGAAAAACAATAGGTCTAATAACATCAGGATTATAGTACACAAAATTTAATAGTAATTAAATACAATAAATACGCTTATTATAAAAATTCTTTGAAATATTTTGCTCATTTTTATGAAAAATGTTCGGCATTATTTATACAAAGTTCTCGCAAAGAGTTGTATTTGTTGGATGTAAATAATAAATAGAACGTCAGTTGTTGAGCGTGAGTTGAATACTGAATAAAATTTGCATAAGCTTTTGATAAACTACAGTGCCTTGACACGTTTCTAGAAATATGTGAATAACATATTAGATGCACATTAATAAATATACATCAAGAAGTTTTTTGCTTAATAAAATAAGAAAATAAATAATGATAAACAATATTTCATTAAATTCCATACATATTTTAACATTCTTTTCTTAAAATTGGTCAAAATTCATTCTCAAAACGTGCATTACTGAAATAGCATTTCTATATTTAAATATATAGTAAATAAATACAAATGAAATGTATTAATTAGAAATATGTACTTCTTATCTGAGTAATGTGCATTAACCGATTATGCTATACCAATACAGTGCATTGACGACAATTTTTCGAACTTATATGTTACACTTTTCAAATTGATACATCTATTGTTCCATTATTTGAAAGCAATCTTCTTAAAAAAAATATATCTATATATCACAGACCTATGTTCTGATAATTACAACTACACAGTGAGAATATATTCTCCTTAATAATATAGTAAATAAATTAGAAAAAAAACGTAGTTACTTAATATTTTTAAAAAATATATATAATAAATTTTGATAAACTTGGCGATCAAGAATAATATTTTAATATAATTCTGACATTTCAAACAATAGGTTTTAATTAAAATTTTATTATTTTAGATGCATTATCATCTGCAATACTTCCTTTTCACATCACACTAAGTATACTTTTTATACTATTTCAGTGAATATATGACGCCAGCTAACTTCACGAATAATTATATACTATCAGATATTACACCAGATTGTTATACATTCGGAAACGTGGCGCGATACGGAATATTCGTAAATATATATACAAAGTGAATATTATGTTCCAGGCCGATGTTATTTATGAATAACTAAGAAATAAAACACAATCGTTTAATTTGGTCTTTATTAATCGAATACATAGTTAATAACAATTATGTATGGAATATGATATTACTTTTAAAATTAGCAATATTAACTTTGTAGTAAACAAACTATAAACTTAGTAAACTATAAACTTAGTTGCAAGGATTGTGCTGCATTTTATATTGGTAAAACGGATAGAAATTTTAATATAAGAGTAAGGGAGCATTTGAGATGTTTGAACAATAGTGGGTTTTCAAAATTTTCTAATCATTTGATAGAAAATAATCATGGTTTTGATAAAAAATTGGGATTGTCAATTTTGCATATAAACGGTGTTGGTCACAAATTAAATAATTTGGAATCGTTGGAGATAAATAAAGCTTATAAAACTAATCAGGAAATTGTAAACAGCCAACTAAATTTAACTACGAGTCCTATTCTAAAATTTTTTCCTAAAAATTATTCGACTAAATTTGTATTGAGCAGCAATTTGAGTTAGGTACTAAATTTATTTTTTAAATAATTGTTTTTTTTTTAATTTTTAAAAAAATTTTAAAAATGGATTCTGATGAAGAAACAATGCTATATATTTTTGGTTAGTTATGACATCCTGAAGAAAAAAATGGTATTTTTCGAAACCGGTAAATGTATTTAAACTCAATTCATGTGGTTAATAAAACAAAGATAATAAATAAAAAATATAAATATGATATTGGCCAAGTGTCTACCTCTGGCAGCGGCACAAATGCCTGATTTTTTAACCATATTTTTCATAACATTTTCGAACACTTCGCGTGTTATTTCAGCAATTTCACTTCGAATATTATACTGCAATATCAGAATTGTTGACTTATTGGCATATATTTTTCTTCTCAAGTACCACCAAAGAAATTAGTTGGGAGCCGACAAATCAGATGATCGAGAAAGCTAATAAATATCACCATTTTCAGACATAATTCGGCCGGGAAAAAATTATCGAAAAATCTCAAGATGTGTGAGAAGTGACATAGTCCAATTGCAGGCCTAATCAATTCAATTCGGCCACCAAGAAGTTTTCCAACGTATGATGATAGCGATCACCATTCGTGGTACAGCCGTACCATATGGCGCACCATACTCTGGGTGGGTGTAAAGGTCATCGGTGTATCAATTGAGGATTTTTAGTGTCCCAATAACGTCTGTTTTTTGTTTATTAACAAAAACCGCCAAATCGAAATGAGCTTCGTTGCTCATAATAAGTTTTTTTTCCAAAAGTCGGGGTCATCAATATTGCGCTGCAAAACATACACTGTTGCATGTTGTTGAGGCGTTAGATACTCTATAATAAATTGTAATCAACTATTCTTTATGACTACTAAATGCGACTTAATATATATTTGTTAAACCAGAATGGCAGTCAAACTAAATCGGCCTGGAACATAATTTTCTCCGTGTATTTGATTGATTCTATAAAAGGTAATGACTGTCTTTAATTTTATTGGTTATTTAAAATTTTAAATAAAGACGCTAAATATTTTTATTTGAAATGAACTAAAATAAATATTTGCAGGAAAGCAATTAGCTAGCAACCTGCGAGCGGCCAATATGGCCGCTTCGTGGTCTATAGTGGCCGCTACGCGGCCAGTGGCGGTTAATTCTTTATTATATTGTTTTAACAATAGTGTATTGTGCACCCTTATTATATTGCTTTAGATGAAGTATAGATTAGTCACCACGGGCCGCGTAGCGACCGCTTTCGGCCGCTAAGCGTCCCAATAGCCGCCCGCAGGTCCTAGCAGCAAAAGGTCGAAAGCTATTGTTGATTAATTTTCAATTCCCCGTTGGAATACTAGAAACGGTATTCATATGTAGCAACTTTGAATTATAAAGGTTTATTCACTAAAAGATATTTTTGAAAAAACTGAAATTATATAAATGATTATCAAACAAACGTAAACATTACGAACAAAACATAAATTTTGCGTCGTATTATTTTTATTCTATGGTCGCATTTGATAGTGCGACGCAAGATGACCATAAGATGATAGATACTCAATATACTTACTAGTTGTAAAATTTGTACGATTTCGCTTATGTTTATTTTTTTCTTATTCATAATAAAGACACTGCAAACTTCATTTCAAATTGAATATATATTTATGTGCTGTTTTTGAAATAAAAGATAAAACATTTAAGTTAACTTAACCTATTATATTTAAAACACGTTTGACATATTCGCTATTTTGGAGAATAGGTATGTCGAATTTTTTCTTACTGGCAAATGACACTTACATATCCAATAACATATCCATATAAAATTCATAGATAAAAGATGAGGAAGCGCTATATTATTACGGATAATAATCAAATGCGTAAAAAATATGAAACTTTATAAAAACGATATAAAATTAAGTGGGTATTAAAAAAAACTAGTAATTTATTTTTCCATGTAAATAATAGATTATTTTTATTCAATGCTTTTTTTAAATAAATTAACTGCAATCTATTTCGAAGTTTCTATAAATTTTATATTTTGCTTTAAATATTCAACCACCTTGTAAATAAAGTAAAAGAACAAACCTATCGAAACGTCGACGGTCTGACGATATGTAATAATAATTCATTTGTTAGTCTAGTTAGGGATATTCGAATACAGAAATAAATTGACCTTTTGGCGGTTACTTAAACAAAATTTTGTATCTTATATTTTAGAATATTTTAAGATTATGAAATTAGTGCTTATGAAAAGTATGACCTTTAATATATATCATGAAAAATAAATTGTTTTATTATTTAGTGTTATTGCGGCTATTTTAAAGTGACATATTGACTGCTATTCAGCAATCTGATCGAGTACATACGTTCAACCTTGGAAACAATTAAACAAGAATGCGGAATGAAAACTTTTAAAAATCTTCAATATTTGAACAATCGAAAATTACAGAAATACACACAAAGAACACACACACTATAATAGTAATATGAAACAAACAAAAAAATACTCGATAAAATCTAAGAAACAATACCGAAAAAGCCTCGAATCCTCCGGATAATTCCTCTATCCGACACCCTGTATAGCCAAATGGAAGATCAATACAGGGTAGGTACTACAAAAGGAAAAAGTAGCTCGACTATAGGTTCCTACTCAGTTATAAGGTATCTTATTTGTACAATAAAATCTGAAGCCAACGTTGAATTGCCTGCACCTGGGGTTAGTTTCACAATATAATATTGGTCTTGAAGCGTGTTAAATATTTAATAAAAAAGAGAAAATTAAACCAAATTAAGTAGTCACTTTTAAAATAAAATTTTGTACGTAATTTTGAAAGGCAGACTCGACAAAAACTCGGTGTAATGTTTGGCATCAGGAAAGCTTTCAGACCAGCTTTGAGTACCATTAAATCTGGAGATTAAGTAGAACTACTTTACAGAGCTTACAGGTTCCATACAGATTTGAAAATGCATAAAGTTATCGCGTCTGACAATCATCATCCATGCAGTACATAACAGTGGTGTATTTTTTATATATTCAAATAAGCTAAAATATATCTTAATTCCTAGAGCAATTATTATTGTATTATTCACATTTTAATCTGCTAAAATATTCTATGATGAAACGGACTCAGAGTGCTATCCAGCAATCCAGTATGTACGTACGTATAACGACACAGCAGATACAGCTAGCACTATCAGCCGTTACTGCGAGCACCCCGTTGTGCGATCTCTTCTCTGACGTATCTACGAACGTCTGACAAGATCGTTTCACTTTAACCTTGTACTTTGCTTTACGCCTCGAAATTATTCATACCCGCGCGATGTATTGTACACCTTTGGTCAATACATTCAGTGATTCTCTGATCACGCCTCATCATATTTCAAATACATTTTCCTAACTGCCAAACCATCGTAAATATTGAATATAAATGATGGACCGACATGTCATTCTCTGAAAAATCCTTTTTATTTAACACATATCCAATACCTCTATAGTTCTATTAGATAGAAATATTAATTATGATTTATTTCCCATAAATATAGATTTGTACATACAGCCGATTTGAATGCATGCGCCTGTTATCTATGTGGATAATTATTAATTATAAAAATAATTATTCACTTTTTATAAAATCAGGCATGTATGGTGAGTGATCGTGATAAAAACCCTAATTTTTCAACCGGGTGCTAATTTTGTAATATTGACAAAATAATTAAATTCATATTTTTTATTAGAATTGATTAAGTATTTTAAATAATTTAAATCACGTTTCTAACGCTCATCTTTACTATATATATAAATATTCGTAATGACGACTCGTTACATCATATATCAACGCTAATCATTATATGACTAGAACAATAACATACTTGTAACTCTATTAATTTTTAACATTTTGTTAATTTATCTCAATTCAAATTTGTCTTCGTAATCTTGGTTTCAAGATTATAAGAAAATATATTTCGATTATGCAAAATTTTTCCATAATAAGACAATTTAAAGGCCGCGGTCTTTCGTACAATGCTTTTATAGCCTTAATTATGGCAAATAACATTCAGTTTATTAGTTTTAAATAAGTGTAATGGTCCTATCTATGTAATAGTTTAATAAAAGTCTAATTTATTGTATAACTTCTGATATAAATGAATACTAAAAACCCACATTTTCGTAAAATTTTGAATTATTATTAAATATGGCGATTTAAGGTTTCCGCGAATACTGGTGTATGGAACTTGTATCTCTTCTATGTGCATACAATTCATATATTTTTTTATATCAGATTTATATTTCCACGAACAATTATTAGTTATCGTACCGAAACGTCGGCCTAGGTTTCCATAACTTTAATTTTAAAGACTTTTCGTAAAAGCTAGTTCATTTCTCAAGATAGCCTGGATATCATAAAAACGACCCCTTGAACATCAAAATAATTGTTATTATTTGTGCGAGTAACGTAATTATGAGTATAACATAGAGTTTAATTTTACGATCTACTACTACCGATCTAATTAAATAATTGAATTAGTAGAATTAAACATCAATTAGTGTTTCTCAAAAAATAATATAAGGATATATAAAGTGGTCAGAGCTTTGTGCCATGCTGAGCTTGGTTTTTAAATACTTATTCTTCCTCGTCAATCCCTCACTAATTTACGTAAAGTAATATTTTTTAAATTGTAAAAAACTTAACATAATCGTTATTAAACTAAATTATTTATTATATGAATTATTTAAAAACACAAGAATATACCCAAATTGACCAGAAATCTGAGAATCGGTAAGTGTTTTTAAAATAAAATATACAAAAATTATTTGCCAACTAGATATTTTTTGACGAAGTTTAGAAAACTACTGTTAGACGAATTGTGCTCTATCCACGGGTCAGAGTGTTGGGTGAGTATAAAGAAACAATCGGGTAAGACTAAAAACCAATCTAAGCCTTAAGTATCAAGACCAATAGAAGACCAGTAAGATCACGAGCAACATCAAGCTTCAGTTAGTCGCGATTTTAAAGATCTGAACGTGACTAAGGATGCAGCCTAGAACAGAACAAAGTGAAGCAGAATGATTAGAATAGTTGACTTCAGATTAACGGGAAAGATGATAACGAAGAAAAATAAGACTATTTTATTTTTGGCTATATTTAAAATCTTTGCTAAAATTTTAATTTCTAACATATTAAGATTGTAATTTTCAGTTGATTAAATTGAACTTCTATAAAATATAATAAATTAGCAATTAATCGCAATAACTTGAATATTAAAAAAAAACATATATACGAATAAATGACGTCGATATTGTTTAACCAACTAAATTTTCAAAAATAGTCCACAACACCCGATGATGAGATTGATATTTTGTGCAAAATTAAATATCTAAACCTACCTTTCGGATCCTATGTACTTAACCGCACAAGCTGCGCACGTACATGCGTAAAATGTAACCACGAGAATAAAAAAAATGAATATAAAATGTTACCTGAATTCCGAGAACACCGAGATGTATGCCAGCCGTAATAACAAGAATGTCGGTTTAAGATTTGAAATCCGGACGTGAAATGCGATCCAAGACAAAAGGGGCCAAGATAAATGAGGGACGTTTGGATCGGGAATGTGAGGGAAGCTTTGAGAAAAGTGGACTTATCCCATCGCGGGAAACTCCCGTGAAAGAAGACGAAATTGCGGAATTGGATTCCTTAATGGGAGTACTCATTCACCGAATACGGGCGATTGTTTGAAAATAGAAGCAAAAAAACGGCTTTCTTAGATTCTTTTGTTGTTACAAAATTTGACGTTATCTTTACACATAGATGGTTTCAATCTTAAATAAATATGGATAACGTATTGTAAATATTCGTATGATCTAGAGAATTCAAACACTATACTAGTTTTCGGGCAAGATTTAAATTTCTGATAGTACTATATCAGGTAAATAGCGGATAGTTTATTAATTGGCAGCCAGCGACATTCAACATGGTCATCCCTTTTTGATTTCTTCTGTCAATTAGGTTATAATATTAACATAGCACTACCCAATTATTATTTTTCTCTTGCTCAAGTACTCTGTCATGGTATTATCCTTACAATTATAGAAAACTGACGACAATTGACAAAATCGAAAAGGCCTTCTTCGCAGACGGTAAAGTGGTATGCTGCCACTATTTTGATTGATATTCAGACTCTGGTTCGTGGGATTAAATCCAGCCCTCATCTGCCAAAAATTGTGCCAAGAACTTGTCGGAATTAGCATCAAACACAGTTCCGTAGAACTTCATGAACATGTCTTTTCTGACGCCGGAGGCAGAAAGCTTTGATATGTGCGAGTCCTAAGTTAAGAATACCATTCATTCACTGAGATCTTTAGAACCTTCATTATCCCCTTAACAGTTATTTAGCATAACCGTGTACACGATACTGTAATCTTTTCTGGAATAACCGGAGTTCGATGGCCTTCCGCTGTAAGGGTCGTCTTCACTATTTACTGCACCGTAATTTGCTTCGGTAGGCTGTAAAGTAGGTATTTGCTTAAACGGCTGACTGTGAATGGTGAAAACGGTGAGACTCCTGTCTTACATAGATAAGAAAAGCATACTGCCATCTGATTTATGTCTTATGATCGTATCACGTCGCACTCTGTGGTTTCTTTACTTATCTGTGGCGCTGTCAATGACATGTCATGTCAGTGACATGAATGTTTTGTTCGTATTTTTCAAGAATGTAGGGATTTCCACATTAAAATATTTGCTTATCTACTAGTATTTTTTAATTATCACGATCACGTTATTGCCTGCATGGTTTGCCGGGATTTTACCTACCCCGTAAAATGACACTTTTAAACCCCACCGTTCTCCCGCTCGTTACGTTGGTACAGCGATTGAATCAAAATGAAGAAGGGACATACTGTATCTCTAATTAAGAGCTTGTACTTATACATTCAAAAGTATTTCTATTTATTTATTAGCCGTTATTTGTACAAATATTATTTCTGAGAAATAAACAACTGTCTTCGGAGTTACGCTATTGTTTTTAATAAATTATTGAAGAACAATATAAATACGATATTGAGACATAACTACGGATCGCTAGTAATCCTTTATAATATAAATCTAATTTCTATCTCAATTCACTATTGATTTGTTTCAGTTGCCACTTATTATCGTTTTACATCGCTGATCTTAACTAAATTTCATTCCTAAAAAATACAAATAAATAAATAATCAAAATTATATAATATTTTAATTAAAAGTCCCATGTTCTAGTTCTAATTACGTCTCAAACCTCCACGTTAAGGTTCTGTGTCTTGTTAAAGTTGTGTTTCTTGTCATCTTTTAACCTGGGTCTGCTCAAGATACGGGTTAATAAATTCCTTTCCCTTCGCAACCCTTCCAAAGCATCTGCTTGGCAGATGAATTATGGGTCTACTTGATACAGCGTCTTCAGAGTAAAAATGACAAAAAAGTGATAGGATGGGGTAGGTGATGTGCTGTGAAGTTACTAAGCTATTTTTAAAATGACTAAATGATATGATCAAAATATTTTGGATGCAAAGACAGAATCATCAACAAACACAATCTCCACAAACTAAATATAAATCCGCCAAATCATTCATAAGCATACTCAAATGCTCAAACTGCTATCTATAAGTAGAAATACAGGATGTTCTATAATATATAACTTAAAAGTGAAAAAATATCTACGTAAAACATATAATATATTGATGATTCCGAAAACAATGAATTTTTATTAAAATATTTGTGATGCAACATTCTAGACCGTCTTTTTATATATCATTTTAATTATTTTTTAAATTTTAAAATTGTTATAAATACATTTCAATTGCTAAAATGTTGCTGTAAATAAAATCTGTAGGCTCTTGATAATTATAAAAAGGATTTATTGTTTATATAAAGTGATTATTACGACGTCTTGGTTTTTTATAAACATTCAGTATATAGTTAACATTTTGACTCATATTTTAGCACCAATACTTGTTTAGTCTTCTCTAGGGATTCAATTACCGCTAGGTTTTGCTATTACCGCCACTACTAGAAAATTAACCAAATTACTTTCAGCATTACCGGAAATACAGGAATCAGATAATGATAATTTCGAAAACAATAATCACATTCTTAAAATGTCGACTGAAGTACCTAATGCTGCTCGGACTTTTTCTTCTTCTTTTAAATAGGCAATCCACTATTCAACAGTGATTTGTGCCATTAATCAAGTTAAAATTTTATTTTATAGAAAAAAGTACTATAATATTATAGAATAGGAAATATTTCATTACAAGTCAATACCATTGTCATTCAAAAAATTTGCTATTATATAGATTAAATATGGCGAGTTATGGAAAGAAGATGACATAAATTAAACCGCAGTTGAAAATTACCATTGACGAGATTACTGTGAAAAAAACCTGTGATCCGCGATGGACAGGCAAAAAAGATATGGTTAAGGGTTTTCTCTTCGGCACCACACTCACACATTGAAGAATCTATTAAGTTCAATCTGAATAAATGTAAGGCTATCTGGCAATGCCATATTTTCATTCTAGAGATATTTGATATTGTTCTTTTGGAGAATTTCCTTTTAGGATACAGGTCTCTAATGTATACAAATGGTCCTTTATAGCAAACATAGATTACCAGTACCAATCAAGATGATGGCTCTGATGATGACATTGTGAATGGTACTAGTCTGAAGGTAATAATCAATGTATCTTTTAAAAATGAAAAAATATGGTTGAATGAGATGCCAAGACAAAAAAATTGTTAAAATATGTCATACAAAAAAGTTTAAGAATTACAGAACATTCGATAAGCAGTTTGAAATAAAAATTTTGCTTTAAAAACAAGATGATAACATAAAAAAACATTTGTATCCGTTAGATTAGGTCAATAATATAATATTAAAATATAAATATATTATTTTGATTTATATAAAACTCAGTTACCGTGTAACTACTCTCGGTAACAGCGGAATTACTGATATTAATAAAACTATTACGATAATGAGAAAAAGCGACAGTTTCAGAATTTATAATCCTCGCCGGTATTTTTTTTTCTATTGTCTCGGTAATTTTTTATTACTTGAAATATGTATCACATCAATATTTTTACTATTTTCAAACTAAGCTAAACGTTTATGCTATGAAAATATGACTAACTTGCCGGTCTCTGGAGTGAAAACATTTTAAACCACATGTTTTGTTTTAATTCTTATATCATATCTATATTCATAGTTATGAACGTTTCGTTTTGAACACTCTGTATATTAAAGCCGAGAACGAATAAAATATATGAAATCAATAAGCTCGTATCTTACAGCTTTACAAAATGTCAGTGAAATTGGTTTCTCTGAATCATTCATGTGTGCGATACCGCTTGGATGTGAACTATTTGCTGACTTTTGTACATTCTCCTTCTTGCAATCTGGGATTTTAGGATTTAGATTCACTTTTTCGTAAAACAATTGTGAGTTTTTGCATAATTATATGATTTTTTTTTTAAATCTCTGTAGGAAGTAGGTATATCAAATAACGTATTTTAAATGTAAATCAACAACCGGTTATTAACACCGAAAGCATAGAGCCCAATTAATTCTTCGTTTACTTAGACAACATTTATCGGCAAAATTTGAGTTAGTCTGTGATTTCTACACGATCAAATAATATTCGAATATTTTCGGGTTATATAATGGAATACACTTAAGTTTTGTAATTGTATAATACACCAAGTTTTTGGAAGCTAACTTCACCCCAGTCTTTAAGGAGTCCCGCTACTTGAATTTGTTTGATGTCGTAATACCAAGAATTTTAATGGATTCTCTGTTATAAGTTATAAACTCCGCTGCCATTAAACTCTGTTTTGATGAGAATAGAAGTAACTCTGGAAAATAAAAAATATAAATAGATATGTACATGGAGTACACGAAATACATTATTTACTGTTTTTATAACTAAGCTATGTAGGTGGGACTAACTTGTTGGTATAAATATCATGGTCACCAGGTGATCGTTTTAAGGCTAGTCCAAATAAACTTTTCGTATTGTGTGTTTGCTTTGTCTAGATATTCGTTTCCTGTTTAATTGAATTGAATATATTTCAATTGTGCTAACATATACGAAACAAACATAAATGAATACTCTTCAGAAATTATAAAATTTAAAAAAACAAACATGGCTTTAAAATCGATCCCTGCAGGACGCCGGTATTTATGTAATGAAAAGAGGAAGTAAAGTCTTCGACTGAAGCTTTTGTATTTTCCTGTTAAAAGGTATGTCTATTCACTTACTATCGTTAAATGGGGATGAAATGGATGAAAAAGATGAAACTACAGCATTATTCAGACAACTTAATCATTTCTGTTTAGAATATCCTCAATCGCTGCTTTGTATGTATTTTTTAAATTTGATTGGTTATCAACCCATTTAATAGATGGCAGATAAAACCTTAAGGATGTATCTCATATTATTTGATATAAATGAGAAACCACGTTTGTTTTGAACCGATTTCAGTGCAAGTATATGGCTTTTCTCGCATATTTTGTGTATGATGTATTATGTATGTTTGTGCCATATGATATTATGCCTTAATCGATATTAAGGTACTGTTTTATAATAGAAAACCGGTGCAATCTGTCGCAAAAAATTAAAAAATATAAAACATGAATGTAGATCATAAGAAAAAATAATTCTACAGTTTTTTGAACAATAGTGCATTTTGTTATGCTAGCAGTCGAGTATGTGAGTAAACTCAAAAGTTATGAATACTTTAAGATATTCTGTGTAACACTAGACCACAATTCCCCTTATGTTTCTTGATAATTAAAGGCTGTGCAATGTTTACCAGAGATGAATGGAGAGGCCTTGTGCTACTAAAGAACCTGTGTAGGCATAAGAGACGCTCGTTTTCTCGTCTAACACAGCATCTTAATACACCACTTGCGTTAGATAGCTCTGCTGAACGAAAATTAAAATATCATTAATATATTTAATTAGTTTAAAGCAAATCAAATAATATTACATATAACTGAAGTTAAGTTAAGTCTCATTTATTGCTAAATAAAACACGTATTTTTACCCACATTATTTCTAATAATGCCTCAAATATATTATATAAGTGTAATAATATTATTTATTAATAATTAATTCAAAAGATAAATAATACTTTGGTGTCAATATTACCCTACACCGTAAGAGAATGTTTCCTTTGAACTAAAAAAATAACCATAAAAATACGATAAAGGTATATATATATATATGTACAAATAGTGATAATAATTGGAATTTAGAATATTCGAAATCATTTCTTGCTACAATTCAATTAAAATAAAATATATACTATAATGGAATAATAACTTAAACTCCAGATTAATAAGTTGAGATGGTAATATTGATATTATTTTGCAAAAATGCATTTTTTTTTTGTTTAATTTAGTAAATATGTGCTTTTAGTTAAATTGAATTTTCAAAAAGGATTGAAACATAAAATAATACTGATCAATAATACGTACAATGTAATCCATATATCATGTAACGGATGAGCCATAAATATTATCTGATATACATTAGTAAAAGAAAAATTGTAATTCATTATTTATAAATAATATCAGTAATCGTACTTGTTAGTGGAAGCGCTGGACCCTTTTTAGTTACATCATCCTCTTGCTAAAAGACTCATTTTTCCACTGAAATTGTAACACTTTCACATAAAAACATACCACTTTATATTAATTAACTTCCAATAACTTTAGTTAATCAAGCAAACAATCAAATCAATCAACTGCAATTATCAAAGAATTACACAAAAGTTTCAAATGCATTTGCTTAAAAATATTTTTATGTTATGATATTTACTAGTTATATTTTAGTTTTTTTTATTTGTCCTAAGCAGTTTTTAATGTGCACTATACATTTATTTAGGTCTAACTTAATTATACAAGGAAATCCATATCACATTTATATTGTTAATTTTTTTTTAAATAAATGTGTTCTTAATTTTTTTTACATATAATTAAACAGTACATAATAGTCTTTTAAGTTTGCATTAATTTTTAAGGTCTAAACACGCGATTATTTTCACCGACTAGAGCGGAAATATTTTTCCGAGCACAGGCGATACATACAATTTGGGTCGATCACGAACACCACTTTCGTTTGAGAGCTTTCAAATGCGCCAATTGTAACTTTTGAACCGTTTCGAATGAGCGACAGATCACCGCCGTACGAGCGCTGGGGCGGCTAGGCGCCTACTGTCTCCGAGGCGCCGCGGCGCGCCGTGCGCAGACTCGGCGCCGGGCTGCGCGCGCACCCGCAACTGGGCTCACAGGGGATGTGTCGTCATAGCTCCGGAGAGATAGGGCGGAGGGATGGGGCCGCAGATGGAACAAACGAGCTATCTTCTAAGGCTCTGGTTATACCAGAAAGAGCCGACTAACACTCGCCATGCTTTTTTCTTCCCGTATTTATAGACACGCGTAGCGGAGAGAAGTGTCACCAGCTGTTACGCGCTTGTGCGCGGTGGTACTCTCCTGTAGTTTGTACACTTTTGTCTTGTAACGACGTTAATGATTTATCTTGCTCTTATCTCATAACACTCTTAATAATTCATATTACCTACGAATGGCCTAAACTTATAATGGTGCAAGTGACGTTCCCTAAAATATTGTTTTTTTTATAAGGATTCACAATATACACATATTAAATAATATTTTTGGCACGTTAGACATATGCAGACCATGTATTGCACCAATAACAACTTAGGCGTATTATTTCTCAATTCAAAGTCAAAAATAAGTTTAAAAGAGCATCGTCGTTGTCTAACTAGTAAGAACTTTTCCGAATTTGCGAATCACATCATGGATAATAATTATTAATTTCATTAATATATCATTAAACTTCTCCATTATGTCACGTTTAAATGTAATAAAATTATTAAGTTGAAAGTTTGGAAATAAAAAGGAATTTGAACTCGGGTGTTAATCTTTTAAATAATATTATATTTTCTAACTCATCTCCTCTCCTCAATATTACCGTTACAACCACCCCTATACCATCCACCATTAACTCCACCCCCTCCCCCCCCCCCGTCTGTCAGTACCAAATTACTTGTATGTCTACCTCCCAAGCCTTGTCTTCTATATTTATGTGTAGTCAGTTTAATACTTCACCAGTCGATGATGGTTACTGTTCTTTCGAAACTCGAGTAGTGCTAATAAACTCGAGTAGAGTAATAACATTGTTTCATTTATATCCATACATATGCAGACCGCATCGTTCATAGGATGAACAATTGTTGGATACACACGGTCACTCGAGGGTATTCGACAGGCCACCCTTAAACTCGCTGGACTAATGAAATCATACTACAGAAATACGTGGAAACAAATTACAATGGACAACAAAAACTGAGAGATCCTTGGAAGGCCTTCATGCAACAGTGATGACTTAATATTATGAGTTTAACTTTACTTTAGTAGATGAAACTATTATAAAAAGTAATTGGCATTATACACTCTGTTTTAGAAAAAAGAACTATTACTTACATAAAGATGCAAACTTAAATTACATTTTTTAACTGGATGATTTATAATTGATTTAGAACTTTATTCACCTTGGAACGATACGAAATACAATAAATATAATTAAATTTATTATATGCTTAAGTACTAAACTAGCGGTTTCTTGTGTCTTGGTAACATAAAAATATTAAAATAATGATGTAAATAATAAAATCACAAAAAAACAAATGTAAGAAAAATTAAAACTAAGTATTGGAAGATTGTCCTGTTAGAAGCCACAATAACCGGCGAGCTTGTTGAGAAGATGTACGAATGTGGATAAGGCGATAATTATGTGTCAGGACAGAAGAGTGTGGTGCTATATCCTCTGCTGAAAAGGCGTGATGGTAAGTTAATAAGAAACAGTACCTAAAGCGTTCACAAAACATTAGTAAAAATTGTATCACGTAATTTTATTTTTAAAATAATTATGAAAAATAATCTGCCATCATAAATTATTTAAATTTATTTATCAAAATTAAATTATATATTTTTACATATATCATAAACAATATGTGACAATACCAATGATGAACTGCTTTGTTGACTCGGTAGACGTTCATGTTAATGGAATCCTGCTTGAGCAAGTCGATAATTAGTCTACCTGGAACGCCAAATTTCCATAACCGGAGGTGTATTCGACGAAATTGTTCACAGAACAAAGCTTAGCTGGAGTGCCTTCGGACGACTAAAATTATTTTCGAATGCGATCTTTTACTGTATTTGAAACGGAAGGTGTTCATCTGATAAATACTTCCTGTGCTCATGTACGACTGCGAAACATGGACTCTCAATAAAAGAGAGGTTAAAAAAAAGAAAATAGTGCAGAGGGACAAAGAAAAATGTATATTGGGTATTACACGAAGAGATGAGAAAATAAATTAATGCATTAGAGAATATATATGAATAGTAATAAAATAAAATAGCACGTAGACAGACAACATCGCTTCAAAGATGGACAATCGTTGTATAGACAGTCACCCGAGGAGAAACAATAGGCCAACAGGCCGCCCTAAAACTAGCTAGACTGACGAAATCTTCAAATCAGCGGAAATGTGCGGTAGTGAATAAAACTGGACAGAAAAATTTAGGGAGAACCTCATCCAGGTGATGTTGATATATTAGAGTATTACTAATATAAATTACTTCGTATTGTAGATTTCAAATAAATAAATAGTGTTTTGTATTTGTTTCCTAGTTTTGTTTGAATATCCTACCTACCCCAGTAAATAATATAACATTTCAAAACAAGAGTTTAAAAGCTATCCTAGGACATTGTTTTTTCATAGATCTTCTTTGATATTAATTAAACACCACAAACCAAACAACACAAACACTTTTTTACAACCAACACCTTGAAACGTAGAGAATAATAGGTTGGCGTTGTAATTTTGATAAACGATTGTTAGGAATATAAAAATATTTATATAAGAATAAACTTAAAATCAAGTAAGTATTATATAATTACGTGTCGCGTATTGTAAAATGCTCGTGTTCTATTTTTATATTTTTTAATTTTTTCTTAAATTTTTGACAGTATAAATTAATTTAACTGTTTACTTTGGAACAAAAATGTCACATGTGTACTTTTCAAAAGTACACATATGACATTCTAAAATTCAATGAAATTTATCAATTTATTTACATATAATACAGTAAAACATTTACAGTAAAATACGTTACGTATACCTACAAATATGAATATTCTCGCATTTTACAAATCCTTTCAATTTTGCTTTTTCACATTTTCCCATCGTACCGGATTATATTAATTGAAGAACATTAGAATTGAGTCGAAAAGTGATTCAGAAAAATCAGACACTGAATTTGAAAAACTATCGAACACTGAATCTGAAGAAATTTCAGACTCTGATGATGATAGTACATAAATAAAATACCTATTTTTAAATATGTTTTATTGTGATTGTATGACTTTTTGTTATAATAAAGTTTACACAATATTTTGATTCTTTATTATTGATCTATAAAAATTCAAAATACGGTATATAACATCTCTAAATCTCATTTATTAAAAACGTTGCAATGCAAATAATTAATAATTTTCATTATATAATTGTTAGATATATTGGAAGGTTTACTAAAATTATTTTTTTTTAGAATTATACTTAAGATCGCAGTACTTACTTATTTATCTATTTCATACATATTTTAGAATTATAATAAGAGATAAAATGCAGAAAAATGTATTCATCGTGTCGAATAATATTTTTTCTGTTAAGCGGTATAATATATAATATTGTTCATTTATGTAATTTTTGTTACTTGTACCGTTACGATTTTAACCCATTCACAAGTCATTTATTATCTTGAAATTATATTAATATGAAAACAAAAAACCTCAAAAAAAGGTTTGAGTAATTACATTTTGCTACATGATTAATCAGTCTGAGAAAATGATTAAGGAGAAGACCACATAAAAGTACAAAAAACTATAAAACAAATGTATCATCGCTATATAATAGATTAATTGTAGTTTTAACGAATTGTATTGAATGTATAGTGATCTGACTATTCATTTTTATTTGTTTTCCTGTATAGCGCAATTTTATTTGTTTATTTTTAAATTCATAAAATAAGTAAAAACCTTTTAAGGTCTAGTTTAATGGTTATAATATTATATAATACATTAATTGTAGTTTTAACGAATTGTATTGAATGTATAGTGATCTGACTATTCATTTTTATTTGTTTTCCTGTATAGCGCAATTTTATTTGTTTACTTTTAAATTCATAAAATAAGTAAAAACCTTTTAAGGTCTAGTTTAATTGTTATAATATTATATAATACATTAATTGTAGTTTTAACGAATTGTATTGAATGTATAGTGATCTGACTATTCATTTTTATTTGTTTTCCTGTATAGCGCAATTTTATTTGTTTACTTTTAAATTCATAAAATAAGTAAAAACCTTTTAAGGTCTAGTTTAATTGTTATAATATTATATAATACATTAATTGTAGTTTTAACGAATTGTATTGAATGTTTAGTGATCTGACTATTCATTTTTATTTGTTTTCTTTTATAGCGCAATTTTATTTGTTTATTTTTAAATTCATAAAATAAGTAAAAACCTTTTAAGGTCTAGTTTAATTGTTATAATATTATATAATACATTTGAAAAACATATGTTTTGTACTTTTTGGAGATGTGACACACTATTAATTATTTATTTTTTATTTGCCTTTTAATACGCTTGACTAATGTCGCTTCTAGGAGTAAATATATATTAAAATGGTCGAAATATAAGTTCACGGGTGCTGATTCTGAATTCTGTAAAATTTTCCACTTTGGAGAACGTGGGAAAAATTAATAGAAACAATAACGCATTACGCGCTCCAGTCAATACCGCCCAGGAAAAGCGACTGGCACAGAATAGTACAAGAGTGAGATCAGAGCCTAAGTCTGAAAAGTTTCACTTTAAAAATAAAGTAAGTCGCTTCATGCAAATCAATATTTAATATTATTAAGGGAACACATTCTTTTTGTAAAGTTGTAATTATTCAGAACGTAGGCCTGTGATATTTTAAATACAAATTAAATGTTTTAATTAGAAATATATACATATGAAATCAATTTTATCGAAAAATATTGTTGTTGCTATCGGAATTTGAACCTGAATCTCTTTCAATCCGGAGAACGTGCATTAACCGATTATGCTACAGCACACAGAACATTGACGAAAAATTTTCGAACCTATATGTTACACTTTTCAAATTGATACATCTAACGTTCCATTATTTGAAAGCAATCTTTTTTACTTTTAAGGAATATCAAATACCTTTTAGTTATCCGATATAAGACGCCAGAATTAACAATTCATTTGTCGTCAATATACTGTGCGCTGTAGAATAATCGATCAACGCACGTTCCCCGGATAGGAAGAGATCCAGGTTCGGATCTCGGTAGCAACAACAATATTTTTCGATTTTATATGTATATCTTTCTAAATAGTATATTTAATTTGTATTTAAAATATTTAATACACAAAAAATACCCAAAAAATATGAAATTTTTTGTTTAAGGAATATCACATTCGTACCACATGTTTACGATACAACTGACATATATTTTTTTTGAGTTATTTTATCCAAGATTCGAACCAAATGTATGGGATTAATAATATGGATTATAATTTTTTTACACAATGTATAATATACAGATATTATAGACATTGTATATCGTTTGAGACCTCGGTAATCAAGTCAGTCCATTCTGTTGTGATTCTTTTTATTTAGCAGTGTTCTGTGGCGCGGGTGTTTAGTAGGCGCTTTGTATTGGATTGCGTATACGCCATCTGTTCATCAGAGATGTCGTCTTTGGTTATCTTGTTAATTAAATGTTGGTTTTACAGTTTTGTCAACCGATCAATCATATTGTCTTGAAAATATTTATCATTAATTAACTTGATGTATTAATCTCTCCAAATACAGATTCCCACGGAGAGAGTGAGACCGAGAATCCAGACTGTCAGGATATCTTAGAGGAGTAATAATAACGTACCGAGAGAGAAATATCACAATAAGGGAGGCTTTAGATTTTTCTTTTGCATATGTAATATATTAATTGAGATGGCTTGGACATATCTGGCGAGTAACAGATTAGGTTTTGATTTGTCGTAATTTATTAAAACAGCGCAAAACACGGGAAGATGGACGCACCTTGTCGGTGATTTAGCCCTAGATAATGATAGCGATAATGATGATAATAACACAACTATAAACTTGCATAAATATAGGTTTACAATATTTTATAAAACTGAAAATGCTCATATTGAAATCAGTGTCAATTTTTTTATATACTTACTTACCATCACGCCGTTTTATATATTTGCTTACTTACTTACCATCACGCCGTTTCCCCGCAGGGGTAGGCAGAGAGGATAGAGCGCCACACTCTTCGATACTGGCACACAATTCTCATCTCATCTACATTTATACAGCTTCTCATACAAGCTCGCCGAATGTTGAGGCGTCTAACAGAACCATCCTCCATTATCTGGTTTACTTGGTCGTGCCAAATCTTCCGCGGACATCCTTCTATTTCTGGTGCCATCAATACTTGCGTCATAATATATCTTCCTTACCATTTTATACTCATTCATCCGTTTCACATGACCAAATCACCTCAGTGATCCTTTATTTATCTTACTCACTATATTAACATCAGCTTTACATTCTTTCCTTATTTCTTCATTCTTTACTCTGTCATAAATAGATTTGCCACATATACGCCTAAGTGATCTCATTTCCACTGCATTTAGTCTATTTTCTTTCCTCTTCTGCCAGCTCCAGGCCCCACCTCCATACATCAGTATCGGTACCAGGACTGGATATAATTCCATTCGCTTTCCTTGTATACATTCCATATTCTACTCACCAGACTCTGTAGTTCTTGTTCATTATTCGTCATTAGTATTGCATCATCGGCGTAATAAAGTCACCCATTTTAGCTCCTGCATTCATATATTCCAGTTCTTTTACACAATTATCCATATACAAGTTGAACAGCCATGGAGAAATTACACAACCCAGCTTGACCAATGTCAAACCATGGTGTGAATATTCCATTGATTCTCACACACGCAGAACTTCCTTCATATAGGGATGCGATTGTATATGTTGCGATATGTATTTAAATGCTATTCATAATTTTTTTCGTGGTGATTTTTAGATAGTTCTGCCGCGTGCATCGGAGTACTTTGATCGAGGTTTTGAAATCTGGATCTTCGATGAGTTGGGTTTAATATTTGCGAAACAGTGACCAACTGAATATAAAGAGACTTAGCTATCATCCGTAAAACCTACTCAAAATGATCAATAAAACTAAAAATTTTATGTTATCATGAATTTAAACATTTAAAAAGATATTTTTTATTTATTATCTTTATTTTATTAACCACTTGAATTGAGTTTAAATACATCTACCGGTTTCAAAAAATAC
Source organism: Eubasilissa regina (assembly GCA_022840565.1). NCBI lineage: Eukaryota > Metazoa > Arthropoda > Insecta > Trichoptera > Phryganeidae > Eubasilissa > Eubasilissa regina. The sequence continues at coordinate 18,094,874 of JAINEB010000007.1, forward strand.
AATTTTCTTCTTCAGGATGTCATAACTAACCAAAAATACATAGCATTGTTTCTTCATCAGAATCTATTTTTAAAATTAAAAAAAAACAATTATTTAAAAAATTAATTTAGTACCTAACTCAAATTGCTGCTCAATACAAATTTAGTCGAATAATTTTTAGGAAAAAATTTTAGAATTAGACTCGTAGTTAAATTTAGTTGACTGTTTACAATTTCCTGATTAGTTTTACATGCTTTATTTATCTCCAACGATTCCAAATTATTTAATTTGTGACCAATACTGTTTATATGCAAAATTGACAATCCCAATTTTTTTTATCAAAACCATGATTATTTTTTATCAAATGATTAGAAAATTCTGAAAACCTACTATTGTTCAAACATCTCAAATACTCCCTTACTCTTATATTAAAATTTCTACCCGTTTTACCAATATGAAATGCAGCACAATCCTTGCAACTAAGTTTATTCAAGTGGTTAATAAAACAAAGATAATAAATAAAAAATATGAGTTTTAACCACAAAGTTAATATTGCTAATTTTAAAAGTACGATAAAAATACTAAGATTGATAGCATTTTTAATCAAATATTTATTTGGTATGTGTCTCTATTGTTTGAGTAATATCTATATCAAGATTTGCATTACTTTCGTATAGACAAATTATAATTATACTTTGTAAATAATGTAGGTACGTTTGTAATGAGCTAAATTTTCTCAAACATACCCTTGGCGACAAACACCGTACCCATTATAAACACAAGTACATGCAGTAACGAGCGAATTGCGGGATATAATATTCATATTTATTTATTTACCAATGGCAGTGATTGTTCTAGAAATGTGTTTATAATCGTGCTCTATTTGTTAGCTTAATGACTGCTTCATTTCCGACAAGTGGAAAGTACTTGTAATTAGTTAAATTATATAGTTGTACGTCACAAGTGCTTAAGCGGCGGTAATGAGCGGTTTACGTTTATTTTAATTACAAGGGCGCCTTCGCAGATAAAATGCATATATAAAATTTTTCTTAACGTAGCCAAAGTTAATTTATTCAATAAAAAAAAACGGATAAAAAAAGGCGACACACATAAAATATATTCAGTAAATTTAATGTCAAATTCAAAAGCACAAAATTATTTAATTACGTCGGAGTGTAATAAGAATTTTAAGTAATAATTACTTATTCGTGTACACAGCTTAAAAATGTAGATTTTTGCAAAGCGCTGTGGTAAAAAATTGAAAACTCTCATACATTAATTCAGTACAAAATAATTTGAAAGTCAAAAACATACTTAACAAAGTGTGAAAAATGTTCATATATTTTCACGGCCGTTTTAAAGCTTCAGTATGAAGTTTTCTTGAGTTATTCTGCCATGTGTTTATGACTATTTTGGTCAGCGTTTCGGATTCCATTGTAGGATCCACCATCAGGAAGAGACAAAATATACTTTTTTGATGCGAAAATGTATAAGAACGCAGATGAAAGTCCATGCACGAAGAATTGATACACACAAATCAATATCTACATGAAAATTACCATCAACTTCCTGCAAAGACGTAGGAAATAATTAGCACTTAGCTACAACAGCGCACTGGATATATCAAGGAGAACATCTGAAGGAGATGATAAAAATACTCAGCGATGCATTGGAATGTAATGGGACACAAAATCATCAGGGAGGAGTCTGACCGTCTCGTAAAGCACACTAAAACGGAATTTAAAGGACAATAATATTTTTAACAGATATCGACAATAACGGACGCCCGTTTTCGATTAATACGATCAAGGTTTCACGTGCATGTGTGCATTTCTGTAATATGTAATAGTACACCTCTAATAATTGGTTAATCTTTTTGACAGTAAACTAGACAAATGCATTCAAGACAAGTGCGCACAAGACAAGTGGACATAAGACAAGTGCACACAAGACAAGTGGTCACAAGATAAGTGCACACGACACAAGTGCACACAAGACAAATGCGCACAAGACAAGGGCCCACAAGACAAGTGCGCTCACACAGGGGCACACAAGACAAGTGCGCACACACAAGTGGACATAAGACAAGTGCACACAAGACAAGTGGTCTCAAGATAAGTGCACACAACACGAGTGTACACAATACAAGTGCGCACAAGGCAAGTGTGCTTAAGACAAGTGCGTACAAGACAAGTGCGCACAAGACAAGTTCGCACAAGAAAATGCATGTAATACAAGTGCACACATGATAAATGCGCACAAAACAAGAGCACGCACGACAAATGCATTCAAGACAAGTGCGCCCACGATAAGTAAACTCATGACGAGTGCGAACAAGACAAGTGCACACAATATAAGTGCCCACAAGGCAAGTGCACACAAGACAAATGCACACAAAGTACCCTAGATGCAGTTATATTGCCCTTTAAAGAATCATGGCTTTTTATTTATCCCTATAAATTAAAACGCCTGTGCATAGTTGGAAAAGTACAGTTAAGCATTATATTATTATTACAAGGCAGTTTTATTCTTGTCATTATATGAATGAGGAATTTATTTATTTATTTAACATATTGTGTGCAAATTAGTATTTTAATATCTGTCGCACTAGGCCTCAGGGTTAATCAATAATCATATTTTAAATAGCCGGTTCAGCAAATCAACAAATATAAATTATGAATAACGAAGGAAAGAAGAAAAAGGGAAATAAAAATTTTTATTAAAAAAAAAAACGAGGTCGAAACATGAAAAATATAAATATATGACAATATCTAAAATTTGTTAATATGGTAATGATTGTATAATTGAATAATAATAGACGTTCATGAATGTATTTCCAGTAAAAAAGTTCTGTTATGTAATTTTAACTATTTTACTATATCAAGCATTATTATAATCATCATTTTTATCTCCTCATTCCAGGTGGATTGGGGGGCCAAAATTTCACCTCCATCTTCCCCTGCCTTTCGCTTCTTCGGTATTTATTGACCAATCAGGATACAATCTGTCTTCATACCGTCTTTAATGCTGTTTATCTCAGCTTAGTCTGGGGTGACCCACTAGCCAGCCTCCCTCCCGAATTGCTAAGAACACAATCAAGAATTCATCTTGATAGACGTTTTGTTAAAACTTGTTCGTGCCACTTTAATTGAGATTTTTCAATATGTAGATGTAGGGGCTGCATGCTAAGGGTCTCCCTTTTATTGGTAATTTCTATTTGGTCGAATAACGGTATTCCAGCTACTCTTCTATGATAACACATTCCGGCAGTTTGATCTTATTTTTTCTCTAAGGTTCCATATTTGGTTACCGTATATTAAAGTGGGCCTATAGACAGTCTTATAAACTGCCAGTTAGATCTAGACACTTGACTCGGATTTCATTATTACTAAAATGTAAAGAGATTATAAAAACCCACTTGCATTCCCGATTCTCCTGTCTATTTCACCTTCTTTTCCTATCTCCCGTTGCTACAGAAGTACACTTCGAGGTACTTGAATTTATCAACTTGCTTTAGCTGCGACCCTTAGCTTTTAATCGTATACTGCTCTTGGTATCTTCTTATCTAAAATTATAAGACAAGATCTTCCTAAATATAATCATATAACTAGATCTTACTAGCTAGAATCATGTATCAAGGTCTTACTAGCTAAAATCATATAACAAAATCTTCCTAGATCATATAATACAGTCTTCCTAGATAGAATCATACTATAAATAAGTTGTGGTTCTTCTCGTAGAATTTTTAGTAGTTCTAGAGTTTTAATTTAATCCCTATCCTGTCTTCTTTCTTATTCTCCCTTCCATTCCCTCTGAAATTTTTTTTTCATAAATTTTAAGTTTTTAATTTCTAAATTTTTTTATTTTTTTTATTCCTTCAATAGAAGAGATAGATGTCACTCTTTTCATTATCTTCTACACTGCTTAACATTATTTCTTTATTTCAAAACCCTTACTGTACCGTGTTATCATAGAATAATTCAGAGAAAACATATTTTCAACCATTGTTGATTAACTGTATGTCTTCCAAATAAAAAAATTTAAAATATATAAATATTGTTATAGTATAAAGTTTGCAAAAATCCATAGTTAAATTGATCGCCTTTCTGTGACATTATCTGTTTACATTATGAACACCGTTTCAGATAAGAATTATATATCTATTCATATTCCTCCCTACTGCTTCCTCTCTCTACAAGTAAATGACATAAATGATAAATGAATACCTACAAATAACAAAAAATAAAATTTGTAAACAATGTACCAAAACTGAAATCAAAATTAGTATCTGAGAGAAAATGGTATTTTCGCTATTTGGTTTGTATATAAATATAGTTGCTACTAAACAAAACTAATTAAATATTAAATAACAATGTTTTTTGAGTAGGGCCTGGCAAATTCCAGAGAGCAATTGCTTGTCACCGATTGCTATATAATGGCATTAAATCATCAACAGAAAAACAGTATTAAATACTGTCTTGTTTTGTGAATTATAAAAAGTGAAAAAGAAATAGTTTTCTGTTTGGTATAACATATTTAAAATGTTGTTTTTATCCCTTTGTAAACTTAAGACTATCTTGAATAGCGATGAATCATGTTAATTTTTTTCTATAATATTTAATTTCTCTGCCATTACAAAATTTATAAATAATAGACAAGAGAGCTATAGATAGATATACATGAAATGTGTAATTAATAGTGTAATAATGTTTTTTTACAAAAAAACATCTGAATAGAACGTTTGCTATTTTGTAACTACTTCAACAATAAACAAATGCTCTCGTCACAAAAATGTTTACTGGAGTCATTCTTTGAAGTGGATATCTTCAAAGAAAATGGTTTTTACATTTAATTTTATATTCTCTTTGTATTTTAGAACCAGTAAAGCTTATAGCATGTGGTGTTTTTCAATTTTTTGTATATATCATAATCATTCATCTAAAAACTAATATTTCCACGTAAATACGAAAAATATATGGCAAGACTATGTATAACCAGGAAAACAGAAATGACTGGTCAGTACTCTCTAACCTTTCTCTATAGTATTCTGAAACATGAATTTAAACATGAACTCTGCGAGTTCATGTTTAAATTCGAAAAATTTTGATCAGAACACGGTCGTCTGCAGTGATTTTTGTGTCATTCTGGGTAACAATTTGAAAAAACCAAATCGGAAAATTAATAATCAAAGATGGCGATCGGAAATTGTAAAAATAAAACAAAATATAGGTAAATAGGTAAGTAAGTAAATTAGTAAACTATTTAAGCTATTGTTGATACAGTTAAATGTTTTCACATTTTTTGGGCCACCTGTATAAGTTGTATCAATGTGTCCAAAATTAAATAAAAATGAATTATTAATTCTTGCGTTTCTTGCCGGATTATTCAAATGCATTTGAGATTCCGTAAAAATAAAAAAAATGGCTTTCGATAGATTTCAAAAATATATGATAAATGCTCTGGTACTGCCGCATACTCCACATATCGTGGATAGACCAGAATCTGTCTCCAGTTGTGCAGTTCCGAATTCTCAGGAATTTTCTCCATGTCACCAGACATGTAAATATCATAGAAGGTCAACACGATGGCCCAATATGGTTACAAATTAATGAAGAACTCACTCTTGGAATGCACTGAACCGAAATAGGTGAGAATAAATCATTAGTACCGTTATAGCCTCAGTTCCATGATCATGAATGCTCTCATTGAGAGTAAGTCGAATATGAAGAAGATCTATGAGTAAGGAACGATTGTATTTTTATTTGTATCTTTGTTTTATTAATCACTTAATTGAGTTTAAATACATCTACCGGTTTCTAAAAATACCATTTACTTCTTCAGGATGTCATAAACAAAGATAACAATTAAAAATATGAATTTTAACCATAAAGTTAGTTTTGCATATATGTATCATGCACATTACAGATGTAAAATGTAATAATAATATAGCGCCATTTTCGTAAAAAAAAATTCACGTCAAGAGCGCTTAGCACATAAATTTCTATAGTCCTAAATTATCTTTGTATTTAAAATTAAAAATTGTTATTTGAATTTATGGAAAAAGCATACTAGTATTACTCGCTGACAGACTCGATTACTAGACTGCCGCTATTTAATTCTAAAATTAATAATAACTTTAAATACTAATTAAATGTATTAATTATAAAGATATACATATAAAATTAATTTCATTAAAAAATATTGTTGTTACGCTACCGGGATCCGAATCTGGATCTCTTTTACAATCCGAGGAAGGTGCATTACTAACTTTGCTACAGCATTCAGTAGTTCGAATCCCGATAGCGCAACAACCATATTTTTTAATGAAATTGATTTTATATGTATAATTAATATATTTAATTGGTATTTCACATGACAAACCTGTGTTATGAATAATTACAACTTAACAATAAAAATATGTTCTTCTAAATAATAATAAATTTCAAAAAATTAATTCTATTCAGCTGTAAGTATTCATTTAACTGGCAGTGCATCGCTCGACTATTGACTTGGTCCATATGGAGAAATCCCCATCGCTAGACTCCTCTGTCTGGGTCTGCTCTATGGAACTTGACTAGATGTTGGTAAAGACACCATATTCACTGCGTAATACGCCATTCATTTATTAAAAAAAAAACATTATGGAAATGATTTATTGAAAAGGTGCGTTTTTAGTCTCTTCTTAAATAAAGTCTTCGATGCACTGTTTCTTACGACGGAGAGCAAAGAGTTCCACTCTTTTGGGTCTGTCATCGTAAATGCCCATTCACTAAACTTAGACTTCTGCCAACAGCTGGTCAGTCCAACAATCCTTCATGAGGCTGAAATAGAGGTTGACTTGAGAGTTTGACGTCTATTATTCAAATTGTCTGGGATACAAAGTTCATGAAGATACGAAGCGCCATATTAGGTGTCGTCTTATACATTAACCAGAATAATTTAAATTCAACTCTTAGGGAACCGGAGCCAATGTAGCTCGTTCAAAAATGATGTTATATGAGAGAATTTAGAAATTCCTTATATTATCAGTGCTGCCGTATTTACAATGGATTGTAGTTTATTCAGCTGGAACATTGGCAGGCCAGCATGCATCCTGTTACATTAGTCCACACCACAAATGCATTTATTAGTAGACGGGCTGCCTCAGGAGGAAGATGTCTACGAATACTTTTGATCTGTTTCAGTTGATAAACTCATGCACTAACAGTTTTGCTAATTTGTGTATTCATTGAAAGATCTGAACCAATCTGCACGCCCAACAACTTACCTACAGATCTAACGATCGCAGACATTGATTAATGAATTAAGTCTTGCCTTCTAGGTGTTGCTGTCCATAGAAACTATTTTGGATAGATTCCACATAAGTCTATTTATTGCTATCCACTCGCTTATTTTCTTGACGCTTCTTGCAATTTTTCCTTTTAATACTTTTGTCTCATCCGGCTTACAAAAAATATGTGGTACATACATTATTATTTAACATTATTATGAACAATGCTTCAAAAATTATAATTCATAACTACATATGTATTATAAAGTTAATAGAAATACTGCCTTCATAGTAAATGAATTATTAGACATACTCGGTATTCGCTTAATGGCTATTTTTAATGCAACTCTTAAAATATCCTAAAATAAAAATGTTTTTAAAAAATTACAATAGTTTAGCAAGTTCAAAATAACATACTTAAATGTCCATAGCAATGATACGTACTCTCCGAATAATCAATAAATCAACACCTGAAATTATACATTTATTTTTCTATGACTGCATAATTATGCAATTGTAACATAAACTAAGCATTTCCTAAAAAAAAAACCTTAAATACATTCTCGTACACTTAAGCCTTTCGTCTGAGATTAAAAGTTTGCTGAGTTATGCAGAACCAACCCTTGAGTGTCCGCGCCTCCCGTGGGATCTTTTATCCTAATTTATGACGTGTGTCGGCGGGGACGAAGCCTCCCAGGAATGCAGGGGTGAGTTTAAGCTGGTGAATATTATTTTTACACCCGTCCTATTTGAATGAAGTTGTTTGAACGCCTGAGAGAATTTTCCACTAGAATTGTTCCCGTTCAATTATATTCTACGCTTTTATTCAAGTAATATTTTGTGTCTGCAAATTTTATTGTGTTTGTGCTTTTACTTTAATATATTATTGAAAAAAAATAATAATCTAAGCAATATATCCCAATGAAAATATATATCTTAAATTTAACGGTTATTTTGGTGAAATATTTATTGATTTATTATTTTCACGCAATCATACATAGACGCTCTTTATTACTGATCTTAGGACAGTAAAAAGGATAAAAAGGGCTCGTTTAGATTGTTTGTTGTCATGAATGAAGAGAGAATGGTAAAAAAGTTATGACGCGAGTATTTATGATACCAAAAATAGATATTCGAAGATAAGATAGGATAGGATAAGCTTTAATAACACAATTATATATTTTAGATGTTTGCAGTTTGTGGTTAGATATAATTAAAAAATGTATCTATTTGTATTGTATCTGTATTGTATATATTATATCTATATGTACCTTGTATAAAATACTGTAAGTTAACCAATTGAACTTAACGAACAACCCGCTATTTAACAAATTTCCTATTTCAATGTCCCCCTGTCAACCACCTCCCGACTCTTACTAAGTCTACGCTCCTGCCTCATAATTGATGTCATTTTAATACGCCAGTCCTGATAAAGGTACGTTAGTATTGAAACCGGTGAACTTAAAAATAATTCACAGTGGTTTATACAAGGTTTAAATATAGATACATTGTTTATAAATTGATTGTTTGAGTAAAATGCATTACATATCATCTCTGATAGATTCAGTCTTATCCTGAATAGCTAAATCTGGCTAGAATGATTCTCTTACAATCGACGATCTTGCGTAATAAGGTATGTGATAGGTGCGCATACCGACAATGAATTGTTAATTTTTGTATTCTCTACCTACCCCCTAAAGCTTGTACATATATTTTTTTTAGACTATCAAAAAATCCCGTTAGAGCTGTAAAGAAATATAGAATATATCAAAGTTCTTATTTAATGGATTTGCATTATACATTTATTTGTAAAGAACAGTTTTATCTACCATTTCAGCGAACTTGAAAAGAAGCCAGCAAGGCGTATTTTATAAAAAAAATTAAAATCTTTGTTCGTTGAAATCTATCTCACGTTTGTCTGGCGCCCCGTTGACTATTCGCCGTTTTTATATATTTAAATTACTATAATGACTGCCTCGTGTCCTTATCACATCACTTTATTGGCGTCACTCTGGTAACCTCTCAATCCTGTGCAAAATACAGTGTCTCTTTCACTTAGGATAACATTAGGTTAATTGAAATACGGATGTTCTGTCAAACTGATATCTAAGCACGATAATGCTATGGACCAAATTTGACATCAAATTAAAACGTGATAAATTATTTTCTTAAAATAATGTTATGTACTTCAGCTTAATAAATTAAATACTTGTCAGTTACTTCCAGAATACGATACATGTTGTTATTAAAAATATTATATTCAAACTCACACAACAAATCTAAAATCTTTCAAAGTAACAAATATGTTAAAAACAGCGCTGACAGGAGAGTGCGAATAATACTTTTCATTTTCACTTTTAGTGAAGAAATAAATTAACATTGACCTAAAGATTTGTATTTGGAATGTGTGTACTTTACCAACTGGGCGCTCTTCTAAAGCAGATAGACTAAAATAAGATGGACAGGAAACGGAATACTCAAAGACCCATACATTTTAGGCGACAGCAATTGGTGGGAAACAGCCCAATGCAGATTCTTGTGAAATTGTATTATTGAGGAGGCCAGAATCCATACCGGGTTGCCTGGGATGATGTTGATTAAACCTTTTAAAATAAACAATTTTTAAACAAATAAAGGTGTAATGTGCTTATGGTGCTCTTGAACTAAACTATCATTTGAATATAAAAAGGATTTTTGATTTATGGATATTAAATTAAAGCCAAATGCACTTTCAAAAAATGCTCGTAGTTGTCGTAGATAATAGGGTTAAATCGATTTTAACGATACATATTTAAAAATGGAGAAGTAATGTTTATAACTATATGCTTATTTGTGTAAAATCAGCTCTTTTTTATTTTTCTTATGTTAGAAAAAAAATGATTCGTACACGGAATACGTGTCACATTAATATTCTTACTATTTTAAAACTAAGCTGAATGCTTGTGCTTTGAAAATAGGTTTAACTTGATGGTCTCCTAGAACAAAGCTCGAACCACTAGATCACTAGGCGAGTATCGTAATTACTGGACAACAAACACGTCGCAATATTAAAAACATATGAAAGCCTTGATAACAATCTTCTCTTGAAATATTTGATAAATCGAAACTAGTATGGCCTTATTAAAACAGCCTATAATGATGGTCATGTTTCTAATTATATTTCTGTCTATTTGATAACGCTTATATTGCATTAAATTTAAAACTATTACTCTAAGTAGTAAGTAAGTAGATACTGTAGAATGGTTGAATTATTATTGGAATTGCTTTTTATCTTGGTGATTCTTAATAAGTTGAGTGTGTCCAGCGGACATTTTTTGATTTTGAAATTGAAATAAAAGCAAACCAATAAGTATATTATATTTATTTTTGTTTTAACAGCTAATAGAAACCTGCGAATTTTATTTTTAAAAATTATAACGTCTAAACGATGTCACATTTCTATTAACCGAACCTACATGTTGACAAATGCTGGGTTGGTGGCGTTGATTTCACTCCGGATATTTTCTTGTAGTGCCTGTATTGTTCAAGGATTATTAAAGTGCCCTTTAGATTTCAGGTATCCGCACAAGGCGTTAAATCTGGTGACCGATGTGGCTAGAGTATGTCTCTGTTCTGACATAATTTTCTAGGAAAAATGGGCCTCTGCTTCTTTATCGAGACCCTAGCAGTGTGTGAAGATGCCCTGTCTTGTTGTTATATCCAGAAAACATTTGGAATTGCGGTACTAAAACCTCATCAATAACACTGCAATAAATTTCAGAAGTGACATTATGTCTCTGGTTATAAAAATTCCCACTGGACACCCTATAAATACATGTTTGTACATTTTTACAATGTTCCTTTCTTCATTAATTATTAAATATATTATTGCGTTTTATTGTTTTCATAGTGTATTCATTATTTTTAGTCTGTATTTATTGTTTTCATTACGCGTTTGCTGCTTTTACCTAGTGCTAATTGTTTTATTATATATTTATTGCTTTTAAACTATATTATTTTTAATTACTTAACTCCTACTCTTAATTATATACCAACTATGAATAATGGGTTCATAATTCAAATAGGTGTTTTATAATATTTTGTGTAAAAGGGTTAATTGACCCGTAAATTTGAAAATGAACATCAAAATTATCAGAAATTTTAAATAAATCATGAAAACATTTTATGGATAGAGAAAGATAAGATTTAATATACACGTGATACTTATAAGAAAGATATTTATTTGAAAAAATAATAAATAACTGCGAGAACTATCACTTTGTAAATGTGTGTGTGTGTGTGTCATGAATGTGAGTAGATGAGTGGTGGGGGACGAACCTTATAAGAAGCCGTCTCTGGAGGAACAGCTCTCTTCCATTACAGCTTCTTCTGAATAATTAGTCTATCTCTGAATGTATATTTTTTATTACTGTAACGTATTGTAATAAACGTATAATATTATTACATAAAGACTGAGTTTCACTTACAAGGAATTGGGACTCAAAAATGAGATAGTAATCAGAGTATAGAACCCCAAGGGAATCTAGTAGTAATCTAAGATTTATCACAATAACTAAAATGACGAATATTTCTCAATTTATTTATTATTTAATGTCACCTTTATCTAGTAAAATCTGTTTTTTCAATTATTAAGAATAATCATTCGAACGAAAGATTCTCCTTGAGATGCTGTTTGTCTATTCTGTAATACGATTATCATTTCCTTTTATAAATCATGGCATTATCTATCTAGTCCAAACGTCGGATTTCACATTTTGATGGACATTTTCTCATGAAGCAAGACCCCGATAAAATATCCAAAAGCGTACCGAAATTCATGAAACCATAAATTTTAATGAGTATATTTTGTATATTTGCAAGGTCACCTACAATGACTAGATGATGAAAAAGTTTTAGGGACAATAATATATTTATGATTCCATTCATGTAGGAGTGAATATAAAATTATATTTTTCTAGGTATTCGTCAAATCTTATTTTTAACGTAAGTGACTTACAGATCAGATATAACTGAGCATGTCATTTGGTAAAATGATTGATTCCATTTTATTTCAATTTCGCACTTTTATCGGACTTAAAATTAGATCGACCTCTTTTTTATGTTATAAAAAATGACAAATTATTTATACATTTATTTACAAATAAATTGAATATTTTTGCTTTTATTTAATATTACGTTATACAATTATATTAGTTATTAATTGAACTTTGCTGTAAAATCAAATCATAATGCCACGAATACAATTTTTATAAATATTGTGTCCATCTAACTGTAAGAGTTTTAACGTTATAATTTTTTCCTATGCTACTATGATGAAGTTCGCTATGAAAACGAGCATAGACAAGTATGTCAATTGAGAATTGACTTTGAACCAGATAGATGGTGTATGTCTCCATTTTATCGACAAAATATTTCTATGAAACTTTAGTCTGTAACCTGAAAAGTTAGGTAAGTGTTTACTTCGTAGTACTTACTATAATTATTTTAACATTGAAGAGGAATATAATAGTTTTTGTACAAAATAAAAAGGTATGATATTCATTTTATATGCAAATTAGTGCAGTAATTCACTCCCTGTGCCTAAATTATTCACATCACGATTTAAGTTAAAATATTTCCTTACATATATTTAATGTACACTATTCTAAACTTATGTGTACCACTTGACTAGATATAATAATATCCAGTGTCGGTAAATAATTACTCTAATTTATAAATTAATGCGATTGGAGGATGTCACCCCAAATCACCGATATTTAGAGCCCAATGGGGTAAATGTTTAAGATATGTGATTTAAATATACATTGTTATGTTTCACGTTATCTGTGAAATCTGCTTAAAAGAGTATTCTAGTACATGCCTCAAGTACAAGAATATAGCTGGTTAGGTCGAATACCTACTTGACTACAAAACATTGTATAAAAACAACGTTAGTGCATTTACTGAGTTGATTGGATTGTTTTTAATTGGCAAGAGGTTGAGAAGTGAGACTAAGTAAAGTGGTTACATGAACCGCTATCAAGTACATAATTATTTTAATTGTTAATTTGTTTCATTGTATAGGTAGTTATTAATAGGGTACCAGACTGTAAAAACTGAACGTGTTAAGAATGTAAAAAAACACTAATTCCTAAAACAAATAATTATAATGTTTACTTGCACAAATTATATTTAAAAAATACACATCTCAATTTAAGGATACATTTGTAAGAGGAATTTGAGCGTTTAAATATGCATTTTAATAATTTTCTTCAGGTAGTTAAAATGAATTTTCACAAAGTCAGACCATCCCCTGACCGTAAATTGGGAGGCTAAAATAGCAATTATCCTTTAGCGGCGGCATATTTATGTGGCCATGTTCAGTTAATAGCTTGGAGCAGAGGTCCCCAATATGCGGTTAAAATTCCAGCATCCCGGTTCTAAAGTCTTTAGGACCTGCTCTTATCGTACGGCACTCGCTGTACACGTACAACAGGAATTCGATATATTATTTTTGTAAGATTAATTTTGAATTGATACATAATGGAGAATTTTCTAAAAATATTTGCTCCATATCAGCATCGAATCCATGCAACGCATCATTCGTATATTTTATTTATCTCTGGTGTGAAAAATTAATAATATTTTATTAAATTAAAAAAATATATTATGTTATTATGGCAAGCAAGACACGAAACGGCGTCTGTGAAAGATAAGCCAAATCAACATCGCGATGTCTTCAGCGGGTACCAGATCAGACGACACAGAGGCGAACGCATCATGTTATGAAGTGAAGTGAAGAAATGAATTTCGCTCGACGCGTCACTTCTTGACAGTATTTACTCATAGCTCTCCACCTCGTTCTTAATTTATATTTAGAGTAACGAATAATATTTATTAAATCTTAGTAAAACCGCAAATACTCATTTTGCTCACGCCCACCATCGTATTAGTCTTTTATTTCTCACTATAAGCCCAGTTGAATACGTAAATATTTGAATACGAAAGATGATTAGAATTTATTGGAGGCAAACAATTGTTCACTTTTAAAAATAAACTAACTCCGTATCATAAAAAATACATCTAGTTGACAATACTATAACATCAAAATTATGTAAAGTATACCGGAATAATGCAATCCAAAATATCAGCTAGAAGTTGGATACATGCAGCAGAATAGCCCAGAATGATACTAACGGAAGATTTTAAATAATTTCTTTGGACAAAAAAGTCAACTGCATATGACATCCCCGTAAATATTTATTTATAAATTTGTATCCGTATGCAGTTTTAAATAAATACAAATTTACTTTAGTATCTCATTAATGCCGGATGACAGAAAATCAGCAACTATTAACTACATGATTTAGTTACCATACGTACAACTTATGTATAAATTTCCTTGACTCTTTAGGTGTTTCGCTTTGGGGTTAAAACACTGTCAGTGTGTAGATCTTCTAGGTCCATTGAAGCAACCTCATCTTCTTCGTGTAAGTTCTTCATCAGTTTTCTTCAGCTTATTAGATATTTAGGAGATTTTAAGTTTGAACGCTCTGGAAACTCATTGATCGGGATTCTCTGGATATACCCTTAAACTGTGTATCAATTTTAAATAAGGATTTATACGGTATTTTGTATTTATTAAGAAAGAATCATTACTTTTAGAAATTTTATACTACTAAGATTTATTTAAACAAGATTTAATTTTCGTGTTCATCTGTTAAGGTACTGTAGCACGAGCAGTATATAAACTTGAATAGGCTGTACTTGATACTCAAATCTTTGGTACCTACCTGTCTATTATACAGGCACTGCATAATTATGACATTTTATTTTTATTTAACTCAATGTATTGGTACTACTATAAAAAAATATACAGATACATGTTTATGATATAGAATAAGCTTTGAGGTGAACAGTTAACGTCATCTGTGCCCCACGCGCCGAAGCCGTGAGGTCGAAGAGTGACCTTCTCTCATCGTCCAACCGATGGAGTTTCCCGATGATGCGGCACAGATCAGAGGCCTGAAAAGTCGCCATTCTCTCTCGTGAACCCTGCCATCCAACTCTTTTCTATTTATTGTGTAAATTAATTTTCTTCGTAACCAAATTTTTTCTGACCGATTTTACCTGACTTTGTGCATCTAAATTATCTTTAAAAATAAATCACGAGACATAACTTAAGGTATGTTTTTCTTTTGTTATACACCTGTGACGCTCGCACTCACCTCGTAATCTTCTGTAAACTGGAGTCGTTTAATTGAATTAATTTAGAAGAACAAAGCTCTACGATCGCCGATAGCCGATCAGTCAACGACGCATTCACTAAAACTTCATTACATAAAAATATTAGTGCACGTATGTTTTTAACAACAATGCGTATGAAAGATGAAATTAAATACACATATAAATAATATATTTCATTTCATCTTTCCGATCTACCGTTCGATTATAATTCTATTTCTGAGTAGGTAGTTTTTATAGTTTAATGCTAAGTTTGAAATACATTTTTGTGTAATATCACGTAAAGAATGTCACAACGCATAAACAGTAAAACATAAAAACAAAATGACGATATAAAATGTGTAAAATAAACGAAAGGCGAGTTGAATTTCAAAAGGTTGAATATCTCGGTGTACGCTTAAACGTAGTACATATCAAACGGACCAGAGAGCGGTAATGTAAATCATTTTTATTGCCCGATAATGCTAGAATCTTTCCCAAACACGTCGGTCACCGGTGCTACATACACAGAAGAGTATACCGACAAGGGTTCACTAATACCTACCCCACCCACTAGGTGGGATATTACTCTACCCACTAGGTGGGCAACAGTTTCAGTTTGGAACGGTAAAATTTCAAAATGTAAAAATTTATCTCTTTTCCGTTTAATTCCCGCACTTTTCATATAATAATTCAGTCATTAAACGAAAAGCTTTTAATATATAATACATAGAGTATTAGCGAAATTTAATGTTTTCGCCGTAAATAATTGATTATAATATTACGCTTAATTTTAATCCACAAAGTTTCTTATTATCTTGCGCGGATTAGCTCGTAGAAAAATAAATATTGTTGAATGGATTTAAAAAAAATATTTTGTCTATTCACAGTGGTATATATTCTTAATAGTGTTAAATATTCTTTCGTGGATTTAAAAAAAATATTTTGTCTATTCACAGTGTTCGCTAATTAGAAGAGGACTATATAAAAAAGCAACATTTAGTAACATAAAAATATTTTACACGAATGGATAAATTTAAATGAAATATTTTTGTTTTAAAATTATGTATGATAACTTGATAATTATAATTATTAAAGTGTAGTTTACAGCAAGTTTATGTTATCCTATAATTTATTTCATATCTTAAAACTGAATATTTAATATTTATTTATATACATTAGACAAAAAAAAACAATAGTAGAGTTATGCACCCCCAAATAAAAAAGATCTTGAATTATGGGGTTGGCTTTTAACATTTATATTGTACAATATCAATGTAAACTGGATGTAGGAATTTGTTTACAACAAATAAAAATGATATGCATATATCGATAAAAATTAACAATGTATAAATATGTTGGGAAATTGATCAGATTAAAACTAGGAAAAGATGTTAAATACATAGTTTAATAATTTTGAAGACCTTTAATACATTTTATAATATTTTTTTGTAAACATTTATATTTGCTGCTAATTTAATTGATATTGGCAGTTGGTTATACAATCTAGGAGCAATGTATGACGCATGTTTTTGTCCTATTCCTAATTTGGACATTTTAAAAATAACATGTTCATTAGTTTTACTTCTAGTCTGATAGTTATGGTGAATTTTTATTTTATCCTATTGAAAAAAATGAAATAAGACTTTTTTTTTTTATATAAAGAAGATAAATTCAATACAGGAAAACCTTTAAAACCTTGTTTGGTTGGGTCTCTAGCTTTTTTTAAAATTATTTTTATTAACATCTTTTGAATTGTTGTTATTGATTTGAGATGTGCGGGACAAGTTCCGCCCCAACCTAGTATTCCATATTATAATATTGATTCAACCAATGAATGGTATATCAATTTGAGAGTTTGCAAATTTTAATATTGTCCATAGATATAAAAGTAAATTCACCCCTTGTAGCTTGTACATAATATTAAATAAAATCTAGTCATTGACAATGAAACAGTACCGACCTAATTAAAATGCACATACGATAATGAATATTTGGAACAATTTAAAAATATTATAGTAGGTAATTAATTAGAATATAATCATATAATAAATATTAAATAAATGTCGATTAAATGTTTTCAGTCTGAATTAAAGTTATTACATTTTTGTTACAGTCGTATTGAACAAGAGTTATTAGATTATAAATAGCTTTGATATAAAAGTAGTTACCGGAATCGTATTACAGATCACAAATAGAAACAGAAAGACAAACATTCAAACGAAATTCTGTTCCTCGAAGTGGATATTCCAGGGATAAACGAAGGTATCATTAAGCTTCGAGCAGTAACGAGAAAACAGACCACTGCGGTGCATTTCCTGGGAACAACATCCTTTCTGGATCATGAGCGTCGCAGGATTTTATTAAATCCCGAGAAACTTGAGCAACACATGATTATTATTGGATTTACCATCAGATCCGTGTTCTGTAAGCACTTGATGCTGAGCTTCAACACAATGCTATTTAGAACTGTTTAGATAATATCTGTCCAGAATTTTTTATCGTACCATTTAGAGAAAAAATTACCAATTTTTGAAGTGAAACTGCATTACATAGTGCATTTATTATATTTATATTAGAATGAAGTTATTTTAATTTTATTGATGACTCATATTAGTAATAAAAGTGCTAAGTGAATATGAATGAATAATTATCATTATGGCGCATGCGCGAGTAATCCTATTTTCAGAACAATGTACTTGTATTTGATTTATAAAATGTATATTATTTTTAAGGAGATCACATTATTATAGTAAAGTTGCAATTTTTTCGAAACATAGTTCAGTGGTATTTAATACATAATAAAATTAATCAACTAGAAAAAATATATTTATGTAAAAATATATAGGTATAGGTCCAGGTTCGTATTTCAGTACCAACTAAAATATTTTTTGATAAATTGATTTTTCGCTATATCTTTCTTGTTGATTAATTTTATTTGTATGTAATATTGTATTGTAAAATATTGTAATAGTATTGTTACTGTTATGTTTTATTTACAGGCTAAACAAATTTATAAAAAAATCAAGTTTACCTTTCCCAAACGAATAATAAAAGAATAACACAGTTCGGCAGAAAAATAGCCTCTCATGAAACTTCGTATTAAAAAAATAGACGCACTGTATCATACATGATATTTCTGCATAAAATTATTTACAAAAATATCAATATTTAGTTTTCCCGGTTAATATTGAGAATATGGTCCTTAATCGGATTTATTCAAAAAATATATTTTCTTAATTTGATAAAAGAAATTAGGAAATTATACAGAGTAATACTTTTTTAAATACTTACGACCAGTTTTTTTTTCAAATTTGAAAACAAGCCATTCAATTGTACTAGGACAATATATTTTTTGTAAAATTCCGAGAAAGAAAGGACTATATTCTTAATATTGCCGTTTTTCTTTGAACGTGTTTAAATGTATGTGTCGTCAGTGAAATTGATCTATATTCAATCATCTCTTTAATACATAACATTAAATTCAGTGAATAGATGAGTTCCATCCCAGTAGTCCTTTTTACTCCGAATCGGTTACGACAATTTAAGTAATTTAGGTAAAGGAATACATTATTCTCAACATTCTTAAATACTCTCGAAAGCATACACCATCAATAAAAAGCTTAAAATACATACATACACATTGCATATTATTATATTTTTTTTACTCTACAAATTCTATTTTATTATAATAATTATTTTTCGTATTAGAGTTTCAGGTTTGAAAATTTATTTTTTAATTAACTAATTAATAATATTCGTGAGTGGATAAATTAGTACATATTTTAGTTGATAATTTATTTTTTATTATCAACTGTATTATTTCTGTAACATCTAAATAAATAACTAAAATAAAATTTGTTTTAACTGATAATGAAAATACTTCGTTTTGAACAAAGATTGAGGGTAGCTCAAAAAACCCGTCAATGA
Organism: Eubasilissa regina; assembly: GCA_022840565.1. NCBI lineage: Eukaryota > Metazoa > Arthropoda > Insecta > Trichoptera > Phryganeidae > Eubasilissa > Eubasilissa regina. The sequence goes on from JAINEB010000007.1 coordinate 18,114,255, forward strand.
CCACTGTCAAGTTTACACCCTTGGTGTCGCCGACTTTCATGGATACTCAACCTTTTTATAATCTGAATTTCTTGATCGATAACGCAAAATTTCTTCTGTACTGGACCGATGCCAGGACGTCGAGTATTTTTACTATGACCGAACAATTAACCGACAGAATTTGGTAAAAGAGGAATTGAAGATAGAAATTTTGGTAACATTGATAAATTTGGGTTATTTATCAAATTGGATATATACTCGTATATATATATACCGATAAGACGGTGTCACAATAATTGCGCGCCGAAAATAGCGCGCAAAACAAAAAAAGTAAATGAGGACATTTATTCACAAGTATTTAATTTTAAAAAGTATTTTATATTAGATAAAAAACAGAAAATAAGATCGTTCACAAAGGAACACAGTTTTTTTATTAAACTAGTAAATTAAATTAATTGAAAAAAAAGTTATTTTTGTTAGGTTGGTGAAATTTAAACGGTCTATTGAATATGTAAACTATTGGTTTAAATAATTCATGATTTTTTTCATATTATAAGTCGAGTTTTATTTTTTATTGGATATAAAATACAATACACAGGAATAAATGTTCTCATTTATATTAATTCTAGGTTTCAAGACCCGCTTACAAAATTTTTAATTTTGCATTTTTGTTTCGCGCGTTAATGTCTGCGCGCAGTTGACGGGGTTGTACTGCGCGCTTTACCCTTGCGCGCATTTGCCTGAGCGTGATTGTCGTCGCATTGTTATCATGTGCGCAATTATCGGGGTGCCGATAAGACATTCACCCAAGTCTCAACCTAAACCAAACAATTTTTAGAATTCGTGGAGTAGTTTTCAGTGCGGAAATAATTTTTATATGATTCCGTATTGTATATAAATATAATAAATTGTAACATAATGCATTCTACCAGAAAATTGTTTATGACATTAAAATCTCCTTCTTTTACAATTTATTTGGACAAAGGCATATTCCGTTACATCTACGAGTATATATTATACGTAATACATACGCTCGTCGAACGAAATATCACACATTTTAGTATCAACATGAAAATAATTCTCGCCGTATGCACGTCGGCTACAGTTTTAATAGAGCAAACCTTGTGCGCGCATATTTAGAAAAAAATAATCGTATAATCATCTGGCATTTTGTCACTGGACTGGATATTACTCTTGTCGATCCGCATTTTCAAATAAATTAACCGAGCTCTGTGTAACTACTTACCTAGGTAGGTACCGTCTTCACATATGTTTAATAATAATTTAATTTAATACCACGAGGTACTTCCCTACTAATTTTTATTTTTACCTGTAAAAGTAGTATCTCCCAGCGCCGTCTTTTAAAATCAAAAAATAATTAATACTGTCATAAAATAACCATAGATGTTTAATTTAGTAAATAAATAATATGCTATATTTAGTCTTGGTACTAGAGACTCTAATCACTCGACATTATCAACTATTACAGTAAAATCTTAACATACTTGAGTAGTTTCCAATGTACCAAAATAGCTATTTGTAATTCGAATTCAAGCCCATTTAATAAATTGTCTCACCTTAATATTAATTATCAAATCCAGTACACCACAATGCACAACACATAAATTTTTAACACATCCGTTTTACTTTCAACAATTCTACTTTGAAAGCGTAAAATATATAAATGTTTCGATTTATAATTTCCACTGACGGATTAGTAAAAATACAAACATATTATATATTTTCCTAGTTTGACAACACATCCATCAATTAGTCCAAATGATTTTTTTAAGATATTTTATATTGTTTATGGCCATTGATAAGACAAGTCAGGAGGACTCGAAGACACAAAATAAATTGTTCAGTCGTATCCCATTAGCATAGCCGACGACTGAAACTATGCAAAAAATCTAACACGACAGTAACCGCTCTAACCTGGCCAGTAAATGCCGAACGCAGGACATATAGCAACCAATAACAGTTTTTAAAATATTTCATCATTAATAATTTTCGAGTATTACTCAAGTATTTTTTTAAATACTCGTTTATCGAGTGTATAAAAAATGAACCAGTAAACTCTAGTATTAAGCACTCTAGTACTCAAATTAGAGACTACATGGTACCAATACTGTGTGGAAGTGAAGTCTGAAGCTGGAAGGAGAAGAACTAAAGTACATTAAACGAAGTGGGAGGGAGATCACTAAAGCATACATATATGTGGTAAAACCTTTTGTAATACATTAAAGAATGAATAAATTAGGAGATAAAGTAAAGCTGATATTAGCATAGCGAATGAGATTAAAAAATGGTCGCTTAGGTGGTTAGGGTATGTTGAACGAATAAATGAAAAAATATATATAGATGACACCATCCCACATTGAGGACATCCGCGGATGGCGACTGGTTAAAGCAGTTAAACCAGATACTGGTAGATTGTCTTGTTAAACAGGACGAGTTAGACGAGAGTTTTGTATCAGTACAGAAAAGTGTGGCACTGTGTGAGAAACGGCGTGTTGGTAAGTTATTTAATTTTCTTTTCAGTAATATAACAAAGTTTCTTTGTTGGGGTACGCTAAGTAAATAATGATAAAACGTAGTACCTACCAATCTCTTCTTATTATTGCGTCCTCCAAAGATATATATATCTCTTTCAAGCATGCTCGTCGATTGTCAAGGAGGCCAAGTTTTATAGTATTTGATTAGCCCGATCGTGATAAGTAAATCTGATGTGGTTTTAGACTTTTATTTACTTCGACATTCGTACTGTTGATAATTTGTAAGGTTCTTTTTCATCCATTCGTTTCAAATGCTTAAACTAAAAAAGCAAAAATTATCCATCGTATTTAAAATTGGTTTCTCAATTTTGTTTTATTAATTTATAATTTATTTATTGATTGCTTATATTATACTCACATGATTATCTATACATATATATATTTATAAAACTCATCCACACCATAACCATTCAGATTTAATTATGATTTTCATCGCCATCACGTCTCATTTCTATACGTTAGTGATGTTTTGAGTATGTACGAGGTTTATATATATTATATTAAGTACATATTGTTAATCTAGCGTAGAACAATATATTTCCATTACCAGTTAAAACATTAATACTATTTATTGTATTTATTGCGGTCACCCTGTTTTAACCAACCCTTGAAAACACAGTACCCAGGTAATGGAAAATCACCTACATAATATATTATGTAATATCGACTTTTTTTAGCAACTAATGGATCACGTATTTACCTATCTTTACCTCACTTTTATTTATTTCTACCGAAGTCTAGACGGAACTGGCCGTGATTGGATTTTGTGGTTTTCGTTAACCATGTAGCGTATACGTGCGATTTTCTGTCGTAATACTGAAACGCAATAAAACAAACCCTCGCCGAGCTAAGACGGATAACTGTTGTATTCTTTCAGCAGCCACCGATGAAGGTATTTGGATAAGATTAAGTGGCAGTGTCTTATATTCTTATCTCATATTCAAATTAAGGTTTTATAATTATAAAGTTCTTCAGACTTGTAATGGACTTGTGGATTAGATAAAGTGCTTCTTAAAAATAACTCCGTCGTCACTAGTTAATCGCCTACAACCAGATTCTATTTCCATTTCACTTAAAATCCTGTTTTTGAATAATCTAGAATCTAATTAAATATTTATACGTAATTTGATCTTATGTATATGATTATATATTTATACATAAGATCAAATTAAATATTATGTGTAATATAAATATCTAATTTATATAATATAATATTTTAAAAATATTTATTGCAAAAACATTATGAATTTCAAAGTTCTAATTTTATCAATTTTTCAACATTTTTTATAAGATATATTATTTTAAATTTTACGTTGTAATATTATAGATCTTGATCATGTTTTTATATAAATTTCGATTTTACCCTCCATAATTCAAAAATATTTTTATTTAGGGGTGCATAACTCTATTGTTGCATGTATACATATATACATAATAATCCAAAACTGTATTTGTATTAAATTCAGCAGTTAATGATAAATAAAAATATAATTAAGTAAATAAATAAATTTGTGATACATAAAAATGATTTTTTTTAAAACCGGTTGGTGCACGTATCTACAATTTTATTTATGAAAAAAAATTTTTTTTTGGTGCTCAGTTTAATTGGATTAAAAAATAAAATACAAATTTGAAATATTAGTTCGAAATTGGGCGTCACATACAGGCTACCAAATATATAGACATGAACTAACGCAAATTCTTTGTTTCTATATCTTCAATTTGGTGTCACCCACGTGATCATTTTGGTACCACTTATGCAATAAAATAGCTCAGAAATTTTTTATATATGTATGACTTATTGGAACAAAAATTTAAACGCTGACAATATAATATACATTAATGTAAAAAATACAAAGTTTTCATTTTCCAAGAGTTAAAATATTCACTGTTGCATAAATGTGTCATAAACCATCGGATTTATATTTCGACCAAGAATGTGGGTAGTTTCCAACTAATGTTCCAAACCCCTCTCTTATGTATACACTTTATTTCATGTTTATTCATTTACCGGTCTGTGGCGTCAAATATATATTTAAGTCATTACTAATGGAATATTGTCGTATGAAGCAAGATTTACAGCGAAAAATGCAGTTTCGTAACGACATCGGTGTTTGGAAGTGAAAATAAGAATACAAGTAAACTGAATGTAGCTAAAATGACATCATTTGAGCCTCTTAGATACATAACAGAGGAAATAATATTAATTATGGTAAGAAATATATATGGCACGAGTGTTGATGGTATTATAAGTAAATAACGTCCGCAAATGTTCTGGCGTAACTAGATAAACTAGTCACGGGAAAATGGTTTCGATAGATTGCTAAGAAATCGATACGCGTGAGAAGTTATATGAAAGTAGGTAAAGCGATAAATCGGTACGGAAGAGTGTGATGATCTATCTTCTCTGTATTTACCATGAGAGCTAACGGAGGAGCACATTATGGAAAGAAGTCTCATAAATAAACTGTATCATATTTACTTCATCAATATTAGTAACATTATTTTGTGGCCACATATTATATAAATAATACGACAGAAATTTTGATATTATCATTAAGGAGCACTTGAGATGCCTAAATTTATTTTATTTCTTCTTTTACAAATTTACTTTATTATAGATCGTACTATTCCGTTATGGCATGTCGGCACGTTTGTTAATAAATTCTTAAATATGAGTACATCATAACAGTATTCCAGTCAATTATTTCAGCTATTGTTTCTATCGATGGCCGTGGCTAGTACATAAACATTGTTTGGGGTTCATCACAAGAGTAATCATTTGAATTTAATAATTTTCGGTTGCAGGATATTTTAATTCTCTCTATTGAGTCATTGAATGTATTGACAAATTTATCAGTACTACTTTTCCATCACTGTTTTCTCCATGATGTTTCATAATTATTTCTTCTATATTTTTTTTTTCTTTCCTCAATGCTTTCTATATTTTTCTTTTGTTTGTTCCTATATTACAAACAAAGTATTATTTAATAAGAATTTCCGTACTTATTTTGATCTATTTGCAGGTTGGGTGATGGTCTTGATATAATCCGACAGTTTGTTGAAGAGTCGCGGAATGGTAATTTCTGTTGTTCTGTCTCCATAGAAATTGTTGGCTATTGGCATTTTGAGTTGCTTATTGTGATCTGACGAGTTTTGTGGCTGTGTTTTACAATAATATTTTCGTCTTCATAATGCTTTATGATTTTTTTGTAGTAATATAATTGTTTAATAGAAACAAATATTCTGAATTTTCCAAATAAACAAACCATTATTTTGACATTAACAAGGTTTTAGAAATTGTACATACAAATACTAGTGGTTTACTGTTAGCTAAATTAGGTATTTAAGAAATAAGAAAAAGTATTAATACAAAGCTTAATATTTTAAATAACCAAAGCCTTTTTGCAAATAATCACCTTTTAAATTTGTTTTCATAGTAGTTCCTACTTAGTTACCCACCACTTATACTTTATAGGTTTATTTTTATCTATGCTTGAATTTTTAATTTTAGTATACATTGTTTCCTGAAGAAGATAACATAGGTATCGAAACATGTTGAATCATCAATAAATAGTGGTTTAAACAAAGTGTTTTGTGTTATTATTTACTTATTATATTTATCGACGAACAATTATGACGAAGTATATGCGTATTGATAGGTTAAAATCTTATTAATTTTTAATAAAAACTAAAATTGACAATATGTAGATTCTCTCAACACCAATAAGATTGAAAAATCGCTTCCAACACTGGTCGAAATCAAAATGTATTAACTTTTTTCTATGTCTAAGTTTTTGATTAGCCACTATTTTGAAGCAATGGTGAAACAGGCTGGTAAACGAACTTAGGGGAGATATCCACCAGATATGTGGCTATATATGTGGCGACGGCGAATCAAATTCATCACCATCATCGCTGTCTTAACTAACTTACCATCACGACGTTTCTCCGCGGGAGTAGGCAGAGTTGATAGAGCCTCATCCACATTTATCTTCTTATACAAGCTCGCCGATTGTTGAGACTTCTAACAGAACCATCCCTTATTATCTGGTTTACCTGATCATGCCAAGTCTTCCGCGGATGTCCTATATTTCTGGTGCCATCAACACTTGCGTCATATATCTTTTAAACTATCATCTTCTCATATATCCATTCCACAGCGAGTAGCTTGGTTTGAAAATAGTAAAAGTATTGACGTGACACATATTCCGCGTGGGCACTATATTTTTTTTTGTGACTTCTAGATTAGATCGTGTTTTTGAGGATGATTTCTTTGAAGAAACATAAAATTTCGGCACAATACCACCTGGCATTTTCAAGGCTTTACTACTGCTTTTTTAAACAGAGGGTAGTTTCGAGGTTTGGTTATAATTACATAAAGTGCATTGAACAATCATCGTAACTATTGCAGAGTTTTATGATACATGACACGAGATCCTTTTTCAATAGTTAGTATTTTAATTGAAGTTTACGAAATATCCGATCGTATTATTTTAACTAGTATTCATCAATCATTTTAATTTTCACAACAAAACTATATACTATGCACATGTTGGGTTATTTTCACTACTAATTTCGAGAGTTCCTCTCATCATTGGGTGATAAATAAACTAAATACAGTATTATAGTCTATTCGAACAATGGAGCGGGGCTTTTGAAGAGGGGGGGAGGAGGTTTCGGTCGTTAAAGGCAATATGGACAGTAGAGGAGAAGTGTTAGGGAATGTTGTTGTTATTTGTGATCTCTCTGAATTTAAACTCTTTTGTATTACAACAGTTTTGAAATTGTTAAATTAATAAATTAAACGAAAAATAATATAATAAAATTTATTTGTTATAATCAGCTGTCTTTCAAAAATTGTACTTTTGGTAGTTGTATAATATAATGCTCTTACTGGAATCATATCATTGCTGTGCAATTTTATAAAATTGGCACCGAAAAATATCGAAAGCGTTGTTCGGTCTTCCCCTTCCATATTCCCGCGAGCATAGACGGAATCAGTCGCTGGCTGACTCGGTACAAGCCCGTGGGGGACAGGCGTGTCCGTGGACTTCCGTAGCGAAGAACACTACCTATTTCTGAAAGCGGGTAGCCATGAACACTAGCATATGGGTATTGTTCATGTGTTGTCAAATATCGATATTTTCATTCACATTCAAAACAAAGAATTCGGAAAATTACTACGAATGACAAAAAAGTACACCTTTGAAGTATCATGTATGATGAACCCAATTTTTGTGCATGCAATCGATTTTTTTTTTTAAATTTTATTTATTTATGGGAAACAAACAGTAAAAATCCAGTGAAAGTATACAAATTAATAAACTTAAAAACAGTACATCCTAATAAAAAGATAAATAAAAAAGTTTAAAGTGATTCAAGAGGAAAGGATGGGGAGAAAATGGGAAAGAAAGGTGATAAAAATATATAATTCATTTTTTGCATTAAAAAAGTATATACTTATACATATTCCTATACTCGTATGCGTACATACGCGCATATAAAACTTAGATCAATAGTTATTAAAAAATTGGCGTAGTTTAATTTGAAAGGATCTAGTGACAGGTGTGGGTTGCAGTTTATTTCTTAAAAAATATATATTTTTATGATGTCTTTCTCATCGACTATGTACAGAGTGATCTAAAAAAAGTGAGAACATTTCATAAAATGTGATATAATTACGTCAAAATTAGTTTAACTATATCAAAAATAGCTTAAATCTAATTTACTTATTTACCTATTTACCTATAATATGTTTTATTTCGACAATTTCCGGTCGCCATCTTTGATTATTAATTTTCCCATTGTTTCTATTTGGTTTTTTCAAATTGTTTCCCAGAAAAAATCACTGCTGTAGACCGTATTCTGATCAAAAACTTTGGGAATTGAAAAACGTCGGGGTGCTAGGAAAACGATCAAAGATTTTTAATACAAAGCCTGGAGTATAGCTGAACATTACAGCATAACTGGACATTCAGCAGAACGTAGCTCTATCTCACACAGCCAGAAATACAATCAACTTTCTTCGTCGTGAGAATATTAATTTCATCGAGCCAGGCATCTGGCCACCGAACAGTCCATATTTAAACCCAGTAGATTATGAAATATGGGATGTTTTGATGATTACTGATTAGATAAATATTGTGCAAAAAAATTATATTAAGAATTATATATGTTTTGAAATAACTCATGTATTACGAAGTATGCTCACTTTTTTGGGCCACCCTATAGAGCACAATGATGATATGTCCAAATTGCCAAAATTTTCCGGGAAAAACTTTTAAATTTGCAAAAGGTACTTACCATAAATCGCCGAATTTATGCACGAAAAACGAAATAAGTTTTTTTATAATGAACATGTTTTTTGTTTTTGTTTTATTTGAGAAGTCTGGATATATCACCAGTATTCTACAAGTGTTATTAGATGTTAACATCAGTGAAAATATTGCATTATTTTGACGCAAAAGTTCGTAGCGTTTATTTTTTTAATTAACAAAATACATAATCTAATTAACAATATATTCTCTTACACTATTACGATTGACTCTCAATTCTCTGCCAGTTTTATGATTCAGTCTGACGAAATCCGGTCGTCAGAAAGTGAAAAAGTCAAGTCCTCAAGTCAATTTTGAAGAATAGCGCCATTATTAAAGGTGATTTCTTAGAGACTATGGATAGCAAGATCAGGAAAATAAAACAGATGTGAAATAATCTCCCAACCAAGTTCTTATATAGTCGCTTAGCCGTAAAACTGTGCTATTAAAATAATATTGACATATTGTTACAATTCATGCTTGTTTTGGTGGATCGAACGCGAGAATGTATTGCCACCGACCAGTTTGGTGCGGATCCGGATATTCTGTCGGACAGGACGGGACGGACTTGTATAATTCAAAGTCAAGATCTTTAACACAAATTATATTTTACTATAATATCACCTTAACAAACATCATGTATTTTTAAACTTAACCTAGGCAACAATATAAGAAATTTGAATGACTCATGATTATGTGGTCCGTCGTAGGCTCTTGATTTTTGTAACACATCATTTTTGAGGAGAACACATTCTTATTGTAATTGTGAAGTTGTAATTATTCAGAACACAGGCCTGTGATGTTTTAAATACTAATGAAATGTATTAATTATAAATATATACATATAAAATCAATTTTGTCGAAAAATATTGTTTTTTTTTTTTGTTTTTGCGCTACCGGGATTCACTTCCCCGGATTGGAAATAGAGATCCAGGTTCATATTCTGGTAGCGCAAAAACAATATTTTTCGACAAAATTGATTTTATATGTGTATATTTATAATTAATACATTTAATTAGTATTTAAAACATCATTTTTGTTCACCATCAATAAAAGAGACCCGGTGTCATGGGCCCCCGTTTCCTAGCTCCAACTGCCGTGTCAGAATACGGCACCTCCAGATGCCTCTCAAATCTCGGACCCAGTCGAAGTAGAGATGCACCTAGTTTCTTCGGACGATTTCTTTCTGACTTTTGCCTGGTCTGTTGTTGTCATCTTCCCGGTAACTCTTCACCCGTTTTCTTCATTTAAAAATTTCCATTTTGCCAGCCAAGGTCAAGGTCTGGTGCGACTTTCGCCTCCGTGTATCTCACCCCTTTCGGAAGTGGCCGATGGCGTCAAACTTCCTCTACTTGCCACCAGGGGACTGTTCACTCATATTCTATTGGCGTAGAGATTTCATAATGTACAATATACATGGCTACTGTGTGCATTACAATAGCATAATGTGGCGTGCACAAGGGTGTGACTTTGTCATGTCACAACATGATACTATTGCGTTGGGAAACAAAAACGCTACGAACATATACATTATCCTAATAGTATAAAAAATACATTGTTTGGATACGTAAAATGTATCTGTATGAATATTTAAAAGAGAAAAATGTTGTATACGAAACTCGTTTTAGCCAAATCGTGGACTGTCATCATTGTTGCTCAACATATATTGTTGATATGTTTTTAACGATAATTATTTTACAGTTTGTGACCAGGGTGATTAATACATTTTTGGAGATAAGTGATGATGCGGTTAGGATTGAATGTTATGAATCGGAAGGTTATATGTGTAAGGGCCTGATACCCTTGTGTGTTACACCTAGCGTTCACATATATTTTTGAATATAATCGCGGATTGTGTGTGCAGGTTGACCGAAAAACACTACTCACAGTTGATAGATGTTTATTGATGCTTGAGCATAGTTACTATTAAAAAATATGCAATAAGTATTCTATACCGAGGAGCGTTTGCTAGAGATCTTGTCGGGAAGAAGGCTGTGAGAGAAAGAGCCGTGGTTCCCATACGGCTGCAGGACTGCAGATTTTGTGTTACAAATCGGTATCGGCGTGTTTTTGCAGCTGATGAGAGCCTAGTTTTAGTCCCAGGTATCTGCAAGGCGTTTTCAGGGGCGTCGGCGGTGTTGCCGACTGTGGAGGCAACAGTTTTTCAGTACTCAAGTATCTAACAGAAGCAATATAATACTGCAGTTTTTATATGTATTTACTTATTCTGAATAATGCCAGTAATTTATAAGCATTTGTTCTAAATACATACACTGAGTATATGTTGCGTCACGATTCATACTATTTTAAAACTGAGGTAAACGCTTGTGCTATGATCATTGTTTTAACTTTCTGAACTCTCAGGAGTAGATACAAACTCACAATAGGTGAGTGTTTTATAACAAGCAATGGAATACTATATAACAATTATTATACATCATTCAATTTTTTATCTTCAGTAAGTAAATAAATAGTAATACAAAGTAAATGTATCAATTAGAAAGATATACAGGAAAATTTAATTTATCGAAAAAATATTTTTGTTAATACCAGGATTTAAGTCTTCTAGCGAATATTAGCGTATTTGTGATTTTCACAATAAAAGGTGATAGTTTTTAAATTTAGAATAATATTTGTATCACTTTGAAAGAACTAGGTAATAAGCTCGAAAATTTGTCGTCAACTTACTATGATGGTATAGTGTAATCACTTAACGCATTTCCCAGGATAAGAAAAGATCCATGTTCAAATCTCGGTAACAAAAAAATTTTTATTTCAATAAATTGAATTTTTCTGTACATCTTTCTAATTGATAAATTTAATTTGTATTAAAATACCACAGAAAAACTGTAACTTTACAATAATAATGTCTTCTCTTTTATAATAAATTATGATAGTCTTGCTCGTACCCCATAGACATGGCCGCATAATGAAATCACATTATAGCCATACAATTCGACTAGTATCCACCAAACCAGACAGCAATACTTCGCGCCGCAACCGGTCCGAGGGAAACTGGAACCGACCACTCTTCTTGTGGCCAGGTTTTCGGATACATCTACTCGCACTTCGGTACCGTCTTCAGCGTACCACGTCATTTGTAATATAACAATCAGTGTGCATTCAATATTTAAATTAAAACCAACCAGTAAGTATTGTTTCTTTTTCATAATCACCCGCTCTAGCTGTACACTCAAACACAAATCATAAAAAGTCTTAACATTTCATATACATACGGGAGATGCAAAGAGATGAGAGGAGAGGCTTCGATTCTCACCGTACAAATTCTTCTGACAAATAATCGCTATTGGTGAACTTAACGAGTCTACATAGACATTAACCACTAAAACCTCTAAAAAATAAATAGTCATAAATAAATTAAATTGCATCGTTAAATATTAAGTCCACCCTGTACACGACAAGATACAATCACAACTGCAAAAAGCTAACACACGCCATCTCGTGCCTGGTAATTAATGAGTTAAAGAGTGTTTTTAAAGCTGACGACATAAAGTGCTAATAAACTATCGATAGAAAAAAAGTGCTATCGACGGTGGTATTTAACGATGACCCACACAGCTGGGATATAAATTCTAACTAGCTGTTTACCTTCGTATATGCACAATCAGGCAACGCTAATGAGTATGATGTCAAATGGAAAATTAGAATTGTAAAAATAATATTTGAGCTTGACAAAATGCTGTAAAAATTACATAAAAAGACAATTGCACGGACAAGAGAGATACAATTTAAATAATAATCTTAAGTAGGTAACTAATTAAAAAAAAAAAATTTATTCATTAGAGATTTTTACAGTTTTTTTCATAACATGAATTAAGTATTATATATTATTAAAATTCCATGTTTTTTTTTTCGCTTACCTCTCCAAAAAAGAGACTAGCTCTTGTGATTAGAGAGGGAGTTATAATAATTTTATTTATTGTTTTCTAATTATGTGTTTCTGAAAAGTTCATTAAATTTATTTCTAAACTCTTTTATACATTTTATTTCTTTAATTTGTGTAGGGAGGCTATTGAAATTTTTTTTTATCCCTAAAAATATATAATTTTGTTGATAGTGTTTGGTATTACGTTTAAAGATTTTAAAGTTATTTTTAAACCTTAATGATGTGTCTGTTTCAAATTTGATAGTGTTATTTTCTTTAATTAATTGAGATTTTTTTGTAAATTTTTTCTATTTTGGGAACTGGGAATTTTGCAAAAAGTGTTTGTGTGAAAAAAGTTGATATTTAAAAAAAAATATTTTGTTATGTTAATGTATTTAAATAGTAATAACGAACATGAGACAATTACTGGATAGAATATTATAGTATAATGCTAATGAATCACAACAAACTTCCCAAATAGCAGGTTGTGAGGAAGTTCAAGAAGTGAATTATTTGTGCGCGCTGATCACGAACACCGGTGACAGTGACAGAAATTCTAGGACACATACAACTAGTTAAAGTTACTATGAACCAACATACGACTGTATATGATATAAAGCAAGTAACTAAAATTATGTTGGTTCGCATCTTCATGTATGCAGCGGAGACTTGAACAGTCCGCAATAGCGATAAGTGTAAAATAGTTGCCTTTAAAATGCTAAAATAAAAATGCCCGTTCCAGTGCTGTGAACTCAAGTAAGTACACGTAAACTTTTGAGATTTTTATGTTGGATAAATATGAATAGTTTACATTTATTACTAATCAATAGTTAGAACATACATAAATGTGAATATTTATATCAATTATTGTGTAAAAGTGCTAAAAATGAGAATAAACATTGATCATCACTAATGCCAGCATGATACACGTCTACCTCTATCAGCGCACGTTCTGCCACTAAGTTCCGGCACCCCGCGCCCCACGCGTTGCACATTTCGCATCACTCTGCACGTACATATATACGTATTGACAGATTCACGTCGGGTTCTTCCAGAAAACATTTTTTATTGTTGTGTATGGTAAATACTAATATATTGTAATTATTTTATCCAATACACAAATATATTATGGAGGAATACCTAAAATATGAACTCTGTATTTAGTATATTTATAAAGATATTCATATAATTAGAGGCTATGTTAACTCAGTTTACATCATCGGAGAGGAAAGGTTAAAATGTATTGCTGTTGAAGGATGTTACGCATCCCAAAGACAGCACGATCCATGAATGCCTCAATCCTACAACAAATCCAACTACAGCCAGCCTTATCTGCTACAGTGAACAAATGAATTGAAAAAAAAAATGACAGCGTCATGCCCATTCTCGTAAAGCTCCTCCATCATTGCACGCGATAATGTAGGATATCAAATTTGAAAAAAAACATTTTTTTTGTAAAATTAAGAGTAGTTTGAAAAAAAAAATTTCTAAAATTTTTTTAAAAGTAATTATTATTAACAAACGGTTTATCAGATTAAAAAATCCGTATGCTCATTTTAGATAATATTATCTTAAATATGTGTAAAAAATTTCAGTTAATTGAAATTAAATTGTCGATGTAAAGTTTCAAGCTAGTTCGGTACACATAGTTTCGATAAAAACGCGATAGAATGAAAATGTGACTTCCTCGACGCACGCGGCCGAATACCAGCCATGCCGTCACCATATCTCGGTGATTTTTTTTAAATTTTTCCAAACGAGTGTGCTTACATTGATGTAAAAACGTTGAACTTATGCGATGGAATAACTTTTTTTTTTTTTAAATTCCGTGGTGGTGTAAATCTTTAACAATTTTTATTATTGAAATCAGTACGAATATGATCAGAATACCTTGGGCAGTAACGCGTACTACGTACATGATACCTTAACTTTGGAACTGATAAGGATCCTAAATAGATTGCCCACTGTCGGTCTGAGACGCATCTCCCCATTTTTCGGACACACCATCGCTCTGCAGGTTTGTGAAAGTCTAAAAAAAAGTCTGGTATTGATGAGAGAGGTGGAACCGAATAGGAAGAAAGCGATCTCCAACCGTTGGACCAATTACATCATACACATACGTGACTATTTTAAAGCGGTTCTTCATGTCATGACTCTAGATTCTCAATGATACGGGAACCGACTGAAGAAGGACAAGTATGACGCGATACGTCATATTATCATAACATATCATAAACACTAAGATATATAGGCACCTTTGAAAAAAATTCATTACATGGGCGATGAAACAAACATGTGCTTTCTTACCTCTTACCTTCCCAGCCCCCCCGCGGATCTGTCGATCGGTGACCTTGAACCGGTGCGGTTATACGTGTATGGAAAGGATTACAATAATATAAATAATATTACTAATTAGAGACTTCGTATCTATACTGTGTCGGAACCATTAACGAAATAGTGAATAACATATACAGTCCACATTTTGGAGATGTCTGCAGAATCCGAATTATGGTAAGTGTTTATTCCTTTCGTATCCTGAATTCTACTGGCATCTATGCTTGTACGTAACAAAAATATACAAAATATTTCATTTTAATTAAAATGAATCAAAGTTTTCCTTACCAGGGAAATGCGTTACCATTTAATAATAATAAGTTTACAATTAATTTACTTTTATAAATAATTCAACTATTATTTTCCAATTTTAAAACACTTGCTACTTTATAATGTAATTTAATAACTTTAAATCTTAATAAATTACGAGAAATAACATCGAATATATATTCTATATTCTACGAACGACGTAAACTATAGTGAAAATCTTAGTACTTCAGAAAAAATGACGGACAATTATTAAAAATTAATATTGATAATTTGATAGTGTTTTCCACACGCAAAATTTAAATAAAATAAATTGTTATTTTGTTTATGGAGTACTGTGGTCTACACAATAATTATTTAGAGGATGCTTATCTAGATTAGATTACTTATTAGACTTACGTCTTCTCAAAAAACTTATTACTATTAAACTCAAGATTTATGCAGTAACTGATTGCATAAAACAAACACTTGATGGGTTGACGTCTAACTATGTAACGCTTAATGGTGGGCAGTATCCTAGGGTTGAATTTTAATAATACCTCTCACACTTTTGTATCGAAAATAATTGTACCTCGACACGAACTGTGTCACCACATTTTCATATATACATCGTGATATGTGGTTTAAGTTGCCCAAAATACCGCATTTTGTATACATTGGGCGGACAACTAAAACTGACCAATTACAATAATGAATGTTTTACATAAAATTTTGAGACAACAACATACAAAATAAATTAAAATAAAATAATTCTTAATTAATTTTTTTTTAAATGAAAGTAGGTAATTAATAATATGTAAAACAAATACTTTCGTTAAACTATACAGAGAATCTCTACTAACTAGATTTTATTGAGCTACTAGTATTTTACTATGCTATTTCATTAATATTCTACAATAAAATAAAATAAATTTTGATAATGTATTAAAGTAAAATTGCATATCTGATATATTAATTATAAATAAAAGGTCATACAGGCTGATTATTTAAACATTTATGTAATTTACATATTATGTGTCGTTTAATTTCAAATCCCTCTATAAAGGATTTTTAACAAAAGTCGGTAATTACGAAAAACGATTAAAATTAAAACTTCCATCTAAATGTTTCGATTTTGAGGATACGGTGTATGTATTAATACTACTCGGAAGAAAATACAAACATGTTGTCGATTTTGAGAAATTACAAAATTTATTGCTATTTTATACCATTTATAGAGGTGTTTGAAAATCAACACGCGTACTTCAGGTGTTTGTCGCTCACATTATTTGATCTTCTTTGGTACAAGCCAGTGAAATACGACTAAAAACTAATGGTCAGTTTCACTATTGAGCCATTTGGACGTTAAGTACCCAATTAACTTAAACTTGTTTTTGGTTGTGCTATTAGTTAAATTATTATTTGTGATCAGTATTTGAACCGTTCGCAAGTATAATTTTTTTTCTTGTATAGCTGCATTCAAATATACATATTTTTCTTTTTGATTATAGAGGGGTTTAGAAGTAAACGACTCATACATAAAAAGTACTTATTTAAGACTTTGTTAAATATTTTTTTCTAAAAATAGATATCGTATTTTATTTTTTTATAATAAACATACCCAAAAAATGTTCAGTCAATCAAGAGATTGCTGTTATGATGGTATTTTATTAAGGAATTAAAAAACTACTTTTCAGCATTTTATAAAGAATTTATAAATTAAGAAGAAGTTGAATAAATCAATTTTTGAAGTTGGTTAGTTTTACTCGTAAGCTCACGATGTTATGTTTTTCATTAAATTCATAAGACATTAAGAAAAGAAACACGCTACTTAGATGATTGTTTTTCAAAACGATTTATTTACGCCATGATACAATAATATTTATGATGCGTGGGTAGGGGGATCAGAAAGAATCTAATAATAAAAGTTTATATTTCAAGAAAAATAAAAATGTAATAATGGATTTCACCATGGGCTGTAGAATAATAAGCATTAATGATACGATTTTATCTCATTAGTTAAATTAAGTTGTTAAATAAATGCTTTTAAAATAAACAATATTAACTTTGTGGTTAAAATTCATATTTCTTTTATTTATTATCTTTGTTTTTTTTTAATTTTAAAATTAACAATCCCAATTTTTAAAATTGTATTTAAACTCAATTAAATGGTTAATAAAACAAAGATAATAAATAAAAAAATGTTAAGTAAATGATTATATTAAATGAAGTAATTACAGAATTCCAGTAGCATGGCTACATTAAAAATTAAAAATAATTATAAACAGGCTTTAAAATATCTGGCGGTAAAAAATGACAAGAAAAATAGTATTTTTTTACAGCACAAGTGCCGAGTTAGTTAGACTAGAAGTATGACATGTGTTCATATAAACCTATGTATGCATATTTCAAAATAAATAAAAAAATCTTTAAACGAAAAATTAGACATTACGGACCTTCTTGCCTCTTTAATATTTCTGAGAGACAGCAGGTCTGCTAATAAAGAGTATAAAATACACGAATTCACGAGAAACGTTTTCAAAGAACTGCACCTCAATTTATACGTTAAGGCAAAAAGTATCTTAATCTACAAAAGAAAAGGGGATTGAACAATTATTTTCTCTTACTTATACTTAAAAGTATACGAAAGTTTACTGCTAAGTTCTACTCAATACAGAGTACGTAATAAGTACATGATTATTGCCAAAAAAATTACTTAAGTGACCTCCTATTGGGAGGGTTCATTTTTATATCTCAGTCTCGAACCAGATGATTCTTCCGACCAGTTCGACTATTAATTACGCCTCTAAACTTTTCGAGAACATTACTATCATCATCACAAAGAAATATTATTAATGCACAAAACAAAGCATTGTGCACAAAACGATCCTATAAATTCATGTCATGTTCCTTCTCGACCTCATCTTTCATCAAAATCTGTTCAACATTTTATAACGATTGCGATAGGGTTGATGTTGCGATGGTGCGGTCATTTTGGAAGTGAAACTTTTTTTGCCAAGGTGTCACAAAACTCATAAATAATTCGATAATCAAGACAACATCTTATAATGTTTTATGCGACGACCGCTGATAGAATCAACAAAATAACGTCGCTTACGCCGTTGTGATGATGCGAAATATTCCAAACCTATGCCTAAGCGTGCGAAAGGGACGACGCCGATCGCTGTAAAGCGGCGTATTCAAGCAAATACTTCACTTGTGTATGCAAAATAGATGATAGTGATAAAAAATGTGTGAATGAACCACCTGAGGCAGAATAAATAAAATAATTGTGCTACTTTACGTATTGTAGAAAATGTCCAAACAGTTCTTTTGATTGCCACTTTTGTATCATCTAATCAATAAATGACTAAAAAAATTGAATTTATTCATGAAGCTCTATATATTTGCAAGATATTTAGATAGATAATAGTCATTTTTAGATTTTGAAGAAATGGATTTGTTAGAATGATTAATATTGTAGAAAATGTACAAACAGTTCTTTTGATTGCCATTTTTGTATCACCTAACCAATAAATGACTAAAAAAATTGAATTAATTCATGAAACTCTATATATTTGCAAGATATTTAGATAGACAACAGTCAATTTAGATTTTGAAGAAATGGATTTGTTAGAATGATTAATATTGTTCTAACATTAACCTTTTTATGTTTTGAAGAGTTTCATTTTAGCGTAAGCGTTAAACACTTAAATTTTTTGTTTCACAAAACACTACGTATTTAATTAAAAAAGGTTGTTGAATCACGACACGTTTCTCTGTATAATAAAAAAGTAATTACATTTTTTAATGATTTACGAGAATTAAGAAACAACAATGAAAACATACAATTTATTGAGTTTGTTTATAATATTATTTCTGATTCCAGTTGCAAATGAAAATAGCTTTCAAGAACTGCAAACGCAATTATAAACCACCTGACCCAAATCACACTAATTTATAAGGTTGAATTTAAACTTTTTGAGTAACCCTCGGGCATCCCTCCTTTTATAAAACATGGTACCTATTATTTCTAATTTCGTGTTAAATGTATTTTAGTCCAAAATTCGTTCATGTCTTTTAAATACAAAGTGTGTCGTCGGATATTAAAAGCGTGTCCGTGTTTTATTGAATAAAATTTTGGAAATGAGAGGGATGTTTTTAATCACGTTCTTCTGTAAATTTTTAATAAATTTTTGCTTGAAATACAGTTAGTACCTGTATAACTGATGAAAGTACTATTCTTCAACATAATGAAGTAAAATATTTATTTAACCCTACAGTGGCTAATTTTTATTTTCTAGTTTAAAAAAATATTTAAATATTTAAATAATTTTTTGGTGTTGATTATAATAAAAATAATAAAAAAAATTAAAAAGTTACGTTTTACCTTTATTTTTACTTTTTCAGTATGTAAATAATATGCGACATCGGACATCAACGGTTCGAAAAGAATACAACAAAATTTTTTCGCTCTTAATACAATTACATGTTTTAATGGTGAAAATTGCGAAAATAATAATTATGTTTATTCAAACATAAATGAATAGCACATTTCGTATATTTTACAAACGTAAAGCCTTTACATTAGGGTATTTTAATGGTAGTCGGTACATTTATCGAATTGTCATTATTTAGTTTTTGTCGGAATTGTTGTAAATTTTCTGGTAAGACTTTAATAATATTCTCTTCCTCTCCAATTATATCCTTAATAACTTTAATATATTGAAAATCTTCAATGATTTGAGATGAACAAGAATTTTTTTCCAAAATTTCCGTAGGAAAGTTTAAAATATCAAATTCTTCCTCGATAAAATTATTAATCATCAGAATTATCTATTTCGTCTTCACTTTCATTTCAATCTGCTAGCAAATTGGATATTTGTTGATTGGTATGTCTACAGTTTACCATGCGGATCTGCTACACGCCAAATTATCGAAAATAACCGTATAAATAACTTTCTCGTTCTATAAAGTTTATTAACACAAATAGTAATGTCAAATACTGTGATGTCCTTGAGTTCGTGTGTATGTGTGTGTGTCAGCGCGTCGGCACCGCCGGTGCGAAATGTATGTGTAGCGTGCTTAAAAGGATGACGCGCGTGGGGCACGGCCTCTTTTCGTTACAGTTTGGCTCCATGACTAGTTATATACTTTGTACCATTAAACTGTATTATTCGTGTAATAAAAATTAATATTATCACATAAGAGTTTCTCATTGGACCACCATATAGAACTTGACAAGTACTTATCACGCAAGTACGTAACAAATACACAACACAATAATTATTTTAGTTAATAATATAAGTATTATTATTATTATTAAACGACTGCAGAAAATACTAGTCAAACATCAGCTGAACTACATTCTGAGAGATGACATATCAACTGACATTTGTGTTAGATTTACTTTGATGAATATCCTTTGGTGCTCATTTATGGAATTAAATTATGTAAGCTAATATGTAGGCAATATCATACACTAGTAACCGAGTGATACAATCTTCTTTAAAGTATTTTATTAATTTTTTTGGCATGTGTTAGATCGTCTACATGGGCAGTGTAGGGTTAATATTGGTTACGTCTCGAGTTTGTGAGTTATTGAGTTAATATCACTCAATTAAATGCTGTACTTTCATAATTTTATTTTCCGAGAACTTAGTATATATAAATTATACTTCTTATCTATCCATAATCGGGATATTATAGCATCATGATAATAACGTATTGTTTTTCATTCAAGAGAATATTGTATAGATAATAATAATAATACCTACCTTAGTTTAAAAAAGAGCTACAGGTATGTTCCACTTACGTCCTTCATGACTTTATTTACATATATCATTTTTTGGTATTTCATGCTTTAATATACAGAGTGTAACAGTCCACAATATTTTATGGGTGCATACCTGACTAAATAAAGAGTCGAAAATATTCAGGGAATATGTGTAAATTTGTAAACCATTTGCGAAATTGATACATTATTAATTTACATCATTCCTTCAAGTCCTACATCATAAAACAAAAAATAGTCTCACCGCTCGAAATTCGATCTCTTTAACATTTTGTATTCAAAGTATAATTTTGAATCAAAACAATTTTTTAATTAATATAAATAATCTCATAATTACGATATTTTATAATGCTTGTGTCTCTGATATGGTTGATATTAGGCACATACTTCTCGAAAATTTTTGACTCATAATTTAGTCAGGTATCCACTCATGAAATATTGTGGGCTAGGTCTGTTACATCCTATATATTGTATCTAGTGATATCACGCTATGAATTCGTACCTGTTCACCCGAATTGACTGTCAACATTTATCTCACGGTGAATCGAAAAAATTATAAAAAAAGTCAGCAATTTAAGCAAAATATTTCACTTTAAGAATCGCTCTTTATTCTGATGCATTACACTCATTTTTTCTTAATAATCTTGGTTATTATTGTAATTTTACCATTCATTTGAAATCCTCCTCAAGGTAACGAATCATTTATGTCACCTTCAATGCGGTCAAGAACAATAATTAACATATATCTAAATTTTATAGCCAAGGTTTTGGTAAATTTTACAATATTTTTTGTTGCGTTAACATAACTAGGATAATAATACTTGTATAATTTAATAATCCAAGAAGTGAACGAATTGATCATTTTATTGAGGTTAACATTGTAAAAAAATACATATAAATTAATTAAGGAGAACACATTTTTGTGGCATTTTTTTCAGTACATAGTTTTGTAGTATTTTAATACAAACTAAATGTACCAATTAGAAAGATGTACAGGAAAATTTAATATTGTCGAAAAATATTTTTTTTAAAAATTTGGAATAATAGATGTGTTAATTAATTAATTAATTTATTTATTATTATACACGCCCTATTCAGGGATTAACATAATTTGTAAAATAAAAGAAAATTACAACAGAAGTGCAATACATAAAGAAAAAAAATTACATAGTGTCATCATGTTATTACATAATTAAAAATAAATAATAAATATAAAATAGTAGCAATATATCACCATTGAGTTGAGACACAAACAATTGTAATAGTGTAGTCCTAGAAAGAATTAAATTAACAGCAAAAAAGTCGATGGAAGAACTAAAGCATATAAGTTCGAAAATATGTCGCCAACTTACTATGTGGTGTGGTGTAATCGGTTAACACATTTCTCCGGATAGGAAAGGATCTAGGTTCGAATCCCGGTAGCACCAAAAATATTTTTACAATAAAGTTGAATTTTCCTGTATATCTTTCAAAAACATTTCATTTGTATTCACATATTTTTTTTTTTAATCTGAAGTTCATTTGATTTTAGTTTTCGGTATATTGTATTTTTTTGAATTAGAACAGATAGACTCTAAAATAAATGTGCTTTTTGGTTTTTTCACGATTCACCGCGGACGAGCGTTTTATATCAAATTTGTTAGAATCCGACCACTTCAACTAATATTTTTAGTTCATTAAGATTATAGGTATGCATGTTTGTATTTCCCTTAGACCAACAGAAATCTATTGGAATTTTTAACAACTACGAACAAAACTTTAATAATGATCAAGTGTGATATTTGTCGCTGAAACGCTTTATGGTTTCATGAAAATTAATAGTGAATTGGGCTCCCAACATACGAACACTTGGTGAATTAGTGAATGGATATGAATATAGGACACACAGTGATTAATATTTCAATGCATGATCTCTGTGAGAATAAAGTGAATAAATAAATAAATATTACATAAACAATGGCTTGAAAGTGTTTTATATGTACAAAAATATGATAGTGTTTCGTATGTTATGACTACGTAACATATGCAATGACCAATAAATGCATAAACAAAAGATGAATAGTTGTTCATATTTTTCAGTGTATGAACCAATGGGAAGATTATACGAATGAGCGATTGAATGATATGAGCTAATCAATTAAATGTGCAAATAGGTAAAGGCTCGGTAGTTTTTCAAACAATTACGTTTTCTTTGGGTTCAAAATAAGTAAGTACTCATTATTAACCCGTAATTTAACTTTAAATCAAATAATGAATTGAAGCAGTTGCAAGACCATCCATCACAGTTAAATTAAGTACTTATCGCCACGAATATAGCTAAAGTACACGCCATTTTATAAGCACTTAACTAAAAGCTTTATTGCCGCGCAATATTTTGAAAATAAATCTATGGTAACAAAAAAGTTATTTTTGATGTAAAATAAAGACGAAATATTTTTTAATTAATGTAAGTTTTTTTTTAGATTATATAAATTGTTAAAATTAATAATTGCGGTCGTTTGCAAGTAATTAATTTATAAACATAATCGCATGAAGTCACATACTATTTTTTTTTCTTGATACCAATTTTATTTCATATTTCATGGTCATAGTTAACTAAGGACTTTGAGTTTGAATGTATGTAAATCTCTCATGATTTAGGATTGCGATCTTCGTGAACTCTGACCCTCTTAACTGAGCTCCTTAGTTTCTTTCGGCTGTTACCAGAGAAGTGCTTGTTGTCTCTTAGACTTGGTCGGTCCAATGGGTGGAGAATCTTCGTCTTCCTCTTCGTCCTTCCATCCACCACAACAAGCTTCTCCAAGCTATCTTCCTTTTTTGAAAAACTCCAAAAAATTAAAGGATTCGTCTCAGGTTGCAGGTTGAGAGTCTGTACATAATGTTTCATTTGTGATATTCGTGCGTCTCGCCATCCATAGTATGAGCAATATGTGTCTCCGGCATCACATTATTATAACTAATTATAATAATTTTTAAATTATCTATCCTTGGTGTATTTGCTAGTTGTCATAATTTGAGTTGTTGAAAGTTGACGTTTTTTATTACCATGAATGAGTATTGTGACCAATAAGAGAAGACCATGACAAAGAATGCAGCTCAAGATATAACAAAGTGCAGTAGAACGATCAGAATATCACACACCAAACGTGATGAGGTGAGAAAAAGTAAGAAGAAGACTCTTAATAAGGGAATAAAAATTATGTTTTTGAACATTTTACATCAAGACAAGTGTTCTAATGTTTAATACGTGTAAATATTGTTCGTATTATAATAAGACAAAAGTTATAAAGATATAAATACTTCGATATAAATGATGCGAATCCCGCGCAATGTCTTCTCAGGATTCGAATCACATTACATTAAAATCCTATCAATTAAAAACCTATCAATTTTGGGCTCAGCAATTACCGAGAAGCAGTCCAGTGTAGAGATCAGGACAAGATCTCGAGGAGACGAAACCAGGTCCCATACCGAGTTTTAGTCAAAGTTGATGATGATGGTGATGCTAGTATTTGTATAAAATAATTTAATTGAAAAATTTCGTTTATCAATAATTTAAGGATAAAAATGATCTAAGTGCAAAATTCATCAGATTTTTCAAAAAGAAAAATTGAAGCTTTTGCTTTTTGAGACATTGATCGCATATCTCGGAGGACTTTTATACAGTAAAAGTTGCAAAAATATGGAAACTGAGCGGAAATGTAATAATATCACAACATAAATCATTCCGCATTTTATTAGACGTCTCCTTGTAGCTCTATGTTTGCAACATATCGTGATACATTTGAATTCCGACGTTTTCTAGTTTTTTCTGCAAAAAAGACGAGTGAAGATATAAAGTAATCCATTTATTCTATTTATAAACTTTTTTATTATTATTTAGTAGGTATATTTGATAGGACAATGTTAATGGGACAATTTCAACCTAATTTCAATAATAAATCAGATTGACAAGGGAACGTGCAAGGGTGGAAGATGATGCATGGATCAGATCTTTTCTCTAGGAGTGATGACGGAAAAGTTTACAGTGAAAAATCTAAAACTTTTTTGTGCCTTTGTAGATCTGCAAAAGGCGTATAATAGAGTTATAAGAGAAAGGTTATGGAAGGTGCTCTCTGACTACAGGGTGAATAGCAAACTTATACACGCAATCGCATCTTTATATGAAGAAAGTTCTGCGTGTATAAGGATGAATGGATCATTCACACCATGGTTTGACATTACAAAGGGTGTCAAGCAGGGTTATGTAATGTCTCCATGGCTGTTCAACTTATATATAGATAATTGTGAGAAAAAAAAAATATATAGGAGCGAAAATGAGCAATTTGATGGTACGCTGTTTATTGTACACCGATGGTATAGTATTAATCGTGAATAATGAAGAAGAATTACAGAGGCTAGTGAGTAGAATGTACGATGTATGCAAGGAAAGCGACTTTATTATGAATGTCAACAAGTCGGAAGGGATTGTAAGACAACGTGCAAAATATTTGTAGGTAATGAATGTTTGGAGCACGTAGATGAGTTTGTGTATTTGGGAAGTATGTTCGATAGAAACGGAAAGACACAGAAATATATCGAAAAGAGGGTGACTGCAGGGAATACAGTGAATGGAATTATAGCTAATGGGAACGTCAACTGAGGCAATACTAGCGGTTCACAATAGAGTCCTGGTACTAACACTGATGTATGTGGGGCCTGGAGCTGGCAGAAGAGGAAGGAAAGTGGACTGAATGTAGTGAAAATTAAATCACTTAGGCGTGGCAGATCTATTTATGACAGAGTAAAGAATGAAGAAGAAAGGAAAGAATATAAAGCTGATGTTAGTATAGTGAGTAAGATTAAGAAAGGATCACAGGGTGGTTTGGTCATATGGAACGGATGAATGAGAAGAGAATGGAAAGAAAGATATATGACGCAAGTATTGATGATAGAAATATAAGATGTCTGCGGAAGACTTGGCACGGCCAGGTAAACCAGATACTGGAGGATGGTCCTATTAGAGGTCTCAATAATCGTCTAGCTTGTATGAGAATATGTATGAAAGTGTATGAGGCGAGAATTGTGTGTCAGGATAAAAACGTGTGGTGCTTCATCCTCTCTGCCTACCCCGCGGCGAAACGGCGTGATAGTAAGTAAGTAAATTATCTCTACATATGTAAAAGGCAACGTCTGTCTGTCGATTAACTTAAATTTAAGACACGGTCTTCTCCAACGTATTAGAAATGTCTCTGTTTTTTCATTGCGGTATGACATCAGAAGGCTGAACTGTAAAACATATGTTGTAAATTCCAGAAAAAATATGCGTTCTGCATATTTAATACGGTGGTTAAATAAAAAATAAGATGTATTTGAGAAATGTACGAGAGAATAATATGTTTTAATGTTCCATAAATATAGGATAACTTAGTGATACCTTGCTTGCTAGCAGGGTATCGCTAAGGTATGTTAACAAAATCAGTAATATAGATAGACACTAACACAGTAATAATTAATACAAATTAAATGTGTATTGATGACAAATTTTTGAACCTACATGTTACACTTTTTACATTAATGCATGTATCGTTTTATTATTTGAAAGCCATCTTTTTTATTTTTACGGAATCTCAAATACCTTTGATTAATCTGGTAGGAGACGCCAGAATTAATAATTTATTTTTATTAGGTTAATGCACGTTCCCCGGATTGTAAGAGATCCAGGTTCGAATCCCGGTAACAACAACAATATTTTTCGATAAAATTGATTTTATATGTATATCTTTCTAAGTTATACATTTAATTTGTATTAAAAACATCACAGACCTATGTTCTGAATAATTACAACTTCACAATAAGAATGTTTTCTTCTTAATAACAGTAATAATACCAAAATTATTTACAGGTACCCTCGAAAATTTATTCAGAGAGGGAGGAGAAAGGCAGTTGCGTGAAGTATTAAGCTTTTTACGTTTGGCAGATGATGTGATCTTCTCAGACGATGCAGGTGTTCTTCAGAAAAAATGCAGGAGCTATAAGACTTCAGTCGCAGATTAGAAATGACGATAAACGCCTCAAAGGCTGAGGTAATATTAAATTATTTTATTGACTCAATGGACATTTACGTTAAAAAAATATAGTTTGGGAAAGTCAATAATTATATCTACCAAGAACAAAACTTGGAGTAACGCAAATTGGCATTTTGAGCATCACACGAAGAGGCAAGATAAGAAACGCGTCGATAAAAGAACAAACAAGGTAGTCGATATAGTAGATTACAACAAGAAAATGAAAAAATACACCAGTTTTGACAGCAACAACATTTCATCAACGTTTCTACATGTTATTAGCTCCGAAACTGTACAACACACCTAACACCAACTGGAAATTGTCCACTTCCAATAAGATTACACAAATATGGACCCAATATATGATTCAATTGGGTAGAGATCAATTAGAAGTATCGCTGTCTAACATTCCAATATAATCATAGTACAATACCATCACTCTTACTACATTTTTTTTTCAATTTTTTATTATTATTATTTTTTTATTCTTGTCGAATCTTTATCATTCTTGAAATAAATTACACCACAACAGGACGAAAAAAACTGGCTTTTTTAACACAGACGGTAGTCTAGCAAAGTAGTCAGGTCAAAGCTGTGTATATCTGAGGTGGAGTCTATTCAAACCCACACAATAAACTACGAGTATCATACTTAATAGCAATATAATTGTATGTATGTTTACCATGTTATATTATGATATTTTCACCTCTGTTACAATAGAAACATGTATTTCAATAAAGTCTAATAAATATATAAATAAATAAATGGATAGGCCAAATTGTTCAAACAATCGTGGTACCTACCCGAGGGAAATTAAGAGGCCGATGGGTCGCCTTTAAACACGCCGGACTGATGAAATCATCAAACTCTACAGAAATATGTGGAAGCGAATTATAATAGCTGTGATATCTATGGTTGACGAATGCGTGAGCGCATGAATGGTTGGTACGAACGAATGCGAGTACGAAAGAGATAGATATTTAAGAAGATCAAAAGGAGATATAAATATAGCTGGCACACGAGAGTAATCATCATTGTAAAGATATTACAATAACATAAAACGTATTATTTATTAATGATCAGTTTTATTTGTGTTAAAAATACAGTAGAACCCCGTTCTGAAATTGTAACTTCACATAAAAAAGTAACTTCACGTAATACATGTTTTCATTATAAAAAAATATTATTTACTTCTTATGAAGGTTTCTTCTTGATTCTTTAATTGGTCTCAATTAGATAAGCAAAGGCTCGTAATTCACTTCCACGTGTAATACACTTCGTAATTTCTTGTTCACGGGTCTCCTTCATAGCTGACTCTAGGGATTCCAGAATTTCAGCTAAATATAAAGCATATATCTACTATTATGGTACTCTTCCAGGTCGCTCTGGATATTTCCCTCGCGACCGTCATATTGACACAAACTGTGGTTAAAAAATTTCAAAAATATTTTGTACACTACCGTAGATAGAGCTTGCCGTAGTTGAATTTGTTGTAAGATTGAGGTATTCTTCGAAAATCGTGATATCATTCTTAGGCAGAATATTTTGAAGGGGTCTACTTCCCGCTTGTCGCTATTGTGAAATATCCAATCTTTGCTGCATATATGAAAATATAACATATTAAGAAAATTGTGCCAACCAAATATTTATTTATTATAGCAATATTTGAATATGTCTAAGAACATACAGTTACTGGATTTTTACCTACAAAGGCACTGTTATTAAATAAATATCAGATATCTCATAGGGACGAAGCTATTTTCATTATATTTAATAGAAGATATATAGAAATATGGGGTATTTACAGAGCTTACGATCTGTCTTCGGCTGGCTTATGTGATCACTTTACATAGCATTCACCAATTCTCACCCCTAAAATCTCCATATTTATAAAATTTTTGAATGTTGTATATATGTTAGTACGTGGACTCGCTTCGAGTACCATCGCCAAATATATATATATAATGATCACTTAAGCCAGGTCGTAAGCTCTGTAATTTCGCCATATTTCTATGTATTGGTAACTATATAATATAATGTGACTGTGCCTGTCTCACTAAAGAAATTCTGTATCGAGATGGGAGTATATTTCTACATATTTTCGATTGAATATAATAAAAATAGCTTCGTCTCTATGAGATATCTGATATTTATTTATTTATTGATTTAATTTACTTATTAAATTCAATTATAAGTGCATTTCATGTGATCCCTACCCACCTCACTAGAACCAAATCCGAAACAAGGTGTGCAGTATTTTTGTCATGTATCATCAATTACGATACTGATAATAATAGAGATATAAAATAAATTAAAATAAGCAAAACATATCGATTACAATAGATGCAATACAGATTATCGTACTTAGCAGAAATATAAAAGTTAATAGAAATTGAATATTTTTAATGACAATTATATTTTATATGTCTTCAAGTTTTCAGTTATGACGAAATAAAAGGGGAATTTTATACACAGATGAGTTTAAAGTCAGAATGTACAGTTGTGTAAAAAAACTAAAAAAGAAATTAATAGTAAATCAATGAAAAATAATTAATCAAATCAAGCTCTACCAACGTAATAAATAAACAATGAAAGTTAATAAATTATTTATATTTTGTATATTTAATGGATCGTAATATAATACAAACATATCGACCCCTCCTACGTAAAGTATCACAAGTAACAAATTACATTTTTAATCATTGTAGTGTTTTGCACGTATTTGATACAATTTTAAACGACAAATTTTTAAAATATTATGTTTTTTAGTACATACATCATAGAATACAATATATTTTATAAAAAATCTGCCACGTAAATAAGTATTAAATACATGCGAAATACTAGAATGATTAAAAATATAATTCTTTTAAAATTAGCAATATTAACTTTGTGGTTAAAATTTATATTTTTTATTTATTATCTTTGTTTTATTAACCACTGAATTGAGTTTAAATACATCTACCGGTTTCGAAAAATACCATTTTTTTCTTCAGGATGTCATAACTAACTAAAAATATATATCACTGTTTCTTCACCAGAATCTATTTTTAAAAAAAACAACAATTATTTAAAAAATAAATTTAGTACCTAACTCAAATTGTTGATTAATACAAATTTAGTCGAATAATTTTTAGGAAAAAATTTTAGAATGGGACTCGTAGTTAAATTTAGTTGGTTATTTATAATTTTTTGATTAGTTTTACACGCTTTATTTATTTCCAACGATTCGAAATTACTTAATTTGTGACCAACGCAGTTTATTTGCAAAATTGACAATCCCAATTTTTTAAATTGTATTTAATGAAATTTAGAAATGTAGTTAGTTGACATTGTGAAACCGGTAGATGTATTTAAACTCAATACAGTGGTTAATAAAACAAAGATAATAAATAAAAATATAATTTTTTACTTGCGTATATTATATTAAATATAATTTAGGAAGGGTGATAAGATAGTTAATTTGGTAAATGGTTTACACATTTGTTTAACTTTGAGTAACCAAAGCATTATGATGCAAATTGTACATCTATCTAGCAATTCAATATTATGTGACGAAATGTCTTGTGTTGTTTATTTTTAAGTATTAAAACTGTATTTTTAAGTATCGAAACATTCCTTGATTAAAATTGTTACGTTTAGTGACATTTTATAATCACTTTTTCTCGCTTAGATATTTAAAAAATACGACGTGCTTATGGTCTAGTGGTTATGATACTCGGAGGCTTTCTAGAAAACCATCATGTTAGTACTATTTTTATAGCACACTCATTAAGCTTTGTTTGAAAATGGTTAGAATATTAATGTGATACGTACTACGAGTACGCATTACTATTTTAAAAATAAAACTTATTGTACCTTAATATAAAATTCCACCTTAATTAAGTCTGCTTGGACATGTCCTGCGAGTGCTAGAGGAACGACAGGGGCCTGCGAATGAAATGCCCCAGACTAAACTGGAAAAAACGATAACAGGAGTCTGATGAAGACAGATTGGGTCTTAATTGGTCAACAAGTTGGTACGTACGGATGCGTTTTGTTGAGAGTTTAGGCATTCGATCGTCCTAGGCTAAGGGTTGGCAGACTTTCTAATGAGAAAAGCCAAATATTAAGTAAACAATATCTTAAAATTTTAACCGAGCCGCAACATATATTTTCACTGTAGCCATATACATTTTAATGACCAAAAAAACGAGATAAAATCAAGATTTTTAGTTAAAACTTAAATTCACAATACAGTCGTAGCCTCCTTAGAAGTTATAAGCTTCAGTAGCTCAGTGAAATATTTATAAAACAAGAAAATCTAAATAATTAAACACTACCAAAACACTTTTTAAGCTTTGTAAAGTTTACAAGTTAGAACGGTGACCTGGCATCGCTTTGCATCGTCTTGCATGTAACTACTTGTCTTCAATGTTAGGCATGATTGTAAATTATCGTCAGTTAATTTGCTTCTTCACTTTTTAAAAGTTTGATTCGTGGAAAGGAATGTTTGTTTGCATAAATAGGTAGATCCAATGTTTGTGAGAATGGAAAACATTCGTTCTTTTATTGTGTCGTATGTTTAAGGTAAACTATTAATTTATTTATTTTATTATTTTATTAGTAACTATATAATACTATGAAAAATCTGTTTGTACTGTGCCCGTCTCATTAGAGAAATTCTGTGTCGAGACGGGCATAGTTTACAAGCAATTGTTCAATTAATTAGAATTACAAGTAGTAGATAGAATTACACTTATTACTATATAAAAGGTGTACATGAAGAACAATTTTAAAATGGACTTTATTTTTGGATCATTTGTAGCAATAATTAATATAGGTATGAGTTAATTTATTTGGGTGAGTTACCAATACTGGCTCTACCCATATTACGAATCCAAGTTTTAATATATAGTTTTATGTTCTTGGGACAATTCAATTGATTTAAGTCTTTTAGCATTCTATTAAATAGTTTAGGTCCAAAATATTTGTAGTTCCTTTGACCTTTGAAATATTTGTAATATGTGCTCTCGAGGTTTGTAGGTTGTTTGTATTTGTCCATGTAGAAATTATGTTTTGAGTTGTTTTAAAATATGTCTGTTTGTATTTATTTAATTGTCTCAAATATGATTGTAAGTGTTGATAGGAGTTGAAAAGTCCCAAATATCTTCGAAAAGAGCCTCATACGACTTGTTGCGGTCCGCCGACTCCTGTTTTAGGATAAGGGGACGAAAATGATGATGATATAAAATGACGTCATCAGTACGAATAATAATAGAATTGAATAATTTTCTTTTTCTACAAACATATTTAAATATCAGTGTTTTGTCATTAGTAAAATTAATTGAATATTAAATAATATTTCTCCTCTACTTAAAAAAAACTTTTCACGATCCTTTTGAATTAAGATTCCAAGATTACCAAAGTGTCGATATAATTTTAGATAAAACTTAAAAGCTGAATAAGTTTAAATATTCAGGGGATGAAGACATTAGAGACGCTCCGAGTCCAGAGTACAAACACTCGAGCACTTTTTTCACTCCGAAAAAATCAGCATTTTCACCCGAAGTACTTAGTGAAATCAGCCCTCCAAATCTAAACGCACTCACTTCCCCCAAGTTGTGGAAACAGCCGAATACAGCTGGAAGATACCGCGGAATGAATAGTTCTCGGTAATAGGGTCGGAGATTTTAATTCCAGACACCTGAGACCGTCGGCTTTTGTTTCGTTTAAACAAATAATAATTATATGGGTCGGCGAGAGGTGAAGCAGTCGTAACACGAGACCGGTATCGACTATTGATTTTCAATTTAAATTTTGCCGCCTAATCGCTTGCAAATGTTAATTTGATCGTTTTTCCTGGGCGTATATTGGCAGACGTGGGTAGTACATGACCGTTTTTCCAACGACCATTTTTAAGCTATCCTCGTAGCCGTTATCTTCATTGCCTGTGTCTACCCGTGTATTGGAAGGGTAAAACGTTACTCAACGAATCAGGGTCTTGCAATCAATTCGAGCACTTCTGTGCTCTAAAATTATTTCTTAATTTTCACAAACTTTTTTCGTTTTGTAATTAATCACTTAATATGTAAACTTTAATAATCGCGCTGTGGTAATAGTGACATCAAAGCCAGCCAAGCCGCAAAATATTTTTTTTACTATAAAAAAAATAACGTGTCTAAATTAAATAATAATATATAATCATATTGAATAAATTATATGTTACGAATTGAGGTTCTGATAAAAAAAATTATATCAGACCACATTTTGTAATAAAATTTTCTTACCTGTACTTTGAGAGTTATCAATCTGTGAAATTATTTACCCAATTAAATTAAACGCGTTTTCTCGAATAGAAATGTTCGGGGTTCGTATTCTGGTAACAAACAAATATTTTATCGATAGATACATCTTTTTATGTATATATTGCATATTGATTCATAAACAATTTTATTATTTGAAATTATTTTTAACAAATCGTAATTAATAAAATTTCATTTTTATACTAATTTGTTTGATGCATATAATTATAAAACATTGTCTTTTTTGTACATAAATATTTTAAAACAATATGCGAATGTAATTAATATGTATTTTATATATAAATAAGAAAAATATACAGTTCTGAAAAAAAGCATAATTATGAAAATATTTTTATTATTACTACTTATGGCAGCGATACATTTATTAAAATTTCCGCTTAGAAGTCGCATTAATAAATATTGTGCTTTGCGCCAGGATCACATCTTTACATTTTTCCCTATCCCTTTGTTTGTTTTCTCTGAATGCGATTTACATGCCGAACATTCAATTCAAAGCTCTTTCAAACAAACATATAAATGGCTATTTATTTTGTTTTACCAGTTATAAACTTTTCCTTCGTTTCGTTTCGCCATTTGGGACATATATCCAACATTTAAAATTACTAAATAATAGTTTCATTGCAATTTTTATATTTTTTAGAAAATCAAGAACTAATTCGTATTTTTATGGACATGAATAATGATTTAATTTATTAATATAATAGGAAAATTATCTAACTTGTTGTATGCATAATAAGATAATTTCAGTTTTTTCTGCGTTCATAAACTCTTATGGCTTGTGTCCACGTAAGAGATTTTTGTCTCAAGGCAATGGCAATGGCCTCATGAAATTCTTAGGAAATAATCTCGGCTTTCGTAGTCCACCGTGTGCACACCAGTTTTCAGAGATTACAGCACCGCCAATTGTCTCGCGCCTCATTTCACGCTTGTTGTACTTCATACATTAAATGTCAATGTTGATATCTCGTTAGTTTATTGTGATTAAAACAAATTAAAATTTTTAATTTAATGACTTCTGTTTAGCTTTTTAGGTATCTATGGTTCTAGGTAATATTTGTGCGCGTATGTTGCTACGAAATAGAATGCCATAAATACGGATCGGTCCCACTTGTGTCAAGCGATGATCTCAAGTTTATCTAGATTAAGATTTTAAATCATGTGCACGGTATTGAAATTTTTCTCAGTTAAATCTCTGAGATTTATCTCATTGTATTTCATTTTGTAGACACGGAACTTTACTTTGTGATCATGATGTCCTTAAATAAATTTAACCTATCTTACACATTATATCTGATGAATAAGACATACATTAATTGGTTATAAGTTACAGAAAGTAATGATATATATATAAATATAATATATCTAAACGTTCATTTAATCGGGTAATCTAGTAAAGAAAATCCTATGAGAGTAAGTTAACATATATAAATAAAATGGAATATATGTCTGTTCTCTATACAATTCTATATACTTCAATCGATTCAATTTTTTTTTAAATAAAATACTCTACATCAAAATATAGGCAACCTCCTCTCCAAGATACAAATGCATATATTATTGAATATTAAACATTTCAAATTTTCTCAGTTGCACTTTAGGATCCTGAAGACAATAAAGAATGGATATATTCTCTCTGAATTATATGAATATATTCTCTCATATATCTCTCACTCATCCACAAGACATAATTGCGTAGTTGCGTGAGAACGAGCTGAGTTGTGGAACTTGTGATATTTGTGTTTCCTCATCGATAATAGCTCTCTAATAGCTCTCTTCTAATAGCTCTCTTCTAATAGCTCTCTTCTAGACCCTCAAATAATGACCGTCCTGCCAAAGACATGGACATATCGAGGAAACAAAGCGAATATTCGAAAAAATATAAACAAAAATATTTTACAATGACTGTATTATCAATTAATATACTTAGTGATCTAGTGTATATAGTGAAAGTTAAGATGTTCGCCTAGTAAACCAGTGATTCAAGCCTCATTCCAGGAGACCAGCAATCAAATAATCCAATTTTGATAGCACCAGTATTTAGCTAAGTTTGAATAAAAATTGTAATATAAGAATATTGAAGTATAACGTGTATCATGTGTTTGCACCTTTATTT
Organism: Eubasilissa regina; assembly: GCA_022840565.1. Taxonomy (NCBI): domain Eukaryota; kingdom Metazoa; phylum Arthropoda; class Insecta; order Trichoptera; family Phryganeidae; genus Eubasilissa; species Eubasilissa regina. Next base: position 18,149,831 of record JAINEB010000007.1, read on the forward strand.
AAAAAATGAATTGGTAACTTGTTTTCTTCACGTTTTAAATTAAAATTGAAATAGAGTTCGGTATTAACTTTTTTAAAGTATAAAACCAATTAATTTTAATTAGGTTTTCTACTTGCTGAATTGTTTTACCTAAATTTAGGACAAATATTTGTTTTTAATACAAATTAAATGTATTAATTATAAATATATATTATTAAAGAGAACATATTCTTATTGTAAAGTTGTATAGGAAGAATATAGTTCTGTGATATTTTTAAAAATACTAATTGAAAATATTAATTAGAAAGATATATATATATATATATATATATAATCAATTTCATCGAAAAATATACTACTGTTGCTACCGGGATTCGAACCAGGATCTTTTTCCAATCAAATGATGGAATGGTAGATGTATTAATGTATCACATGAGTTTGAAAATTTGTGAACTGTCTGCTGTAGCATAGTTGGATAATACACCTTCTTTGAATTGAAAAGAGATCGGATTGAAGCAACAATAATATATTATCCCGGTAGCAACAATAATATATTTTTCGATAAAATTGATTATATATCTATATCTTTCTAATACATTTAATTTGAATTAAAAACACCACAGACCTTTTTGAATAATTACTCCTCAATAATGTATAAGTCGTATCAATGTATCCTAAATATAATAAAAATGAATTGTTAATTCTGGCGTCCCTTATCGTATTACACAAAGGTATTTGAGGTTCGATAAAAATAAATAAGATGGCTTTCAAATAATTTAACAATAGATGTGTTTATTTGAAAAGTGTAACATGTATATTCGAAAATTTGCCATCAACGCATTGTCTTGCTATAGTATAATCGGTTAATGCACGTTCCCCGGATTGAAAGAGATCCAAGTTCGTATCTCGGTAGCAATAACAATATTTTTCCTTCGAATTAATACATTTATTTAGTATTAAAAACATCACAGACCTATGTACTGAATAATTACAACTTCACAATAAGAATGTGTTCCTCAATAAAATATTTATTTGCATGTAATAACGAAATGCTTAGAAACATCATCCAGCCGCAATGACGACCGCTGGAATGTAAACCTAAACGACGCGTCGGCTATTATAAACGCCAATACTAGGAATAGAACAACCTAGAAAGATCTTTCATATGATTTTTGGCATATGCGAAGACCCAAGAATAGACATGGATTGTTTGCATTCGAACGATATTCACCAAATGTTGCATTTCATAATATTCATTGTACCTGATTTGAGAACAAGCAGTCAGTTCAACTGTAGTTATCATAGATAATGTTTATATGCATTTGGAGCGAATGTAGGTCTGTTTGTAACGTAGTCTGTAGGTAGGCTTAGGACACTTAGGCGCATGTGTAATAAGCTATGTTCGGCAGAGTGAAGAATGAACAAATATGATCAAATATCTGTTTTGTAGCCTAGTTGATATAATAAAGAAAGGATCGCTAATATGGTTTTGCCATGTGGAGCGTATGAGTAAGGAGAGGATTCTAAATAAAATATGTGAAGCAAGTGTTGAATGCAGCATAAATAGAGAGCATCGACGAAAGATCTGCCATGATGAGGTAAACCGGATAAGTGACGAGTATTCTGTTAGAAGCGTTAACAATAGAAAAGCATGCATTACAAGATGTATAAAATATGACATGGTAAAAGTGGTATACATAATAGTGTGGCGTTCCATCTTCTCCTGAGTCTTACGGGGAAATGGCGCGCTGGTATATTAGCTAGTTAGATAATATTTTGTTTTTGGAAATTAATTATATTATTTAAAAATATTAATCAATTCGAAACATATATGGAAGAAACTACCATGCTATTGCTACCGGGATTTTGCGATGCGAGAAATGCATTGCCAATATTGCTACGAATATACTTATAATTAATTTGAAATTGATAACGCGTTTCCTCGGATAGGAAAAGGTTCAAGTTCAAATTCCAGTAGGAACCACATATTATTTCGATAAATAGTTTTTTTCAGTATATCTTTCTAATTGATTAAAAAAATTTTAGTTAAAAATACCACAAATATATGTTCTGGAATTGCAACTTAATAACATAAATGTGTATTCATTAAAAAAATTCCAATAACTTTGAAAATAGTATTCATTTGTACGTTTTTCAACAAAAAAAGTATGTCTTGTTCTTCTTCGGTTTTATTTAAACAGCTATATGATCGCCTTCCAAAATTCTGAGATGCCGTCGTTATAAAAACTGTGATTTTTGATATAATCATGTATATATATAACGTATATAACATTTAAGCGACTTTGTCCTACATTATACACGTATATATTATATGATTATATCAAGCTAACATTATATTAAGTTAATAGACGATCTCCATCCACCTACGTGTATAATTATATATTCATTATTCTTAGTGGAACTAACTTTAGCGACAGATACATCATCGTTTTAAAACGATGTTTGATAATAACTTTTATATGCTTAGATACCAGTTATGAATGGTCAGATTATATACCCTTTCCCAGATTACTGAACATTTTTTCTCCTCATCTATCACATCATCATCTCTTTGACTGCCAAAAAATTAGTAAAATATGAATTGTTTTATTATTTTACTTAGTTGATTACGATTATTATTTTTTACATTTAACGTGATTTTACTTAATTATATTCTCACGGTATGTCGTTGTTTTATTTAATTTAATATTTATTTCATCTAGATATTTGAATTTTTACTATAAATGTAAGTTTAATAATACCTACTGCATAAATGACGCTGTTATAATTAGAAAATAAATACAGTTTCTGGTTATTCTATTAACAGGTTCACGACTCTAATTTTACCTTGAAGCTGTAGTTTCAAAGCTTTGAGTCGAATGTTCAACATCTTATTTTGTGAACTTGTCACCGTGTATCTTAAGATCTGGAATTCTGATATACCCATCTGTTTCGGGGAGAGAAATCTCCAACCGTTGGCTAGATACACCTACAATTACTCACACACTTTAACCTCTTATTAAATTAAATAAAACATCACGTACCATTGAAATCACAAGCCCTGATCTACGCGTAGCATATTAAATGTATGTAATAATCTAATTATAGCGATGTACAATTTATACGAGTATGTCAAAAGTTCACGTGGCCTAATTCATGACTGACATTTAATGATGTATTTTGTAAGATACTTTTAACCTATTTGCTATTTGTCTCCAAGCTATTTGAATTTAATTTGGTAATAATTTAAAATCACACTCATCGTGTCTAAATGATATAACCTTATTAATATTACCTACATATTGTATATTTTCTGGATAGCGATCATTATGTATTGTTGATGTCTGTAGCGTTTTCTTTACGGTTAGATAAAATTATTAATTTTTATAAACCAAATAACTTTGTATAAGTCACATTGATAAGTTTTTTTTCAAGTCAACTTTGTATAAGTCACTCAAGCAATGGCTGTCTACTGTTTTTATCTTGTTGTAAATATTGATTATACTATAAATATACTTGTCATTCTATTTTATGTAACTACTCAAACATTTTGCTGTGGATACTAAATGAACCGATAATAGCTCCGGTTTTCCTCTCTCCTGCTTCTATTTAGCATCATATACCTACTCTACTATGGATAATTCGTACACAAACCAAATAATTTGAACTGATCATTTTTAGTATTTAAATAATATTTTGAATACTACATATTACGGCATTATTAAATTAAAGGATTTAATTGTATCTCTATTTGGGTAATATATCACGTAAAATTTGACTGATATTTTTTATATATAATTTTGGTTAATTAATTAATATTTTTCATTTTTACTAGAGTTTTCATTGGAAAATAAATTTACACATAATACTAAAACTACAAAACATAATTCTAGAGTCTCAGGAACCATTGTGTGACAACTCCTGACTAGCAGACACTGAGTGTTCCAAAGTATAATTGTCAGGGCGGCCCGACATCAAAGCGGAAAGAATTATGGCGTCGGTGGAGTCAGCAGCGTCGCGACGCCTTTCACTGTGCACCGGACAAAACTGACGCATTCCCGTCGTCTTTGCGTTTGTTTTAAATGTTTTTTTTTTTTAAAGACTCAGCATTGTTTAAAGATGTTCATATGTTGGCAGCACAGGGTCGTCAATTGTAATTAATGGTTATGAACGGCTTGTACAATATTGTAGATGGCAGTATTGAAACATAGAAATAAAGTAAAACTATATAATAATAACGCTAATTGATTTTTGTTTATAATATTTTTTTTACCAATTTATAATATAGTTATTCAATTGCAGAAAATCGGTAATAGTTAAATTTAAAGCCAATCAACGATATAATCATTTCCGATGATTATCAGATAACGCAAATATTTTCAATATTTTTTTAAGTTAAAATATTGGGATTCTTTTTCTCACAATGAAAATTTATTAACTGAGTGCATATTATCCTAATTATGACTTAGATTACAAATAATTTCACAAAATGTGCAGTCATCGAAATGAGACTACGCTTTACTGAAATGCATTGTCTACGAATACAATTGTTACGAATTGGATTGTCGATGATCTTTTTTATGTATTAATATAACGTTAAAATCATCTTTAATTTTTTTTAGTATTAAATAGAGAATAATATTTGCACCAATAGTCAGGTCATATACCTTTTATATATTCCTGCATTCTTTCATTTCCTTGCTAGTAACATGGAATTTAAAAGATGGCATTGACGTCTTGACAAAATATATGTTATGTATAGGTTAATATTAAAAATATGGCCTGTACTCCGAATTCGTGCATTTTTAATTAAACTTAATCTTTTCTCATTAAAAATATTTTTTTATATCTAATATAACTTTGATTACATAAAACTTTTCAGAGTTGAAAAAATAGAATAGCAAATATTTTTTTTAATCAGTTAGGCGGAACTCCAAAAAAAGCCCTGGAGACGATAACGCGTCGAATATAAGAATATTCCATGATGCATTTTTATCACTACGAATAAAATTTAGTAACTATGTAATAAATTTACAATCACGTCATTTTCCCGTAGAGTTAAGAAAGTATAGAGGATTGAATTTTCGATAACACTCTTTTTGGTTTACAATTCTTGCATCCTTTTCATATACTTTTCGGTTTCTTCGACCGTTCTCTAATATTTGATTTATCTGATTACGCTATAAATTTTGCAGACACCCCCTATTCCTGCTGCCTTTAGCACTCATCTAAAATATTTTCTACACCATCTATCCTTTCATACATTCCACATGACCAAAACCATCACAACGATCCTTTCTTAATTTTACCTAGTACGCTACAGATAGACCCACACTTCCTCAAATCTGTTTATTCTTTACTTTATCGTAAATAACTTATCTACACATGCTCCTAAGCGCTTGCATTACTACCGGATTTTTTTGCTATTTCTGGGCTTCACTTCATACATTATACATACGTGTTGACACCAGAATTCCATTCGCACAACACGTTAGCTACAAGCAAAAAAACTGTGCATTACTTTAGATTCTGGGAAATAAAATTTAATGAAATAATTCCTATCTTATGAAAAAACTGGCTGTTATTATCCGGATTACGGTAATTCATAGCTAGATTTTTGTCTTGCCATGGGTTATTCATAAATATTGGGAATCATTTCATGGCAGGCAGGAAATTTTTCAGTACGTACTTGTCTAATGTATTTGTTCAATCCGTATAAGATTCTGAACTGAACTAAATATTTTCCATACAAATTAAATGTATTGATTAGAAATATATATATACAAAATCAATTTTGTCGAAAAAAATTGTTCTTGCTAGCGGGATTCAAACCTGGATCTCTTTTAACTCGAGGAACGTGCATTAACCGATTATGCTATAGTACTACAGTGCATTAACGACAAATTTCGAACGTATACGTTACACTTTTCAAATTAATACATTTATCGTTCCATTATTTGAATGCTATCTTCTTTGTTTTTTTTTTCTTGTATCTTTCTAATTAATACATTTAATTTATACTAAAAACATCACCGAACTGTGTTTTGAATAATTACAACTTCACAATAAGGATGTGTTTTCCTTAATAAAATATTTTCTCATTTCCACTGCATTGTTCTTCTGCAAGCTCCAGTACTCACGTATACACATCAGTGTTAGTACCAGGACTTCATTGCATACATCTAGTTTTTTCTCAGTCGATAAGTTTCCATTCATTAATATGATTATATTTTTACAATTTTTTAAAAAAAAATTTTTTAGTACGAAAATGTAAAATTTGTCTTAGTACTTTTTGTGGGTTATTCATATCATTCTCAGGTGTCTTCTCTTACATATGTACGTCTTCAGATACCCCCATAAATTTTCGTTAAACAAGTTACTCATATTTATCATTATTTCATATTAAATGATACGCGTACATAAATTAAATATATTTTTAATTATTACTTTTGATTACGATTTCGGACTCAATAATGTAACTCAAACACAGGAAAATTGAATAAGAATATATTTTTGCTATTTTAAAAAAAAAAATTTACAAAAGATTTAGAATTGTAAGAGTTGGGATACCACACTCCAACCACTGCCATCATCGTTTCTAGATTCCTCGTGTAAAACAACATCCCCTTAAACAAAAAGACGTTATCAATAATATTTTTCTTACCGACCCTCGTCTGCAAAATACCCGCACATAATTCAAGGCTGCTCCGTGAATAATGAAACAGAAGAGAATTGCGAGAATTTCCAAACCCCGCTGACGAAATGACAAAGGGAAAAGAAAAGGGTGCGGCTTCCAAGTCGGAAACATTGAAAAGGGATTAATCTCATTAACAGATGAATGCTCCTGAATGTACGGCTATGCGCGTTTCACAAAATCAATGGGTTAATACAATCTTGACTTTCTTCTGGCACATTTATTTTTTGGGTATTAAACCTCTATTGTACCTAAACAATTAAATTTAATGAATAGAATTTTTGGAGAGTCCCGGTAGGACGCGATTTCATTCGCATTTTTTATCGCGGACATTTCAGCGAAATTGAGTGAAATATTTTCCAATTTACAAAATGATTTGATTTTTTTCAAGGTATTTTGAAGGAGATTAATTTATATTTTTTATCTTCAGAATATGGCACGACATCAAAAATTTTCTCAAAGATTCGGAAATGTGTTATGTTGGTCAATTTGTAAAGGTAAATAAAGCAAACATGTTATGCGATAAGTATTTTGAGTTGACTATAATGATGATTCTGGAATAATTCATCATAGTCGTCAACGTCAACGTCAACCTCAACGTCAACGTCAATGTCAACGTCAACGTCAACGTCAAGGTCAACGTCAACGTCAACGTCAACGTCAACGTCAACGTCAACGTCAACGTCAACGTCAACGTCAACGTCAACGTCAACGTCAACGTCAACGTCAACGTCAACGTCAACGTCAACGTCAACGTCAACGTCAACGTCAACGTCAACGTCAACGTCAACGTAAACGTCAACGTCAACGTCAACGTCAACGTCAACGTCAACGTCAACGTCAACGTCAACGTCAACGTCAACGTCAACGTCAACGTCAACGTCAACGTCAACGTCAACATTATATCTTGTCTCATTCACACCACTCTTCAAAAAAATTCTGAGGTAATTTTTCTTTTAAAGATCTATTTCTTTCATCATGTTTTGTCAGTGCTCATGTTTCTGACAGTATGCGCACAAGTTTTTTGAGAGTTTTATAAGGGGTATACTTTGTTATTTTTTTTATAAGCTAGCTTTTTTATTAGCTACCAATATAATATTCTTTATTTTCGAAAGAAGAAGTCATTTACACTGTGCAGAAGAAAATAATATACGTCTGGAACGTTACACTCGGTTTGCTCTCTTTGATATTTCAATTGTTCATGTTTACTTGAGCACTATTGCAAATATTCTAAGAGAAGTCTTATATAATATCATTACCACTGGTACGTTTGAGAAATCATATGAAATCCAAGGCTCGTATTAAATCGTAATTCCGTTTTAAATATTAAATTGTGTAAAATATAATACTTACAATAGTTATTAGTATTCAAACGACGCAAAACACGGTGGTAAAGTTTTATTAAATAATAATAAATGTACTTATGATTTATTTGAATAAACTAAACACACTTTGTATTACATAGACTTTTGAGTTATATTTTTGTTACGTTTATTGTATATAGATGTGCAGTTTCTTTCATTATGAAAAGTAAATGACAACGGAAATAGTTTAGTTTTTTTAAATATTAAATAGTCATATTGAGCCACAAAGTAACCGACATGTCAATTGATGATAAACTTATGATTATTTTATTGACGTGGCAACCAACACGTATTTTTTATTATGGCACGTATTTTTACTAGCAAGTTATCGTTGATAAATAACGAGAGAATCATACATATTATTATTTTGCGTAAGTTCTAAAGTGTGACTTTTACAAAATTAGTTTAAATATAAATGAAATGAGAAAGATATACTTGTAAAATCGATTTTATAGAAAAATATTGTTGTTGCTACCAGGATTTGAACCTGGATCTCTTTCCTATCCGGGGAAGGTGTATTAAGCAACTTTCTTTTGACGTCAAATTTTCGAATCCATGTGTTACATTTTTCAAAATAATACGTCTACCGTTCCATTATTTGGTCCCGGTAGCAACAACAATATTTTTACATAAATTTTTTTTTATGTATATCTTTCTAATTAATACATTTAATTGGTATTAAAAATATCACAGAATTATCTGAATAATTAAAACTTCACAATAAGAATGTGTTCTAAATAAAATTAGCTTAGATCGGTCGAAGGAAGTAGGATTATATAAAGAATAGATGGACAGATAGATATTCAATTTTATATATATATATATATATATATATATATATATATATATATATATATATATATATATATATATATATATATATATATATATATATATATATATATATAGATGAATTAAGACGTCGTTTGTTTTCTTTAGTAGACATATATAGATATATATATATATATATATATATATCTATATAAACACAAAGCCACGCAGACTGTCAACACAGAGACTCCATTAACCGTATAAGTGCAGCAGATGTGTCAGTTGTGGTACATTGCCTCTAAATTAATTCCGTCTTCCATTACGCTCGCGGTATGTCTTTGTAGAGAGCGAACACATAACAGAGAGCTCTCCTCTCTCAACTCATTCAGAAATCATATGTCAGTCCGTTAGATTGAAAATTCCTAAGGGTTAACTACATCACGAATATCACGTTATCACTGCTTTAGTGCCAAGGCGGGGTAATTTACAATTAATGTGTTATGAAGGCTCGTTTGTTATTAGAGGTAACGAATTACTCCAACTCGGTAAAATATGCAGTCAGCTAAATAAACATGTTAATAAAGCTTAGGTTGTAAATACCTGTACCCTAATTTAAATAGAATACTAAATATTTATTTTATTTTATTAATATAATATTCGATATCGTGTTTGAAAATGAAGAAACAGGCGTATATTTCGAAGAAGCTTATGTTAAACAAAATTAATTTGTATAAAATAAGTGCTGGTAATAACCTCACCAACTTTAAAATACATATTTTTTTATACTCAAAGATTAACTTAACTTATCATTAAATATACAATGCGTTTTGTATACGCGAAGACAGTGTATAATATTTCACAATGCTTAAAAATGTGCAAATATTCAAACAATTAATGATATAAATAAAAATTAAACAATTACCTTTGTATTTAACAAAATAAATTTTATATTAAAAACGAAACAGTGTTAAAAAATACTTTCCTTCATCAGAGTAATAAAAATTAAAAAAAAAAAATTAGGTACCTTTTATTACCCCGATGAAACAAAATAATATTTCCGTTAGTTTTTAATGTAAAACTCATGTGATTAATTTAATAAAAGTTAATTGTTATAAATTTATGAATTACAAACAACCGGAACATTTTCCAAAAATATTAAAAATATAAAAATAAACAAATTTTTAAATAATGCATTGCTAGCTAGTAAACATAAAGATCTACTTAATTTTTATCGACTAATTCATATTGTTTATTAAAAGTTTTCTGTTATATTTTTTTTACTTAATACCATTATATAATTAAAGATATTAATTATCAGGATTTCATCCATCGGTGAATAATTATTCCATTAAAACGAACAAAAAATTCTGCAGTGTGTAGGCCAAGATTACGCCAAAACCCCCCTAACTCGGCATAAATGATTACCAGGAGGGCATAGCACGCGAGGAGGTATTCGAACCAAACAAATCCTTTGCTCCGGTTCTGAATGAATATTCTAATGGATTTCCGTAGCCTTGCCTTCAGATTGTCAGGGGCCAATTGTTGTTTGTCGACAGAAATTGATATAGGTCCTGTATACTACACCAGGAGCACAACAAATTTAGGGTCATCATTAATTTTCATGCCTCGTGGAAAAAATAAGGGAAATAAAACGTGGCCTTCGATTTTTTTTTAAATAAGGTATTTTCAAAGAGAAAGTAATGATTTTTTTTGATCATATGATGGTATCTTTGACTCAATATTTCACGTTAAATATTTGTATTATTTGCGGTAAATTTATAAATGTTAAGTAAGAAGAAATACAAACTTCAGATAGAAAACACTAGTGATTCCAGTTATTATTTAATAAATTCAAATAAATACGTGCAACGTTCTTAATTTTTCCTACTTTCCGAATAATTAAAAATGTAAAGGAAAATATATAAAAATAATAATCAGCGTAATTTGCTAAGAATTTCATTGATTGAAAAACTTTACCAGTTTAAAAAGAAGAACAGTAGTCATGGTTATAAATACTTTCGAAAGATGCTTTGGTTATACATTTATTATGCACAAATATAATTGACCATACAGATTAATAAATTTGAATCCCCTTCATAATGAGGACTTCCAAATTCAGCGGGACGATATCTGTCATTCTTGCGACTAATTTAAATTAAATAGCAATTTATAAGAGAAAAACTGATAAATGTATTCATTTCTATTTTAGAAACGATATAATAAAGAAAAAAGTTTGCATAAAACTGATGTAAGTATTGAATCATATATCAATTGAAGAGTGACTTTTCAGAGGTCAGAGATATCATGTTTTTAATTTTCGTAACTAAACTTTGCACTGCAGACGCGTTGAGTTATTACCATTAATATAGTTATCACCCGATCACCCGATCACCCGATGGTGAGACGGACTGCACCATTTGGAACAATAATAGTTATAATAACCCAACGTGTGTATAGTACAAAGTTAAGTTGTTAAAATAAAAATAATTATATTGCACCGTAAAGTAACCGCGATTGGAATTAATGATATATAAATCATGTTTTAAATTCAAAGTTAAAAAAAAAAACAAAATTATAAAAAATTCTTAGGCGGTAGGATTTGAAGAATATCCAGAAATAAATGTTTTTTAGTATTGATACGCTATGCAATAGGAATGCTATATAGACTCTAAGGAATATCCAGTAAAATTATAATATAATTGTATATATTAGAAAGTGTTATTATACATACATGATTTAAGTAGCGAGGCGGATGTTTTCACGATTTAAATACATTTTATAAATATTTTGCCAACGGCAAAGAATTCCAAATACATTTTTTTTTTACATTTCATTAACATAAGATTATTTCATTTACTTTGAAAAATACGAATATTTTAGATAACATTTTATTATGCTATTATTATTAATTCAAGGCTAGCTGCGTTATATTACAATTCCATAAATATTAATATAATAAATGATTATTTAACAAAACATTTTATTCTAAAATATTTTCGAAAATTTGTTCATAAAAACATATAACATAATTTAAAATTATTTTCTATGTAACGTTCAATAATATTGATTATCTCAGAACGCAATTATCAAATATATTATGTACGAATTTTTGATAATACAGAATTTAAAATATCATTTTTCAGAATTTTTGTTACCCAGCAACCCAGTAAAGTTCGATCGCGCGATCAATGGAAGTGACAAACATCAACTGAGGAGTTAAATTTAGCAAAAAGTAATTGGGAATACGTCCAACCTGGACCGAGACGATCGCTTAATTAGTATGTAAAACAGATCCCGAATCTTCCGACAGGTCTCCGCAGCCGCAGAAGACAAATCGGTGCGGCTTCGGTACAGATGCTGTTGCCGAGTTTGGTATCGACCGATAGCTGGGTTGGACCAAATTAAAATAGTCATTAATTTCTCGGAGGGCCGCATACGAAGCTGTCACCTCGCTTCACGTTTGTCGCGGGAGATTATTTAAGCGGGCCCGCTCTGGCGACGATCGTCTGAAGTTTGGTGGGGTCGGCTTTGTGGCGAGAGCGGTAGATGGAGTGATACAACTTGATGCATGCGGATTATTTGTCATCTTGTTTTGGATACGAGAACCTCAGTTTATTACATCAAACGGAAGGGTAAGTATGCTAGTGCTCGTCCTGGCTCGTGTGTTAATGTGTTTGAGATGCTTGTCGTTGGTAGAAAAGATTGGGGGAATTGAAGTTAGTCAATTCCCGCGACTATTAACAATAAATATATTTTTGTAATACGAGCGATTTCATGCGAGTATATGGTGCTAAAATGAATGAATAGAATCTTGTATGTGAGGGAAGGATGGAGATAAGAGTGGGCAAAAGAATTGTATGCAATTTTTTTTTGTCTTATATAACATGCGCAGTTACTCAAAGGAATATTATTGAATTAAACAGTCTTCCTATTAGCTCATGTCCACTTTTTCCTCGTTTAATTTCATATGTATTCTTATGTACGCTTGTCATTTGATGAAGTTCGTAACAGCTTGTTCTAGCTTCTCGTTTAGCAAAAAAATGTGCCAGATCTTTCTCTGTTTCTGTGGTCCTTATCACTCGTCTCATAAATTCTCAATACCATCCTGTTCACTCATCCATTTCAAATTCCCAAACTATTGTAGCGACTCTTTCATATTTGTATCGATTTATATATCTAAATTCGCCCCTAATTGTTTTTAATACTTTAGTAATATTGTACAAAGATTCTCTACATATATTCTCAAGTATAGTGTATGGAAGTAAGGCGGACAGAGAGAGACATCTGTGGCCATGCAGCAAATATGCTGTAGCCACGACACACACCTCTAGAAGGGAGTCGCGTGCAAGCTTGAGGGCGCAGCCGGCAGATGCGGTGCTCATAGTTTCGTAGTTCGGTCGACAGAGATGAGCGCAGTAGATAACACCAAACGATGAGTGAGCATTCCCTATCGCTCTCTCGTCAAGTCTAGCAGCTTTTCTAGTGCATTCTCTTATTGTGTGAAATATTGTAATCACTCTATGTAGTATTGCGACCTAATTTACTGAACTAATTCGCTTCTCCAACTGTAAATGAATAAACAGTGAACCGAAACCGAGATAAGCCTTTCATTTCTATTGTGTCCGAGGTTCTTGTATTCCCGTAAATTATTTTTGCGATATTTATTATCGGTTCAAATATTTTTATTAAAATAATAATTAATGTTGATACAAATACAAAGCCTCTAATTGTTTTGCTGAGTCGTTTAATTTTGAGGTAGTATAAGCGCTCGATCAAAAAAATAAATACTAAAAGATTAATTACAACTAGTCTGACATTGAATATACATTTATCTTGAAATAAATATACATTCAATGTCAGACTTTTTAAAAGAAATTTTAAAATTGATAGAGGTTAACCCATTAGTGGATAGCGTCTGTTTTGTTGGACGCTCATTATTAAAAAAAATTCCAGAGTGCTGACTTGTATAACAAGAGTTTTGTAGCTGGCTTCATGTTGTTACATATCTCACATTCTATTGCATGTTGTTTTGTTAAGCTTGGTTTTGTGTTGTGTAGAAAACTGAATTAATTCTGAACAATGGAATCTAAACATTTTAATTCTGAACAGGGAAGGTAATTAAACATAAAATTAAAGTATATAAATAATAATTTAAGACGATTTTATTATATAATGTAGTATAAAAGATATTAATAAATAATGAAAAGTATTCGTTTAAAAATACGCTGCCTTGATTTAATTCATATTTAAGCTTTTGTTTTATGTTCGTTATACATAAAAGATACTATGCATAAAAGCACAATATCATTTAAAAGACTGCATTTACGTTAACTACTTGACCTCATGGAAGACAATAATATCGGGGAAGATGCAACAATATATCTGCTGCCTCCAGAGGAACAAACAGATGAAGATGGTCATAGTTTGTTGAAAACTGTGTGCAAACTGCAAACTCAAGAAAGCGATTGGGAGTCTGAAGATGATTTACTAAACTCAAACCAAAAATACCAACAAATTACAAAAATGCGAACTGGATAGTTGTCCAACTAAATGTAAATTTAGTTACAACTTATGAAGAAATAGTACCACGTTTATCAAACCCAAGAGATTTCTTCAATCTATGTTTTGATGACAATATTATCAATAATATTGTAACATAAACCAACATACACAGTTCTCAAATCAATTCCGCCTTAAATATTGACCATTCTAGGCTGGTTGATGTTATTAAAAATTACTTCTCAACAAGTTGAGCTCCAACCAAAATACTGTTTTATAAATCATCGTATGGTATTATGATTGTGTCTTGTCCGTTATAACGGACGGTACTTATTTTCTACAATAAAGTAAAAAAAATAATTTTTGTTTTATTTTGTTTATTTAAGTGTGACTTAGTCTAAATTTGTAACAATTTCTAAAAAAATTAATAATTTATAAAATATCTCCACTAATGGGTTAAGAAATAATATTTTACCTGGACTCGAATATAATTGATTAACGATGTGAATTTATTTTAAGAAAAATAAATTAACGAATGACTGTAATCAAATACTTATTCTAGTTTATGAAACCCAATCAACTAAATATATAAGATAATAAAAAAAATTTAATTGATAATAAAACTTTAATAGCCAATTTACGTACTGTTAGTTTAGTTTAACGGTAAGACACTTATTCGTACGTCGTCTCGGGAAAGTTAGTCCTTTTTTCATAGCACAAGCTCTTAGATCTTTGCTTGATAATAATAAATGTACAGGCGATCTGTATTGTTATTGAAGAAAATACTAAGGAGAGTGTTTTAAAATATATGTAATTAAAATAATGAACATACACAATACATTGATTACTCGTGGTCTTGACCCACCCCGAAACTTCTATGATATTTTAGTGTAAAAACTCGATACATGTCTCAGACACATGTATCGTACCACTTAAAGTTTTAAAGCGGTTTCTTGGCACATGTTCCGGAAGCCCCCGAAAAAACTAATTTATTTATGTACTAAATTAATGTTAATTTTTTTTTTGAAAACGAACGGAGAAATTTTTTTTTATAAAAGGGGGGCTACTATATTTAGTAGAGTAGCAAAATCACAGTGGTTCTTAAGTGGTTTAGGCAGAGAAATATTCAGAAATTATTCGTGACGTATTGTGTAATCGTAAAAAGTGAAGACTTAGTTATAAGAACATACCTGAATATATCAGCTTCATTTCAGTGCCGATCAGAGTTTATCTGCAAAATAACTTTCTTTTGAAGCTTGCATCGATATAAACATTTTTAAAGCAACTAATATACCAGAAAGTATAATAAGTATTAAATATTACATTTTATTTACACGCAAGCCCGACCTTCGTATTAGCATTCAGCTGAATAATTTTTACTCGTGTAATATTATTTTTCATTGTAAAACGTATTCTGCTTCGTCACTATATGGAAACCTTTCACTTCAAAGGTGCAAATAAACCAAGGTGTACCGATATACAGGAACACGATTGATAATAAGCGGACTTGGGGGTGGATTATTATTCACATACTTGATCCTTATGATCCCATGTACACAAACACTCACATATCAATAACTTACATTGGTGTAATGTGCCTGTTTTCATAAGCACTACGCATTGTTTTGACGTTTAAAGCTTCGTTTAATCTTCGATTTCTAATTAGGTGAATGCAGGGAGACTGGGCTTTAGAATGTCTCCCGATAATTTATCTGTTTACCAATATGTCACAATAACAGGTGATAATGAGTGATATTCTTACATTGAGATATGTAATACTCTTCTCCTATTGGATGATGCTAAAAATAAATTAAGAAAAGATATTTAAAATGTATAGGTTATTTATCTAATTGTTTGTATAATGCTAAATATAACATTGTCTCCTTATTATTCTATACGAGTGTTTAGTGATTGGCCACCAATGGACTGATTTAAATACGAAAAGATACAAATAAAAACTAGAAATAATCTTTCATCGACAAAGGTAAATTTGCAATACTTAAAATCTTAATATATTTAAAAAAAAATTCGATTCTATTATATTTTTGTATTCAATATTTCTTAAACTACTTTTTTCACACTTTTTGAATAAATATCATATTATTTAAATAGTTTTTGATAATTGTACTCATACTAGGTAGAAGAAATCATCAGAAATCTACCTCAAATAAGTGATTTAATTTTATTTCATGCTGCTATGCATGATTATATGTACATATATATATATATATATATATATATATATATTGTGAAGGTAAAGAACGGTGTTGGATTCTCTTCACCGACTAGTCAGTGAAGAACACAAGAACGGAGGATCTTTACCTCAGAAACGCATACCAACCTTGATTTGTCACATTCTGCCTTAACCTTAAACTGGGAAAAATTATTATCAATACCTGGAAGACATAAATGAAAAGATCTTTTACGTTATTAAATGGAATTTAATAAAACAAATAGGTTAAATTAGAACAGATTACAATCAAAATTAAATAATTCTAATTTAGTCGGGTTCGACGTTCTTCAGGGCAGACTGGTGACAACGAGATTCAAAATGTTACAAAATATGGCATTATCTCTAAATCCGTGCTCATTCGTGCACATTTCATCATAAGTAGAGTATCTCAATGACCCATCGTCGTAGCCATAGTTTTCTCAGCATCCCAAGCTGACGCAATAGGATTGGTAGAAAGAGTTGTAGAAAAATAATGTAAGCCGATTAATTAATTAATGTAACATGTTGGATCCTTACCGATACATCTTGGATTCTGAATAAATAGCTTCGCTGGCCGCAGCAGCTAAGCCGCGTATTCTGACAGCTCTGAGCGAAAAATTAATCTCAACCATAAACTCCGACCGTTTTCATAACCTTCAAAACCGCTCGCATTACTAAAATGAGGACGTTGTTTGTGATTCCTAAGGTAGTTTACTTTAATAAAAATAACGGGGTAATTTCAACCGGGACATTAGTTTTGTAATGTAACATTATATCCTTAATTTAAGGTTTCTGAGAGTAATAGTGTATAGAACAGGCGTCTCTTATAGATTACATCGAGTTTTTGTGGATGATTTTCTTGAGAAAACATAGACCGACGTTACGGCATACTAATGTAACAAGTTGCTTCAAAATGTTAGGGTAAAATCTATCAAAAGATATATAAATTAATAACATATTTAACTTATGTATACTTAATTTGTAGCGGCGTTTAGTCAGTATTTTGAAATAAGCTGCACTTAATCAAAATTTTTAAGAAATAAATCATAATAAAAATATAATCATTTTATTCACATTTTAATGTATCATAATATCTATCAAATAAATATTTAATTTAGTTTTATTTTTTACTTATTTCAAAACACGTCAGATAATTTGAATACGCTTACTTGTGTATAACTAATTTCAGATACATACGTAACTGTTTTTATTACCTACATAGATGTACATATATTTCAAATTAAGTTTGTATTACTATCATCAAAATAATATCATTCCTAAGGTTTCCTTTACATGTCATAAAATCATCACGCGGCACAAATGTGACTTACTGGATTCCCACCTGTAGGTATAAAATGAATGACGTTCACAAATTAAACGAAGTATTTATTTATCGGAATCCAATTTCATTTCTATTCTAAATCCAATTTCGTTAGCATTTCAGGTGTTTCATCGAACGACATTAAAATATAAAAAATCAAACAAAAATTTTATAGCTTTAATAGAAATGGTCGCGTGTTTCAAAATAAATTGATAAATAGTGAAAAATACAATTTTCTGATATCTATCATGAAGGTTGACGTATATTGCCATCATAAATAATTTGAGATACCTATATATGAGTGCACAGATAATAAATACGTACATTTAAAAAATTTCAACTTTAGCTTTGAATTTTGGGGAAATTTCATAATGATCAATAAAATATGTAGTGTATATTTTTGAAGAGACCAATTGAAACAAACTATGAATGCGGGAAAACAATGAATGCGGGAATATAGAAAAAGAGTTCAATTTTTCATACTTAAATGTTTATTACGTATTCTAATAAAGATACATATTTCACATGTAAATGAATGTGTTTAAATAAAAATAAAATTTGAAAGCCGCACAGAAACAAAAATAAATAAATTACACTTTGTATTGTATAATATCAAGCGGCAGTCAGTAGCAGCAATCCCTCTCTCTAGAATGTTCCGCACATTGTTTACGAGTGCCGTTAATCGAAACCAAGTATTTAGCTACAAAGTATGCTGCGTAATTTAAACGATTAATGCGGCAAAATGATGCATAGAAGAACGATCCATCCGATCTATTTTTGGGTGTTTTGTGTATGAAATTAATTCGGGATAATATATAATGTATATGATGTATTGTGACATTATAAACTAGTATTACTTTCAAAATTATCACGAATATCAAAATTATTACGTTGGTATTGCGATCTGTTTTGAAGGTTATAAAAACGGTCACCATCTATGGTTCTTTTTCAATTCATCGAATAGAGCTGTCAAAATTACGCGGTTCACGGTTCACTTAGATATAACCATGAGCATTCAATGTAACCAAAGTGTAAAAACTTTTATGTTATTCAATCACTAGTACATAATTGACCATAATTTGTTAATCATGGTAAATAATCTTTACAGGAAACGAAACGTTTCCCTTTGGGTACTTTCACTACTTTGCCTTCGGCTTACATTACTACTTTAGGCTATGTGATTTTTTACAATTCGGTATACGAATCCTATTGCATCGACCTGGATGCTGAGCACCAACTACGATGATGGATCATGTAGATGGGATGCTACTATGGAATTTGCACGTACAAGCATGGTTTGGAGTTATGCAATCTGTTGTAACATTTCGATTTTTGTTGTCAACAGCCTGCTTCGCAGAACGTCGAACTCGCGCCCGACCTGACGAAATTAGGATTTGTTAAAGTGAATTGTATTCTACTCTAATTTATGTTCTTTTATATGATAAGATTCCATTTTATAACGAAAAACAACTTTTCATTCATCTCCTCCAGGTATTATTAATCAACTTTTCCCAGTTTAGGATGAAGATAGAATGCGACAAACTAAAGTGGGTATTCGTTTCTGAGGTGAATAACGATAAGACACACATATATATATATATATATATATATATATATATATATATATATATGTCTGATATAAAATAATTTTTCTAATATTATTATACGTGCACTACTACCTTTATGAAAAAATTATCATTTAGCTGATACATGTTTATATTCCACTTCCAGAATTTGGTTAATCATTGGTAGAGTTAGCGAGGAGTATGTGCATAATTTGATTTTCAACAATGCCGTCATAGATAAATGAAGCCAGCGAACGTCATTGGGAACACATGTTTTACCAATTAGTCCAATCCGATGAGCAAGCGAAAATAGCGATAGCAGGATTTTATAAAATGGAGAACGAGTAATATGTTTTATGTCTATGGTAATTTGATTATATCGAATGCGAAACCCTAAATAATTGACAGATAATTAATATGTTTCGCGTCATTTTTTAAATTAAATATTTTTTTCATGAGGGGGTATTCTGCACATCATGAAATTTTTTCACAATAATTTAAATGTACGTCACAAATTTTTATAGTGACATAGGTCTAAATTTACAGAACTATTTTTTTTTTTCGTAATGATCCTCATATTATTTTTATTCGTTAACTTTGTTTTATTAACCACGTAATGAATTAAAATACATCTACCGGTTTCGAAAAACATATGTTATTGTTTCTTTAACAGAACCTATTTTTAAAAACAATAATTATTTAAAAAAACTAACTCAAATTGTTACTTGATGATACAAAATTACTGGAATAATTTTCAGCAAAAAATTTTACAATGGAACTTGTAGCTAAATTTAGTTGGCTGCTTATATTTTTTTGGTTAGTTTTGTACGCTTTATTTTTCTCCAACGATTCCAAATTATTTAATTTATGACCAACACCGTTTACATGCAAAATTGACAATCCCAATTTTTTTATCAAAACCATGACCATTTTTTATCAAATGATTAGAAAATTCTGAAAACCTATTATCGTTCAAACATCTCAAATGCTAGAGATCCATGGTGGATCAGAATTTTTCCACTGTGTTTTTGTCCTTTTGCAAACTTGTCAGTATTATCTACTGAAAAGTATTTTTCAAACTAGTTAACAAGATATGATAAATTCAAAAACAGTTTCGAGAAAAATTATCTTCGAAACAATCTTTGCGAACGTCATTATATTTTTTCCTGAAAATTTGAGTCACTTGCAGCGCTTTAGGGCACCGCGATGCATACTTTGGAAACCGCTGCCCGTAGACAGTAATAGTAGATAACTCAAAATTGACCTCACTTTAGAGCATTCGAAATTATGTAAATGATTAATGACATTACATTACATTACAACTCATAAAAATAAACATTAAATATGCATTTTTAAATAAACGTGTGATGAAACACTAAATAAGTGGCTTCATAAGAGTCGAAGGATGCACCCAATCAGAAACACATAAAACGCTTCATTTTTTGAAGCACTCTATCACAATGAACATAGCGATAAGTCATCTCGGGACCTAATTAACTTAACAAATATCAACGCTCTGGATTCTCTGCTGGAAATATATTGTCTTCATTTTTTCAGCCGACGTCATATTTCATCACAGATTTTAAAGTGACGCATAACAAATTGTGAACCAAGCGCTTAACACCAATATTTTTAACTTTACCGTTTCCGTCCTATTATAACACGATTTATCTGTGCTGCTCCATTATATATTTTTAATAAATAAATATATTTATTTTAATATGTTTGATAGCTTACAAATTTAATATATAGGTATATTAATATACATATTATATTTGATGTTTTCTAGACGAGAGAGAGTTTCTTCGTTATCCCGCGTCTGTTGGTCCTGAGAAAGAACATTGTTGTCCCAACGTTTCGGGTAAATCTTATTACCCATCTTCAGGGGATGCCTTATCGGTAAAGTGTCACTCTAAAATGGTCGTGAAACTCGTCCACAAGCCGGCAGTTCAAAGTTAAGTGATCAAAGTAATTATACAAAGTAACTAACTAACCAACTTACCATCACACCGGTAGGCAGAGGGGATATAGCGTCACACTTTTCTGTCCTGACATACAATTCTCGTCTTATCCACATTCATATATCTCAATTCTCGTCTTATCCACATTCATATATACAAACTCGTCGATTATTGAGGGTTTTAACAGAACCATAATTCAGTATCTGGTTTACCTGGTCGTGCCAAATCTTTTGCAGACGTTCTTATTCCAGGCGCCATCAATACTAGCGTCATATGTCTTTCTTACTATATTTTCCTTATTTATACGTTCCATATGATCAAACCGCCTAAGTGACCCTTTCTTAATCTTACTAACCATACTAAGATCAGCTTTACATTTTTTCTTTATTTTTTCATTCTTTGCTCTATTATAATTGAATCTGCCACATATATGCCTAAGTGATCTAACCACTGGTCTGTCTGCTTTACAAAGTAAAGATTAGTTTAACTCACGTAGGGTTGAACTACCGAACAATGTATATATATATATATGGAATTGATATTTATTCGAAGTTAGATGGCGTTTTTAGTAGATAATTTTTATCGGAAACCTAGGCTTTATCAAGGCTTTACATCAATAGTTTCAAAACAACCATTCGGATTCGTTAATAATGGATTCACCTTGAACTAAATTAACTCAACATATACATAATACAAAACATATGAATCATTACATAATAAATACGATAATTGTAAAAGTTACACAATGTAGAATATAAAAAAAAATATCCAGTATCCATGCCGACATCCGCAATTAGTCGCAGCTTCATGACTACTTTTATTGAGAGTAATAACGTAGACGAAATATTAAAACGCGTATGTATCAGTAAGATTATAATAAAATATATATTTCAATAAAATAAACGAATTATCTTTGTATTTAACCACATGAGTTACGAATCAGTAACTTTCATCATACTAATTTTATATTTTATAGTTTATTTTCTGATAAAGAAAAAGGATCATTCCGAAATCATTGCAAATAAATACAAAGTTAATTTTATTAAGGAAAACACATTCTTATTGTGAAGTTGTAATTATTCAGAACAGACGGTCTGTGATTTTTAAATACTAAATTAATGTATTAATTATAAATACATACATATAAAATCGATTTTGTCGAAAAATATTGTTTTTGCGTCACTGGGATAGAACGACAGGTGTATTAATTTGAAAAAATGTAACATATAGGTTCGAAAATATGTCATGAAAAATGCTGGCGTTATAACAGAATCGGTAGTGTACCTCCCCGGATTGGAAATAGAGATCCAGGTTCGTATCCCGGTGACGCAAAAACAATATTTTTCGACAAAATTGATTTTATATGTATATATTTATAATTAATACATTAATTTAGTATTTAAAGTTAATTTTCTTAAAACATGTATTTGCAATACGTATTAAAAATAAATACCTATTTGTTGATGGCGTGATACACGTTCTTTAGAATTAAGTCAAACCACACCCACATTTACGACATACGTGCCAAAGATTTGTTTTGAACATCGCTAAATGTATGATTATTTCTCCCGGTAAAATCACGAAAGTTTATGTCGTTTTTTATGATCATCGAAGAACCTAATTGAAATTTCATTATGTAAACTCGCTGTGCGCGTGTCGCGAGATTTTACGAGTCAATTATTTTAGTATGAGCCATAAAACTGTTTCCATACAAATTTCGGCGACTTCGCTGTACACTTAATGCCGAATTGATGTTACACTCTTTTCGGAGAAACATTTCGGAGCCAATAAAAAGTTCATAAGTGGTTTTAATGTGGCTGTTAGAAGGAGCGTGAATGGCGATACAACCGTATGTGCGGGTTCTTGGAGGCTCGTAAAATACACCCTGATATATTTCGTACTTCATATAAAACTTTCATACGTAAAAAAGATTCTTGGGTAATTAATTATAAGTAATTTGGGGTCTAGACTATTCGTTCTATTATTTATCGTCCTTTGAGTTTTGTAATTGTTAACGTTGTAATAAGAGAACGGTAATAATGCTTATTTTTAAACAATGTTGCAATCTATAATACATTTTTTTTTGTTTTTTTTTACAATCTACATTGTGATGCTTGAATATGCGCGCCGACGCTTGGACGTCCTGTTTTACTGACCTGTGATACGAGTCTTGATATGCTGTCTATCTAAGATCACTTTTTAAGAGACGCTCAAAGAGGGAGTAGCGGGTAGGCGTGGCCACTCTTCGGAGAGAGAAATAGGCGGCATCGTGGAGACTGAAGCTGGAACGCGATAGATTCAGAGATTTAAACTGGGCCTGATTCATCCGCGGAATTAGAGGAGACTTCGCAGTAACCTGCAGAGAGGCCGCTTGCGAGCGATGGCAGACGGATGGGCTCAAAGGATGACGAGATGACGTCAGGATAAACTCCTGGAAAAGGATATCAAATTCAGGTACGGAAGCGTGGCTGACTAGAACCAAGGCTGCGATAACCCCCATAGCAGTCTGTCATTTGTCGCGACTTCACCCTTTGACAAGCTGGGTATAAATCGATATGTACTAAATCGGTAACATTGTGTGTTCTCACTGAGAGGAAAGTTTAAGATTTCAAAGACTTTGTATCATCGTGTTTACAATGTCGGGATTTGTTATGTTTCTTGTAATAAATAGTGTAATGTGTCACTTCAAATACAGATTCAACACATTCATGTTTTTAGTAGCACTTAGGGACTGATGTGTTTTTTACTTTAGTAACTTTTTACCTTCGCTCTTGGTAAAAAACGTCTGTGAATTGTTTGTATGTCAAATTTACTACTGTCAAAGTTAATTAATCCCAACCCAATAGTATGGCAGAGTGGATAATAATCAAAAACCTTCAAATATTGATCATTGGCAATACATACAATTTTATGCTTTATCTATTTATGTTTTTTTAATTTAATAGCAAAATCATCATCAGACGAACATTTATCACTAAAATAGTGAAATATTGAATGATTAATTGTCGTGTACTTCCACTTTCAAAGTATCAATGTGACAGATGACTTTTGAAATAGTTTTACTATTAAAAATCGGAGAGTAAAATAAGCTTACTATCGAATGTACTTTCGATAAGGAAATATTTTTAAGCAACGATCTAACAACCCGTTTTCGCAAAAAAAAAAAAATTTAATTAAAGTAAAAATTTACCACTGATCACAAAACTGAGCCTTAGTGTTTATGAATTGAGAAAAGTAATTATAATTTATATGGTTGTCATTGAAAATGGTGTTATGCACATTCCGTGATGTCGCTGTCACCAATTCAACTGGGTCTATGCTTGGTGCCGTTTCAATGTGGAGTCTACTAGCTTACTGGACTGATGTGTTGTGCGTATTTAGTTACTACAAATAATTTATAGGTTGTAGTCTTGAAGTTGCAGTTAAGTAAACTGCAAAAAATTTCCCATACGTGATTCTTCGAATCTCGGTAGCAACACCAATATTTTTCGATAAAATTGTTTTTATATGTATATCTTTCTTGTATTTAGAATATCACATACCTATGTTCTGAATAATGACAATTTTACAATAAGAATGTGTTCTCCTTAATAATAAAATACGAGCTATTTCTAATAGTGTTATTATAAAAAAAATAAAGTACAATCTGTGTGTACAAGGGGCGTTTTTTAAGTAAGTACCATTGCCGGATATTTCCGGTGTAGCGCTGCGGCTGAGTTGTTACGCATGCGTAATAATTTCCTTCATCTGTTGACTCATCACATGCAACGATAGAGATGTTTACAGAGTGTGGCCATCTTGTAGTGAGTGGTTGAAATGATCAGCCGCCGACTGTCAGATGCGGTCCGTAATTCGTTTCTTGAATGCACGAAACACATGAAACCAGCTGACATTCATCGCCAAGTGTGTCACGTTTTTAGCTGATGAGCGTTTTGATGATATTTCCCATGCATATAATTTCCAAAAAAAATGTTGGGTGTGGGTAGAATTGGTGAACGTAACATTGTGTAAAGTGTTCACTTGAGCCAGCCGAATTCAGGTCGTAAGCCCTGTAATACTCATACTTTTATACTTCCTATGTAATATAATATAAATAGCTTCGTCTCTATGAGATATCTATAATTTGTCTTATTAATACTGCTTTCGGAGGTAAAGATCTAGTAATTGCGTGTTCTTGGATATTCTCAAATATTGTTAATAATTTTTATATACAGTTTCTGCAATTTAAAGTAAGTATTGAGAACTTTAAAAGTTATCTTCTAAAAATTTTGGTATTATGGATGTATTAACATCATGTTCTACATTATCGATGTATGTATGTGTATAAGTGACCGATCAAATTTGTAGCCCAGTACTTAGATGAACTACACAAATATTTCTGACAGCTGATAGCCAACTACAGCGCTGGCAATTAGCCATTAAGTATTGCGCCAATATTGACTGGTGCAGGCTGTGAAACCGCCCGGACGACCCACTGTGGGGTTGCCGCTCTATTAAATATTTCCCTCACATCAAAAGTAATATTTTAAATTGTTCGCAATAGTTTCATAAGTTAGTTGGGAAATGAATCTGAAAAATAAATCTGGACAATTTATGTTGTTTTGGTGGATCTAAATATTTTATGCAGTTGATTAAAATTACAATTGAAGTTATTCAAAATTATTGATTTAAAAAAAAAACTTTAATTAATTTACAATCTCGACAAGTTTCAATACTTCTGAATCTTCATCAGGATGGACGCACACTAACGGATCCATAAATAAAATATGCAAAGAAATCAATTGTCTGGCGATGGAGTGGCCTCAGTCGTGGTGGGAGTGGAGGGAGGAGACATCGAAAATGATATAGGGAATAAATTAAGTAACGACTTATTCGATAAATTTAATTGGTTATTAATTAAATATTAAGAGGTTTTAAATTATATAATCTAAGACCCCCATTATTTTTACGTGAAATTTAAACCTCGATTTCTTATTTAAAGTGGTGTATTTAAAGTCTCTAAAAGGTGGTTAGAAAATTCGGAGAAGTTATTATAACAGCGGCAACTTATTCTAATATTGAAACTACGTTGTGTTTTTCCTATATAAAATACTCAATAGTCATTGAAATTGAGAGTAATGATTTAACGGGTCTAATGTAATTTTGTAAATTTTTATTATGTTTATTTATACGTACGATATTCTTACAATTTTTTGGATGGATAAAAATATTTTTTAAGATTATTACTTATTTATCATTTTTAAAATGATTAATTATGTTTAACAGTAAGGTTAATATCATAGTAAACATAAACAATATTACTTACATTGGTCCTTTTCAATGATCGATATTTAAAAGGTGAGTAGGCGTTTTGTCTGTAATACTCCTTTGTTCATCCCTCGTTGTAAGGATGATGACATGGTTTATTTGTTATTAGTTCATTGGGTTGACCACGACAGAGGTCTACGCGTGGTATTATTTAAGGTGTAGGTGGTGTTGTACTGTACCACCCACGTATATACTAGGAATATTGGAGAGCTTTGTCCAATGGCAAGAATTCCGAAATGATTAGATTCAGAGATTAGAGCTCTTCGCAATTTCGTGGTCTTTATCTTGTCCATGCAGAGGATTTTGTGGAGTCTAATACTATTAATGTACCTAAAATGAAATATTTCAGTTAGTACAGTATTAAAGAGTACTAATTGTAAATACTACACTACATTATTTTCGAACCATATGCATATTTTAATACATAATACACGTTTAATATTTACATATACATTTTTTATATTAAGTATGTGACTCAATAGTCATTATATATCGCAATACTTTCATACATACGTAGGAAATTTTAAGCTCCAAATAAATCGATTTTAATCGTTTATTCACCGGGTAGATGAGTAAATAATTAAAATAAGATAGCATAAAGATACCTTGCATATTTTTAGGAAGTTACATAATTATTATTCTAATTAAAACTTATCAAAAAAAAATTTGTCATGTATTATTTTTGATAAATTTGACCTTAATGATTCTTAAATTTTTCTAAATAATTTTATTATTTTTTTTTATATCGTAACTGCCATTTTTTTTAAGGTTAACATATATATTTTCTATTTACAACTCGTGAAATATAATCATAATATTTTCATATAGTTTTTATGTAAAAATCAGTTGTGTAATGGATTATTTACACAATGTATTTTATGTTATTTATCATAAATATTTTTGCCATGCTTGCACACCAATTTGTTTGTAAAGATATTATTGCTTTTGTAACAATACTGTTAATTATAGTGTTAATATGATTATAATATTTTATAACATTAAAAACATGGAATGAGTCTTGTACTAAAATGCCCGAACTCCTTTGATCCGTTTGTTTGGAGTAGCAGTCAGACGGTTGCTAAGAATTCTAAATTCTTAAACCCGGAGTGACCGTGAATTCGAGCCATTTTAGGATAGTTTGCGTTACGCATATAATAAAAGAAGATCCTCCAGAACTGCTTAAGTTTTATATTTCAAGATATTTTTAAAATGTTTACACTTTGATTTAATCTAAGAATATTACGATTTTCTTAATTTAACACGGGGCTCGGCGATTTAAAACAAATTTAAATTTATATTTAAAAAAAAACGGGAACAGTAAAGAACGGCTCGCATTACAATCGAAACCATGCCCTTAAAAAATTTAGGATGTCATTAGAACATTATTAATATGTGAAATTTATTCGATATAGAATACGTTGATAATGATGGCGTCCCTAAATTGTGACACTACTGCCCACATTTAAATAGAAATTTAATTTTGGTTTTCATTATCTAAATAATGATACTTATGACACCTATATAGGTGTGACTCATGAATGAGTTAAAGATGTAAATATTTATTTTGAAGATAAACAATGAAAACAACATTTTTTGAAAGATCACAATTGGATATTTATATGTTTAATCAATTACATCGATATATGTATATAATAATATGTAAGAGAGAGTTGCTTGTCAAATTACAACAATGCGATAAACATTTATAAGAGATTTGAAGACCGTATTATTATTGTTACATTTTACAAATATTGTATGATTTGTCGTCAAATTGTTAATTTTCTGTATAGTTATACCAAATAAAAATACAAGTTTTAACCAGGAAACAGAGCCCTAGAATTGATTCAGTATTTATATATATTTAATAATAACGATAAAATATTTGAATTATTATAAATCAATAGTTTCAATCTTGAATTGTGAGTAAATCGTTATTTAAAAACAGAATAAATAAGGTTATGTATTAAATATACATATATTGGTAAGTAATTATTCTTCTCTTTGTGTTAACTACATTCTGTGCATCATATTTTACGTATTCCATATTTCATCTAATTGACTGAAGTTTAAATTTTATTAGATTTATTACAATACGATTATTTTAGTGCCAATCGCTTTAATCACAGTACTTGCTCGAATCGCGCGTGACAACCGCGCATTTTTTATTTATTGTAATATAACACGAGAGAGCGTGTCAAAAGTTCCCGAAAGAGCGACTGTCGTCAGTGTTTAAACTCGTCCAGCATATCTCAAGGTGCGTTGGATTGGTCGAAGAATCAGAGGTAAGATACTCTATTGTCCTCAAAGAGGGGGCAGTCAAATGGCTATATATCTGGCAGCTGCTCGCGCGAGACTTCTTGCCCAGATTGTAAGGTAACGACAAGTGTCGCAACACGAAATGTGACGCAGTCTTTCTTATTTAATTCACGTTAGAAGGAGCAATTGCAATTTGCTATGGTTGACTTGGAGAAATGTTTACTTACTCAATACTTATTTGTATGTTTTCGCTGGACTGTGACCGAGTTTTGCAACTTCAACACATAAATGTGGATGTTTACCTTCTCCTTTCGGGTGCACGACTTTTATAGCTTCTCTCTGGGTGCCTTCTGAATTTAATATGATAACGAGTTTCATATCAAATTGATACTTGATACATATTGCATTGACGCAAAGTCTCGTTTAACCTTATGGGAGGAGCAATTGCAATGAATAATATTAAATAGCTATAAAAAGTGTCAAGGGTAGTACCTTTGTAAGGACAACATTAACACATCCTATATGTGGCCCGTATAATAGGAGATACTTGTGATAGATTCGACGATATGGTAGCACAGTTTTAACCTCTTGGGAAAGCTAAAACTGTACTGTCAACTTATATATGTAAATAAATATAATTTTATTTTATCTTTTCCGTATATTATAGTTATATATATATATATATATATATATATGTATGTGTGTGTGTGTATTTATTTTGAGGCTTCTGCGAACGCATGGAACTGTTTCTTTTCTAGGTTTAAGTGTGTTTGTAGAGGGGCTATATTGTGGAAACCTACGCCGACATTTTAGTACGGTGACACGTATTTATATATTAGTATTTCATGAAACATTAATAATACATATTTTATGTTCCCACGTACATCATTTTTTTGTTTAAAATAAGTAATTAGTCTAATCTGTCATTTTATGTTGCTAAACTTTTTGGTCATATAGAACGGATGAATGAGAAGAGAATGGTAATTAAGATATATGACGCAAGTGTTGATGGCACCAGATATAGAGGATGCCCGCGGAAGACTTGGCACGACCAAGTAAACAAAATAGGTACTGGAAGACGGTCCTGTTAGAAGCCACAATTATCAGCTTCTATGAGAAGATGTATGAATGTGGATGAGGCGAGAATTGTGTATCAGGACAGAAGAGTGTGACGCTCTGGTAAGTAAGTAACTTAATACTGTAGATTATTGATTAATCCAAGCCCAGGAATCACTATTATTATTTGAGTAATTGGATATTCATAATTATATTGTTTTGGGATCAAAAAGAAGAGGAATCTTTGACAAAATTAGGTGATTGTTTTCAGAATTAATATTGTGTAATCAAGTGTGTAGTTTAGTTTGTGAATGTGTACTAGTACGTGTATATCTGGTCAATATGTAAAATAAATTTAAAAAATATTAAATAAATCATAAATTAAGTGTAAAGAATGTAATATTTAATGAATCATAGATATCTCATACAGACAAAGCCATTTAAATTACACTATATGGGAAAATATGGAAGTATGAGTAATTGCAGGGCTTACGATCTGTCTCCGGCTGGTTTAAGTGATCACTTTACACAATGTAACGTTCACCATTCCGCCCACAATCAAACTCCATATTTATAAAATTTTTGGAAGTTGTATATATGTGACCATGTAGAAACACTTCACTTTCACCACCTATGGACTGAAATTTGATATTAATTTCCCTGAAACAGTATGGATGTTATAATGAGATTCTAATTTTTATTAGAAATATTGAAAGCTATATTCTTTTCCTATATATATGACAAATGATTAACACATTATACTAGAATACGCTTGAAAATTATATTTTCAATTCTATATATTTCTTATTTAGGCCAGTATCATATTATATTAACAATATTTGAGTACATCCAAGAACACACAATTACTGAATTTTTACCTCCAAAGGCATTATTATTAAAACAAATTATAGATATTTCATATGTTGTAGTTATTACTTGAAGTATTTTTACATGGTAGGTTATATGTAACTATTTTACTACAACTTCGCTGTCGCCATCTATGGTCTGAAATTAATGATTTGTTTAATAACAATGCTCTTTGGAGGTAAAAATCCAGTAATTGTGTGTTCTTGGACATACACAAATATTATTAATATAATATTTAATTACGAGAATAAACATTTAGAGATGTGTTTTAAAATTCTAATTTCATCTTAAAGCCGGCCATATACGAAACGGTATATCTATTCAATTTGCTTTTTGAGCAAACCGGAGCGTGCATGTGACAAAGCTGGCCGGTATCCCTACCTGCATAGGCGACCTGACAATAATTGAAATTTCATATTTTATACCTGTAGGTAAGTGCTGACTTCGAGAAAACCTGAGCGAGTGTGTTACTCCAGGGCGTAGGTCTCAGTTATACCGTCCACTACGAAGAGAAAGCTCGCGTTGCATAGTTCGAAAAAATGGCGTTTCGCAAGAGCAGCGTAATTGGGGAAGATTTTATTGAATTGTATAAATCTGAGCCATCTATTCTTAAATAACTAAAGTAATCTACATTAAATTACATTATCAAATTGGCGTGACTAAACTGACTTCCCTTTAACAACTATTCTTTATATTACTTTTATTACGGTTTTATTTCGTTCTTTCATAGGATGACGAGAAGACCTACCAGCTCTACTGTATCGTCGAAGTTGCGCTGTTCCGATGCCATGGTTGGCTGAGCGATTGTTGCAGGTTTGCCGCTACGTGTATGGCCAAAGTTGAGCATCGGTATACTCTACATGTTTACGTGAATAAGTATACCTGTCCAGTATACCGTCGCGTGTATGGCCGGCTTAACACTAGACTTTTTACGCCAAACGAAGGAGGTGTATCTAGCGTGAAGGCATGACAAAACCTCAATAAGAATCTATCGCTGCACCTAAAATAACGTATACTATATATCACGATAATTATTGTAATCCCATTTTCTATGGATTTTTAGTACCTACCCACATTCCTAGTCCCATGCCCCATACAAATGTTGATACTATTTCACATAAATCACTCAAACGGTATTCACGAGTGCCGTGACGTCACACACACGCGACAGGCGTACGTCCTCGATTCCTAAATAAGTTAACCCACTTTGATGATTCTCTCGACAAAATTTGACTGAAAATAAATAGTCTTGATTATTAAGTTGGGTAATATGTTTATTTCAGTACCTTATGTACATTTAAATGTAATATTTTTTTTTAAATAAAAGTACGATGTATGCAAGGAAAGCGACCTTATTATGAATGTTAACAAGTCGAAAGTGATGGTATTCGAGATGAAAGAAAGTAAAACATCGTGCAAAATAAAAATATATTGACTGTGTGTTAATAAATATTTCTTACGTGTGCCAATTTATAGAAATGGAAACTTTGCAATCTGTCTCTATTCACTCCAGATTATGGTACCAAAAATGTTTCCACGATAGAAGAATTAGAGTGTCAGTAACAAAAAAAGGAATGAATAATCCAATAAAACAACAAATACATAACAAGAAATCAAAATAAATAATAATAAAATATAAAAAGTAGATTCGATTTGAATTCCTAGA
Organism: Eubasilissa regina; assembly: GCA_022840565.1. Taxonomy (NCBI): domain Eukaryota; kingdom Metazoa; phylum Arthropoda; class Insecta; order Trichoptera; family Phryganeidae; genus Eubasilissa; species Eubasilissa regina. The sequence continues at coordinate 18,182,349 of JAINEB010000007.1, forward strand.
ATATAATAACAATTAATTAATTAAAATAAATTTGGTAAACATGGGTTGAGCTTAATAAACAAAAAATAATTAAAAATATATCATAAAATAAGAAAAAAATAATTGGATTATTTGAATTTCATTATCCAAAACAAATTAAAATTAATTTGGTAAATAATAATTTGTAATTCCTCAAATACGATAAATAAATAATCTAGTAAATGAGTGTTATTAAAGAATATTATTCTTTCAAGTCTAAATAATTATTAATATCATGTACCTAATTTATCTGTATACAATATAATCTCGTTAGAATTCAATAAACATGTTACAACCGATGTAAATAAATTTAGTTGTGATAATTTTATTTGTGTCTAAAACTTAAGTAAGCGTTTAAATATAATACTTTACCTTCATTTGATTTATAGTTTTCAAAGACCGGGTTTTAAGCATTTTACTACTTGAAATATTTAAGAATTACTGAACTTCTTGATACGATTCACTAGTTAAATTTATTATTAGTTATTAACAAATTATACTAAATTTATTTCAGAGGAACTAAATGCACGCAAACAATTAAAAAAAACTATCTAATGGTGGACCATTTATTAAAATATGCGATTAAAAATATATATACAAGAATTATTTATCGGTGATTAAATTCAAAAAATGTTTATTATTTTTTCAGTCTATCACTTTATTAAAAGTATAAATATGGGAAGCTATAATGGAATTGAATAACACTATATTCTTCTGTCCTGACACACAATTCTTGTCTCATCCATATTCATACATCTTCTCATTCAAGCTCGTCGATTATTGTGGCTTCTAATAGGACTATCTTCCAGTATCTGATTTATCTGTTCATGCCAAGCTTTCCACGGACGTCATCTATTTTTGATATTATCAATACTTGCGTCATATATGACCAAACCACCAAAGTGATCCCTTCTTAATCGTACTTACTACACCAAGATTAGCTTCACATACTTTCCTTATTTCTTCATTCTTTACTCTGTCATAAATGGATTTGCCACATATGCGCATAAGTAATCATATTTCCACTGCATTCAATCTACCTTTGTTCCTTTTCTGGCATCCTCAGGCGTTACTTCCATACATCAGTGTCGGTACCAGGACTCTATTATGTACCGTTAGTCTTGCTAATTTTTTGCGTGTATTTGGTATATATGTATACATTTATACAATGTATACATATATACGCATATTATTACGTAGAATGTTATAATATATAACTTCAGATAATAATATTACAGTACTTACCTTCGGTATGGAAATAATCTTTTTTAATATTGGATACATTGATTCATCGCTATCTATCTGTAGATAATATTAAAACATTATAAAATAAATTTGTGTCGTCAATTTATTATTTCTTTATTATTTAACTCTAAATTAGTATACAGTAGAAAATTGGTAACATAAAAATAAATTTTAGCATTTAATAAAATATATGTAAATGAAATTTCAAAATAATTTCGTAAAAATAAATAATAAAAAAGTTTAAATTTCAAAAGTTTAAAAATACTCGCAGAAACCTGCTCTCCCAAAGAAATGGTTTCAAGTCAGACAAATTACTCTCACCATCTGATTTCTAGTCAGATCTATCATGCAAATACAAGGTGTGTGAATATTACCGTATTTATAATGAGAGTGCTAACATAAATTCATTTAAATTTAATGCTTTATAGAATAGAAAAATGTAAAACTTATTTTGATACTCGATATATAAATAAATTTAATAACAAGTCTGTAAATTTTTTTGTTATCACAATTATTTCATTTATTATTATGTCATCAATATTGTCAGTTATCAGAAATAAACAATTATTTACAAGAGTTGAAAAACTTTAAAAAAATAACACATTTAAATTATGATGGAAAAAATGTGACATCAGTAATAATTATACATTCTTTAAATTTCGCACGCATGAAAAGACGTTCAAAAATGTGAATTTGTTGCTAAGTTTCAATGATACTCTTCTGTATAAAAAAAAAGATCTGAAATATATTCTTGCGTGTCTTGAAAAATTGAGATGGATAAAAAAGCATAGAATTTCTTTGATTTCAAATATGTGACCATCGGTTTGAAAATTTTTTATTATTAGAGATATCCATACAATAATGTTGGAAAATCATCATCATTATAAATAAAAAAATAAAAAAATTAAGGAAGAATTATTAAAAAATGTAGGAATAAAATAGATTCAAAAATATATAGTCATAAAATATGGATCTTAATTGAGAGAATGAAGTTAAGAATATAGATTGCTGAAAAGATTTAGGTTAAGGGAGTTGTCTACACGCCTTGTTACTTTGGTTAGCATCACTGGGTTTCTTGGTGTATAATGTACATATGTGTGTGTGTGAGTATTGCCGCACTTTTTTTGGGAAGCTAAGAAGACAGTAAACGACAGGCGTCTTCAATTATATCCCGTGCTTCGACCAGTCCAACAGTTCAAATAAATCACTAGTGCGCGCTTCGATCGGTCGAAATCTAAAGAAGACAACCCAGCTAAAAGAACAGCAACATCGAACCAGAAAGATAGCAAAATTAAAAAGGTTAGGAATATGGTCATTACTCGAATTTTTAAGAGAAATATATTTTCCGATAGAATTGAATACCCTAATTTAAAAAAAAATATATCAGGTCGCAAGTATTAAAAAAGTTATTAAATATTCAAGTTTGAAATTTCACCATAATAAATAATAAGTTATGTTTTTTAAACACTTTATCTATGGTTAACTTTTGAGATTTATGAAAAAGGCGTAGTTTCCAATAAACTATGTTTTGGTTTTTCCAATAAATTTCAAAACAAGCGAAAATAATCCTTAAGTAAAAAGTATTTCATTTTAATTACGTTACGCGAAGAACCATATTACGATAATTCCATACCATAATAATAATAAGAAAAACACCATCATTAATATGTGCAGGCATTTCGGATTGTTAAATTAAACTAACTCACCTAACTTAACCAAACTAAACCTATCTAACCAATTTAACCCTAATAGAATTTAAAATTCAATTCTATCAGAAAGCATGCAATTTGTAAAAATATCTCGGAATAATCTGTCTTGTATATGATTTCAGTGAATTCGTCATGTCCACATATAAACCGTTTCATATGTCAAAGTATATGGTGAAAATTCGGAACTTTAAAACATAATATCTCAATTCTACGGAAAAAATATGTTTTTCGCAAAAATCTGAATTATTATCATATTCTTGGTGTTAGCCAGAAGATGGCCGAATGGTCGCTTTATACTAAGCTGGGATAAATAGCAAAAAATATTGTATTTAGACAGACTAGGGGAAGATGGAAAAGATGATGATGATAATTTAAAAACTAACGTTCGTCATGAACGTAAAAGAGCAAATATTAAACTACTGCAGTCTGCAGTTACATGCGCCATCATTCATTTTATTTAATTCAAAGCAAAATATTATAACTTACCGTGCTTGTTTACAATTAATAATAAATTTCCATTACATAGCATGATTATTCAGTGGAACAAAAATACTAGAACCACGCCGATCGTATGGCAGTATATTAATATCAGCATTTGACTGTCACCTTTAATCCGTTCACAGAAGGATCGCCGGTTTCCCGGTAGAGCTATTCGTGAGTTGTTGTATTTTTATTCCGCGGTCCCTTTGACGCTCTGCCCCGCCGCCGTCACGTGTCACCGGACGCCTAATGTGCTGTGCAAATCGCACGGCCGAAATGACACTGTCACAATATTTTGATGCTTTTTTCGTGATCTGATGGACTCATACCTAGTGATTTCAGCAAGCTTTGTACGAATTTTAATTGAAGTTTGGCCATATTTTTGCAGCCAGGAAAATCAACAATTAAAAAAAGTCACGTGGTTCCAAGTTGTGAAAAAATACTACATTTATTGCAGATTTTTCCATTTCTGTTATATAATATTAATCCTAATAGTACTTTAACCTTTCCTCTCCGGTGATGTAAACTGAGTTGAAATTGCCTCTATTTATGTGAATATCTCTGTAGATATAAGTAATAAATACAGAGTTCATATTTTAGGTATTCCTCCGTAATATATTCATGTAAGGGATAAAATAATTACAATGTATAAGTATTTACCATACACAACAATAAAATATGTTTTGGTGCGGAAGGCCCAGCGAGGTGCCGGATGCCGATCGTCACCGTACGCTGGCCGAGTAGGACATGTCTTCTGCTGATCAATGTTTTTTCTCATTCTTAGCACTTTTTCATTATAACTTATATGTATATTCACTTATATATGTATTACCTATTATTTTAGTGATAAAATATAAGTAATAAACGTAAAATATTAATATTTATCAGACTTAACAATCGCAAAAGTCTCCATATTTACTAAGTTTACAGCACCGGAGCACGCGTTATTATTTTAGCACTGTATCGGAAAGGTTAAGGACAGTGAAAAATATTATATTGTATTTAATTAAAATAATTATTTACTGTTTTTTAAAAACACAACTAACAAACAAAATCACATATATTGGATATTTTGTATAGTATAGTGTAAGTATAAAGTAATTAAAGTTTTCTGCGGTACTTAAAAACAATTGATGTATGATGTTGTATGTGCGTGAAATATTGATAAGATACGAAAAAGATAAGATATAGGAAAATGATCTGGATTAACAGATGTAACAGATAAAGTTTAGTTTAGTTACATGTAGTTTAAGATGGCTAGTTACTAAGATCTTTCTGTACATATTTATGCATTGATTATAAAATGTAGTAACATAATAATTTTTTGGTTGTCATTACAAATATAGTATTTTTGCATTTAACATATTTGATTTTACGTGTAAAATGATAGTTATCGTTATATGTAAAGTATTGAATATTATGAGGGGTATGATGGGGATTCAGCCGAGAACATAAGGTTTGTGGGTCACTTTCCTCAGAATCGCTTACCCACCTTTCACCAACAAAGTTATACCTCCATCACTCGTAGAATTTTTTTTAATATGGAAAAATATGAAAATTGGTTATAATTACTAACTTGAAAGTTTAACAAAATTTGTATATTATATAATTAAAATTGAATGAATTCACAACAAATAAAAAGTTATAAATTTAGTGTACAAAATAAAGGCAAAGAATTTATAATTCTTTGATGATGCGTGTAATTCTCCATGTAATTTGCAGCGTAATATTTTGAGGTACATCCTTTAACTTGTGGATCCATGTTTCAAATTAATGTCAACCGCAATATCAGTCCTGAGTTTTATGATGGTTCACCTGCATGGGGAGGATCTCACAACATCATGTAATGACATCCTGCTTATATAATTGAAGTGTCTTTGCCATCACATAACTGCCATCCAAATTACGCAATGCATAAAAAAACGCCCTCAGTAAAAAGGTAAATGCACGTTTTCTTTCTACAAGTCCAAATGATAAAGGATTTAAATTTTAATATTAGATCGAGACTCACGAATACGGACACTACCCGTGTGTCTCGGTCTGATCCGGAAATGTTAAAAGAAGTATCTCGCACCGCTTCTATTGGTCGACGCCAAGGATATCACTGCATAGAATAACGCGCACTAAAAATAATAAGTGATAGTACTTGCGCAACGTCACAATATATATAGTTTCGTACAGAATGTTATAGCTGCGTTTGATGTATGCAAGGTTGAAACAAAGTTTATCCTGGGATTATGGGTATAAAATGAATGATAACACAGATATAACGTATAATATGCTTTAACGTTGCTTTAACACAACATATTTACGCATAAAAATCGATAAATTATACACGTTAGGAGCGCATATGGCGTGCAGTTATCACTTCCATAACTTTCTATACCCATTACTTAACATCTTGTATACTGATTTATGACTGCAGTGTAAAGTTAACGATAAGCCAAAATGCACGTTGTCACGGAATCCCGAAGCAAATGTCGTTTTATTCAATCAATAAAACGCCGTTCGTTCATCATTTACACTCTATTTGCAGTGAATGATAGGCAATGCAATATGAGTACAGTCAAATCAAAATATCCACTAATTAAAACAAATAATAATTCATGTAGTGTGAAAATTGTAAGACATTGAATGAATGAATTAACAGACTGGCGAGATGAAAGATTTTAAGGGCGTTGAAAAAGGCTTAGGTACTGAGAGTACCCTTTCAGAGTGGAGAGTGGGGTAGGTTTATGGAAAATAAAGTTATCAGAAGCTTCGTGAAATTTGCACGGATTATTGAAATTAAAATTTTCTATCTGTGCAAGGCCGGATATATCAGTTAGCTAATGATAATTATTTTGGTATTCGACAAAACTATTGTATCAAAATTCTTATTTGTGGTTCCTTTGTCTCGATCGCCTGTAATTGAAATGTTATAATATTAAATTTTCAACATTCAAAAATATATCAAAGACAAATATTGTAAAATACACAGATTTTAATTACTTGTGCGTTTCACAAGTGGCGTAACCTACTCCAATGCAGCCAATGCGATTCGTGTCCTATAATACCTTTTATATCGATACTTTTCTCAGCGCTGTATGGATAAATAATAATGTACCACAGCAAAAAATATATCTATAAAATTTAAAAAATCATTTCATGTATATAATAGTACCTACCTAGCTAATATTATAAGTCAGGTTAAGGACCATATCACTCGCTATAAAACGAAGCGATGATTTTTGTTGTGCATATAAATACCTTAAAACACACTTTGTTCTTTTAAAGAAAGGGTGAATGTTAAATGAGATAAAAGTTTTATTCCACTATTATTAACGTATAGTATTTCATATTCATGATTCTTGTATGTGTACAGTACATATACACTAGGGTCCCTTTTTAAGTTTTGCATTGGGGCTCAATTTTTATAGTAACTGCGTTTCACAATCACAAAATAAACTACTAAATACCTTTGTAGACAATAATGAGGGAAAATAAAATACTCTCATATAATTATATAATATTAATTTATTTACGCGCCTTTGTTCCTTCGATTGGCACACCTGGGATTTATTGTTGTTGCTATTGGTTATACATGTGCATGAATATTGCCGCCCTTTTAGGAGATTGAAGAGCGCGCAAAATGACAAGACGCAGTATGGTAAAGAGATTTCAATAATCAGTGTGCATTTTGGTCGTTCGGAAATCTAACCAGAACCTACCTACAACAACATCGGACCAGCCACTACACCAGAGCATTAGCGCTCAATCAACGGTTATTGATAGTGTTCATATTTAATATCCGACCATATTATCAATAGGAAACCCGAGAACCACGGCTGTCAAAGATATTATCGGAAACATCTATTATTGTTTTAAGTCATGCTTCAAATTGAAAATATCCAAAAATATTTGTGTCATGTTTATTATAATATCAAATTATTAAAAGAGTTCTTAAATTTTGTTTAATGTCTGAGTAATTATTTATATAGTACGATGGTAAGCGTGAAATAAAATGATAATTATTCGGGCACATAATATCAATAATATGACTCAAAAGAGCAAGCAATATACAACAAGAAAATCAGAAATCCGAGATAATTTCATGATTTCTCGGAATACAATATTCTGCTTCTTTTATATCATTAAACGCAATATTTGTATCTTTTTTCCATTAATACAAGTATAAAAGATAAACTGTATCTGTATCGTTTCAACGTGCAATTATTGCCGTAGACTCACGCTTAGGACAGCAGATACGCAGCGCAGTATCAACCTATATTGTTATACTCATAATAAACTCTGCGGGAAACCATAGTATTTTAATATCACCGTACATGTTAAATTATAACGGTTGTTTATATTATACTATCACAGGACACACGCAGAGTAATCTATTATGCAATAGCGACCACACAATAATAATGCTAGAAAAAGTATAATTTAAAAATGAAATATGTCAAGTTCCCATATTTTAAGTTACAATTTTTTTTGTTTATTGATTTTGCATTTTGAGTTTCATCTCAAAATGTATATTGATTTTTACGCTTTTGATTGAATGATAACTTATGTAATATTTTAATTTTTTATTTTCAGTTAGTTCTTTGCAGCATTACTGGAGGCGATGACATGTGATGAGATGAGACTTTGATTTCTCATCTCAGATATATGTAGATAGAGGTAGGAACATATGTATTACTTCTGTAATTATAATTTGCGTACAAAATATATATGGTATTGAATTATAACATTTCGCGCTCTACTCTGTACTGTTCTTTACGGGCTTTAGAGATAAATAAGTCTAGGAGATAAATTTCAACAGCGTACATGCGCAATCACAGTCCCTACATGTCGAACAAAGTGCCCAACATAGACAGGTGCAAGTGTTTAAACGGAGTAAGCCTCAGACGTAAATACAGGTAAATATCTATATTAATATATATATATATATATAAGTTGTTTACAATGTATATATATATATATATATACATCTGTCTCCAGGACGAGGTTTAATCGTCTTTTATTTTATTAAGGTACCGGTAAAAGACACCAAATTAAATAATATTAGAAATATAAATGCGTCTTTTAAAATTATTTTATCTACCTCAAAAGTCAACTCATATTTTTACGGTGTACAGTATGATTATACCAGCGCGAAGTGTCATCTCTTTGTGACATTACTTTGTAGACGTCAAAGGGAAAGACGTCTCTGAAACATAGCGACGCGCCCGGACGCACTGGTGTTGTACTAACGAAACCAATTAATTTTCAATACGATCTAAACGTAGTATTGTATAGTACCCAACGCCGTGAACTATTCACACAGAATCGTAACCAATCTGCCATGCCGCAAGGTTTTATTAAAGGGATGTTCTTGATAGGTAAGTAAATAGGAATATAATAACACATTTATATTTTGTGTGTTTTAATAATTTAAACTGAGAATGTGTCGAGCGCGTACATTACGTTAGAGAAAAACAAATATTTTTTACATATAGTAGAACTAGATTATATAATATGAATTATTATATAATATTATATAATATGAACGTTAGAGAAAAACAAATATTTTTTACATATAGTAGAACTAGATTATATAATATGAATTATTATATAATATTATATAATATGAACGTTAGAGAAAAACAAATATTTTTTACATATAGTAGAACTAGATTATATAGCATGAATGTAAGGATATCACTGCTATAATGAGTAAAAAATTACAAATATTATGATTTACACGTATTCGTATAAAATGCTCACTGTTATAACCACCATATTTCATGGATCTATATCTATATATAGTGAAATTTTGAAAATTATTCTAAATTGCTTAGATGGCCAAAAACAAATAATTTAAAATTGAGACAGCCAAAATTAAAAGTATTCGGGACATATTTTCCATGAGGTAGCCAGTCTACTCATAAATGCACTTGTGGTATTACATGTGGACTACTGTAATAGCATTTATGCTGGCCTGCCAATGTTTCAACTGGGTAGATTACAATTTATCCCAAATGCCGCATTACAAATAATATATGGAGGTTCTAAATTCTCTCACATAACCTTTTGCGTGAAATATACTGGCTCCGTTTCAATAAAAGAGCTGAATTTAAATTGTGCTGGTTGATGTACAAGACGACACATAACATGGTGGCTCTGTATCTTAAAGAGCTTTGTATCCTAGACAACTTGAAAACTTGAATGGTAGACATCAAACTCTCAGGTCAGTCTCTTCTTCAGCCGCAGGATGGGTTGTAGAACCTATCAGCCGTTGCTCCATAATATAATAATGAGAGTATTTAGAAAATATATTTAAATCAAACACTTTGTGGTTCATTTTAGTAATTTATATTTTAAATATTTGTTGCAAAATTTTACGCTGTGGATTGTATTAATTTTAATTTAGATTATTTCAAACTTTCGTTTTAACCACTTAATCACTTAATAAGTGGTTTATAAAACCAAGTTTATGAACTATTAATTAATATTGAAAGTATTCATTTGGCTTTTGTGACGACTCGTATTCGATTATGAATCGTTTTATGACATAAGGTTGTTTTTTCGAGATGCAATGGAGGTAAAAATTGCCATTCCTATTATCATTTATTAGGGGGACAGAAAAGTAATAAAAAGTTTTCGACGAGCTCTTTTACAGTTAGTTTGTATCGGATCCTCGTTAAATAATCTCCTTCAGAAAATATATTCAATGTCATCAGGTCAGTAGTGAGCTTTCACCTTTCTTACTGAACATCTTTTTGCTACGTTATGGGGACATAAATTCAAAATAATCAATGTGGCAGAATATACAACTTATGATTGAAAAACTTACGTAACTAATATTTTTGCAGTTCAGTCATTATTCGAAGCACCTGCCTGTGATATCAATTATGATTTTCAATTTTTGTAGGCGTACGTACCTAACTATGAAGAAGTAGGTGAAGAAAGACAAGGATAATGCGATTATATTTGTAGGTACGTGAATCAAAAAAAAAATTTTTTGTGCAATACTCACAGTTCCGGATTCGTAAAACATATTTTTAGGATGTATTGCGATTTGGCCGCGACCCATGTTAGTGATACATTCCCGAGTCCAAATTCACACCCAAAACCTTTCCTCACGCTCGTCTTGTCAGTGTGAATTGTGACCTTAACGTTAGCAGACGTCAACGTGACCGATATTTGTTCGATTACGACATCGCGATATCATTCGCGGTGTGGATATGTCAGCTCCAGTGCACCAGCACTGTATTTGTTATCTTATGTTTGGTGATTACGTAGTAATTGTTGTTTGTGTGCCCCGGGTGAAGGTGTGATATCGCCGTCTTCAATTGGAAGCGGAGATCTGCTCAGCCGTGTGCCGTTTGTGTGATCTCGGCGGCGACTGCAGGGGTGAAGGAAGCATCATATACAAGGTAAGGCGGGTAGTCCTTCCGAATCCCGGTACCCTTTCGCCTGAAACCCCTACGTCAAGGTTACCAACTTCCTTCCTTTACTTACCCTGCGGTGATTCTGATTTACGACCGAAATCGTCGTAATCCATTCCGCGAGAAGCGCAACTCGGAGATTGCGCAATTCCAATTCGTTCATTAGATCCAATCGGCGCATGATTTAAAGTTTTTCTTTTCACCCGCACACTATTCTCTTGTCCATATCATAATATTAATTTAAGTATCTTGTTTATTTAGTAGGAGAGACACTTGCTTAGTGATTACGTAATGACCGGGAATTAGAGCCTCTTTCCAGGGGACCACAAAGTTAGTCCTATTTTTATAGTACAAGTGTTTAGCATTTTTTAATGTAATAATATTGATGTAATAAAAAAAAACAAATTATAATAAATAAGAGTAATATTTAAAAACTCGTCAATAATAAACTAAGCAAAATATTTAAGGCGCTTGTCTAAAATGGTTATTATTATATTAGTTATACAAATATACGTAGTGAATGATAAAGTTTATTTTATTAAACAATATGAAAAGGAACGTAAATCCTGCGTCGATAGGATCTAATGAACGAATTGTGCGATCTCCGGGTCATGCGTCCCGCGGATTGGACTACGACGATTTCGGTCGTAAATCGAAATCGGGGAACAGGGATTCTGAAGGATAGCTCGCCTTACCTTGTGTATGACGCCTCCGTCACTCCTGCAGTCACCGCCAAGAATCACACAAACGGCACGCGGATTGGCAGATCTCCGCTTCCAATTGAAGATGGCGATATCACAACTTCACCCGCAGTACTGCACTGTAGCTGAACAAATCCACACCGCAAATGCTAGCGCTATGTCGCGATCGAACAAGTATCGAACAAGTATCGGTCACGTTGATGTCTGCTGAGATCAAGGTCACATTTCACACTGACAAGACGAGCATTAAGGAATGGTCGAGGAATTTGGACGAGAAAAAGGTGTCAATAACACGGGTCGGAGCCAATTCGCAAGACGCGTCAAAAATGTATTTTACGAATCCGGAACATAATATACTATTTATATTTTTTTTTTAACCAAATTGGTTTCTGGATAATGAAGAAAAATACCCAATCAATGATGTATTACCAATATACTGCCTTCAATAATAAAAAAATAAATAAAAATTGCGTATTAGTAACGCCCGACTAACAGAAAAGTACCGTATTTATCGATGTAAAGCAATATGCTGCACGATAAGAAGCTTTAAAGATCAATGTCACCCAATTTATTTAAAGGACTTTATTTATTTTTATAACCTATCGAATTTTTTAAACCAGATTGCTGTAAATTTAAGTGAAATAGGATATTTTCTAAGTAGAATATGAATATTGTGGATGTTCAACTCTAAATTGCAACAAACCTTCGATTTCTTCGGTAACATCGACATAGTCTGTTCTGTCTCTTACTTTGCAAGACCAATCTGTTAATGGTCATGCTCTGTGCAAGATATACAGAACTGCTGAAACGCATCGCTTCGGATAGGAAGAATTTCCATGACTATCTGAAATAAAGTTTAGGAATTATGGTTTCTGTCTCTTAAATCTTTGGCATATATTTATATATAAACTAAATATAAATAATTTTCTCTTCTTGTTAATAATATTTTTGTATACCCACTATTTATATTGTGTATGCCGAAAACCTATATTTGTAAAACACGTGTTTGGTATTTATAACAGGTCCACATATCGCCGATCACCGTACACGTGTGGATGCTCAAGTACGTTTACTATCTGTCCCCCTCATATCTTTTACTTTTTTAGTGTGATATTTCTTCTACAAGCTCGTTATACTGTTCTGTTATTGTGTGTTTCGGTTTCTCGTAGTTTGTGCGGAAACTATTATCGTGTTCACAGTGATTTGCGCAAATCAGTAAAGTTTGAAGTTCAGGAGAGTTGTGACTATAGCAGAGAAAAACTAGGTAAATAGTGCTTTCTGGTTGGTCCTTCAGCCCTTACTACCCTGTCTCTATACCGAATTATTTACACCTTTCCTACAAATTAATCATTTTTCACAAAATTTGAAACAAATATTGTATAGTTTATATACAAGTATGCGATAAAGTTTTATTTTCATGTTATTGCCAGATTATTTATTTTTATTACCATAAAAAAATCATGCAATAAATACAAAATGACTTCATTCTAATTTATTTGATAATAAATGAAGACTATCTAATTGCTCCAAGATGTTGAAAAAAAAGCATTGCATTTTTCAGATATGTATCACACCTATAAATTATATGTTTTTCTGCTAAATATTTATTTAAAAAATAAAATAAAAATCACCTTGGCGGAGAACCGAACCAGGTCACCCGCGCGACAAACGAAGAAACTAATTATTTCTCTGCCCAGAGATCAATAAGATGTGAAAATAGCAGTTTACAAATATATTTAGATTTATCGACACCAGCTACTTCAAAGTTCAGTCAAATAAGTATTTAAATTTTAAAAAATATTGGCATTAAAATTTGATTTTTTTTAAAATAGCGTTTATAGATAAGTATGTGTACATTATAATCTATTTAAATACATATTCATGTATATTTTTTTAAGTTGGGGGAATAGCAAGATCATACTTAGCGCACATGCAAAGTATATAAAAATGTAACATTAAATTCTAACACAAAAAAAACATTAAATTATAATATTTGTATGTAAATTTGATACCACAATTTATTAGAGAAATAGCAATATAAAGCGCATGTTAGAGATAGCGGAATCGATACTCAGTGTCTCCAAAATATTTTTAATTCATAAAAGATTGGAACTATTCTGATATCGATCCAGGTACACAAGATACACCACATAAATAAAATACACTTCTTCAATATTAGCAAAATTACTTTGTGGCCTCATTTTATACAAATAATTAGACAAAATACTTTATTTAAACTACTATTTATTGATTATTCAACATATTTCGATACCTATGGTATCTTCGTCAGGAAACAATGTGTACTGAAATTAAAAGATAAACAGATAAAAACAAAACTGTAAAGTGCTGGTAATATTTAGCTTGCTATTAACACTTTTTCTTATTTCTAAAATTTGAAATAGATACCTAAATAATAACAACTATTTAGAATTTTCCAATCCCCTTTTGGAAACAAACTATTATTTTGATATTAACAAGGGTTTAGAAAATATACGTACAAATACTAGAGGTTTACAGTTAGATAAATTTTATAAATAAGAAAAAGTGTTAATAGAGAGCTAAATATTATAAATCACCAAATCCTCACCTTTTAAATTTGTTTTCATATTAGTTATTACTTATTCACCATTTTATAGTTTTGTTTTTATTTATGGTTGTATTTTTAAATTCAATATACATTGTTTCCTGAAGAAGATGCCATAGGTATCGAAACGTGTTGAATAATGAATAAATTGTGGTTTAAACAAAGTATTTTGTCTAATTTTGTATACAAAAAAATACAAGTCAAAAATAAAAATATATTAAAATCTACAGCACCACGACTAATGTGACAAAATTTAGTATTCGCTGAATAAACGTATCTCATGTTAAAAATGTTATATATTTAAAATGCGGAAATGAAGGCAAGCCCATTTTGCAAAATTTCTCCGGTAAATTTCCCCAGTTGACTGGTTTCCACTAACTCCAGAGCAGTATTTCAACAGTGTAAACATTTTTTGCACCAACTGTCCAGAGTTCAAACGGCAGTGTGGAAAACACCCCACTAAAATAGTGGGCACGCGCTGAGCGGTGAACTTCGGGCATCGAAAGCTCTCAGGAGCTTTAAGCTCAAACCGTTCCGAAGCGTAAACACGATATTTTACAAATAAAGATAATAAATTACCAAAGCAATTTATGTGTAGCTTTATACAATCAATGCGAAGCTTCAGCCATTTAAATGAAGTGAGCGGGAGTGCTTTTTACTTTTGAAGAACTGGCGCTCTCGCGGTGTGGGTGGGGCTTTTGTAGAATGGGCTGATTTGAATGTACTTTAAAATTAAGCTGTCTTGAAGGAGATTTATGCTCGTCTTTCAGAGAGACAAAGTAACATGTGTACCGATACTTCACTCAACGCTGAATAATTTATTGCGAATAATGTTTTAATAAAATAAATAGAATTGTTATTCTAAGTTTTCCTTGAATTCGTAATATTTTAATTAGATTTATTCAATACAAAATAAATGTATAAATAAGAAAGATATATAGATAAAATCAATTTTAGAAAAAATATTTATGTCGCCACCCGGACTCCGGACTCGAATCAGGAACCTTTCCTATCCGGGGAAGTGCGCTAACGTATTACACCCCTCGATATTGTAAGTTTTTTTTTTTTTTTCTCTTTATTATGGCCTTCGCCAATTAGGCGTTATTAGCCATTACAAGTATATACAAATGAAATAATACAATTTTTTAAATATATAAACAATTAACATAAATAAATAACCATGGTAATATTATTAATTAATATTAGTAAAAGTATTTGATTTTTGAAAAATAATTAACACATTAATTAACATACTTTACATAACATAGTAAGAAGAAGAACATTTATATTGGAAAGTAAAAAATATACCAATTATAACTGAAGTATAAGTTAAGGATTGATTAAAAAGGTATTGTAAGTTAACGACACATTTTCGAACTTATATGTTGCATTTTCAAATTAATACTTCTGTTATTCTATTATTTGAAAGCAATCTACTTTTATATTATTGTTTGAGTCCGGATGGCAACAAAAATATTGTTTCATAAAATTGATTTTATTTGTACATCTTTCTTATTGATACATTTAATTTGTATTAAAATATCACAGAATTGTATTCTGAAAAACTGAAACTTTATAATAATAATGTGTTCTCCATAATAAGATTTATTTAAACAACAGAATATATACATCAAATCAAATTATACACAGTCAAATCAATTTATAGAATAAATATTTGGTTACCATTGGGATATGAACCCGAGCAAGAACGTTACCTTTACGCTACATTAACGTTTACACATTCAGCCATTTTCTGAGGTTACCCAGATAAAATAATATATTTTTATCCACATCTCTGGCGTCTTTTAATATTATATTTCTCATTGCGGAGAAGGGTTCAGCTTTCTTCGTCTGATAATTATTATTAGTTCTCTTGACTTACTTATGACTGGTGATGTGGGCAACCCAGGAAAATTTCGCGTAAATTGGTGTAGCCACATCACACAAAGTTTAACGGTGGCTTCTTTCAATATACAGACCTCGACACCATAGAGCAGCACGAATACGACGTATAATTTTATTACGCTTTAATGGATGCTCAGGCTAACGTTTCAATTGTAGAAAAGAATACATTTTACTTGTCATAGTTAATAACTATATGTGTGAAAAAATCCCTAATAAAAATGAACAAATAAGTTTTCTAATAATAGTCACACATATTTGTCACTCTCTTGCAATGAAAACTATATTCAAATTTAAGTGTATTGTATAATATAATGGTTGAAAGATGCTAAAAAATCTTTTTATTAGTTTTTTATTGTAACTAACAATAATAATTTATTTTTATGGTCCAAATATCAAGTCCTAAAATCAATCGACCACGGCAAATAAGACACAGGCTCCCTCAAGCATTACTGATTTTATTAAAATAAATGGTCTAATTTTATTTGACCAAGAAACGAATAAAAATAAAGTAAAATGTAATAAAAACGAGACATAGTGCCTGTACTCGTATTACATAATTTAAAAATGTTTTTTATGGAATTTATTATTTGTAACGATTTGATTTCAAATCCATTTTACTCTAGCATAGAAATCCAATGATTACATATGTAGAATGGTAAATTCGTCCGTCAGTCCATCATTGTTATATACCATAAAATAAGTAAGATTACTATTGTGTAACATGTTTATTGAGTTTTTAAAATAAATTATAATTATTTATTTTTTTAAATTTTGTTTTTTCTATTTTAGCATATAAAATAAATAATTCAATTATATCTAATTGCAAAATTTTATATTTGTTTATATTAATGAATAAGCAGTAATGCAAATAAAATTATGAAGGGCTATTGTCCTTACTCTTCACCCGTACACATAATTAAGCTGAACGTAGCCAACAAGGTGGTTCCTTACTACCACCCATAGAGTCAAATTACTAGCTGCGTGCAACAGCGACATTGGTCAGCAGCGCTCTAAGCTGGCCAAGACAATCTTTTCACTTCACGTACTGACGTCCACTGTAACAGCAGCTTCGTAAAGACACCTCTGATCTTCGATACACAGTTTGCGAGCTTGGATTTAAGCGTCAATCTTTGTAATAAGTTTGCTTCTATAAATTTAGTGCCAATAATAAGAAGTTTCAATCCATAATATTTGTCCCTCTGTTACATCTGAAAAATATATGTATAATGTTTATCTATCTATACACAATCTAGCACCGGGGTAGTAGTTGATCTATGGGGCAACCTTGCCCTTATACCTTAAACCTTCTAATCGCTCTATTTTAGCCTAATACGCAACACACAACATACAATTCACCATAAGACGATTGCCAATAAATGACGTCAGATGTGCCCATTAATTTAACCTGACTTCCGTTACAAATATACTCTACAAACATTAAAGAATAATTATCGTTGGTAGATCAAGATTAACTGCTGTTTTATCTATTAAATTAATTAAATCACTTTGAAAAGAGATACCGATTTTAAATTGAATGAGATTTTTAATATTCTCACACGTGTAAAAACAGCCCCCTGGAGATTGCTTCCAATGGTAGTCCTGAATTATTATGCACCCCTTTTTAGCATAATCGTTTTATTCTAATTGGCTCAACCCGATGAAGGGGGATGATAGTGTGAGATGAAACACAACTGTCAAAGTGTCTGGGAGTAATGTTTCTATTCCAAATTGAAAACCACACAGGGAGGGAGTGAAATACAAACACAATACACTGTATGTGTGTTTATCTGGCTCGAAGCATCAATTGATCTAGTACTTATATATATGTAAAGTATAAGTATAATATAATGAAGAATCTTAATAAATTCCTGAATTTGTTTTTAAAAAAATTGTAAATTGTTAATCAAACAGTTCGAGAATTAATAAAAAACTTTTGTAAAAATAAATAGTACGAAAGCATCCATCATAATATAATACTTCCCCGTCTACATCTATGACTGAATGGGTCTGGCTGGTTGCCGGCTTCAGTAGTGTCATTATGGCTGTATAGTGAAAAACAAAAGTTTTTTTGATATAATATAATAATTTTGTATCATCAAGTAACAATTAAAGTTAGGTACTAAGTATATTTTTAAAATAATTATTATTTTTTAAAATTAGATTGTGTTAAAGAAACAATATAACATATGTTTTTGATTAGTTAATGGCACCCTGAAGATGAAAATTATATTTTTCGAAACCGGTAGATGTATTTAATTAATTGAGTGATTAATAAAACAAAGTTAACAATCTAAAATAATGGATTTTATCTAAAAAGTTGATTTTGCTAATTTTAAAAATACAATATAAAATTATTTACATCCGGAGAATCTAAAGGATAGGATAAAGGATACAATATAACTGGGATGACCCTGCACGCGCTCTACATACATGGCTGTATAGGGACTAACTTAACAACCATATATGGCCGTAACCCAACCAATCAGCAGACACCATACATCGTGACGGACACTGCCCTAGAATCTAGCGACTATTTCTCCAGAGGCCTTCTTTTCATCGGCATCTCGATCGAGCCACTCCAGATGTACGCGCATTTAATTGTATACCGCCTGTGTATATTCATCCATCAATAAATGTCAACCTTTGTAAGTGATCTTTCATTACTATACCTTGCTCTAGACAAAATATAAATACTCATACACGCACACCGTATACACTGCGACATACAACCAACACGCGTGAGACTAGAGGATGTTAGGGTCTTCAGTCTTATATCCATAAAACCTTCTGATACAATAACAATCAATCACAGTCACAACAAAAGTCACAGTCACCCCTACACAACTATCATATATTCATATTAATGCACTTAATGTGTTTCAGTATTAACCCATACTGAGATAAATCATCATATCTTATATCTTCATTATATTTTTCGTTATATATTCAGTTGTTACTGAAATACATACTTTTAACCTTGACCTTAGTAATTATTCAAATTTAATTGTTCTATTTTCATTATCATATTTTGTGTTCCACTGGGTATTTGTAATAGGAATATGAGAAATGTGTTGCCAGGAGGAAACAATAAATACTTTGTATTATACTTGTACTGTATACTGTAAGGGATACGCGACCTATTTCAGCTGTTAAGATGCCGTTTGGAACAAGATAAAGGAATGAATAATGAGGGAAAGAGTATGAAATATTATTTTTATTTCTATTACCTCTGGCCCTGTCTATCGCTCTGCGGCCCAACTCTGTCACGCGATATATAAATGAATAGTACACATCTTGACTCGGCAGATGAAAATAATAAACAATATATGTCTATTTATATTTAACAAAATATTTTTTTTGTTTAATATTCATTTTTAATTTTCATCAATTCTCTATTTAAATGTTTTAGTGAAATTTAAAGAAACTTAAAGAAATCATTTCCGAAGATACAAGTCGTGGAGGTATATATCATGTTACTGATATTTTACGATATCGTGCCATTGAACATCAGAGTCATGAATATTAATTTTTCGATTACTTTGGCGGCCTTTGGTTCATCGCCCATTAGGTGAATTTTATGTTTTATAATTTACAGAGTAAAGTAAACTGATTACTGATTTCGAGTACCTACGTTTTATTATTAATTCAAGTATTTTATTTATTTAAAAAAAAGTTGTTATTTAAAAAATGATTGGATTTTAAAGTGCCACTAAAACATAACTTTGTTTTCTTGTTATGTCTTAACCTTTCCTCTCTGATGATGTAAACAGAGTTGACAATTACTCTAATTATGTGAATATCTCTGTAAATATACTAAGTACAAGTTCATACTTTACGTATTCCTTCATAATATTTTTATATATTGAGTACAATAATTATAATATAAAAGTATTTATCATACGCAACAATAAAATGTTTTCTCGAAGAACTTGACATGAATTTGTCAATACGTGTAATGTATACATGTACTGAGTACTGGATGCCGATCTTCACTTCAGTCACTTTAGTGACAGAGAATGCGCTGACTGAGTTAGACGTGTCTTATGCGTCTTTATGCTGTCGTTCGTGATAATCAATATTTTTTTCTCATTTTTAGCACTTTTACATAATAATTGATATACATATCCACTTATGTATGTAGGTATATGTCAACTATTATTTTATTTAAAGTAAACTATGCACATTTATTCGACTTAAAAACAACACCGGAACGCGCGTTTTTATTTTAGCACCGAAAAAGAAAGGTTCGCTACTAGGAAATTTGACACGTTTGTAACATAGTTTTAAAGATTGATTTGAAAGATTATTGTGAAAGTTTTGCTTAAAAAAAGTTAATTTTTACTGTATCTGTGAAAATGTCAAATGATATCTTGTTATCACGATACATATGCGTATAAGTAGAATATTCCCGTACATATTAAAAAATACTATCACCGCTAAGTCCATAATCGTATGGAATTTTCACAATGCTGAAAAATTTTCGGCTTAGCATTTAGGTAAGTATCCAATCATATTGTGGTCTAAGTCGGTGATATTCGGTATACAAATATCAGTTCTATGTGTATCCTGACAAAGAAAACCTGATTCTCACTTAGTGATGAGCAATTGACATTAAAAATAGCTGTTAATGTAACTAACTAAAAATTACACAACGAATTATATTATATTTCTCTCTTACCATAGACAGAAGAAAAAATGACATATGTTGATATACGATTTTGCTAAAATACTAGAGATACTAAAAAACCTTCGTTTTTTACTATTCAGCCATAATTAAATTGTATTCAAGATGTCAATAAAGCCATAGAATTAGACGGGGAGACATATTATTATGGATTATCAATGGGATTTTTTTTTTACATTCCGTTAATGCATTATTTTTTACATGTGTTTTATGTGTGTTGGTAAAATTTGAATTTATTTTTTTCCTAAAAATTCTAGTAACTCTTTTGAAATGTCTTCATTTATAATATTTTTATTAGTTTGTTTACAATGTCAGTGTAATATCTCAGTGTATGTAATCAATATAATTATGAAATACTGAAAATAAAAACAGGCAAATTCTTACATTCCTACCAACAATTAATCATAATATATGAATCGTGGGAAGATAGATACTCAATTTTCGGTATTTTATCTTTTTACCGATCTAGTGAGTTCTCATTATACCTATGTGTCAGAGTGACTAAACAATATTATTATAATATAATATGTAGCTGTTAATTTAGTTTCGTTGTTAATGGTTGTTGTGTAGATATATTATAATAGTTTATTCATATAGAATAACGTACGAGTATTACTTATTACTTAGCGTGTAGTAAGTATTATTAGGTTTCATAGATATTACGTATATGAACTTCGTTTGTCAGATTGTATTGTATTTATTATTTTAAAACGAAATTTCTGTATCTTACCTCTGAATTTGGAAATAGCAATTTGAAGTACGTTTACTCATTTTGTGTAGATCAGTATTTTATAAATGGTGTTCAAATTTTGTACTTAAAATAATAACATAACATAACCTACATCCGTTACAAAGGTTATAAGTATGCAACTAGCTAGGTGCAATTAAGTGACCATTGTACGGCAGCTCATCTGCGTGTGCATGATCAGTAAACTAGTTGCTCTCATGTTTCAAGCGTCGTGAAATAATTAAAATTCTACCTATTATAATAATTGTTATTAATTATTATATAAATCGCAATAATTACAACATATATAAACTTACGATTGACAATAATTTTTTTTTTTTTTTTAAAAAAAAAATAGAGATGCGTACACGGAATACATGTCACATCAATATTCTTACTATTTTCAAACTAAGCTAAATGCTTGTGCTATGAAAATAGGACTAATTTGCTGGTGTCCTGGAACGAAGCGCGAACTCCCGACCACTAGATCACCAGGCCAACGTCTTGACCACTACACCAACAAAACTACAAAACAATCCGCTATTTAATATATTCCCGTTTTCAATCATCTTCCCACTCTTACCAAGACTCCGCCTACACCCCCTAATGGATGTCGTTTAATTGTATGGAATAGTTTAGTTGTACACCAATCCAGAAGAAGGTACGTTAGTATCGAAACCGGTTGACGTATAATTATTTCACAGTGGTCTAAACAAAATTAAATATAAATACAATTTTTAATTATGTTTAACCACAAAGTTAATGCTACAAACATCAACAATAATTGTTTTAGCTTATTGTGGTTCCTACAGTGAGAAATCCTATCGGACTCGTATTGGAGCACGAAAAGAAGTGCTCTACACCTCGCTGCAATGGTTACTTAACACATTCACTGCGGCATATAGGATGATACAATTGGTGAGGTGATGCAAAAATTAAGGATTTTCAAAATGTTACTAAATCTCCAGAAATGTAAAATAACTCATAATTGCGCGTAATGTTTATTACTGACAACCCTCTTTACTGATTACATTGAGCAGAAATACCACATACGCCGATAGGTAGGTAGGTAAATAGCGTAATCCAACGGAGATCTTACTACGTCACCCGTCGTAATGACGAGTTTACACTTGCCATTACTTTACCTCCATCTCTTGAAAAATGTAAAAAAGTTGCTACTTTATTTTTTACACAAAATCGTTTTGAATGAAGAAGTTTGGTGTCCTCCCTTTGTTTCCGAGATTAACTTTATCACTGAGCGTTGGTTCACTTTCTGTATCTTCTTTAAGAAGTCTTCGCACCATCTCATCATCCCTTATATGTCTATGAGTCATAGTTTATAATAAAAATACGCACAACACTGCGTAATATCTTGACACAAACAGCGAAAAACTTTAGCGAAGACTCTTTGAACGCTAGGCGCGCGAAAACAATTCGACGCAACTGAAACAAAAGATATTTGTACGGCAAAAGGTGTACAAGAAAGGGATGGAAATACTTAATTTAAGTGCGTAATGAACCTATTACAGGTTACTGGAGATGGGAAGTACCATCGATGTGAAAGTATGATTTTATGAAGGAATACTCGCCAAGTTCGGTCGATTCGACGCCGTGCGACTGCTGTAAGGTTAATGTAGCTACTGCAACTTTATCGTCGAATCTAAACTAAAGGACACCAATAACTTATACTAATATAAAAAAAAACTGATTGACATCATCAACTTTTTTCAATCAAATTTACAAAAAATACAATGAATCTGGATGGAATCGAAATTCATTTTATAAAAAAATGTGAATAGATGTAAAAAAAAAACTATAAGTATATTGAGACGCAGTTCACTTAATCCGATAAATTCTTCATGAGAGGAAAAGAGATGGAAATCATGAAGAAAGAACCAGAGGACATATCTTGACCATTACATAAGCGAATTGTAATCTTGAATCGGGGCGATACAGAGGTATCCACTCAACTAGTTAATACTGGAGACTAGATGCGTTAAAATAATGATTAACTTAAGTTTTGGTTTATCGAACCAACTTTGAAGTGAGCGTTTCAAATACTCAATAACCATAAATAACTAATGTAATGAGTTTAATTTGTTATTTAGTGTTTAATTCTTGTATTTGACAGAAAATTTATTAAACAGAACTTTTACTGCGTATATATGTGTTATCGAATGCTTTCCGTGTATATTGCGTTAAATATAGAACGTTAGAAGCAGCACGTCAGAAATAGAAAAAATATATTCTACGCAGGGATATTATTGTAATATTATGTTAAATATGAATTTAATATATTAATTAGAAACATTTACATATAAAACCAATTTTATCAAAAAATATTGTTGTTGCGCCATCGGGATTCGAACCTGGATCTCTTTCCTAACCGGGGAAGGTATACTATCCAACTATGCAACAGCGACAATATTTTTAGTGACAAATTTTCGAACCTATATGTTACATTTTTGATATTAATATATAATAATATATAATAATTATAACATCACAATAAGAATGTGTTCTACTAAAAATGCAGTTGTATCAAAGCGTTAAAAATTTAATAAAAATGAATTGATAATTCTGGCGTCGGTTATCAAATTACTCAGAGGTATTTGAGATTCTGTAAAAGGCTCTTTCAAATAATTCTGTAAGGCTCTTTCAATTAATGGAACGATTAAATGTATTAATATCAAAAAGGTAACATACAGGTTCGAAAATTTGTCGCTAAAAATATTGTCGCTGTAGCATAGTTGGATAATGCATCTTTCCCGGTTAGGAAAGAGATCCAGGTTCGAATCCCGGTGGCGCAACAACAATATTTTTCGATAAAATTGATTTTATGTGTATATCTTTCTAATTAACATATTTAATTCATATTTAAAATATCACAGACTTATGTTCTGAATAATTACAACTTCACAATAAGAATGTGTTTTTCTAATAATATTATTTTCTTTAAAAACTTTTTCAACAGGTTCGCTTTCGTCTTGTGATATAAATATCGATTAACATTTGTATAAAATATAAACCAAAATATTTGAATGACTCACTCAGCGGATATATGTTGACTTTTGGACGTACTCTCTAGACAAAAAAATTTATAGGTAGGTGCGTCATCAATACGAAAAATATATTAACGTAATATTATTATTTAATATCTAAGATAATATTTAAAACCAGTCTGGCAGAGGGCTAACGAAACGACGACCTAATTGGCAATCAATATAAACATCAAACAATCATCTCAGATGTCAGATCGAATACCGCTCAGCGTTTCATCGGTCGGTAAAAATGGTTTCTTTGTTGGAGGGGAAGGAAATAGCGGGCTAATGAGGGGCACGAAGCCACATGACCTTTTTCGGCTGTGGTATACAATATACTCAATTATTATTTTATTCTTATACCCGTAAAATCATTAAGATTAATAATGTCATTACGTAGAAAAACAATCATCTACAGGAAATTGTCATAAATATATATTTTAAATACACGATGAATATTATGTTCTAGGCCGATGTTGTTTTTGAGTAACCAAGGAATGAAACACAATATTTTACTTTGATTTTTATTTATCGA
Organism: Eubasilissa regina; assembly: GCA_022840565.1. Classification (NCBI taxonomy): domain Eukaryota; kingdom Metazoa; phylum Arthropoda; class Insecta; order Trichoptera; family Phryganeidae; genus Eubasilissa; species Eubasilissa regina. Next base: position 18,207,396 of record JAINEB010000007.1, read on the forward strand.
TTACTTGGTTTATTACAATTAAGTTTGAAATATGAAAAAAAAACTTCAAGCGTAGCTCGGGCTGTGTGTGAGGTGGCATTGTCTTACTGAAATCAGATGGGTTTAAGGCCCAATCTACCTAATTCGGCTACCAATAAGTTTTCCAACACGTGACTATTGCGATCACCATTAATGATTACAGCATTGCCATTATTATTTAGATGAAATGTTTTAATAATTTAAAAATGTTGTTGAGGAGTTAAATATTTTCTAATAAATTGTAATCAACTACTTTCTACGGCTACCAAAAGCGAACCAACAAATATCTGCCAAACAAAAATGGCAACCAAACAAATTCGGCCTGGAACATAATTTTCACCTTGTATGTGCCTACATGTAATACGTGTCACAACATAATATGTGTAAATGTATGGTGTTGACCGTTCTCAAAGAGTGACATCAAAAAATTAACGGAAGACATATGGGTGAAAAACTAAAGACAGTTAATTCAAAGTCCTTCGGGAAGGCACTGATAATTAATATCTTATGATTGCGGTTCGTTGCTCTCGCTATTAGATCTGTATTTGTATATGTGTCATTGCCATTAAGAAAAAATACTAAAAAAACGAATATGTCGAACGTGTTTTTAATATCTTTAGGATAAGATTACTTAATTATTTTCTCTTTAATATATTCAATAACAGTATATAAATACACATTCAATTTGAAATGAGGTGTAGGTACATTATCTTTATTATGAGTTCGAAAATATATATAGTAGCGAATTCGTATGAATTTTTCCGACTGGCTAGGATGTCAAATATATGTTCGTAATGTTTACGTTTATTTAAGAATTAGTATTTATTGTAAACATGATCTCAGTTTTTTCAAGAATATCTTTAAGTGGAATGACTAAGAATAATTAATAAGATATATAAAGTTAAAAAAATGATTCCTAAGAACACCGTTTGTATAAATTCAGGGAAGACAATATAGAATGCAATGTCGAAGTTTGGTAATAAAGTTGAAATATGCTAGGTATAGGTGAATATTATGTTCCAGGCCAATGCTATTTCATTCATCAAATTTTCAAGCATAGCTCAGGCTGTGTATAAGGTGGCACCGTACTTTTGAAACCACATGTGTTGTTTGCCCAATAGACCCAATTTGGTCATTAATAAGTTTTTACACCATTGCCTTTTGTATCCTGAAAGAAATGGGCCCAATTATTTCGCTGGCCCCATAAAGTAGCTCTGCGTGTATGTAAAGGTCGTTGATGTATCAATTGAAGATTTTCAGTGCCTATTAACAAAACCCGTCAAGTCGAAATGGGCTTTGTCGCTCATGATAATTTTTTTCCAAAAGTCGGGTTTGTGTTTATTTTAATGACTTTAATACGCTGTTGAGGCATTAGATGCTTCATAATAATTAACTGCTCTCTACGATTACCAAATGTGAATTAACAAATGCCTGTCAAACCAAAATGACGGCCGAACAAAATCGGCCTGGAACATAATATTCACATGTGTATAAATACGTTGAAATTATGGATACGATCTCTAACATTTTGAATATTGATCCACTTCCTGAGGTTACGCAGCCAATTTAGTAAGAAACCCCTATTACTTAAGTCTCTCGATGATAAAAATTACTGTCCAGTGGGTCAAAATAAAACACGTCTGGTGGTGGTGGGTCGTTTTAGACCCACCTCAAATTTGCGGTTTTAAATCGTTTTGTGGGAGATTTTTTATAAATTTTTCATTTTAAATATGATTTGATGAGATATTTAAAGGTTTGCGATTGAATTGATTAACACATCCTCTGCGGTGGTGGATCAGATCTGATCCGGGTGCTTGTAAAAATATGAATTACGCTACAAATATTTGTTTAATGCTGTTTTCCTTCTAGCCAATCTTTTATTAAATATTTACAAATAATTTGAGATACAGATAAATGTTATCTGACAAGATTCAAATGAGTTATTGATAAAAATATGAAAAAACACTCAAAAACTAACCGATGACGGTCGCTTTTACGAGGTTGAATCTCGGCGCTTACACCAAAATATATATTGTCAATATTTTGAGCATATCTTTTACGGTGGGTAGGCAAAGGATACCAGGTATGCGTCCATATATTGAGAGACAGTCCAATTATTGTACTGATTTATATTGTTGTTTATTTTGACTTATTTTCGTCTGGCGGCCCCTAGACAATGCCAGCAATACAACTATTTGAGGGGCGTTGCGCCTACCTGTAAGTTTTATGACCCAGGCGGTTTCGATACAGTTAGAAGCGGGTCGGCCATAGAGTAATTGTTATTTATATTTTTAACAATTATATTCTGATAATAACAAACAATTTACTGACCGGAATTCACAGAATACAATCAATGTTATATACGAGTATATTTTGAGTATAAGTTGTATATTGTCATACTTATTATTCTAAATTATGTCAATCACATTTGCTTTTCTTTATAATATTGTTGATTGCATTTCATATAAAAATGATGTAATTTTTAAAATATTTTGTTTATAATATATAAATATTTTGTTTAAATTATTTTAATCCGGTTTACGTGTAAAAATACTAGTTAATAAAAAATAAATAATACGTTATAATTGTTTATAACCATTGTTACACACCAGCAGGTAGCGCAATCGGGGGTTGAAAAAAAGATCAAATGTTCAATAGATGTTTGTATTTTGGCTGTGTAGAGCGTCTAATGATGCGTGAGAATACGTACATTATTCGTGATATTTTTTAATTTTCAACTTCAATTTTTTATCAGAAATATTACGGCACATCATACCATTTCATTAAATTATATTTAAAATTAAATATCTATAAAAAATCTCCCACAAAACGGTTGAAAAACCGAAAACTTTAGGTAGGTCTAAAATGACCCACCATCGCCAGACGTGTTATGTTTTGACCCACCAGGCAGTAAGTGTTAAAACATATTTTTATATTACACAACACAATGTTTCAAAAATTTATTTGGTCTACTAGATTTATATTTTATTTCGACATATAATGTTGCATGTGGCTTATAAGGAAATTATAAGGATTGTCACAATAAACACTAGTGGAATACCGTCAAACGTCGTAACAATACACTGTATATACCGCTTCAATTTTTTCACAATTATTATAATTTGGATCACATTATATTAATTTAAAACAATGTGACGCGAAATAATTGATAAACTCTTTTTTTTTTTATTTTCAATTTCTTGACTTAGACCACTTTCATAATAATGGGCGCAACTAATTTATTATTTGAACTATTGAATAAAAATATTTAATTAATTCATAAAAACGGAATTTTTTTTATTTCTGTATTGATATCCCCAATCTTAGAATTCTTTCGTTTGATTGAAATGTTTAATTGCGAAAGTTGTGTAGCCATTTCTCAACATTCTTTTTTCTTTTGCCTTTGAAATGAACAAATATTTCATTTCCTGAACCTATGTAGCGCTCTTTCTTGCCCGCGTTCGGAATGGGAGCCAATAAATCTAATCTAACACGTGTGCCAACCTACAAGTAAGTGATTTGAAAATCATCGCACCAAAATAGACCTTACGGAGAAATTCTGCAAGGCTCAAATTTCACGACAATTTCAATCTCGCATCTCGTCTAATCAAGTAGACAAGTCATTCATGATGAAAGGAAACGGACATTCTTGTACATCAGTGTACATATGGCTGTAATGAAATGTACATTTTTACATGGTTCTCGTTCAGGAAAGGGCCTATTTGATTCGGTAAAATGTATCCTTACGTTTCAACATTTCATAAAATCGATTTATACACACTCAAATGCTTTTTATGTTGTTTGGAATTAGTTTGTTTGGTGTGCAGGGATGAATTAGATTTAGCACGAATTGTTTGATGTTTGTTTTTCTCATTATGTTGGTTAAATCCGTGGATAAATGTTTGCTTTATTTTAAAAACCGTAATTCCTTTCTTTATCCACTATAGAAGTCGTATTCTATTGATTCGTTGTTTATTATTTGTATATATCCACTAAGACCCTTATCTTCTTTCGTATAATCATTTTCATATTTTATGAAAATAAAGTATAAAATATATATATTTTTTTTATTTATTATCTTAGTTTAATAACCACAATTGAGTTTAAAAAATATCTACCGGTTTCGGAAAACACCTTTTCCTTCTTCAGGATATGTCAAAACTAACTAAAAATATAGCATTGTTTTTCTATTTATCCAGAATCTATTTTTAAACTTTTAAAAAAAAAAAAACAACAATTATTTAAAAAGTAAATTTAGTACCTAACTCAAGACTTAAACTAAGATAATAAATTTAAAAAAAATATGAATCTTAACCACCAAGTTAATATTGCTAATTTTAAAAGTATTAAAGTATAAAAATTTATTAAACACTAATTAAATGTATTAATTATAAAGATATGCGAATAAAATCAATTTCATCGAAAAATATTGTTGTTTCGCTACCGGGATGTTGTTCCAATCCGGGGAAGATGCATTGCTAACTATGCTATAGCGACAGTATTTTTGAGGACAAATTTTCGAACCTATATGTTACACTTTTTGAATCTCAAATACCCCATCACGAAGATCATGGTTTTCCCGGTCTTCTCATATTGGTCATGGTTTTATGGTTTTATGAATCATGTGATCATCACACGTTTGTACCATCAGTGTTGACCTTCTTTTATATTTTTTTGAATAAGGGTCGCCCTAAAAGTGAATATAAACATTTTAATTTATTCAAAATAATGTAATTTATTAATGTTCTAAATAAATCAATACCTACTAAATAATTATTTTTATTTTATAGTTTTTGAGAGTAAAAGTATTTTTTAAGTGTAAAATGATTAAAAATACAATTTTAAAGTAACTTATCTATTTTATAATACCCTTAAAATAATTTATGGTGTATGTATGTACGTTATGTTAATACTTTTCCCATTACCGACTTTCCAAGTGTGGAGTAATTCAAAATGAAATACTAGAGACATCTATGATTTATAGCATCTTGTAAGAGCACATGGTGCCTGTATATAAGCTACTAGTGTATATATATAAAATACCTCCACCTCAGTCCATTAATATGTTGGTGTTGCATAAGTATTATAATTTTTATCTAGAAAATACTTTTTGAAAGTTAAAAATTAAAACATGTTAAAGACTCGTTTTTAAAATTTTTACAAGTCATGAAGGCCGGTAAAGGGTGTTTGTTTCAGAAATCTTTTATCAAACTATAAATTACCAACTTCGAACAATATTTGAGGTTAATATTAAAGCGTGAAATATTACAATTTATAAAATTTTATGTCACCATTTTCCGAAATCCAGGCCTCCCACATGATAAATCCCCGGGGATTACAGCCCTAAAAAATGACAAACATGTTCAAACACCTCAGGGATTTGAAGAAGGGCAAAGTTATGGCGTCGAAAGGGGATGTTCCTCACATTGGCAATAATTCAATATTGCAATAAAAAGATTCTTTGCACTCTCCCCAGCGGCTTTGTTTTATTTTATATTTTCATACAAATTTGTTGTTTTATTGATAAAAACGTAAAAAGTTTTAAGAGAAAAAGAATGCTTTTGATTCTTGATAACAAATCATATTTATTTTTCTCATTTTATCCACGCAATACAGAATTCTCACAGATATCAAAATATTAATAGAAAAAATATTTATATAGGTACATTTTTATGAATATTATAGTAAAGTTAACCGGGAAGGAGAATTAAATAAATGTATTTTCAATCTACATGTTAACATTAGTTGTTCAATTTTGTTAAGAAAATATATTATATTGTTATTATTACACGCATTACTCTCGTTTATGTTCCTTTTGTTCCTTTGACTAGCACCCCAGGGTTTTCTAATTGATAAGTGTGAGTCATTTGTGTTGTGTGAATGTTGCCGCTTTCGGAGACTGAAAGATTGCTGTAAAACCATGGCTGAAGCTCAACTGTGGTCAGTTGAGCGGTTAAAGATTTCTCAATAATCGGAGCTTTGGGGGTGCGCATTTCGCTCGGTCAGAATTTATCGGAGTAACTCACGATGCCAGAAAAACAACTACTGTCAATCGAGGTTAGTGGTAATTTACATTCTGCATACGTTACCGTATTATCACAATAGCTGTAGAAGGCATTCACAGAATTATACAATTCTGTAAGTCCCAAAGACATCGTTGACCATGTTGAAAGAATATCAGATAACAAGACACTGCAGATCATAACCAAGCGGAAATTGATGGGACGACTGTGGAAGAAGACTGAAGTAGGATGGGAGTCCAAGAACTGGAGGATAATGGTCAAGGATAACAGTTGGTGGAGAGTACTTGTAGGAGAGGCCAAAGTCTATCCTGGGATGTAATGCCGCGGAAAAAGAAGAATATGAAGAACAGTGTCAGAATTATTGCAAAGCGAGCTTAGTTATTCGTTGTCTATTGTATTTTGTATGCAAATCAGAATGATCAACTGATGCCTATAAACCGAGGAGGCAAAGTGCACATGTTATCTTTAGTTATAGTCATAAACAACCCACTCTACCGAAGAGTGCCGTACGAAATACTACATTTTAGATATAATTTAAAAATAAGATGTTAAGGTTTCCTATGTCCTCAGATTAGCGGTGGAAAAAGACGTTCATGAGAATCTAGAGTTATTTAATACTGATAAAATAACTTTTTTTTAAATTGTTTAATAGAAGATTACATTGTCTTACATACATATGTGTTTGGTATGTAATTTTTAAAAGTCTTCGTGGAATTTTTCTATTTCTACTCCGCGACTTCAGTGGAGGCGATCTTTTAGAAGCGAATTAATTTATTGTCTTCAAAGCCAGGTTTTTTTGGACCAAATTTTTTTATCAGATGGTAGACAGAAGGTGGAAGGAGATATATTTATTGTGACAAAATCATGCTCAGTAATAGGCTTACTAACCCACTGTAATATTTTATAATTAATGTAATGATTAACCTTCGACTTATTAATTAGAATTGAAAAATTATTGTATTTTATTATCTGACTATGCACTATATAGATAGGTATATTAATTAAAAATATGCTTCTATCATTTTAAACATTTCTGATAATCATAAAATCTTTTTAATACATGTTTAGTTGTTAATTTTAAATTGTAATACATAGTGTTGTCAAAATATAAAAGAAAACAGTTATTATTTTAAAAATTACTGAAAAAATAAAAAGAATAATTATGATTTTTAATACACAAGTAACGCTGTTTTTTGTCTTTATATTTTGTTTATATAATAATGAATATTTTTTAATCACTTAATCAAACTCAAAAAGAAACTCACTCTTCAATATAATTTGTGTATTTTATTTAGAAAATAAGTCAATACAGAACATTTTAAGTTACATTTAGACGACATATAATAATATTTTCAAAAATACGGTTATATAACAATCTAACAACAATTATTGACAATGTTAAATAGTTACTAATAGATATCACGGTAAACAGAAGACGAATATGTTAAAAGAAAATTTGTACAAATGCTACGAGTTTTATTAATAATAATAAGTATTAAAGAAATGACACACAATTGCCATTAATGTTGAACTAAATGTCATTAAAAATCAAGAAAACACTTTTTTTAAAAAAAATTATATTATTATATATTAAGTAAAAATTAATATAATATATATTAATTTTAAATATGTAAAAAATATCTGATATAATTTCTAACTTACTAACGTGGACATAAGTTATAAATGCTATACTTAAGTGTTGTGTTTAACAAATAATAAAAAACGTGAATATTAAATCAAGAATTCATTATAATCTTTTTAAAAACGATTCTTATAAGACATCTATATTTATTGCGTGAAAAATTTGTCAAACGATATTAATATCTTTAGCTACATATCTTTTTGTAACTTTATACTCATTATGTTTTGAAGCAAAAAGTATGGACGGAACAGAATTCCTTGGTGAAAATGAATCTTGCCTGGATTTGCAAATGAATACTAGAAGTGTTTTCGTGGGATTTTATTATTTATCTTGGGATTGGAAAGAGGATTCCAATTATGATTTTTCAAATCACAAGATAAAGTATTTTCATCAAATAAATGAGCTCGATTTCAAATGAATTTCTCGATGTGATTACTTTTTCTGGAGAAAGTAAAATAGTAATTTATTAGTACTTACCAAGCCTTTCACTTTGCGCATTAACTTGTGTGTAGTAGTTTTATTATAAGTTTTTATAGTATCCAGATTAATTTTTTAAACTAAATTAATAATTTTCAAAGGTAATAAAATTATATACTTCGCAGATATCTGGGTGAAAACTAAGCTTTCATCAGCCGCAAAAACACGCCGGTACCGACTGGATAACACATGCCAATACAATGCGCCCGCCAAGATCTCTAGTAAATGCTCTTAGGTGTAGACTTTTTAATGCTTATTCTTTTAACTATAATTGTGCTCAAGCATCAATAAACTTCTGTCAACTGTAAGTAGTTTTTCTTGTTCAACCTGCTCTGGTTACACACCCATATACACCCACACACACTCTGCGATTATATTCAAAAGAACACGTGAGCACTGGATGTAGTATTTTATTCAACTAGGCGCTCACACAAGTAACCTTCTGATTCTTACAACATATATGTGCCGATCCATAACTTATCATAACATTTAATCATAATCTCGCACTCTTAATACCCAAATACTTTCTGAATTTTTTTTCTTCTGATTTTTAAATCTGTTATTTCTTTCCTAACATTTTCTATTATTATTAAACTAAAATGTTCTAATTAATAAAAATTATCCTACATTGTTGTATTTAGATTTTTTTAAATTTTAAAAACAGTTTCTTTCCCGGTAAGGATTTACCACAAAAATGATGTCGCGTGCCTTAATAAAGTAAAAAATATTCTTATACAAATTATATGTATCAATTAGAAAAATACACTGATAAAATCAAATAATTAAAAAAATTTTTTGGTTGCCACCGGGATTTAATCAAAGGTATTTGAGATTCTCCGTAATATGATGTGGATTACTTATAAATGGAATAATAGATATTAGCAACATAGATGTAGAAAATATGTCGTTAACTTACTAGGATGACATGGTGTATTGGTTAGCGTGTTTCCTCTAATATAAAAGGGCAACCAAAATATGTATTCGATAAATTGATTTCATCTGTATATCATTCTAATTGACACATTTAATTTGTATTCAAATACAAAATATTCTAAAAAAACTGCAACTTCACAATAATAAGGTGTAAAAATCGAACATATTCAATTGTTAATTTAAAATTTATAAATATATTGCTAAATTATTACACAGTTACAAATGTTAGGATTAAAGCACAATACAATTTATACTTTTTTTTATAACTGTATGGAGAAAAATAAATGTGATTAGCTGTTTTTCAAAGAAAGTCACCAGGAGTGAGGAGATTATAATCATACGTTCATTCATAAACTATCTTGATGCTATCGCTGATGTGGACAATACATTTCTCCGAAGCGAATCAGTTCAGCTGCATGAGCATAGATAAGTTGATCGTATATCTAGTATGTGGGAAATAGAATGGTTGTTACGAAGCCAAACACAAGATTAATCATTATTTTGATAAACATGAGATACCCTTAACCAGGTCATGAGGCTGTACCGAAATAAGTCCGATCCATTGCATCATCATCCAACCAAGGGTAAGAAAGAATTTTCAATCAAATTCATGTTGTAATTTTCAAATAATTATTTATTCTAAATTATCAAAAAAAGGATATAAGTGATATTACGAGATACATTCATGGTAGCCACTCCCACCAGGTTATAATTCAAACTATATTATGATTTTTGAAACTAAAATAAAAATAATTAATCACATGAATTTCGGACTTTTTGAGCAGAAGGGGAAGGACTTGTGGCAAGGCGCGCTCCATAAATAGATGTAGGTAATATGGGTTAGAAGTACCTCTTTTCTTCTGCCGTGGTGGGTGATGATGATCTGGCCAAGCTTCTGGGCGTGGCTGATGGCGGAATTCGCCGGATGCTGTTCCAGAAATTTCTGTTTACCGCGTGATTATATATTTGATTATTGTTGTGGCACTAAAGTTCCCGCGATTTTCTTAGACATATGTTACATGCAATTGTTTGTGTCACTATTTGTTTTATTTTAGATAAGTTCGACAGAGAATGATTATTGAACACTCAAAATCTAATACCGTGCAATTATTGATTTGGGCTGTCTTTTAAATTGAGTTTAATTAAATGAGCACGGCCGTTTATAATTCATCATTGGGAGCTTAAGTTACCAAGTCATCTGTGATCTTAGAATCGAACTATGCGCTGGTTGATCGTGAACCCGAGAGTGAAAACCGAAATACGCGTGTTATATTTTGAATTAATCCGAACTTTTAGAAAAAGCCGGCAGCCGACCACGTGATTCTTTTCGTACCGTGTCAAGAAGATATTTTTTGGGAGACAAATTCGCCTGCCTTAACTTCGCATCTTGATTTAAAAAGAGAAGTCTATATTTAACACCTCGCAGGACACTATATTTTCTTATCGGCAAGAAGTGCTCCTGCACGCGTATCTAAATAAAGAATGCGTGGTGGACTTCCTCAAGTAGATGTAAACCAATTTTGCATCCCTTCATTCAAAGTAATTAGAGTTCAGACCAAAACGACGCTCAAGAGTAAGAACCTTTCTGTCCAGGCGCCTACTTTGTTTATTATGCGCCATCTAGCCCGGATTGTCCTTGACACGTGACGCGGATACTGACTCTAAGAGAGTTGCTTTTTATAAAATATGATTCCGAAATATTGCTTCGTAACATAGTCTATGCCGACGTTGCCGAGGGTAGTTGATGGAGTCACAAAGACCTATTTTCGCCGGTGGTAGTGGGATAAACATTTAGAAGGATAATGATGGGAAAACACAAATCGGAAGAAATGTGTAGCAAGAAACTGTTCTAAAAAGTATTGTATACATATTATAATGAAATCGGTAAGACATGGTCGCATACGTAGACCATAGTATTTTTTTATATAGAGATATCTCCAACATGAGAGAATATATCACCTAGTGTGAGGTCTACCAAGTCTGCTTCGCGACGGTGATAAAAATGATACAAAAATCCTAGTATGCGAGTATTCAAAAACACTATTACTTTACGATGTACAGAATCCAGCATGTTAACGCATTACCTCGTATTGATTCAAAATATTAATATAATTCTAGATGACTCTAGACTTCCATGAATACAACTTCCAAATTTTGAGATGACGGTTCCAACGATCCTAGCTGAAATCAGTACAAGAGCTGTTAATACTAAAGAATCCTTAATTAAATACAATAGTTAGTTAGTTTTCATTTAATTCAACTCAAATACAAATAATATATATTGGGTCATCTCATTAATAATGCGGTTTTTTTTTTACGTTTATTAAGATAAAAAAAGTTTTTTTTTTATCTAATATATACTCTTCTTTATTTTATGCAATGCTCTTCTATCTTTTTAATAGACTTGCAAAGTCCCTCTTTCAAAATTCACTTATCCGTGACGAAAAATATTCCTCCGTTCCAATACTGTTCTGACATCGTCCACAAAATTCATATTTTTTCCATCCAAATGATTTTGAAGACTGCGGAATAAATGATAATCAGTTATGGCAATGTCCGGGGAATATGGTGGGAGGAGCATCGTTTCTAAAAAAGGTTCATTCCTGAGACCTGACAGCAAAAAAAAGCACACATTCACCCTCAGCATGCGATAAGACCCTGAAAGTTTGTGAGGAACCCATTGACCCGATTTGCTGACTTTTCCAATGCACGGAGGTGTCGATAAATAGTTGAATGACGAAATCCAAGTTTCTCTTCTAGTTCCTTTACAGTTATGACTGGATTTTGTTCTATCAGGGTTTGCAGGACGTTCACGTTGAAATATACGACAAGACACATCTTCTAGGCTTCAGAAGTTCCGGCTCGGACTTCTCAAAACACGATTAACACTGGCTTACTCTTATCGTCCGATCTCCATATACTGCATTAATATTTCTAGTACTTTCCGTTTCATTGTTGCTTTTATTGATCTCATAAAGCAAAATATGCCAAATATGCTGCATTATCACTACCATTATAGCTTTGAAAAAATAACTGTTAAATAGAACTGCATTCTTCAAAACTGACACTAAGAACAAATTACTACCTGTTTTTATAGCAGGTAGTAATTAAACCTGATGCAGGTAGTTTATCCTATCCCTCTCCGACTTTAAGTTCATGTAATTGAAAAAAACTGCATTATTTATGGGATAACCGAATATATTCTTATTTTTAAGCGAAAACATCACGCAATGGGTTGATATTTTCGATAAAAATTTTTGTCTGGCGCGGATATAATATTTTTTTCCTACATTGACGAGTCCGAAATTCGAGGGGATACAATATAAAAAGGTCCTTTGTTAGTTCGCATGCTTTTGAATCTGCGAGATGCGAACGATAAAAGTTTATTCTTGAGCGCTTACCTTTACGAGTGAAAAGCTGTGGATTGTCTTTTGTGAAAAGTGATCTATCTGCAAGCGATTATTTTTGGTTGCTATTGAATCCCTGTAAACAAAGAATGGAATAGATTCGATAAAAATTTGCGAGGACGTTCTTGTTATTTTATATTAATATAACCTTACTCTTATCTTATCTATAGAAAGATATCGAAAGCAGACTGTGGGAAATACAATGAATGGTGCTTCGAAAGTACTTATCACCAATTGGAATTTTTTATTCAAGGCCAGACTAGAGATGCATAATATAGTTTTGGTGTAATAATATCCATGAAATATGTGCGAATTCTGCACCGTAACGGTGTAAAATATATTTTTTTGAAATTTTTACAAAACTATGTTAAACTTCAGATCTGCGTACTTCGAAATAAATATTTTCTAAATTTATCCATTATTATTCTGTATCTTTGATTCATATAACCTGACCTGCAATTAATTAAATATTTGAATTAATCGAAATAATCTCAAAGAATATGTGGTAAATCTCAACTATGTCAGTGATATAAGCATTTCAGAAAATCGTCATAACGCGATCATTACGAATAATTGAAATATTTTTTTATTTCCAAATTATATATTGAATACAAAAAATTAAAGTTCATCGAATTCTGAGCTCCAGAATATTTTATGTTAGATGATATATAGGTTATAAATGGATAAATTTCATGAGGCCCCATATAAGATATTTCTTATATGCCGTATTTAATAGCTAAAAAGAAAACCTGCTACTCGATCATCCGACCAGTTCACACAATATTTAGTGTAATGAAACACGTGTCCTTATATGTTTTGTCTACCATACACTATAAATAGCACGTGGGCAGGAATAATAATCTGCTGATACAAGACGTCTATAGATATTTTATAAGCAGTTCTCTTGATAAATTTGCCGTGTAAAAACAACTCGAGTTTTTATTTTGTTGTATTATTATTATTATTGAAAAACTAGCACCTGAAAAAATAATAAGAAAAGGAAATGAAATCTTATTCATGTACGTAGGTAATACACGACGATGAATGCCAATTATGATGATAAATTTGAGATTTGGTGACTTTTTAGTTAAATTTTAAGTCTGTACAAATTGTAAGATCACTTAAATATACATTTCACGAAAATCTGTCATTTTTTATGAATTTATGTTGTATAAAATAAATAAAAGTCATTAAAAATTGCGGGCATAAGTTGTTTCTATCGACAAAAAATCGACAAAAGTAAGATATTAATTAAAAATAACCTATTTAAAATATATATATTAAAAAGTATATAATTCTAAACTAGCCGAACTCAAATCAGTCCGTTGGATTGACGAAATCTGGAAAAAAGATCATTAAAGACATAATATAAATTAAATTGAATACGCTAAAAACCTAAAATGGCAATGGGCCAGCATGGAGGATGGACAATTGTTGGACGAATGCAGTTATCAAACAGTACCCGAAGGTAATCATGAGGCTGACAGGCCGCCCTTAAACCCGCTGGATTAACAAATTCTAGAGAAATACATGGAAGCGAATAACAATGGACTTAGAAACGTGGGAGATACTTGGGGCGGCCTTTCGCCAACAGCGGATAGGGAACGGCTGTTGAATGATAATGATAATTTTAATCAAGATATCTGCACCACATGCGGGCTATTCTGACCAGATTCGTAGATCCACTTCTATATATGATTTTTTTTTAGATAGAGATGCGTACACGGAATACATGTCACATCAATATTCTTACTATTTTCAAACTAAGCTAAACGCTTGTGCTATGAAAATAGGACTAACTTGCTGGTGTCCTGGAACGAGGTGTGAACCCCCGACTACTAGATCACCAGGCCAACGTCTTGACCACTGCACTTAAAATGAAAAAATGTAGGGTATTATGTTGTTTCTAAAATTATATTTAAATGGTATCTGTGACTGAATGTTAAAATGCAACTTGCCACAATGATATGAAAATTATAGCTAGAAAGACTATCCATATAAATCGTTGACGTTTATTAAGATAGGAATATGATTTATTATTCTTTAAAATATGGTGTACGCGTATATGAGTAAATCACATAGTACATATTATGTCTAAATGATAAATCTAATCAATTGCATATGGCCTAGATCGGGGGTCGGCAGACCATGGCTTTTTTATATATGCATTTGCAACTCTTCAGCTCATATTTTCATCTACAATTATATTTGATACATGAAATAGTTAGTCTGAAATATGTGACACAGTTAAAGAAGCAGCATTTTACATTCTGAGAATCTTTGGCTTATTTATGCGAGCAAACATTCCCTTCCATAAATCAAATAAAAAATAAACTGAGAAGAAAATTAACCGACGATAATTTACAATTAAGCTTAAATTTGAAGAAGTAGTTACTTGCCATATATAGCCACGCTTTTGAAAGAGATGCAAGGTCGTCGCTCTAACTAGTAATCTTTACAAAGCCGAAAAAGTGTCAGGTTCTGAAGGGTTAACTCACTGCAGCAATGGAATTTTGAAGAATTATTATTATTATAGATGATAATAATAATAATAATAATAATGTGTTTATTCCAGCGTGATCAGGTTTTTTTTTAACCTGATTCTCCATAAAGATAATACATATTATGTTATACATTAAAGGTTATGAAATAAATATGCTATGAAAAAGAAAACCAAGGAAAATATTAATAAATACAAAAAAAAAAAAAATTTTTTTTTTAAAAGTTAATAAAAAGTAAAGGTTTACACATATATACACACAAAATATAATTATAACATATATAACTACTTCAGTCACGGCCATTGTTGTATATGTAGCTATTTTGTAAGCGCTGCCATTCTCTAGTCAGGGAACCAGCTTTCCATGGGAGCGCCGCTTGCACCAGAGAGTTGGTGCTGAGCTCCAGCTACCGCTTTACGCCAGCAACTTGATGTCTTAGAAGCGGAACGAATCCATGTATACGGACATGTATGGCGCGTTATTGTAGATGCGCTACAATAACGCGCCAATCCAAACACTATTCCGTATGAGTTGTTGTACTGAATTCGGAGACGGTTATACGTCACTTGCTTGTATTTCGACCAGAGCTCGCAGGTATACATGCTGGTGAAGAACGATTTAATCAGGATGCTCTTCACCTCCTTACTGCATCGGTAGAAACGCCGTGACAGCATATTTGCACGAACGCTCAACTGTCTCCTCTGCCGTTCTATGTCATCATCGTCTCGTCCATCTTCATTGAATATATGCCCAAGGTATTTGACTTTATTTTGAATGCTCAATTTCATAATAAAAAAACGAAAACTGATCGCATATATATATATATACATAAATCAGATCCGGTTAAACCTCACTAACAATAAAACTAAACTAGCCTACTCACGTGCTCGCTATCACTGTCTGACGCCGTTTGATTTAGAACAACGCGTGGTGTTTACATTAGAAACCACTGTAGAGATTCATCACAGAGATGATTTTTTGAGGATAGCGAATTCTTGTGAAATTTGTGATAAAAACCTGAGTAAATTATGAATTAAAAAACAAAGTTTAGAAAATTCGCAATAGTTCATTGTGAAAATATCATTCCAATCGCGTGTACAGACATGTACTTTTAAAAATTGAGAAATTTTCTTGAGGGCATACATTCTGTCTGCAAAAATGTTAATAACATTAGTAATTTAGAACGTATTTGACAGTTAAATTTAAAAGCCGTGTTTCTAATACTCAATATATGTTTCATTATTACCTTTCGATAGATATTTTATTACAAAAAATATATTGTATTGATTATGATTATCATTTTCGATAGTACCTATACTTAGTAGGTGTACAGCTGTATAAACAAAATTGCTATTGCAAATTTTTTATGAAAATAGAATGAAAATTCATAATCCATCTATATTCTTTCCATATCATCGAGTTTGTATTGTTTAAGAATTTATTTATGTTTTCATGTCAGGTTTACTATGAATTAATAATATTATTGTATTAAGGCTGCTAGAAGTATAAGTCAAAAATGGTAAAAATTTGATTTAAAAATGTATTTCGAAACTTTAAAAACTTTTATTCTCTGATAATTGTAGGAATGTAAGATCAACCATTTTATGGAAAAATACAAATATATTTTACAAGTAAAACAAATGATATTTTTTCTAACAATAAATTAATTCAAATTTAATAAATGTATTCAAATTTATTTTTCCCATTTCATAAAATACCGGGTAAACAAAAGATTATTTAAATATTAGATCATTATTATTATTTTTAATTTATCTTTTACACGATACTCTACAAAGGCTGAATATATTTTTTTTCTATATATAAAAAAATAATTTTTTATTTCCATTTTCATCTCCACAAATGCGATCTATTTTAATGATGTTCTTCATAACTGCATCCATAATGCTCGGCTCTATCATTCTGATTTCTCAACGAATATTATTCTTCAGCTCAAGAAAGTCGAGACTTACTAATAAAAATTTGCTTTTTTAAAAACTCTATAACTAAATTTGGAGCCGTGAGATTAAGGAAATGATAATTTCCAGAAATTATGATTTACATTCCAGTCCAGTGTCTTAGCTGAAATTTTTAGATTATAACTTTAAACCCAAGTAGTCTATATATTGCGTAAACTATAAAAGAAATATAAAAAAGTACTAATTTTTTCATACATCAATATTTGAATTAGTTTAATAATTTGTATACATACATCAATATTTGAATTAATCTAATTAATTTAGTATTATGAATTGATAATTCTGGCGTCCGCTTACTCAAGATTACTCAAAGGCATCTGAGATTCCGTAAAAATAAGGTAGATGGTTCTTTCAAATAATGCAACGATTAAATGTATTAATATCAAAAAGGTAACATATAGGTTCGAAAATTTGTCGCTAAAAATATTGTCGCTGTAGCATAGTTGAATAATGCACCTTCCCCGATTTGGAAAGAGATCCAGGTTCGAATCCGGGTGGCGCAACAGCAATATTTTTCGATAAAATTGATTTTATATGCATATCTTTCTAGTTAATACATTTAATTCATGTTTAATTAATTTAGAGATAATATTTACAATTCGTTGTGCATTATTTTATCGGATGTTTTAAATTTGCAATCAACACAGATACAATAGTAAATTTACCATTGCATAGCATTTTCTTCAATCAATTAATGAGAATTTTTTGGAATTTTATGAGGCTAACAAAAATACGCGACATCAATATTCTTCAATTTTATTACTAAGCTAAATGCTAAGAAAAGAGGAACAACTTTCTGGCCTCTTGGAACGGGGCTCGAACACGCTATCACTGAATTAGTAAGCAAGTATTTTAACTACTAGACAATAAACAAATAAATTTTATAACTTTTTGAATGTTGTATATATCTGTAATTTTAACAAAAATTTATTGTTAACAAATATAGGGTAATCAAGATTCATTTACAGCGGATTATAATTATATAATAACTTACCAATATATATCATTCACGTCAGTCCTTCTTGACAGAGGATCGTAGTACACATGAACTCCCGCTCTATTAACTATGCTCTTCCATTATTCTCGGCATCCTGCAGATTTGTCACCAGAGAAGTGCTTGTTACGTTTGCCACCTGGTCTAACTAACAGGTGGGGGATTTTGCTTTTTTCTCCGTCCTTCGAAGTGGTCCACTATAACTAGCTCCTCTAAGCTCCCTTCTCGCAAGTAATTGAAGTAAGGATTTATCTTAGACAAAAGAACAACATAAATTAAAATTGACAGATTGAAAAGTGACAAATATACTGCGATATGCACAAGATGTAACAAACAAAAGTAAAACGTAAAATTGATTTATACTTAAATTTTTATTTATTTATTTTTAACAAAATCCAACAGTTTCATATTTCAAAATTAAGCACACGTATTTATGAATTAACAACGTAAAAGATTATTATTATGTAGAACACATTTGTAAGCCTTGTAATTACCCATACTTTCCATTAAAATATAATAAAAAAATAGCTTTTCTATGAGATATCTATTATTTGTGAAATAGTTAATGATTGTTAATAATCATTAGACGATTTTAAGAAGCTATCTGCTCACCTTTATACATTATTCTAAGGATATATAGAATACATTCCATAGTCATACAAGTTCATATAAAGTGTAAAATAGTATTCCATACAATAACATGTTAAAAAGCAAAACCGTCGGTTTGCAATTAACGAAATTGATATAGACGTAAATGTAACTGATTTTACAGCTACAGCAAAGATTTTAAAATTGATATGTTAAGATAAAAAGCTTCTTAAAGTTACTAACATGTCATTAAGAGCACCTATCTATTATAAAATCGCAATTTTTTCTAGATAATCATTTTCAAATATGTCATTCTATTATTAACTAAAAAAACACGTTCATTACATTTTTACAATAAACCAATCTAGCTAAACTATTATTGTAAACAAATACATATATATATGATAAAACCATAAACTAACTCATTTGGAGGGTGTGACGAGTGAGCGTGCTAGATACTTTGAGTGTAATATGTGTGTAAGTGTGCATGGTTTGGATGGAAAATGAAGGCTGCATATCAGGAAGGTTGAAGCGTGGGGGTATCGTTGCCATGGTTATCCCATGACCAACCGCAACAGCCTTCGTCCTCAGTGTATCGCGTAGCGTATTTAGAATATAAATAGCTATGTAAGTATATGTAAGCAGCCGGGATGTATTATGGATAGAAACTGCTTACAATTGGCATTGCATTTATTGAAGCGAATTTTTTACAAAAGATTGAGGCTTTACGAAAAGTGCGCAAACTATGTACTGAAGGTCAGAGGCGGCAACGAAAACTGCTTGTGCGGAGGACGTCGGTAAGTAAAGTGAGATTTTTCAGCCATGGCGAAGATTTTAAAATTGATATGTTTAAATAAAATGCTTCTTAAGCTTACAAAAATGTTTTGAAGAGCACTTATGAATTGTAAAATTCCCTTTATTGCCAGATAATCATTTTCAAATAAATACGTAACTATTTTCGGTTTTATTTTTAAATCCTTTAATTGTCTATTTTGTGTTAAAATTAGCATACATTATATTTAAATTAATACTTTCTGCTTTCAATTGATAACGTTATTTCATGTAAAGTAATGTGTATTATGTATACTAAAAACGCGTAAACCTAATATTGGAAGAAAGATCGAATATTAAGATGAGACGATTTATCTTTTGCACTGTGATAAATGAGCACATTTATCACAGTGACTTTGTAAATGGAATTTAGCCGAAAATACTCTATAGAAACACCATTAAATGACGTAGTGTCATTGGTAAAACATGGGTATTTTGATGAATAATTCATTAAAATACAAACGATTTTTGCAATAGATGTGGTGTGAGACGTAATATGTAAAAATATTTAAATTTTCTTAAACATAAGATAATTGAAACCAGTTTTAAAAATACTGTTAGCAGATGATAATTTCTTAAATTATATAATAATATTATTTTTATTACTAGGAGAACACATTCTTATTACAAAATTATAATTATTCAGAACAGACGGTCTGTGATATTTTAAATTTAAATTAAATATATTAATTAGAAAGATATACCTAGATTGGAAGAGATCCAGGTTTGAATCCCTGTAGCAACAACAATATTTTTCGATAAAATTGATTTTTTATGTATTTCTTTCTAATTAATAGATTTAATTTGTATTTAAAATATTACTTTTACCACTTTCACATCCTGTGGTGTCATGAGAACTAATTAATTTACCAACCACTGTTTACCGACAGGTGTAGGCAGAGATTGTGGAGCGCCACAAAATCGAACCAATCATAAATAGTCAATAAATATATAAGCGCCAATAAAACACTTGCTTTTTGATTCTATTCGTTTAATATACTATGAGACGCGTTTCTTCTTGTAAGGGCATTATCAAGTAAATTAAATGAGTAGAATCAAATTACAAGTGTTTTATTTTCACATATGCGGTTATTGAGTTCTACAATATATACAATAGTTTTTTTTTTTTTTTACTTAATAACTATTTTACGTCGTAAGCAGCAGATTATTAAATCATATAATTTATTTTATTATCAAACTTATTGTTTAAAGGAGTTGAAAAATAGCTTTATTTATGTATTCGGTGATGAATGAAGTAAAAGGTATAAGAATAAAACCTTAAAATTGTACAATTCATCCTGAAGTTGGGCCGTGAAAGAATGGAGCATGTTAACACTAAGAAACAGATGTTACGCTCAACTATAATTTGCAGATTTACTTCAAAACTCACGGCTAAGTAAAATCATAAATTTTATCCAGACGACCCTTTGTAATTTTCTCGCTGTGTTAAGTTTAAATTAATATCTTTCCAGCTTTAATATTTTAGATTTATTAAGGACTTTGGTTAGTGTATTTCGTAATGTGTTTAAAACATAAAAGACAAAAATCGTTCCATCTAATTAATCAAAATAATTGCTCTTAAGTAGTATTTATGTGCACATACTTACACACATATTATAGTGAAAAAATGTGTGGCCCTTAAACGAAGTTATCATCTCTTCATACAAAACTAATTCAAGCAGCGTACATATGAATTTAAATGAACTGTTAAAAAAGTATTTGAGAAAATCAGGCTACATATAATATAATACAATACTCATTTATTTAAACATATATAACATACGAGCATTGTAGAGCAACAAAAAAAAAATACGGTTGAAACATATATTTTACACATGTTATAAAATGCGTTGCCCATTTAAGAAAGCCTGTTTTAGAGCAAATTTAAGGCAAAACACAGTCAAATAGAATACGTAACATACAAGTCAAGTAAACGTGAAAATATTAAAAAATATAAAAAAGAGAGAAAAAACCAATGTGCAATACAATATGTAAAAGAATGTAAACACGTCATATACATATGCAAGATCAAAACACTCAAAATGCAGTTATAAGAATTATTTTATTATATAAAACAGTTTACTCTTCATATCTGCATTTCCTAATTTCAACAACCAATTTGAAATATCTCTTTTAAAAGCCTTAATTTCAGTTAAAGTGCTAATTTTATTTCCAATTTGATTGTATATTAAGAAACTTGAAAGGTATCCTCTTTTTACCTTTTTGCAGCCGCTGTGTAAGATAAATATTAAAAGTAACTTAATAATATAAAAAATATATATTTTTTTTAATATATGAAGCCACCCCCGCAACAACAGCGTATATTGGTTTTAGGCAGATCTGAGTTACGTATGAGAATCAATTGGTATATAAAATAAATAAAAATTTTATTGAGCATAATTTCTAGTGAGCTTTCCTATAACAACATTATATCTCATCCACGATGGCCAACGCTGCGCCTATTTCTCAACATTTTTACAATAAAAACCGCTAGTCCCGACGACAGTCGTGTTCTGTCGCTCGCTCCAACGCTTGATCCGACACGAGCCTCCGCGCTATTTGTACACCATTTTATATGCGCAATTATACATAAACCCGTAATTTATTTCATCATTCGCGTTCACAAATATAATTATCTATTCCATCATCATCTCTGACTCTACAAATCCTGGCCTCCTCAGTTATACACATCCACCGGTCTTCACTGGGCTAGATCTCGCTAATTGCTGACACGAGAATGATATTATATTGCCACCTTCATCCATCTATTCTTCGTCTTTCTTCGGGTTTTTTTTTGTGTGTCAGTCATTTCAGGTGTTGCGCATCGTTCATACTCTGTACATGTTCTAGATGTTGAAACATCCCTAATATTATGATTTTGTGACTAAAATATTTTATTACTAGGGCAATCCAAAAAAAAAAAAAGAATTGTGACAATATTATTAACAATTATTTCATTATAAGCATATTACTATAAAGTATTTCTTTCAGTAGGACTTTTGAAAAAAAGGTATTTTTCATATCATAATATGAAACTATAGGTATATACAAAGAAGAGTTTGTTTTTTATATAAATCTACAGTTTTATTCCCAGTTTAATAACATTTTACACACTTGACCTTCAAAACAAGACAAAGGTCACTATCTACATGAGATTTAGAAAAACCACCTCCATCCTCCTTTTCCACCCCTTAAAGCGGAATTTTGATACTTCTTGATGAAATTTTGCACACTTGATGTTCGAATTAAAATAAAAATTATTGTCTACATCTGATTTCGATAAAAAAAAACTACCCCCACCCCCCCAAATGAAGACTCTTCACTCTGCGTAAATCCCGGGCAACGCCGGCTATTATAGCTAATTTCAAATAAAAATAAACATTTAAAATATCTCTTGAATAATTTCTGAGACTTGACTATTTATAATCTTCAAAACAAATGTAAAGAGCAATTATTTCTTCCTCAACAAAAGGCTAAAACACCCTTTCCTGATTCAAAATACCATGGCGCCATAAACATTTAAGTACACGTGACAGATAATTCATTCACTCCCGACAACTTAATCTTAGTAAGAAAATACTGTGACCACGTGACCGCAACAGGGAGGCATTTCTTAAGAATATTACTAGACACCGCAGCAAGCCTTGAAAACAGGGCCTTGCCTTAGAGTTTTTACAAGAAATTGTATGATTTATTTAGGGCTTTAATTTGAATAGAATTTTAATGTACACTGAAAATGTTGCCAGTAAAAGGAACCTTTGCGTGATAGTACTATAATAAATGTAAAAAAAAACATTACACGTGAAAGTTATTGGCGTTTTTTGTTTCAGTGTTTTGATTTTCATTTTAAATTGCGATTTTTACGATTTTGGTTGGTTTAAAGAAAAACTTTGAGAATATATACTTATTTATTAATAGTTTTTTTTATTTCTTTATATTAATATATTATAAGTTAATTGTATTTTATACATAGTTTCGTGATATATTTATATATGCTAGTCGCTACCACCACGCTGTTTCACCAAGATTTACACATGTTAAAATTATAGTTGTTCGAAATTCAAAACTCAGTTTTGTATTTAATATAGACGTTAGTTTAGTTAAATAAAAATATTCTTGTTTCGCCACAAAGCAACTGCTTTGTCAATAAATTGTTTTCAGGAAAACCGTTATTTTATAATGTTTTTCTGTTAGTCTTAAATAGTTCATATTAAGTATTTTTTTTATTAAACGTAAGTGAGAGCCACAACAACCAGATAATCCCTCATCAAACCAACCCTGACGATAAAACTTTTGATAAGTGATAAAAGTTTATCAGAGCTTTCGTTTCTCCGACGGTTTCTGGTTGAACTTTATGGTTGTAGCTTCTGAAAGTTTAGAAGAGGGAGAGGAAGTCCTTTTAGAAGAGAGAAGAAAGGTTACCTTTGTAAAGAATTTATTTTAAAGTAAAGGTTTAAAGAAGCATATAAAGTTTTAAAGCTTAAACTTTAAGATTCATCCCCTGTGCATTGCGAAATTTTGCCCAATTTTATTTGACGATTTTAGTGGTTTTTTTGTTACATGCACAATGCCTAAATAAGTTTACAGTTAAGTTTCATTAACACTTATTAATTGTAATATCCAATCGTATTCATGAGAAAAAATAAATTCTTACTAATAGTCGAACCAAAATAAGTAAGTTGTTCACATCTCATTTATCCGTTTAAAATATATAAAACATATTACTGGGAGTCTTTTATCGGTTTTAAGGAATTTTAATACCACTGGAATCTTTATTTTTATCTAGAGTGTCGCGATGAATCATCCCTCTTTGAGAGAAGAATTTAATATTTCATCAAGTTTTGAAATTTTGATAATAATGTACATAAAATGATATGATTTACAAGCGTAGAAGGAAAAAAAATGCCAGAATTTTTTTCCGATAAACGTCATTTGCCTTATCCATATATATTTTTTTATTAATTTTGTTACAAATATTAAAATTACGGAATTAGAGATGGATAAGAAACAAATATGAGTAATTTTTTTACCACTATATAATAACCTAACCTGTACGGTCAGATTGTTAACCTAGCTTATGCGGTCAAGTTGTTAACCTAATTTATGCAGTCAGGTTGTTATAAGAAGAATGAAGAAGTACATGAAGTAGGAGTCGAAGAGAATATTAAATCACATAAAACTAAAACTATATATTATTTCGTAGAGACAAAACTATTTATATTATATTATATGGGAAAATATAAAAGTATGGGAAAATATAAAAGTACAGAGCTTGTAACCTGTATTTGGCTAGCTTCCACGTTCACCATTCCACCCATTAATTAACCTCCATATCTATCAAATTTTTGGAAGTAGTGTATATGTTACCATATATAAACACTTCGAGTATTAGCTACAACTTCATTGCCGCCATATGTGATCTGAACGTTACATTATGTAAAGTGATCACTTAAGCCAGCCCAAGACAGATCGTAAGCCCTGTAATTACCCATACTTCCATATTTTCCCATTTAGTATAATATAAATACATTCGTGTCAATGAGATATTTACAATTTGTGTAATAACAATACATTTGGACGTAAAAATCCAGTAATTGTATATTTTGGACATACTCAAATACTGCACATAAAACTAAACTGACACCCATATTTCACATTCATACATTTCTTTAATGCGCTCATCAAATTCAAAATATTTTAATTAATTTTATTTATATTGGATTATATTATTAACAATAAAAAATCGTGAGAGGTTCTTATTCACAAGATTGCGTAAATTATTTAGATGCGGCATGAGAGACAAATATGACAATATTGTGGGAGGCCAAAATGAGATAGGGGAGCATGTCAAAAATATACTTTTGTAGTATGTTAAAAGAATAAGATTTCTCTTTCATTCTCTTACATTCATGTTTATTTCTGAAATATTTTGTATTTATTTATTTGTGTATTTTCTTTCATGAATGTAATTGTAAATCTTAATAAATAAAGATCGGGGACTGTGATGGTTTTTGAGATGGTAGCTGTTCGGTTCCGTCTCGTCACATTGTGCATGATAAAGTTATACAGGTGCCTATTAGCATTTAAAAAATGTCAACCAGGCGGCGAATGAAGAGCTTTTGCTTATAAACAATCCTGGGTAAGCGGCGGATCCATCCTCACAGTGAAGGAAGTAGAAATTAACTTTTGTAGTACGTTAAAAAAATAAAAAAAAGTTCAGACGCTTCTTGAATTTTTTCAAAATGTGCAATACTTTCGGAGATATTGCCGTTCAAAGTTGGGCTTGTTGGAAAATGCTCGGATTAATGTCAATACTCGCCCGCTAGAGTGTAGAGTACCGACTTTTTAATTCGAAAGATGTGACGTCACGCGATAAAATGGTATTAACCGATCGTTTTAAAACACACAACTTTGAACTTCTGTAAATCTGGCATATTTCAAACTATCGAATTTTTTTTCAGTTTTGTAAATGAGAATTGTCGAAGAATTTAAAAAAATGACTCTACTACCTCATTGTGTGTCAGAACAGAAGGGTGTGGCGCTCTATCCTCTCTTCTAACCCCCGCAGTGTGATGGTGAGTTAGTCTACGAATATGAGAGAAGGAAAGAGCAGTTGGTGGTGAACTTGGGGTTGTAGAGATCGATGGTTGAGGGACTGTGTTTATTGTTAAAAAATTAAGACTGCATCTTTGATTCGTTATCGGCCATTAAAGGATAAATAATGAAAACTAGCGTTTTACAAATTTGTTTTATTTGTGATTTTTTGAGTTTAGTCAGACGAATTGAATGCAAATTATTATAATTTTATAAAATATTTTTTATTTTCACTTTGCACTGCACATGCACAATTTTTTGAGTTGCATCATTAGTTTATAATACAACTGATTACGATAACGAAATTAAAACATTCAAATAATTGCTATGAATAGCGGTTATAATTGCACGTTAATAGATACAATACTAAAATTGAAAATTAATAATATACTTATGGAAATATATTTATACTCGGGCCATAACATTAACAACTATATACGGGTCCGATTTCTACTAAAATTACACATTATTTCCCTACCTACATTAGACCTGCATTTTATACTAATATTGGAAAAAATTTTCTAAACTCTTAAAGAAAAAAGCAGGATATATTAATCATCTTGAAGAGATTGTAACAAAAATTATATTGGCTTAGCCGGGAGAAATTTAAAGAACATCGACGCTTTCTGAAAAATAATAATTTCTTCCAATTCATTAACCATATCATTGATACCAACAAACTATTCTTTCGACAGTCACGATCTAAAATTACTCCACTCGAAGCCATATATGGGGAATAATATTGAATAATCTTGAAATGATAGAAATCCAGAAAAATTTGAATTCGGAGAAAATATTAATGAATCACATTTTCAAATTCTTCACCGCTATTGTCAATATTTCCTAAACGAAACGGTAAAATCACTCCCACCCTTACGTGTTTCACCCCCCCCCCCCCCCCCCCCAATAGCCAACTATATTTAATTTTAGTCCAGTTTATATCTATAGATGGTACGGACTGCTCTTTCCAAAACTAGTCGTGAAAATAATATTGATATATTTAAAAAAAGAAAAAATTTACATCACGAAGTAACTGCTAAATCAATTAAAGAGTAATTTATTATGTCTAAATCAGTTCATAAACAGCGAAGTAATTGGTTACAAAATATTCGGCCGTTACATTTCTAGTCACTCCTTTGTTTGAACGCGCGATCAGTGTCATTGGTGCAGTGTGTAGTATGTAGCGCGATTAGTGAGTAGTGTTATGTCACATCCTTAATAAGATTTCGTTCCATTTCTCCCTACTTGATGTTTCATATCAAAAACGTGAAAAACATTTTGAAGTGTGAAATTTTTTTTCTTGATTCATTAGTTAGCGTAATAATTTTCATTGTAAATTTAATGATTATAAACAGTACATTTAAAAGTACGTTATTAACATTTTTGTTAATATTGAAAGTTTCTTATTTCTTTTACATTCCATTTCCGGAGTTCCATACTTTGTGAGCATCCGAGTTCAATACTTTGTTAGTTGAATTCCATTACAGAAACGAAAACTTTTGTTTGAGATTCATGCTCCGTTGCTCCGGAAAATTACAAACTTTCATTGTGTTATGGACTGAGCAAACTATTATTTGATAGAGTTGGTACGTACTATTACTAGTTAAGGGATGCTTGTTACAAATCACCAGAATTTGGTTCAGAACTCGAATAATCTAATATTAAATGTATTCCAAGATGTGTCCGACCATTTCAGATAGATTGTCAAGCTATACGACACACATGTACCTATTATTTATATAATGCAATACAAAATATTGACAAATTCCCAAAATTTTACTGTATACTTAATTTGGTATAAATATATTTAATCTGTTAGTTAATGGGTACAATAAAAATCATGAAATGTTAGATAATACGAGGATAATGCGAGAAAAAATATCTACAATTTCGCCATAACACACCTCCAAGGTTGTTAAACTGCCTTCTGTGCGTGCATGCTTAGAATTGATACTGTGGTCATGTATGCAAAATGTGATGATGATGAAATGAAAATGGCATTATTTTCCTTCCGGCTATTATAGTGTAAAGATGTCCGCTCTGCTAGCAGTTTGTACCAAGGAGGACCGACGAGCAGTGATCCGATATCTTTGGTCGGAAGGTATGAAAGGGGCTGAAATTCATCGTAGATTTTTATTACATAAGGGGATAGTGTTTTATCATGTAAACGTGTTTTTTTGTGGTCGGACGAGTATGACGCACGGAGCGAGGGTAGGACGCCCGTCAACCTCCACCACGGACGACAAGATTCAACGAACTCAAGAGATGGTTTTAGCGAGTAGGCGAGTTACCATCGGTGAGGTTGCGTCTTCTTCGAACATCAGTCATGGTTCTGGCCATCAAATCATCCACGAAGAGCTTGGATTCCGTAAAGTTTGTGTAAATAAATAAGGATAATTTTCGATTTGCCTTCGCAGGTACTATAAAAATCGTGAGATTTTTTAAAATATAAATTAAAATATGAGATCGAAATCATGTAAAGTAATTTTTCAGTTGACTCCAAATATTAAAATTGTAACATTTATTTATCCATCAAGGCATTAAAGCCCGAGGTGAGCCTCGGTCACCCAAGAAGATCCCTACATTTCTCTCTACTTTGTGCCTTGTCTTGCCAACTATCGACCCCTAGAATATCTACGTTCCTTCCGAATCCCATCCAGCCAACGGAGTCGCGGTCTACCGATCATCGCTCTGTCTGTCCATCTCTCTTTTGGCTCACGGAATGTCAGATGCGCACAAGACTTCTCGATCCAAGTCAGATGCCTGGCTCATTGGAATAACTGACAAAACTTATCATAAAGCTCGTTAACTTTGTGATTTTAAAACATAAAACCGATTTGACGAAGACGCCAAACATTATTTTAATTATAACTAACTTACCATCACGCTGTTTCTCTGCAGGGGTAGGCAGAGAGGATAGAGCGCCACATTCTTCTGTCCTGACACACAGTTCTCGCCTCATCCACATTCATACATTTTCTCATACAAGGTCGCCTATTATTGAGGCTTCTAACAGGATCATCCTCTAGTATCTGGTTTAGCTGGTCGTGCCAAGTCTTCCGCGGACGTCCTCTATTTCTGGTGCCATCAACATTTGCGTCATATATCTTCCTTACCATTCTCTACTTATTTATCCTTTCCATATGACCAAACTACCTTAGTGATCTATTTTTACTCAATATATTAAGATCAGCTTTACATTCTTCCCTTATTTATTCATTCTTTACTCTATCATAAATGGATTTGCCACACATTCGCCTAAGCGATCTCATTTCCGCTGCATTCAATCTAAATTCCTTCTTCTTTTGCCGGCTCCATTATAAATATGTAACTATTATTATTTAAATTAACCCGCATATGTTATTTAAAACATGTAGAAACCTATATATGTTGTCCCAAATTAATACTGTATTTCTTATAAAAAATTGTCTGTAGTATGTGTTGAATTTCAATTGACCACAACATTTTTGAATAACTACATTCATCGAAAAAAAAAAATTGTTTACTACCGGGATACGAACTAGAAACCCTTTCTATATGGAGAAGTTCACTGACCATTACACCATGTCAACATAGTAAATTATCGACAAATTTTCAAAACTATGGTTTCTCTTTCAAATTGATACATCTTTTTTTACGTTTTTTGAAAGCAATCCACTTCATATATAATATATATAAAGAATCTCAAATAGTTTTGAGTAAAACCCGATAGAAGACGTCAGAATTAATTAATAAATTAATAAAATTTATGAATATATTTAATACAACGTATATATTAATAAGAACACATTATTATTGTGAAGTTGCAGTTTTTCAGTACACAGTCCTGTGATATTTTTAATGAAAATAGAATGCATCAATTAGAAAGATATACAGATAAAATCAATTTATAGAATAAATATTTTGTTGCCACTAGGATATATAATGTATCATCAATTTGAAAGTGAAACATATAACTAAATTCATCTTTCAATCTATCAGTATACTTTTAAAGTGGGTAGTGGATAAGAAAAATAAGAGTGATTGTGGAGCAGGCGCGTATTTAAGTATATAATCTGTACTGAATACGTAATTTGCATATACTTTTCTGACAAATGTGCTGAATTTATTTCTTGTAAATTAGTTTATATAATAGGAAAAAATGTTTTATCGAAAAGAGAAGAAGGCACCAGAGACACAACAGTTACTTAAATAATATAAGATATTTTAAATATGAATTAAATATATATATATATATACCTATTTTACCTATTTTATATGTTCTGAATAATTACAACTTCACAATAAGAATGTGTTCTAATAATATAAGATCGTTTGAATATGTCCAAGAACACACAATTATTGGATTTTCTGAACTGTTATTAGACAAATAATAGATATCTCATAGAGACGAAGCTATTTTTTATTATCGAAAAATATAGAAATATGGGTAATTACAGGGCTTACGATCTGATTTAATATATATGACCTAGACATAATATAAAATCTCATTGTTATTTAAGATTACGATACGATGACACCTGATCCAAGGTATTAAAAATCTGTCATATATGGTATTATTATGATATTTATCTTAAAAGATAATTTTTTCAAAACAATGGCGTGCTGGTTAAAGTGATTTTCTAAGAATCCGCGAAAATACACGAAATGTGTTTTATAACTTTTCCGTGATTGTTTTACTCGTATTTAAATTTTATGCAAATTGTGTTCTTCGTATACATGTTACATGTTATCTTTTAAATAATAACATTCGTAGAAATAATATGTTTTTACAGAATTCTAGCTATTCACTGTTTATTTCACTTATTCACTGCCTAACTACATATTATATATTACACACATATATATGATATATTTATTTATCACAATGTAACATTGAAGTGAAACGGCACGAAACAGAAATCAAATGAGGAAAACTGTGGTGACTTTTCAATTTGATTGCGCCTGTGTGTTGCCTTTGGAAATACTACCAAATTCTCTTTGGGGTTCTATTCTCTCTATGTACTCTCAAGTTGCTTAGTTCTTGTAAGTGAAACTCAATAGATATGTGTAACAATTATAGTTTATTACAACTTATTTAGAGAATGTACAATTATATAACTTAGATATTGGTTACTACTATTGCGAAGGAACGATAACCCACAACCTCCACCAGTCATCTGAAACACACATACACACATGTACAAAAGTGACAGTTCTCACAAAAACTCTTGAGATGGTCAAGTGCACAAGGTAGCTAATTGTGATGATGATATTGATTTAACTGATAGATATAGTTTCCTATTTGGGAACCCTCAGTCGCAAGATGACACATAAAAAGAAATAATTTGTTATGTATACACCTAACATATCCTTGCCTCCACCGCTACTTTCTCGTATTTAATGTAACCCATTTGAAATTAATCAAAACCCCTGAATGCTTACGATTGTAATAAAATTGTTATACGTCTATAAAATATTCTTACATCCGAAGGTTTTATGACAACTGCTTGAAGCCAATTCGGTTTAATTCCAAAAAAAATATAAATACCTATTTGGGAGTTGAAACACAATCATAAGAATTATTTTTATTTATGAATTAAATGCAGGTAATTAAGTTAAATAATTATTTTTAAGGGCAGCATTAGGGCGGTTGTAGGATAATTTTATCTTCTCTTCAATAACTTTGACTTTCACAAAGTAACATTAGCAAAATAAGTAACACCAAGTGAGATGGTAGATGGCTTGTCAGATGTAGTTTTATCACCAAGTGATGTTTGGAGATTAAATAAACTAAAATGTCAAACTGGAGATATCAAAAAATTATATTAAAAAAATTATGCCAGAAAATTATATTAAGTTATCCTCAAAACTTCAAACGAGCACTGACGAAATTTTTAATAAATTCGATGTCTTTGATATAAGAAAAATATATGCTAATACTATTCTTAAATACATATATAAACAGACACATTTTTAAAACACATATTTTAAAACAACTCAAAATATAATTTCCAAACGGACAAATACAAATAACCTACAAACCTCAAAAGCACATACAGCATATGGCCAAAGGAACTACAAATATTTTGGACCTAAACTATTTAATAGAATGTTGAAAAATTTAAATGAATTAAATTGTCCCATGAATTGTATATTAACTATATATAAACTGCATAATAAAACTTGTACTTGTAATATGGGTAGAGCCAGTATTGGTGCACTCACCCAAACATATTGACTCATACCTACATTAACTATTGCTACAAAGTAATCCAAAAATTAGGTCCACTTTAAAATTGTTCTTCATATACACCTATTATATAGTAATAAATGTAATTCTAATTAATTGTACAATTACTTGTAAACTATGCCCGTCTTGACACAGAATTTCTCTAGTGAGGTGGACACAGTCCAAACAGATTTTTACATTGTATTATATAGTTACAAATAAAATAAAATCAAGAGAAAAATGATAAAAGATGCTGGTCAACCATATATTTGGAAGAGAAACATAGCTATTGCTACAAAAAAGACTCGAATACAACACATTTTATTCGTTGAACTCTGACGAACATCATTTTGATAGTAATTATTATATTATTCTTACATTTTTTGTTTTATAAAAATCTACCAAGTATTTCTTGTTCTTTTAAAATAAACACAACAATCATAGAATATAATCTGTTTGTATTTTCACCTTATGGAACAACGCTGTCAAGCACATGCCATGTAGCATTGTTCTACAGAAAGAATGTTTCGCCTCAATCCTCTTATTTTCATCTTAGATTAAAATTTGATAAAAATAAAAAGTTTGAATTATCATTATTATCTATTAAAAACTCAAAATTTACCGTTCCTCGTTTATGTATTCAATTTATTATTCTTAAATATCGTTATAAATATGAACATGTCGACAATATCGTGATAACCAATTTGCTCGTGCGCCCATATCATGGATGGTGGATTGGTTTAACTGTTTATAATGTCAAGGGCTAGGGCGCCAAAGCTAAGAACCTTACCTAATCGCTTTATTGACCATCATGTAACAAACATTATTCCGTCGAAACCTAACCTACTGAACATAAATTATCTAAACTTAATTGAATAATTAATAAGTCTTAAGTATTAAATTAATTGTGGCTAATAAATTGTACTTTAGTCATACTTACCTAATGTGGATAGTTTATCAAAATTTGAAAATTGTAAATTTTAAATAAAATAAAAAAAAATAATAAACATGTAAATATGTCGGATTAAATCATTAAGTCCGTAGAGTTTATATTATTATTTTTTAAATAAACAAAATACTATATATATATATATTTTATTTTTATTTTTTATTTTTTTATTTATTTTTTTATTTTTATTTTGTATATTTTTTAAATATACAAAAACTAATCAATTCTCTTGAATTATTTAAGATTGACTCTCAATGTTCTGGTTGTTTTTCGATTTCATGCCTGAAGAAATTCGATGGTCTGAAAGAAGTCGTTATGATAATTTTAAAGACATTATTAACGAGATTTATCGGAGATTGTTAGATAGAGAGCGGAAAATATTAAAATATGATGGAGCAAAATTAAGAGAATATGGAGATTGATAAACGCAGAATTAGCAGTATGTGGACGGGCATTATCATACTGAAAAATCATTTGATGCTGTCTTCTCGGTCGTTAATTTTGAAATGCGGTCACAATACGACGTAGATGTTGGAACCTCAGAAGTAACGGTTACATTTCTCGAAAATAATTCATAGTAGATAGTATTGTCTTCTTTGTCCCAACAGATGCACAACTTTATCTTACATAAACGGGTATTGGAATTTTTTTTTTTCAAATCATTCTTACATTTGAAAAGGAAAACGTTATAAACTTATCTAGTGAAATAAAATGTTTCACTTGAAGCAGAAGGGGATACTCGTGCAACACAAAGACAATATTTGAAAAATATTTGTAACAAAATAAATAGACTTATTAAGGAAATACTAACTAGTGTAAATAAACATATATTTCGAACAACTAGACATAAAACAAGTCAGAACGACACCTATCTCATTTAATAAAAACATATCTTGAAGCCTTTACTTAAAAGACAATCGGGTTTCATTAAGTTTTTAAATTGAAGTAATATAACGTTCTTTATATAACAAATTACCATTAAGGCTTTTACTTGTTAATAGATCATCCGTGGTATCGTAAAAGAAGTAACTAATTTACACTCTTTATATGTAAGGATAGGCAGAAATCATAAAACGTAATTAAAATGAAATCATGTAATGCAGATGCAACCAAAACCATTTGACTACCAGTTTAAAACCAACAGGTTGGAACGATTGTCTTCTAAAACCATAATGACAATGGTTATGGCGCAGTTGATGCTCATATCGCAAATGAAAATTTCAACTAATTGAATGTACGATAATAATGTTTTCCATGTGATCATAAAATTTGTTTTTGAGCTATGTTCAGATACCAGACACCACTGGCAAGGTTCTTATTTAAAAATGTTTTTAAATAGTAATGAAGAACAATTTTATAAAAATATACGTAGATACCTGTATATCTATTTAAAGGTAAAATATTCGTTTAGAGACCAGAAAGTCGAATCTATTTTGAGAGAGAAATACGTTAGACTTATTTTTCAGCCCGCCAGCTATCAAGTTATCAAGTAGCATTAGCTTAAGGTAGTAAGAATATTGATAGGTATTACATTTATTATGGGTTTGCATCAATTAAAAACAAATATGATTGTTAAAAAGATATTCATATAAAATCAATTTTATTGAAAAATATCATTGTTGCTACCGGGATATATTTTTCGAAAAAATTGATTTTATTATTATACTCGCCCTATTCAGACATTAACATAATTTGTAAAATAATAGAAAATTTTATCAGTATAATACACAAAGAAAAAAAAAAGACATAATGTCAGCATGTTTTTTCGTAATCAAAATTTAAAATAAAAATAAATATAAAATATGAAATTTTATATGTGCGTCATTCTAATTAATGGATTTAATTTGTATTTTAAAAAATATCACAGACTTATGTTCTGAATAATTACAACTTCACAATGAGAATGTGTTCTCCTTAATAACATATTAAATTAATTATTATTAACATAATATATATAATAATTATTAACACTTTGATTTCATAATATATAATATAATAATAGAATCATATTTAAAGACACTCAAAAAAGTATGAGGTCTTCCACCTTATAATGCAGGGAAAGGTTGTTGGAAGTCGGAGCTCTCAAAGAAGGAGAACTTCATGACTGAAAAATTCAAGGTGATCGTTTGACCTACTGTAGAGTTTTTCGGGCTACAGTGAATAAAGTGATGATGGTCAACAGGCGTTGAACTGATAGGGTACAAGAAGAAAAATAAGATTTGTAAAGTTAAGATTTTTCAAAATTTATGGACATTTTGCGAGAGGAGTTGTGCGTGCTGTGGTGGGGCATGTTAAATAATGGAAAAGAAGATGAAGATGACAAAGTGCTGTATCTCAAGAATCTCTGGGTATCTCAATACGTAACCAAAGTACATACGTTTGTTTTCTTGTCTTTATGGTACGAGTGATTTCATTGTCTTTCTTCATTCTCATTACGATATCGTTTTTTACTTCATAAATTCATAATATTTTTAGTAGGCATCTGTAGACTCACATATTGCACGATTCAAACATCTTCAATACTGCTTCAGCAAGAGTCTAATATTACAGTATACACCGTAGCAATCTCATTCCAAGCACCAGATCAAAGTCGTGACTACAAATAGCGCTTTTAATGAAGATAGCTCTAGCTTTTCCTACTTTAATAATGATATTATTATTTTTAATATTTATTGTAAATTTTTGATTATAATTTTTATTCATTTTAATATAAAAAAACTTAGAACTTTGTGTTTTAACCACTTTGTGTTTCGGAACCAACTCCTTCATCAGGATGTCAAATAAACTAAATGGGTGTTAAATTGACATCCTGATAAAGGAAATGATAATATTCTAATATATAAAATGATATATTAGAAACTAATTATATGTATGTATTAAATTTAACTCATAATTGGTAAAAACAAAGTTTTAAATAATTTATATTAAAGTATTATTGTCATTCGATACGTAACGAAAAAGCCAATACTTACGACTCTTATAAATTTAAGAACCATAACGTTTAGTAAATTAATTTAAGATCACATAGGTACTAGTTGGGAGTAATGTGAGCATTTCCGTTTCACATAGTACGTGCTGTAGGTAAGTTAGAAAATTTTTGTTGGTCCCGCCAAGAATATTTTTACATTAAAAAATCAGAAAAAAGATAAGACAGACCAAGGCGCTGTCACTGCAAGATTAAGTGATGTAAATTATAAAAAAAAAAATGTACCTCAAAGATGCATAAATAATATGTAATATGATTTATTATGGATTCCTGTGGACAGAAAAAAGTAAACTTTACTGCTAAGGTAGTCTATTTATGTTGACTAAAATTTTCCTGACCTAAAATTATTTTAAAATTATTTTTGTAGTTTCACTATGATTCCAATAAATTATATAGTATAAACATATGTAGAAATATTTATAAAAATAAGATAGATTGTTAATTTTCTTCTTTATTATAGCTCTTCAATAAAAATAAATATTTTTGTAGAAGGTAGTTATTTTGTGATTTGACATATTAATTAGATTACATAAAATACAATTACTTTGTGTCTAACCAATGGCATAGAGTTTTATGTATTAATAATTTTTCTTCCTTTTGCGTGAATAATCTTTCTTCTAATGTCTGGCCAGCGATCCACACAAATTTTTTAATAAACTCAAAATATTAAGATAACAAATTAAGTATTATTAAGGAAAACACATTCTTATTGTGAAGTTGTAATTATTCAGAACATAGGTCTGTTATATTTTAAATACTAAATTATTGTATTAATTATAAATATATACATATAAAATCAATTTTGTCGAAAAATAATGTAGATGGCTTTCAAATAATGGAACGACAGGTGTATTTATTTGAAAAATGTAACATATAGGTTCGAAAATTTGTCAAGAAAAATACTGGCGTTATAGCACAATGCACTTCCCCGGATTGGAAATAGAGTTCCAGGTTCGAATCCCGGTGACGCAAAAACAATATTTTTCGATAAAATTGATTTTATATGTATATATTTATAATTAATACATTAATTTAGTATTTAACAAAATAAGTCGCTCGGGTACATATAAATTAACGTGTAATAACTGTCCCTTATTCTATACAGGAAAAACTCCTCATAATGTCAATATTCTTGTCAAATAATATCTTAAATGCTTAAAATCTAATGGTCTCTTAGAATTTTCCAACCGTATTATTGAAAAAGACCATTCTTTTAATAATAGCAGAGGGGTCAGTATCCTCCATGAAAACGGGTTGGATTCCAGTTGGACAATTTAGAAGCCCTCGAAATAAAAAAGGCAGTAAATAGTGGTACGCCAATTTTTAATAATCAAATAAATTTATCCATGGCCTCAGATTAGGTATGTTTCCTTGAAAATCAATTTAATATATTATTTATTTGTCATAAATGGATCTGCCATTTATATGCCTAAGTGATCTCATTTCCAATGCATTCCAATTCCAATACTTTCGTTCTTGTTCTGTCAGCTCCAGGCCTCACTTCCATACATCAGTGTCGGTATCAGGACTCCATTGTGTACCGCCAGTTTTGCCTCGCTTGATAAATTCTCATTAGCTATAATTCCATTCAAAGCGCCGTTCACTTTGTTTCCTACAGTCACCCTCCATTCGATATCTTTCTCAGTTTTTTAATTAATAATGCCGTATAGTTATGGAAAATAATTAAAAATAATCGGCAACACATAGTAGTATGATTTATATTTCTCGATAACAGTTACGGTTCCGTTAGACAGTCTTGTAAATGGATCAAAATTGGGACAGTTGGGTCGTTCGGCCTCCGCCGCGCCATGCCGCGCGCCACCCCGCACCGGTCGTGTTTGACCAATGGGAAAATTGTTTCATGGCGGTAACGAACCAGCAAGCCGCAGCTTCGGCTTGACCAATCACAACAAAGCCCTGGCGTTGGAAACAATAATTTGCCCCCGGCCGAAGATATCTATCTCGTTACTGAATTGATGGCCCTAAATTCTGCTTCCTACCTATTTCCCTCGATACATTCTGATAATAATAATGCTGGCTCGTCGCGATATAATAGTTTTGGAACATGTGAACGATTTCCCATTTAAAAAGCTATTAAAAAAGAAGAACCAATCGGTACAAGATATTGAAAAAAAAATCGATACATAAATATGCTCAATTAAGTATGGTGTATCCGAAATGAATGTCATATTTTAATGAAACAAAAAGTATATATTTTGAGATATTTGCCATTTCCGAGATAAGTTTGTAGAATTCCATAATCACATATATGAAAAAAAAGTTATATACTTTTCCCGATTATAAAGTTGCAAACAATGGTATCTTCTTGTTTGCGGGAATTCAGGTATTCGAGAATTCGGTGTACAACAATACAGTTTATTACAGATCACACAGGTTATTAATTAGTAGCTGGTGGGTATAGTTGTTAAGACGCTAGCCTAATGATCTAGTGGTCGGTAGTTCGCGTCTCGTTCCAGGACTCCAGCAATTAACTTTTTTTTAATTAAAAAGAAGTGCAAGCGTTAAGCTGAGTTTGAAAATAGTAATAATATTGATGTAACACATATTCAGTGTACGCGTATCTTTTTGTGATAAAGAAAAAACAAATTATCATGTGATTGTATTTCGTGTACGCATCTCTATTTTTTTTTATAAGAGATGTGTTCTGATCTACGATTTCGGAGAGAGAGAGCGAGTCACATCTGAGTGTGACTCTTTTTATCCCTTTCATGCTGTCATTCTTGCCAACGTGCGCGCGTCATACAGTCGCTACATCATGATACGTTACAATAAAATACTTTTTGATTCTACTCATTTAATTTTATTGAGACGCGTTTCGCCTTGCAAGGGCATTATCAATCTAACAATTTTTACTCAAAAATTTGCATTTATAACTAAAATGGGGGACGGATATATAATTTATTTACATGAGATGAAAAGGGACAACATTATTTATTGGAATTCTGAGGATTTACATACACTTTAAATGCTTTTAATTATTTTAAGTAACCATTCAATTTCAACACTAATGGTAATTTGTAGAAAAGGACACTTATTTTTACTATTCTGGAATTTATGTAATGTTTGCATGATTCTAGGAAATACATACACATTTATATTTAATTTTGCACCATGTACATAACTTATCGAGGAAAAAATTAAATAAAAAATGGATGGATGCCAATCTAAATGATTGTCAAGATTTTGACTAAAATACTTATAAAAATAAATATTACGATAAAGTACAGAAAATTAATCAATGTATAGATTATTCTTCCATTATTTATTATTAACTAAGTAATATACTCAATTTGTTTTAATGCCAATTGATGATATCTGGCAAATATTTTTTTCAAATTTAGATTTATTCTTTCTAAGTGATTTTAATGAAGTGATAAGTTGCCTAAGTGATTTTAATGAAACATATTACTTCCATATTTCCAGAAACATGTTAAGTAGAAATATTATGTTTAAATTCCAATTACCATTGTAAAAAGAAAAAGTAAGAATGTATACGAAACAGCTTTGGACAAGCGTAAAACAATTTGTTATAAATCAAAACAGCCAAAAAAGTAAAAATATTTTAATGAACAAAAATATATTTTTTTAAATAAATTCGACGTAAAATTTTCCAGTCGGATGCACTGAGGGGTCTGGATTATGGTCGCGAAGAATTGTGATCGGGAACAATTGTGGGTGAACAATTTATTGTGTGGGAACAATTGTGAGTGAACAATTTATTGTGTGGGAATAATTGTTGAAGAACAATTCGATTCAAACAACGCAAAAATCTATCTACAGAAAGTGCATTTTAGAATTACGTATGCAGATTTAATCAGAATAAATGGTTCTATCAATAATACAAAGAAATATTTTTAAGGAGAACACATTCTTATTGTGAAGTTGCAATTTTTCTGAACATAGGTCTGTGATATTTTTAATATAAATTAAAATGTATTAGTTAGAAAGATATACATTTTAATTTGTATTACAAACCTTAGATTATTTAACTACCTATACTTTCCTAAGTATAGGTAGTTAAATAATCTAAAATACGAAAAAATCTATTGAATTCGTAGTTCAAAAACTAAAGCATCGGCACATGACCTCATGTTTAAATTTTTAGCCTATTTAATAGAAAAAATACCATTTATGTAATATATATGTTAAAAATTAGTTTGTTTATTACTTATAGTTACCTAAAAATTTATCTTTACTCTTGGAAAAAAAAAATTTTTCTCTTCAGTAAACTTGCAGATAGGTTTTTGCATTATTTAGCCATCAGATTTTGGGCGAAAATAAAACGCGATAAGATAAATTAATGTCATACCGGAATATAGGCATAGTAACAATATTATTTGAAAATATGATTTCAAATTTAATTGTGTGTGTAGAACGTCATGGCTATAAATGCATATAGACAAAAAATAATAAATAATGCCAACGAAATAATAATTAAAAACAGAATTTCAAATATTTTTCCACTATTTTTATTATAATATAAAATTATTCTTCAGAGGCTTTTATCCATCCACGTCGGTCCCTCATGATCTAGAATCGCGATCTCCTTGAAGTCTCGGCCTCTTCAGATAAGATCAGCGGGTGGGGGATTTTCATCTTCCTCTTCGTCTTAGCTATCTTCCCTTATTGCAAGGTGCTCAAAAAATTGAAGGATTCGTCTCGAGCAAATAGTTGAGAAGAGACATTTGGGCGTCTCGCCGTCCATGGTATGTGCAACATGTGTATCCAGTACCATATCTCAAAGGCATCAATCCGTATTCTCTCCCTTGC
Organism: Eubasilissa regina; assembly: GCA_022840565.1. Lineage (NCBI taxonomy): Eukaryota > Metazoa > Arthropoda > Insecta > Trichoptera > Phryganeidae > Eubasilissa > Eubasilissa regina. The sequence continues at coordinate 18,248,317 of JAINEB010000007.1, forward strand.
CTTCAGGGTCCATGATTCCACGCCATATAAAAATATATAATGTACCAGAGACTATACAAGCTTGAACTTCGTTGTTTTATAAATATCGCAGACTTTCCATATTTTGTCAAATTTGGAATTTTGTTAAATCATTAAACTTTTCGCCGTCGTTTAATTTAATAATGATAAAATCAGAAACTTCAAATAATGATAAAATCAGAAACTTAAAATAATGATAAAATCAGAAACTTCAAATAATGATAAAATCAGAAACTTCAAATAATGATAAAATCAGAAACTTCAAATAATGATAAAATCAGAAACTTCAAATAATGATAAAATCAGAAACTTCAAATAATGATAAAATCAGAAACTTCAAATAATGATAAAATCAGAAACTTCAAATAATGATAAAATCAGAAACTTAAAAAAATGATAAAATCACCGTCAATGATATTGTTTGAGTATTTTGATAACAGGAATATTCTTTAGTACTATGTCACTGTTAACCCATATGATATTCTAAAGCTGACTATAGTATCTTAATTTATTTTTCCTTTGCCTGGAATATTATTTTCAATGTCCGTAAAAGGAGGACATGTGCTATTTTCTCTCGATACAAGGTGTAGTTTTACCGGAATAATGCGGAAAGCTCGAGCCTAGGAAAGGATCTCTTTTAAGACTTCCTAAAATAAGAGTCCTGAAGAGTGGTGTCAACCCAGGTATCGAATATCTGAATACTTAAAATATTTTACTTATAATAGATTAATAATCGATCACTCAAAATATTTCTGAGCTATTTCCGAGTCAAGCTCTTAATAAATGAATTCAATGAACACAAAAGTGGTATAATGAGTATTTTCTTTGTGTATTAAAATAAAATATTATTTAATAATACGCTTATTTTAGCAATAATACAACATATTCGCAAAATACTGGATAATCTATGTACGATGGAGTGAAGAATAAATATATTAGAAACGAATGTAGAGCTGTTTGTAACATATTTGAAAAAATAATTAAAGGGCTGCGAAGATGGTTTACTTATGTAGAACATATAAATGAGGAAATGATGGTAATGTATATAAGGCGAGTGTTGAAGGCAAGGGTATCCCAGAAAGATCTGGCGTGATCAGATAAACTAAATATTGGAGTACAGCCATGTTAAATGTTTCAAGCATGTGAAAATGTACAAAAGTGGATGAGACAAAAATGGTACGCCAGGACAGAACAGCGTGGCGTTCTATCCATTCTGTCTGCCCCTGCAAAAAATAACGTGATAGTAAGTTTGTTAGTGAGTTATATAAATTAAAAAGGACAAATATTTTTAACTGACTTAATATTGATATTTTAAAAATAAAATCTGTGTAGATGAATATTTATCAAAATTAATATACAATTATTGTCTCCTCAATCACACGATTTGACGGTACCCGGTTATTTTCTGTTGGAGTATTTGAAAGAAAAGGTCTATGTTAATAAGTCAATAGCAATTTCGATGCTACAGCACAATGTTCGAAATGAAATTGCTGAAATAACACGCGAAGTGTGCGAGAATGTTATGAAAAATATGGTTAAAATGGCACGCGTTTGTGCTGTTACGTTGTGTTGTGTTGTTAAAAAAAATTAAAAATTTATTACATTTCCTAGTTATTCAAAAACAACATCGGCCTGGAACATAATATTCACCGCGTTTCTATCGAATTGTAAAAATATTTTTCTTCTTTAATATGTTTGTACGTTTTATATTTTTATTAATTATCTTGTTAAATGAAAATATTTACTTTAGTATATGTATGTTAAATTAAGTTACAAATTTATTTGAAACCTTTTTCACTTACTTCTAAAAAATTCGTTTATTTTTTCATAAATATCCAAGTATAAAAAAATCTCGAGACTCTTTAATTAACTAACTGTAACTTTAACCAATATATTACCGTTAAGATTCTTCAGAATTGACGAAAAGACTCAGTTAAAAAATATATGTATGTACTAACAAATAAAAAAATAATACTTAGTTTATTAAGTTGACAAAAAAATAAATAATAAGATCACTAATACCTATTAAAAAATCGCTTAAATTTAGTTTTATGACGTATAGTAACATATACTTGCGGTTCATAAATTCCAAATTAAATAATAGAGTGATCTATCATTTATAATTCACATCATTGTTATAATGCTTAAATATTTTTTTGTCTTATATATGGACTACAAGGTATATATATGTACTGAAAGTATGTAATAATGAATATTAAATAAAATTCTTTATATTTTCGATTCCCAATTAAGTATACACACTAAATATAAAGACACGGGGTGTATGTAAGCTGTATGTAGTTATTAAAATCTGTAGCATACAGACATCATACGAGCATCTTCTGTAATAATACAGAAACCTTAAATAAAACAGCATTTGTGTTATTGAATTCATTATATATTAATCAGCAGTAATATGAAAACTTTTGATAGAAAAATCAATATAAATGTATTATTACTTTGAATGCTACCCATTCTAAATTTTGCATAGTTTTTTTTTAGAACCTTGCGTAAAACATAAGCAATCTCCCTTTTCTCAGTGGTAAGTTTTTCCAATCCCAATAATTTAAACATGTATTATATTTAATGTCATCAGTTCCAGTTCAGTTGCACTCTAGGATCTAGAAGTGAATTAGTAATTATGCTCCTCACACCCTTTTACTTACTTTTTAAAATTATATCTAATTAAACCTGAAAATTGGCTAACATCGGGTACTAACGGATCGGTAAAATCTTTTAAATTCAGATGAGTACACGAAATTCGCGTTGCACCTAATTAACTAACTTGTTGGTCTCCTGCAATGAGACTTGAACCCTCGACTATTGGATCACTAGTATAGTGTCTTTACCACATTAACCGCAAGCACATCAATTATCTAAATAATCAATCATAATCTATTATATAAATATACATTTGTTGAGCAGTGAGTATATTATACATAATACATTATAACTCAAACCTAACCAGAAATATTTAACAATAATTACTTAATAATTTGAAGTGTTTGTACATAAACATTCTCGTATAATGGAAGTTTACCAATCAAATTGACTTATTTACCTTTGAGACTTTGGGTGTTGGGATTCTGGTAAAATGAGCTTAGCTTCCTAGGATATCGAAAATTTGTATTTTGGCGAGAAAATTCAACTATCGGGATGTTGGCTATGGGAGGATATGGTTATAGAGACGACGCGTTATATTAAAATAGTTATCAATTAGTTTGACAATTACAGAATGTGTCAATAATGAGTTTAATTTACGATGTGTATACCGCCTATTAATATTTTTATTTTATTAAGGGATTTTGACAGTATAAACCTAATAATAACTAACATAATGAATATTTAACATGTTATACTATTTATGAAAATTCACAGAAATATTTAGGTACATAAGTACGTTTAGGTGCAGAAGATAAATAAATAAAAAAAAAGTGGCAGAAAGGATGGGGAGGTTCCAACTAATATTGTGGTAAAGGGAGAACAAGATGTGTTTATAGGTAGATAATTGGCCAAAATTGAGACTGCGGTGGTTCATAAAAAGAATCTGTAGAAAATTAAAATATACATGTATTAATTCATATTTTTATTATCCCTTATTCGGGTCATTTTGCTGGCCAAAGGTAGCTTCGTTTGTCTAGTCTGTGTCTCTTAGTATGTAGTTTATTTTCCTACAGTTGTGCCAGTTGTCTCTTCCAGGTGTTTTTAGAGCATCTAACTGATCGCCTTTCTTCTGCTATTATTATATTATAACATATTGTGACGTTACTGATTTCATCAAGCGATTCTTAAAATTTTAATTCACAAAATAAAATTATTATCGTATTGAAATTAATTCTTCTGGTATCACCAAATCTAGTGATTTAGTTTATGCCGAATGCGTCGACTGGAGAAGAGAGCTGTCGGTTCGTTGGAACGGCAACAGGACACGCTCACAAGACACCCACCGGCCGCCGAGAGAGCGAGTTGGCCGTCGTGCCAGCCTCTCGGTCGAGCGGTCAGAGCCCCTACGAAATTGTACGAGGCCGCCCCAGAATAATCAACTGCGTACCCTTGAGAGTCAGACAGGCCATATTGGTGATTATCGGATCCTGGGAGATGGGGAACGCCTGCGGTATACTACTGTATTAGATGGTGCCATATTGAATGTCTAGGAAAGTTTCTGGGTCCTGCCAGGCGTAGTTGATCAATTGCTGACTACCCGGACGGATATTTTGGGTTGAGATTTCTACACTATATGTGGGAAGTTTGTCTAGATAACGAACGCTCGGCAAACAGGAATGGACCGGTGAAGGATACTGAGTTCTTATCTCGGATCCCGCTCATTATCACGGTCGTCGGACGGAGCGCCGTGACATGGGAGTACAAGATAAGTGGCAATGTTTAATTGATTCATACACACGACGCAGTATCGTAAAAAAAATATTAGAAAAGTAAGAGGTTAAAATTTTAGTTATAGTTTATTATTTGTAAGCACGGGGGTGTAATCGCTAGAATATTTTTTTATTATAAGATTCTTGTAAAATGCATAATTTATTTTTATTCTAGAATAACCTTCACTTCACACCGACACATGCACTACATATACGAACACACATTCTTCCTATGTTGATCATCAGATGGCGTACGAGGTGAGTAGGTGATTTGATTCTTGTAACGAAGCCACATAATCTCTTGTTCTCCCTTGACTGGCCGGTGTAGAACGTCCAGTCTCCCTCGGTGACTGGACCGCATCTCACAATATTTAATTTTCAATTTTTTAAGAACACATTTTTATTGCGAAGTTGCACTTCCCCGAATAAAAAGAGCTCCAGGTTTGAATCTCGGCAGAAACAAAATATTTTTTTAATAGATATATTTTTTTGGATATTTTTCTCATTGATTAATTTAATTTGAATTTTTAATACGTCTTCCAGCTAGATTTTTTACTGTAATATCAGAAAATACATTTAGAATGTCTTGTGAATATTCAAGTTCCTCCCTCGTTTCCTAAATGTGACTACTTATTTTTTAGAGGAATCTTATTTCAGCTTTTTGGATTCCTTTAGTCAGTATTCAAAATTGGTATGTGTCGTTTTTTCTAGACCATATGCCTGAGACGAATCCTTTTATATTTTGGACACCCTGAGAGAAGGGAAAATAGTTCAAAGGAGCTTGTTACGATAGGTCACGTTAAAGGATGAAGAGGAAGGAAAAGATTCCCCAGTCGTTGAACCTACCGAGTGAAAAGGGCAACAGGAACTTTTCAGGTGATATGCCTAAGATCTGTAGAATGCTGATTAAAATGGGTGATGGACAATCTATACTTATTAATACGTAATTTATTTTATTGTATTTATGGTCTAGTAATAAAGATACTCGCCTAAGATTCTACTTAATGATCTGGGGTTCGAGCGTCGTTCCAGGACATTAAGTAAGCATTTAGGTTAGTTTGAAAATAGTAAGAATATTGATGTGTACGCATCTCTATTCTTTATAAAAATAATAAATTAAATTGGAATAAGGTTTTTTCAAGCGAAATATTTTCACGAGTAGTACAAGTTCTGGAATATTGACTAGCGCGCATATCAAGACACTAGGTAGCAGCAAAATTGAAACTTGTCGGTATGTAAGCTTATAGTATTGTGCAGGTATTTGTTCGCTAAAGCACGCTATGAAAGCTCCACACAAAGCTCCGACTAAAGGTTCCCCAACAACAGAAGTACTGGCTAGTAGCTCTCAAATGTTACGTTCAAATATATTAGTAAAGTTTGTCGTTATTTTCGAGCCATCGTAAATTGTAATGTTGTATACGTTTTCATATTGAATATACGGCATTGTTATGATTAAGACTTAAGCTTTTGTTTTCCTGCGGTCGGTTAATGCAGGACTAATGTCTAATGTTTAAAGTAAAATTGCTATTTTTATTGTATGTATTTATAAGGCATGAACCGTATATTTTTGAGAATTTTTACCTACGAATTTAATAAAATAAAAATATATATCTCTCTAATATTATCTTCATTCATTCATTCAGTTCATATTGTGTTAATGCAAATATAAATTATTGACATTATGTGTTATTCTAAAATTACCATTACATTTTTAAAAAATGCTATGGAAAAATATAATTTCTCTTTTAACTATCTTACTCGTATGGCATTTATCCATTGGAGTAGGCCGTGAAGATGAAGAGTCACACTCTTCACCCGTTGTATATGACCAAACTATATATCTCATTCTTTACTCTCTCATAAATGAATTTGCTACACATGTATATGCCTAAGTTATCTCATTTCTACTGCATTCAGTCTACTTTCGTTTCCTCTTTTACAATTTTGAATAACCTGAAAATACTTATATTTCCTATTATTACTATATATTTTTTTAACAACAGTAAGTTAACAGTATTAGATACACTACAATACAGAGATACGTCAGTGATGTTGAAATTCCTCTATTAGGCATACACATTTCACAAGGTAAAAAATAGTAATGTGCTTCTTAAGTTGATGTGTTCTCTCGTTAAAAATTACTTTAAAGAATTAAACAAAACATAGTTATGAAGAGTTTAACAATATTTGTATATAAAATTGATAACGAAAAATTGAATAAAAATACATAATACATGTAACCACGTTAAATATTATTCATAACATTAATATTTGTGAAGATACATTATTACTTTTAAAATTAGCAAAAAATATTTTTTTTTTTATTTATTATCTTTGTTTTATTATTAATAATTAAATAATTTGGAATCGTTGGAGATAAACGGAGCATGTAAAACTAATCAAAAAATTATAAACAACCAACTAAATTTAACCACGAGTCCCATTCCTAATTTAGTCGAAAAATTTTTTCCTAAAAATTATTCGACTAAATTTGTATTAAGTAACAATTTGAGTTAGATACTAAATTTATTTTTTATATAATTGTTGTTTTTTTTAAATAGATTCTGGTAAAGAAACAATAATATATGTTTTGAGTTAGTTATGACATCTTGAAGAAGAAAATTGTATTTTTCGAAACCGGTAGATTTATTAAAACTCAATTAAGTGGTTAATAAAACAAAGATAATATATAAAAAGATACATTATTAAATAATCTTAAAAATTTAGTAGGACCGTAGATTTTGCACTCTAAAACATAATTCTTATAAATATACAAGTTAAAAAATTACTTATTATAGAGCTACTATAGACTGCGTTACTTAGAAGGCAATACTTAATTCAGGAATCAAGGCTTTCCCCTTCTCTACCCCATGGCAGCTTGCTACTCATAAATGCATTTATGCTGGCCGCCAATATTTCAACTGGATTGACAACAATCTATTCTAAATGCGGGAGTACGAATAATATACTGAGTCTTTAAAATTCTCTCACATAACATGCCTTTTGCGTGAACTACATTGGCCCCGTTTCACTAAAAAAGTTGAATTTGAATTGTACATGGCGATACGTGGTGTTTCTGTATTTCAAGAGTCTGTATCCCAAACAACTTGAATGGTAGACATTAAAGCTCTCAGGTCAGTCTCTACATCAGCCTCAGGGAGGATTCTGGAACCGATCAGACTTTCCCAAAAGTCTAAGTTTAGTTTGTTTGCGATAGCTGGGCTAAAAATGTGGAACTCTTTGCCCGCTGTCATAAGGAACAGTGCAACAGAGATTTAATTTAAAAATAAATCATTAAAAAAAATCTTATCCATAACATCAAATAACTATTTTTATTATTGAGGAGAATAAATTATTATTATAAAGTTGTAATTATTCATGGCACAGGTCTGTGATATTTTAAATACTAATTAAATGTACTCAATGTATACAAAATTTAATAAAAATTAATTGTTGATTCTGCTATCGGTTTGCTTAAAGATATTTGAGATTCCGTAAAAAACAAAGTAGATGGCTTTCAAATAATGGAACGATAGATGTATCAATTTGAAAAGTGTAACATATAGGTTTAAAAATTTGTCGTTAATGCACTGTGTGCTGCAGCAGCACGTTCCCCAGATTGCAAGAGATCCAGGTTCGAATCCCGGTAGCAACAACAATATATTTCGATAAAATTGATTTTATATGTATATCTTTCTAATTAATACATTTAATTAGTATTTAACAATTTTTCTATTTAAATATAAAAGTATTGAATATAGTTTAAGAGTAAAGCGCCCCTAAGGGGATTTTTTTACGGAAATAAGACTACAATAAATTATCCAATGTTATTATTTTTTTTAAAATGGAAGACCAATGTATTTTTTATCGAAAGTCGTTATAAGAATGAAATCTATCATTTAAAGTTAAGCTGCCTCAATTACCATTACCAAACTAATATCGACCAAACCGTGATGGTCTGAACAAACATCCCGGAGCATATCTGTGTGTCCGGAAACCGCATCAAACAACTCAGTCATAGATTACATATATCTGATCTTGAATCCGTTAAACCTGCCTACTAAATATGTGACAATATATCAGAAAGTTCACTTCAACTATTGTGTTCGTTTCATCAATCAGTTATTTTTGATTGCTTGTTTTTACTGTGTGGTCAATTTTCCTTGACTATCCTAAAATTCGAGTGGCTGTTTAACCCATATAACCAATTTAACAGCACAGCTTTGAGTGAGGTATGAAAAACCATATATTTTAGTTTATTGTTGATGTTTGTGGCGTTAACTTTGTGGTTGGACATAATTAAAAATTGTATCTATATTTGACTTTGTTTAGACCACTGTGAATTATTTATACGTCAACCGGTTTTAATACTAACGTATGGAATAGTTAAGTTGTATGCTAGTACTGAAGAAGACACGTCAGTATCGAAACCGGTTAACGTATAAGTAATTCACAATGGTCTAAATAATGTTAAATATAAATTTTTAGTTTTAGTTTTTTAATTTACAACGATTTTTTGCAATTTTTGGTATCAAAACGAAATAGAGTTGTATCTATTACGTATTTATTAATTAAAATAAATTAACGGTTGAAAACCGCTAATTAGTCGGCACGTAAAGGAAAAAAAATATACAAGACAAGATAATGCAAAATTATCACAGCAAAAAAAAAATAGAAATTAGATTTTTGGGACAATTTTCAATAAATCATCATAAATTTCATTCTAATGATACATATTGGATCAAGTCACTTAGCTATTCAAAAATTTAATTGCTTTTCAAATATTATTTTACTTGATATTTTACATAACATATTTCATTTACCTATACATAAACATATGATCGTGTAATTGATCCTCATTTTAAACTTAAAAAAAGCGAGCTTCATGTATAGTTAAAATAATTTTCATACTACATAGAATGTTTAATTTTTTTTTTATATAATTTAAATTAATTTTTAAGTAGTAAAAAATATTTTGGTCTACCTGTAAAGGACAAATTTGTATCCAGAAATATTAAATAAAGTACATGACTGAAATTAAACTAATTTAAAAATGATAGAAAAAATTATTAAAAATATGATGTCAAGATCTCGGATACTTCAAATAATAACTTGGAGGTAAAATTAAAAATTAGAAAAAACGATTCGATCTTAAAACACGCACATAACTTAAGCCAAAGGGAATTTTTTTTAACTAAAATTCTGTGATATTTTGTATACTGAAGTATTTTTAATAAAGTTTCATAAATAAATTCGTGCAATACCACACAATAACTTTTATAATGAGAAACGATAACATAACTAACCTTTATAAGTTTCTTTGGCTAATTTGCTTAATGTTTTGTGATACGGAGTTGAAAACTATAATTGCCCACAAAAATATATTTATTTGACATAAAAGAAAAATAACATTGGATTGTAATAATTTTATTTTATTTTAATACTTGTCTTAATAAATTGAATGCAGTATTTTTAAATTTAGTCTTAAATAATTATGTACATACTTATATTAAAAAAGGGTCTTAATTGAAAAAAATTATATTGTATAAAATTAAAGAATGAAATTAAAAAATGAACGATTACTCAAAATTGTTAATAAGATAAAAAAAAAAAAAAAAAAAATATATATATATATATAACATTTTCTTTTACGGTTGAAGTCTCTAATATCAAAAATGATATCGATTTGTCCAGAGTATGATTTATAAGTAAAAATCTCATTCCACTATATTGCCTATAACTCAAATTGTAATAGGGTTGGTCCTCTACCAGATGCAGTATTAAATAATAGAATATAAATATTTGACAAGAATTTATATTAATATATGAATTAATTTTACGTGAATTATTGAAGTGGTAGTAGTTGAGCAATAAGAATGAAGTGTGAAACATTTTTGTTTGGGCGAGAACATTCTATGTTTCTCTCACGTTCACTCACTTTTTACGACTGTCAATCAGTTTTAGGGATTCTGACAATGTATTAACTTAAAACTAAGATGGCGCGACAATATTCTCAAAAATATATTTGCCTTAGAGACTACACTGGAGAGAAATGGCGCAAAAAAAGATGAATGAAGAAAAATTCTTGAGTAGAAGACTTACCAACGGTGTTTAACTAAAAATGAAGATTATCTAAAATTACAGAATCTTCTGAGTTTTTTGAAATTATTTTAAATATTTCGTGTTTTAAATCTAATTAATATATTTTAGATAATTTTAAGTTTTATGCGATTAGTGTAGCGAACGACTTTGAGAATTTTAAATACATTTCTGATAATGTAAGAATGCTGATTAATTTATGATAATGAAATATGAATATTCATTGATTTTTATAATGAATATGGTGTATAAAAAGTATCACTACTACATTTTTATTTAGGTACTATTATTATTCCTTTAAAAAGATTCTAGATTTATTTTCGATTATTAATAACCAAACATGAGTTTTTATGTATGTAGATTAATTAAAAACGTGTATTTTTTTTCAAATTTTTTATTAAAAACGTGAATTCAGCCTGCTACCAATCATATACATGTATATTGTATTGGCCCTTTTGTTACTAGTGCTACTTAAATTTCAGAGTGCTCCAGTAATGTACAGTAAAACCTTTATATTCCTCACCCCCTATATTCGTCTGATTCGATATTCATCACATTTTGATAACCAAAAAGTGTTTCTATATTTGTTAATATTTTCTTTATCTTCATTTACACCGCCCGGAACTGGATAGACAACACCAGGAAACTGAAACAATGGAGGAAATTTCGTACGGTGAAGAAGAGCTAAGTAAAGGCATCACACCTACTGATGACATTAAGAAAATGGTGTCTAACTAGGCCAAAACGTAGACTATGGTCAAAAAGTGGCACTCAAATCTTACCATAGTTAACCAAAACATAAATTAATTCCACGATAATGTGATTGACTACTTCAGGAATGTTTTAAAAAACAGACAAAAACAAGTAATATTGGACAAGTTTTGTGTTAAATCTTTGAAAACAACCATCAGAATTAGAGTTAAATAACTTTGCTTCTATTTCACTACTACCATAATGTATGTTTTTTCAGTATAATAATGGTAAATTTTGACAAAACTTTTAAAAGAAAAGGATTAAATTTCACTTTTCCATTAATTGCAAAATTACTTAATTACTTACTTTATGGATACGTATTATATTAATAATAAGTAATTATTGATAAATAATGTTCATTATTAAATGAATAATTGATAATTACTGGTCATGAACCATGTTGATTTATCAATATCAGTATCAAACAGTGTTATAAACGAAGTGTTTTCTTATTATTAATTAAATATCAGTTATTTTTAATGAGAAAAACTGTTTCAATATTCATTAGGTACCATATTCGCGTGGCCCTCAGGAACGAATTAATTATGAATATAGAAGTTTCACTGTACTCAGCATTTCGAAACCTAAGGTAATATAGTACAGTATTTAAGGCACACAACGACTGAAGACCTGAGAATTGCTTTGCATAAATGATTATCAATTATGAAGCGCCTGATTCCAAAACCCCCTAAAATAGATTTGGGATAATTAGAGTTAAGTATGCAGTTTTGTAGATATATTTACCAGCTACATGCAGAAGACATTTTTTTCTCGTAAAAATCACTTAAATGAATTGATATTTCATGTTAAAAATCAGGGTTAGTTCCAAAATACCCCAAAGTAGACAGAGTATAAGTTGTCATTCCCCTAAAATGAAGTCAGTCAATCACAACGCTCATTGATGATCGCGCGATCCAAAATCCAGCATGCCCGCCAGAACGAAAAGAAAATAAAAAAATAAAATATTTTGTACGAGTACATTTACTTTCTAAATATACGTTTTCATCCTTAACTCAAAAATTAAGGTTTAGGGGGTTTTATTTTAGTACTTTAATCACGGATCCTATAATTAGTGATTTAAAATGTCAGGAAAAGAAGTCATACATACGCCAGATATGTCCAAAATACTGTTTAAAAAAGATATAGATTTTTTATAAAAGAGTTTTTAATTTTATTTTAAGGTATGTTTAATGCAAATTTATTAAAGCTATTTTTAATTTTCATAAGCTTTATAGGAAAAAATAAATAATTAACTTTCAATGAATGTTTGTCGCATTTGTCGCACTGGTTTTGTTGTTGTTTGGCAACCCTGTTCATAAGCGCTCCGTGTTTTTCAATAAACCTCCGTAAAAAGTGACAAGGGTGCGTGCTCTTCCTTCAAAGTGTTCACTTAAGACTTTTACCTTCTTAAGATTTTAGAGGTTGAATCCTGTCTTCATTTAATTTGCTTGTCTTGCGGTAATACCGTTATTGGCACTAAACCAGAGCTGTCGGTTAATCCTTATTAAATATTTAAAAAAAGCCAAGCTTTACATTTTAACCGAGCTGTCTTCGTGGGAAAAATTATTACGTTTTAATAATATACGGTCGAACGGTAATTCATAAACTAATAAAGTAGACGTCTTTGATGAGAGTTTATTTTATATAGGAAAAAAATTGCAGTCACCTAGATAAAACCGGATTTGAAACATCAGCCTTACAATTAATGAAAAATGACAGCAACTTTTGAAAACTGTATAAAAAACTTTCCGAGTAAAATAAAAAAGTTAGGATATTGAATTTGGCAGTCATCTTGGAGTAAATTAGAGCAGGCTATGAAGTTAACGTCCCATTATTCTAACAATATATTACGGAAAATAATAAAACCGTTATTACATTTTACACTAATAATTCACTAGTCCCACAACATATTTTTTATTTTTTATAGATATTTTTTTATTTCTCTATTATTCCTATCGATGATTTAAATAACACTACAAAAAAAAAAAACTAGCTAATTTAACACAAACTTCAATCTAGCAAAGTAGCCAGGACCACGCTGTATATATAAAAGGTGAAGTCTACTCCATCCCAAACAATAAACTACGATTATTAATTGTATCTTATGTTATAATATATTCACCTCTATTAGAACAAAAATATGTATGTCCTCTAATAAATAAATAAATAAATTTTCGATAATATCTAAATACATTATTTTAGTACACAAAATGACAAGTAATGGAGTAAACGTATTAAACATACTCATAGTATAAGAGCGAATCAATAGTGTACGCGCCTGCTTAGATATACGTGCCAACTTTAGTATTTTCTTCTGCTTCAAATGCGATCTTGGCATAATCCTTTTACCCAATAGTTCCACCACCATCCTCACAAGGTAATTACCATCATAAATGAACTCTATATCATATATACAAAAAAATATGCATATTCAAATATTTATTACTTACCCACTACGATTGTACACTGTTAAAAATATACCCCATAAAATTTAACACAAGTTATAAATTAGTTTGAAAATATGTAATATTTGAGAAAATGCACTTTCATAAAAAAAATCAGTTATTCCATTTAACTATGAATATCAAAATGTTATTTTTTTTCTTACTTATTTATATATTTTTCAGTAAATATGTAATCCCAGTGAAGGTATATTTTTACTGGAGTTTTAGTCAAATCATATATGAATATATTTTTGCTATATATTGCTGCTCTAAACTGTCAATTTGACAATTGAGAAATATCAATTTGCATATTTATTGCCCGGGCTGGCCTGACATCTTCAGGTCCCCGGGTCTCATGTCACCAGCTAGCCTAAATTGGTAAATCTGCGTGAGTTTTCGCCAGGTCAGGATCATGAACTCCTTTGTTTGCAGGGAAAAGGATAATGCACAAATATACGGATTAGTTAAGATAAAAGATTATAACTATACTAGTTTCATTTCAGCTGACAGCTACTGTCCTGTCTAATCTCACTAACTCATGTCCATTGCACTCTTTCTTCTCTCTTATTTCATATTTCTTCGTTATCCTTATTGGAGATTCGGCTGAGCCCAGAATGGATTCGATTTACTAAACCGTTATCGATTATTATTATAAGATTGCTCGCCATATTATAAAAGTTTTGTCTCGGTGGTCAGGCAAAATTCACCTTCAAATTATCCCTCTACCTTGACGCCAGGCAACTCCCTCGGCCCTTGAGAGCTGCCATTCTACTATTTTCGCTCCCTTTCCTTTCATGGCTCGCATGCCAAACAACAGACCACCTGAGCCGTTCCTCTGCTCCAGAAAAAGTTACAGATCGCAATTTTGTGATAACCATAGACGCCTTCCTCTTCGCGGGCATTTGATTGGCTAACCAGAACATCGTGTGTGTACACACGTCAAAACCCATTTGTTTCTATTTACTAAGGTGGTGCACACACCTGGAGACGGTTAATTTCTCATGTGAGTATGCATCCAATATAAATTGTTACGCACAAACAAAAGCCCAGTCACGCCGCCGCTAGGGAACACCCAGATGTCCAAGCGCTCCAATTTCGCCGGCGGTAGTACTCCGCTTTGCTATATTCGTACAGATTTGAGGTGTGCAGGAGGCGATGTGTGCAGGAGAGAAGTAAAAGGCAGAGAGATGTTGCTCTGGAAGGCCGCAGACGAGAACTGACTTCTCAGCCACGGTACCCCCCGTATTTCCCTATTCCTTATATCACAACCCCCACCACTTGACCGCTGAGACGCGATCGCCACCATGCGGCGGTCCGTCGAACTACAATATTCGGAGCCCGACAACGCACAGTTTTAACGCACGCAAAGTCGGGCTTCAGACATTAAAACAAATAAAATACAAAATAGTTGTGAACTATTGTGAGCAACAAACAAATACCAATAATACAAAGCTCGCGATATCCACAACATAATCAAGTCATTTATTATACAAGACAATTAACATGGAGTAAATAGGGGGTGGAGGGTGATGGCCCGTAATTTACAATCATTTTCAATGGTTGATCACCCCATACAAAACAATACAAGTGTGTGTGGATATCGCGAGCATTAAAAATTAATTACCAAGCTAGCTCGCGATATCCACAACAAAAGGTTACAAATGTGAGCGACCGTTCGATATCTAAATTCACAAAACAATTACATTCGGTCGCCCCATACAAAATACAATGGGCGGCCCAACCAAGGGCCGTCTGCGGCCCCACCATGTGCCCCCTGCGGGCCTATGGTGAGCGACAAACCGCTCCTGTACCACTCGCTGGTAGCTCCGCCACCGCGAGTTGGTACGTAGTGGCTGGCTCCTTGCGGAGCCCGCCACTGACGCTCAGCGCCCATCGGCCCGCTTGATGCCACTGGACCAAACAAGAAAAGGCCCTTTTCAGGGCCGCTGAACCGTAACGATCGGAGAATCCGTCCAGTGGAATTCCAAATACATCTCCAAGCGGGCCTTTCCTCCTCCTCACGAGAAGTTGCTTCCTGAGCCTGTCGTGAGGCGGAATCCTGTGTGCAACATAAATGAAAGAAGGGATCCTTCTGTTGAATTCAAATGCCGCCTTGAATAAGCTCGTCCAACCGTTATCCGCATGAAAAATATGTTATGCAGTCATGATCTTAACCGTAGATTACGAATGCGAATGATCAGATGTATTCTCGATATTATCACATTGAATAGTAGTATGAATGTATGATAGCCAACGTCCGTTGAATGGATAAAGCACAATAATGAAACATTGGACATGCAGAAAAATAACAGATCCTACATTTTATCATTCAAGGCAAAATTGCTAACGAAAGACTGAGAGCATCCACACAAGAAGACACACTTATATAAAAAAGTATTTTTGATATACATAATTTCTATCAATATTATTCGGTGTTATTTAGAATCCTTAGAATTTTTTTTACCCCCACCACTGGAAAATTATACAGGTAACCCAACGCTATTTTGTTGTTGAACAATAAATATTTTGCATAAAATTTTTGGATATAAATCTTTGTAAGTGACGTATTTAATTTCATTATAAAAATTCTCGCTCGTCAGCCACAAGTTTGTTTCTCGTGACACGGACTGAAAATTTCTCGCTTTAGATACAAATCCAAAAAGACAGGATGATTTCAACCATTACATTGTTAAAGCTTGAAGTTCCGACGCCGGATATTGAAATCCTTCGTTCTTTTGTTTCTTTTCATTTCCAACTTGCCTTCAAGAAGTTATTGAAAAGAAAATATCTCAAACTAATTATCATAATACCATTACCTTTATTTCACCTCTTAAAATAACAATGAATTGAGTTTTATAATAAATACTAAATGTCTTTTATTTCATAAACAAAAACTGATCATTGTTCTTTACTAAATATAAATTTTTCATGTACTTAATTTTAAGTCGCATGAAAGTATAAATGGATCAAAGACTATTGAGTACTATGGTGAAAAAAAGGATTGTCCACTGCGTGTCTTTAGCGAACCCCTCACATTACGGTCATAGTGCATGTTGCCATTATGATGATAAATTAGAAGATAATCGTGGTTCTCGGAAAACTGGAGATCATACGGCAGATTATACTGCGACAAATAATGGAGTCTATTATATCTGCTGGTGCCTCAATCTCTTTGGCAATGTACTCTACCGAAATAGCTGGTGGAACATTGGATTTAGTAGAGAGTCACGGTATTAAGCAATGATCAGGTACGTGTAGTGCAATATAAGCAAAAAAGCTGTGCATCACTGAAAATTCAGAGAAACAAATATAAATTAAACAATCCATTATAAACTGAAAATTTATTACAACCACGCTAACGCCATCTATGTACCAATATAACCTTTAATTAATTAGTTCTAATAACTTCCACAACTATCTGGCGGTGCAGACGTAGCGCTGTTGTCGTCCTACGGTGCATTTTGAGCTATTAAAATTGCTGTGTTCTGTTTTTAAACTGTCGTTCTGTTCAAGGCATACAATAGGATACGTACTGAATTCCTTTTGGTTGATCCGTTTTCCACAGAATGTTTACTTACGCTGTTTTTAACAGAATAACATTTGAAAGGTTTTCAGCTTGGCTTACAGCTGCGTGCAAATCATTGAAGTGTCTACATTCTCTTTTACTAATCCGCGAATTTTATTTTGTTTTACTGTTCTTAATGTGTTGTTTTCATGATCGTTCTTTGCGTTCGAGGTGCATGATGGATTTTTTTTTGATTTGGAAAGAGCAAAAACCAATCGGCAGAACTTTTTCCTACGTTAACCATTAATAACAATAATAATTTACTTTAGTTATTACGTGAGGCATTTTCAAACAGTAAAAAAAGTAATGTTTAATCATAAAAAATGTTCTAAAAATTATCCATACATTTTTATATTGATTTTTATATGAATATTAAGACATTATTATACGTTAAAACTTAAACTTTAGAAACATTGTGAATAGTAATAAAAATTACAAATAGATAAATGGTAGGGTCGTATAAACGACAGATTCATTTTGCCTAAAGACGTTGGTTAAACAAAAGTTAATAATCCAATGTACAACATATAGTACCTACATATATTATATGTGATTATATAATATCATTGTTAACAGCATAACCAAAATCGATACATATTGCATTCCACTAGTAATGAGAGACCGACGCGGAAGAAGAGGGTGGACCGCCACACATTACCGTTCTGACATGCCCTTGTCAGGCCTCAAAAGTCCTGATATTACTATTTTCCTTGATTGATGTACATGTACACAAATAAATGGCAAAACTGTATATATATTGAAAAGCGTCTGAAGGCTAAGTATTCGTATATTGATGAATTAAATTATGTGCTCATGGATTTCTTGTCTGGCATTAACACTGGGTGAATATTATGTTCCAGGCCGATTTTATTTAGCCGCCATTTTAGTTTGATAAATAATTGTCAGTTTGTTTTTAATATTCGTATAAAATTGCAGCAGTTATTGGGGCACTTAAAATCTTAAATTGATACACTAACGACCTTTACACCCACGCAGAGTTGTATGGCAAGAGTATATGATACGCCATACGGGCCAGCGGAATTATTGGGCTCTATTTCTTTCAGGATGAAAGAGGAAATGCTGTAAAATTATTTTGGTGGCTGAATTGAGTCGATTGGGCCAGCAACACACGTGGTTTCAACCGGACGGTGTCACCTCATTTGCAGTCCCTGTTACGCTTGAAATTTTTATGAATGAAACAACGGTCTGGAACATAATATTCACCCTGTATTAGATCTAAGCAATCCAGATCAAGGCTATACAAAGTCCCGAACAATTAGTATCTACAAAGCGGTTTTTTTTCTACTTTGCCACGTACATTTAAGTATTAATTTCTATATATTTATGATGTTAATTTCAACACGTTTTTCAATATTCTTATACGTACTTGATATTTTACATACGAATTTATCTTTATCATATGTTAAATATAATCATTGCATACCTGCTCTGAAATCTGGAAGAAATCAAAGTTAAATTATAAATTGTCCCTCTCTAGGATTACATAGATAGTTTAAAATTTAGTAAAGCCAGATTTACATATGAACTTCAAATTTTTATACTATTCATGACAATTTTATAGGATATAATATATATTTTCATCAATCAGTTAGAATTTATGCTATGACTGTTTTAAGTTAACATTTCTTTCTTTTCTATCTCTTACACTTATTAAGAAGAACACATTATTATTGTGAAGTGGCAGTTAGGATTAGAATATTTCACAATATTTTCTACTAAATATTTTAAAGTGTTCCCACTAAATCGTCTTTAAAAGTGCTTTTCCACTGTATTAAATGAGTTTTCATATTTTTTTTGATACACACATGTTCAAAAACATTTTCACAAAGATTAGATAAAATAATACTTTGAATGAAAACTGTCGAACCATTGACTTTATATTCAGAAAAAAACGTATAATTTTTCAATATTCAGACATTTTTTTGATAATAAAAGATATTCAACGTGCAATTTAAATTAATTAATTTTTCTCAGCAATACACAAGTAACCTAATGAAATATATTTTTAAATCGTAGATTACTCAACGACTTAATGCAGATATCTTTTATTAATTTGTCTTAAATTCGGAGGACGTAAACGAAGTAGTGAATGTATTCTACGGGATCCTCAGTGACCTTATTTAGAAATTAATCCCATAAATAAAAAACTGATCTTTCAATGTAATATAAATGTGATGCCTATTATTAAACATTTTGTCTGTTGAGTTCCCGTCCAAAAAGATACCGAGAAATGTGCTTTTAGCAATTTATAGAGGAATGAAGAATGTAAAAGGAATAACGAATGAATGACAGTTCACCTTCACTGTTCAGATGTTTTTATACTTAACTTGGCTTTCAGTCAGGAATATTGGATTAACACAATGATGTGCGTGAGTAAAATAAGTAGGTATTTACAGTTATATCACAGATTTATTGAGTACACATAACGATATTACAAGCAACTTTAAATATGAATTAAGTACTAGGTAGAACTCTGCCAGTGAACTTGTTTTGCGAACGAGGTATGGTAAAGAAGTGGAGCGCAGAACGGCTCGATGGTGATGTCGCGAACCTCAGCACGCCGCTCAGTAGCGAAATGTACCAGATTAATTTGGTATTTTATCCACAGACTTCATCTTATGTCAATAAATTAATGTCACAAATTGAGAAAAACATCATCGCCTCTTATAACTTGTGTCATAAGACTGCTATCTATGCTGTTTGGCAAAAAATAAAAATGGTTATGTAATATATATGAAATGAAGTTGGAAAAAATGCAGGAAATATTAAAAATAAACATTAAATAAATTCACTTTCACGTGCAATGAAAGTATCATGAAAGGAAAATCGATAATGGTATGTATAAGTAACTGTAAATTCTTTGGAAAATATTTTGATTGATTTAAAAAAAGGATATTAGTAGTCCAATTACTAATATAACAGAATATATATTTCAACCCTCCGCTTAAATTTTTCTAAAAACTCACATAAAAAAACAATACTCATGTATTTTCTTTAAATATATATATATATATAATACAATTTAATACTAATAAGGATTTTGGAATTGACCAAATTTCCCCAAAGTTTGTGTGGCTCGAAGCAACTAGCATTCCCGATTTACATTAAATCCTCGTTCTCTTGCTAAAGATATCTTTCCAAGTAATAGAAGACATCTTTCCTGTTCTCAAGGGTGTTTCCTTCTACGATTTAGATAACTCCCGATACTCAACCCGATTCTAACTGTCTTCAGAAAAATTTTTGAACTTACAGTTTGCAACCAAATAGTGCATTAGCGGGACACAAAAACACGCTTTTATTCAGAAATGATCAGTAGATATAATATTAACGTACATTTTTCACAAATAATGTCTTTAAACAACAAACAGCAAGATGACATGAGGTTTGTAGGAACGATATCGGCAATGTGTACAAAATGGCTAAATTGCAGTAAATATGCAGATTTTTAGAGAGAGCTTTTTATATTTCAGTGATGAAATCTGTTGGCAACATTATCGCTTAAAATCTGTAAATTTAGTGTATAAAAGTTTTGTTTTTGTACTTACCTCTTTCCAAATAAAAACAGAACTAATCTACTCCTTTTCTAATAGCTCACAACCTATATCGAGCCATGGCCTCCTGCGTTTTTTGCCTCCACATGATTTGGTTCTTCGTGACTATCTTTTAGTTCGGATCTCTAATAGATACACTGCGTTTTTCTTTAAACCATCATCCCAGTGAATTCAAAGTTTTCCCATCTTTCTCCTACAATCAAAGTTTTCGTTAAAAATTACTTTTGGATCCGCGCTTTCCGCAACCTCTGAATGTTAGATTTCTAATTTCAAAATGGTGGTAGTACTCTACTTCGTAGTCAAAAAAGATGCCATATCTAACTATACATACCAAAACCGGATTTGTACAAATGTTACCGAAACAATGCTGACACACTCCAAATTTTGGAAACAAAAATAACAGTTTCCATAAAAAAATGTTTAGAAAATATTAATCGTAAAGTTTTATTAGCTCATAAACTCTTTAGTACATGCTAAAACTATTCGGTATCTAGGGATTACTATTGATGATAAACTTAGATGGGAAGCTCATATCGACATGTTAACTGGTAAGATTAAGAAACTTATGTACTGCTTGCTGAAACAAATGAGTAATGTATATTTCACGCTCTGTTAAAGCATCATATGTTATGGTGTAGTGGGCTAGGGTGGAACCGCTATCACAGTACTCGACCTACTGATTAAAATGAAAAAAGCCATAATGAGAATAATTCTCAATAAATCTTTTCAGCATGAATCAGAGCCGCTATTTCAAAAACTCAAGGTACCAAATATCAGGCAATTATTCATAAAGACTCAGCTTAAGGACTCTGCTTACATGAAAACATAACCCCGCGCTTTATCACACATTCTAAGTGCAACTCAAGTGTAAAAACTTAAAGAAAACCAGCTATCCCGTCGATGAAAATCTCGTTTGCTCAAAGACACGCATGTTTTATAGGACCGCGGATATACAACAAGTTACTATAAAAGATGGCAATGGTATCGTATCCTCAATTCTGCGTGCTTATAAAGGAATGGCTTTTCAAAATTGGAAGAAGTCAGCTGGAAGAGTCCCTTATATAATTAAAGCTACTCTTTTTATGTATTTTTTTTTGTCCTTACATCCTACCTCGTACTTTCATGTTTTGTTTGCTCCCTGCTTATATATTTTTAGTCTATCAAACATTTTACTTTGTTCATTTTACTTATTCTGTACTGGTCTCCTTTTTGATTTTGTTTTTTCTGGTTTTTACCAAATAATTTAATTTATTTCAACTTACATTCTAGCTTATGGAACCTTATGGCTACCTACCTTAGAACAGGTGCTCTATATGTACCTTGCGAAGTAGAAAGCGGCTAACAGGCTTGCATGTAAATGAAGTATATTATTAATACTTGTACTACAGATTTTTATTTTGATGCAAGCTGTAAATTAATGTTGTTATAGACATAAACGCCGATTTATCGGCAGTGAAATGAATAAACATATATTTTTTAAGGTATAACTTGAATTTTTTTTTTCATAATTTATATTTTTTCAGGTTTATATTAAATTTGATATTTAATGTATAATATATATATATATATATATATATTTAATTTCAGGTTTCAGTGAGCACTAGTATATGCAACTAACATCTCTTCTGGGATAGATCGCGTTCTTTATATATGGTTTCCTTAATGAAACTCAGGGCGACGATTCGGCACGAGTCATTAAAGTCATTCGCAATTAACATGTGGAGGAAGATACACAATTAGTTAAATAATGGGTGACTTCAAACTAAAATTAACTCAACTGTGGGAGATTTATATGGTTGCACCGTAATTTTTTGAGGCAACGCCTTGACACGTGTTACCCTACCGAAGCGTAGGCCTAGGCTTCCCCAATAAAACTATACACAAAGAACGCGATCTAATCCGAAAGAGATAACAGTTGCCAATATATATATATATACAGTGATGCCTCGCATAACGTACTTAATTCGTTCCAGGAGCAAGTTCGTTATGCGAAAAGTTCGTTATGTGAAACGAATTTTCCCATAACAATAAATGTTAAAAATTGTAATTCATTCTATAGCATAAAATATGGCACTTTAACATAAAAAAGATAATCATGTTTTTTATTTTTATGTCAGACTTAGATTTAAGAGAGTCTACCGAGGCTTGCAGGGTCAAATCCTCTTGTTCCATCCTTTGCTTCTTGGTTGCTGGGTTCTTGAAAAACTTTTTCAAGGTTGTCTATTTCTCTATCTTCTTCAACACCCTCCGGAATTAACGGACATGGGTGTCATTGTACAAATCGTTGATCCTGTTGGCCTCAGCTGAGCTCGGATAATGAGTGTTGGTAAACTCCTGAACCTCTCCCCACTGACCAGGATGTCCTTGATAGCAGTACTTGAGATTGGTTGATTTTATTGCTCCTTCTTGTTGTCAGATGAAGCTTCCCTTTGAGCTTCATCATGTTGCTGGACTAAAAGGGCGACTTCGTGATACATAGGTGAGTTCGAGCGGCAAGATGAAATACGATGCAGTCCATTGTGTAGAGTAAGGTTCGTTGTGTGAGTCGCGTAATGAACGAACAGAAAGTTCGTTGTGCGCAGCGTTCGTTATGCGAGGCATATACATATATTTATTTTCAATCAATTTCTATAATTATTATAATTTGTCGTCTTCGTTGACAAAAATAAAATATTTAACACAATAACTGAGTGAGAAGCCGTCTATTTAAAATTGCAAGATACTTTAAACAAATTATCTATATGCTGCACTGATAAACGAGTATTACTTAATATAAAAAATATCAACAAATCATGTTTACAAGCACCAAATAAAACATACGTACAGAATAAGTAACATAAACGTAATGACAACAGTCTTTGCTCGTGATTTAGGAGTATTTCTTAACAGCAAGCTTACGTTGGCAAAATAAATATATGGTACAGTAGTCGAAAAAATCTACTAAGAGCTAGGTTTTATAATAAGAGCTTAAATAACCTTTTCCAATATCAAGATTAAAACGAAATGCTGTATATTTTTAGGTTCGCAGGTTTTGTTCACTAACAATAATATAAAGTCAAGTAGAGCTAACATAAAATAGCATCTTCCGACACCTGCATTTTGTAAAACATAACTGTTTACACAAGGGGGGGAGAAATGGGATGTAGGAAGGGTGATTGGAATTTGGTATAGGGACAGCACAATAAAGACTTATGATCTACAATAGCGGTTTTGGTATGCACATGCGAGGAATCTAATACACTAGCAACAAATAACTTTACATAAACTTCAATTTAGTGTCAGGTACATAGTCGGATATCCACTGTCTTTGATAGTTTAAAGGTCATAGACAATACACACAGAAAAGTCGTGCTCTATGGTGTAAGGAATAGAAGGGGCGGAGTGGGACAGATATGTACAGTAAACATAGTGGAGCATCTACACAGACACGAAGAGTTTCCAAAAACCATTATTTACTTACATTTGAATAATGATGCATATCTTCATATTATCGCAAAAATTCGGTACCTAGTTGATCCTCATTCTCAGTGACGTTGGTACAGATTTAGGATATGCTGTTACCAATAAAATTATACAATTATATATAATATATGTATAATACCTTTGTTTAACTAACCTCTTTAGACAAAATAAATCCATCGTTTATACAACCCTACCATGTATTTATTTATAATTTTAGATTTAATAGTGTTTTTAAAGTTTAAGTTTAAACATAAAATGATACCTTCTTACCCATATAAAAAAAGTATGAACGTTTCTACTCGTATCAACACTTTCTATGATTGAACATGATTCATTAATTGTTTAAAAATCTTCCGCGGAATAACTAAAAGAAATAATTATTTTTATTAAAAGTTAACGCCGGTAATAGTTCTACTAATTGCTTTTTGTTTTTCCCAAATTAAAAATCAATCCATGCACGAAATTAAAAGAAAAATCATGAAATCAACGCGTTAAAAACAGTAAGATAGTAAAATTCGCGAATTAGTAAAGAAGTAAGTAAACACTTCAATGATTTGCACGCGGTTGTAAGCCTTCTAAAGTTATTCTGTTAAAAAACAGAATATTTAACGACTCCATGCAAAACTAATCAATCGAAAGAAATTTTCGATTCAGTAAATAACCAATTATATGATACGAATAATTCACCAGGTTAAAGATAGAACAGAGTTATATAAATAGGTTGATGCGGCGAATACAAAAAAGCAGCATGGGTACAGCGGTGGGTTGTCGTGGTAGTTTTTAGAATTAAGCAATTAAAGTCTTAACTGGTGCACAGATAGCGCTAATTGTAAAATAATGTTTTCGTTTATGTTAATCCAATTATTTAATTTAGAATTGTTTCCCAGAATTTTTAGTAATGCACAGCTTTTTTGCTTGTATGCACTGCACGCCCCTGCTCATCCTAGTCTTACTATTTCACATTTCTCATATTCAGGATAGCCTCAATATTTGGCTATATATATATATATTTTACCTAACCTAACCCAAACCGACAATTTCCATGTCACAATACCGTTCCATGTTGTAATTGGTCCGCACGAACAGTATGTAGCATGCCATCATCTTCGTTTATACATCATCAAATCTGAATTCTTCGCAGCTTTATTCAAAGAGTTTCATGATTACGCAATTATGTTGTAATTTTGATTCAACATAAAAAAATACAATGGATTTAATTCTCAGACCTCTAACATTTCAATAATACACATTTAATGATGTGGACATTGTGAAATTACTTGCGACCTTATTGTATACATTGTTGATGTTTGATTATTTAAAACTTTTATAGTATTGAATAAGTATTCCATTATTACTCAATAATGAGTAAAATAACAAATAGTTAAGCAAATACACTATCTTATAATATAATAGGAGGTGAAAAAGGTTGTTTTAAAAATATTTTTTGATGTAAAGAATTATTTTTGTTCCTACATTTTTAAAACAATAAATTAAATACAGATAGATTAAAAAATTATTCGATAAGTAGTTTTATTTTCTAAAGTTGACATTATGAGTGCACATATTTTAAATCTCTAATTCCATCGACACATAATTTTAAAATTTTGTTACATAATAACATCCTTTCGATATCTTTCTCAACCTTACCGTTATAAAACATCATATCTACTCGAATATTTTTTTTTTCATTTATACAACCTGAATGTTTTTTAAAGAATATATTTTGACTTTTTATTTAATACTCACTGATACCTAGAGAGATAAAGGAAGTAAAAGATAATAATTTTAAATATTTCTGGTTATTCAATTTTGTAACTTGTATATTAAATGAAATAAAATTTGTTATTGTTTAGATTTTACTGTCAGATATAACGGATGAAACTGTCTTCTTAAGCACAAACTTCGGTCTAGTCAGAAAAGCTAAATAAATATAAATATTATTAGTAGAACACATTCTTATTGTAAAATTGTAATTATTCAGAACATAGGTCTGTGATATTTAAATACTAATTAAATGTCTTAATTAGAAAGATATACATATAAAATAAATTTAATCGAAAAATATTATTGCTGCGCTACCGGGATTTGAAGCTGGATCTCTTCCCAAACTGGGAAAGGTGCATTTTCCAACTATGCTACAGCGACATTATTTTTGATTTTCGACAAATTTTCGAACCTATATGTTATACGTTTTCAAATTAATACATCTACTGTTCCAATATTGACAGCAACATTTTTTTTCGATAAATTTAATTTTATATGTATATCTTTCTAATTAATATATTTAATTAGTATTTAAAATTAAAATAGCCTATTAAAACTCACCTGATAACTAAGATGACTAAGGACATAATATAAATGGCCCAATAAAAGCACAAATTAAAAATATTTCAGTGATAATCCTCATAAGATATTTCTCTTTTCGGCGCAGGGTTAAAATTATTCCGCGTGTATTATTTTTCCTCTACAGCCCGCCATGTGCTATCAGATTTTATGAAAAAAAATAACGAGCAAATATAAGCGGCAATTTTTCTCATATGTGCATGATGAAAAGTTGGTGAAAAAACGGGAACAGCTGTGTATAACGATTCAATCCATCATTTTGTATAGGAGCAATTTGTTACTGGCAACTTTTAAATAATCCACATGGATTTTATCGGACAGAACTCTTTTTCAACGTGTAAAAGCAATTGAAAAATGTGTATAAATCAGATTTTTATTACGTATTATGTGCGTTAAAGAGACGTACAGAAGAAACCAAAATCGAGCCATAAGATTGTATAATTCTACTCCTTTCTTCTTAATGTTTAGTATGTATAATCACGTTGAAGATCCATTATCTTTAAAGTCAATTATTTGGTTGATGTACACGCCATTTTTTTCGCGTCACTTTATTTTTTGAATTTGACGTTTAATTGACATTTGTCATGATAAAATTATTTAATACGGGTTGAAAATAAGAAAAGCATCCACATATACGTCACATGATGCTATACAACTTGGAGAAAGCGTGGAAGGCTGCTGAGTCATTTCGCGATCTCAATGATTTTTTCTGCGAATGACGATTGGCGAAAGGACTTGCCGAGACTAATTTGTTCGCTTCAATGCTGGCGATACTAGCTTTTGGCGGCTGTGGAAGAAGGCGAAAGTTACACCACTATGACACTGGCTGAGAACTTCAACATCGATCAGTTCACGATTACGGTGACTATGACGGTGACCCCGAATAATAAACATATGATGAACACATGTTTTGAGTTTGTTTTTATTTTTGGTTATGGTACAATATAATAATACAGAATAATGAATGTTATGATATATTACGCATTAACCTAATACATATCATCCCTCGTACAGAAGTACCAAAGTCATAATTTTTCTAATATCCAAGTACCTACTAAAAAACCATGTATGAAACGAAAATATATCTCAGCGATTTAAAGTGTCGATTGCGATGCATAATTTAAACTTATTAAATATCTGAAAAAGGTTATATAAATTGAACTCTAAAAAAAATTCACCTTTGCCTCTCCTGTTCCCTTATCCAAAACTTCTCCTGAAATGCCAACCCTATACATATTTAATATATACATAACATCTTCTGTTGCCTTAAATACTTCGATAGCTAGTTCTGGGTTTTCTATTGGTAATGATGAATACAGTAATTCAATCTATGTAAATTCAAATTACAAAAACCTTTGTGAATCTGTGCTGGTTAACGCCAACGTCGCTCTCCTTGTAGTCTGATAGTTCTTAAATATGATGGTCAGCCACTGAAAACCTTCACCCAACCGCTAATCCGAAAATATATATACTAAATGTTTTTATTATCGCCGCCGTAAAAAGTCCGCTCGAATCACAATAACTCTCTTCCCAGAAGCTGCTTCGCTTTTGTTTTCTGTTTTTAAATACACACATATTCAAAATTTTATATCAGGCCTACCTATCGAAATATAAAAGCGCGTAAACATCTTCTTTTTCTCAACTATTTGAGGTTAGCACACACCTTTTCCATCTATCCCGGTTGTGACAGTCAGCCGTTGTTAGTCTGAGTTGGTACACGTCCTCCTTCAGCCTATAATAATAATAATATTGGATAATTTTTATAGCGCCATTTTCGTAAGAACTTTCACCTCAAGGGCGCTATAGCCTATGGTCCAGTAATTCTTTCGGTCATATATTTATACATTATACAAAATATATTTCATTGAATAAATTTGTTTAATGTTTTTTACAGTATGTGTTAAAAGACGGACGCGTGAACGGGTGGACAGTAAACATAGTGGATCTATCATAAATATTAAACAATTACATTTTATTATATTGTACGTTGTGAAAGCACTAATACGTATATTGAACTAGCATATTACCCATTCTAAGTTGACGATGGTCAGACCAGGTTTTGAAAATGGCAAAAGAAGTAAAAGATAATGGAGGAATTTTATCTATTACCATAAATTTTAGAGAAAATCATAAAAACACATGTGACTGAAGAAAAAACTGCAGCAAAATTTATTTTGTCACCAGAATTATAAAAACACAAAAGTGCATAAAGAAAAGTAAACAAAACAGGTGTAAAGAAAAAATGTTACATACTTATCATATACTGGGTGAATATTATATTCCTGGCCGATATTGTTTTTAAATAACTAAGAAATAAAACACAAATTTTAAATTTTGTTTTTATTTATAGATTACTACTAGTTTTTATTTTATTACAATTATGCGTGAAATATGGCATTGTCCAAGTGGCCGCTTCTGGCAGCGGCACAAATTCGTGCTCTTTTAATCATATTTTTCATAACATTCTCGCACACTTCGCGTGTTATTTCAGTAATTTCATTTAGAATATTGTCCTGTAGTATCGGAATTATTGTTGGCTTATTGGCGAAGACTTTTTCTTTCTAGTACTCTTACAAAAAATATTCGGGGGTTGTCAAATCAGGTGAGGAGGACAGATACTTTTTGACATTGTGCTGCAGGGAAAAATTTCTCGCAAAATTTCAAGCGTAGCTTGGGTTGTGTGTGAGTCAGTACCGTCTTGTTGAAACTACATGTATTTCAGGTCCAATCGACCCGATTCCGCTACCAATAAGTTTTACAACACGTGACGATAGCGATCACCATTAATTGTTACGGCATTACCATTATTATTTAAATAAAATGTTTTAATGACTTCAATACATTGTTGAGGCGTTAGATGCCTTAAAATATTTTATTCACGTATAACGTCATACGACACATTACATTTCTGGACATTTTAAAATATTAATTGTTTATAATTTATTACCTATTTTTGATTGATAAATTTATCTCATAAATTTATATTATTCTGACTTAAGATTTGAGCATTGAAACTTGTCTTTAATTTAATTCAAAAATTGAATTTAAAATAGGGAGATATTTAGCGTTATATTTTTCTCGGTTTTCAATTAAGAAACTTGTGTATTATTCAAGTGCAAATAACTATAAAAACCGCTGACGTAGCCAGTCAAGAGTTCAAGAATTCGTTACTTGGCTTCAATTTAATTTATTATGTTTGCAGAAGGATATTATTTTTGTTATGTTTGTGTTAGTTCGCAAAATGCAATAAAGGAGTCATGACCGTCAGACATTTATGTAGATTTTCAAGGTGATGATGAATGCCAATCAGTGGTGGCTAACAGTGTGGGACGATAAATAATATAATAAACTTATTAATTGAAAACAAGTTTATGGTGCAATTTTGTAACATAGTTCTTTGATAATTAAAACAAATTAGATGAATCAATTAGAAAAGTACAAAAAAAAATCCATATTTTTTTTTTTTGAAAGAAACCAAACAAATTATGACTTGACATTATAGTAAAATAAAATAATGCTTGAGTTTTAAACTACTTTATTATGCACACATACTAAAGTCAA
The DNA here is from genome assembly GCA_022840565.1 of Eubasilissa regina. Taxonomy (NCBI): domain Eukaryota; kingdom Metazoa; phylum Arthropoda; class Insecta; order Trichoptera; family Phryganeidae; genus Eubasilissa; species Eubasilissa regina. The sequence goes on from JAINEB010000007.1 coordinate 18,278,507, forward strand.
CTAGTTTCAGTTGGACTCAACCTTCTTCAGGACAATAGAGGATTATATATAAAATAACATGTACAGATGTTTAAATAGGATGTTAAGAAGACAGAGCAACATTATATCAGAGTGGGACAAAATATCAGGCAGGGGGTGAGAGAGAAGGATAGGGATGATGTCCACAATTAAGTGGTTTAATACTAAAAGATTATTTTATTTAAAAAATCTATCAAAAATATATAGGCACTATCGAGACTCGAATGCAGATTTATATATTGCGTAAAGACGGATTTACCAATAACTTTATTCTAAGCTGCCCATTCTACTAGATCCATATCGAGAAGAGAGTAATATTTATTGTTTATTTTAAAATTTGGCCACTTCTTAATTTATGAACCGCTCATTTTTAAAATCTTGAATAAAATAATAAATTAGTTTAATTATTGTTGATAATAACAGAATAGAAAAAAAAGTTCAGAATATTTTTATTTGTAGTTAGTGATTTAATCAATGATTGGTAACTGAAATGTAATCGTTAGTTAGTTTCTATCATAGGTGATTGCTCGCTGAATTATGAATAATCAGTTAGCAATCGTTGTGACAATCTCACGGTCAGTCATAATCACAGCTTAATTCATCACTACTAGTAGATATCTCAATTAAACATGAAGAAATTGAATTCGGTTTAAAATATATATGTTTACACGTTTTATACTTCGATGGGTAGGCCTGGTATTATAGTTTGAATATGTGTATTCCATTTATGTAAATTTTAAACAGAAAACATTAGCGAAACTGCTTCTGTTCAGATACATTTTCGGGATCGGTCATATATTTTTACGGAGGTGGTATAAAATATTTTGTATTATATTTTTCCGGTTATCGGTTGTATAAATTTTTGGAGGCTGACTAGCCGAGTTTACGAAGATTCAAGACTGCAAGGAGAGCGACCATCGGTAGAAGAATCGGTGACTAACAACTCAGTTTCGCATATGTTGGTGTTTTCTTTTTTACATGGGTTGAACGAATATATTCAACAAACCAATTAGAAAACCCAGGATTTGCTCTCAAAGGTAATTCGGAAACAATATACATTAGTACAATATACATTATACATTAGTACAATATACATTATACAACAAAATAAATTATAAAAAAATAAATTAATCGTTTAGCGAAATTAAAGTTGCAATTATGTTATTTCTGATGGTACTAATGAATGCATGAATGGTTTGTTTCTTACTGGTACCGCACAAAAGCTGACATTTTTGGGGATTATGGGTCGTCCCTGCAGCTAACTCTAGAGCCTCTCCAGTCAGATGCAACTTATCTATCCATCGCTGTGTCACTTTCCTAGGCTATCACTTTGACGCATAATGTGGCCAAATAATTGTAATAATCTGTCAATCACCATAGATAAGGCTCGCTGTGATTGGATTTGTATATTAGTGTATTATTTAATGTAATTTTTTTATATTCTTGCGAATAGTCACATTGAGAAAGTGGCAAGAAAGGTGGGATGCTGCCACGCAGAGCAGGCGGACTTCCACCATTCTTCCCATCGTGGAGGTGAAAATGAAAGGTAGGGGTGGCCCTCCGACTGGCTGGACAACTACGAGATGCAAATGATCTCGGGTCATGGGCATTTTATGAGTAAACTCTTCGACTTAAGACTTGTCCGTAGGCTGTGGTGTGTTTGTGCTCAGATGAGGCAGACGCCGGAGACTTCGTGGTTATGAATGATACACGTGAGATCAAGATTGCGGTATTACAAGAAATAATTAAAGGAATCTGGGACATTTTTGGGTATTTAGTAGCATGTGGGTCTCTCGCTGGGGGTTGCTGGGATGGGCGATGCCGGGAAAAGCAGTGGCTAGAGAGTCCTAACGAAGTATTCTGCTGGCTCTCCCTCACACCTCTTGCGACCTGCATAGGGTGAATTTCTGTCGGATTGTGACCGAGTTCTGCGACTGCAACACATAAATGTGACGTTTACCCTCCCATTGTGGGGGTGTATGAATTATACAGCTTCTTTCTGGATATCTTTCTGAATTTAATGTGATAACGAGTCTCACGTCTAATTGTACAGGCATGGCTCTGGTACGATGATACCGGATACCGGAGCCAACCTATGATGGTATTATGATAATAATGTAATAAAATATAAATTATGACGAATCGAAACGAGAGTAAACAACTCTCAAAACGATTTGGGATAGGGTTTAAATAAATAAATATTTATATTCTTAAATACTAAATTAATGTATTAATTATAAATATATACATATAAAATCAATTTTGTCGAAAAATATTGTTTTTGCGTCACCGGGATTCGAACCTGGATCTCTATTTCCAATCCGGGGAAGTGCACTACCTTTGTGCTATAACGCCAGTATTTTTCTTGACAAATTTTCGAACCTATATTGATTGAAAAAAAATTAAAATTGATTTTATATGTACATATTTATAATTAATACATTAATTTAGTATTTAAAATATCACAGACTATGTTCTGAATAATTACAACTTCACAATAAGAATTTGTTTTCCTTAATTTATATTCTTGACTAAAAATCATAAACATGACTAATTATTAATTAAAGGGGTAGATATTATAATCAAGATTTTATAACGTGGAAAGAGTTTGAAATTTATAAAAAATAGTTAGTTATTAATGTTTACTGATGTTTAGGTTGAAAGGTTTTTCTATCAGAATGTGAGTAGAAAGATTCTTGAAATTATGCTGTCCGATTTAATATGGAATTTAGTGTATTCTTCCATATCAAGATCTATGAAATAAAGTTTTGCTGCAATATTATAACTTAGCATGGTCATATTATTTTCTAAATTTAGTGAAAGAGCAGCTTTCATAAATAATATCAGGATATTATTTTGTACGAAATTAAATGTATCAGGAAAGCTACTTATTCGTTTTTTCAGTGGTGGTTTCGGAATAAGTAGTTATTTTTCTCAATTATTTCATAATATTTGTTAAAGCGAACATACTCAATAAAAAAATTTTCTATTGCAATTTTCTTTCTGTGAAAAATATAAACGAGAGACTAAAAATAAGAAACGGAAAAATTGCATGAATGAATTTTCGTACAAACTAAGGATAGACATATAAGAAGGTTTGATAGATGGGATGGTGGGAGTCTCCCTGAAAAGATATACAGTAGGGAGAAAGATGGTCGTATGACGAAGGTCGTGGGTAGTTGGGAAGGAGGAGGTAGTTATGAAGTCCCTCATCATTTGCATAAAATGAAATGAACTATTTCTGTGGTTAACTAATCAGCATCATTAACATAATAGTGTGCCTCCGCGCAAGATATAGGCATCCGCTAAAATCTCTAATTCTCTATATCATCATGTCTAATCATCCAACCGACCAGCACTTCTTCATCTAATCTGAGGCCAGTACATCAGGATATTCTTTCTTTTTGATTATTTTTCTTCAATGCCCTTTGTCTCCTGAAAGTTTCCATATGCTTTGACTCTTGGTGACTGTCTTTCAGTTCGAAATCTGTAGCAGCTCTATCGGTGAAGTTGGGGCTTTCTCACTCCTAATTAATTCTCTAACGAGTTCGTATTTCTAGATAAGAGGTTATGAATGGTTGTATGGGTATATCTTGGTTTCAGATCTATAGGATGGAGAAAATTATATATGATGTGATTTGCTGAGGAAGCTCCAATATTCATGCAAATACCCTCGTGTTCGTTTGTATCGTGGAAAATGATGATGTATCTAGGTGGATATGAGTGTGTGATAGCGGCAGGTTCAAAAACATAAACTTCTTACAGATTGCACTGAATTTAGTGAAATTACTTGCACCTATAATGGTAGAAGTTAACTGTGTATTTGATATGTTTGTAGTCTAATGGTAACGATATTCGCCTAGTGATCTAGTGGTTGGGCGTTTGAGCCTCGTTCCAGGAGGCCATTTTTAGTCCTATAGGAGGCAGGAAGTTAGTCTTATTTTAACATAATGCACATTTGCATATTGCACAATGCATATTTTAACATAATGTACATGCTTAAGCGTATAGCTTAGTTTGAATATTAATGCGACACGTTTTTCGTGTACGCATCTCTATGTAAAAAATAATTGTGAAAAAAAGTTGCCGCTAGATGTCTGAATTATTATTCACACATCTAACATTATTGTTTCTGGAGCTGTTGCTTAGAATATTATGATATGAAAAGTGATGCTCGTGAATCAGATTGTTCGAGAGCTGCTGGCCTCGTGGAGGCGATGGCTCTTTACAGTTCATTTGGCATTCAATCTTATATTCTAGATATTCCAAACACTGCAAAGCTCTTTCACTAGTTTTAATTAATAGGTTTATATCATTTAATTCCATTTAACCTATCCCAGATACGGGCTTAGTTACCTACTTGCTCGCCAGCTAGCGCGGGTCTTTAGTGTTGATCGCCTGACTGAAAATTAATAACTAAAACTGCCTTTCTTTTCGATTACTCGCTGGTTCAACTACCTACCTACCTCTAAAAATCTATGCAAAATGGTCGACGGAACCGTTATTCAATTCGAGTGTCTTAAAAGTGATCATCTTCCAGCATCATCGAGAGATTACATAACATATTGTGGAGAGAGAGGCGGGGCTTCAATTGGTGAGTAGTTTTTTTTAGTACTGTGTCATCCTTCCTCCTTCTCTAACATTCTATCATACAGTCCATTGTGACTACCCGTAACAGTACATATAGAGTATATTATGAAACATACATTTAAAGATTTCTTTACTAAAACAGTAATGAAATACAAATTAACGTGGGTTGTTATCCCACTTAAATAGTCATTAATCATTTTCCAATAGACGCGCAGATGTTCTGTTCATAATCTGGTGAGAGAGGCCTTGCAACTTGCATCCATACAACTGGGCTTATTGTCTTGATTAATATGTTCTCGTACGTCATTTGCTTTCTATTTACTAGCATCCCTTCATCCCCTGCCTCCAGACGATGTTGTGGAAGCCTTTTTTAGTCGAATGTTGACATGGATTATATCAAGCTAACTCTGTTGTCATAAAATGGCAACTTTTGAATGTTTATACAATAAAAATAATATATATTTATATTCAACAACAATTTAGAGTAGTCAATTAGAAAAATATATAGAAAAAAAATCTATTTATTTTTTTATTACTAATATGAAATGAAACTGAAACTATTTTTTTGTGTATTTAAGATGTATCTTTATAAAACACTATATATGTCTCAAATTTATAAACTTAAATGTTTCGTAATGATAACGGATGTTCTAAAATTGCAACTTTATAATAATAATTGTTTTCATTAAAATATATGTATTATCCTCCAATACAATAGAATTAGTAAAATTTTATAGTCCACAAATTATTTTTGAACATCATCATCATAAATTGATGTTTGGCTATTCATGTCCATGATCAAGTATTCTCCAAGTATACCTATTTCAAGCTAAATTTCTCCAGTTCAAACCTACAATGTATCTGATAATCTCATTCTTACACAGCCTAGAAAACCTTTTAATGGGATCAAATGATTACCAAATATATATAAATGAACTAACGAAAATTATAAGTTTCAATATTTTCATTTTGACGTCACTCACGTGATCACTATGGTACCACTTAAGCAATCAAATAGATCCCCAACTTTTTTTAAATATATGACTCGATTGGAACGAAAATTTAAGCTCTGACAATATAATATACATTAATGTAAAAAATGCGTCTTATTTATACAAAGATTAAATTTTTGAAGAGTACATACTTTTATTGTTGCATAAATGTGTCATAAACTGTCGAATTTATGTATCCACAAATGTGTGTAGAATGCTCCTCGTCCCGCAACTAATGTTCCAAACCCCTCTCCTATATGTACACTTTATTTCATGTTTATTCATTTACTGGTCTGTGGATTAGCCCCATAATGGTACTATAGTGAACACGAAATAGAGTCGATGGTTGAATCCGTATTTAGAGAAAATTGTCGGATGATATTATAGCAAGAAATAATTTATACATTATTTCATTTTATTAAATCTTTTAAATAACGAATATATCCATACATTTTTAAGTAATTTAATCTGATAATGTTTGAGTGTCATTAATGAAACAACCATTTATTTTACGCTCCAACACATTCACACTCGCCATTTTATTATTTAAATAAAAACCAACCCAGCATCATCGGTTCTGCAACAAATTTAAATCAAGGGGTGGAATCATCCCCCATGAAATAATTGTGATGATTTCCCCAGGGTTGGCTCCAGCCTGACACCAAGCCCTATTGTGAAAGCAGTTACTGTTGTAGGTGGGATAAATGTCGAGCTTCCTCTCCCAGTCACTAGGGGGTAAGATGCCTGGAATATGAATATCAATAAAATGAAATTGCAAAGATAATTTGAAAGCCTTGTTTCGAAAGTTCATTATTATTTTTATTGTATGAACTACTGAACTTTTAAATTCAAATGTGTAAACTATGCAAGATAAAAATTTTTATGTATGAATTTAATTAACTTTTTATTTTAATAAATCCGGAATTATTGACGTATACTTTTAAAGAAATAAAGTATGTTTAATTAACTAAAATAATATAGTAAATTTAAAATATATAGTACACTAATTTATCATATATTTAATACTATTTTTGATAATATTCTCCAACTCAAAGGTTGTTTATAATAATAAAAATATATCTAATACAGTGAAACCTCTATGTATCATTTTTGAAGGAACCTATTAAAATAAACTATGAATGTGGGAATATAGAAAAAAGTTACATTCATATATCATATTCTAAAAAAGATATGTATTTCACATATAAATGAATGTGTTTAAATACAAATAAAATTAGAAAACTGCACGGAAACGAAACAAAATTAAATTAATCTTCGTATCATACGTAATCTTTCATCGTGTGTTTTGGTTATTGCATTATTGCCGTAAGTAAATAGTATTTTTTCGGTGTTGCAAATGAAATTTTTTTCAGCATCAGTTAGAATGAGCACTTTAACGTCAATGTGTCGTTAGTCAGGCAATTATAAAATAAACCAGTGTAACGGAATATGCTGCGTAATTTAAACGATTAATGCGGGAAATTAAAACGTAGAGAAACGATTGGTGCGATCTATTTTGGCGTGTTTTGTGTGATCTCACGTCTGTAAATTTGTTAGTTATATGCTTATTTTACTGTATTATGTAATGTTATTGTATGTAATTCATTATAAATATTATCATAATATATGAAGAAATTTTAGTGAAAATAATAAAACTGGGAGTTATCTTATGAAGATTATTCTGTTAAAGAGAGATTATTCTGTTAAAATATTATTACAATCTGTCTGAGTATGAGGGCAATATCGCTTATATATTCATACAAATAAACAATCTTATTACAAGTAGGATTGAAACGTTTGGAATTGCGACAAGCAATCTTCATTAGTATTACGCCCATCTTGAAGGATGTCTGATTCGAATAGCAAGATGAGAAGGGTCAGGCTATATTATACTTCATTAGTTTTACTTTATTATAAAGTAAATTACTACGGTAGTTTGATATACTACTGACGATACTACTAAAATATTAAAGTTATCTAAAATGTAAATGATGTACATTGGATAAATGCTACAAGTACAAAATAATAATTAATATTATTCTTGATTTCTTTTTTTTGTAATCTTTTAAATTAAAATAATTAATTGATTAACAAAACTTTCTATAAATTTTGTGATTTGTTAATTCTTCTTCGTCCACGGAGGTACATCCCAGGGAAGGATTTGGTCTCTTCCACAACCTGTGCCTGGCTACTCCTCTCCAAATTAAAGATATCTCGTAGAGACGAAGTTATTTATATTATATTATTTGGGAAGTATGAAAGTATGAGTATTACAAGGTTTATAACTTGTCTTCGGCTGGCTTAAGTGGTCACTTTACAATAAATAATGTTCACCAATTTTACCCACAATTAACCTCCACATCTATCAAATTTTTGGAAGTTGTATATATGTTACCATGTAGAAATATTTCAAGTACAAATTTGCTAATGCCATCTATGGTTATGTTTGTCATATCTAATGCCCATACTTCTCATATAATATCATATAGATATCTATAATTTGTATTAATAATATTGCTTTTGTAGGTAAAAATCCAGTAATTGTGTGTTCTTGGACATACTTAAATATTGTTTCAATTTTATCCAGTTTCCAGACTTCAGGATTTGCCAATAATCAAATGACAAAATATCAGATTAACATGAAATTCATAATAATAACATCACTGTTTATTTTGACATAATGACAATTTTAAGTGTACATTTCATTTTCATATATATATGTAGGGCTATCTTAGAAACTGTCATGTCACGATAAACATATTAACAAGGGTCGTGATTGGAATCTACTTATTTATAGTTACATGCTAGATAATCTTATCCTGTAAGTAAAATGCCCTAACCCACCCTTATAAATTATTTCACAAAGTGTAAGATGAAGTCATAGAGGGACTTCCTTGGGGCAATTTCTTGCAATATTCTGATGATAGTGATGATGGTGATGAAAATTACGATATGACGATGTAAGATGTGAAAAATGGGAATATGTACATATATAAATAATAAAGAAATAAGAATCCGCTTTATTTTTAATATTATACAAATTCAAATGAAATCCTATATGATTGATTACATTACCTATATAGCTTAAAAAAATTATAAACCACTATATAAAATATGTTTCAACCAGATAAGAGAGAGTCAACGTACAAAATTCTCACGAGAACATTACTTATGTATCAAATAATCTTGACAATACACTCAGAGGATTTCGCGACGTTGGTTCATTTAGAAGCCTACGGAAGAGTTTGACGTGAGTCGCATGAAAACGAATCGCTTTTCTGACTCATTCGTATGTGCGACTTTTCGCATGTGAAATTATTTAACGACCTTTTTATAAGAACCTACATATTTTATTAAAGATAAGGAATACCCTTTCCCCCTGCAGGCTGCTTTTCAATCTCTCTTAAATTAATCTCGAAGCACGAGGCACCCTAGTGTGGGGAGGGTCTCTTAAATAAAACCATATAAAAATAACAATTTTGGCGGTCTTAGGGATTTTGTTTTTTTTTCATTTAACGAGTTTCTTAAAAAAGATAACAAATTAATATTAGTGATCCTTATCGAAATTATACACCTTTATTTAAACTATTACTCTGTTTATTTACTTATTTTTTTGGAAAATAACATTTTTTAATTAACATCCTAGTGTTGAAAATATTTTCTAAAAATTTATATTTTTGTGTACATTATCTATAAAGTTTCTAAACTAATATTCATTTCTATAATATATTTAAAATTTATGGAAAATTTATTTTGTTCAATTAATTTTTAATTCTAATAATAATGTTTATTAAACTTATCTAAAAAGCTATATTTTAGTGTATTATAATTAAAAATTAGAAAAAGATCTAAGTCGTAAAAAAATTGTTTACATACGTGTTGCTAGTTAATTTTTAAACAACAAATACTGTGATTAAACTTTGTATAAATTTTAATTATGCGCTATCGATTTATAATATTAAAATTCTAAATAATGTAATATATTAATCACTAACACTTGATCTAAATAGTATAATATATTAATCTCTAACACTTGATCTAAATAGTATATTTGAGAAAATTACGTGACAAATTAAAAATAAAATGAAAGTCGATTTAAAAAAAAGTGAGTTTTTGTATAAATATATTAACAAATTCGTTTTTACACATACCATTAATTAACTTTTCAACTAAAAATTTTTCTCCTGAAAATATTCTAAGGGAAATAAAAATACCTCAGTGTACCCTAAAAGTCTGTAGAAAGGGTGGTTTAAATGATGTTGGGGTGCCAGGGCAAATGTCAAAATGACCCTTTCACTTCACGCTTAGGATAGGGGAGAATCTCCGCTTGTCTTAGTAAGAGTCCTTATTAATTATGCACCATCTTTTTTTATTTCTCCCTCTTTAAATATAAATTCTAAAAAAAATGTAATTCTTTTCTCATTAAGTATTTTTAAGATATTCACTGAAATGTTATTATAATAAAGAGTTATTTGAGTTTTATTTTTTTAACTTTATTTCAAGTATTATTAGTAGTTGTGGTTTAAAATTTAACATCTAGCATAATATACTCGTATCTACCGCTGTTGATGTAATAATTTTTTATATTATTAAAGTATTTAAATTAAAAACTAGGAAGCCCTACGAAATAGTGATGTCATTATTTAATATTTATATAAACAAATTTGTAGGTATGTAACTTTATCGTCATTATGGGTAGCAGTTATAAAAAGTCATGACACGAGTACACTGAGTGGATGTAGATTTAGATCTTTCGTCTCAGAGATTTGTTAGTAATGATTGATATGTATTAGTTAAGTTATTACTGTCTGCGTACAAAATACATTGGCAATGAATCATAGCGTTTTGGAGTCAAATTTTACGCTTGTATAATCAAAATTAAAATACCTACGTAATTGTTAAAAGATAAGCGATAAATTTGTTAGGAAGAATAATTTTGAAGATTACTACGAAAATTGAATGTGATTATAGTGCTCTACGATAAGAAACGTAATATTTTATAAGCATTTAAAAAATAATGAAATAGTAAATAAATTACCCAGTGATCTTCTAGCCCCCGGTATCCCTAAAGGCGGATACGAAGAAGACTCCTCTTGTCTGAGATTACTAGGGAACTTGCGAGGGTGAGTGATGAGGCTGTGAAATTAATAATCTTTCGCATGCATCTGTGCATAAGAGTCCCCCTGTAAAGGTAGTTATATTTAATTTTGTAATTTTATATACACGTAGATAGTTAGAAGATACAAATAATTTATTGATAGGCAGTAATACAATTACGGATGTATGAAACGATTACAATTATACGGTTTAATTGAGTTCTAGAATTGATACCTATAAGTAAAATTAAAATGTTTTTGCGTTGGCTAAACTTTTTTTATCAATCTCGAAAAAGTACATAGCAGGTTTCCATTCACATACATATATATACACAGACCAGTAAATGAATAGACATGAAATAAAGGGTATATGTAAAAGAGGGGTTTGAACTATTAATTGCTGGACGAAGGGCATTCTACACACATGATTTGTAGAAACATAAATCCGATAGTTTATGCCACATTCATGCAACAGTAAAAGTATTTACTCTTCGAAAACTAAATCTTTGTGTAAAAAAGACGTGTTTTTTTATTATATATATTTATATATATATATATATATATATAAATAATCTCTTTTTTAATGACATCCAGGTTAAAAATATCTAAGTGAATAAAGTATTATTCATTTAATGACAATATAACATTCCAGGTACATTTAAAATATTTAGTTGACCCGAAATTTAAAGCAATATGCATGAATACAATACACGTAACGGAAGAGAGAAAAGTGATATTAAACATTTTCGAACGGCTGCATCTACACCGAATTCAGATTGTGAGCATATGAGAAGAGAATATTCTCGTATAAAAATCATATAAGTGCTTTCGAAAATTTCAGCGAAAGGCTATGAAATAACCTATAGAAGATATTTAAAAATACGTTATATTATACACATAATGAAAATAATTAATGGGCCACATTTTTTAAAATATAGAAAATGTTTATGCGGCGGATCCCCCAGTAAAACTTCTGAAAATTGCGCAAATTTAGTTAAATTTTTAAATACCTCGTGTTACATTATTTTCTTTAATATTTATTTTCTATCATAATAGTAAAGAATTAAGAATTAATTATAGAATATAAAGCTGATTTTAGCATAGTGAGTAAAATTAAGAAGGGATCATTAAACTCGTTTGGGTATATGGAACGGATGAGTGCAGAGAGAATGGTAAGAAAGATATATGGCGCGAGTATTGATGGACCAGAAATAGGGGACGTCCGCGGAAGACTCGGCATGATCAGATAAACCAGATGCTGGAAGATTGTATCAGCACAAAAGAGTGTGGCGCCCGATCGCCACACTCTTTTGCCTACCTCCAACGGATTGTTTCTAGGTGCTTGTAAAACCTTGAAATCAATAAAATTTTGGTAACGTCATTTATCGTTCCATGTACATCTTACATATCAGCTAGTACTCTGCTATCTCAATTCAATCCTTAAAATACTATTGTGTCAAATTGTCTATATATAATAGATAATTTTTTGATATAATAATATAATTTTTTGTTTTATAATTTGAAATGATTTATTTATTGATATATTTTTATTTTATTTTTTTGATCACTCCATAAAATTTTAATACTAATAGTTAATTTAAATTTAAAAAAAGTATATATATTCTTTAACAAGTTTATATTAAGCTAATATTAATAAAGAGCTTGAGATATATTTTAATTATTATTTTTGATAGAAACAAACAGTATAATTATAATAACTGATATAAATAAAACACGATATATAAAAATAATACCATTGAAGTTTCTTCGGAAATAAACAAGCTAAGAAATAGTACATTATAAACTAAAGAACAGTACATTTTAACAAACTGATTAACAAAAATATTTTTACACTAAAATTACACATTTTACAGTTTACACAATTAATTATCCATCATTTACACAAAAAAAAATTAACTAATCATTTTTCAAAGATAAAAATATATGAAAAAAAAAATTTTTTTAAAAATTCTTAATAATATTTATTTTTATAATATGTACTTCACTTTATTATTTTATGTATTTTTTGGTTTTGTTCACAGCACTAAACACATGACCCTCACAAGTTTTAGTTCGGCTGGTGTATATTTTCGCACTTGTGCGGGATATTTTCCCATTTCTACTGGCATAGGAAATAAACTATTGTTACTGAGTAATTTAAGATCGATTCGAAACACATTAAGTAATTTTCGTGTTGCCATTCGAAAATGTTTTTGGAATATTACCAACATAAATGCTAAATCATAAATACATAAAGTTAAGCATTATTGAATTGATTTGTTTTTTATTATTTTGTTTTTTATAAACTAAATTTTTGTCCTTTTTTAAAGATTAACAAAGTCAAATTTGTGGTTAAAATTCATTGTTTTAAATTGTTACCTTGGTTTTATTAATAATAATAATAACACATATTATTGGATAATTTGTATAGCACCATTTTTTTTAACTTTCACCTCAAGGGCGCTTTACACATAACTGTTTGTTACCTATAAATAAAATAAATAAATAGTTCTACAATTATCCTTGTTTTTTGAAATTAAAAATTGTTATTTTCACTTAAGGAAATGACTTTTTGAAAAAGGTACGTTTTTATATTCTTTTAAAATAATATCTATGATGCACTGTTTCTTATAACGGAGGGCGATGAGTTCCACGCTTTTGGGCCTGCCACCGTAAACGCTCGTTTAGCCTAGGTTCACCGGTTGGTCGGTTCTACAATCATTTTCTTCTTCAGGATGTCAATAACTAATCAAAAACGTATGTTATATTGTTTCTTTAAAATAATCTATTTTTAAAAAACAATAGTTATTTAAAAAAATAATTTAGTACCTAACATAAATTACTAGAATAATTTTTAGGAAAAAAATTTATAATGGGACTTGTGGTTAAATTTAGTTGGTTGTTTATAATATTTTCATTGGTTTTATACGCTTTATTTATCTCCAACGATTCCAAATTATTTAATTATTTAAATTAATCCCATCAATCTAGTACGATTTTTAATAAGCTGATCCCCAACTAATGATGCCATATTGTAATATGGATTGAATAAATACATAGTATACTAAGTACAAATTTTTTTAAATTCTTCTTCTAAGATTCTTAAAAATATTTATATAAATTTAACATGATCACGTTTTATCAAAAGTATAAAAATTATCGATAAGAGTGTAACATCTCTGTTTTCAATTGTAGGTACACTGTATGTGAAAATATATTTCCTACGAAATTGAATTTGAAATGAATCAATTTATATGGATGCATGTTTCACTTGAATTCCATATAAAATGGCGCATCGAAGGTTTTCAATTCGTTTCGTATTATTCTTTTCCTGTTACTATAACGTAAATTCTGTTTGTAAATACACGTTTCAGCACACTTTTCACATGTGCGGTGAATATAGGTTAGGTTGCATAAGTATTTTAATTAAATAAATAAGTTCAAAAAAAAAAAAAATTATAAATATTTCAATGTAAATATCAAATTTTTAAAAACATATTTATACAAAGTAAATAGCCAATTGAAAACATTCACTAACTAAATATTAAATATGTAGTCAAGTAAACTAGCAATAACTTTCGGTTATTATCTACTGAAATATTTTATATTGTGGGTGAATGACTTCTATAGCTTCTCTCTGGCTGCCTTCTAAATTTAATATGATGACGAGTCTTACGTCAAATTGATACATATTATACAGGTACGATAATATATCAGTAAACGACTGAATGTAATAAAAAATGTAACAATGTCCAAATGTAATAATTGTGCCATATAAAAAAGGAAAATAAAAAAGTTAAACCTGAAGTAAAATCACAAGGTTAAGTAACTAACTGTTCTAACTTTAAAATATACTCCAAAAATCTATGGAGATTTTGTAAAATATTGCAAGCGTTGCTTTATTGAGTGGAATCGAAGAGAGGGTAAACAACTAACTCTCAAAACGATTCCGGGATAGGGTGGGACCTTTTGGGGTTTCCTTCATTATATGACGTTATGTATTTTAGGTCTTAAATCAACTTATTCAACAATATTAATTACTTATCAAGCAAGGTTAATTTCTACATGATATAATGTTATTTTTATATTAACAAAGTACATTTTTTTAATAAATCTTATTATTATGAATATAAATGCGTAATATTGTGTTGGTGTCATTTACTAGAATGGAAGTGATGTTTGTAATTGTCAAAAGAAGAAAAATAGAAAACTGAATGCGGTGGAAACGAAAAAGTAAAAAAATTGTCTTCACACGAAATAATAATATGTTTGTATCGTAGCTTAGCTAAATTTTAAGTTACTGTGGTGGTTTAAATGAGGAGAGAATGGTAACAAATATAAACGAAGCGAGTATTGTAAGTAGCAGGAAAAAAGATACCTATAAATCTGAAATTATCGAGTAGATTAGGTAGACCAGATATTGGATGACAATTGGATGACTATTACACTTTTCAACAATCAACGATCGGGTATAAAAAAATGTATGAAAGTAAATGAAGAAAAAAGTATGTCCAGGCAGAAAAGTGTAACGTTCTATCATTTTTGTCTATCCTAATGGAGAATCTGAGTGATGTTTAGTACATTATATTAGTAATAAAATCATAATATTATATTTTATATTTCTTAATATATAATATAATAAAGTATAAATTTTAGCCTATCTCAATATAGATCAATATAGTGAGACTGGCATTGTACACTTCATACATTATAATTATTATAAAGAAAAATTACAATACATGTGTTCAGTATTCATGCATGTCGTGTGAAGTTAATATTATTTAATTCAAGCCAGTATGAAGCAACTTTTATGCTCGTAATCTTAACACATATTTTTTATTGTTGCATTTCTTATTTTAATCTTCCCATAGAGTCTTCCTTCTCGTAGAGTTCGTCAGTAGTAGTCGATTCTTTGAGGGCGATGCAATAGGTGCCCCTTGTCGACTAATTTTCCCTATGGTTTGCTAAAGACGTAATCATTAGTGGTATTATTGCGTATCTGAACTCGTTCATTGTGACATTAATATGCCTTTCGAGTGTTATTAAGTATAAGAGTGGGTTTACAAAAGTGAACGATCGTTATTTTCATTGTTTGTGTAATTCTGTTGTGGTGCAATCCTAAGTGGGACGGAATTAACCTTAGTGCACACAATTCGTCTTTTGCTAAAAATCATATTTTATTGTATTTTAATTTAAGGACTCTAATGAGGAAGTTATAAAAAAAGGCGAAAGTGTGAAAAAAAATTAAATATAATCATCAGCGAATACGGTAACATTTTGGATTATTAAAAAAAACATGTTTTCCAGTAGAATTGAGTGCACTGATTTCAAAAGAATAAAATAAATTGAATGATTTTGAAAGTCATTACAGTTTAAAATGACTATTTTTCGGTAATCAAAATGTACATTCTAATAACTAACTAAGCAATATATCATCACGCTAATTCTTCGCGGGGTTAGGTAGAAAGGATAGAGTGCTACATTCTTCTGTCTTGACACACAGTTATTACTTGGTCCATATTCATACATCTTCTCACACAAGCTCACCGATTATTGAGGCTTCTAACATGACCGTCCTCCAGAATCTGATTTACCTGGTTGTGCCAAGTCTTCCGCGGACGTCCTCTATTTCTGGTGCCATCAATACTTGCGTTATATATCTTTTTTACCATTCTCTTCTCATTCAAACGTTTCATATGACCAAACTACCTTAGTGATCCTTTCTTAATCTTACTCACTATATTAAAATTGGCTTTACATTATATCTAATAACTAACTAACCTAATAAACATGAATATTCACTATTGGATATTGTGACCCGAGAATGATTTTTGCTTCTTATAAAACAACTTATTAAACTAAAATACTTCATTTTCGAAGGCTATTGTCTCCATGTAATCGATTTATTTATATAATTCGTTGTTTACTTAGTTTATGTGTCAAAAACGTATATTTTCATTAAATTTTATGAGTTAAACATCAAACTTAACATTCATTAGTCCTGTGTTAAAGTGTTGTTGAATAGCAGTTTAAGAAGATTAAAGAAGCGGTGCCAAAAGTGGTTCCAGCGCGTTGCGGAAGTACTAGTGGCGAGCATCAACAAAGCAGGTGGGTCGAGTCTCCGTTTTTTACCCCTAAGCTGAAGCCTGATATTTTTATATTTGTGGTTTAATATCATCCTCTTCCGAATCCCAACCACTTACATACCTAGTTTTCTATCCTCACTTGCATGTTCGAATCTAATTTCAGCGACCCGGGTTATCGTACATTTGGCTCTTCTGGCCGGGTTATCGTTCAACATCGTTGGATTTACTAGGGTTCGCCAGTGCTGAGGCAAATATGTCACAATATTGATGGATGTAGACCTGAATCAGATTGATTTCTCAGTTAGTACATTAAAACCAAACCAAAAGCTTATTGTTAAAATTATTTATATTAGGGAAAACAAATACGCAAACGCCCCCTCAACTGTTTTTCAATTGAAAATAACTATTATATAATATAATTTTTTTCACATGTTTATAATCAACTCCTCCTACGTAAAGTATCTTAAGTAGAAAATGTTATCTTTAATTATTCTAGTATTTTGCATGAAATATACATTGTATTCTATGATAGGTACCTACTAATAAAGATAATATTTAAAAATTTACACCCGTTTAAAAATATATCAAATACGTGAAAAATACTGGAATTATTAAAAAATGACACTTTTTACTTACGATCCTTTACGTAGGAGGGGTTCATATGCATTTTATATTTAAAAAAAATACTATTAGGTGCACACTTTTTTAAAATAAGTATAAATATCTGTTATTACTACTGCTGTCCTAAAACAAATCGGTCTGATTGGACGCTCAGAGTTTAAAACTAATCTTTGATGGTACCACGAAATTATTTTGTATTATAATTTAAGATATACCACCTGCTATTCGTAACCAAAATTTTTAGACTTACGCTGTATTTGTAGAACTTATTCAGCGATTTTGGACGTTCCTAGGCAACAAATATGATCGAATGCTATACATATTTAAACAAGATATTTCCCCCGTGTCGGTAGATTGCTCTCTGTACACATCTGTCTATAATTTTTACATGTTCATCAAATCATATTTTATGCATTTTTTTGTCATCAAAATGTGAAAATTTAAAAATAATATTTTTTTAGGTTATATAGATGGACATAACTAAAAAAGAATACGGAGCAAAAACTGAAAAGACGATGATCGCAGAGACTAAAGTGAATGATGCTTTGAACATAGTTATTGTTAATATTAATTTTCTATCCGAGGTAATAATATCTATACGTTACGGAATTCTGACACTATCACTAATGTGTGAAAATGGGGCCTAGATTTGGTAAAAGAAGAGTGGAAAAATTCAGAATGTTATTCAGAGGTATTAGTAGAAAAATTGAAATACCTATTGCCCTGAAAAATAAAAAAAATTATGCAAAATATACAGCATAACATAGTGTCAAGAATATAAAAATATCAATTTGATAACTTTGACATATATGATGGAATATAGAAGTGTGTAAAATAGATAATTGGAATGTTGAATATAACAAAAATAGAGGACTGGTAATGGTTACTACATAGATAATAGAAGAATTTTTACTAATAGTTTATTATACGGAATACAAGTCATATCAATAGACCGGAATATAAGATTTATTATAACTAAATCTTGTAAAAAAATATGTAACTCTAAAATTATTCATCACATCAACTACTTCAGCAGAATTTTGTTTTTGACTAATGAAACGATCAACAATTATCATTCCTGAAAAAAAAAGTTTTGAGAATAATATTGAGAAAAAATAGACATACTCGAATCAGTAAAACACTGAAAAATCTAATATGCTGATCTTTAAATACAAAATATATTTCACTACTTTTAAAATTAGCAATATTAACTTTGTGATTGAAATTCATATTTTTTATTTATTATCTTTGTTTTATTAACCACTGAATTGAGTTTAGATACATCTACCGGTTTCGAAAAATACCATTTTCTTCTTCAGGATGTCATAACTAACTAAAAATATATATTATTGTTTCTTCGCCAGAATCTATTTTAAAAAAAACAACAATTATTTAAAAAATAAATTTAGTACCTAACTCAAATTGTTACTTAATACAAATTTAGTCGAATAAATTTCAAGAAAAAGTTTTTTGGAATGGGACTCGTAGTTAAATTTAGTTGGTTGTTTATAATTTTTTGATTAGTTTTACACGATTTATTTATGTCCAACGATTCCAAATTATTTAATTTGTTTATATGCAAAATTGACAATCCAAATTTTTTATCAAAACCATGACTATTTTTTATCAAATGATTAAAAAATTCTGAAATTCACTATTGTTCAAACATCTTAAATGCTCCTTTACTCTTATATTAAAGTTTTACCCGTTTTATCAATATAAAATGCAGCACAATCCTTGTAAATAAGTTTATAGGCACCAGAATTGTTAAATTTATCATCTTTGTCTTTAGAATTTATGAGTAAATTTCCTATACTATTATTTGTATAAAATGCCGGTCTAATGTTTCGTGGTAGGTGTTTAGATATTTGTTTCGAAAAGTTATTTATGTATAAAATCCTACGCCAATTATCATTATGTTTTATCCGTGATTTATATAAAAATTGAAAATTATATTCTTTTCATTTATTTTTTAAAATAGTGTCTATCATACCTGTATTATACCCGTTATTAACTGCTATTTTTTTAATTGTATTCAATTCAATATTGAAATTGGATGTTGACATAGGAATATTGACTAAACGATGTATCATGGAGTGGAACCCTGAATGTTTGTGTGATAATGGATGATTAGATTCATTGTGTATGATAGTATCTATAAAAGTTGGTTTTCTAAAAATTTTGAATTCAATTTTATTATTTTTAATCAATGTTAGATCCAAAAAATTAATTGTAGAATTATTTTCCATTTCTAATGTAAATTGTATTTTATCATTAAAATTTAATCAATTAAAATTTATTAAAATTAATTAAATTTTAAAAATAGCTTCGTCTCCATGAAATATCTATTATTTGTTTAATAACAGTGTATTTGTAGGTGAAAATCCAGTGTGTTCTTGGACATATTCAAATATTTCTAGAAATTACATATTTTTTAAATTAAAAACATATATGCAAGATAAGTTATCGTAAAAATTTGATGTGGTCTATATTAGAGTAGGGTAGACCGGGATCAATTGTACAAGAGATCAGTATTAATAATGCAAATAACTCGTAAAGTACATGTAGGACACGCCGTCAGATGGTGCGTTTGACATGTACGGACTTGTCCAATTATTTACGGGACTTGGCGAAACGCGGGAAAATGATTTTTTTGTGTGCCAAAAGTGAGTTTTTTCGATCAGATTAATAGTTGGATATTATGATTTATGTGCTTTGTTTTCAATATTTCATTAATACACACATTTGTGTTCATTTTATAATGGGTTTTTGTGTTCATTTTATGATGGGTTTCTCAGATTAATAGTTGGATATTATGATTTATGTGCTTTGATTTCAATATTTCATTAATACACACATTTGTGTTCATTTTATGATGGGTTTCTCAGATTAATAGTTGGATATTATGATTTATGTGCTTTGTTTTCAATATTTGATTAATATACACATTTGTGTTCATTTCATGATGGATTTTAAAACGCGTGTAAGTAGAGAACAATCGAAATTCTATATTTTAATTCGGAATGATTGTTAGGCGGCAGTTGTAAAGAAAAAAAAAAGTATAAGTTATATTAATATATAAACCTTAAGATAATCTTTTCGCTCGCTTACAAAGTACACCATACCAGTGCAATCTTTCTGAAGTTTGACATCCTCGATTGACGATAAACTATAAAATTGTTGCACGCAAAGCTTTGAACGTAAAACGTTTGGTTTCTCAGTACTAAAACAGCAGAAAACAAATTGTATCTTGAAATGCATGACTCAGGGTCCTTCGGCGTAAGTAACTTCTCAGTTTCCAAGTTCAGAGTACCCGAGATAGTTTTATCTTCGACTCGAAAATTCTTTTTCAATTTCTAAATAAGAGTTTTAAACTACGAATTAGATGCAGAATTTGGTGAAACTAACGTTATAAAGATAAGTCGGCTGATGTGGTCACTGTACTTGTGTCACCTTTTTCTGAATTTGATTTATTTATTCTTAATATAGTGCATACATAAATATGCATATACAGGGTGTAACAAACCTAGTCTATAGTATTTTATGGAACCTGACTACACTATGAGTCGAAAATTTTTAAACAATATGTCCAAATTCTGTTCCGTTACGGAAAATATTAATTTTTGAAATTTTTACAAAGTCATGTTATCATGTCTACGTAGTTAGAAATAAATATGTTATTTGAAAAATTTATCTATTATTAATCTATATCATTGTATCAGGCCCTAAATAATGTAACAAAAAATAGTCCTGCTACTCGAAGTTCGATGAACTTTAATTTTTTGTACTCAATACATAATCTGAGAATCAATAAAATATTTTAATTAATCGAAATAATGATTTTTTTTAAATCCTTGTATCGAAGACATGGTTGAGAGTGGGAAAATATTCCTTGAGTACTTTGGACTTGTAATTTAGTCAAGAATCCACTCATATAATATTGTGAACTAGATCTGTTATACACTGTATATTTATATATTAAAGGGATAATATTATTCATTTGCCAATGAATAAATAATGTTGCAACTTTTCATATCATACAAATAAAATTCTATAACTCTCTTTCACTACAGATATAAATACAAGTTGTTGAGTTAAATTGTTAGATTGATAATGCCCTTACAAGGCGAAACGTGTCTGAAATAAATTAAACGGAATAATGAAAAATCAAGTGTTTTATTTCACATATGTGGTTATGAAGTTTTACAAACATACTCCAGAAAGAGTAAAAATGTGGTGTGATTGATTCTTACCCATGCAGAATATCTTTCGTATAGGATATGCGCATGTAACTTTACTATTTACCACGTAACCAGATAGTACCATAATCAAATGTTTACGTTGATTTTTGTGAACAATAATTTGTTGTTGGAAAAAGAGAAAATTAAAGATTCGAAGCTGTCGCTACGTAGCAAATTGACATCTTCAACCCACGAGTTAATTTTACTACCACACACAATCGTAGCCCGTAGACGTTGCTGGTTGGATTTAACGGAGGCGTTATTAGTAATTCAGTACGCGCCGTTAGCGTGCTTTACAGTCGTGCTTCAATTTGTCAACGTCGAAGCGAGGAGCGTTTTTAGCTTAGCTGCACAATATTGCTTAATTCGAATGCTAGTGGAGTAATCTGATTAAACAAATAATTGAATACGTCGGAACGGACTTTAAAATTGCTTACCTAATGCGTTGCGAATACCTTACACTGTAGTACTTTGAACTTTTAATAACATTTTTATTACGAACTTAATCCAAAGTGGATCTATGAAACTAACACCGGTTGAATTATATACAATTGTTATATAATCTATCGTAGGAATGGTACATAAATAGTGTTTTCTAAATTAAAACAAAAAACAATTAAATGAAACTTCTTAGTTGTTAGCGGCGTTTAACGCACTCATACATGCACATCGTCTATGCGCGTTTATCAAAATTTAAACCTAGCATCTCCTTCTCTTTCTTTTCTTAACCTGTTCGTTGAGCACGAGGAAGAAGGAAAAAGGTCGCTGCAATCAACACTCTCGAGCTGCAATGAGTTCAGTGTATGCTTAGAACTGAATACGGGCTAATCTGCCGACGTTTCAATCCACTTTACTACCGCTAATGTTAATTAATAAATAAATATTTAACATATACAAACAATCATTTACGCGAGTGTTAATAGTGTTTACACATTCTGCGTCGCTTGTCTTATGGTTGGAAAGTAGATAAACAATTGAATCAGCATCCGGCATAAGACAGTGCCTTCTATCTTCCAACATTTCCACCATTAGTCTTATAATATAATATAATAAGGTATTTTAATAAAGCACAAAACTGATATACAACAATTTTTCTTTATTCGGATATATCAATTTCTTTACAATATAAAAATAAAATTATCAGCTTATGATGACTAAAATATGATTCTTAATATTCTTGATGTAATTAATCAACTTATCCACACCTTATAAATTGTGGTTTCTCTTTTGTAGTTGATACAGATGGATTATTATGAATTATTGAGTTTAATTTTATTATTCAACATTTTTTTAGAAAAGATGTAAATTAAAACAGTAGATGTCAAACTAAAAATAATTTCTATATACAAGATTAAAATAGATAAAAAAAACTAATAAGTCAAAAAAATATCATATGAAGAGACAAACTTATGATAATTTCCATGTCTTGAAATCAGACAGAAAATCTTTAAATACAATGAAGACTAGACTACTCATATGTTTTTTTGCAAAATTATTTTTGGATGTAATTTTAATTATATCGGAAATTACATAATTTCAAAATGATTTAACTTTCATTTCAAATCCGCATGACAGTAGTCTTGAATACCAATAGAAGAAAATGAAATTACGTATATTTTATTAATTTAATACATAATTATACATATGTTTATTCAATGTGTGTTTCGTATATTTTTTTATTAATGTACAAGTTTCAGTTTTGGTCCAGCATACCAGTATATGGATCAAAATATCGAGGATCCGATTTTTCCTTATGACATATCTAAGCTAACCTCAGTTTTATTTCAATGGACACTTATACCATAACAAATCGCAGCTGTAAAATAATATTATTTTAAAAGAGTATGCGAAAATATATATATATATTGTAGATATAATATAAGAGTAATAAAATTGAAATGATACAAAGGCGTAGTTTTAAAACAGTAAGTTAAAAATATCTAAAAGAATATGAGTATTTTTTATCAAAAAATAAACGAATTTTTAATTTAATGTAAGCATATTATAAAACATTTAAGAATTATTCCATTTCTCCTCCGTGCATTCTATTCATTAATTAATTACAAATGTAACGTGGTGATTTTGAAAGCAAGTAAATTTAGAATGTAATTGCGACTTTCTTTTAGGAACTTATTTATTTATTTCCCTACGTATTTGTTTCCGATGTGATTCCGTGGACAGTAGTCGGGACACGTTACTAGGCAGTAAGCCTCAAAGCTGACTGAGGAAAATCGGCTTACTCGAAATCCATTCCAGTAGTGTCCGGTGAACTGGCCAGTCATCTGGCAAAATGATCGACGTGTGGTTTCAAATACGAACAGTCTTAAAAAACAAATTCGACTAATACAAATGTTGGTTGTCATATTTGAAAAATATTTCAAATAACTTTTATTAAATAATTTGACAATCTCGCATTAATTAATGTATTTTTTTTCTAACATATGTACTGAAAATGTTAGGAAACACTTATATGTTACAAAATATCAATATAAGTTAAACGTTACTTGGTATCTAAAAAAATAGCTCGTTGACTTGCGACATCCTCTACATGACATCATTTTTTTAAGATTCAGTCAAAAATTGAGCATTTACGCCGATTTAAAAAAGGTCTACTTCTTTTTATAATATTTCAGTTATTATTTTTTTTTTAAACAGATACGTATACGAAATACATGTCACATCAATATTCTTACTATGTTCAAAGTAATCTAAACGCTTGTACTATGAAAATAGGACTTACTTGCTAGTGCTAAGCCAGCGTCTTACTCACTACATCAACAAACTACTGCATATTACGATTAATGTTTGAAGTGAATTAACTGATTCTGCTAAATTTCACACATGAAAATTATAGATGAAAGTATGTGTACAGCTGCTATGAACTTTATTTTGTATGATAATACTTTGGTATGGACTTGGATATTGAGTGTTTATTTCAAGTTCGATTTATTTCGTGGTTTCCATTTGTAGGTAGGGTTGGAGAAGGAAAAGAAAAATTTAAAACCAATTATATCGATTTTACTATAATAGGGTACGGGTGGTGTTATCTTTTTGAGATCATTATATAATATATCGATATAGTGTGGTGTATACTTTGTATACATGAATATGTGTTATATAATACATAAACAAAAGAGGGTTTCGTCGTAGAGAGAACAATATTGCTTAATTTATTAGAATACAAGAATGAGCAGTTCAAAAATGCAATTCAAAAAGAGCATTAAAAAATGCTGTATAGTAAACCAAAACTAAATTAAATTTGATAAATAGTTCATAATCTATTGATTCTAACAAATGACCGTTTATCTTATTTCGATGTCTTTATTATCTTCTGTCCCTTCATCTACGACTGCAGTGATGCAGTAATGTTCCTATTAGATAGATTAATTATTTTATGAATTTGTTATACAATGGTATCGAAGCCGATCAACGTCCAAGTAATTAATGTTTAAATACAAATTTAACAATTTGTTTAAAATAATAATTATGTCCAACCATGAAGTTAACGCCTGTAAACATATTGTATATAGATTACAATGTGAATGATAAAATAATTGCGCCAGGAATATTATACGAAAATGTTAAATTTTTTATTTATATTCCAGAAAGTATTTAGTAATTTATATAAATCCAGTGTTCGTTATGTCATTTATGAAAATAAAAATATGATTTTTAAGAAAACAAAGTTAATTTAACATTTATCAAAAATAATATATTATTTTATCATTGAGACGAAATTCAAGTTTTCTGGATGTAGTGTAGTGACAAATAATAAGAAGGAAGTATTGATTAAACTGTTCATTAATTGTGTTGTATTTACTCGGAAAATCTATATTTGATTCTAATGGAAGCAAACAATATCTATTTGAATAAAGATAATCCCATTGAATATAATTTTGCCATTCGAAACAGATGACGGTATATTTGCACACAGAATGGCCTAGTTCATTGTTTTGGGGTGTGCAAATTACTATGGAACTTTCAAAGTAGGCTTGCTAACAGATCGCGTTAAATAAGGGCTCATACAGCAAGCAACCAGGACAATATCATCAACACCATAAACTTAGTTTGTTTAGACATGGCCGGACAAATGTTTAGTTTGTGTATAACGACTATTTGTCTAAGGCACCTGTGCTCGCTTGATTGTGTTCAAATAATTCTAAAGTCCAATCAACTGTACGGTATTCAATGTATGACAAACATTCACAAAACAAAATAGTATTAAGAAATAATTAATTGAGAATTTACTTCATTAAATTAAATTTAAACTGAATGTTTTTTAAATATGAATTAAATATATTAATTAAAATCAATTTTATCGAAAAATATTGTTGTTGCGCCACCGGGATTCGAATCTGGATCTCTTTCCAAAACGGGGAAGGTGCATTATCCAACTATGCTGCAGCGCCTTTTTAGCGACAATTTTCGAACCTACATGTTACCTTTTTAAAATTAATACATTTAATCGTTCCATTATTTGAAAGAGCCATCTACCTTATATAAATATTCATATTTAAAATATCACAGACCTGTGTTCTGAATAATTACAACTTCACAATAAGAATGTTTTCTTCTAATAAAGAATGTTTTTATTTACTAAAGATATTAAGAATGATATGAAGTATTTTTCACAACAATTTATAAACAAAAAATTTCGCAAGTAATGCAATACGAACATATAACATTTGCATTGGCGTATTATTTCAAATTATCATTTTTATATTATTATAATATGTCAACCACATTGTAGCAGATATAAATCGATGGTCTCTAATACTTTTGACTTTTGTTACATTTAAAATTATAGTTCAGACTTACATTTTAAATTATAGTTCGGACAATACCTTTGAAAGTAGTGCCTCTTCTAGGTTAGATTCCATTTTTTGTAGATGGTTTTTTGACGTTGACATTTTGGTACAGTAACACGTCCCGTAGTCGAGGATTTTCCTCAAAAGTTACGGTGGTTATGGTGGGAGACATAAACTGTGGAAGATTTACATCCTTCACGCTTCATAAATACTTAAATTGTTATAATGGCTAGATCTGAAGTGGTAGGATATACCAGGGGCAGTTAAAGACCGATAAAGTTGAAGAAACCACTTGTCAGTGTTAAAGCACAGATCAGTGTGAGAAAAAAGTGACAAAGATGATGATGAAGAACTTCTTTTAAAAAAAGTGCATTTACATTCACAGTAAGAAGCGGAAAGTATATCTTGGTTTGTTAAAATAATGCAAGATAATATTTATTTATCAAGACAACAAACAAAATTCACCTACTTTTCATTCTGCTCGCAAACAGCTGAGTCCACTTTTCCACGCGAGCAAAAAGTTAACGACAGACATTCTGAAATCCGGTTATTTTTCTTATTGTCCGTAGCAGACAACACTCCATTTATTCCTGAGCAGAACTTTAAGATGGTTTCCTCAGATGAAATGACGTTTGCATATTGGGTAGACTACGGGGCCCGAATGTTTATTGTGAAAGTTTGTAAAAGCTTCAACTACCCTGGCATCTAAAATACATCCTTTTTATTTTTAATAAAAACTTTTCACTGTGTCTTTATGTAAAAATGATACCGTCATAAAACACTTATTGCTCCATACTTAAAACTTTATATTTATTGCTAGTCGAAGAAAGGTATGCACAATATGTACCTACCCATGCCTTATTAATTTATTTTACGTTTCACTTCGAAAGAAGAATAATGGTCATACAATTCGTCAAAATCAATATAAATTTAATATTATTATTAATTCAATATTAATGTAATGCTCAATCTGTCAATCAATCATAGAGCATGGTATAATTGCTTGGGGTGGAGCGACTATGTCTCCAATTAATCCAATAATATCAGTTCAGAAAACTATTTTAAAAGTTATCCTCATAACCCCAATCACAAGGAGTATTGACGGAATTTAAAATAAATTCGATGTATTTGATATAAGACAAATATATACTGATACTACTTTTAAGTACATATATAAACATAAACATACAAACCTCAAGAGCACATACAACATATGGACGAAGGAACTACAAATATTTTGGACCTAAACTATTTAAAAGAATGCTGAATTGTCCCAATAATATGAAATTGAAAACAAACATACATGAATTCGTAATATGGGTAAAGCTAGTATTGGTACACTCACCCAAATATATTGATTCAAACCTTTAATAATTATTGCCACAAATTTAGCCAAAATAATTTATTCGAAAGTCCACTTCAAAATTGTTTTTTCACATACACCTTATGTATTATATATATAAGGTAATAAATGTTAATTCTATCTACTACTTGTAATGCTAATTAATTGTATGATCTCAATACAGAATTTCTCTTGTGAGACGGGCACAGTCCAAACATATTTTAAAATTATATTATATAATTACCAATAAACAAACAAATTAAGAAATATTTTACTCATTTATCATGAACATATAAAAGGTTTCCCAACGAGAGCGGAAAATTAAAATTTGACGCAGTTTTTGCTGTTGTGCTTTGACACTAAAACCATTATGACAGTTCGATGGTAGACAGTCCGCCATTTTTAAAATAGATCGTTATTCGATATAACAACGCATTCTTATTGTTAAACAATATTTAGAAAATGGTGAAAGTTTACCACGATTTGCAATTGCGTCCTATCTTCGGTAATCAAAATGTTCCAAGTGCATCAACTGTGCAGAGAATATTCGAAAAATTACTGATGTCAGACCATTGAAACTTGTTCGTCCGGATCGTTTAGCAGAAAACATTTCGGTTGTTCGCTAGAATATGGCTGAGAGCCCGGAAACATCCATTCGGCATTAAGAATTAAACATACCAAGAAACACTATGCAGCGTATTCTCAAGAAAGATTTGCGTCTTCAAGCCATCAATATCCAACTGACTCAATAACTCAAGCCTACAGATCATACACAGCGAAGAAAGTTCGTTATCGTGTAATCTCCCGTTTGAGCGACCAGAAATGTATGCGTAGATCGTGCAATTTAACGCCTTTGGACTTCTTTCTCTGGGATTTTTTGAAGTAAAATGTTTATGTCAATAAGCTCACGACCACTCAAGCTTTGAAGGAAGAGTTTAACGCTGTATCACTGAAATCTAGCCACAGTTAAACCAAACGGTGATTGAAAATTTCGTCAAAAGAACGCAAATGTGCCAGAAAAGGCATTTATCAAATGTGTTGTTCCATACATAATTCCCACATGTCTACTTCATGATGTAGACTGAATCTAACTATTTAATTTAAAATTTAAATTTTCCGCTCTTGTTGGGACATCCTTTATATATATTGAACTGAAAATCATTTTACAAAAGACAGAATTCGCGAGCAAGCAGTTTAGTTCAAAAATAAATCGGTGTCACGTGCAGCTCGGGCTGACCGGGCATCCTTCCATGTCATGGATAGAACGCCAGTCCCCGATCTCCACGCTACTGTTCTGGATTCAATCGGTACTTACATATTTCTGGGTTCTCGCCGGGTACTGTCCGTGGGGCGCTACATGAAAGTTTCTTGTGTTTGCAGAAGAGGGTGATTGCACAATGACAATAATTTTTGTTCACATTATAAGCTAAAATTACAATTATCTTCTCAACTCGCTACTCGATACAACGCTACTCGATATTAGACATACATAGTTTTTATAATTTTCATGCCCATATTTCACTTGCCTATCTTTCTCTTGACGCACTATTTCTTCTTACTTCTTGACATCTTGCACGCATCAGTGTCCCAGGGGATCTGAGCTAACGGGAACAGGTGAGGATCTGCTCGCCAAACTCA
This sequence comes from Eubasilissa regina, assembly GCA_022840565.1. Lineage (NCBI taxonomy): Eukaryota > Metazoa > Arthropoda > Insecta > Trichoptera > Phryganeidae > Eubasilissa > Eubasilissa regina. The sequence continues at coordinate 18,307,939 of JAINEB010000007.1, forward strand.
AAACTGCCATCCAGAATTTTTCACATGTGTAAACACCGTCATTCCAGAATTTGCCGGCGCCAAATTTAGCCAAAGTAGAGCCATGGATGTCCAGCATCTTGTACAGGCCCTTTTGAGACTCGCTTCCTTTTTTTTCGTCTGCTTCTACGCATTTTTGCCAGCATGCTCTTTTAAGTGCTTTTCTGACAGCCGTCGCCATCTTAACTTGCCATAGATCATTTCAAACCGCGAGCTTCTGATTGGCGGATGGATCAACAGTGGTCGCACACACGTAGCATGATATTCTTCACTCTTCTTTTCTCGATGGACGCATATACGGGGACGTAAGCATCCAAACGTAACATTGGTCTAAAACAAAAACACTGTTTATGGTTTGTATGGTTATGTATGGTTGAACCACAATAAACTTCTCAAATAGCAGTACGTGAGGTATACTAGTTGATTAATTTAATTTTTATTGGGTATAGAGAGTTATCATGATGCTTATTTATAATTTATTGAGATGCGACTTTAAGCAATAGTTCAAATATTCGCGTATTTTACGAAAATGTGGGTTTTTATTATTCATTTATATCAGAAGTTCTATATTAGATTTGGCAATTTTTGAAATAATGACATAGATAGGACTTATTTAATTTAAAACTTATAAACTGAATATTACCATAATAAAAAAAATACAACCATTATAAGAATGACCGCAACCGTTGGATACATTTTCCGCGTACCACAATATTATCTTAATATGGAAAATTATTGCACAAACGAATTTTATTATAATCTTGAAGCCAAGATTATGGAGACAAATCTCAATTGAGACAAATTAATAAAATATTAAATTGAATAGAGTTTCAATTTACAGGACATATCAATTTTCTACGTTTTTAAAATGCTTTGTTTTAGTGTAAACATACGTTTTTAAATAATATATTATATTTACTCACATGCTTTGAGGCTTCAGATACTATTTAACATCAAGTTTAATATCAAAAATGCAATCAATATTATTTCTATCAATTCCTAATAATGTATATTTTTTATTTTCTTTATTAACATCAGATCGCCGATCGTCAGCGGCCGTAATGACGTCTAGTCCGTGGCCTCGTGATTTTCGTTAAATAATATTTTACTCACGGTATGAATTAATATTATATTAAACTTATTTACAATATTAGTAGCAAATTTCATGATTTAGATATTTTTTACTGATTTTAAGGAAAAACGTTTTATTGAACAAAGTAAATATTTTATGAACGTGTCTCTGATACATTAACTATTAGCCTCATCTTAAAGGCATATCTGATTCGTGTAGAATTTCTCGAATTTTAAACTGGAAAAATGAAAGTTAAAATGAAAAATGAAAATGATAAATGAAATGAAAGAAATGAAACAAGAAATGAATTTAGTCTAGGAGTAACTAAATGATCACCAACGTCTGCGAACAGGTTTAATCTTGCCAGGCCTCCTGGCCAGGTACCAGTCCATTTCCGGAACATAGAATACGTAGTAGATATTAAATTTTATGATACTATTGGGTTGCTAAAGCATGCACTCCCGCTTAGCAACGCGACCTCTTTTTATGGGACTTATTAGTTTCTCAACACGCATTGGCATTAAACGCACAATATTTTTGACACGCTATTAGCATCGTTCTTTAGAAAATAATTGCTTTATTAAAGTCTCCCATCAGTATGAAATAAATGGGTCACGAATGATTTTAAGCTTAATAATAATAAATAGGCGGGAAAATATAATATAGGATTAAATACAAAGATTGCGCACACATATGTGAAACTACTGAATATTGCCAAAAATTAATTATAAATCCGTTCACATTAAAAGATATTTTAAAATGTTCAATATTGTTCGGTCTAGTGGTAAAATTCTCACTTAACAACTAAAATATTGGCAGATGTTATTTTGCAAATTACTAACGCTTATCTCATTTTTAACAATGTCGTGTACGAATATAATGTGTCATTAATTTATAGTTAACCCTCAGCATACCGTGATAAAAAATATCCGTAAGCAGCCATGTCAACTTGTGTTACCTTGAGGACTGTGTAATTTTTAAGCATTTTAAATGAGAAAAAAATGGCTTTACTATTTATAATGGCTGTAAAATAGTTGTCATCATACTTTTACTCTAATATTAAGTATTTAATGTTAAATATTAATGATGCGGGTGTCAACTCCGGCGGCAAGTGGCGAGCTGTAGACCAGTGTTACTGCATGGCTACGGAAAGGTTAAGTACGAGTATATATTCATACATTGAAATGATAATTATAATTTTGCCAAAATGTTAATTTAAATTGAAAACAATGGCAAAAAAGCGTTAAATAAATATTTAATGGTTTCATTCCGGTGTCTATAAATTTAGTTGTAAAAACTGAACTACTTTATATATTGGAATAACATGTCGATATTTTAACATGTTAAGAAGAGTTTAAGATGATTAAATAATTATGAGTTCTTAGAGTTAATGAATCATTTATTAAAAAATGGTCAAACGTTTGACAAACATTTAAGATTATCAATTTGTATGTAAACAATGTTGGTCTTAAATTTTAAAATAAAGAATCGTTAAATAGAAGTAAGGCATGCACAATTAATCAAAATATAATGAATAATCAACTAAATTTAACCACGACCATTTCGCATCTTTCATCATCATAACAATTTTAGTCAGGTTGTTCCGTATTCATAGAACACATTTTTGGCGCTTCATGAGAATTGGTTGCAACCTATATTATTGACATCTTTCCACATTTAAATTCCCACCCATCCTTTTTCCCTACTGCTTGTTTTTAGTGTGAATAGTGAATTTCATGTCAGCAGACGTTAACGCGACGCTACACTTGTTCGGTTGCGAGACCGCGTTCACATCAGTGGTGTGAATTTGTTCGCAATATACACTCCGGTGTACCAGTACAGTATTGTGATCCTGTGATTTGTGCATAGTGATTATTGTTTGAGCCGCGGGTGAAGTGAGTGATATCGTCATCTTCATTTGGAAGCGGAGATCTGCCCGCCGGCGTGCTATTTGTGTGATCTCGGTTGCAACTGTTGGATTAACGGAGGCGTCATACACGAGGTAAGGCGAACAATCCTTCAGATTTCCGATTCCCTCCCATCATCGATACTTATCCCCGTTAATCCAAGTTCCTTATTTCCTTCCTTTCTTTACCATCCCCCCCTTCGGCGATTCCGATTTACGACCGGAATCGTCGTAATCCAATCCGCGGGACGCGCGACTCGAAGATCGCGCAATTTTGTTTGGTAGATCATATTCGACGCAGAATCTACATTTTCTTTTCACAAGTACTACATATATTTAAAATAATTTTTATTTAATTTCTCTATAATTAATTTTTTTTTATTAAAATAAATGCTATTTTTCAATATTTATACATATTATATAGGCGATCATCCCCTTACTTATATAATTATGAGAAAAATTACAATGTGACAAACTCCTACTTAAGAATTCGCACGTGTTTTTCTCATAAATAATAAATAACCGTAGGCACCAAGGCGTTAATTTGATATGTATCTCTGTACACTATTTGAACAGAATAGGGGGAAAGGCTCGAATTTTATCCTAGGGGTCACATTTCGGTGATACATCTTTGATGTAATAAGATGAGTCACAGTTTATATCAAATAATACAGAATACAGTCTATAACAGGGGTTGGAGTTTTGGGGTGTGAATGTTTGATGTTTTCTATTTATTGGAGGGTGGATGCAATTGGCCTATTCGCAAATACTAGCATTAAATGGAGGGTTCTCTAAATTCTTACAAAGGATAGAAAGTATCTCATTATTTGCTACATTATTTATTTAATACGAAAAGGAAATTATCTGGGTACCTATTTAATACTTCCTTTCAGTTCGTTCATTGTTCAAACCCTCATGCATCTTTTCATTAATAGTCGGAGTCAGATGTCTTACATTAAAATGGTTATGAAAATGAAATGTTCGATTTTCATAAAAACTAAGTTTGAGAGTCGACATCTCTGACTTACATTTTGACAGTTTTTTATTGTAAAGAAACGTCATCACTCTTTCAAATGCGCATTTTGGTTTGTGAGTAACTTTCAAATTGTGTTTTTGGGATAATTTTTTTTTAAATAATGGATAAGTCCAAAATTTATTGCTATTTTTGAATATGAGTTCCGTAGTGGAACCAATGCAGCGCATACGGCAATAAATATCAATGACGTATTTATCGAGGATGTGACTAATGAACGCATAGTACATCAATGATTTGAGAGGTTCCGTTCTGGCGATTTTGATCATGATAGCCACGTGGCTAACTAGGTAAATCATGGTGTATAGATAATGATGATCTGAAAGCTATGGTGGATACGAAAACATACTAAACTGTACGTGAATTAGTTGAAAGTCTGACGTTTTTTCCCAATAATATTGAATCATTTGGTACAATGTTTGAATAAAGATGAAGTGTTGAAATACAGTCCGAATATGCACCAAAAAAATCTATTGTTTGTGTGGTGGTCCAGAATCCGGACTTGGAAACTCCATCATCTATCAATATTTGCGCTAACTGATAATCACTTCTTCTTTTAACCAGCTGTGGAAGACACCGTTCGGGATTTCATCGCTACTCGCTATCTATCTATCTTCATCGCTGGCAGAAATAAGCTACCTTTAAGTTGGCAATAATGTGCTTAGTATATATATATATAATTTTGTTGAATAAGTTGATTAATAGCACTGTTTTTCGTTTAAGATATAATAAATCAAACCTTTGTTTCGAAATTGAACGTAGATTTCATATTTAATGATCTAATAAGTACTATAATACGCTCGAAACATGTATGTTATTAAATATGGTAATAATCTCGCACCACGTCCTGTGAATTCTGGGAAGAGTTCATGTACATGTTTCGTTGTCATGCGCTTTGGTGGAACTGTGATAAGGAGATTATCAGCCACGAGTTCCGGTGGTGCGTCGTTAAAATATTTGATATGTCACGAAAAAAAACGATGTGATTATTATTATTAATAAATAAATGATGATAATAATACTGCAACGGTTTTTACCGAGTTTGTCATCAGCGTATCATTGTTTGATATATTTTTTCTATATTATATAAACATATCTTAGATACTTTTTTTAGTCAAAAAATTAAAATACTTTTATTAAGGAATATTTTTAATCCAAAATTTAAAAAAAATGGATATTAAAAACGCGTTTCTAATTAAGTACCGGTTTTTTTATTTAAAGAAACACTACATCATATTTAGAACACTTTACTTTGTTCGGACGCTACACACCTTCAACTACTACTCATAATGCATAATTTCATACTGTCTTGGTTAATATGTAACCCGGTTAATGCGACCCCGGGTATTTAAGAATCTACCGTATTTAATCTGTACGTCTGAAGGATGGGATCAACCATACTTAAACAGGTTAGTTATTATCCACGTAACTTTGTTCTAAAAATATATCAGTTGTTCATATATATCACTCGTTAAAATAAAAGATACATAACTACCATTTACTGTAAGTAAATGCAAGTAAATAATAAAAGTATAAAAAAATAAAATAATAATGGTAAAAGAAAACAGAATGTAACCTGGCACTGCAAAAAAAATTATGTCAGCATAGAATATTACAATGATATACGCCTTCTTTAATTTTGTCTAGTTGTTGAGTCTACTGTACAATTAATATTTGTCAACTATATTTTTGTAAAATCTGAAGAGAATTTGTTTGGAATCAACAAGCTCTAATTAACACATAACATTTTCACTCTCCATTTTTTATCTAAAGATAAAATTTAACTATATGCTATGCGTAATGTTACTAGAATCATCAAAGTATTGTACTTTTAAAATTACCAATATTAACTTTGTGGTTAAAATTCATATTTTTTATTTATTATCATTGTTTCATTAAGCACTGAATTGAGTTTAAATACATCTACCGGTTTCGAAAAATACCATTTTCTTCTCCAGGATTCTAAATTTTTTTCCTAAAAATTATTCGACTAAATTTGTATTAGGCAGATAAAATTTAACTATATGCTATGCGTAATGTTACTAGAATCATCAAAGTATTGTATATTTAAAATTACCCATATTAACTTTGTGGTTAAAATTCATATTTTTTATTTATTATCTTTGTTTTATTAACCACTAAATTGAGTTTAAATACATCTACCGGTTTCGAATACAAAAATACAATTTTCTTCTTCAGGATTCTAAATTTTTTTCCTAAAAATTATTCGACTAAATTTGTATTAGGCAACAATTTAAGTTAGGTACTAAATTTATTTTTTAAATAATTTTTTTTTTTTTTAAAATATTTTTTAAAAATAGAATCTGGTGAAAACACAATGATATATGTTTTTAGTTAGTTATGACATCCTGAAGAAGAAAATGGTATTTTTAGAAACCGGTAGATGTATTTAAACTCAATTCAGTGGTTAATAAAACAAAGATAATAAATAAAAAATAATAAAAAAATATCAAAGTATTGGTTGGAGATATCAAATGGATAATTAAATAATGCTACACGTGCACACTCACCTATGGTTTGGTAAGATGTTAAGGTGTTTAATAAGCCTAGATATAAATATAATGTAAAAGATAAAATTATTATAAAACAGTATCAATGTGTTCAAAATTTAATAAAAATGAATTGATAATTCTGGCGTCTGCTATCACATTACTCAAAGGTATTTGAGATTCTGTAAAAATAAGGTAGATGGCTCTTTAAAATAATGGAACGATTAAATATATTAATATCAAAAAGTTAACATATAGGTTCGAAATTTTGTCGCTAAAAATATTGTCGCTGTAGCGTAGTTGGATAATGCACCATCCCCGGTTTGGAAAGAGATCCAGGTTCGAACCCCGGTGGCGCAACAACAATATTTTTCTATAAAATTGATTCTATATGTATATAATTCATATTTAAAACTGAAATATTATTTAGATTAGGTCTATGAGAATTGTGTGCTGATGTAATAGTACAATCATTAAATTAATTAAATTTTATTAATATTCAGCAGTAAATTTTACAGGAAGTGTAATGGAAGTATATCAAATATCCGGAACTCCTAATCTGTAGGTCTTCTGAATATACATAGTTGCCACCATTATTAACCTTTTATCTGCCAACTTTATTTAAAATATAAGACACTACATATGGTAAGACTAGGCTTTAAGGGCTTTGACCAATCTATCAAAATCTGGAACCTGTTGTCCACAGATGGTAAAATAATTTAAAAATATGACTTTAATCCTTTCATCCTTTCAACACCAGATAAGTTGCATGCTCGGCCCATCACTTACTCGTCCGCTTACTAATGTGCAAAACGCGCGCGTCGAACGATACCCCTCCTACTTACCTCACCCTGATGGTTTACGAGCAATTACAATTTAATATTGAAATTTATCTGCCGAACTGAGATAATCTCTTTTTAATATTTGTTGCAAATTGAACTTTGTGGTTTATGTTAATTTTAATATAGATTTTTTAAACTTTGTTTTAAATAATTGAAAACCAACCACTTTCGTAAAATATAATTCCTTTCATTAGGATGTCAAATTAACTAACTAAAACCATATACCTATTAACTTATATATATTTGTCAAGTTGTTCTAAGATTTTTTCTAAAAATAATAATTCTATTAATTTTGTATCATTAAGTCAATTTAGACACCTTTTATCATCGTAACAATTTTATAAAATTAGAATTGTATTAAACATAACTCATTAAGTGGTCAAAAATAACAAAGTTAAATAATCTACATTAAGATAATCTACTACAATTTACTGAAGCCCATACCCAGATTTGACTATAATATTCTGATTTCTCGGGTTCCGTGTAAGGGTGCATTCAGGTGCATCCAAAATTACTCGAGTCGGAAATTTTCTCGGGTTCAATAGTAAATGGGACAAAAATGCATGACCCCCGTGAATTTGCTCTGAGATTACGGATTACGTGCATGGAATTCAAATCGTTGGATGACGACAGACGGGGCTCAGAAGGCTGCGAGGGTTTGGTTTAAGATAATTGAAAACATATTTCAAAACGTCCCCGTCGTCGTCACCATCGCTGCACCACGCGCGTGTCGACAATAGATAAAACCTTAAATACACCCTAATAATCTTCCTTAACTTTGCATAACCTCGTGCACTTTGTGCATAAATTCTCTTTGCATATTCTCCTGTAATATCTGCTTTGTGATTCTCTTAACTAACTCTTTAATAAAACATAATATGTGTATATTTGTTTGTTACTTAAATATACTGTGCGTATACAACCTAAAAATAAACATACAGTGAGACCTGCTTAGCCTTTCCTTTCCGGTGATAAAAACTAAGTTGATATTGCCTAACCTAACCTGACCTAACCTTAAAATATATATACAGAAGGACATGCTTAACCTTTCTTCTCCGGTGATGTGAACTGACTTGACATTGCTTCTAATTATGTGAATATCTCTGTAAATATATTAAATACAGAATTCCCATTTTAGGTATTTCTGCGTAATATATTTATGTATAGGGTAAAATAATTACAATATATTAGTTTTTACCATACGTAACAATAAAAAATATTTTCTCGAAGAAACTGATGTGAATTTGTCAATACATACACGTATGTGTACGTGCGGAGTGGTGCGGAAGGCATAGTGCGCGAGGTGCGGGGTGCCGGATGCCGATCATCACATTAGTTATATCACCGAGTTAGACGTATCTTATACGTCTGTGTGCTATCGTTCCGTATGAACAATGTTTTTCCTTATTCTTAGCACTTTTTCACAATAATTGATATATATATACATCAACTATTATTTTTATGACGAACGTAAGTAATATATGTAAAATATTCATATTTTTCAGACCCACCCACAGCACCCAACCGCGCGTTATTATTTAACACCGTATGGGAAAGGTTAACATGATAGAATATTCTGGTCCCATGGTGTACATATAGTAATATACAGTTTGTAATAGATAAACTATTTTTTGTTAGACTTACCTGAAGCAAAAATATAGATTAATAATGTAGGTATATATTCTGCAAATATTTATTTTAATGTACGTAGTCTTAAAGCTTAACATAATTTTGCATAAATTTAATACACTAATATTGCAACGGTGCAGATTTGCACATTTTCGACACGGAATTTAATCAGGTTTAACCATAAAATATTGTGGACTAGCTATTTTTGGTTCCATACTATACATATAGATTAACATGAAAAATATTCGGCTCCTATGTTATTCTTGTAAGAGTAAATAGATTTTGCTGGATAGGTGTATTTAGCAAGCATGAGCATCCCTTATCTGATTGTTTTATAATTTTTCCGGCATACAGTTTTTATATATATAGTTTTTTTTTTTGTGAGGTATACAGGTCAATCGTGAAGTTATAGACAATGATTATACTTTTAAAAGTCAAAATTATTTTATACCTAGTTTTTTTTGCATTATTTTAACAAGTGCCACCTATTCAGATCTTAGTTTTCTGAAGTGTACCATTACCTATGGAACAAACTAACAGTATCGGAGATCTTAATATGGATCATCACCAGTTTCTTCGTTATGTTTGTATGTTTTATTATCAGAGGCGTGCACTGCATACAAACAAAAAAGCTGTGCATTACAAAAAAATCTGGGAAGCAAATATAAATGAAATGACCCATCATACGTTATAATTACACTAACGCCTACCGTGTATCAGTAAAATCATTAGTTGAGTAGTACCGCGCAATACCACCGGAGTGCTGCAGTCCTAGTACCGAGTACACAATCGCTAATTGATACTATTTTAATCTATCGTTCTATTCAAGCCATACAATTGATACCTACTGAATTGAAAATTCCACTCGGCAGAGTCAGAAATGGGTCAGCTGATCCATGTTGTACTGAATCCTTATTTATGCTCTTTCTTAAAAGCTGATCGACGCATTTACTTTCTTATTTAGTAATTCGCAAATTTGACTACCGAACTAAGCGTGTTGTTTTCATTATTGTTCTTTGCATTCGAAGGTAATGTATTTTTATTGTGACGGATTCATTTTGCCTAAAGACGTCGGTTAAACGAAGGTTCATAAGTCTATGTACTATATATGTATGGTATATTATAGATATTATTACAACTATAAAAGTAGAGTAATATTTATATCTTGAGCGTGGAGCTATTGCTAACACAACATATAATTATACGTTTATTTGTTCATTATCATTCCATCAAATAAAAATGAAAATACGAGGGGCAAGTAAAAAATAAGGTTCCTACATTTTTTTCAGGTATAAGGTATTTTTTATTGCAATAAATAAGTAAACCATCTGAAAGCTTGTACTTCATTCTATTTTTCTACATATTCTCCTGATTTTTCTATGCATTTTTCCTGACGAGTTATCGACTTCTGAAAACCCGCTTTGAAGAATTCCGCCGCTAGGCCGCCGATGAACTTGGTGACCGCTTCTTTCACCTCTTCATCTGTATTGAAGCGTTGTCCACCCAAGTGTTGCTTCAATTTCGGAAACAAGTGGAAGTCGCTGGGAGCAAGATCAGGGCTGTAGGGGGCATGGTCAAGCAATTTCCAGCCGAATTTGTCCAGTAGGGCGGTGGTCTGTCGAGAGACATGCGGGCGAGCGTTGTCGTGGTGCAGCCTAACGCCCTTGGTCAGCCTTCCTCTCCGGCGATTTTGGATGGCTCTTTTGAGTTTTGTCAATGTCTCGCAGTACCTGTTCGAATTGATGGTGGTCCCTTTAGGCATAAACTCGGTCAGCAAGACGCCTTTTCGGTCCCAAAACACCGTAGCCATCACTTTCCCTGCGGAAAGCGTCTGCTTAAACTTTTTCGGCCTAGGCGATTCAGGATGGCGCCATTGTTTGGACTGTTCTTTTGTTTCTGGAGTGACGTAGTGACACCTCGTTTCATCTCCCGTAATAATGGAGTCCAAGAATTTTTCGGTATTCTCGGCGCATTCTCGAAGAAACCCCTCGGCACACTTGACACGATTGTCTTTGTGGGTTTCTGAAAGCATGTGTGGGACCCACCGCGCGCACACCTTGCGATAACTAAGTTTATCGGTCAAAATGTTGTCGATGGTTTTTTCACAAACCTCAGGAACCTGAACAGCAAGCTCCCGAAGCGTTACTCTCCGATCTTCGAGGAGAATGCGCTCAATCTTCGCCACGACTTCGTCCGACACCGATGGCCTCCCACTCTTTTGCTCATCGTGGACGTCTGTGCGTCCTTCAGAGAACTCCCTGCACCATTTGCGGACGTGTTGGACGCTGATGCAAGCTGTGCCATAAACTTCTTCCAACTGTCGATGAATTTCAACAGGTTTAAGCTTCTTCGCGTTTAAAAATCGAATCACCGAACGGATTTCACACCTGGCGGTAACGGCGATGGCGGGTTCCATAGCGGATGGCTGTCAGGCCTTTACTGAGCGTCGCAGCGTTTGCTCCCGGTAGTGGGGATGTAGTTAAGGGACCAACATCTCGCGTGGCGAGTGTACAGCGTAGGGAACCTTATTTTTTACTTGACCCTCGTATAATATTTTATAATTACGCATTGAATGTTATAATGAATACAGTAATTGCTAAAAGAGAAACGAAAGTAGAATGAATCCAAAAGAAACAGAATCGTCTAGGTATACATATACGTACATACGGTGAATCCACTTGTAATAGAATAGAAATCTAACCTATTAATAGTAACGTAACGAACGTAAAAATAATCTTAGAATAGTTATTAGGATTTAGAATAGTTATTAGGATTGAGAATAGCTATTAGGATTTAGAATAGTTATTAAGATTTAGAAAGATTTACTTCTTAATTAATGATACAAGAAAAATAGGATGTCTTAACAATCGACGATTAAATATATGATGTACGAATGTGAACGAGGCGAACATTGCGTCAAGACAGAAGAGTGTTTGTGGCTCTTCATTTTCTATACTGTACTCTACACTAATACTCTTTTTTATATTGGCATCTTTCTAATTAATACATTTCAATTGTATTAATACTCTTATTATTTTTCAAATCAAATAATATGATTGTGACTGTAAAAAAGGAGACCAAATTACTGATCCTCCGGGACGAGAATATAATTGACATACTCTCAATTATTAAGCGAATGTGTTATCTATTGACCAAAATATCGGTCAAATAAAATAACTGAACCACTTACCGCCACATCACCATCTCAACAAAATTGTTTATAAAAGGAATTTTTCGTAATTTTAACCGAGTGCGAAATATTTATTGAGGAGTTCATCTCCGAGACGCCCTTCCTACCACTTAGATAAATATAAGAGGAAACTTCTGTGAGAGCTGACAGCTGGAAATACATCTTCCAGTACCTTCTGTGATACCATTATGAACAATGGTTTTTGGATGTAAATATGTATGCATGTAACGATACGCACGTGTATATAATAAGATAAAATATTATCTTAACAAGTGAACCGAATTATAATGTTTGGCACCTTCAATTATTTTAGCTATTAATTTGTATAATATTATTCAAAATTAGATTTTCAATTATTTTTGTCAAACATAAAAAATTAGTTTATTGTTTGTCAAAACCGTAAAATTATTAAAAAAAAATTACATAATCAATATTTCTTGTGCCAATCTATGTAGACAAATAGAATTTTTTTATTTGATCAGCGGGTAAACATTTAAAAAGAGCTAAATGTGGCAGACCAAACGCATATAGGGGAGACTGGGATTAATACTACCAGGGGGCAATTAGAAGGCTAATTGCTCCCTGGTACAATTAATCCCTGGCTAATTCTAATAGGTACCAATGCAAAAGGTACATATATGACACGCTGCCAGGAGGCGCGTTTAATATGTACGGACTTGACTTCAGTAGCTCACACGACTTGGTGGAACGCGGACGATTGCATTTGTAAAATTAATTTTTTGTGCGCCAAAAGTAAATTTTTTCGATTCGATTAATAGTTAGATATTACGATTTAAATGCTCTATTGTTATCATTTAATTAATTCACATATTTCTTTCAACATTTGTGTATATTTGAAAAATAGTTTTAAAACGCTTGTGCTTAGAGAACAGTCAAAATACAATATTTTAATTTAAAATGGCCGTTTGAGGGCAGTTGTACCACATTTTACTAGTACAAGTAAAATAAAATCGTTGTTTATTAATATTTAAATATGTTAAGATGTTTGTTTTATCATTTTATTATATCAAAAGAGTTCATGTTTATACTAACACTTTAATTAACAAAAATAGTATTATATTAAATGTAGTGGAAACTTTAAAGTACAATTTTAAAAAACTATATGGAAACAATTTTTCTTCAGCAAAATCGTTAGAGTGTTATTACTTTGTGCCTAATTTCTGTATTTTAATCAATTCTCCTACAAATACAACTGACATAGGGGTCGGGATTAGTTGCACCATTTCCTTCAATGTATTCCTATTATAATTATAGATAAGAGAATAATATAATTTTGAACACAACTAAATTGTTTATTGTTGGAAAAATTTGTTTCCTATATATTTCTTATAGGAACGATGGAAAAACGCATTTTGTTACAATTGATTCCCGTCTGCCCTATATTAACTTACTAACTTACTATCGTTTTTCCACAGGTTCTAACATATCTATAACCTTGTTCGCATTCATATGTCTTCTTATGCTTGCTCGTCAATTGTTAAGGCTTTTAATTGGATCGTCTTCCAGTATCTGATTTACCTTATTAAACTAGGTCTTTCACGGACGTTGTCGATTCCTTGTGTCATCAACACTTGCAACATTAATTTTTCTTACCGTTCTCTTCTTATCCAAATTTTCCACGTGACCAGACCCTTTCTTAAACTGGACAACTATTAACTATATAAATAAAATTAATTTTACAATAATTCTCTATTGTATTACACTTGAATTACCATATGAATTAATCTATTTTTAAGAACAACGCGATATTATTGTTTAGTTGCAGTTTTTTAGAACGTAGTTCTGTGATATTTTGAATACAAATTAAATGTATTCATTAAAAAGATGTACAAATAAAATCAATTCATCGAAATAATATTTTGATTACAACTGGGAACTTTTCCTATCCGATTTTCCATATTATAAAGTGTATGGTTTTAAAAAATATAATGACAGATGTATCAATTTAAAAGAGCTGCAAATAGGTTCGAAATTTTTTTTAACTTTTTAGGTTGACGTGGTGTAATAGATAACGCGTTTCTCCGGATAAGAAAAGTTTCTGGTTCGAATCCCGATGGAAATCATAATATTCTTTCGATATATTGATTTTATTTGCATATTTTTCTAATTGAAAAATTAAATTTATATTGAATTAATATATGTAAGCCTACACGATTCAACTTCCACTAAATTCGTTCTACTTTTATTTATCTTTCAGCATTCAAAATGTATACACATTCTTTACTCATTATAATCCTGCTGATATTTTTCTTAGCATTTCCAAATACATATGTTAGAATGCAAAATTACCCAAAACAATATTTTGTTCAAGGATACGTAAGCACTTAGTCTAAGTAGGGGACAGGGTAATAAATATCGCTATTGTTAGACGCACGATACGGCGTGGGAAGGGCTATAAGGAATCTGGTGGACGTGACTATAGTCACGTCGGCAAATGCACCATAAGGGATGCATCACCCTCATGCGTCAGTATTTCTCCCAATCCCAGCCGAGAGAGATCGCTCCATAAACACGAGATCTAGTTTTCAATTAGAAAATAAAATCAATATCGTCTCGGATATAATAAGCAAGCACTTTGTAATCTGTGATTCCGAGGAAAATTTAAACTGTGCACCTCGAGTTTAAGCTTAAGATGTAAAAGTATAAAAAGGGTCCCGGTGGATCTATATGAAAAAAGACGATCAACATAATTTAGTGTAGTGAGAATAAATTGTCGCTATCAGGGGAGACGATATCATATACGGTACGCACAAATTGCATAAGAACATCGCGTTCAGAGTCCCGGTTTGCCTGGATAATTGGACATCGTCTGGTGGTCAATCAACTACGAGCCTGAACTCCGTCACCCTACCCTGGCACCACAACTATTGGCCACACTTCACGTCCAGGTTCCAGGACCATCATCTACACGTGGAAGGCATCTTCTAAGAGGTAATTCCTTACGTGAAGAACCTGCATCATCAACATAGATAATTTGGTAGATAACTTTATGCTGGCGTGATGGGCACGTAAATAATGTTAATTTAATTGTAATTATTTTTTAATGTCTCATTATTAAGTAATCAGGTAAAATGCTCATTTTCCATTTCTAATACATGCAAGTCACAAAATATAGATAATAAACTTTATTGTAAACAATGGCATAATTGTAATTTAATTTCATAACCATTTGACTTGATAATATTTAAAAAAGAACCAGTTAGGCTAGATGCCTCCTCCCTGAACATGAAGCCGAGGGAGAGAAAAATAATCTAACAAACATCAACAACCTACTTATTTTACATATTCATCTCCTACTATTATTTCGCCCGCTGTATAAATTTCCTTTCTCTGGAATATTATCATTTTCTTTCATTCATTGTTGTAAAGTGCTAAGTACTATGTAAAATAATTATAATATTAAAAAAAAATCTAATATGTAATAAGCTCACAGAACAAAAACAGAAATCCCAAAACTGTATTAGTTTATATTTCATACTTAACAACGTTATTATTATTGTGTACTTCTCTTTACTAAGTAAATACAAAAACAATAATAATAAAATAATTTAAGGAGGTTTTGAATAAGCTGCTTTAATGCATATTTTAATAAATGGATATTATAATATGTTAACTCTTAAGACACATGTTTGTAAAACATTTATGACTAATTGGCGAATCCAAACTCGAACCCTTCTCACTTTCATTTTTACCTGTACACACACATATATACTACATATCGCACATATGTTTAAATGTGTGTATGTAAACCAACATACATAGATAGCTAGTAGACATAAGGGTCGGTACTCAACCAGACCTTATGAGTGGCTTAATCTTAACAACCCTGGCGGCGGGATGCGGAGTTACTTAGCGGAGTTCTGAACCGCTATCTCGATTTTATCTGTCTGCCGAATCTCCTTCGTCGTGTGGCGGAATGGAGTAATCACTACCTATAAGAGATCATAAAACGGAAAAAGCTGTAGTTTTTAAAGACTGTTTAACGGAATGGACCCGCATAACAAATTTTACTGAAATTATTCTAATTTATAAATACAGAGTGCGCATTAGAAATACACTGAATGTAAAATCATTTGACAAATTATACACTTTAAGTGGGGGGTGGGGGGGTGGTCCAGAACTTGAGAATAACTCTATAGATGATGATAAGTTGATCCAAAAGAAAAGCGCGTGAATTTTTCAAGATTTATCTTGATAAGTATGTACGAATTAATTGTTTCTTGACCATAATAAATTATAAAAATTACAAAATTGATAAATTTGATTTTTTTTTGTATGTACCTATATACATATTGTTACAAAATAAGTTTCTTAGTTATCCCGTGTCTGTTGGTCTTAAGAAGGACCATTGTTGTCGTAATGTTTCGGGTAAATCTCATTACCCATCTTCAGGAGATGCCCTATCAGTAAAGTGTCGCCCTGAAAGTATCGCGAAATACGTCTTTCTAGGCCGGCAGTTCAGCGCTAGGTGAAATCACTAATCCTAACTTTGAACAATTGGGATGTTTACGACCTAATATTTGAGCTGAAAGCTGAAATGCTGGGAGTACCTGCACATGGGACAAGCTATATTATATACCTATATAAGAATTAAATTAAATGTGAGTTTAAGACGGTTATATACAAAAAGTTCACATATAAAGTGTATTCAAAATTTTTTTTTTTAACCACAAAGTTGATTTAGCAAATCTTAAAAATATGATTTTTTATTTTTTTACACTACTTATTTTCCACAGTACCTATATATCTGATACTAACTTTTTTAAATAAATAAACTATAACAAGAGTTAAAAAAATAGATTATAAAATGTTAGATGAATTACTTAGAAAGATATAAAGAAAAAAATCAATCTTTCGAATAATTACATAATTTGTACAGGATGTAACAGATCTAGTCCACAGCATTTTATTGAAACATCAACTCAACGTTCAATCCACTGAAGTGGCAAAATGCTAACGCATTTTATTGTATAGATAAAGTTCCAGGATTGTATCCTGGTAGCAAGCAAATATTTTTTTTATGTAGATTTTTTTTGTACTTTTAAAAATCTATTTTCAATTATTATTAGAACTATTTATTTTAACATTCTGATTTTCTTTTTATCAGAATTATAATAATAATTTAATTACCAAAAATTGTAATAGAAAAAATAGTTTTAAATATATGCATGTGTGTTTATTTATGTACTAAACGGTATCACTTTGCAGTGTTCATGACTCATATCGATTTCATCCCTTTGTACGGTTTCATGCCACATTGAACTTGATTTAGACGATGCGATCAATTCTTCAACATTTCTGTTACGATGCAAAAAGTACAAAATATATCACATGTTTAGAAATAAAGGTTAACAATTGAAAGGTACACTATTACTAGGTGGGCGATGGCACGCATCGTGTCGTCAGACAGGGTAATACGAGGGGTGACTACCCCTTTAAAATAGTGCGTAGCGCGGGCTGGGTTCGCGGGGGTTCTTTTACACTGGTGATTTACACATGGAATTATAGCACCCCCCACACGGTACAATATGGATCTGTTAACATCGCCTGTTTTCATGTAAGTACTTAATTATAATATTGAAGAGGTTGGAGTATTTTGAGGGTTAAATAAGCAGCGTCTTAAAGTCTCTATCGATTCACTGATGAAAAATATTAATAATATATTAAATTTGATACAAATCAATATTGGTCAATAATAATAAAAATATGAGAACAGCAATAAGAAACTTTATTTTTTATCTAAAGCCAATGTTAAAGGAGTTATGATTTTTTGAGTTTAAGAATAGTTTTGAAACAAGATGGCGAATCACACTTGTCAACGAACTTGGTTAAGATTTCTATCAGATTATTTTATTGGTAAAGTTTGATAAAATTTAAGTAATTACTACTAAAGAAATATGTTATATCCATATATATACTCGTATGTAGATATAAACATTTTAACTGAGGGTGATTTCGAGGTTTCCTGGTTATGGTTGAAGAAGGTGGATTGAAATTTCCCGGAAATTGCGTCATAAGACATTTTGCAATAGGCAGTATTTCTATTGAAATCTACCCAATAGATCTAAATATGCTTAATCTCTGTCAAAAAATGAGCTAAATTTCCGTACGGTAATTAAAACCATTAAACAAAAGTTGAATTTTAATGCAATATTTGAAGAATTTTTTTTTAAACGTCGTAATAATTTATATTTTTAATATGGATTAATATTAATGGTACAAGATAGTTATTTTAAATAAAGTTCATATTGGAATTCAATTCTATCATCAAATTATTTTTACATATTAAAATTGGAATTCAATTCTTAAATAACGAGTGTTGATTTCCAATTTAAATGTGTTATCAATGGCGAGACACACAAATGTCTCAATTCAGAAGGAACTGAAAATCAAGAATAGACTCTCAACCACTTGCCTGAGACGAATTTTTTGGGCATCTTGCGAGAAGGGACGATAGCTTGGTGTGGTGGGTCAGGTTGAAAGACGACGAGGAAGAGGAAGATGGGGAATGGTCCATTGGACCGACCTAGTGGAAAATGCAACAGGAATGGTGATAGCTCTAAAATCTACAGGATGCCGAGAAAAGTAGAAGAGCCTAGTCAAGATGGGGTAGTTCATGGAGTTCGCGATCATCAGTCATGAGGAAATGATATGGATGATGACTTAGTAATAATAATAATTAAATCATTTTTAAACAATTATCCTCAAAACATTTTTACTTATTTCAAATTCGTATTCATAGTCGTATTCACCACGTTTTACTGATCCGAGATATGTAACATTTATAACTTTTAAAGTGTTTAATACTATTTTCCTATATTTTATATTAGAATTCTAAACTGTCGAGAGACAAAACCGTTAAAGATATCAAGTCCGCATGACCACATATTTTGGCCGCAGAGGGTTCCAAATACACTAAGGCTTCATGGGAAACATCTCACAGCAACCTCACGTACACTTGACATATGTAATCTCTCCAGGCTGTCGCTACTCCAGCAATAACAGTTTATAAAACGGGATGCTGCTACGCTGGACCGATTATCCTTAACTCAAAAGGCTCTTCTTCTGGCTATCTGAAGCTGGCTTAAAGTGTAGTATTGCGAGAATATTGTTTATTTAAAGAGTGATATAATTATATTTAAATGGCATGAATTCGGTCATAAAACAAATTGTGCAAATATAATAAATTTTCATTAGGGTTTTCTGCTATATGTCAGTTATTGGCTAACAGGCTCTATGTGATAATAACTGAAAGGAAAAATTAAACCTAGCATGTCTCCAGTGCGCAGTGTTGCCTTAAATATTGACTACGACAATACACCGCAGTACATCCCAGAATAAATTAATTATATTACCATCGAAAGGATCCCACTCTTTCCTGGAATAGTTTTATGAGTTTTCACTCGCGCGTCGGTTCCTCTCAACGAAAGTAAGAATATAAATATTTGAATATGTCAAATGACAGATAATAGATATCTCATAGAGACGAAGCCATTTTTTATTATATTAAATGGAAAGACATGAAAGATTGGTTAATTACAGGGCTTACGACCTGTCTATGAATGGTGAACGTTATATTTGTATAAATTGATCACTTAAGCCAGCCGAAGACAGATCGTAAGCCCTGTAATTACCCATACTTCGATATATTTCCATTAAATGTAATAAAAAATAGCTTTTTCTCCATGAGATATCTATTATTTGTTTAAAATAAGAAAAGTTTAACTATCGAGCATTTATATGTAATTATTTAAGATGGAAAATTCGAGAGGTTTGTTTGTGAATTTAGGAACAACACCTTTCGACGCCCCTGTGTGCTCTCTGTATTGGTAACATTTAAAATACATATATAAAGTCAGATAGTATAGCGTAATTACAGTTGATAGTTTGTTTTTACAATATTTATGATGTTTTTACAGTATAACATAAATACAGTGTTAGTAGAATATAGTGATGAAATTTGTTAATACAATATTAATGATGTCTTCATATTATAACAAAAATACACTTTACCAAACAAAAATAGTGATAGTTATAAAAATGTGAACAGAGTCGGGATATAAACAAAAATAGCTTTGTCCACTCCGGTGCAGACTATATTATGGTGTATTGAATTTAAGTATATTTATACGAAGATAATGAATGCTAACGATCAAATCAATTGTGAACCAATTCGCAGGGTATTTTCTCAGTTTGTTGTATTCAAAAAAATCTTACGTCTTCATTATTGGAAGAGATATCATCGTCCGCCCACAGCAATCGATAGTCATAGTCGATCATTAATCAAGCTTTTCACAAAAAAGTCAAAGGCACCGAAGATAAACTACGCGTCAAATTCTTTTCATTAAAAAAGAGTTTTACAAGTCCTAGATAATTTCGACATATCGTCTAACGCCTAGTTATTTGTGAAGTCAGTGAAAAGAGTGCAACATAAATTTCTAAGATTTATCAATTTTAAATTGCATATATTTTGATTCAAATATAAATGACAATTATTTTACATACTAAATTAATGTATTAATTATAAATATATACATATAAAATAAATTTTGTCGAAAAAATATTGTTTTTGCGTCACCAGGATACGAACTCTCTATTTCCAATTTCAAAAACAGTATTTTTCGACAAAATTGATTTTATATGTATATATTTATAATTAATACATCAATTTAGTATTTAATATATCACAGACCTATGTTATGAATAATTACAACTTCACAATAAGAATGTGTTTTCCGTAATGACAATTATTTAATGAGTCTACTACATTTGAAAAAATTATCCTGGAGAAGATATAAGAGCGATATAGTATTTCTATATAAAATTATCAATGGCATGTTAGACTGCCCCGAGTTAACACAAATGATTTCGTATAAAGTACCAACTCAAACGAGGCAACATGAAGTGTTCTTTGTAGGTACGGATGCATTAGCTTGGTAACAAGTTGAATTTAGTTGACATTTTTCATTGCAGGAGCATACCTGAATTGAATAAATATTTTTTCGTGAATCATATTTAGTTTTTATTATGTTATATTGAATTGTTATATTAAGAATTAACTGTTATATTTATATAAAATTAATTATTTTTTTTATGTAAAAACGAGGGCATTGATGGAAAAAAATAAATACTTTTTGACTTTGATTATTATATATGCGTATTTATTGGTAAATTTAAAGAAAATGTATATGTTCCCTACACCAATAAAAATGGTTAGGTAGATAGGTACTTATAGTAAGGCCATCTTTTAACTACGCGAGATAATGCCTTAACTTTTTAGCTAATGTCTTTTTTTACGAATACTCTTTGGATTTCTTTCCGATTTATCATGATTTATACTATGAACACGAGAGCTTTTCCTAAACTTAATCCATAAATTTATTCAGTAAAAAAACGGGCAGAACTATCAGGCCCTTTTATTTCAAGACCATAAAGCATTTTGAGTTCTCTACAATATGTAATTTATTTCTTAAAGTACTGTTTATAAAATTTTTAGATTACCAAGAAAGGAGTTGAAAATATGTTTCAACTTCATTTTACATTACTTTTTGTTTATCTATGTACATTTTTGCTTTTTTCTCTCTAAAAGTACAGCTTTTAAAAATATTATGTTTTTGCCTGACTATGGTATTGTAGATTTCAAACACACAAAATATATCAATTTTCATAGAACTACTTATGACATTCAAATGTATATTTATTAATTTTAAGTCAATGTATCCAGGTAAGTGGGCTATTATTTATATTCAGTGTGAAATAAAAAAATGAAAGAAAACACATTTTTGTTGTGGAATTGTATTTTAAGAACAATGTTTATTTTTAATACAATTAATCAATGAGTATAATATATATATAATATCAATCAAATAGAATTAATTTAAAAAATGTACAGAAAATATATATTTATCGAAAACATATTTAGTTGCTACCGAGAGATAATTTTCGATAAATGGATTGTATCTGTATTCCTTTCAAGTTGTTAAATTTAATTTGTATTAATAATTCCACAGAACTATGTACTGAAAATTCAACTTCACAACAAAATTTGTTCGCCTTAAAAATATATAAGTTGTATCAAAATTAATTCAATTTTAATAAAAACGATTAATTTATTTCTGGCTCCTCCTACCGTGTTTTACTCAAAGGTATTTGGGATTCACCGCAATACAAGGTTGATTGCTTTTAAAAATGGGATAATATATATATATATCGATTGAAAAGATTACAGAGTATAAGCTCAAAATTTGTCGAAAACGTATTCGATTGCTATAGCGAAAATAGATTTTTTCTATGTTCTAGTTGATTCATTCAATTAGTCAAAAAAGTAACAGTCGCCGCCAATCAGCAATTGCTCTTTTCTTGACTGCTAACGAAGAGTGTACAGGTATGAAATAATATTTTATCACCAGCTGACTTGGAGTGTATTTATTCGTATATTTTAGGTACCCTTGATTATGTAGATACAATATAAATGAAAGTTCACGGAAACCAAAATAAAACAAAAGAGGTATATTTAAATTTAAAAAAATGTTAAACCACTTGAAAACTTGTAAAAAATGTATTAACCCTACACTGCCCACATACGCTCCTTCATTTCTATATCTTGCTTTAATTATAACAATAGACACCCTACACTGCGACGTGCACTAACACGCATGGGACTAGAAGATGTTAGGTGTTTCAGTCTCACATCAACAAAACCTTCCGACACAATCACGAATCAATCATATTCAACAACCACAACCCCTAAAATATTATTTCTGATGTACTATTTTTTATTACAGACGTTAAAAATGATAACCTATTAAATGTCAAATGATGTTTGAAATTAAATAAAATTAATGCGTATAATTTTTATTTTCCTGAACTTCGGATTAAAATTGACTAGAGTAAATTATAAATGTAAACTTACTACCATAACGCTTTCTCACAGGACCTGGCTGAGAAAATATAACGATAAACTCTTCTGTCCTGGCATATCTCTCTTGCCTCGTTTACTTTTCAAAATCTTCTCATTCATGCTCGAATTTTGAAGCTTCTTACAGGGCCTACCTCCAATATCCAGTTTACCTGATAGCGCCAGATCTTTCGCGGATACCCTGTGTTCTTGTTGTCTTAAACATTCGCCTCATATATTTTCTGTATTATTTTCTCCACACGAATATGCTATACATATCCAAACCATCTTAATTTATAATCATTCTTCACTATGTCATGCGTTTAAGTGACCGCACTTTTGATGTATTCAGTCTACTTTCGTTATTCTTTTGCCAATTCCAGGTTTCACTTCATATATAACCATTACTTAATTGTGCACCGAGACTAGTGTAGGGTAAGAGTGAATACATACAATAATTATTTGTGCACGATACTAATATATTTTTTATTTCATTACCAATATAAAAAAATATCTAAAGAATTAACTTACCATCACGCCGTTTTCCCACGGGTGTAGGCAGAGAGGATAGAACGCCATACTATTCTGTTCCTGACACACAATTCTCACCTCATTCACTTTCATAAATCTTCTCATACAAGTTCGCCGATTATTGAGGTTTCTAACAAGACCATCCTTCAGTATCTGGTTTACCTGGTCATGCTAAGTCCTCTGCGGACGTCCTATATTTCTGGTGCCATCAACACTTGCGTCATATATCTTCCTTACCTCTCTCCTCATTCCTCTGTTCCATATGACCAAAACACTTTGATGATTCTTTCTTAATCTTACTCACTATACTCAGATCAGCTTTACATTCTTTCCTTTTTTCTTCATTCTTCACTCTGTCACAAATGGATCCGTCACACACACATCTGAGTGATCTCAATTCCACTGCATTCAGTCTACTTTCATTTCCCTTCTGTCAACTCCATGGCTCACTTCAATATATCATTGCCGGTACCAGGATTCCATTGTGAACCGCTAGTCATACCTCGGTTGACAAGTTCCCATTAGCTATAATTCACCTTGCAGTCACCCTTCCCAAATACACAAACTCATCCACTTGTTCCAAACATTATTCAGTCGCGATCTCATTTTCACTATATTCAGTCTACTTTCGTTCCTTGCCTTCCAGCTCCAGGCCTCAGTTCCATACATCAGTGTACTCAATAGTGTATCGTTAGTTTTGCTTCGGTTGACAAGTTTCCATTACCTTTAATTCACCATTCTTACGATATCTTTTTCAGTCTTTCTCTTTCTACCTGCAACCAGTATTTTAAAATTGAATTAAAGTATTGTTCGTTACTACGTTTATAACTTTTTATTTCCTTTCTTATAAATTTGACTCTAATATTACTTTAATATTAAAATTGTCGAAATTTTCGCGTTGTTTTCTTGTCTATGTGAAATATGTTGCAATATATGTAATTTGTTACAATTTTATTATTTTATATCCAATACCATTAAAAGTTGTATCTCTTTTATTACCAATAAAAAAAGAAATTGCGCCTGCTCAATTCCACTTTGCATAAAGGTTTATTTATTACTTAACGTTTGTTAAAAATTTACATAGGGGTGATAAATAATCGTAGATATTGTAAAGATACATTAAAATGGTCAACTAGAAAATCAATGTTCAATTAAATAATACGGCAAAAATAAAACTAATTTTACCAAGCCTTTCGGTTCCGTTCGCCGGCCGTTTTATCGTTGTTTATTTTTGATAGAAGAATATACCTGTCCGCCCCATTGTCTCTGTAGGTACTGCGGGAGGGTCGCTTGTTGAGCCGTCCGAAACAGGCACTCGGTTTATATTTGAAATGTTTGTTGAAGACATCTCATTGTGTAGTTGCGACTGTGGAAGTGATCCGGACAGGGTGGCAGCAGTTGCTGGCAGTAATGACTTGGTCTTCTCGAGAGATGTGCGATACAAGATAACACTTCTGCATAATATATTTCTCGGATAACGAAACAAATTCGTATTCATATCTTCAATAACATAAAACGAATTTATGAACCTATTGAAAAAATGAAAATTTGTAAAAATTCTGTTTCACAATAAAAATAAATATATATTACTACGCGCATGAACAACAACACTTAAAATCTACGATATCTATTCCGCCCGTATCATCAGAAATTTGAATTCCAAACTTTTGTATCTGAACATAAAGACAGTTTTTCCTATTTTAATTTCAAGAACTGCTCAACAGACTGAAGCGGTTTCTTTCAAAGTATTCGATATTATTTAAATAAAGTTTTAAATTATAAATTATATTTTGTAACGGTAAAATGTTAGAAAGTTAAACGGTGAAGAATTATGACATTATATTTATACCTATATTATATAATACATAAATGACAGGGACGGTATTGCATGATGTATATTGCCTATATGGAAGGATGGTAGATGGTATTTACCCAGATACCCTATGTTTATATATATGTGTATATATATCAAAGAAAAATATAAAAATAAGTAAATATAATCTGTTAGGGTTTATAAAAAAATGTCCACGATGATATATTAGTTAAATCAATAGGTAACTCTCTTAAGAACTATTATAAATATTTTATCTACAGCCCTGACAATGTCGGGTTTTTTTATCGGTAATAATACGGTCAGAATTTTCGATCACAATCTCCTTTAAGGTCGAATAAAATTTCAGTTTTATAGTAATTATTTAATAATAATCATTAATAATGTAGATACCAATATTTTTAACTCTAAAAATGTATTAACCTTTCCTCTCCGATGATATAAACTGAGTTGACATCGCCTCTAATTATGTGAATATACTAATAATAATAATAATAGTTGACATTTTCGGTATTCCACCGTTATATACTTATGTATTCATTGGATAAAATAATTATAATATATATTTTTAATATCAATAAAAAATGTTTTCTAGATCTGACGTGAATTTGTCAATACGTGTATATGTATACGTGCGGAGTGGTGCGGGGCGCGTAGTGCCGGATACCAATCGTTACTTTAGTTGTACAGCATTCGCCGGCAGTGTTATGTATTTATGATGTCATTCGTGATGATAAGTGTTTTTTCTAATTTTTTGCACTTTTACATAATAATTTATGTATATATGTATATATGTATATATATATATATATATATACAGCACCGGAACGCGGGTGTGTATTTTAGCACCGTAAGGGAAAAGTTAAATAAGTAGGTAGTTCAAAATTCATGTTTAAAAAACATGTGTTCAGTGTTTTTTTTTGTGTACACATGAATTAAGTATTAAGCATAATCTTAATCTTAGTTTATGTTTTCATTTATTTCTTTAATTGCACAAAAGCGCACAATATTGTACTAAATTTTAAGAAAATTGTAAGTATTGCATATTTTATATAAAAAAGTTCAGTGGATACTAATTATATGCTTTTTTCTCATCTTTTTGGCGGTTCCTCGTTACGAGGATGACGTCTTCTATGGTTAACGATTGTGAGTCCGAATGTGGCTGAGGAGTCAAATTCTCGAACCGCACACCCTCCTACATGTTACGTAGGTGCAAGGGGTTCTGAGTGACGAATCTTTCTCCTTTTTTTACTCTTTCTCTTTTTTCGGTAATTACGTCGGCCTTTTTTTGTTTGTAAGTTTCTCCCGCTCAGTGTAATTTTTAACGTCATTTTCCTCGGTCTACGGCCGCAGTTTCCCAGTGTTCAGGGTATATGCCACATATATCCAGATTCACCTTCAGGGTATCTTTGAATCTTTTCCTCGGTTCACCCTGTTTTCTTTTTCCGTGAGATAGTTACGCAAACATAACTTGTTTGGGAAGCCGTGTGTTATCCATACGTATACAGTAACCTGCCCATCGTAGTTGGTGCTTTAGCATCGTAGTTTCGATACTAGAGATATTGGTATCTTCCAGGACAGTCAAGTTTGTTTTGCGCTCTTCCGATTGTATACCTAAGATCTTTCTCAACCGTAAGTTGTGATACTTCACAGAGGCCTTTAGGTTGCGGCTAAAGATTAATGATACTCGTGATTCGCATCCATTTAGTAGTGTGGGTAATACTATTGCACGATACACTGATACTTTGGTGTTTTTGCGCAGCTCGTGGTTATCAAACACACGTGATAGTAGTTTATCAAATGCGCAGCTTGCACATCTACGTTCACTTTTCTTACTATATATGTACTTGTTTTAGTTTTCTGACAATCGATAAATACCGAGAGAAACACAAGGATATAGATTACGTTCAAGGTCGCTTGCGAAGTATCTCGCTTCAGTAAGAGCAAAAGATATGCGAGGTTTTATATAACTTTATTTATTAGTTATACGCATAATTATACGCACGAATTTATTTACTAAGTTTTGTTTAGTTTATGCGAAAAATACTGTTATTACAGCAGCACACGAACATTCTATTGTAATAAAATTTAAAAAAACATGTGTAAACTTCGGAGAATAATATATTTTATTTAGTATAATAATACCAAAAACATCAATTTATAATTATTTAATGTGAAAACTTCAACACGTGAACAAAAATAAAATAATAGATCTGCCAAGATTTAATTTTCTATTTAGGTTTGAATAAGGTCGATATGTCAAATGTCAAGCAGATTTAAGAGCACTAAATATAAAGTAAATTTAAAATTACATACACTGTTCTGTTTATAAAAAGATTTGTCGGAAAATTAAAATTTATAGTTTCGGGTAGCGAATCCAATCCCAAGACAAAATTATAATAATGGGATTTCGGGATGCGATTTGGATGATCTATAGATTCCGGTAAATTTGAATAAAAAATGTCGTAAATACGAATGCAAGATTTTATAAATAAAAATTTGATTGTGAAACAAATTTATTGTTTGAATAATATGCCCGAAGCAAAGCATCAAAAAGGTCGATGTTAATCCAAGATATTAATCCCAAATGTTTCGGGATTAAGCGAACCAATCCCGGGATTCACAAATTCTATAAACTATGCCGCGATTGGATTCCTTTATTCAGGGTTTCCATAGATTAGTCCAGTATAATTATTTTCATTTTATGTTTTACCTTTTCAGTACGTCATTGATTACGAGCAATTTTGACAGAATTTTTAAAATTTCAAAATCGACATACATATTGTTTTTAATTTCATAATTTAATTTCACAGTCTTAATAAATGTAATACTTTTTTGATTAATATAAGAATTAAAGATGCTATAGGATAATATGTAATTTATTAACTTACTCAATAATTCAATAAATGCGAAAAGCAATTTTGTTATATAAATTAAATATATTAATTATATATCTTTCTAATTAATATATTTAATTCATATTTAAAATATCACAGAGCTATGTTCTGAATAATTACAACTTTACAATAAGAATGTGTCCTAATAAATTTTTTCTTACAATGTAAATTCTTAAAATTGTTTTGCATCATGAAGAGACAGAAAGTAGGTCGTGAACCATTCGAAATGAAATGAAAACGATTACAAATGAGTTCATTTTTTACATATTTGAAACTCGTCTAACACTTAATATCAAAATATCTTTTATATCAAAATTTTGACAATAATTTTTCTCTTTAAAATTGTGTAACACACATATGAAATTTTCTAGAAAGAAGAAAATAAGTTGTTTGAATACAAATAAAATGTATCAGCTCTATAATATAATAACGTGACCGAATCATATCGATAGCCGATCGCCTTTTGCGGCTAGGATCCGCGGGTGGCTATTGTGGCCAATAGTGGCCCATGGTGATCGCAGCGCGGCCATGGCTTCCTTATAATCTATATTTTATCTAAATCAATATAATAAGGATGTACAATACACTATTGAGTCTATTCGGACTCTGACAGCGCAGCGGTCAGTAATGGCAGCGCAATACTGATATTATTTATATATAATATGTATTCAATAAAGATAAACACAAAAATGTAAGATTTCATTACGTCATAGAAAAGATTTGTGGTGTACGTTATGATTCCGAATCATTAGACGCTCCCGAGAGATAGGGAGCAGTAGGGGTCGGGACATTTACGAATGTTGTAGCATTTTCCACCGAGGAAGAACATTCAGTGGCGGCGCAATAAGGGAACTAATTACGCGGAACTGCATTGCACTTCAGGGGATTGAATTGTGCAGTCCGTGTACGAAGACATTGATATACTAAATAAAGCTTAGCCCACATTACCGCCGGCGAGCAATATAAAGGTTTGTAAAGCAAAGCCGCCGAGTATATTTTTATGGCCGGTTTGGCTGTGCGGTCTACCAGCTCGAGTGGAAGGAGCACCTACCTACCTACCCTACATGAAATTATCTTTCAATATAATAAAATAGCATTTTCGCTCCCTTCCCTGCTACCAGCTTTAGAAACGAGGGCCATAAAACTGTGATTGGATGGAAGGATTTCATTTATAAAACTCGATTTACATATTATTTGTGTTCGACAACATTAATATTTAGATGATGTTTTATATGAATAAAAAATTTAAAAAAATCAGTTAGTTCTTGTACGAAAAGTCATATTTTTAGATATTTGAACGCATTTTTAATACCATAAATTATCCAACAATCATACAAAGGAACATATATAGAGTGATCCAGACTAGCTGTTATTTTTTACGTAATTTTTGACATGTCAATTAAAAACATTTTTTAAAATACAAATTAAAAGTATTAATTAGAAAGATATATATATAAAATCAATTTTATCAAAAAATACTGTTGTTGCTACCAGTAGCAGCATCTTGAATAAATCGTTTTGAAGTGTTGAACCCTCGACTACTTGAGCTTGAGCACTAGGTCACTGGAATAAACAAGCTTGTCATCATATGTATTTTCAATAATGACAGTGAAACAAAGAAAATGATTGATTACATATGTAAGAATATTTAATATAAGAATATTTTGAAAAAATGAAATGAATAAGAAAATAAACAGTTATAATAAAGAATGAATAATTTTTATTAAAACTTAACGACTTTTAATAAAAAAATAAATAGGAATTATAAGTAACATGTTTGATTTATTAATAATAAAACATATTTATTGTGACGTTACAATTTTAGAACTAAACCAAATTATACAAATTACTTAGAAATGAAGGATGTCCCAACAAGAACGAAAATTTTTAATTTGGCACCATTTTAGCTGTTATGCTTTGTCAATCAAATCATTATGACAGCTTGATAGTAGACAGTCCGCTATTTTTAAAAATGGATCGCTTTTCGACTCAACAATGCATTATTAGAGTTCATTATTATTTCAAAAATGGTAAAAGTTTGACTGCCGCGATTCGAAATTTGTGTCTAATTTTTGGTAATAAAAATATTCTATGTACATCAACTGCGAAGAGAATTTGAATTTGTGGAGACTAGATCGATTACTGATGTCAGATTATCGACACGTGTTCGTCCAGGTCGTTCAGCAGAAAACATGACGGATGTTCGTCAGAATGTGGCCGAGAGTTCGGAAACATCCATTCGGCATCGTGCTCAAGAATTGAACGATTCAAAAAGCTTAATGCACCGTATTCTCACAAAAAAATTCCGTCTTCATGCTTAAAAAATCCAACTGATTTAACAACTTAAACCTACAGACCATACGCAGCGAAGAGAGTTCGTTATCGTGTAATATTCTCTTTGAGTGACCAGAATTGGCCGCCTAGATCGTGCGATTAAAGCTTTTTGACATCTTTCTATGAGGTTTTTAGAAGTCAAAGGTTTATAGGACTAGGTTTAAAGGATTATCTAAGCCTTGAATGAGAAGATTTGACATTATGTCACTGAAATCTAGCCACAGTTATGCCAAAACATGAATGAAAATTTCGTTAAAAGAACGCAAATGTCGCAGCAAAGCTTTGGACGGCATTTATCAGATGTGTTGTTCCATATATAATTCCCACGTGTATACTTTATGATTAAATCAAAACTTTGGTATTCTCTCAAAAAAACTGTTTTATTTCCGCTCTTTTGGGACATCCTTTATGAGTAGACAAAAAACAATCTATATACAATTATCTACTCTCGGTAATAACTATATATTACTTCAATAGATAGATTTTATCTGTTTATCCTTCCGAATACTTCATCTAATGTGTTTAATTAACATGCTTTATACATAAATCTTTACATCACCGATAGAAAATACAGTAATCGTACAACGTGGAAACTTTCATGAAAAAGAGTGGTAATTTTGTTGTTCTGTGAATGGCAGTTGAAATGATACTTTTTTCCTATAAGCCAGACTTAACAGTAAGTACATCGGAGAGCTGGCATGAAAATGAAAATAGTATTATATAAATGTATTAAAGGTTTAACTTCCCTCATAATAGTTTGTTGGTGAGTAGATATTCTGGCCACTCAAGATTTTAGTATTACCGGGGTTCAGAAAACTTCCCAGCCGGATTATTTTCAGAGGAATCAGTTTTAGATAAACTACAGATCAGGTTTCTGTTCTTTTCATCAGATAATTGAAGCAAGTTATCGTGTAGTACTTTTTTATCGATAAAATGATTACACAGTACAATAAAATAATTAACACACAGTTATTTATTATTTTTATTACATTACTAATATCAATCGTATAATATAATGCTAAAACTATATGCTCTTAAGATCATCCAAATATCGGTTGATTCAATAAGTCTAACCATAAATAATAAATACAATCGTCATTCAGTGAAGCAAGATGTTACATAAGTTGAGCCAATGTTGGTGTTACTGTAGTCTTGCAATTGGAGTCACATGATTGCCGATTGTATTATATTTTTATCAAACCCGGTGAGTATTTTAATGAAAATATTTTCGATTAAATAAAATAACAATCACTTTGTATGAAATCACGAAATTTTATTATACGTCAACCCGTTTCGCTTATCTAAAGCTTCATCAGGACATATTTAAAGACTGATTATAAATACAACAAGAGTGCACTTATATATACCTAAAGATGGAGGTAGAATATAAAACTACATGTGAAAAAAAAGAGACATATAGAACATCAAGGGAGACAGAATATAAAATTACACGCGAAAGAGAAAGACAGAATACTTATACAGATAGACGGAACATTAAGGAAGGGGAAAATATAGTGTTAATGGATTATAAAGTAAACATACCTGATATGGGGCTAATAGATAAATTAATTTGATTATTAAGAATTAGCTTACCACTTCTTATTGCATTTTTTATTTCGAGGGTTTCTAAATCGTCCAACCGGAGGCCAAATCCATTTTATTGAGGATATTGACCAATGTGATACTATCAAAAGAATGGTCTTTTTCAATAATATGGTTGGAAAATTCTGAGAAAACATTACTGTTTAAGCATTTAAGATGTTCTTTGATACGAATATTGACATTACGAGCAGTTTTTCCAATATAGAATGCGACAGTTATTACAAGTTAATTTATGTATAACCGAGTGGCTTAATTTGTTATCTTTATCTTTTGAGTTTATTAAAAAAATTTCTAAATTTTTGTTTGTGTAGAATGCTGACCTGACATCAGAAGGAAGATTATTAATATATAGAACTCTACGCCATTGGCCTACGACATACGTCATTATTAATATTTTTACCAGGAGAACTAGTGAACAAGATGTTATTAGTAGCTATCTGTTTAAGTTTTTTTATTAAGAATAATATTAATAAGGTTCGTATCATAACCATTGTTTATCGATATTTGTTTGATTGTTTTTCATTCTCATTATTATCACCCAATTATAATGTTCATAATTATAAAATAGAAAAAATCCAAAGAAAGTTCTTTAAATCTGTGACATATTGACAAAGTCTAAGCAATCCTCTCGATACATAAGCAGGACTAAAGTTTTTTCCTCTACTTTTTGAAAAAATGACGAAAAATCACAGATCTCATGACACTACAAAATCGTTAACAACAAACTAGACACCCCCTCAATACATTCACAAATAAACTTAGATGGACCCGGTCTCATCAGCGGGATCTTCAATCTAAGTTTTATTAAAGCAATATATAGATGTCACACAGAGACGAAGCTATTATTTATTCCATATTCATAGAACACATTTTGGGCGCGTCTTGAGAATCGGTTGCGACCCATATTATTGACACCTTTCGCGTCCAAATTCACACTCATCCTTTTTCCTTACTGTTTGAATTCGGTGTGAATAGTGACCTTGACGTTAGCAGACGTTAACGCAACGCGATACTTGATGGTGACACTGCGATACCATTAGTGGTGTGGAATTGTTCAGCTCCGGTGCATCAGCACTGTATTGTTTGTAACCTGTGATATGTGTGCACATTGATATTGTTGATTATTGTTTTGTGTGCCGCGAGTGAAACTGTATTTAATTGGAAGCAGAGATCTGGTCTCCCGCATGCTGTTTGTATGGCTGCGACTGCGGGGTGAGAAGGCGTCATATAAGGTAAGGCGACCAGTCCTTCAGATTCCCGATTCTCCGAGATCACTGGTCCTTCGACTGGAATCCCTATCCATCATCGACCCATATCCGTTATATCTAGGTTTCCTTCCTTCCCCTTAACTCCTCCCTCTCCCTTTAGCGATTCCGATTTACGACCGGAATCGTCGTAATCCAATCCGCGAGACGCGTTGGATAGATTCTGTCGGCCCAGGACTTACGTCTTCTTTACAATTATTTTTACATGAGAGTTATGGAAGTCTTGGGTATTACAGGGCTTACGACCTGTCATCAACTGGCTTAAGTGATAACTTTACATAATGTAACGTTCATCTATTTACTTACGCTACCACATCTATCAAATTTTTGTAAGTTGTGTGTATGA
Source organism: Eubasilissa regina (assembly GCA_022840565.1). Classification (NCBI taxonomy): domain Eukaryota; kingdom Metazoa; phylum Arthropoda; class Insecta; order Trichoptera; family Phryganeidae; genus Eubasilissa; species Eubasilissa regina. Next base: position 18,341,863 of record JAINEB010000007.1, read on the forward strand.
TATCGTGTTGGAACATTTCAATATTTATTACCAACTATGCTGTCGCCATCTATGGATTATTTTGAAAATTTGACATTCATTCTCATGTAACAGTATAGATGTCACTGAAGCTGAGACTATTTTTTCTCAAGTTTTTGGGGCTATATCGTTTATGTGCATATATGAAATTCATTAAAATTATTAACATATGTAATAGAATAGGTCTGAAAAGGTAGTATTATTCAATTTTTTAACTTCATACTTAGACCGGTATATTTTCTCATCGTGATCACTTAAGCCATTTATAACAATTATTATATAACAAGACGATGACAAGTCGTAAAGCCTGTAATGCCCAAGACCCATACTTCCCATGTAAAAATAATAGCTTCGTCTCTGTGAGACATCTATATCTTGATGACAATCCCTCAGGGGATAAATCCCAGTAATTGGTTCCTACAAAGATTTGGACATACTCAAATATATTGTTTATTAAAACAATTCAGGGAATTTCTCTCTTCTTCCTAGAATGTTTATTTATCACAAAAAGATTTCATTCATTACCATTAGCTTAACTCGCACTATCTAGTCACGTGCCACGTGATAAGACTTATTTGGCTTATCTTATTAGTATCATTGTAACTTTTTAATTATACCACAAATCCTTATTTCATTTAATGGAGTCTGAAACATTTGGCATATTGATAGAATATGATGTGAAATCTCATCTACCATCCCCTTGATAACCAAAATGTACTTCCTTGTCTTCTGAGCTGGCCGAGAGAGGACAGTCTACGAAAGGTAGGTGGAACGAGAAATCCTCCACTTTATCTAATCCTAACTTATATCGTAACAAAACGTTTATTTGTCTTCTTTTTACAATTTGTGTTTGTATTTTCCTTCCTGTTTGTCCAATATAAAATAATTGACAGTTCTTAGAATTAATCTTGTATACTTTACTATTATTCAACGGATCTATTCTAGTTTTATTATTTAATATATATATTCTAATACTATTGTTGATTTAAAAGGCTGGTTTGAATATTTTTTTCTTTACATAATTTAAGCAGGTCTATCTTATTTTGTGATGTAAACAACGTTGTGTTTTATTTTAATAATTAATTTTTTTTTGTAAGTTAAAAATTTTGTTAAAAGTATTTTAAAAATTAAAAATAATGGACTTCCACAAAGTTGATCACGAACATTTTCAAATATATTTTTAAATTTCTAATTGGTTTGTGTTTTCGTATTGCGTTTGTATTATCTATATTTATTTATTAAAAAAGTTTCTGACGGTAATTATAAATGTTGTAATCAGGACTCAAATCCAGAACATTACGCTTCAACGATGTTGGTGCCAGAATTAGAAGATACAACACTAGTTTATTAGTAGCACAATATTTACAATGTGACAATTATTCAATATTTGTTTACCAACGTTGAACGTTGGACATTTTCTAGCTTGCAAAAATTTTCTGTAAAAATGTACAATATGCGTAACATCACTTTAGGCGCATGTAGAATTTAATTTTAAAACCCTAATCAACCACATAATTTAAATTTTAAAACATAATTGCAAATAAGACTAAAAAGAGACATTCGCCATTGTCAAGATAAATTTTTCCAGACAATTAAAAGAGAAAATCCCAAACGGAAAATGTCCCAACAGCTGTTGAGTGATAATGAACTGATTACATGCTCAATAAATTTTTAATGCAACCTTGCAAACTTTGTGATGCTCGAAAATGATTAAATTTTGTAAATGTGTAGAAAAATAAATACATCATAACGAAATAACTTACTTACCATCACGCCGTTTCCCCGTGGGGGTAGGCAGAGAGGATAGAGCGCCACACTCTTCTGTCCTGACACACAATTTTCGCTTCATCCACATTCATACATCTTCTCGTACAAGCTCGCCGATTGTTGAGGCTTCTAACAGAACCATCCTCCATTTTACCTGGTCGTGCCAAGTCTTCCGCGGACGTCCTCTATTTCTGGTTCCATCAACATTTGCGTCATATACCTTTCTTACCATTCTCTCCTCATTCATCCTTTCCATATGACCAAACCACCTAAGTGATCCTTTCTTAATCTTACTCACTATACTAACATCAGCTTTACATTCTTTTCTTATTTATTCATTCTTTACTCTGTCATAAATAGATTTGCCACAAATACGTCTAAGTGATCTCATTTCCACTGCATAATAACTTTTGACACAATAAAAATTTCGATAGAGCTTTGAGCCCTTTACATTGTTGCTCCTACAATAATCTGCTTGGTAATTTAGCTCTGCTAAGGTAAATTGTTGGTGTTATATTATGAAGGTGAGATAGAAGAAGCGAATAAGATTTCGATTTTATTTCAATCTTGTTTAAATTGTTATTTTATACTTCATATGCAAATTTATTAATGAAATACATTGAAATTTAAATCAGAAACCATTCAAGTTTCTTATTAACATATCTACTAACATAAATATATACAACTTTCAAAAATTTGATAAATGTGGAAATTGAGGGGTGAGAATTGGTGAACGTTGTATATATATAAAGGGAACACTTAAGCCAGCCGAAGATAGATCGTAAGCCCTGTAATTACCCCATACTTTCATATATTTTCCGTTAAATGTAATAAAAAATATTTTTCTCTCTATGAGATATGTGAAGTTAAGTATCAAAGTGTGACATCTCCATTTTTAGACAAAACGAGTTATGGATGTAGTTTTATAGATTAATAAATTTCTGTTAAGCCTATGAAATCACAGTATTATAAATCCTGGTAAATGTAAAACATTTTGAATTGTAAAAACTGTTATGATTTCATAGGCTTAACGCAAGTTTTATAATCTACAAAAGCACATTCATAACTCATTTAATTTAAAAATGGAGATGTCACACTTTGATACTTGATTTCACATATCTGTTCTTTGTTTAATAACAGTGCATGCATTTGTAGGTAAAAATCCGGTAATTGTGTGTTATTGGACAAATTCAAACATTGCTAACATATATTTAAATTTATAATGAAATACAATAAGTGTGTTGAAATACATTTTTAATTCGACTTAAAATTTTATCTTACAAATAAAAAATAGAGATTCAAAGAAACACGTCGATGTTAGAAATCCTTGCACGCTATTTTGTATTCTCACTATCACTAACTATTGTTAATTGTCTTCTCTCTATCTGTCTATTTTTCACAATCACGAACTACTACGAAGTCTATGGAAATAACGTTAGTACCCGAGGGTAGAACATTTCAAATTCTAATAAAACTCTTCAATGTAACAAGATTGCATTCCATGACTCGGCAGCGTTTAAATATGGAGAAAAGTTATGAATGTAGATATTAAGGGATGATATCGTAGAAATGCCCCTTAGAGTAATAAAATAGTTTCTTAAGTGCAGATGGCGTAGTTAAAATGACATATCACAGGGATTTTATCTATAATTGAGCACACATTATCAAGATAACTGTTCATACAAATTTTATTTACTCTCGCATTTATTTTATATTAAGAAATAAATTTTCGTTAGTAAATTACTTTTTTAATAACATTTATTTATTTATTTTCATCATCGCCCTTATGGGCTTTTACATAGGAATAAATTTTTATTTATTTTAAATATAACCGTAAATTTTTTAATGACATTTCAATATAAGATGAAAAATAACAGTTTAAATATAACATATATAAAAAAAAAGTTAATTTACATACAAATATTTCTTCAGCTCAAGTATGCTCCTACAAGAAAAAGTTTCAACGAAATTCAACTTGTTACCAAACCAATGCATACGCGATATTGGCGAGTTAATAGCATAATTATTTATATGTGTACCTACAAAGAACACATCATGTTGTCTCGTTTAAGTTGGTACTTTATACGAAACTATTTGCATCAACTCAGAGCAGTCCAACATCCTATTGATCATTTTATATAGATGCACTATACGACGCGATATCGCTCATATCCCTTCTCCAAGCTAACCTGTTAATATTGTCCTTGTATTTAAATATTATAATGTATAATGAGAGTACTAAAATTTTTTTTATACTTTATATTTTACATTTTATCAGTTTGAATATTGTACAACAAAAGTTAGGTATCTCAAATGTAGAAACCTAAACCCTTTTATATTTAAATCATCCACTTAATTTATTAATGATTTAAGCTTCTTATAATATAGTAATCTTATATCTCCAAATTAATAAGTCTAAAATATGTAACCTATATAATAAAATACTTGTAGTTATATATTAAAAACAAATATTATTTTCACATTCTAAGTACTGTATATAATTTTAAATCAGAAAAAGTTCGAACGTATAAAAACGCCTTATCGTGTATAAAGTAAAATAAATAAATGTATAAATAACATTTATTTTTATAGAATTCCTAGGATGAAGCTCGAACTCCCGATTACTGAATACTAAGCGATTGTCGTAAACTACACCAATAAGCATGTCAAATATTCATCAAATGATTTATTAAATATCAAATGAGACATAACTTATATATAATAACCCCCTTCTATCCCCAAATATGAATGACATATATCTACGATGATATTGATTAAAACAAACCACCACGTGAAATACATTAATATTTGAAAAGTATCAAATTTAATACAAATTAAATGTATATATTTATAATAATACATTTAATTTGTATTAAAAATATCACAGACCTATGTTCTGAAAAATTGCAACTTCACAATAAGAATGTGTTATTCTTAAAAATATCATATTTAATCTTATGAGAGTAAAAATAAGGATATTCAGTACGAGTACTGTTTATAGATACAAATAAAATAATACAACCATTTACTTTAACTTACAAGACGATTCAACCCCGTGAAATTAAAATATATATAACAAACGTACTATGATGAACACGTATGCACGTAATGAACCATGTAATAATATATATTATATTTTTGAAGATTTGCGTGCATAAATGAAATAAATTAATGTATATATTTATAATTAATACATTAATTTAGTATTTAAAATATCACAGACCTATGTTCGGAATAATTACAACTTCACAATAAGAATGTGTTTTCCTTAATAAATGAAATATTTTCCCGAATAACTCTTCATTAGTTTTAAATAAGCCTTCAAAACTATCTGATTTACTATCTCAATGTTTCCCTCCTGACCATCCTACTTCCTTCCGATTATATTAATTGCCATACAAATTTTGTTAAGTTGTACTCTAGGATCCTGAAGAAAATATAGCCACGACCCGACTTACCCTGATATTTCACCCTTCCTTGCCTGGACCTATTTTTCGTTATACCGTAATTATGTAGGATCTGCGCAAAACAAAGGCCCCCCGCTCCCCGCTCCCGGCTCTCCTTCACCATAAACCCCTGTTTTAATTTGCATCCTGGGGCAACGCCGGGCAGGGATAATTAATACATAAAATAATAAAATTAACTAATTTATAACATAATAGATCGAATAACATATTGATTTTAATAATTTACATGTAAATATAGAATATTTTAACTTACAGTACGTATAAGATATGAAATACATTCATAAAAACTATACATAATAATATATAGGTACATATTGTGACATTATGACGCATACATAAACGTGTGTGGGCTCTTCAAAAACGTCAGATATAAAATGTCGCGCTGTGTATGGGATCGGCCGCAGTCTAGTAGCCGATGAGAAGTCCGCTGATCAGCTAAAGAGAGCAGAGCGCAAAGCAAGATGATGGAGCTGTCACTTTTATACTAGAGCGGAGGAAGATTGAGGGGTCGATGAAAGTAAAGCTGGCCAAGATGGGAAAGAAATGGTGTAAGATGGGAAGGCTCGAAAGATCCACAATTGTAGAGGTCGGACGTTCTTAGTGATATTGTTAGTGAGATGGCGACGTGTTGTGCTGGTAAATTCGAAAACGGTGGGTCCGGGATTCAGGACCTGATCCGCACTGGTCACCGTTAGCTCGAATCTCCAGGCTCCAGATCATCATTATTACTCATAGAAGAATCAATCATAAACTGTAGTGCAACATGGAACATGAGAACAAGGACAAAAAATGTGCATGTCAAGAGAAGTGTAGATGGGTTGTAAAAGTTGTTATTGTTGAATTATAGATGTTAAGTGAACAAAATTGTACATCATTGTGTAATCCAACCTCCCTTACGGGCGATAAACTTCCCCCGGTAAGAACTAGTAATTAGTAAGTACCGTGACGTGTAACTCGGGGCCTGGCGTTTTATTTACTGTGAGGTGTCAACTGGTGGACAATCCTCTACCGATCAGAATCAGTTGTGAGCATGCGAATGAGTACGTAAACCGAAGCTACCTAATCACTATAATGTTGAAGCACACCTTAACCATCTTTTGAGAAAAAAATCTTTACTCAAATGAAATACTAAATGTGTAAATGTAGCAAAATATGCAAGGTGATATTTTAGAATAAAAAAGTTGTAACAAATAATATGTTAAATTTATTACAATAAAAAAGAATAACGGAATAGTGACTGAGAATGATTCATCGTTAAATTATTTCAGAACAAAAAATAGTCATAAATACAGAGCTATAATCTAATCTCCAAATAATCAAGTTTGCACCAACTGTTTGAACAGACTTTGTGCTAAAAAAGGCGGTGACGACAATAATAATATTATATAAAAAAAAATACGTCGTGACCTTGAATTGCAGAGAGGAGCGTCAGCCGTTAAAAACCATCAGATAAAACTCCATGTGTGATTTCAATACAAAGTCCTCGTTGGACCCCTCCGCCATCACTTCAGAGCATCCTCCCAAGTAGGCAAAGATATGTAGTCTAGGCGTAATTAAAGAAGCAGTTGAAGTAAATAAAAAAAAAATAAGAAGAAAGAAGGGAAATTTGACTTATTTCCATTTTGTTTCGTCAGCGTAACGCTCACCGGCTTTTGCCCTTTCTTCAAGCAATTGTTCGTTTGATTAGAGATCTCTATTCTGACAATATTTACGAAGAGTACGCGGATTAATGGTGGCCCTAGGCCCTGCCGTTTGACGACCTACCCAGCTTGAAGCTGCGAAGAGAGTAATGTACCAAGATCAGCGAGCGTTCCTCGATGCGAGGCGACAGTCGGGATCCCCGTGGTCAACATTGGCACTACTGCTTGGAGATTTTGCCGAGGGCAAAAATACATAACCAGGGTGTTTATCTTATAAATTAAGTACTTACGCGCATTCTTTTGCCACCTATAATTCGTTTTGTGACACCATGTCACGGAAAGGATGCTTGATCAGTCTGAGCTGTGTGTGAAAATGTTCATAAACATATTGAGAGAATATAGGTGTTATTTTCTAAAGTTGTTTATGGAATGAATCATTAAGGAGGAGATGGTTAGAACAACATATATGACGCAAGTGTTGTTGACGGATATATATATATATATACGGACGTTCTAGTTAGGTACTAAATTTATTTTTTAAATAATTGTTTTCTTTTTAAAATAGATTCTGGTGAAGAAATAATGATAAATGTTTTTAGTTAGTTATGACATCCTGAAGAAGAAAATGGTATTTTTTGAAACCGGTAGATGTATTTAAACTCAATTCAGTGGTTAATAAAACAAAGATAATAAATAAAAAATATAAAAAAATAAAGAAATTTATATTTAAGTAAGAAAATTTTTGTAAGATTGACAAAAAAATATCAATTTTTCTATGAAACAAATGAATTATTATGAATACAATAGCCAAAGCAACAGCAAAGTATAACACTTCATTAATAGTTTTGATCTTATTTTGGTACCCTAAAGTTATATTAGATTATGTACATAATCTACTCCCGGGATTCATAGATGTTTAATCTTTTTTATTTTCTTCTTCTTTATTTCGTTTAATACAAATACTATTTTGTAATATTTTTTATTTTTTTTTAAATATGTAGTATGTATTATCGGTTTTACAAATGTATATAGATTTAAATATGTATATACTTGTTTAATATACCATTCGATGCCTAAGAAGACACACAAGGTTGTGGCAACTCAGATTTGCCTAAAACCGATAAACTGTGTTGTTGCAAGGGTGGTCTCATATTGTTATAAATATTGTTAATCCGGTATCCCAGATCAGGACTCTGATCAGATCTCCGTGGGTGGTTTGTTAGTTTATCATTTTTTATTAATTTTACAACAAACTTTTGTTAATTTTAATTCCGGCACATTTAATTTACAGCAAATAAGACAAATACAAAAATGTATTTTAGCAATATTTAAATATGTCAAAGAACACACAATTACTGGATTTTTATCTATAAAGGCACTGTTATTAAATAAATATCTCATCGAGACGAAGCTATTATATTTAATGAAAAATATATAAGAGTATGGGGTGGATTACCTGGCTTACGACCTGTCTTCGGCTGGTTTAAGTGATCACTTTATATATATATATATATATATATATATATATATATATATATATATATATATATATATATATATATATATCACCAATTCTCACCCCTCAATCTCCATATTTATCAAATTTTTGATAGTTGTGTATGTAGTATTACATGGACTTACTTCGAGTACCACTATACCATTGCCATCTATGGACCAAATTTGATAATTAATTTTTTCTTGAATCGGTATATATTGTATGTAACTCAGTGAGAATCTGATTTTTGTTGAAAAATATTAAAAGCAATATTATTTATCTGTCAAATGTTACTTTAACACATTATACAAGAATACATCTGAAAAATCAATATTTTTAAATTTTTAGATATTTTTCTCATTTTAACCATTATATTATTTTAGCAATATTTGAATACGTCAAAAAACACACAATTACTAGATTTTAACCTATAAAAGCATTGTTATTAAATAAATATCAGATATCTCAGAGACGAAGTTATTTTTATTATATTTGACGAAAAATATACAGGAGTACGGGGTGATTACAGGGCTCACGACCTGTCTTCGGCTATGTAATATAATATAAATATAATAAAAATAGCTTTGTCTCTATGAGATATCTGATATTTATATTTTACAAAAATATATCTTCAATTTCTAAAATATTTTTCAGTTGAACTCATTTCAGTTTCCGGATAAAGGCGCGAATTAACACGAAGTAAAATTAACACGGGAGAATTTTCTAAATACCATCGGCTTAAAACCGCTGCCGCCGGGGCGAGCCAGCGAGGCGATCCGAGTTAATCGGCCGAAACGCTGCGCCGCGAACGAATTCGGTAACATTGTAGTGTGTACTACACGGTGTGGAATTTGTACTGGATAATAAAATCCACTCGCGTAAAATGAGTACGGCTCCATTTTGAATCGTCTGTCAAATTACACACAACACATTCTGTCTGAGAATGAACGGCAATTATTTCATTTGCTCAGTGTCGAAGGCAGTTTTATTTGTTTATTTAATACACTGCGAGACCGCGAGTGCGATAAATGCCTTAAAAAATGATACAATGCCGCTGTAAACAAAATTAATATAATATTATTTTCGATCCTTTTATCCTAGGATGTCCAAAGAGGCGCTTTCAGCCTGTTTCACGTTGTTTCGCTATTTTTTGACTGATCAAAACCCAATCCATCACACAGTACATACAATTTTGTTGTTGTTTATTCCTGTGCTCAGTCTGGGGTGTCTTTGGCATTCGAAAGACGCGTGAAAGCCACAATAATTGAAATATTTATGATTGTAGAAGTAGAAGTTCTCGGTAATTCTTACTCGATTCATTATTGATACTCCTGCTACTCCACCTAGATAACTCAATTCGGCGTCTTTGATTCTTCATTTCTCTCAGTGAGAATCCATATTTGTTGATTATATTAACCTTTTGAATGCCATGAGAGCGTTGACACGCCAAACTTTGTATGTCACGCCAGGGATGCGCGTGTTAACACGTACTTTTGGATTTTTAACATTTTAACTACCAACTCTATTTGAAATGGAAGACACCACATAGGGTAAGAATTCCTATAAGAGCCTTGACTCGTCTTTCAAAAGCTGGGACAAGTCATTCAAAATGATTTAAAATATGACTATTAAGTTGCATGGACTACTATGCAAGTTTGCAAGGTTTAGAAGTGCGTGTTAATACGCTTATAGTTTGGCGTGATATACAAAGGTTGGCGTGTTAACGCGCTCATGGCATTTAAAAGATTAAAGCCTAGTCTTACCCTATGTGGTGTCCTCCATTTCAAATAGAGCTTGCAGTTATATACAAATTTTTATAGGAATGCACCCACACAAAAATTTCACAGGCATGGAAATAATATTGATCTTGTAGATATATTCCCATTTTCAAACTTTAAATATAAGAGTGCCGTTTTTGATGCTGTTCTGAGTCAAAGATGTAATTGATTTTGATACTCGGCCATTATGTATCAAACCTAAATTTTTATTGTTTATGGGATGAAAGTTCACAACACATCAAAATCACAGCGGTATATGAACTAGTGGTCCAACATAAATAATTACATGAAAAAACTTCCTCTCCTCGAAATCAAAAACAACCAGTCTAGCCAAAAGAACAATATGAACTAATTGAAAGTAGGCTAAGGGATGGGAATAAAACTAAAACTGGTGACAATAACACTACGCTTTACAATAATATTTGTTCCAAGTTATGGAAGTATATGTATTCATCTATTAAAATAAATATATACATTATGAATACGGAACAATATGTATTAATGTAAAGAATTAATATGAATTAAATATATTAATTAGACAGATATACATATAAAATCAATTTCATCGAAAAATATTGTTATTAAGGAAAACAATGTATCAATGTGTCCAAAATTTAATAAAAATGAATTGATAATTCTGGCGTCTGCAGTCGGTTTACTCAAAGGTATTTGAGATTCTGTAAAAATAATGTAATGGCTTTCAAATAATGGAACGACAGGTGTATTAATTTGAAAAATGTAACATATAGGTTCGAAAATTTGTCAAGAAAAATACTGGCGTTATAGCACGATGGTAGTGCACTTCCCCGGATTGGAAATAGAGATCCAGGTTCGAATCCCGGTTATATGTATATATTTATAATTAATACATTAATTTAGTATTTAAAAATATTGTTGTTGCGCCACCGGGATTCGAACCTGGATGTCTTTCCAAACCGGGGAAGGTGCATTATCTAACTATGCTACAGCGACAAAAATTTTAGCGACAAATTTTCGAACCTACATGTTACCTTTTTGATATTAATACATTTAATCGTTCCATTATTATTATTAAGAGATCCAGGTGGCGTAACAACAATATTTTTCGATAAAATTGATTTCATATGTATATATTTCTAATTAATATATTTCATTCATATTTATAATATCACAGACCTATGTTCTGAATAATTACAATTTTTCAGTAAGAATATGTTATCCTAATAATGTAAAGATGATCAGCAATTTATATATCGCTTATTTTCATAGATACCTTATTTTCTAAATACAAAAAATCGCTTAAAGAGTTGTATTTTATTTCACAATTTAACAGTTTTATGTCACTGCTGAAATAACGAATTATTGAAACGAGTGATATCAATCATTACATATGATTATTTAAAATATCGTAATATTGCCCGAGATATCAAAGAAGTCTTTGTAGCATGTAAATAAATGAATGGGCTCATTATTCTGATAAAGAGTATACCATAAACTATTCGTTTGGTCAGCGTAATATTTAACAGATGCAACATAACCATAATTGTTGACTTTTCAGGTGGGAAGCGGTCATTAAAATATTTATGCGTACATTTTTTGGCCACACCTTGGATTAAAAGCAGGGTATTTCTTAAAATAAAGTATTTGTTTTTTGTTACTGTTTACATGAAGGGGTGGAGAAATATGGAATGCAGAAAGGGTGGAAGAAATTCGGGAGAGGGACAGGAATAGGGAACAGGGAATGGCTGAAGGACCACCCAGAACCAGAAAACGCTACCAACCTGTGAAACGCTCCTTTCGTGATCTTCTTCCACTGGATCCACATACTTTCCGGTTCCAAGATGCGTACAACGCTGTTCAGCACGTTGTACACTTCGGTGGTAGCGCGAAGTGTCAAACGTGCACGATGTGTACCACTAATTGAGTCGCACGGTAGCTAGAACTCAATTAAGCATATACAGTATCAGCCCCATATAGCAGGACGATACTTCACAAGCTAATAATACGCTCTCACACAGCTGGAAGAACTTTGTTGCAAATCAACGCACTAATGGTAAAACGCTGTCTTGACAGTTCAAAGATTCAATTTTAACTGATAAAAAAACCATAGAGAATACGTCATAGAAAGGTCGTGTTCTGGTATAGGAGGAGGGGGTAGTGGTAGGTATTGAATAGGAATTATATCAACGTTTTTCTTTATTTCCAAAACTGTTCATTAACTCTCAAGTTTGTTGAAAACTAATCATCAGGGAGTATTAATTGGTTACTTTCACCTTAAATTGTTTAGCGTATTGACCGTTTTGTGGGGCCACTTTTTTCATATTTCGCCTTACTTCGTCATTGTTTGAATAAGCTGAGATCAAACAAGTAATCTCAGCTTCTGTATGTTGTCGTACAACTGGATGGGATATACATGGTTTGATCATCCAACTATTCGTGTATCTTCGTGTATAACTTTATGTATGAGTTCAAAGATCAGACCTAGAGAAATCTACGGGCTCGCGAGGAGGATTCATCGAGGTAAGTCGAGCGCTCCTAACATTCCTCCCTTTGACTATAATTTTTTTAACTTTTTGAACCAACTTATGAGCATATAGAAAGACAGAGGTAAGCAAAGAGAATACGAAAAGACAAATACAGAAACAAGCAACCAAAATTATGTTAATTTATTGTGTATTTTAGCTTTTTTAAATATTATATATGTAGCATACACAAAGACTGGAAATGAGACAAGACTTTTATAGTTATAAATTGTGACAAGTAAAATGGAGGTCTTCGAAATGTACTTTTTTTGAAGGATATTACGTATCCCGTGAACAGCACGATGCATAAATACCTCAATCCTTAACAAACTTAACCACGGCAAGCCCTATCAACAGTACTAATTGCCAATTTTTATTTAGAACCTAGAAAAGGAAATTATTCTAAGTTCAACTTTAGGATGAAGAAGATCTAGAAGAAAGCCACAACGGTAGATAAATGCATTACATCTGGCTGGAGAGACCATGGAGTTAGTTGTGAGGGCAACCTAGAACCGAGATTTGTTGAAGGGCATTATGAGCCATGTCTTATCTGATTGAGGCCACTACACGTCAATACTGATATGAAAAAATAAAAACAATTGCTTCACCGGCTGGCTGAGATTAAGTTTTAGTTCCAATACCTTATATACCTAATATCGTATTGGCAATACGGTATTAGGTTTTTGTTTTTGCAGTGATATGTTCAATAAATTATAATTACGTAATAATATTTTAATGGATATTGAAAGTTATTTCTTCTTCTTCTTGGTTTTCTAAGCCTTCCAAAATACTCATTGTTGCTATGTTCAGGTTATCGGTTGCCTCCGGGTCAACCGCCCTGGCTAGGAATCGGAAGCATAATGTTCTTCTAGTGTTCGCTCCGGTAAAGCTACGGATGTCCTATATATGTACGTTTGTATCCGTAAAATAAAATTCATATTAAAATAATTTAAAAAATCAACCTGAATTTATGTTTAAATATTCATTTAAAAAACCTCTCTCGTTTATTCGTTAAAACGATCGCACAAAAAATGGCTCCAGATGGGATATCCAACTTTTGCGCCGGTCCGACGAGAATCCTCATACAAATCTGACGATTAGCGGAACCGGGTGGCGGTGCGGGCCCAGCGAATGAGTCACTCGCGAATAGGAGGATAGGGTGCAAAATCGCTTGCAGCCGCCGGGCGGCTGAAAGTTCAGCCTTTCGTCCAATAGTAAAGTTGTCCGGCGAGTTTAGACATCCGGATTCAGTTTCCCGGACGGGGGTGGGGAAATGTTTTTTAATGGGTTTTCAGCCCCATTGTTCCAGCGCGTCGGTTTACTTCAGTTTTACAAGAGTTTTACAAAAACTTAGCACACAAGGTGTCGGAGTAATGTATTTTTAATAAATATTCTGCGAAAATGCTTTAGAAGTCGCGTGTAATTTATTTAGAATGTTTTTATATTATTAGTATTCTTGGTAGTGTTTTCTAATTGGATTGTTTTGATTGATTGTTTTCATATACCGATATACATTTATTAATCAATGTGTGTATGTCTAGAAGTGATTTCAAGAAATATTTTAATGAATAAGATATTATAATTATCGCATATAAATAAAAGCATGGCATTGTGGCCAAAGCTTTATTTTTGCTGGTAAATTTTAGACCATACATTACCTTTTTCTTTCAAAGTATAAATAAGATGGATGTCTGAATTTTTTAGAAGGAACACAAATCGCACAACTTCTATTCTATTGTTAAAGATTTTAAAATTAGGATTGGTTCTTAAAACTTCAAAGTTATATGAATTTTTTAAAATCACTGTAACAAATATTTTAATTCTAGTTGGGCAATGCATTAAATGTGTGTAAAAATATGTTACAAGCTATATTTTTTTTTGCAGCTGTACAAATGTTATATGTCTAAATAAAATTTAAAAAAATATATAACGTTCAAGTTTAGTATTTTAGGAAATGTGTAATACTGAAAGATTGTTAATAGTAACTTTAATAATAATAATAAACATAATAGTAATAGTAATAGTAAAAATTTTTTTAATTTAGCTTTATTAAGCTTTGTGAATTTATTTAGCTTTATTAAAATCATTTCACCAATTTGAAGATAGACGTGTTGCGTTAATCTTATTTTTAAGGTAGAAAAAAAAAAATATTATTTTGAAATTATTTCTAAAGTACTTTTCTTTTTTTAATGTTCTTCGTTTACCGATTTCCGTCCGATTTTAAATATTGGCGTCCTTTTTTATTGCTTTTCACAGCTGTCTCTTGCGCTTTTCTTCTGATTTTGTCCAACAAATTGCCTGATATTATGGATATTTAAAATAAGCAATCATTTACAAAGCTTTTCGAATATTTCGAACCGTTTTAAAAAAAATTCTACAAATTTCTCTTAGATATCATTTCATGTCAGGCTGTGTAATCCGTACATGTTATATTAAAAAAGTTAATTATCGAAATCACCCAAAACATTTTTTTGTATAATATCTTATTTGCTTTCCGAAGATGATTTTTTTTTGTTCATGTCCATGTTCATGATCGCCGTAAGTAGAGAAATAAAATATTATTTTGATATAAAATTTTCTTAAAAGAAAATTAAATCCTATAATTAAAAAAATATATATATTGAGCATTTAAAAAAATACATTAAATTACGCGCATTATCCCACGAATTTTCTACTTATTTTATTTGAACGCAGTTATGCATTGTTAGTTTCATTTAAAAAAGTGTAATTTTTTTTTAAGATTATTTTTAAATTTTCTATTATAAAGCTTTTCCAAGAAACAATAGATAAAAAGTATTCGCCAAATGGACACTTTTGAATAATTTGTTATATATCGATCGATCAAAAGTCTGTGTAACACGGAAATAAGGCAAAAATATTTTTTGTGCCATTTAGTAAATTAAATTTTGTTCCTCCAAAGGCAGTCGAGATATTTATATTTTGAAGTTTGTAGGGAGCGATCGTAGACATCATGTGAAAATATCACTTAGTTCGTAGATAATTTTTTTACGTAATTTTTTAAGTTATTAATTAATTTATTCCTAAAATATCTTCAAATATAGCAGTAGCGCTTGGTAAACTGATATTATAAAATTGCATCTCGAACATATTAGGGAATACAAATACGTGAAAGTTTTTTTACATAAATATCTGTCGATTAAAATACCTTCTAGCTGTTAAATCCATATTTAATAGGACTATCGGACATGTACTGAACAGATACATGAGTAGATAGATGTATTGTATTGGAACCATGATTAGTATTACTTCCGTGTGTGATGTAGGTAGGGTTGGTGATCAATAACTGAATTAGCCCAAGGCTTAGTAATGGAGTACCTTTCAAATATATCGGATTTATGGGGTAAGATAACAAGATACATGTGAGTTCGTTAATCTCCCTCCTCACAATTTGTGGCGCTTAATTTTGATTACAATATTAAAATAATCACAGTCAGATTATTGAAAACAAAATAAAAGTATTAAGGTCTTAAACGGATCATTTTTAATTAAATTTTAATACTTTAGATCTGTTTAAAAATTTCAAATTTAAAGATACGATTAAATTATACAGATATTTTGATAAATCTGATGTTTTTTTGTATTTATTTTATATATTTACTCATATTTGGTATAACATAATAGGTTGAGTCATATTCAACTTCCGCCTAAGTAGATAGTACCTACTATTGTTGTTTACGTACATAATAGGTTACCCAGATAAGAGATTTTTGTTTTTGTTAGATAGTTAAAAGTGTATATAGTTTTTTAACGGCAGTATAGTGTTGTGAACGTTACATTAAAAAAAAAATACGTTATATGGAGAATCTAAAAATACGCTTTCGCAATGTGATGTTTTGGGAATTTAAACAAGGCAATAGGGCTGCAGCCACGGTTAAAAAAATATGCAGTGTGCGGTGAAGGGGTGATAATCGATAGAGTAATTAAAAATTGGTTTGTCAAATTTCGTTCTGGAGAGGTGAGCTTGAAAGACGAATCGAGAGCGGGACGGCCTTCAAACTTCAATGACGACATTTTGAAGACAATATTGGAACAAAATTTACGTTAAACAACAAAAGAGTTTGCAGAGATGATAAATACGTCGCAATCAACTGTTTGCCGACACCTTGTAAATTGGGGAAAGTTAGTAAATTGGGAGTGTGGGTACCCCATAATAATAACAACATACGCATACAGAGAGGGTGATTAAAAAAAAAAAAAACTCAAACTTGGCTGGTTCGTTTTACCTCATTCACCATACTCACCAGACCTTGATCCAACAGACTTTCACCTTTTCTGTTGCTTACAGAATTTTTTAAATGGCAAAAATTTCAATTCAAACCAGGCAGTAAATGAGGCTGTTCGAGACTTCTTCCAGTCAAAATCAGCCAAATTTTTTGAGGAAGGAATCGATAAATTTAAAACAAGATGGAAACAAGTCATCAAATAATAGAGAATACATTTTAGATTAATTTATATATTTTTTTTTGTTGTTGAAAAATAAATCTATGAAAAAAATACGGAAGTTAATTATGACCAAATCAAATAATAAGAATTTCTAAAGACTATAAATAGATAATTTCTCCGAAGGTTGCAATCTGATTTAACTTTATTTTAATTATAATATGTATGTCTTTTATGCAGGATATATATCAGTTTTGTGGAAGATAACTAGTGTGACGATAATCAATACTTCTGTTGGTGACATCTTATATTATAGTTATTTTTCAGAAAAATTTTCGAATAAAAATGTGTTTTTAAGTTATCTCAAAGATTATCCAAATTTAATAAAATTGATTGATTTTATCTTGGTTTCTATCGTGCATAACATAAAAGTTTTTGGGATTCATTGGAATATAAAGTTGTTAATATATGGAAAAATAGATGCATCATTTATAAAGACTATGGAACATAAGTTCCAAATTTGTCAAAAAAATAAATGGTTGACGTGAAAAAATGGTAACGCCACAAGATGTTACCATGTTACCAAATGTTTCGAGTTCGTATCTCGATGGAAAACAAATATTTTTTCGATAGATAGATTTTTTTGTATCTAATTGTTTGATTGCTTTTTTTACATCTTACATAACATTAAATTATATTATTGCTGTTTGGTATTGCACATTGTTAAATTAAAATAATATTAAATTTTATTACGTAAATGTAGATCTTTTAGGATTACATTTTATCTGTAAAAATGAATACATGATAATAATTTTAGAGAAGAGATAATCAACGATAGACGACATCGGAGGAGTAGCGGGCAATAGACGAGAAACGTTAGAGATTGAGAGTATTGGGGAGCCCCGCATCACAATTTGATAAAGATGAATCATTTTATATATTAGCAAATTTAAAATAGAAAAATGAACAACGAACAATAGTTATTATTATTACTAATGAGCTCCTTAAAATCCAAACGTTTTAGAAAAAAAAAATATATATATATATGTATATATATATATATATATTTCTAAAATGCAGTCATTTGTTAAATGATGAAAAGGTATTATAATAGGTATTATTATTACTAATGAGCTCCTTAAAATCCAAACATTTTAGAAAAAAAATATATATATATTTATATATATATTTCTAAAATACAGTCATTTGTTAAATGATGAAACCGAACATATTATGAATGTCAACATGTCGACAGTGATGGTATTTGAGAAAAATGTGTGCAAAATACTTGTAGATAATGTGTTTTTGGAATAAGTAAATAAGTTTGTGTATTTGGGAAGAGTGACTGCAAGAAACAAAGTGAACGATGTTTTGAATGGAATTATAGCTAATGGGAACTTGAAACCGAGGTTAGACAGTGGTTCACAATGGAGTCCTGGTACCGGTACTAACATATGGAAGTGAAGCCTGGATTTGACAGAAGGGGAATGAAAGTAGATTGAATGCAGAGGAATTAAGATCACTTTGGCGTACATGTGGAAAGTCTATTTATGACAAAGTAAAGAGTGAAGAAATGAGGAACAAATGTAAAGTTGATTTCAGTATAATAAGTAAAATTAATAAAATATCACTTAGAAGGTTAGGTCATATGGAACGGATGAATGAGGAGAGAATGGTAAGAAAGGTATATGACGCAAGTGTTGATAGCACCAGAAATAAAGGACGTTCGCGGAAGACTTGGCATGACCAGATACTGGAAGATGGTCATGTTAGAAACTACAATAACCGGCGAGCATGTATGAGAAAATGTATGAATGTGGATGACGCGAGAATTGCGTGTCAGGATAGAAGAATATGACGCTCTATCCTCACTTCCTACCCTCGGGAGGAAAAGGTTTGACAGTAAATAAGTAAGTATACTATCTTCTATTTCTGAAGCTTAATGTGACGTATCAGTTTTGTTACGAACGTGAATAACAATTATCTGAAAATTCATGGAATATATGGTGCATCAACCTACAAGCATGTGACGGATTTATACGACCAAAAATAACACGTGCAGGCTGTAGTGCTATGTACTCGGGACAGAATTCTTACGTCGTAACGTGGGAGTTTCACCCTAAGAAAAATATATAGTATCTGTATAACGGCCTATTTATGTCATGTAAGCAATGGATCTTCCAATATAAAGATACGGTAAATATTTTAAAAGCATTTTTCTGTAATAAAACTTTTTTTTATTATATTAAAGATGTGTACATGGAATACATGTCACATTTTATTATTTTCAAAGAAAACTAAAGACTTGTACTATGAAAATAGGGCTAACTTGGTGCGCGAATCCCCTACCACTAGATACATAGGCCAGTAATAACCTACTGAGTTTTTATTGGTGGAGTACATCCTGAACTCTTAATATCTTCACGCGTCTCTTTACAAATATCAGTTAGATAAATCATATAATGAACATTGAAGAAACGAACACTTGAAAAGATAATTATGAAAAATAAATGCAGTCTTTGTTCTATACATCTGGTCCACTTTGAATGTTAGGGGTGGAGCTCGCGATCGTGTACCTTCATCTTCCCTTCAGATGACAAGCCTCTTTACTATGTGCTTATTTCGAGTAATGTGGCCAAGGTAGCGTTCTCGAATATAATGTATAATTATTAAGGAAAACACATTCTTATTGTGAAGTTGTAATTATTCAGAACATAGGTCTGTGATATTTTAAATACTAAATTAATGTATTAATTATAAATATATACATATAAAATCAATTTTGTCGAAAAATATTGTTTTATTTTAATGTAGATAGCTTTCAAATAATGGAACGACAGGTGTATTAATTTGAAAAATGTAACATATAGTTTCGAAAATTTGTCAAGAAAAATACTGACGTTATAGCACAAAGGTAGTGCACTTCCCCGGATTGGAAATGAAGATCCAGGTTCGTATCCCGGTGACGCTAAAACAATATTTTTCGACAAAATTGATTTTATATGTATATATTTATAATTAATACATTAATTTAGTATTTAATGTATAATTCGTAACTGAAGGGTAAACAAATGTTCTTTGATTTTTAGTTCAGACAGAATTAAATAATTTATCTAGAACAATCTAAGCAATTGTCTCCAACACTATAATTTAAAATGCCCCAATCTCCCTTCTTTTAGTTTCAGAACTATAAATTGTAGAGACTTATTATTAATGTAATTTTCTATTTTAATTTAATTCCTATTTTCTTTAGGCATTAATTGAAATGCATTTTGTTAAATATATTATTTTCAATGTATTTATTTCTTAAATAGAGATGTGTACATGGAATACGTGTCATATCAATATTCTTACTATTTTCAAACATAGCTAAACGCTTGTGCTATGAAAACAGGACTAACTTAATGGTCTCCTGAAATGAGGCACGAACCATTAAACCAACAAGCTACTCTATTACTACTAACTTACCATCATACCGTTTCTTCGTGGGGATAGGAAGAAACTAGATAGAGTGCCACACTTTTCAGTCCTGACACAATTCTCGCCTTATCCACATTCATACATTATTTAATACAATCCCGTTAATTCTTGAGACTTCTAACAAGACTGGTTAACCTGGTTATGCCAAATCTTTTGCGGACGTTCTCTTTTCTGGTGCCATCAACACTTGCATAATGTATATTTCTTACCATTCTTTCCTTATTCATCCTTTCCATATGAACAAATCACCTAAGTGATTCTTTTTTTATTCCAACTTTGTTTCATATATATTACATAACAATTTTTATTTTTTGCCAAAGTGCACAGTAGTTTTACGGTAAAGATTGTCTTTCAATGAAATTGATTAACATTTTAAATTAAAGTAAACTAAAGTTTTATCAGCAACAATTAAAAAAAATAATACAATTGAGAAATCAAATAATTAGGTAATAATGTGATTGACTTTCGATTTTAGTGTGTTCATAATTTTTCAAATACAACATAATAATAAAAAAATATAATACAATAGAAAAATAAATCTTTCTTAATCTTACTCACTTTAAAATTATAATTTTAAATATTTCTGTAAAATGTTATCATTGATAGATGGCTTATTTACATCTAATGTAGCTCTACTAAAATAGTTAACTAATATATTGTCGAGAACTTTAAAAAAAGTAAGTAAACAATATCAATCGTTAGATCCTTCATAATCTATGGCTACATTTTTGTATCAACGTTTACAAAATTTGATACAATTGATTGGGATTTGTCTAAAAACTAGAAACCCTACAATTGTGCTTTAATACTTATGTATTTACTTTAAAAATCCAAATTTATATAATTAAGCATTAATTATCTGTAGAATAATTAATTGTTTTTTTATTAATATATATTTGAGTTTAAAAATCTAAAATATTACTTAGTTATTTGAGAAAAATACATTGCAAGTGGGAAAAATTTAAAAATTCTGTGAAAACTGCGAAACTTTTACTCTCCAGTTATCTTCAAAGCTCTACTCTCTGAGATGGAAGAATAATTATACTCTGAATTTTTAATTCTCATTATTTCAAAGGGTGTTTTCCTTTGTTCATATATGTAACATGTTCATTATAAGCTTTTAAATTTGCTCTGTTTAACCCTGACTGAATAAGTTTAAATAAAGGGGGGACAAGCGATGAAGATGCACATTTATAAAAATACATTAAAATTATTATCATGTCCGTTACTACTAAAGTAGTAAAAATAGGTATATTAACGAGTTTGAAATATTCGAATATAACATTTTTACTTATAATAACGCTTTGTAGATGGAAATAGCTTGTAACAATAATAATATTCAAAGAAAATTGTTAGAAGAATACCCAACTTATTTATTAGTTAAACATGTTCCTAAATTTTCATGACCATTCAGAATCTTCTATATATATTTGTTAACTCTACCATTCAGGAAAATCAGCACTGGCTGAATACTTACTGGGTACGGGCCACCATTTTGCATTTGAGCCGAAAATCATAAGAGAGCCCAAGAGTCATCACGCGCGTTTGGTTAAAGAATCAATTAAAATATACAACCACCCAGTGAACATTAATGGGGATGACGGCCTAAAATTAAAAACCTCGTGGTATTTGGCGCTTCAAAACCATAGTTGAAGAACCCTCACAGATAGTGATCCAACAGTAGATGGAACTTAAAATAACACAGCACTACCCACTTCACTCAACACTTGTCTTCGACACGGTAGTGTAAGCTAGTACCTAATAAGCGATGACGCTGCTTTCGACACGGTAATGCAAACCAGTACTTATATCACAACACTGAGAGTAGTTAACACTAATGATGGATCCTGCAATAGGATCTGAAACGTCGGCCAGAAAGATCAGATATACATGACAGATTAGCCCAGAAAACTATACACAAAAGATTATTTATTAGTGTAGCTAATACGTGAACATATAAATAACCAGCATTATCTGAATATATACAAGAACACACAATAATTTATCTAACATTACATTGTGTAAAGTGATCACTTAAGCCAGCCGAAGACAGGTCATAAGCCCTGTAATTACCCATACTTCCATATTTTTCAATTAATAAAAAATAGCTTTGTCTCTATAAGAGATTATTTGTTTAATAACAGTGGCTTTGTATGAAAATCAGGTAATTGTGTGTTCTTTAACGTATTCAAATATTTCTAATAATATATTGGTAAAAATAAGAAAATATATAACAATTGAAAAATATTGATTTTAGGCGTATTGTAGTATAATGCGTTAAAAACATTTTGCAGATAAAGAATATTACTTTAAATAATTTCAAAAAAATAATTAGATTCTCATTGTGACATATATGATGTTTCAGGGAAAATGACTATCAAATTTAGTCCATAGATGGCGATACGGAAGAGGTATTTGAAGTAACATAAGTACAATTTTAAAAATTTGATAGTATAAAACGTTACATCGTGTAAAGTGATCACTTAAGCCAGCCGAAGATAGGTCGTGAGCCCTGTAATTTCCCATACTTCCAAATTTTTCCATTTAAAAAAAATAGTTTCATCTCTATGAGATATCTGTTAATTATTTTATATCGGTGATTATTTTTTATGTTTGTAAGTAACTGTAGTTTACTATGTTTAGCTAGCTAAAAAAATAGCTACATATTTATAGAATAAAATAGATTTCATTAGATAAATAGACTGATTAGCTTAGTCTAGGGTAATATAATGTACACCTATACCTAGTAATCGAAATATAGACGTTCGATACCTATCGCAGAATACTAACAACATGCCATATCATCCAAAGTTTAACTTTAAATGATAATTAATTATTTTATGGATTTCTCACATTCAATAAAATAAATAAATATGTAAAAACATTTTATCAATATGGTTCTAACAATACATTTTAATATTGAAAAATTTATGTAGACTAGGACTAGACTAATTAAAAATAAAACGTATATTTATACTAAAATTCTATTATGTAGAATGTTTGGAACAAGTAGATGAGTTTGTGTATTTGGGATGTATGTTTGATAGAAACGGAAAGGCTGAGAATGATATCGAGAGGGTGACTACAGGGTATAAAGTGAACAGCGCTTTGAATGGAATTACATCTAACGGGAATTCGTCAACCGAGGCAAGACTAGCGGTGCACAATGGAGTCCTGGTACAGATACTGATGTATGGAAGTGAGTCCTGGAGCTGGCAGAAGAGGGATAAAAGTTGACTGAATGCAGTGAAAATGAGATCAGTTAGACGTAAATATAGACCAATTCTATTTATGAAAAAGTAAAGAATGTAAATCTGATGTTAGTGTAATGAGTAAGATTAAGAAAAGATCATTTAGGTGGTTCATAACGGTTTATTTTATATTATTTTATAGTTTTGTTATAGAAATAGAGGACATCTGCGGAAGACTTGGCACGACCAGGTAAACCAAATAATGGAAGATGGTTCTATTAGAAGCCTCAACAATCGGCGAGCTTGTATAAGGAGATGTATTAATGTGGATGAGACAAGAATTGTGTGTCAGGACAAAGGAGTGTTGCGCTCTATCCTCTCTGCCTACCCTCGCGGAAAAACGGCGTGATCGTAAGTTAGTTAGTTAGTTCTATTAATAAAATAATAATTATCGCTTGGAAGAAAATACAACTTATATTAACCTAGTTTAATACATATGTATTATTGATCATTGTTCTTCTCAGGTGTTCGTTTATTTACACTAACGAACATAGCAGACAAGATTATTTAATAAAAGCAGGTTTTTGGTGAAAATCAGCAGATAGGCAGGAATGAACGAAGGTACATCTTTAGTAAGGGTTTCAGAGCAAAAAATATGCGAACATTCCCACACACGATTTGGCATTTTCTACAGAAAATGGTAGATTCAGGTTTCTTTGTTATATCAGCTTTCGTTTGTTTTTTAAATTATTGATAAAAATCATCTTGGAATGGTTAAAAATTTTATATCTAAAGAAATAGTTTCGGATGTATGACGTATCTATTTATATTTTATATATTTCACTAGATTATACCGATCTGAATTGAAAATTATTATAAGTAACTATTATTTTCATTTTATGTATAAATAATAAGACAAAATACTTTGTTTAAACAACTATTTATTGATTTTTCAACATGGTTCGATACCTATGGTATCATCTACAGGAAACAATGTATACTGAAATTAAAAATACAAGCATAGATAATAACAAAACTATAAAGTAGGAACTAATATGAAAACATATTAAAGCAAAGAGAATTTGGTTATTTATTAATAATATTAATATTGCTTATTTTAAAAGTAATATTATTCCTATTTATTTACCCACCACCTTATAGTTTTGTTTTTACCTATGCTTGTATTTCAAGAAACAGTTTACACTGTTTCTTGAAGAAGATACCATAAGTATCGAAACATGTTGAATAATAAATAAATAGTGGTTTAAACAAAGGATTTTGTCCTATTATTTATACATAAAATGAGGCCATAAAGTAAGTTTGCTAATATTGAATAATAAGTGAATATTATTATTTTATGATAAAATTTAGGAATTTTAATCGTTTACATGATTTAAAAGATTGTTATGATTAATACGTATATTTTAAAATATTTTCAATGCGTCTAATACAATCGATGACAAATGAGCAATCTATTTTGAGAAAATAAAACGACACATTTTATTTTTTATTTGTTTTAACTTTTATTAATTTTTGCCTAATTATTTTCATAATAAAAATTTGTAGTGCGGGCAATGGTTTGTTGATTTAGTAATTATTTATATCTTCAATACTTTGTATGGTTTACTACTTGTCGATTTGTATGAACTAAGATTATATTAAATTCTATTAATAACACTCCAAAGAAATGTACTAATCTACAGTCTGAAGAAAACGGGTATTGAAACGTGGAGGAACGCTCGATTTATTACAATAGTTTGACTTTGGTAGAGGACTCCGGGATTCACCTCGCGTTGCATCACTGCCTCAGAATTTCATAATGAATTTGAACTTGAGCTTAAAGTTCGAACCGTAATATGGACCGAACTCAAAGTGAACTGGGACTAGATTTGACATTAAAAGATTTGTGCACCTTCAACGTGCCAAAGTAATTTTGAAATAAAACTAAACAAGCAAACTAAAATATACATCATTCAGTAACCGTAGTCAAGTTTGCTGGTTTTTCTGCAGTAAAAATAAAAAACTTATGACGAATTAAACCTTCGTAAACAAATATATTTAAAAATAATAATATTTTTACTTTTAATACTAAAAGTTACTTTGGTCTTCAAAGATCGATCATAAAAAAAATAATATTATTGTTACCTATACTATTCATCAATTTAAATATTTTTATCAAGATTTAGTTGCAATCATAAGATAAATAAGTAAAAAATTAAAAAAAGAAAAACCTCTAACATTTTTAACCAAATTCGACGATCAAAAAACCAACCAAAATAAAATAACTGGTAAAGAATCTGTTTAAATGAATGTATTGAGATAAATTAAGATATATTACAGCAGAAACATGTGAGGTTGAACGAAATATTTTATTTCTTGAGTAGATTCCTTCATTTTGCACCAGGAAATAAAAATAATAATTTAATGTTTAAATGTGTTTTGATTTTTCGTCAACTTATAATTTAGTTGTATTATATCTAAAATATTCAAATCTATATATATTCAAATAATTAATAACTATGTATTAATTATTATGTGTTGTGGAATACGATTCTGCCTCCAAGTGAGGCTAGACGTTCCTCTCCGACTAGACAGGGTAGAGATTGAAATATAAGGTGTGTTCAATACGAGATTCACATCACCTACTCATCTCTTACTTCATCTGCTGGTCATCATCGGAGGGATGTATATTTTTGTTATCTGAAATATGAAGTATAGTGTATAGATAAGAAGAAAGGTTTCCAGAATGAAAGCGGACTTTAACTTTAAAACAATAATTATTTATTCTATAGCCATTATAAACTGGTTAAATCTTAAGGCAATTCGTATGAAAACTTGTCTAGCACAGTCTAAAGTACTTCTATGCCTATGCCACAATAAACTATCAAATGTCAAAATAAAGCTAGATTGAAGAAAAATTACTCTTAATGAGTCACTTAGCTTGCGTTTTCGGGTTGCCCTTCTCGAATTCTTCTGAATTCGAGGTACAGAATTCAATATCCCAATTCTTCCATATTTTCCAGTCCCAAAATCTGCCAAGACGTTCAATATCTCGACAGATTGGTGTTTTCAAATCGCAGCCATTTATCAAATGACAGTAGCAACTTCCAGTGTAATATCCAATGTTACCCAAGCCAATAGCACAACTCGGCAAAAGATAATATGGCCTCGCCGACTTGATGTTGTTATACAATAGAAAAAATACTCTAGTAGCGGCCTGGGAATGACAGCCACCGCTGCTCCGAGTGCCCGACATGGCCGATCCACTCCTCGCGGCGGCCCGTGCGCGTCTCCTGAGTTGAGCCAGAGTTAACCCCTTCCCGCGGCCGCCTGCCGCCATAACGCATGTATTCAAAATTTCATAGATAATAATGCCTACTAAAAAAAAAACTTCAACTAACATTAATTTTTACAAATGCATCGTGTCACTATAATGTCACAACGTATTCCAGTAAAGAAAGGAATGTTTGT
Organism: Eubasilissa regina; assembly: GCA_022840565.1. NCBI lineage: Eukaryota > Metazoa > Arthropoda > Insecta > Trichoptera > Phryganeidae > Eubasilissa > Eubasilissa regina. The sequence continues at coordinate 18,369,072 of JAINEB010000007.1, forward strand.
GTTAGCTGTGAAGGAAGTATTGTTTATCATTAAATTAAGTATGCGTATCTACATAAATGAACAATAACTCTCAACTTATTATTGATACTAATATATTCAGTTCCATTAGTCCACAATCTTTATTGCAGCTGTTCGTGAACACATTTCAACGTAATTATTGAATTAATTGGTATGCTCATGCATGACCGTGCATAATATTATAAACTCGCACCATCACATTTAGACACCAACGTACTTACACATTTAGGCACCAATGTACAGTAAATATAAGTTATATTATTATATAGTATAAACATTAAAATCAAATGTTATTTTGTAAAATAAAAATATAGTCGATTCCGCTAATTTGAGCCGCCGCTTATTTGGGCCAAACCAAACTAAAGAACTAACAGGAATATATGTCGCGTAATTGGACAGTATTTCGCTTAATTTGAACAATAAATTTAAAATCACAAAACATATTATACAAATAACTTCAATATTTACCGTCGTGTAGGTGTGGCGGCGTGCCGACCTCCTAACGACCTACTTACAGTACCGTATTCAGTTACCGGTTTTAAAAACTTTTGAACATTTCCAAAATTTTGAATAATGAAGAAAATAAGAACATTTGACATTCTTGACAATAGATAACAATTTATCATGGTACGATGAAAATAAAGATAGTGAAGATGCAATTGTTAAAGTCAATAAATTGAAACATCAAAAAATCGATGTATATGATGACGATGAAGATCCACCTGCACCTAAGACTAAGAGGCAAAAAAAATATGGCATGATTACAGCGCTGTTATGCAGGAAGGCTATTATTTATAGCCCTACATTACGAAAACAAAATGCAGTATAACATATGGGTTAGAAAATTTACCGTCAATGCACTGTGTTGGTATAGCATAATCAGTTAATGCATTTTACCCGGATAGGAAGAGATCCAGGTTCGAATGCCAATACCAACAACAATATTAGAAAGATATGCATATAAAATTAATTTTATATGCATATCTTTCTAATTACTTTGTATTATATGTATGTTATCTATCGCAACCTATACTTCCATATTTTTCCATATAATGTATGAGATATTTATAATATGTTTAATAAAAATGCCTTTGAAGGTAAAAAATCCAGTAATTGTGAATTCTCACAATTACTTTGAACATACTCAAATAATATTATTTTTTTTTTTTTAAATAGAGATGCGTTCACGGAATACATGTCAAATCAATATTCTTACTATTTTCAAACTAAGCTAAATGCTTGTGCTATGAAAATAGGACTAACTTGCTGGTGTCCTGGAACAAGGCGCGAACCCCCGACCACTAGATCACTAGGCCAACGTCTTGACAACTACACCAACATTATTGTTAATAATATAATTTTAGTTGTTTGCTTTATAGATCCCCCAGAATAACAAGGTTCCATCTGACGCTGACACTGTGAGCTCGAAAGCATTGATTGAATTCCAACATTTATTCATGTATATTTTATTTTGATATGATAAGTTTATTTTGATATGATAAGCAAATATGATAAGTTTTAAGGTATTAAGTTATTTTCAGTATCTTCAATGACCACTGTGAGATGAAGGAAATTAAAAATAAATAAAAACATTGTAAATTAACAATAATGATCCATAAATTAAAATAAATAACTGACGTAGTTAAACTTTCAGCTCTTGTTATTTCCTTTAATATCCGCTAAATAGAGTTGGTATGTATGGAAGAAATATAGAATCATTCATTTAGAACCCTTTTTACGCAATAACTCAAATTAGCCCAAAATGTTAGTTGGAACCTTGTTATTCTAAGGAGTCGTTATGTTAGTGTTTTTTCATATTCTCGTAAGTTGGTTCGTAGCAACTTTTAGCTAGTTATGAGCGTCTTTGAATTTTCTGCCCACTGTCAACTGTATTCTTGATAGCGCGCCTAAATAAATTACTTCATGAACTACTTCACTCTCGGCTATTTGTGAAGTTTGCTGTGATGCATTAGCACGATCTACAATCAGTACTTTCGTTTTAGAGATTTTATAATTTTCGGTTATTTTTAGAATTCTGTACATACACTTATCTTTTATATGTCGCGTCATAAAGCTTTATTGTTTATTACTGTTTAATCTGATATTTTTTCCTTTGCGTATTATTTTTTATCATTATTCTATCAAAATAAAAATCTCGAGATATTGAGATTTATATCTAGTCTGTGTATATATTTACTACGATTTTTTACAATTTTTTAGTTATAATTAGAGGTAAGTCTTAATTTTTGTGTGCTGAGAATATTCTAAAACAACAGAAGTTGTAATTAAGAAATACATATTCTTTAATAATAATAATAAAAAATAAATAAATAATAATAATGTTGTGTTTATTCCAGCGTGACGAAATTTTTTTTAGCCTGGTTCGCCATAAAGATAATACATATTATGTTACACATTAAAGGTTATGAAATAATTATGCTATAATACAGTGGAAATAATTTTGATTGATATTCCAAGAATAAATCTGGTTACTATTGTAATCAGGTAATATTAAAGAAACTATCATCTTCGTACGAGCCTCGCTATTTCTGACTTGAATTATCCAATTTTATTGTGGTTATTTACAAAAAATAGATTTTTATTTATAGTTCATTAAAAATATTTTATTTATACATCATTTTTTACCAAAATAATAAAATTAATTTAATATTTGGGTATTTGGGTAATATCGATTCGTAGAAATAATTATTCACGGGAAGTTAAAAAGCAAATGATTTTTGGGTAAATGTAAATTAGTTACGAAACATCCAGAAACGGACCGGTCTCAGAAGCGGAGAGCTAAGTTGCCAATGACAGACATGAGTTAAGATAAATAATGGATTCTGTCGGTGGTCCAGCAACTAAATGGAAACCTACGTCTGAAATGGATACGGTACCAAAAAAATAACAACACTAAATATACTATTGTTTACAGAAACTTGATGTATTCATTCATGCCTTACAGTGGCAGAAATGACACCGAAAACTACGCCATAAAGATTTTGAACGGAACGTATGGTGAATATGACTTTAAAATATTAACTTTACTCCAGTAAGTTTTTTTTATTTTTATAACCGCTGAGGTCAGTGACGCCTTTGTTTATGATACGAATACATATCACATCAATATTCTTACTATTTTTTAACTAAACTAAACACTTGTATTGTGAAAATATGACTAATTCGCTGATCTTCTGGAACGAGACTCGAACCCCCAACCACTAGATAACAAGCACATTAAGTGAATAAAATAATGTTTAATATAATTCTCATATGTACTTAAATTATATTTACGAATCAAAAATATAAAGTTACCATCACGCTGTTTCCCTGCGGGGTTAGGTAGAGAAGATAAACCGCCACAATGTTCTCGACTTTCATTCTCCTTCTTATACAAGCTCATCTTTTATTGAGGATTATTACGAGACCATCTTCCAGTATCTAGTTTACTGAGTCATGCCAAATTATCCGCGGACGTCTTCTATTTCTGGTGCCATCAATACTTGCGTCATGTATCGTTCTTGCCATTCACTCCTTATTTATCCGTTTCATAGGACAAAACCACTTAAGTGATACTTTCTTATAAAAAATATTTTTTTTATAAACATATTTTTAACCAGCAAACAAGTTTAATTAAGTTAGTTAAAAATATACACTTAAATGTATTATCTTGAAAGAAATTTTTTTAATGACATTCGAATAAATTGTACATTTTTACATATTCCTTCTATTAAAAACTAATAAAAATATATTTTTTGCAAACGTTAACATCACAAATAAGATTTACATAAAACTATTTGAAAAACTTTAATATCACAATTTATGAAATCGTACAGTATTCTATCACTCTATCATCCTTTCAAACATTGAAATATTTACACATGAATAAGCCTATCTGATAAAAACACTTAGATTAAGAGGTATTGTTTTCGTTTAAATGCAAATCATTTTCTCATTCCTTCTCTTCGGGAATACTCGTTTGTTTATTTGTGGATATCACCGTCATTTGCATTCCTTATTCAACTGATCGCTAATTGTAAACTTAGCCTTTCTAAATGCTGTGGTAATTAATAATTTTACAGGAATTTGAAAGTCCTAACTGTGACAATTTATAAAATAAAAATAACTCTGCCGCACAAAATTAGTTACATTACTGCTGAGATGATGACATATGTAAGGTGCCGAAAGCTCTATATAAATAAACACACTACCTTGATATATGCTAACACGCATTGCGGTTAGAGGTGGAAGTAAAATCTTGAGGTTTTCAATCGAAAACGTCGGTCAGACGCCACTTCAGTTGTTAAAGGTTGAAAAAATTAATTTAACCGATACATAAATTAGCTCCTTTGGGCGCAGGAACTACGCAAAAATGCTAAATCGGCGCAAAGTAATGAAAGAGGGTGGGAGGATGTATTCGGTACACCCGGAAACACCCGCCTGAAATACTTACTACGGGGGAAATTAGCGTAAAATGACCATTTGTTGAATTATTAATTTTAATTTGCTAGCGCCAAGTACGTCGGATGGGCCGCTCCGACTGTTTTTAATGTGTGCGGGACTCCAATTAGGATAATTACGCGATTTATGAACCGAAATGAATGATATTCACAATTATTTAGCAACCGGCCACCGTTATGATAATACAAAGGTTAGATAATGGCCGATTTGTGTTAAACAAAACACGAATTGCCGACGGAGGACAATTTGAATGTTTCTATATTTTTCACGATATCGTTTTAAACCTTTTCGTTTCATTTGAAAGTTACATCAATAGATAGACCAGATGAAAATATAATATTAATAATGTTACGTTATTTAAATGAAATAATACAAATTTAATTAATCAACTCGAAAGATATACAGAAAAAATCAATTTTTTGAAAAAAAAATTTAGTTGCTGTCTGAATTTGAACCTGTACCTTTTCCTATCCGGGTTAATCCAAATTTAATAAAAATTAATTGATTTAATTCTGCCGTTTTCTAGAGTATATTAAAGGTTTGAGATTCACCGCAATATATAGTTGATTGTTTTTAAAAGTGGAATAGCAGATGTATTAATTCAAAAGAGCTATAGAATATAAGTTCTAAAATTTATCGTAAAACTACTTTGTTGATATAACGAATCTGAATAATGCATTTTCCTGAATAATAAAAGGTCCAGGTTTGAATCCTGATAGCAATTAAAATAGTTTTTCGGTAAATAGGTTTATTCTACATATCCTTACAGTTGATAAATTTAATTTGTATTAAAAATACCACAAAAGTATATTTAGAAAAACTGAAACATCACATCAATAATATGTTCTCCGTAAAAATAAATAAAATATAACAACGCATTAAACGTATTCATAAAATATTTTTCGATACATTAAAAAATATTTTATATTCTGCATTTATGCCTGTCGTCTATTCCTCGCGCAACGCTTGTCTTCACAAGCATTCACACAATTTTTTTTTCAATACAAAATAAAATATAAAAACATTCAAATTACACAAAAGGCAGACATGAGTTTCATAAGTTTTACAAATCTTGCACCCTTTCATTCCAAGGTAACTTATCCGAAACCTCTAGGTATAAAGACATATCAGTAGGCAGTACTTCCTCAACAGGGCACTTGATCTTTTAAACTGAGCTGCAGAATGCGGAGAGCGTCGACCTGAAGCCTATTATACAGGATGTCTCAGAGACAGTAGTCCAAACGAAGCCTACGGTTAGGGAACATCGATAGCAACCCATTAACTGTCAAATAGGATCATCTGAAATTCAATAGTTTAGAAGTTATTCAAACTTTTAAGATTTCTAGGGAAAATATTTAAATTAATTAAAAATCTAGTAGTTTATATGGTAGAAATATTGTCATTTCATAGCTTTAACAAATTGTATGATAGTTTGAGTATTTATGGTACAAGCGCTAATTTTTGTAAAGAGGTTGCAAATATGTTAAAAATCAAAAAAGTTCGTGTAGTTTTTAAACAGTTGAATTTTGGAAATCCCTATTTAACGTTCAATAAGTTGCTGGTCATGTCCCCTAACCGCAAGCTTCATTTAGATTACTGTGTCTTAAACATTCTGTATATACCTAATATATTGGTAAACAAATATTTATAAATATTATCGTAATTATCTGCAATATACCTACAATTTTTTTATGAAATGAAAATTTTAGATTAAGGCAGCACTGTAGATGTAGATACATCCTAATATTAATTTATTAATCTTTGTTTGGGATATATATTTATTTGTGTAAATACATATTTGTTTTTGAACGAAAATAATGTACTGTGCCCTCTCCCCCTTTCCGCTCTTTCCCGACCTCGTCGCCAACCAGTCAATTGTCGACCGTGAATTAGTGTGGTTATACGTTTATCTAAACGATTACAATATCATACATTTGAGACTTAGCCTCTATAGAGTGTCGGATCTCGTCGTCATCTAAAGGAACCTAAGAGGAAATAAATTGACAAAAAGTGAACACGGAAAGAAAATAAATAACATTTATTCATTCCATTTTTTAACTAGGTACTGTGTAAATTTTGCATTAATAATTTTTTTATCTTCCTACAGGGATATGAAACGACATATCATTTGTAGATTCGAACATGTTGTGGCTTTTCGAATACTTAATAAAATATTAAGTAATTGTTTGGTCAACTGGAGGTAGGGGAGGGAAGATAGCTAAAGCTTTTTCGTAAAATCAAGACAATGGAACTTTTCAAATTCGTTTTCAGATTGCACTTGAAAACTACACCAATTATAATTAAAAGAGCTTCTACAGAAAGTGTGATGGTAGTGGTTTTGTTGCGGTGGAATTAGAAGTATAATGTACGTTCAAGTTTAAAATACATAAACACCGCACTTCACGGTAAGCATGTCTGAGCCATCTGACATTATAAACTGTGTTTTAAAATACAATATTTCATACTGGAGACACAATTACATTGTAACATCAGTGAAGAACTGTTTTATTGTTTATACATATTACTCTCTCACTTTTTATATCGATATAAAATTTTTTAACTATTTTCTACCAGATTTATATAATATCGTGTATATGTATATATATTTAAAAAAATACATTAATAATTGTGTTGTTATGACTATATATCAAAGTTAGTCGAAAAAAAACTGGTGGAATGTTAAACAAGTTTCACCGGAATATATTTAAACGTTATTGAACTTTTAACTCGTTACAATTGTTATTAATTAATAACAAAACTAACTAACTTACGATCACGCCGTTTTCCGCGGGTTAGGCAGAGGAATAGAGCGCCATTCTCTTTTGTCCTGACAATTCTCACCACATCCACATTCATACATATTCTTATACAAGCTCGTCGATTACTGAAGCTTCTAACAGGTATATCTTCCAGTATCTGGTTTACCTGATCGTGCCAAGTCTTTCGCGGATATCCTCTATTTCTATAACAAAACTATATTCTTATTTAAAATAATACCTTAAATATGAATTCAGCATATTAATTAGAAAGATATACATATAAAATCAATTTCATCAAAAAATATTGTTGTCACGCCACCGGGATTTGTCGCTAAAAATATTGTCGCTGTAGCATAGTTGATTAACGCATCTTCTACGATTAGGAAAGAGATCCAGGTTCGAATCCCGGTGGCGCGACAACAATATTTTTCGATAAAATTGATTTTATATGTATATCTTTCTAATTGATATATTAAATATCACGACCGTCTGTTCTGAATAATTACAACTTCACAATAAGAATACGTTCTCCTAATAAAATAATACCGTTATGAACGTCATGTTTATAGCACAAATTTCAATCTAGTTAAGGAAACAGTAAAAATAGTGAATCTGAATAAGAATTAATCGTTCATCACCCGTACGCATATGAAATACATTTATTTGTATATGCATTAAAAACACAATTATTATAAAAATTAAAAAATGTATATTTACTTACGGATTTTTATAGATTAATATAAACATAATCGCAATTTACGTACGTGTCCACTAAAACACCTACAAAATCATATTTTTATGTATCATGAAAGGCTTTCAAATTAGCATTTCTGTGATATGTACAAGTCTACACCATTTACTTTTATGTACACATTACTGTATCGGAAAATAAAAATAATATATATAAACTATATTTTATAAAATGATATGTTAAGTACTTCAAAAGTTTATTTTATTATTGTACAAAAATATATTATTTTAATATTGCGTATGATGTAAAATTTATTGATATCATATTAATGAATCAGACTGTCCATTGATGATTAAAAGTAAACCCAATTGTATATATTGAAATAAGTAAATTTAAATAATAATATTTTATTAACGTAATTTGTATTAGTGTTCTTTTTCCATTTTCATTTTCGAATGGAAGTAAAAAATATATAAATAAATTGACACTTACTTTCTCAAAACACATTAAATCTGCTAAACCAGTATTGATAATATCCTAACAACTGAAGTTATTTTTCATTGCTATTATATTTTACATTACAAGCCATTTATCGGCATATCAATGGCCAATATTATGTTATTGCTACAATAAAACAAATAAGATCAATATGACGGAAAAATATGGAATAATATCATCATTTTACGTCGATAACACTCAGCCTGCTGAGCCATCAAAATCCAGGGGTGAGTTTAATTGATGGCTATTTCCACGATAATTGTTGAAACACCATAAACAACCAACTGGTTGCTTGTTATCTATAATTATGTTTTTAGTTTGTTTTATTAAAGGGTTAGAGCAAAGAATATACAGATTACTTTAATTGATACAATACTTTTAATTGATACAATATAATGGCTTTTGGATACAGAAGTTAAATAAATTCCTTGATGCATCAAGTGTAGAAGGATGAAACAATTAAAGTGTTTATTTATTTATTAGACTTTATTCTTACGCTATTTTACTTTAGGGAGGAGTAGCAAAAACAATATTGGAGTCGGCTAAAAAAGCACAAAAAATAATTCTCAAGATTGGTCTTCCCTTTAGATATCCATATGATCTTATATTTAAAGAGTACAATGTACTACATATAAGCCAAATATTTACTTTTTTGCACTCTACATTTTTTTTGTCGCTTTCTCAAGAGATTGAACGTTTGATAATCAGAGAGGTTGCCATGCATTTTCCACTTTTCGTGGCAAAGTAACTTTTCTTTAATGGTTTTAATGAATGACCAGTTTTACTAACTGGTTTTACCAATTTCGCTACAGGTTTAACGTGCAGATGCGCTGCACTTAGTGTATGCGATGGGAGAGGGGCTATATTAAAGAGAGAGAACGGTTACCTTGAGACAATGAGACTTTTATTTATTTATATGTACTAGCGGTGGTTGATATTTGTGTCCCGGTGAAATCGTAATAACCGGTTTCACAGAATCGATCGAGTATCATAGGATGTAAGAAATATCACCGGTCAAAATTAAAAATAACTAGTTCTTTACCACGTTTATAGTTCTTAGATAGGTTACTTTTAGAACCGGTTCTAACGTACAAAAATAACTGATTATATTTGCTGTTCGTAATTCTTGTCAACGCCGACGGAGGGGGGAATTTTGGAATCTCAATTTAATCAATTAAGTAAAAAATACCCAATTGATTAAATTCTATCTTGCATTTCGAAATCTGGAACCAGTTCTAAAAGTAATCGAACAAATGATCCGATATTTATCTGGAACTGGAACTGGTGTACCAGCAAATCGATAACTAAAGGGTGTTTTTTTAGAGGTTTGTTTTTCGAATTGGCATCACTTTTTCCAGCGACAGCCAATTTGACAGCTGTCAACTGATTTGTGCTCAGTTTGGTTTGCCATTTCACCATAAATAGACTTAACCTAGCACAACGTTTGCAAATTGTGCAAATTTATTACGAAAATCGTGATTCAATTCGCGAAACTCACCGTGCGCTATTTTTACGGTCGACATAATCGTCCATCTGAGCATGTAATTCGAATAACCATGGATCGTTTTCACACCACGCATATTCTAATTGATAATACGCATCCGCAGAGACATCGTACAGTGCGCACCGAAGAAGCTGTTCTGCAGTGGAGCGTGGTATTGAGGAGGACCCGAATGAGTCGATTCGCCATCGTGCACAGCAATAGATCCATGATTACTGACTTTTTCCAATCTTACTCCAATCGAATGGAATTAATATGGAAGAGCTGTGGTTTCAACAAGACGGCACAACATGCCACACAGCGCGCGTCACAATCAATTTATTGAAGAAAAAATTCGATGAGCGCATCATTTCGCGTAATGGATTTGCGAATTGGCCTCTAAGATCGTGTGATTTAACACCTTTGGATTATTTTCTGTGGGGATATGTGTCAAAACTTAAAAACTGTGGGGATATGTGTCATTACCACGATTTTTATGTCTTATTTCATTTTAAAGTTTAAAAAAACACCTTTTAGTTGGTACAAATAACTAAGTAAAGAAATATTGCATGCATACATGTAGTGAGACTCGTTCAATATTTCCATGCTAACAACAACTCTCCTCAAGCAATAAGTCATGGACACTACACAAGACAAACAGCAAACATCTACACGCCAGTTCCGAGAGCCACAATGACATTTTATAAAAGATTCTACATGTTCTCCAAAACTATAGTATACAACACACTCAGTACCAACTGGAAATCGTTTAATTCCAATAAGATTACACAAATATGGACCCAATATATGATTCAATCAAGTAGAGATGAATCAGAAGCATGGCTATTCAACATTCTAATATACCTTCACTAATAATTCACTAGTCCTACAACATTCCCACTACATATATTTCTATTATATTTTTATTTTATTTTTACTTTTTTATGCATATTTATAATTCTATTTTTATTCCTGTCGATGACTTAAATAACACCACAACAGCACGAAAAAAAAATAACTGGCTACTTTAACACAGACTTCAGTCTAGAAAAGTAGCCAGGACAACGCTGCATATCGCAGAGGTGAAGTTTACCCCATCCCACACAATAAACTATGAGTATAATTATGTATTATGTTTATTATGTATTCACCTCTATTAAAACAAAAATATTTATGTCAATATATATATATGTAAATAAATAAATAAAAATTGACATGCATGTTTTTGTTGTTATACAGGTGGATATATTATTATATAACAAATAAACATAGATACAATTATATTGTAATTAAGTATAATACTCGTAGTTTGTTGTGTGGGATGGAGTAGACTCCATCTCTGATATATACAGCATTGTTTTGGATACTTTTCTAGACTACCGTCTGTGTTAAAGTAGCCAGTTGTTTTCGTGGTGTCATTAAATTCAAGAAAGAGAAATATTTAACCGGAATAAATATATATATTTAGTGAGAGTGTAGTAAAACTAGTGAATTATTACTGTAGGTATTTTGATTATGTTGGAATATTGTACAGCGATGCTTCTGATTGATCTTTACCCAATTGGTCCATTTTTGTGTAATCTTATTGGAAGTGAACAATTTCCAGTTTAGATATATATTTAATTTTTATCAAATCTTTATCATTTTTAAACAGTTATAATAGTTTGATTCCTGCTTTGATTTTAAAGTGATAGAAATACAAAACAGACTATTCTTAATGTTTAAAAATAATATCAAAACATTATATAAATAATTAAATTGAATTGCGTAAATTTAGAGATTTGAAATATTAATGAGAAGAATTTCGATACATTTTCATATTTTTAACGAGTGTTTTATATATGGCATCCATACCCGAAAAAATATTAATTATACAAAATTAAAAAAAAAATAAAACGCCAATTTAATTAAACATTTTACGCATTAAATATACAATATTACAATAATCAAGTAGTGAAATTAACAATTTGGCTTAAAGTCATTATATAATATATCATGTACTCAGTATTCCAGCAGTAGGAAATTTACATCGATTGATGGAAATATAAAGAACGCACACAAAAATCGGTAGGTGTGAACATTTATATTCACTGTGAAAATTCGTTTTGAATTGACAAGTTTTCTACAGTTATTCATTTAATAATAGCTGTCACTACTAAAGGTTGGTTAGAGAAGGGACGATACTTTTTTTTTGCGTGGGCCCAAAATAATAACGATGTATGCAAAATTTGGTCTAGGCAAAGCGAGGGTAAGATATTCGAAGAGTTGGGTGGGGTGACTATGTTTTCTTCAGGATTCTAGAATGCAACTAAATAAATTTTGTTTGAGGTTCAATATACATAATACAAGTTTATTATGAGTGAGGGGGAGAGGTGGCATAGCGTAGAGTGTGTACATTTTACGCGGAGTCGTAAAAGAGTAACATTTAATGGTGACCCGTCAAACGTGCTCCGATAAAACCACCCCGACAAATGCACTCGCGACAAATGCGTCCCCGACATATGCGACCCCGACATATGCGGCCCCGACATATGCGGCCCCGACGTATGCGGCCCCGACATATGCGGCCCCGACATATGCGGCCCCGACATATGCGGCCCCGACATATGCGGCCCCGACATATGCGACCCCGACATACGCGCCTGACAAAATAATACATATGTCGTTGTCGCAAATGGTGAAAGGTGAATTGTATCTCAATGAAATAATATTTTTACTAATCTTCCGTGTACAATACATAAAGCAATCGCGAAAGTATTATTTGAATAATTTTTCTAGTGAGACAGAGATTCTTTTAATTTAATTTAATTTTATTGTATTGAGGGATTTTTACAGTGTAAACTTATTATAACTTAAATAATACATATTTTACATGCGATACTATTTATGAAAATCCACAGAATTTTTTAGGTACATAAGTATGTTTAGGTGCAGAATATAAATAAAAAGAAAAAAAGAGGGAGAAAGGGTGGGGAGGTAAATGTGATTTTTGAAAAGAAGTTTGCTATCGAGGATTATTCCTAGGTATTTAACATCGGTTTTATTTTCTAGCTGAGTGTTGCCTATTGTGTAAGTAAAATGAATAATGTTAAATTTTCTTGAGAATGTTATGTTGATGTTCTAGATGAAATGAAGGCCAAGGTGCGCAAATGATCAGTATATTTTAACCAATTATATTACCATCGCGCTGTTTCCCCGCGAAGATAGGTGCGGACAGGATAGAGCGTCAAACTTTGACCTCCATGATCTGGTTTACCTGTCACTATCGGCTAGGTTAGGTAGGTTTTAATTCAATTTTAAAGAAGTTTGTTTGTTTGTTAGTGTTGGGTTAGGCTAGGTTAAAATAATGAAGTGTATATTTAATATATTAATGTTTTATATAACTTCATGACAAATTAAATTATTAAAATTAATGCTTACTATAATTATTAACAAATATATTTAAAAATATATTATTAATAGTTTTATTCTTAAGTTTGTATAACCCTTGCCAAAGTAAGTAATTATATTATTAATTATATAAAAAATAACCAAGATTCGTTTATCAATTCTTATTTAATTTAATAATTTTATAAGACATCGATGGCGGCGTCGCGTCGTATCAAAATTATATATTTTTAATATTTTAGTCCGGATACATTATTTATTATGCGGGGGCGCATTTGTCAGGAGCCTATTTTTCGGGGAGCATTTGTCGGGGCGTATTTATCGGGGCGCATTTCTTCGGGGCACAGTTGTCGGGTACATTCATTCACAACAACAAAAAAATAAACAACAATAAACAGATCCAAGCAAATGCTTACTAACATTCTAGAATTTTTTTCATTAATTTCTAAATCTTTTAATTAACTTTCTTTCTTTCATCTCTTAATTGTCCATAAATTAAGTAAATGCCATTCTCATAAAAATACAATATATAAAATCTGATTATTGGCAAAACACGTTTAAAATGAGCGCAACAATTTAATCAGACACAGAGGGAATTATTTAAAGAAAAAATTAAAAATAAACACGTGACATATATAATCACTTCAGTTTAAACACTTTTTATAAACTGCTTTTAGGTACTACTAAATTTGAAAAAACAAAATCGCCATTAGATTAATAAAAATAATTTTATATTGTTTTTATAAATTGAATAAACATCATAAAAATCAAAAAAATAATTTTTAGGCGTACTGTGAGCTAACCACTTTATCAAACTTAAAAATTTGAAAAGCTCTTGTTTGCTCAATACAAGCAACGAATGAATGGTTTGTGTATAACACCAGCAGATTTTTAATTCAAAAGCTTCAAAAATAACACATACTTTTTCTATTCTTACTATACCAAACAATGAAATATTTATACTAATTAAAAACCAAACTCATTATAAATATTTTTTTTCTATTATCAATTGCAAAATATATTTTTATTATTGCCACGTAATAATGTGAACGTTCTGAAACGTAAACAAAGTTAGCGATTATTTCGGAAAAGTGAGAATTCAAACACTCCAGTCGAATTTAACACTTCACAGCTTCTTACTATTTCTTCTTCGATGATTTCTGTAAAGGATACATAGTGTAAACACATATCAAGAACGTCTAGCTAAACTATTTAAAGGCACCGTGTGAGCGGCCTCACTGAGTTCTAAATTTACAGAAATGACTTAACTTCCTACGTGTGGGTTCGAGAATTTATTGTTTCATGTTTTAGAAGAGATCAAAGCTGAAAGTCGTAACATTCATTATAGTTAGGGGGTCCAGCGGGAAATTTTCAAGTTTAATATTAAATAAAAAAAAAACTGCAATGTTATTCTCATATTTCATTTATACAAAATTGGAGTTTAACGATGCAGATTTTACGTTTTATAAACAATATGGTCTAAATACCGTCCATTTCTCTCAAGACACTATTGCGATCGGACTCTTAAATTTGCAAACACACGAGAGCAAAACATTGGTTTAATAGCAGCAATTTCACTGCGAATATTTTCTTGTAGGGCCTGAATTAATTTAGGATTGTTGCTGTAAACTTTCGACTTAAGGTATCCCCACAAAAAAAGTCGCCCGGTGTAAGGTCCGGTGACCGGGGTGTCCAGAATATGTTTCCGTACTTGTTGATTAATTTATTGGGAAAAAATCCCTTCAGCTTCTCCTTTTGAAACTCTAGGTGTATGTGGAGTGGCCCAGTCTTGCTGAAATTGTGACGCAGCTGCAGTTGCGGTACCAAAAACTTATCGATCATTCGGCAATACACGTTACCAGAGAGTGTTAAAAAAATAAAGGAATGCAAAGGTTTTTGATGGCGTTCCCTTGGGTAGTCGGGGCACCAGTATCTCATGATTTGTTTATTAATATTGCCATCGATGTGAAAATATGCTTCGTCAATAAACAATATGTTTCCAAGCGTTTCACGTAATACGTTCAACGAAAATAGTCATTTTCGTTGAGAAACTGCACGATTTGCAGTTTATACGGTTGAAACTGTAGTTTCTTTTTCAAAATAACGTGGACTGTTGATTTTTTTTATTCTAGTACAGGCTAAAATTTTCCTTATCGATTTACGCGGATCGCGCATAATTTCACGTCGAACTTGAGCTACATGCTCTGACGTCGCTGCTGACGTTGATGTTCTCGGAGGAGTTTGGTTAACCATTGTCTCTTCTTGTCTGAACTTTTCAACCCAACGCTAGTTACGTGCTCGGCTTATCACTTACTCGTCGAATATTAAAGTGAGTACAAAATGGATCATCGCACTTTGAATATTGCTCAAAAAAACGCGCGGTGCGCTCCTGACCAGTGACTTAGTGCGACTGGAAAATCCGCAAATAACGAGCATCGAACAATACCCTTCACACTTATCTCACCCTGGTAGTTTACGAGCAATTACAATTTAATCTTGAAATTTTTCCGCTGTACACCCTTTGTAGCTTAACAAATTAATGTCTAACAGGTTGTACCAGAAAGGTGATGTTTAAGATTAGAAAGAACTCAACATTGACTACGTTTTATAAGACCTCAAAAGTAGAAGAACAATAAAATCAGATGGATCTGGTGTTATTGATCATTGAACCAAAATGTGAACTGTTTTGTAATTATGTCACTCATAATCATGCACCCTTGTATTTGGGAAGTAAACGAAGAATTTTAAACTTTAATGCGAGAATGCATGGCACTAAGTTAAACCCCCTTTAAAATCCTCCTCCCGCCGTTAACTGTCATCTTAAATCATCGTTATCGACGGTCTGTGCGCAAAAGTCCCGACCAAATTTCACAGTCGGGCGATAATCCATAGAAAACATGTTTCCCGATCCGTAACGTTATTTTGAACATGTCAAGGAATTTTGATGAGTATGTAGAAAGTTCACGCAAAAGTGGAGCAGACTCACCCAATAAAATGGCCCAAAACATTTATTTGTTTGTCATTCTGCTGTCGGAAATATATTTTAAAAATTTACCGATTTGCTTGGCGCTCGGATGCGGTAAATAATTACCTGTTCAAGTAATAAAATCCATAACGATTGCCTATAACAGTGAGCGCACGTGAACAATATTTCAAAAAGATGACCCCCGACGCATATAAATATATAGATAAATAGGAACGATAGGTGTATTAATTTGAAAAAGTGTAATATATAGATACGAAAATTTGTCGTCAAAAATACTGTCGCTGTAGCATAGTTGGTATTGCACCTTCCCCGGATTGTAAAGGAGATCCAGGTTCGAATCCCGGTAGCACAACAAAAATATTTTTCGGTAAAATTGTTTTTATTTGTATATATTTATAATTAATATATTTAATTATTATTTAAAATATCACAGACCTATGTTTTAAATAATTAGAACTTCAAAATAAGAATGTGTTCTCCTTGATAAAAGTATATTAATACTTTTATAAATGTGATTTACGACAAATGATTTTGCTCCATTTCCTTCATAAATGCGTTTAAGATCAACAGTAGAGGATATTGAGCAAATGATACTTCTACAATGTATGTTTATTTGTGAAGTACTTTATGGATTAAAGTCTATTTAACACACATGTGCGATGCTTGCTGAAAGAATGCCTCAGCCACTCATGTCATCTGCCGCGTTGACGGGTATGTGTTTACCTTACCTTATTATTATGATGGTATGAGTTTACCATATTGGGTGTTTTTTTTAGTTCACGTCTAACTGTTATAATATAATTTCAAATAAGCAATACATTGTAAGTATAACCTCAAAATTAAATTGCTTAAAGTGATATGGTTTTACAAACTATTTTCCATAAATATCTTAAATTCGACTTGTTTTTTTTCTTCACAAATTGCTAAATATACAAGTTTAGATGTAAGAACAATTCATAAAACCTTCCACAAATTGCTTCGTGAAAGAGTTCAAACGCAGTGAAATATTAAAAAAATATATATTTGATAAACACATTTTAAAAGTGCGGTGTTTAAAGTATTTATTTTTACGGCGTAGTAGTTATAGGTGATATTAGAAAAAAAGTCAAATAAACAACAACTGATAATATTTTTTTCTATAAATTTTTACGATTATATACAATATATTATAAAAAAAAGACTGAACAGCTGATGCTAACATTCACACATTTTTTTCAGTTTGAAAACATTACGATTTAATTATTCATTTGATATATAATGCATTTTTAATTTTACTGTTATAAAGGCTAGGCTAAGAATAATTAATTAATAAATAAAATAAATAAATGGTCGACGTATCTGCAATGATCGATATTAACCAAGGTTTACTTTTGAGCATATATGACGCAAGTGTTGATGGCACCAAAAATAGAGGACGTCCGCGGAAGACTTGGCGTGACCAGGTAAATCAGATACTGGAGGATGTTCCTGTTTAAAATAATCGGTGAGCTTGTATGAGAAGATGTATGAATGTGGAAGAGACGAGAACTGTGTATCAGGACAGAAGAGGGTGACGCTCTATCCTTTCTGTTTGCCCCCTCGGGGAAGCGGCGTAATGAGAAGTTAGTCAGTTCGTTATTAAGAATGTCAACATATAAACTGACGATAAGTAAAATGAAATCCTATAGCTTTTACAAATACCAGATTACAAATCCTATAGCTTTTACAAATACCAGATTATAAATCCTATAGCTTTTACAAATACCAGATTACAAATCCTATAGGTTTTACAAATACCAGATTAATAATCGGCTGAAACCACGTAATAACACAACATTTTATGTGAATGTCGGCATCTAGACAATTGAAATTTTTTAATGATAATTTACATAGGATAAACCATGTCTTATGTAAAAATAAGATACATATTTATTGTGTTAAGAAGGTATGTAAAAAAAAAGATTTAATATATTATGGGGGGTAGAACTGGGTAGTTCTATCCTCCACCGACTAGTCAAGGGAGAGCATGGAGATTGCGGGTTCTACAACCTCAGGAATGCATGCTTATTTTTATCGACCACATTCTGCCTTTGTCTTTAGCTGAGTAAATTTATTAATGACACTTTGGATTAGAAATTGAAAGGTTTTTTGTATGAAAAGGAATCTATTTACACATTAACAATTGTATCAATACTAAAACGACACGGCATGCACACATTCGTAACTTCGTATCGTTTCATTTCGCTACGTAACACAACATGTGTTCGTTAATAACAAATTTGACAAAATTCACATATACCTACTGGAAATTATACAGTTTTAACCTTAAAATAGGTTGATTTCTACAATAAATCCAGTAGAAATACCACAATATTAATTTAATGGATAAAACATTACCAAAGTTGCAATATTGTCACGGCTTGCCGTAATATCTAAGGATTCCAAGTTCAATAATTTACCACGTATTTTAAATACAAGTTAAATGTATTAATTAGAAAGATATACATATAAAATCAATTTAGTCGAAAAATATTGTTGTTGCTACCAGGATTCGAACCTGGATCTGTTCCAATTCGGGGAACGTGCATTAATTTGAAAAGTGTAACATATAGGTTCGAAAATTTGTAAAAAATCCACTGTATTGGTATAGCATAATCGGATAATGACATGATATTCGTGGGAATTGTGTTAAAATTGAGACTAAATCCGTTATATATCATATAAATGTACAAAATGAGAAAGAATTGTGACAAAATCCGTTATGTCTTATATACACATACAATTATTTTAACAAGAGCGGTTTTGAGGTCTCCTCAACACGATCAAAGGGAGTGCATTTAAATTTTCCGGATATTCGTCAAAAGGCTATATACAATATATATAGTATTATTATCAAAATGTAACTAAAAAGTAACATTTATTAAAAATAAACTCATAGCTAAGAAATTAAAAATATTAACGCCAAGAAGATATTTTTTAATAGCACAGTATTTTGATTGAAAATGGTGATATCAGTTTTCATATAATGTTCACAAACTTGATAACATTATATTGCAACATCAATCCTTTGTTTCCGGAAATAGAGTGAGTGCCGTGACTAAAAAAAAGGTGTAATTTTTAACTTTCAATATTTCGTTTATTCGTGTACAGATAAAATACATTTTTAAAATTTTAAAAATGTTTTGTCATTGATATGCAAACAAAATATTTTAAATAAACATTTTCTTTTTTTTACGGTTTATCAGGAGCAATATAATATACAATAGATATCATAGTTTATCAACTAGTTATAGTACCTATCTAATCATGATTATATAAATTAGTTGAATTTTAGTGTGTGAAAATTGAGATGAATGGAACACACTTTTGGTGCGTCTTTCGATTCGACCGCAACCGTTGTTATTGACACAATTCCGCATCTAAATTCCCATCCACACATTTTCTCATGCTCGACTTTTCAGTGTGAATTGTGACCTTGACGTCAGACGACCGATATTTGTACAATCTCGACATCGCGACGGCATTCGCGTTATGGACTTTCAGCTCCAGTGCACCAGCACTGTATTTTGTGATATTGTGTTTTGATTTGGAATCGGAGGTCGACTCATGCGCGTGCCATTGTGTGATCTTGGCGGCGACTGCGGAGAAAACGGAGATGTCATATATAAGGTAAGGCGAGCAGTCCTTCCGAATCCCGATTTCCGAGATCACTGGTACTTCGACCCTTATCCCCTCACCGACCTCATCCTGTACCACGGTTTCCCTACTTTCCTCCCATACCTTGCGGTGATTCCGATTCACGATCGGAATTGTCAATTTACATTCCGCGAGACACGCAACCCGGAGTTTGCGCAATTCGTTCATTTAGATCCTATCGATCCGGATTTATAGTTTGAAATCACATTATTAATAATGTAAGAATATTGAACTATAAAATATATTAATGATGTGAAAAAACTTGGTGTAGGAAAATATTAGAAATTGTAAATGGAAGCATAGAGAACGAAAAATAAGCACATTCAAGAGAAGACATAGTACACACAGAAATAGATATGGAAATTACATAAATAAATGGTTAATTATTTAGCACGCATCTTTTTCTTCTTAGTCGTATGGTCACTACTGAGAGTCGTGGTCCCCTGATGATGGTAGCGTTTAAAATTAATTCTGTTAACTCCGTAATGTGGTTTATTCATCTAGCAGAAAATAGTTTTCTTACTTGCTTTTCCTCAACTGAACCTATAGACTTCTTGAGACTCAGATATCGTATGTATTTTCAACTGAGTTGTGGAAATCTATCACCTCCATAATCAGCAACACCGTCGATGACCTCTGATTGCATTTTGCAGATACCTGAGTGTAAAACCTGGCTCTCATCAGCCGGCAAAAACACGCTACTACCGACGCAAATAACGTGTGCCAATCAGGGGTGTAACTAAAAAAATGCTCAATGGAAAAAAATTATACATATTTTAAATGATGAGCTAAAAGCTATAAAAATGTTAAGTATTAAGTAGGTAAGTGGTTTTATCATATTCTTCAAAAATCCATTTTCACTATGAACCAATATAATGGAACCAGTTTTCAGTCAGGAGATGCGTTTTTTTCCTAAACTACATTTTTCCTGAATAGTATGAATAAAATTGGTGTCTTGTAATATTCAAATTCACACGTTCATGATAGATTTTTTATATTGTATTATTTCATTTCTTGCTGTAGTGGATTCTAGAAATTATAAGTTAATTTAGTAATAATACGATGCTAAATGTATTGAAGGGGGCAGATTTTTGGAGCTCTAACTATCATGGTCCCAAATGCACCGCATTGGCTGCATTGGCATAGTTACGCCTTTGGTGCCAATACAATGCACTTGCAGCTTTCCCGTCAAGATCTTTAACAAACGCTCCTCGTTGTAGACCTTTTACTGCATATTCTTCTAATTCGTGCGACATATTTATTTTTATTCTTAATTGCCTTGAGTGGAAACGATACCGTTGATCTTTGTGCGAAGCGTGACAAAGTGTTTTTATCCTTGTCTTCTTCCCACATAGAGAGGTCATGGTATATCTTCGTCCTTTATTATCGCCTAATACGTAATATGTTGACATTCACAATAATCTGTTTTTATTTGGGTGTGAAAGAGACGGATACCAAGGAGGCCATTCTTTCCGGAGTTTTCCTCCATCAATTCCATATCAAAATGCATAACAGACTCAATATGATAAAAAAAAACGTACGAATTCTATCTGGACTGCACAATGGATGGATCCAAATAATCATAAGGGTAGTCGGCTTAAAATAATTCAAAGATCTATTCCCCGCATCTCCTGATTCTCCAAAAGGAAAGTCTCCAAAATAACAATATCAAATATCTCTTGAATGAGAATTGGGCATTGCCAGGTAGCCTCACACTTATTCAGATTGAACTTAATAGATTCTCCAATATGTGAGTGTGGTGCCGAGGAGGAAAGCCTTGACCATATCTTTTTTGCCTGTCCATTGCGGATCACAGGTTTTCTTTACAATAATCTCGTCAATGGTAATTTTTAACTCCCGGTTAACTTGTACCATCTTCTTTCCCTTAACTCACCACGTTTATTCTATATAATATAATTTTTTTTGAACGGCAATGGTATTGACTTGTAATGTAATATTTCTTATTTTATAATATTATAGTACTTTTTTCTATAAAATAAAGTTTTAACTTGATTAATGGCACAAATTACTCTTGAAAGGTGGATTGGCTATTCACAAGAAGAAGAAGATGAGAGAGACGGATACGAATAATAAATATTTGGTTTTATGTAACCTGCTGATATAGAATGGTATGCTTCCTTGACCATTTTCGACTCGAAATTTAGTCAAGTATCCACCTATAAAATTTGTGGACTAGGTCTGCTACACCATGTATATTACCTTAATCAGTTTTAAATCCAAAATTAATTTGTTAATTTTTTGTTCTATCATATGAAACCACACCTGCAACAACACTGTATATCGATTTTAAGCAGATCTGAGTCATGAATGCCACAATATTGTATATCTTCTTGAGCATCAAAAGTAAATTAAAATACTAATAAATACAATTTCTAAGTGACCTTCCCTGCATCAACATTTTATATCATCCAAGATGGCCGACGTTTCGACTATTTATCAACATTTTTAAAACCGACATACAGTATTGTTGCAGGGGGAGGGGTCTCGTCACGACAGAGTAATTTTATTTGCACTGCATTCAGCATCTTTCGTTTCTCAGTTCAAGGATTTATTTCGATATATTATACTAGTGTTGGTACTTTATTATTTAAGCCATCTGCACATAAACTGCATTTTAACTAGTTACTTTATTTTCTACACTTACATCATTTTCTTTTTTTATTTCTCAGGTCTTCCGTTCGTATCAAATATACTTCCCAAATACACAAATATGTTACAAATATTTATCCTTTACTTGCAGAAATCCGAAAAATCCCTTATTGTATTACTTTAACAATGCACCACGTATTGTACTTTGTCTTTATCCAGCAAAAAAAAAAAATATTCGTAATATATTCATGTAGAGCTATCTTAAATTGATCTGATTATAGTTTGAATGTTATTAAAAGTATAAACATGAAGGATATAGTGAATTTAAAGAAATTAAATAATAAGAACTGCGGCGCCGCTATTATTCGGCTGCGCCAGTTGTTATATCATTTCCATGAAGAATATAGGTTACGTGATGACGTGAATAGTACTCGGTAGAACCTTGTAACAATTTAGTATTATTACAAGTTACAAGGTTCTACCGAGGATACCGATTACAATTGATCTTATATCTATCTGCGTTGAGAGACGTGGAGCGAAGCGAATGGTTCACCCACTCGCTGTCAGCCATACTTATGCATTCTCGTCTGGCGTAACTCTCCACACGTACACATCCACGCGGACCCATTCGCCCCGAATGCGCGTGTGCCTGTCATTCTGTCATCGTTCAATAGATTTCACAAATAGTTAAAAAAAAAAACTTAATATCTCAAATGAATATCTACGATATTTTGTGTAAAACCGTTTTGAACTGCAATGCAAACAATATGGATAATACAATATATCTTAGAATTATTTAAAGCAATTCTAAAAAATATTAGACGCGGGCGACATCTATTGCACAATGCGCAATGATTGTAAATGGACATTAATATTAATTATTTATGTGATAACAGCGAAGTGCAATCATATTACAGTCAAATCTTAGTATAGCGAAGTTCACTGGATCAAAGAAAATGTTTCATTATACTGAAAATTCATTATATTGAATGCAAAGAAGATGATAGAATTTTATTTTATTTTTAATTACCATATTATACCTACAGCATCAAAATAATCTTTTGTAGGATTGACGCACGACAGAACGCGTGACGCGTGATCATCATATGGTTGGTCGATATACGTAGTACAGAACAGTATAAGTGTGTGTATGTATTTGCACCAGGGAAGAACCAATTGTTAAACTGTGATAAATATTTTATTTAAAAATAAATTCAAGAAAATAATATTTAAAAAAAACTTGAAATTCAGATGCAATAAAAAATCTAAGAGAAAGAATAGAGAAAAGAAAATAATCACAAATAAATAAAAAAAATTTATACAAAATTAGAAATTTTCCTGTGTAACGGGGTTTGAGCAAAACACCTAGGATGTCGCTTGTAAACACATCCCGCACGCCTTATATCAAGGACAAACCGAGTTCTCGAAAATATTGTGTCATGTTGTAACTTCATTAATAAATTTCTGATCAAAATATTTCGTTTTTTTGTGATCAAACATCGTTAAAATGAATTATGCTAGTTTTTCGGCGATAAATTGAAGATACGTTATACTGGAAATTTTGTTTTTTCGGTATTCGTTACGAATAGATTGGACTGTATTCGCTTTGAGTGTTTTAATATGAAAAAAATTGTGTAAATGACATGTTAATTCTAATGCACGCAGTACATTTTTACCATTTAACCAGATAAAGCAAAATACACGTAAAATTTATAAAAAAAAATTGTAAGAAATCAGACTCAAAACGTAACTAAAAACAAATTTGGCAAATCGTAAAAAAAATATCGATATAACTAAACTTGTTAAAGATGATGCAAATGGTCCCTTACTGGGGTGAATTTCAAGATTGCATTTGTGGACAGTATGGTAAATACTTAAAATTGGCAAAAACAGTTGCCAAGTTTTAAAAATATTCTGCTATCTCATATTCTCTGAAACCGGGATATCATACGAGCGGAGGGGTATTAATTCGCAAGCTCTCGTACGGCTTACCCACGTCTCAAGTATCGCCTCGGGTCTTTGTCTCGTGCGAGAGGGGAGCGTCCTCCACTAACACCCCTAATAGCATTCGCCGAGAGCGGCAGTGTACAGGTGTGTGTAGCCCCATTGTTTTCATGGTCTCCGGGTATTATTGTCTGGGTACATAGTACACACAGATATCTCCCACTTTTGACCTATCACGTTTTAATTCAATGTGTACCACAATACACAATGCTTTCCGTTGGATTGTTATTGCTCTGCGTATACCGTATACTGAATAATAATATTCTCACACGACGTCATCAAAATATTATTGTTACGGTTAAAATAATTATCCGGTTTTACTAAAAAAAAATAATGTTTTAGCAACCTATTAACTGAGTACAGGGTGAATATTATGTTCCAGTCCGATGTTGTTTCATTTATCAAAATTTCAAGCGTACCTCGGGTTGTATGTGAGGTGGCACCTTTTAGTTGAAACCACATGTATTGCTGGCCCAATCGACTCAATTGGCTATCAATAAATTAGTACAGCATTGCCTCTTGCACTCTGAAAGAAATAGGGCCCAATGATTTTGTTTATTGAAATTAAAAAATTTTAAACACGGACACCGTATAAATGTCCATTAAATTGAATTTAATTTTTTCATCATTGTACTTGTTCTCTTCTTCTGGCTATATCAAATATTGCATACTTTGCTATTATTTTAGACCTTAACGTATCCGCCGTATAAAATATCCACCAATAAAAAATAATGTTATTTTGTGTGTCTCATTGTTGAATAAATTATTATTATTAACTTCATTCGTCTGAAAGAATTTAGATTCATCCCTTTGAATGTTTTCTTAATGAAAAAGGTACAAAAAGGTCAAATGACATATATTTAAATCAAAGGTCAGGTATTCGTAATACTGTCGTGGGATCCAATCTTTCTGCAAAGGTGGGTAAGTAAAGGCACTCATGAAATCAAAAGCGAAAACATTCCATTCCAGGCTGTTCCCATTAAAGTGAGAAATTTAAATATCGCAAAAATATTTCTCGAGGCCGATACATAAGCTTATGTTTTGACGGAAAAAAGAAAATATGGCGATATTTTGCATTACATATTTATACATTTACGATGGGTGTGAAATTTATAGCATTAAATCTCCATAAAATCGTGACTGTGAGGGTAATATTCTTCATATTTACCTACAAGCTCGGTCACACATGGAGTCGGCAACCTTTTCATTCTCAGTATCCAAAGCTATTCAAAAATATTAAATATATTATTCAGTGACGTAAGTATTGCTATCAGGAGTCAGGGCCTCGGAGGGGTAATATATTATTTTTTCTCCAAGTAATTAATGACATAACTAACTTATCATCACGCCATTTCTCCGCGGAGGTAGGTAGAGAGGGTAGAGCGCCACATTATTCTGTTCTGACACAGAATTTTCGGCTCATCCGCATTCATAAATCTTCTCATAAAAGATCGTCGACTTTATTGAGACTTCTAACATGACCATTTTTCAGTATTTGGTTTACTTGGTCATGCCAAGTCTTCCGCGGACGTTCTCTATTTCTGGAGCCATTAATACTTGCATCGCATCCGAAATAAATATAAAGAATTATATACATTCCTTGATGCAGTTTATATCTCACTAGTATACCTGTAGTTTCTTCGGTAAAAATGTAATTTGAATCCTATCAAATTTAGTGTATAATAGTGGTATCTGTTTGACCAATATTATGTTTAAAAATATATTATCATTATTGATATCGAATACTTTAAAAGTTGCTGTTCTTAAAAATAAACAAAATTATTTAGTGCTACGTCTTACAATCTTATTAAAAAAAATTTAATATCAAAATAACTATTATATAATGACAAATTATTCCTTTGATTGTTATCACTTATCTTATTTGATAAGTGCAAATCCAAAGCCGCTTAACTGAAGAACATCATCGGTGACTATCTATTTAAAAATAATGATTAGAGGACTAGAAAGACGATGATCATATTTGTGAAATACTCAAAAATTTTTTTTTTTTTTTTTTAAATTTAAAAAAAATAGAGATGCGTACACGGAATACATGTCACATCAATATTCTTACTATTTTCAAACTAAGCTAAATGCTTGTGCTATGAAAATAGGACTAACTTGCTGGTATCCTGGAACGAGGCGCGAACCCCTGACCACTAGATCACTAGGCCAACGTCTTGACCACTACACCAACAAGCTACTCATTTACTCAATTACATGTATATAATGCGTTTTTTCATTTAACCCAGGTATTTTAATATTACAATTTTATTTCAATTACCCAATTACCCATTATTTTCTAGAAATTTTGGACATCCTAGTTTATTAGTATTCTTAGAATGATATTTCCCAATTAGGTTGCATTTATATAATAATATTTTTAAATACGTTAAGTCATAATGTGATGCACAACTGTGCCCATTATTATGAAAGTGGTCTAAGTCATGTTTCTTTCGTTTCGTGATATTTAAAGGTCTGCATTTGAATTGATTAAAACATATTTTTATATTACACAATACAATGTTTCAAAATGTATTTCGTCTACAAGATTTATAATTTATTTCGATATATAAATGATGCATGTAGCTTATCAGGTAAAATAAAAAAATGAAGGTTGAAATGACTTATTCTATTATCAAAATAAACACTAGCGGAATACTGTTGAATGTCGTAACAATACATTAAGTATAACGCTTCAAATTGTTCATAATTCATACAATTTACATTATATTATATTAATATAAAATAATGTTATGCAAAATAATTGATAAACACTTTTTTTTTCGATTTCTTGACTTAGAGCACTTTCACAATTAAACTATGCATTTCGAATATTTGTACGTAAAGCATCATGTAGCGCAACATTAATTCAAAGTCGCTATGAATTTGGATTATTTAGACAGATACTGATTATATAATATAATTTATTATTTGACCTTTAAAAGAGCTTTCGGGTCACTCTCATCAAAAATTATCACAAATTCGTTTTAATGTTTTTAGTTCATTTGACACGTGCTTCGTGCTACGCCATAAATAATAGTCCAGCGGAATATAGATGTGCGTATAAGTTTTAGGCGATTTCGAACATGTGTTACTCGCCGAACTATTCTGTAAACATTCCCAAATAAAGTTTCACGATATCGCAGACCAAAGCATAACTTAAAAAAACATATTTTTACAGATAGAAATGTGTTTTTATTTCTTGAAAACAACGACTGTATCTTGCATTTTTGTTTCGGTAATATTAAAATAAAAAGTTTTAATAAAGATTTAACATTTTAACATTTTTTTAAAATTGAAATAATCTTCAGCGTAAATTTATACGCTGAAGATTATTTCAATTTATTTTAATATTTTTCGTCCTATTTTTTATTTTAATATTTTTCTCAATTCGACTATCGTCCGATATGTCATTGTACATTATCTTTTTTTTTCCATAATAATTTTTCCATATAAGGGATCAAAAGCCAATAGTTTACAATGCTTATATTGGCTTCACATATTTATTTATTTTCCGTACGTTACACTGTGAGTCATGGCCTGTCTGGGTACAAAGAAGAAATTTAAATATTTTGGCGCTAACGTGATATCGAAACAGAATTTTTCTAGGTCGATTTTCAAAAAACAACTTCAGACCTTCTTTTCAAATCCCTTATTCGCATTGTGAGTTGAATTTTCGAAAGCATTCTTAAACAGAAATACAATGAATGATAAGAGAATTCTAGAAAATATTAAACCACCTTGATATATAAAACATGAACGATAATATAATACTTTTTATGTACATCTCACGAGAAGTACTCAAGAAAAATAATCCAACCATAAAAGTTTTTACATAATTCTTATTTTGTACATACAAATATGTACTATTGTTAATAGCAATAATAATATTGAATAATTTTTTGCCCCATTTTAGTAAAACATTAACTGTTTAGTCCTACAATATCTTTGTATTTGATATTAAAAATTGTTATTTGAATTTAAGGATTTTTTCTTTTAAATGTGCGTTATTATTCTTTTTTTGAATAACATCGAATGCACTGTTTCCTTTTGACGGAGGTAAAAGAGTTACACAATTTGGGCCAACCATAGCTAATGCCCATTCATTAAACTTAGACTTCTGGCAACGGCTGGTCGGTTCTACAAACCCTTCCTCCGGCTGAAGTAGAGGATGGCTTTAGAGTTTGACATATACTATTCAAGTTGTCTGGCACGCAGACCTCTTACAGAAGCGCCATATTATGTATCACCTTGTACATCAACCAGCAGAATTTAAATTCAACTATTTCAGGATAGTTTGATTTTCTATGTAGTTCACACAAAATATATGTTATGTGAGAAAATATAGAAAAAATATATATTGTCCGTGCTGCCGCATTTAGAATAGATACTGAATAATACCGAGTTTTCGTACCTCGCCCGCTCGCGCGCAAGTCCCCTTCCCTTCGTCCTGCCTTATCTCTTACCGACCGTGTCCACCCGGATCGGTATAGTAGCGCTCTAGGTCGCCGCGCGTTTTTGAAATGTGACAAACCTAGAGGACTTTATACTTGGGGTCCTACCGAGAACTTGAAATACTTGCTCACAATATATAATGTAATAATTAACAAAATTAAACAATAAATAATAATTTCACAAATAATAATCCAACATTATTATCAGCCTAGGAATATAACTAACGAATACGTAATTCTAGAAAGATATAAAATAGAAAAAGGACAAGTCGTCGTCCATCATAGATTTCTCCTAGACCTTCTCCACTACCGTGCACCAACCAGTTTTAGAATAACGTATGTCCCCTTTTCAGGGCAAAAATATTAATCTTGGTTTAATAAATTAATTAAACATATAATTTTGTCATTAATTACCAGGATTATGGAAAATGCCACATTTCTGAATTTGATTGTGAATTAAATATAATGATTTAAAGAGAATTTTAATAAATAAATATGATTATTTTAATCCATCAGGCGGTAGAAATTAATATTTACTCTCAAACATCATAAATATTTACGTTAAGTATTATTTTCAAAGATTCTCGATAATATATATATATATATATATATATATATATATATATATATATATGTAGCACTCAATTCCAAAAACCCTTAAAACATTATTTATTTTTGAGTTATGGATGAAAACTTATATTTTGTTTGTTTTTACATAACTATTTTTTAGGGACAATTCTGTAATGTAATGTAATTTTTTTTTCTGTATATATCGTTCTAGTAGCTTTACTGAATTTTAGATAACGTGATCATCAACAATCGTTGTGATTGGTTGATTTCATTTTAAGGGGAATAGGAACTTATACTCTTGTCTGGTTTGGGGTATTTTGAAACTAACCCTGATTTTAAACAGGCAATATGAATGTATTTAAATGGCTTCTGCGAGAAAAAATGTGTTCTATATGTAGCTGACTATTTTTTTTACAAAACTGCATATTTAACTCAAATTATTCTAAATCTATTTTAGTGCGTTTAAGAATTAGGCACTACATATTTGCCTTTCGTCCTTCTCAAAAGATCTCTATTTACCACCCTTTAAATATTAAAATACCTAATAGAGCTAGTTAAATTGTGGAATTGAACATCACCAGGTGAAGTTATGATAGATTGCCACTAACTCTACGCCACTACGTAAGTCCTGCATGTATCGCCCTGGTGGAAGACAACCATTCAAAATTGAAGTGCTGCTTGATATGCTTGTTAATTTATTAGATTTAAATAGGGTTATATTATTTTCCGTCCCAAAGTTTTATATTTGTCCATCTTCCTTTCCGTTAATAAGAATGAAGACATTAATCGGAATAGTTAGAAAGAACAACATTAGTTAAAAAAAATATCTAACCACAAAGCAATTTTTTTTCCAATATTACAAGCAAAATATTATCGTTAAGTTTTATTTGCATTCCTATTATAATATATCTAAAGTTCCGCGAACGACCGACATTACAAAAATAATACCACAGTGGTTAAAAAAAATCCTAGAAAACAACTGGGTATATTTTGTAATAATATAATATAATAATGTAATAGAAATAAGAAAATAATGTAAAGGATTACTTAGGTGATTTGGTCGTATGGAACGGATGAATAAGGAAAGAATGGTAAGAAAGATGTATGACTCAAGTGTTGATGGCACCAGAAATAGAGGACGTCCAACAGGCACGATCAGGTAAACCAGATAATGGTGGATGGTTCTGTTAGAAGCCTCAACAATCGGTGAGCTTGTAGGAGAAGATGCATGAATGTGGATGAGGCGAGAATTGTGTGTCAAGACAGATGAGTATGGCGCTCTATCCTCTCTATCTACCCTGCGAGGAAACGGCGTGATGGTAAGTAAGTAAGTAAGTTAAACAGTTCAACCAAACTCACATCTGAATATCTAATTTTTCTCAAAGTGGTGACAGCCAAACACATTCTTTATTATTTTCCTTAAAGTAGTCTAAACTCAATGAACTCCATTATAAATTATCTTACTAAATATAGAACATACTACTCATATGTTATCTTTTCAGATTTAATTTAAATGGTATATATAAAAAACTATTTTTTCTTCAAATGCAATGATTTGAATTGTACTTTCCCGTTTCCCGTACATTGAATCCAATAGATTTTCCGTATTGAAAGCTCCGCGCTCGCGAAGCTATCTCTATCGGAAAGTTGTCACTTGTACAGACGGTAAATAGTCGCTATTGGGGGCTTAGGTAATTTCTCCTGGGGAACAGCCTTCGCCCGGGAACTAAGTTAAACTGCGCAATCAGGGCGAGAAAAAGCCCTAAAAGGGAATGAATAATAGCCCGCTGCTCGTCCGTTTAATTCGAACTTCTGCCCATATTTTGCAAATGTAATGAAGTAAGTGAAGATTTATAAAAGCTCGTGGAAAAGAATGGTTCAATTATCGATCGGGTGCCAGATAAATAAACCTTACATGAGATCTGCGTTGGCCACGTGAAAGAATATTTTCGATTTCTTAAAATATTATTTAAAAAGTTCTAATTATTTGTAATTCAGAACTTGTACTATGAACTACAAATAGATTCCCATTAGGTCACTAGGCCAGTGCCTAGACCAACAAGCTGTTCATTTGCTATAATTGTAATTAAATCAAATTTTAAATTACGATGAAAAGAATACAAATAATAGAAATAAATAAAAATTATAAATAAGCATTATACGGTTGGTAAAAAACATATAAAATTACAAAAACCAGTGAGATACGATATTTTTTTGATTGAATTAATTTTCCTTATTAGATACGACTACTTCACTAAGAATCGGCCTGTTTCAGAGTGGTCTATTAAGTAAATCTGTAAGTTATTTCATGCGTAATTTCATAAAAATGGTTTATGATCCACAAATATAAGTTTGTATATAAAATAATAATAATTTTGTATCTAATTATGCGAGTAAATATATATTATAAAAAAATTAGTAAATAGTTAAAACTATAATTTATTTTGTCTTATTTACTTTAGTTATATAGGAATACTAATAATTAAGTTGCCAAAAAGTCAGGCAAAATAAACAGTTACCTTCTTAAGCTCTTTTTTAATAATAAAAGATAAAGTTCCTTACGAAGTTCAACAAAGGTATGTAACTACATTATTAAATAATCTAATTAAGTATTCAAATTTCATGCTAAGAAGTATAAATAATAAAGGATATCAATAAAAACTTATCTGTGCATTAAATACTAACACAAAAAAATTGACATAAATACATAAGAGTCAATTTGACACTTTATTAGGTTAATAGTAAGATGGTGGAGCACTCGCTTAGAGATCGGGATGGCTTGTCCAATAACGCCTATCCAAAGTCTTTTTGATTTCAAAAAGGTTTTGAAGGCACCTGGTGTCGATTCCGGTACCGATAAATATGCGAATTAAATTCCGAGTGAAAGTGAGAGTATATGATAATTATTAAGGAGAACAAATTCGTATTGTGAAGTTATAATTATTAAAAACATAGGTCTGTGATATTTTGAATAATAATTAAATGTATTAATTAGAAAGATATACAAGGAAAATCGATTTCATCAAAAAATATAGTTGTTGCGCTACCGGGATTCTAACCTGGATCTCTTTTCAAACCGGAGAAGGTGCATTATCCAACTACGCTACAGCGATAGTACTTTTGACGACAAATTTTCGAACCTATGTGTTACACTTTTTAAATGAATACATCTATAGTTTCGTTAGCATGGTTTGATAACGCACCTTTCCCGGTTTGGAAAAAGATCCAGGTTCGAATCCCGGTAGCGCAACGACAATATTTTTCGATAAAATTGATTTTGTATGTATATCTTTCTAATTAATACTTTTTATTTATTTATTTTACGAAATTTTCTAATGCTCTATTTGTAAAACAGTTTTTGTAACAAATTTTATTTGGAAACATGCTGAATTTTTTTTCGATAAATAGAATTTTCCTGTATACCTTTCTAATTGATACATTTAATTTGTATTAAAATACCTGTTACGAAATTTCTTCCTTCGCCTCGGCTTCATGGTCAGGGGGGAGGCATATAGCCTAAATGGTTCTTTTTTAAAAAATATTATCAAGTCAATTGGTTATGAAAAGAAATCACAAAAAAATTATATTTATAATAAAGTTTATTGTATTTGTGACTTGCATGTATTAATTACAACAATAAAACACATTTTACCTACTTATTATTAATAATACAAATTTTAAAAAATGATAACTATTAATTCAACACTATTTGCGAGCCCAACATGCCAACATGAAGTTAATTGCCAAATTTTGTGTGTGACTCTTGTTTAATATTTACTGCAGGTCCCTCACGTAAGGGATTACCTTTCCGGTGATGTCTTCCACGTGCTGATGATGGTCCTTGAAGTAATTTGTCGCCAATAGATGTGATGCCAGGGTAGAGTGACGAAGTTCGGGATTGACCACCAGACGATGTCCAATTAACTAGGCAAACCGGGACTCTGGACGCGATTTTCTCAATCACAATTTGCGCGTACCGTATATGATTTGTCTTGGCTTTTTACGGGACCTTGACTTGATCGGATCATGAAACTTGAGTGCTTTCACACAAACGATTAAACGCAGAGAACATCATAGTCTAAGCTTAAACTCGAGGCGCACAGTTTACATTTACCCCGTAATTACAAATTACAGAGACGATCCTAATTTCGTTTTCTAACTGAAAATTAGATCGCATTTACGGAGCGATCTCTCCCGGTTGAGCTTGGTGGAAAGACTGCCACATGAAGGTGATGCATCCCTTCTGGTGCATTTCACTACGTGCCGAAAATCGTGTACGCCGGATTTTATTGGCGTTCCCACGCCGCCTTGGGGGTCTAAAAATACCGACTTTTATGGCTGGTTCGTCCCTTACTTTAGCTAAGTGCTTTTACAACCTTGAACACCAAAATATTGTTTTGGGTGATTTTGCATTTTAACATACCACAGAACTATATTATGAAAAAACTTCAACTTCGCAATAATAATGTATTCTCAAGAATTATCATTTAGTGGGTACATATTTTATAAGTAAAACTAATAATAATAATATCAATAAAAAAATAATAATCCATGCATTCTCCTATTTCACATAGTCAAAGTCTTTCATATAGTCAGCAAAACAAGGCTGAATGTAGAACAGCCGGTATTTGAACCTGACGATACTTATCGATGAGTTGAAGGATATTAAGGGTTTACTCCCGGGTTCCTTTTCCCTTAAGAATCCAGCCCGTATATGGAGTATTTGCCAGCTAGTGTTGTATTTCACACGGCTATTGACTATGGATAGTAAAATATTGCTCGTACGAGAGATGTGTGAGACAGTACGGTAGTTTTCACAATTCCTTGTGGAACTCTCATTGTGTACGGGAACAAATTGAAACTCAACACACTCACAAGTTCAATTACCGCATTTTCATATTTTGTACAAATATCTTATAAGATTTATCACCACTTTCAACAAGTTTTTTGAATAGTTCAGCTGTCAAGTAATCTCCGCTCCGTGACTTGTTTTTCAATTTATTTATGACATGTTCTATTTTGGAGTAAAAAATGTTTGTATTTTCGTAGAAAGCATTCACTTTGTGGTTTGACGTATTATATTAAATAATATAACAATCACTTTGTATGAAACCACGAAATTTATTATACGTCAACCGGTTTCGCTTATCTCAAGCTTCATCAGGACGTATTTGAAATTATTAATAAATACGAAAAAAGTGCACTTATATACATATATTTATATATAAAGAAGGAGATTGTTGGATATTAAATTGATTTTAAAGGAAAAATACCTAATGTGGGGCTAATGGATAAATTAATTTGATTATTGTTTTCTTTAAAATCAATTTAATATTCATCAACACAGTATTTTCCCTTCCCTTAATGTTCCGTTTATGTGTATATGTATTCTGTCTCTCTCTTTCATAAATAATTTTATGTTCTGTCTCCCTCGTTATGTATATATAAGCGCACTCAAGCGAAACCAGTTGTCGTATAATAAATTTCGTTGTTTCATATAAAGTTACTGTTATTTTATTTAAAAAATGTTTGGTTTATGGTCATCAATTTTACTGGTAATGGAATCGCCGAAGTAGCCTTCGCATATACATACAGCAATCTTTCGGTGTATCAGTTACTAATTATATCTGTGATGACTTTCCTTATATAAATAATTATATAAGCTGCTTTATTTAATAAGCTACCATTATTTATAATCAATGATGATGTATATAACATTAACATCGTAACTTAATCTATAGAGGCTGTTAAATACTTTACATCCATCGAGACGAGAGGAAATGTAATGTAATTTAATCCATGATCAAATGCAAATATCATAAACTACAAGATTCATGACAATTATAAAACTATTATGGTGTCTTAAGTATAGGAAGATGACAGTCAAAGCGTGATAAATGAAAAGTACTATACCTTGGGTTTGCAGTTGCTTTAATCGTCCAGTACTGTAACACTATATTAAAATTGAGGTAGGTATGCAATATTTCAGTACACGGTAATTTGCGCTTAATGAGACTTGTGGAAGATGCCAGCCGCAAGAACAGAATGGATCTCTCGTTCCCCGCACCCGGCAGCCTGGCGGGATGTTCCCCCCTAGCGGGCGTCCGACGCATCGCGTCGGTACTCGGCCTACTTGCTGGTAGGATCGCCAGATGGCCTATGGTGCCTTCGCCATACAATAAATAATTTTAAATATGTCGGGGTCACGTTGATTATTGATAGAATTATGTGCCAAATAAAATTAGAACCTGGCGGAAGTCGTTATTTTGTTCTTAAGAAATTCATGAAATCGAAACGACTAACCATCAAATCAAAATTTAAATCTGTCACACAACAACACACACCGCTATTACACATGCACGTGAGACGTGAACTCTTGCTAGCAAAATAAATTATATGGGCTGGTGAGAGTCGGATCAGTGCCGTTGTTCAAGAGTGCTAAAAGACGAAAGACTTTCCCGAATTTCTTCCGCATATAATATTTGCCCACCCCCTCATTCAAACATTTTGATAAAGAGAGGTTGATAGTGAAGAAGTAATGGACAAGAATCACCGATCTACGTATATCATGTTCACATGCGTGCGCACGCCGACCGGCGATCCATAAATAAGTTATAAAGATCGATCAGTCGTATTCGCATTAATTCAGAGTTAAAAGGTCTTTATCCTAATTCTGACTTAGTCAATGTAGTAAAATAGTTAAGGGTAAGATATGAAGGACACACTGAATGCACGAATACGGAGCATAAAGTGAGCATATTTGTTGAGGGATCCCAAATAAATGACGATTTTTTGGCAAACCAGTTTAATATGAACCAGAATAATATGAGAAAAAATCTGGAGACGTACCCTGTTCTTGTCTCTGAGTAGAGTGTGTTATTCTAGAACAGGAGTCGAAGATTTTCTAGTGAGAAGATTCAAATATTAAGTAAACGGAATCTCAAAATTTTCATAGAGCCGCAACATAAATTTTATCTGTAACTATATACATTTTAATAACGAGATAAAATCAAGATTTATATTTATAACTCAAATTCATAATACAACATTCATAAATTCATAAAAAACGAGATAAAATCAAGATTTATATTTATAACTCAAATTCATAATACAGTCGTAAGTTACTTAGAAGAATAGATGTTACGTTACGCTTTTTAGTATACCTACTACTGAGTCTACAAATTTAAGAATTACAATGGTTGAATTCTTGTTTTTCGGATTGTTTAATGTAATGCTTTCTTATATCAAAAATAAAATATTAGAACAACAGATTGATCGAAAAACTTGAAGGATTCGCTTAACTTAATTTAAAAAAATAGTTTGAGTAGTCTATAAGCAAAATTGTATACTGATATTCAGTTATAGCGTAGTATAAATTGTATATAGTTCAGTATATACGTTGTATTAATTTAAAAGTGATCCGAAAACCAACTATTCAATTTTAAGCTATTCTCGTCTTGATTTTAAACATATTCCTTAAATTTTTTTAAATGCAAAACGACGCAGTAGTTTTCCCGTATATGAGATGATTACCAATATTGAGATACATAGGTATTTATTTTTTACTTAACAGAAACGGACAAATAACGCAGGAATTATGTATTTCGCATCATAATCTACGTCGGCAACTCATGAGGAAGGATAGTAATCTCCATGAACTCCACCCCTCTTGACTATGCTCCTTCACTTTTCTCAATATCCTGCAGATCTTAGGGCTGTCACTAGAGAATTTCTTGTTGCTTTTTTTACTCGGTCAGTCCAAACATCGGGGATCTTTCTCTTCCTCTTCGTCCATTGACGTGGCTCACTACAACAAGCGTCTCCAAGTTGTTTTCCTTTCTCGCAAGAAGCCCAAAAAATTGTCCTTGTCGTTGTCCTTGTCCTTATTTTCAGTTCCTGGAAAATGGAGACATTCTTACGTCTCGCTGTCCATGGTATGCACAACATTTGTCACCAGCACCACATCTCCAAGGCAATAATATAATCCACCAGAGACTGTACAAGCCTGAACCTCATTTTATTGTAAATACCGTGGTCTTTCCATATTTTGTCAAGTATGGATATTTCGGCCTACCTATGCGTCGCTTAATTTCTGCCTCGCATTCACCGTCGACAATAATTATGGACCCGAGATATTATATAATTGCAGTTGAAGAAAAAAAAACTTTATTGGAAAATGTAAACATTGATGTTCTGATATAATTAGAAAGATATACATGTAAAATAAATTTATCGAAAAACTATGTTGTTATTACTGAAATTCGAACCTGGATATTATCCGGGGAAATGCATTAATCGATTACACTGCACCAACACAGTGAGTTAACGACAAATTGAAATTTGACTTCGTTCGTTTGAGATATAAGTTCGAAAATTAGTCGTCAACTCACTGTGTTGGTGTGGCATAAT
This sequence comes from Eubasilissa regina, assembly GCA_022840565.1. Lineage (NCBI taxonomy): Eukaryota > Metazoa > Arthropoda > Insecta > Trichoptera > Phryganeidae > Eubasilissa > Eubasilissa regina. The sequence continues at coordinate 18,407,077 of JAINEB010000007.1, forward strand.
CGGTTAATGCATTTACCCGAATAGGAAAAGATTCAGGTTCATGTCCTAGTATCAACAGTAATATTTTTTCTGTTCATTGATTTTATATGAATGTAAAATTTTTCTTTCTAATGAATACATTTAATTTGTATTAAAAATATCACAGACCTATGTTCTGTAAAATTGCAACTTCACAATAAGATTGTGTTCTTCTAAAAATATATATACAAATTTTCTAAATTACATCTAATATTAATTATGGCTTACTTCTACAAATTAACGATCTCAAAGTTTGCCTCGAGGCAGATATTCATATGTATTCGCAGACAAATTCTTTTACGAATGTTTGATTAAATTGTATTATTATATTGATATGTAAAAATGAAATAAATAAAGTAAATTCTCGAACGTCAACACTACTAACAGCATCCGAAGTAAGAAATGAAAAATGCAACGAATCAACAATCTATTAATAAATCAAAGCATCTTTAATATATTCGCTTGCAATACAAATTCTATATATCTGTCATGATCAGAGTGATTATTTGGTTAGTGTTAATAACAACTGGTATCTATCCCTAAACAAATAAAAAGTTCTAGTCATAAGTATTTCTTTATTTATCACACTAACCTGATATTATTAATAATGGTTAAAATAAAAAATAATAAATTTAACTATTTCCGAACCTATTTTTATTCTAATTCTTAAATAGGTAGTCCGGTCTAAATTATTTAAAAAAAATATATAAATATAAGTAAATAATATAAATTAATATTCAAAAACTCATTTGTTTGAAAATTTGTTGATTTTCATTATTTTAGTAAAAATTTATAACTATTTAATTTAACTTACATCTCTCATTGCGCTAGTAAGGTTAAACTAGATTTTTTTAATCATTTATAAAGACGCAACATACGCATGTTTAGTTTATTTTTAGTACATATATTTTAGAAAGAATTACTAGTTTATTAACGAATCATAATATTTACGTTATATGGATTTTGAAATAAATAAAACTCCACAGAAAATTATAAACAATAACCGGTTAATGTTATTAATAGAGTATTGTTTGTCACATTGACCGAATTATGTGTATTTAATTAAAAATTACCGGTTATTATTATAAACAAGCGGATTTGTTACTCTAATTGTGACATTTTTATTATGAATGCCTTGTTCTGGATTATTTCAAAATTGTATGTATGTTTTTTCTTCACAAAATGAATTCTAATTGCTTAAGTTTTGCTTTTGTCAAATTTTCATTCTACGAACACCCCGGGTGATGGTTAAAAGTTAGTTCATTACAACATTCTACTTGTTTCAAATAGTTGAATAAGCCTTAATAATATGGCCTTTATGTTATCCTTGATCGAAAATAAGACATTCTCTTAAATGTATCGTCATGCACTGTGCTAGAAGTAGCAAAGATCCTTTAATTCCATAGTGGGATAATATTTAATTTTTATAAAAAATATATCAACCTATGATAAATAATACAATATTAGAAGAACTCATTCTTATTGTGAAATAGTAATTATTCAGAATGTAGATCTGTGATATTTTAAATATGAATTAAATATATTAATTAGAAAGATGTACATATAAAATCAATTTTATCGAAAAATATTGTCATTGCGCCACCGGGATTCGAACCTGGATCTCTTTCCAAACCGGGTAAGGTGCATTATAGTTAGATGATTAGGTTCGATTCCCGGTGGCGCAACGACAATATTTTTTGATAAAATTGATTTTATATGTATGTATATCTTTCTAATTAATATATTTAATTCACATTAATTAATTCTTATTATTTTCCTTGAGAATGCTGGCTAATATGAGTGGCAGGCGATATGGTGAATTCTGTGAACCAGACCCACGCACTTCATGCAATATCCTGAGCAAGTCGGTGGACGTGCATATACGACGTCATATTTTGGCATATATATATATATATATATATGTTGGTCTTGTTTATATCAGAGTATATACCAACATTTTCCTTTCTGCTATAACTTATCTTGTACATATTTGCTTAGTTTCATTTCCAATCTATGTTGTTTCTCCTTCTTTCTTATATCATCTGGTATTTAAATGAAAATCGTCATCGCTCTGTATATCTATTTCGATTTTTAGCTTTCTTTCTGAATGGCAGTCTCAGTTCATCTTTATCTTGTATGATGTTCATGCTCATTTTTATTTGCTACAATTTTTCTCATTAATTCAATACTAAATATAGCATTGTGTTTCTATAAATATGTGAATAATCCGATAAAATTTTTGCCCATTATTATGAAAGTGGTATAAGTCAAGCTTCGAGATATTTAAATGTTTGCATTTGAATAGATTAAAAAATATTTTATATATATATAATGTTCACCAATTCTCACCCCTCAATCTCCACATTTATCAAATTTTTCTTCTTATTCTTCTTATTTACTTTGCGTATGCTGATTTAAATTTATTCAATTATACATACAAGCATGGCATCAGACATAGAGGACGTCCACGGAAGACTTGGCACGACCAGGTAAACCAGATACTGGAGAATGGTTCTATTAGAAGCCTCAATAATAGGCGAGCTTGTATGAGAAGATGTATGAATGTGGCTAAGGCGAGAAATATGTGTCAGGACAGAAGAGCATGGCATTCTATTCTCTCTGCCAATCTCGCGGAGAATCGGCGTGATGGTAAGATAGTTGGTTAGATATAAGTACAACTGAATTCATTTTAATGTGTTCTATTGTAGTTTTTTATGTTTTATTTTTTACATATTCTGTATATCTATGACTTAAATACATACTCGCATATATAATTTGTGTACTCTCTGTAAAAAACTTGAAGATTTTCTGTTTGGTCAATGTTATTCAGATAAATATATTATAACGTTACGAATTCTCGGTACAAGAAAAAATATAACGTTAGTACCTAATTGAAATAATAAACAACACCCTGGTTAGTTAATTTCACGCGCGGCTCGGTACGCTTAGTACTAATTACGATCTTTGTCGCTAGGATCGCTACCATTGTTTCGGGTCGGATCAACGCCAACAGGTACGTGTTCAATTCTATTCGCGCTTCGAGTTGGGGAGTTTGTCACGCTGGCGGCTATTCGGCTGTTTCCGCCATTGTTGCATTCGTAGAAGATTCGCTGAAGATGGAGTCCATACAGGATCCAGGCGCAGAGCCAACGTCAGAGAAGCGTTTGGATATCACGCCAGGGATAATAATTGAAGGGTAAAATCCATACAAATAATCAATCTTACAACGCACTTATTTCTAGCGAACGAATTCTAATTGTATCGTAAAAATTTATATTGTTGCAGGAAATCATAAAATTTTCCTTCATTTATTTATTTCCTTCTTTTATTTCTTCTTTTACTTCTTTTATTTCTTTCCTCTTCTATTTTATTTCTTAAGTACTTCATATTACGTCTTCATCCCATCATCTTTTGCTATTACTTATCATAGTCCACCTGGGGAAGAAGATTCGCGCACGGGCCGCCGTTTGAAGGAGTATCCTGACCGATTGTCAGGCACTTGGAAACGGCGGTGGATGCTGCTCCTACGATGAAAGATGTTAATGATGTTTTACGGCAGATGCAAAAGGAATCGCCCAAGGTCGACGCATTATTTGATGTACTAATATTATTGTCGTCGCCGTCTAATATGTAGCTCCGAGGTTTAATTTTAATTTCATTTATTCAAAAAAAAAAAATCACGTAGTTATCTGTTCTTTTAGACTGAATAAAATTTTACGTAAAATTTGTTGACTCTCTTTTATTATGAAATATCACCTTTCGCGTTTTACTGTTATTTTAGTAAAGTTTATTTCTCAGAACATGGCAAGGTGGATCTTGATATTACGGTAAGTAGGTAGCTTCTGATTCATGAACTCAAAAATTCATGCTCTCCCCTGTTACTAGTTTGTGGAGGATAGTCCACCAGAACGCGCCTCACAATTGCGCTTCCAAGTCGCGGCGGGCGATACCCCACAATATTTTTAAATATATTTTTTTTCTATCTCAGAACGCTATTGAGGTGTACCAATAGAAATATTGCATAACTTTACATACGTAGCGCGTAGTTATAAAATAATTAAATCATTACACAAGTAATTTAACGACAATACTGATATATATAATTAATTAGCAATTTGTCTCCGGAGATAATGAAACCGTTTCATTGTTTCGCCTTTTTGTCACAGATTCTATTATCTAAGAAGTTGTGTCAAGGCATTTGTTAGGCTTACAATGTTTCTTTACAGGATCCTCAATTGTAGATTTGTAAAATCAGACAATAATGAAGACATAGTAGTCAATTCTTAGAGTAAACTTATTCTCTAGAGTTTATTGGAGATTTTCTTTAGATTTGTATTCAATTATGAACTTTTTATCATTATATCATTTCAAAAAACCCTTATTTATTGTCAATTAAGAGCATTTTTCATAAATATTCATATAATGACTCTGTTCATTCAGCCACGCCCGTGAATTTATGCCATCTTCCACAGCGAAATGATAAATTAATGTACTTCATATCAGAGCGAAACCTTCGTGCCAACTAAGAGGTATTTTGACTGGTCGAAGATGTTGTGCTGAACCGTCTCATCTGATCTAGTCGAATTCTGCAGAAATTCTGTCTTTGAATGTAATTACAGGGGAATGACTAGCCAAAGTTTTAGCCAATCAATAACTAGAGTTGGGGAAGCAATGTTTGCTATAGGAAGTTGCAACTGGCTGAAGAAATTTCTAGCTGCTTGTGTAAGATAAGCTCTGTATATCATCAAGTAATGTATAAAATTATGATTAGAATATTATATCAAAGATAATTAAAAAACCGATTAAAAATTCTGTCAAATTATATATTTTTGAAAGAAAGTATTGTGGATATTAAATCAAATTTTAACATTGTTCCACTATAATTCTCCCTGTGATAAAATTATCAAAAGTATTAAGATTAAACACCTTTTAGGTATTATTATTATAGAGAAAATCTTGTAAAAACAAGTGATACACATTATTAAATGATTATTTCAAATATTTCATTAATAATATTATTTTTTTAAATTTTACATGCTTTATTTTTATATTTAAATTAAAAAAGAATTTTATAGTTTTTGTGTAAAATAACTATATAACTTTTGATTAAATGAATACCTATTAGTCTTCATTATCAAAAGGGATTCGTTAATATTACTTACAATTACTACTAACAAATATATTGTACCCATGGACATATTCTTTAACATTAGTCAGCTGACTGACGTTAAAATATGTAATTTAGTACCTTCGGTTGCCTAGTAACAGGTTCATCCCTTGTCCCCAAATCCTGGGATGTAAGATAATAGGAAAATGTGGGTCGGGCGATCCGGGATGCTGTGTTTCATATGACATAGATTTATCACGCTTTGATGTGGCGTGACATGCCTTCCGTAGGTTCTGTGAGAAGGACTTTGATTTCTGAATATCTGAAATGTGTTTTCCACCTGAGAAATTAGGGAAGATTTGCTACTAGTCGCTTCTCTAGTGAAACGTACGCTTGAACCAATTATTAATTTATGATTAGAATAAATTAAAGTTTATATGCAAAGTTAAGATAAATTTTGATTATTAATTAACCAGTAATGTACATTGATCATTGTTATAAAATCTCTATCATACATAACTAAACATTATTTTCTGTTAGTAACATGTAATACTAACTACGTAATATTGAAATATTTGTAATAATTCCTACGTCTAATGCAATATTACTTACCCCAGCCTACATTATGTACAATATATGCACAATAATATATTAAATTTATTTACTAATATGTTACTAAGATTATATTACAACCCCCTTAAAATTTGTACTATATCCAATTTCATCAGAAACATTATTTCGAAAAACATAAATATCATATACGTATTTACCAATAGTTTAATTATTAATAATCTGTTGTAAGTAATATATCGAATTCCATCAGAGACAATTTTTTAAACCAAATTAATACATTTTTAAAATATTAAATTTTACAATTAATTAACAAAAAGTATTTAATTTAATTTTAAACTTTACATTACATTAGTTAAGTTCATCAAAGTTGCTGAAATAAAATGATAAAACTCATTATAAGAATAAATAAAAATAATCTTATAGCCGATAGTGCTAAATAGGTGTGAAACCTTATGGAGAAACAAAAAAAGACCATTCAAGTATTAATCCATCTCGTAGATTTATGAGATCTTTAAACAGCTAAAAATTGCAACTATTTTGAGATCGAAGAGAGATATAGGCTTGCCGATAAGATAATGTTTATAGAGAGATATAGGCTTGCCGATAAGATGATGTTTGAAGAGAGATATAGGCTTGCCGATAAGATAATGTTTATAGAGAGATATAGGCTTTCCGATAAGATGATGTTTGAAGAGAGATATAGGCTTGCCGATAAGATGATGTTTGAAGAGAGATATAGGCTTGCCAATAAGATGATGTTTAAAGAGATATAGGCTTGCTGATAAAATGATGTTTGTATATAGATACGCGAAAAGGTTTCCAACGAAACCATGGTTAAAATTCAACAAAGACAACTGAAGAATGAAATAGGTGCGGTACATACAATGAAGAAAGATTTAAAAATAAAACTTAAATATTTAAAAATGAATCTTAGACTGACTTAATCATATATAGACTTTTTTTTATTGAGATCAATTCTATTCTATTACATTGTACTCATTTATTATTTTCTACGCCGTTAAATGCCAGTCAGAACAGACTTCAATTTTAAATAATTTAACTAATTTTTATTTCTTATACGTAAATAATGACTATTCTAAATATTAATTAAATTATTTTTATTTAAACCCAATTTATTTAAATAAACTGAATATAATTTTTGTAACACAACATTCATTTGACTTTTAAAAACATATTTTTGATACAATTTTAATCTCGTGATTTTTAAATATAAATGGTTAGTCTCACCAACCTGGTAGCGACCTCCACATTATATTATTATTTATACCTGTTACTACTGTTCTCCATTTTGTTAGCACCCTTTTTTTGTTCTCTGGGATGAACCCTACTACAAAAGATTGCAACTGCGCGCCATCAGTCTTCCTTCACATCCGGTGGCGGGCACTCTGCTATACCTCTTCAATCTTCATGATCGCCCGTGACTCCGACCGCTTCACACGCCATTAGTCTCCCTTACTCTTAGCGGACCCCAGACATTTCTTTGCAGCTGGGAAATTCCAAAGACCAATACTTTACAAACGCAAGTAGGATTATACGTTTTATTTAACATAACTGCGCAGACTTGAGACCAATGTTGTAATGTATGCCTAGAATATACTACAGTTGGATAATCAAAGGCTGTCTAAAATGATAATAAAATAATCGAAGGGTTTACATAATACAGGTTCAGTAAAAAAATACTTCAGTACGCAAAGTTATACTAAAATATTTAAGTAATAATAAGAATAAAAAAAAATATAAAAGAAAATCGTATTTTTATTATTTTCGTTATAAATTAGAAACATCTTAAATGTCACGCAATTTTTTTTTCCAAAGGCCTGATATTATATTATAACTGATATATAAAAATATTGAAATAGTTTTTCTGTAACAAATAACTAAAATTCAAGTAATCGTTCCCAGCCCCCAAAAATAGTACACCAATGAATACTTTTCATGTCAAACCTTTACCTTTAATGTACTGAGGAGACATAATGGTAGAGGAGAGGAGGAATGTTACTAATATTTAGAAGGAGACAATTTAAACGTCAGATAACTTTAATTCTGGTGATGGTTTTCGGTTAGCGATGATTCAGTAGCACACGATTTAACAAAGAATTTGTCAAATATTACCTGTTTCTGTCTATTTTATTAAAAACTTGATGAAGCAGTCGATCACATTACCATTGAATCTATTTATGTTTTGGTTGACTATGGTAACATTTGAGTGGCACTTTTCGACCATATTCTGCGTTTTGGCCCAGTTAGACAGCATTGCCGGGCGGTGGAAGTGACTAATATAGAAAATATTAACGAATATGAAAATTTTAAATACTAAATTAATGTATTAATTATAAATATATACATATAAAATCAATTTTGTCGAAAAATATTGTTTTAGCGTCACCGGGATTCGAACCTGGATCTTCATTTCCAATCCGGGGAAGTGCACTACCTTTGTGCTATAACGCCAGTATTTTTCTTGACAAATTTTCGAAACTATATGTTACATTTTTTCAAATTAATACACCTGTCGTTCCATTATTTGAAAGCCATCTACATTATTTTTACAGAATCTCAAATACCTTTGAGTAAACCGATTTGCAGACGCCAGAATTATCAATTCATTTTTATTAAATTTTTGGACACGTTGATACAACATATATTATTAAGGAAAACACATTCTTATTGTGAAGTTGTAATTATTCAGAACATAGGTCTGTGATATTTTAAATACTAAATAATTTGTCAAGAAAAATACTGGCGTTATAGCACAAAGGTAGTGCACTTCCCCGGATTGGAAATGAAGATCCAGGTTCGAATCCCGGTGACGCTAAAACAATATTTTTCGACAAAATTGATTTTATATGTATATATTTATAATTAAAACATTAATTTAGTATTTAAAATATCACAGACCTATGTTCTGAATAATTACAACTTCACAATAAGAATGTGTTTTCCTTAATAATATATGTTGTATCAACGTGTCCAAAAATTTAATAAAAATGAATTGATAATTCTGGCGTCTGCAAATCGGTTTACTCAAAGATATTTGAAATTCTATAAAAATAATGTAGATGGCTTTCAAATAATGGAACGACAGGTGTATTAATTTGAAAAAATGTAACATATAGTTTCGAAAATTTGTCAAGAAAAATATTGGCGTTATAGCACAAAGGTAGTGCACTTCCCCGGATTGGAAATGAAGATCCAGGTTCTCGAATCCCGGTGACGCTAAAACAATATTTTTCGACAAAATTGATGTTATATGTATATATTTATAATTAATACATTAATTTAGTATTTAAAATATCACAGACCTATGTTCTGAATAATTACAACTTCACAATAAGAATGTGTTTTCCTTAATAATATATGTTGTATCAACGTGTCCAAAAATTTAATAAAAATGAATTGATAATTCTGGCGTCTGCAAATCGGTTTACTCAAAGATATTTGAAATTCTATAAAAATAATGTAGATGGCTTTCAAATAATGGAACGACAGGTGTATTAATTTGAAAAAATGTAACATATAGTTTCGAAAATTTGTCAAGAAAAATATTGGCGTTATAGCACAAAGGTAGTGCACTTCCCCGGATTGGAAATGAAGATCCAGGTTCTCGAATCCCGGTGACGCTAAAACAATATTTTTCGACAAAATTGATGTTATATGTATATATTTATAATTAATACATTAATTTAGTATTTAAAATATCACAGACCTATGTTCTGAATAATTACAACTTCACAATAAGAATGTGTTTTCCTTAAGAATATGAAAATGTTTAATTTTTATCAAAATGTGACGAATATTAAACCAGTCGAATATAGAGGTCCTAGACGACAGCAAAATAACCTAGAAAAGTCTACACGAAAGATTCTGAATGATAGTGAAAACCTATATTATTGTCTTCATGGGCTGTATCAGGACAAGTGTCAGAAATGATATTTTAATAACCAGAAGAACCTGGTGGATAAAGGAGTTATGTAAGCCTTTTTACGAAATACAAGCTATTGTATTTGTACGAGTATACCAGATTATGTTTTAATAAATTTTAAATACATTTTATGTATGAACGAGTAATATGCGAATAAATACACTAACATTTTACACATTAAAAAAAACATAAATTCACAATAATTCTGAATATACAATATTAATTGTGATACAGGGTGAATATTATGTTCCAGGCCAATTTTGTTTAGCCGCCATTTTGGTTTGACAAATATTCGTAGAGTAGTTAATTACAATTTATTAAGGAGTATCTATTGTCTTAACAACGTGTTAAACTTATTAAAACATTTTTTCTAAACGATGTCAGTTTAGTAATCATTAGTGGTGATCGCTATCGTCACATGTTGTAAAATTTCATGGTGGCTGAATTGGGTCAATTGAGCTTACGACAATTGAGGTTTCAATAGGACGGTGCCATCCCAACTCACATACAGGCCTAGCTATGCTTGAAATTTTGAGAGAATTTTTTCTCGGCTGCATAATGTCAAAAAGTAGTAATATCGACTGATCTCCTCGATCACTTGAACTATTTGAATTAGCTATGACTGTTTTCTATAAGGGTACTTAAAAGGAAGGTGTTATGAAATATTCTCCTGTTCACGTTTTTTGTGGAAGCGCGGTCAATTTCTTGCGCACGGGTGGCGGAGAGGGGTCGTTCGATCGGCCGCCTCGATCCCAGCAGTCAGGCAGCTAGCTGCCTTGAGACAGAATGTTTATGCCCGGCCATGCCGTACGATTCATACACGACATTGTTTCCAAATAACCCATAATTTGGCGTGCGTATTGGTGAAATATTCGGTGTCACACCGTTGTTCTCCGAGAGTTACAAGAGTGTATATTCAAACATCGACGAATAGTGCGCGGTAAAATATGAACCTTCTCGAAGTTGGCGAGATCTAAATAAGCGTTCTATACAGCGGTGTATGAGCGTCCATTTTGTCGCGCCAAAAGACAAGCGTCATAATATATACCGCGTTATTGAAAAGGCATGGTCCTTGTTGTCCAAACAAACTTTTGCTCGAATGCTTGAATAGGCACGAGCGTCTACGCGTGTGAGGTCACCCCCACTGCCTTTCCAACGAGACGGGCCAGACGCAACCTTCATGAGTGAGTTCTTCATACCTAATAACCAAAGCATTCGCATACTAGTGGTTACCTTACGAACATTCGGCCGCGTACGACCGAGTCTCAGAGCGAGCGCTTACCCGATTACTCGATAGTGTCTTAGATAGAAATATTTGTACAGTTTACACCATGTTGATCGGCGCCGTCAAAAATATTGACTAAGCAGAGAGTCACCATTCGTCTTCGTTATGTGGAGAAGATGCTATAATTATTAATCTTAAAGTGCTCCAAAATTAGCAGCTACTCTTTTCCTATTTTTGTACCATTAAACTATAATATCGTTTCGGTAAATGATTTAATTGCTAAACTGATCTATATTAAATTACCAATTGTTTTATTCCATTTTATCGTCTGATTTTTGTTACATAATTTCATATAATATTATATTACTACTTTATACTATCCTAATTTGCTATACTATAATTTTAACTCTAACATTATTTTTTAGATGAATGATAAGAATGATAGTTAGGCCAATCACTAAGTTGTCAACTGTTATTGTCAACATGTTTTTATATTATTTAACTGGTAAAGACAACTCAATTAGTTTTTTTATGATCATTCCGTTATCCTATTGAAGCATTGAGTATTTAAAGAAAATGTTCAGAAAGAACCATCGTGCTCTATGAGAACCTCGACCCTGGAAGAGAGCATATTAATCATGTAGGTGAGGAGCTAAAAACACAATAAAAGGTCAACGCCAATAAGTCAATAACAATTCCGATGCTACAGGATAAAATTTGAAATTAATTTTCTGAAATAATACGCGAAGTGTGCGAGAATTTTATGAAAATATGGTTAAAAGATCACACATTTATGCCGCTGTCAAAGATGGCTAAATGGTCCATGTCATATTTAATATATAATTGTTATAAATCAAACAATATATAAATAAAAATTAAATTTAAAAAATTAGTTTTATTTTTTAGATATTTAAAAATAACATCGGCCTGGAACATAATATTCATCCTGTACAAATAATAAACTTTTCTAAAATTCTTTAACCAATAAATAATAAATACAATGTAAATCCATATTGTGCGATTACAAAATCTTGGAAACGTCGACACGCAAACAGAAACATAATCATTTTTCCGCCTTCTTAATTCATTTTGTTCACTTTGGCTCAATTTGAATTGTTAATTATCAACTGGGATTGTTATATTAAAGTTAAAATTATAATTTTTACATGAAGTTAAATGTCAGCGTAAGATCTGATATTGTAAATTCTTGTTTAGTTATGAAGAGATCTTCCAAACAATTAAAACATGGACCAAACATAGTATCTATGGATTCACCAAATAATATAATATGTAATAATGATAAAAAATTGAATAATTTTAATGAATAGTATGACATATGAATTTAGAATATTTATCCACTGTGTAGGGTAATTAAAATACATTTAATGACGAGCAATAATTTAATTGAATGTGGAAATACTTATTCAAATTAGGTTCGCGGATGTAACATTAATCGGGCATAATAATGTCTCATTTAATGAACAATTGAAATTTCAAAACATGTTGAATGAGCCTTTTGAATTAAATTTCACTAAAAGCACTCATGGCGCAACAAGCTTTTAATTAAACTTCCGTATTCGTGTAGTTTATTCAAGCAGTCACCTACTCACTCACATAGTTAGTTACACTAAGTGAATTTAATAACTAAAATACCCACAACATTTTCCAATATCTTTGAATTATTTTTATATTAAGAAAATAATTATCTTTAAAATTATTAAATTAAATAAGAAGTATATTGTTTTTATTAAATTATTTAATTAAAATCGTAGATCATATTCAATATTAATAATAAACTAAATTTAACTACGAGTCCCATTCTAAAATTTTTTCCTAAAAATTATTAAATTGAGTTAGATACTAAATTTATTTTTAAATAATTGTTGTTTTTTCAAAAATAGATTCTGGTAAAGAAACACTAATATATGTTTTTAATTAGTTATGACATCCTGAAGAACAAAATGGTATTTTTAGAAACCGTTAGATGTATTTAAACTCAATTCAGTAGTTAATAAAACAAAGATAAAAAATACATATTTAATATGTATATCTATATCATATCTACCAATATCGGTATATAAATTAAGGCGGTTTACCATTCTTTATCGTTTAAGTATCGCGATATCTATCCAAATAGGTGTTGACACACAGTAATAATAGAAAAATAAACTTTATTTAAGTATTTATTTCAAGTTACATGACATAAGGTGAAACATACCGATTGATAGCACGCTGAAGAAATGAGTAACAAAAGTTGCTGACGGGACCGAAATCTACATAATGGAAATGAAGAGCGAACTAGGGAGCTCGTTGCGGCCATTGTATGCTGACGTGTACGAATAGTGCATTGTGGTTCGAATCTTGGCTACTATTTGCTTGACGATTCATAGATGGCGGCAGGTGTATGTCACACACAGAGTCAGATTTATCTTCTCTTCTAACTTGTTTTTTCTTTATTACAGGTGCAATATTATTTTGCTAGTTTGCTATTAATATGTTAAACCAGAACTTAATTCTACACATATAGTCTTGCTTTAGATGACACATTTTTATTATTGATAACTGCTTTAACAGTACCATTGACGATATTCCAGCGGTAAATATTTTTTAGAAATTTTTTTCTTAATCTTAATTTTTTGCATTAATTTGTTACAATTAAGGATTAACACATACTCAGCGGTGGTGGGTCAAATTTAACCCGGGTGTTTGTAAAAATATGAATTACGCTATAAATATTTGTTTAATGATGTTTTTCTTCTAGATAGCCTTTTATAAAATATTTTCAAATAATTTGAGATACAAACAAATGTTATCAAACGAGATTCAAATGAGCTAAGACAGTTGGATTGAATCTCAGCGCTAACGCCAAAACATATATATTGTCAACATTTTGAGCGGGTAGACAAAGGATACCAGGTATGCATCCATGTATTTGTTTTCACTTATTTTCGTCTGGTGGGCCCAAGACAATGCCAGTAATATAATTATTTGAGGGACGTTGCGCCTACCTGTAAGTTTTATGACACTACTTGCTCGGGTTCCGACGGAAAGATCACATGCTCAGTGGATGTTTGTATTTTAGATGTGTAAGGTCGTGTGTTGATGGGTGAGAATATGTACATAATTGGAATATTTTTTAATTTTTTACTTTAATTTTTTAGCAAAAACACTACGGCATATCACCCCATTTCATTAAATCATATTTAAAATTAAATATCTATAAAATATCTCCTATAAAACGGTTGAAAAACCGAAAACTTGAGGTGGGTCGAAAATGACCCACTACCACCGGACGTCTTTTGTTTTGACCCACCGGGCAGTAAGTGTTAAACAACTATTTTGTAGGCACTTTCAAAAAACATAAATAAATAACATGTCGTAGCTAGAGTAGTTAAGTATTATCTTACGTGATAAAAAACAATTACATAATAATGATTTATATAATACACAGAATGTATCATTAATTCAAAGCCTTAAATAATAATAATAATGTGTTTATTTCAGCATGATTGGGTTGTATGTGCAAAACACATTTTTTTATATGAATAATGCAATAAACTATAGTTAAGTAACAAAATAATATTAATGTTAAAAAAAAAAGAAAATAAAAAGTTTACATATATAGACAAACAAAATATAAATAATAATTTTTAGTTATATATTTATATTATTATATCTGTGCCTACTCTGCAGTATATCCTATTTTCTTATCAGGCAGTCTTTTACGAGAGCGAAAGGTTTATATTTTTATATTTATTACTTATATGTTTACTTATTTAGATAAGTTTAGATGCACCCAACATTACTTTTATTGAATTATATTATTTCATACTCCCGAGAAAGTAAGCTTCCTAAATACAATAACTCATTAAATTTATTTAAACTCATTATATACGAATAAAATCGTTGTCATGGTCAAACATGTATGTTGTCTAAATCGAAAAAAAAATTTTTTTTAAGGAATAAACAAATTATCATTACTTTAACTAATAACGAGGTTCTGTGCCGGTAAAAAGTTTCGCCAGAGCTGACATGAAAATCTGTAAAGTTTCAACTGCTACGCCGTAGCCACAACGGGGTAGCACTACGCCAGGTCGTTATTACTACTTCGTTACCAGCACAGCGTGGCAGGGGGCACTAAAATACTGACATTGTAACGTAGAAAGTTTCCGTTATTGTTGCCAATCCGTTATCTCCCTTCCCCGTCCCAGAATGTTAAAGAAAAAATCTCTAAGCACGGTAGACCCAAGTTTCCAAAATTTACGTGGGCTCTTAAAAATAACAGTGCTGACCAACTAAAGTCCTCAGTCCTCACCAATTTTAAAACTACAATAATGAATTGTCAAAATAAAATTTAATTATGAAAATCTACTTGAATAGTATTTGCCAAAAGTCATATAAGGTAAAATCAATCGTATTAAAGATTTGTATAAAAAATATGAGAACACAACAATGGTCATTAGAATAAAATTGTACAGAGGTAAAATTAAAATAGCATACTTGTTTTATAAACTTTTATTTTTCTGAAGAGATAATTCCTTGTCGCTGTAACTAGCAAGTTTTGGACCAAATTATTTGACCTGGTACTCGCCGAAGACCGGTGGTGCATCTGTAACCGTATGAGACAAACACTGGATCACATACTCTGGGTGTGTGAGATTATGAGTGACGTCAGGGAGGCTATGCTCACGAGATTGGATGTGGCAGGTTGTCGTTCCGAGCCGGACGATGACCTGCTACATGATGATGAGGAACAAAAAAAAAACTGACTTATCCAGTAGTTCGTAGGTATATGGGTGTCTCGCTGGGAGATTTTAAGATGGTTAGGTGCTTAGAAAGAGGGTGAGGATCATTCCTTTTTCTCCTTTTGCTCCCTTTACCGGAAGGAACCTTTTTTATTTTTGTATATTGTCTTCTTTTTCATTTTAAGGAGTATGTTAGAGACTTACGAACCATCATTTCCTATTCCTCTCGGTGCCTCTATTCTTATGTGTATATTTTATATTTACTGTATATTTACTGTTGTGTAAGATGATTTATTTCTGCCTTATATTGTTTTACTGAATAAATGTTTTTTACTACACTGTGCGGATAGTAAATGGTCATAGGTTGGCAGCCATGCTGTGCTGCATTGCCGCTGTGCGGCATTACGGTGTAGCATAGTTGCCAAGTAGTGTTAAAAAATGCCAACCTAGCAGTGAATGTTGTAAAGAAAACTTTTCGTGGTGTTCTTAAATATATACAAGTACAGTTATTAATAGTAGAAAGACCTTGATTAGGTTCTCGAAGACCTACCTTTGAATTTGATGTTGATAGTTACAGCTCTGCGGATAGAACAACTTCTCTTTTGCCTCAAGGTTTGCTCGAGGTCCGACTCAATATATGCTTTTATGGTCAAGGTATCGAAATAAAAGGTTAATATACATTTAGTACGGAATGACATATATTCTAGTTAAAATATTATAAACAGAACAAAGACAGTATAGAGTTGAAATGTTGTGGTGGCAAAAAATAAGATAAAAAGTTTACATAGGAAGATCACATATCATGATTTAGAAAATACAATATAAGGACTTGGTGCTCCTGCGTGTGCGGTATCGAGGGCGTCATATCACACTTGACAAAATTATAATATATAAAACAGAGTAATAATTTTTTATAGCTTCTTGTAATTGAAGACTGATTTATACAAGATTAGGTCTGCACATGGATACTGGGGAGACACGATGGGGAGAACTTATATTAGAATCATACTCGACCGAGTCTAATTATTTTAATAAATTGTGGCTTGCCTTATCAAGAGATAACGATACGAGATGTTTATTTAACTAGAGCTGGTCGGGTATGTTTTTATTATGAAGGCAAATTTGATTACAACTTGCCTGTTGGTAAGTAGCAGTGCTCCGGTTTGTAAATATTTTTTTAAAATAATAAATGTTATGCAAATGTAAAGTGACAAATAGTTATAGACAGCCAAGATTTAAGATAGAAATAAAATGTAGTACAGGACAAATAAAGTTTGATGGTGTAATTCGAGGTTATTATAATTAATACGGTGATCGAGGATAGCTTTACATTGTCAATTGAGTTTCAAACGGAGAGAACTGGAGGGATCACTTTCAGCGAGAGCGGGAATGTTCAGAGTATAGATTTCGAAGAGTTGGAGGTTTATGTAAATGCAGAATACTGGAGGGCGTACGGTACCTTAGTTTTAAACGAGGAACATGGTGACGGCGTATCTATTGACACGCGCAGCCTGGAGTTAGGTGGGCAAAGGCGATCTTTCTGGATGAAGCTGATGGAAGGCGTAGGAGATGACTTCTTGGTGGATGCGAGGTCTTCCGGAGCAGTTAGGCGATGAAGAAAGTAGTATAAAATGTATCTAGAATATTGGTATTAATGGCGAAGCACAAAGAAACGTCAAATTTGTTCAAACAAATATGAAATTTTTGATAATCTATTACGGCAAAATTCTTATAAGGTTTTGTATATTACAAACGCGATAAGTCGAGGTTACTACTTTGAAATTTTGAAAAAATTTACTGTGACATGCCAAGTAAATTATTATCTCACATAGTTACGAATATTACAACTGTTAAAAAATATTCATGAGATAGATTGTTTTACCGAGACTGATACGTTTTACAAGAAAGGACCGGAAAAGATCGTGAACCGATAATCTCTCGGATGTGCGCCTCTAGGTCGAATAAATGTTGATTTTTTTTTCTGCTCCGGAGACTAAGTGGGGGTCACTTAAATAGTCATCCTAGCAACGGCTATCAGCAAATTTGGGGAGAGGAAAAGACGGGAACTACTGAACACATTTGAAATAGAAAAGACTAGGCAGTGGTTTCCATACAGCAGGAACTCGTGACGCCATCATTCTGGTTTTGTTGCAACAGCACGTGTGCACCTGAATAGTCTATTTTTAGAATTAACTTCCTGTGTACGCACGATTTTAATAGTTTTGTCTGACAAAATTTGCACGTAATATTAATATTTGCGGGCAGTCAAATTTTGAAGATATTTAAAAATGGTTATAAATTTTTTTTTTTTATAAATTCTTGATTATTTATATCGTAATGGTGGCATGTTGTACAAGGAGTAGATTTATTTTACGAAAATTTAGTAATTTAGGATCAAAGAATTTAAAACACGAGTATATTGACTGTGGCGAAATAATATACATGACAATGTGAAAGACCGATATGGGAGCTTATGCTCATAAATCGGTCCTGGGTAAGCGGTGGGTCACAATACACTATCGCTGTAGCTGTCTCCATTGCTCAGATCAGGTGTCAGATCTTTTACTTTTCCACTCCAGCAATTGGCTCGTGAATATTTTCCGCGGTCATCTTCTTCTTTTTCTTTCTGTTTTCTTCTATCACTATGATTATGAATGTGTTATAACCAAAAATTTTTCGAGAATCTTCGCTATTGTCTTCAGGGTATCTCTTTAAATTCTTCAAAAAATATTGTTATTTTCCAACTACTTTTAATCATTCTCTTCTAACACCATATTTATAAACCTTCATCACCATTCACATCCATATTGAGATATATTATATTTATACATATGTCTATATAACATTTTTATTAATTTTGTTGCTAACTTGTCTGTTTGCACTTGGGTAATGTATTAAGCTTGTCCTTGTACATATGTAAGTTTTTAATGTTAAAATTTGGTTTAATCTAAGACAAGCGCCCGTAAATATGAATACTAAATATTTCAATAATAATTTAGTCTTATCAAAATTATCCTTGACATGACTAAATTATTAATTAATGATTAGGTACTTAAAATTATATCACAAATATTGGTTTTCGTGATGGCTCGATGAAAACATGATTTGATTCCATTACCATGTATTGGTATACATAGTCAATCCTAATCAAATATCAGGGCTCACTTCGGTTTGAGCAGTTTTAATTATTTTAAATATTTACTTCTCTTCGCCGTAATCAAATAAAGTATTTATTTCTTATCAAAAACATTTCATTCATTAGTCCTTAAAGGAAATCGATGAAATACTTGATATTTACTTAATTAGCTGTATTATTTGATTAACGCTTTCGATTATTAAGTAATGATTTTACTGATCATAATCAAATATTTGCGGTATCCTCGCAAATTAGATTACAAGTCCAATTTATCTACTTAATTATCTGTTATTTTATAATTTTAGTAGAAAAAAACGTTATTTAAAATTTATCTTAGTAGGTAGTAATGTATTATGAAGGTACGTATTTACAAACTTAAAAAAAAATTATTTCTTAAAAAAAATTACCGACAATAAATTCTACACAATCTTATGAATTGTATATGTGTATTCATAAAATTTTAAAGCATTTCATGGTAGTTTATTATTATTTATTTTGTTACAAATTTAAAATTGCGTTGTATTTATTTAGATTTTTTATTTTGGATATTGTATGTAATCTTTTCATCAGTTGATACTTGAATAACGTTCATTAAGTCAAATGAAAATTCATATTTAAAAAATGACACTTTAAAAATATTACAAAATAAAAATCTTTTGTTGACCGTGTGAACTTCTTAAATTTCTATCTTATGAAGTGGTGCCTTCTGCTAGAATTATACCAACAAAAACTTTTGTATGAAGAAGTTCTTGTCATTATAATACTTGCCATGCGTCTCTATCTCGGACACTATCCAGAGTTGTCTGTAAGTCCCTCATTATTTGCTGAATGTATATTTTGTCTAAAGTTTCCTCTATCTCCTTCCTTTAATTACATTTCTGAGGCATACAGTGCTTCCAAGAATGTGTCTAATCCATTGGGTTCCTCGATTTTTGATGGTGTCTATTATGGACTTCTTTTCTTGTATAAAAACCTCTCCTCAAAACCTCTTCATTTGTAATTATTTGGTCATGTTTATTATTGCTTTTAATCTATTTCTCTATCTTTCTGGTTAATTACACAAGTTTTTTTTTTTATAAAGTGCTTATACTACAGATGTAGGTTTTGATGAATTGCTATTAGATCATTTAATAATATACGCATGTGAAACAAAAATAATTTCTGTGTTAAAAATATCAAAATCTTATTTAATAAAAATTAAAATAAAGTTCCGATATTTCTTTCTATGCCATAATAAAAATAATGTTAATATATGTAATAAAGTTGAAATAAAAAAAAATCGTCTCACACATACCAATAATTAAATAAATATTGAATTTTAAACAAATTTTGAAAATCCAGATATAGGTATTTTTATCAAACTGAGAAAAAGAAAAAATATAATTATACAACCCCTCAATAATAACAGGAAAATTCATATTTTTATTCAGAGAGCAATATTTGTTAACATACCAGTCAAGTGACAAAGTGGTAAGCCATTATAGAGTTATTATATTCGAAATAGATACATATATGACACATTTTTAAAAGTGTGATCGTTTTAATATCAATGGCACGTATTGGCGTAAGAAAGGTTTTTTTTAACAATACTAGTATGCTACTACTTGGATTTGAGAAGAATCGTATCGTATATGATGTGGGTTCTTACCTACTTTTCCTTTTACATTTAGAGTACCCAAATCAACGCAAAACTCGTATCTCTGATTCTTGATAAGCAATCTTTAGGTTGTGTTTATTTTCCTATTTTAGAAATAATCATATATTTGTTATTTCATTTCGTTCATTTTACTACGCACGCAAAGCATTCACTCGGATAACGGTTGGCTAGTGTAGTTTATTTGTTTACCTGAATTAGTCAGATGTCATTGATTTTAAAATGGGCCCTTGGTTAAGAGAGAGGGAGTTAAATGAAAAAATACCTCACATGGCTCAGACACATGATTAACATGTAAAATTCTTCTTCTTTTTTCCTTCATGTCAGTTTTGACATAAGAGACCATCCCTGCAATAACACCGTATATTAGTTTTGGGTAGATTTGCGTTATGATTGCCACAACGTTGTATATCGTCTTGGGCATCGAATGGTATATTAAAGACCATATCAAATAAATAAAAATACAAAACTGTATGTCGTTCAATATGGCTATCTATAACTACAGTGTTGTTGCAGGGGAAGATCTCATGTAGTAGTCTCAATCATATAAGACACGGTTGACTTTTGAGTCTCTAGTTTTTGGGGCCCTCATAGCTGATTTTTGGGTCTTTAGACAGATCCAATTCATCCATACACCGTTTTGCCACTTTTATAGGTATTCTTCACCCTGAAGTTGTGCCCACGATAGTTTTATTTTCTAGGCTGTTATACTGTTGCATAGTGTGGCCTCGCTAGTAATTGGATTGAGGCACTCGTAGATCGATGTGTAACATCCTTCTTTAGCAGTATATATCCAAGTCTATGCCGCATACTGTGACATTATAAGTTAGGGTTACGTTCGAAATTGCCTCGTCTCTTGTTTTATTGCTAAGCACCTCGAAATCACATATAATTACCCTTGTGTTGGTATCGCAATCCGTTTTCAATGTTATAAAAACGGTCACTGTCTATGGTTCCTTTTCAAATCATACATCGAGCAGAGCTGTCAGATTAGCGCGGTTCTAACATGTGACTGTGTGCGATCCAGTATAACCAAAGGGTAAATATTTGAGGTTATCCACTGCATAATTTACCATAATTTGTTAAACTAATCGCATGGTGAACAATCTTTATAAGAAACGAGATGTTTCCCTTTGGTTTCTCCGTTGGGTTTCTTCGTACGGTTTATTCACCTCACTGCAGGCTACATTTTTGATGTGATGTGATCATCTACAATTCCGCTTACGGATCCTATCGCGTCGGCCTGATTGGTAAGGATCATCTACGATGATAGGCCAAAAAGATGGGATGCTCGGATGACATGGACCGGAGGGATGCCATCTAGTGGAACATCCGATTGTCACCTGTCTGCTTGAAAAACGTCGAAATCGCGCCCAACGCGACGAAATGAAGAATTGTTAAAGTGGATTTTACCTTTATTTTATTTCATTTGTTCATAATTCTTTTATGATTAGATGCCATTTTTATAATGAATAACACCTTTTTATTTATCACATTCAAGTATTACTTATAAATTTTTCCCAGTTTAGGATGAAGGCAGAATGTAACAAAATAAGGTGGGTATTTGTTTGTTTCTGAGGTGAAGAACCCGCGGATCTTGTGCTCATCACTGACTAACCGGTGAAAGGGGAGAACGCCGGCCTCTACTCCCACAATACATGAAGATTAGAAAAACATGGTTAAATCATCATCATTTTGGATGCTAATTTCATATCTGTCTTTGAATATTATCGTAGGTCGTTTCATAAAAAACCTGATCAAAATGGATACAACTTTGAATTTCCTGCCACCCAAATAAATTACCTCTTGAATTACCTCACATCCTGCTATTTGGAAAGTTAGTGGTGATGCATTAGTATGACCTTTAGCCAATATTTACTTATTTTAATTTTTATTTCGTATCATAATATGTCATAAGTATATTTGGTATTTCAATACCTGCCTCACTGGGCTTCGCTCGTGCTGAGGCAAACATTTTACATTTTTAATCAATCACATTTATGAGAACTATCACTTTGTGTATAAATGTGTGTGTATGTGTGTGTGCGTCAGCCATGAAAGTGTGAGGAAAAGTGGGAGGAGGCGAGCCTTATAAGTCGTCGCATCAGTTAGGAGGCCTCTCTCATCACAGCTCCTTCGCATTTAACTTTTAATACTATCTCTGAAGTGTATATATTATATTAACTGTACTCACGTGTTGTATTAAATGTATAATTTTTACCTAGAAATACTAAGTTTCTATTACAAGGAATCCGTACCCGAGATAACAGGACGATAATCAGAGGATAAAACACCAAGGGAATTTGTGGTAAAACGAAAGCTATCACAATATTATACATAATTAGTTTATCAACTATAAATTTAGAATAAGAAAGAAGGAAAAAATAAAAAGTGTAAGTAAGAAAATATGATGCAATATTTGAACTTGAAAAATTTATAACTACCTGAAATTTGTAAGGATTCGTTTTCAACATGTTAAATAATACAGTTCAATTTAATTTAACACACACACACACACGCATTCACAAGTTGCTCACTAATTGTTGTTGGCTTTGAAGTCT
Source organism: Eubasilissa regina (assembly GCA_022840565.1). Classification (NCBI taxonomy): domain Eukaryota; kingdom Metazoa; phylum Arthropoda; class Insecta; order Trichoptera; family Phryganeidae; genus Eubasilissa; species Eubasilissa regina. Next base: position 18,430,039 of record JAINEB010000007.1, read on the forward strand.
TGACTCCATCTTGAAGTATTCATGTTGAAGGGGTGACCATGCTATGAACATACGTTCGGTTTATGTTGCTCAATGTTTTTTTATGTATTTAGGGAAAGAATTATACAATTTAGGTGCTACAAAAATAGTTTCTTTGACTGTATGAGGTACACATCATAGGAATAGCTAAATTGTTCTCCTCTAAGTTTCTGGTATTTAGATTACGAATATGTAATTTAGAATGTTTTTAGCGTAGATCAAGCTGTTTAAAAGTATATTCGAGCTTGTTCTCATTGGTAATTTGAATATAACCTTAAGTAATATATTGTTGTTCAACCAAAGTTCCATGAAACATAGTAAAAAAATATATATTAAATAGATATATACATATATATATATATATATATATATATATATATACGAGTATATATATATATAAAATAAAAATTTATATTTCAGATATATTAATGACAAAAACAATATATTTTGAATATATTTAATGTATAATATAAGGTGTTCTAATAAGCAGTAGCAGATTTATTTTCGTAATTTCCGTTGGAATTAATTTTTGGGTCAGTTAGATTTTGTACGCATAAAAAATGAAGATCTTTCGATACAATTTAATGTAATTTGGTACCTACTTAGAGTCTCCAAGTATTCGTTAGATTTTGTACGCATAAAAAATGAAGATCTTTCGATACAATTTAATGTAATTTAGTACCTACTTAGAGTCTCCAAGTATTCGTCAGATTTTGTACGCATAAAAAATGAAGATCTTTCGATACAATTTAATGTAATTTGCTACCTACTTAGAGTCTCCAAGTATTGGTTCCTTTCAACTATTCGAACATCTAGTAGTAAAATATAAAATTAATATTTGAATATTCTAAAATATTCGTAAAGTAATTAAAAATTTTAAAAAACAGTATGATTAATGAATATAGGTACTTAAGTAAATACTTAATAAATAATAAATATTATTTATAAATACCAACTAAGAAAACTATTAATTTAACATTGAATAATTTAATACGTATTTAAAAAAAAAAATTAATAGTTATAGCGTTCCATTTTATAATAGCATATTGCCTACCTAATAGCTATTAAGAATCAACTATCAAAAAGCTTAGAAAAATAGCTCTTATTAGAAATAAAGACGTCTTTTGCATTTGGCATAATTTTTAGTTAAATTTTTTTTTAAATTATTGTTAAATACTATAAATATTTCATATTTGTATTATATATACATGTATATATATAATGCAAATATGATACTAATAAGAAAAAAAAAAATTCTTATATCTAACGGTTCTTTTAAATTTCTTCAAATATTTAACAAATAAAACAGCAGGTATATATATATACCTAAGTAAATGCTGTTGTATTTGTTAAGTATTTGAAGATATTTAAGAGAACCGTTAGATATAAGAATTAAAATTTGTTCTTATTAATTTGCAAAATAATTTTTACATGTCAGTATACGATATATGTAGCTGGATGGGACGAAATTGAGAATTCAAAAAAAGTCTAATACTTTGACCGTATCTTCAATGAAGATGAATAAGACGATAATGACATCGAACAACAGAGGAGACAGTTAAGAGTTCGTATGAATATACTGTCACGGTGTTTCGACCGATGCAGTAAGAAGGTGAAGAGCATAATTTTTAAATCGGTCATCACCAGAGCATGAATACGCGCGAGCTCTGGTTGGAATACAAGCAAGTAACATACAACCGTGTACGAATTCATTATAACAACTCATACAAAATACTGTTCGGGTTGGCGGTTTATAGTAGCGCATCTTCAATGTTTGCCGAAAGCCCTGTGCATGGACATGCTGCGCCAAAGTAAAGCTGGAGCACACACTCATTAGAGTACGCGGCGCTTTCATGAAAGGCTAGCTCCCTTACCAGGGAATGGCATCGACTGCAGCATAACTACAGGTATGATAATAGCCATAACTGAAATTTATTATTTACATTTTTTTTATACATATGTACGCATACATGTGACGTTTATTCTCCCCTTTTGGGGGTGGATGACTTCTATAGCTTCTCTCTGGCTGCATTCTGAATTTAATATGATTACGAGTCTCATGTTAAATTGATACATAGTGTGCAGGAATGGCTCTGGTACGATGATAATGATGACTAAATATAATAAAGGAAAATAAAAAAGTTAACTATAAAGAAAAGTCACAAAGTTTAAGTAATTAACTGGCGAAACATAATCAACAGTTCTAACTTTAAAATAAATTTCAAAAATCTTTGAAAATATTGCACGCGTTGATTTGTTGAGTGGAATAAAACGAACAGTAAACAACTCTCAAAATGATTTCGGGATTGGGTGGAACTCTTAGGGGTTCTTTAACTTATAATATTTTCTTGCGCTGACAACATAAACATAAATAAATAAACTAAATATAAATTTTAAAGACGAGCATATTTTATGAGTATTTAAAACATTCGACATTTAAGAATCAGTAAGAGCAGTGTATCCAGGACACTGTCTCCCTGATGCGTAGAGGTATAGGGCAGAATGTCTACCATTGTAATATCGTGCCACCATATATCATTCTGTTTTTTCCTGTGAGGGAAAATTATTTCTTGTACGTACTTACGCACAGAAAACTGTTCTACGAATGTTTGGCTAACCGAGCGGCGGTATAAAGAATGGCCGGACCCAATGTATGGGCGTTAAACGTTCAAACAATACGAAATGGTGAAAAAGCCCGAAAATGTGGTAAACTATTTTTATTTGCCGTGAAATCTCATTGAACGTGGAAATTTATCGGATTTGATATGTGATTTAGTTTTTCGATTATTTATTAAACGGTCCTCGGGATTATCAAGATATGGCGCTTTGTTTTCACTGTGAAAAATTATCAAAAATATTTTAAAAATTCCAAAAGACGTAAAAAATCATACATTTTAAAGAACTTCTAAATGTAAACTTGTATTAAAAAAACTCATTTTTCAAATCGTTTTTCATTTTAAAGATAAATATATTTTAAATACTAAATTAATGTATTAATTATAAATATAAGAATATATGAAGATCCAGGTTCGAATCCCGGTGACGCTAAAACAATATTTTTCGACAAAATTGATTTTATATGTATATATTTATAATTAATACATTAATTTAGTATTTAAAATATCACAGACCTATGTTCTGAATAATTACAACTTCACAATAAGAATGTGTTTTCCTTAATACATATATTTAAATTAATCAAGGAGAACACAGTTTTGTTATGAAGTTGCATTTTCGGAACGAGTTTTGTAGTATTTATCTATTACTATATATATAAAGGAGAGTGTCTGTTGGTTAGTTTATTTGTTTGTTTTTATATAAATCTGCAGTTTTATTCCAAGCTTGATAAAATTAAAAAAAAACAAAACAAGAGGAAGGTCACTGTCTACATGAGATTTAAAAAACCACCCCCATCCCCCTTTCCCATTCCTTAAAGCAGAATTTTGGTACTTCTTGATGAAATTTTACATACTTGACATTCAAAATAAGAGTAAAATTATTATCTATGACTGATAACGAAAAAATACTACGTCCATTTCCCTAAATGAAGCCTTTTCATTCTGCATAAAGCCCAGGTAATGCCGGGCACTTTACCTAGTATATACATATATATGTATATATAAAGAAGGGTATATGTTGGTTTGTTTAATTAATAAACTAGAAAGATATACAGAAAAAACTTTTTATCGAAAAAATATTTGTTGTAAAAAATATCCCGGTAGTAAGTAAATATTATTTCGATAGATTTATGGAAGTATACGGTAAAGTTTATATCGCAGGTTTCAAGTTCATGTTTGTGTCTCGACAAAATAAACATATATTTTGCATAAAAAAAATATTAGAACATTATATTACTTTAATATAATGTTCTAATACATGAATACATGAATGAAGCTGGCGTGGGTGTGATAACATAAATTTCTACTGTTATTTAAGTAATTAGAGTTTAAAAAAAAATTAAATATGTATATACATTGAGTTATGCAATCTCTGGGTCACACATCCCGCGAAATGGAATACGACAATTCCGGTCGTAAAACGGAATCACCGTTGGGTAGGGAAGAGAAGTAGGGAAACGTGACATAAGATGAAACATGATGAAGTCGGTGAGGGGATAAGAGTTCTAGTTGAAGGACCAGTGAATTTCGGGGAACCAGAATTCGGAAGGACTGTTCGCCTTACCTCGTATATGATGCCTCTGTAATCCCTGCTGTCGCCGCCGAGATCACATAAATGGCACGCGGATGAGCCGATCACCGATCACCGATCACCGATCCCAATTAAATCCGGCGATGTTACAAGTTCACCCACGGCACAAACAAATAATATCACTGTGCATACATATCATAGGATCACAAACAATACAGTGCTGGTGCGCGAATGCTATTGCGATGTTGAGATCGAACAAATATCGGTCAAGTTGATGTCTGCTGGCGTCAAGGTCACATTTCACACTGAAGAGACGAGAATGAGGAAATGTATGGATGGGACTTTGGATGCGGAATGTGTCAACAGTAACAGTGGTCGCGGCTGAATCGTAAAAATGCTCCAAAAGTGTGTTTACGAATTCGAAACATATATTTTTTTTATTCTATCTTTCATAAAAATATTACATAAATTTTTTCCTCTAAAATAGTTTACTTATATTAAAATGTATTTTTTATAACGTTCATAAAAATGTGATCTTTTTAATATTTATTTATAGTTACTTTGCCAAACATATCTTTAAGTGTTCGTGTATTTAAACATAGTGTGTGTATTTACCACTCTAATAATTTTGATGTAATAAAATTAAATCTGATTCCAACCCATCTGACGACTTTTTTAAAACATTTTTTTTGCTTTACATGTAACATAAACTCTGATTTACGATGTAGGCGTAAAATTGGCTGTATTGGACCGTTTGCAAAACAAAAACAAAATAGATATTTTATGATATTATTCTGCTTTAACAAAGGAGTGCATGCCTACTCGGAAACTCAAAATGTTATGTAAAACTTATTTTAAATGTCCAATGTGAAATTATTGCGAACAATTAATTTATTTATCTTTCATGTTTATTAACTTAACAACTTCCACCCTACAGAAAATTAGCGATTTTAGTGCGCATTCAGACTAAATTAATTAATTAACAACCTACATTTATATGTCTTTATGCCAGCCGGGCCAGGGTTCCACATATTCAGGAACTCCCTCACAGTAAACTGACTGTTTTGTGCTGCCGTAGTAATTTTGCCTCCCGACATCTCGAGGTGTCATTCACACGTGCTCTGTAATATATCTGTTTGGGACACCTTATTATTGGTCCATCTAAATGTATTTCTTCTGATATCTTATAACTCTAAGTGGTCACCCTTGCATTTAATCTCATCTCTGCATGTAGGTAATGAATGTTTGGAACAAGTAATTGAGTTTCTGTATTTGGGAAGTATGTTTGATAGAAACGGAAAAGCTAAGAAAGATATCGAAAGGATGGTGGCTGCATGGAATAAAGTGAACGGCACTTTGAATGTAATTATATTTAATGGGAACTTGTCAACCGAGGCGAGACTAACGGTGCAAAATGGAGTCTTGGTACCGACACTGATGTATGGAAGTAAGGCCTGGAGCTGGCAGAATAGTAACGAAAGTAGACTGAATGCAGTGGAAATGAGATCACTGAGGCGTTCATGTGGCAAATATATTTATGACAAGCTGATGTTAGTATAACGAGTAAGATTAAAAAAGGATCAGAATCTTAAGAAAGATGCATGATGCAAGTGTTGATGGCATTAGAAATAATGGACGTCCGCGGAAGCCTTGGCACGACTAGGTAAATCAGATACTAGAGGATGGTTCTGTTATAAACCTCTATCCGTCCTGCCTATCCCCACGGGGAAACAGCGTGATGGTAAGTTAGTTAGTTACTTGATAATCTTGGTGGACTTATTATTTTAACACTAGTAGTGATCGCGACTATTAAAATTTATGGAGATGACTAATATCTATCGTCTTTCTAAAATAATATAAACGTAACAATGAATTTACAATTTAACTAGTATAAATATAATTTTACAAACTCAGCCAGTTAAAATATAGCAAACAATTGATTTACAATTTCACAACTCGATATCAATGAAACTGTATTTGTTCACAAACGGACAAACTGATGTAATTAGTTGTTATTATATAATTATTATTGCTGAATATTAATTTTAGAAGTTTAATTTTAAAGCATGTCGGTAAAATTGTACTGTCCATTTATTGGTCCGAAAAAAAAATTTTTTTTTCGTAAATAAGCACTATTTTGATAACTAGACGACAAAATAACTCGGATTGAATACAGTTTTTCGTATTTTAATCGACATGAACACGTGTTTTATTCGAAAATAAAAACACACAAATGAACAATACACAACTGTCAAATTTCACTAGCGCCTATCAGTTAAAGTATACTTTCGCTAGTAGAAATATATATCTTATTAACAAGAACACATTTTTATTGTGAAGTTGTAATTATTCAGAACATAGGTCTGTGATGTTTTAAATACTAATTTAATGTATTAATTATAAAGATACACATATATAAAATTAATTTTATCGAAATATATTATTGTTGCTACCGGAATTCCCGGGGGAAATGCATTAACCGATTATACTACACCAACACTGTGCATTGACGTCCAAAATTTATCGAGATAGGAAGAGATCTAGGTTCGAATCCCGGCAGCAAAAACAATATTTTTCGACGAGATTGTTTTTATGTGTATATTTTTCTAGTTAATACATTTAATTTGTTTTTATATATCTTTCAATAAAAAATTATTTGAATATGATTTCACAAAAACGCTAGTAAAAATATAACTTTACTGGAAATACATTTTCACTTAACATACACACACGATGGCCAATCAATACTCGCCTCTATATAAAATATAGGTATACAGTCGGGTCCCGCTAATTTAAAACAATAAAAAAATAAGAAAGTCTCGCAGTGTGCACACACAGATGAAACTATAGACTCAACACTCGCGTAAAGGACAGTAGGTACAGACTTAGTGCTGAGCACGTTGTACTTTGTATTTTTTACTGAGAGTAGGCATAATAATACCAAGGAAACATTATAGTTATATTTTCAAGACTCAAAGGCGAAATTTCATCCATGTACACGGACAATGTTCATAAAACTATATGAGACACAAGACATAACAAAATAGCTGTATATTTCTTAGCATGTTTTATGTCAAGAATAGGTATATCAAACATGTCAACCAATTACGGTATGTCAAAGATAGGTACAGCTAACTTGTGAAGTTTTGAATGCTTGTTTTCGTTTAATTAGAGTTTTAGAAAGATATACCAACATGGTAACATAACATCTATCTTTTTTTCTTATTATTTCTTTTAAAATTTCATAAAAATACAATTACTGACATTTCATATCAAATTATAAATACTTTATATTTCATGATCACTTTTGCCAGTATTTGAAACTGTAACATTACATTATAGATCTCCAATTGTTATAATTATGTAGAAATATTAGTGTATTTGAAACATTTTTCGGATATATATGAGATGAGAATGATATCGAAAGGAGGGTGACTGCAGGGAATAAAGTGAACGGCGCTTTGAGTGGAATTATATCTTATTAAGGAAAACACATTCTTATTGTGAAGTTGTAATTATTCAGAACATAGGTCTGTGATATTTTAAATACTAAATTAATGTATTAATTATAAATATATACATATAAAATCAATTTTGTCGAAAATTATTGTATAAAAAGATCCAGATTCGTATCCCGGTGGTATCAATATTTTTCGACAAAATTGATTTTATATGTATATATTTATAATTAATACATTAATTTAGTATTTTGAATTATATCTAACGGAAATTTGTCAACCGAGGCAAGACTAACGGTGCACAATGAAGTCCTGGTACTAACACTGATGTATGGAAGTTAGGTCTGAACCTGGGGTAGAGGAACAAAAGCAGACTAAATGCAGTGGAAATGAGATCACTTAAGCGTATATGTGGCAAATCTATTTATGATAAAGTAAAGAATGAAGAAATAAGGAAATAATGTACAGTTAATGTTAGTAATAAGTAAGATTAATAATGTACAGTTAATGTTAGTAATAAGTAAGATTAATAATGAATCACTTAGGTGATTTGGTTATATGAAACGGATGTATGAGGAGAGAATGGTAAGAAAGATATGTGACGCAAGTGTTGACACCAGCAATAGAGGACCTCCGCGGAAGACTTGGGACGACCAGGTAAATCAGATAATGGAGGACAGTTCTCTTAGAAACCTCAACAATCGGTGAGCTTATATGAGAAGATGTATGAATATGGATGAGGCGAGAATTGTGTCAGGACAGAGGAGTGTGGCGCTCTATCCTGCGGAGAAACGGCAAAGTAAGTAAGTAAATTAATTAGTTTTAATACCAATTAGCTCGGTAGATTGAGTTACGAAAGAAGATATTATGGTTCTAGTAAATAATATAAAGACGTTGTTGCGGTCAAGTTACGATAGTCGACAAGTGGTCTAGTGGTCGGAAATTTGAGCCTAATTCCGGGAGGCCATTAAGTTAAGTTTGGTTTTAAGTTAATAAGCATTTAATAATAAGCATTTAATAATAAGCATTTAGCTTACATTTAATAAGCACAAGCATTTAGCTTACTTTGAAAATAGTAAGATTATTGATTTGACAGGTATTCCACGTATTCATGTCTATTTAAAAAAAATGGGGATAAAAGTAGGTATGAGGTGCGTTTTTTAAGTAAGTACCGTTGCCGGATATTCCCGGTGTAGTGCTGCGGTTGCGATGTTGTGAATGCGCAATTTTTTTTTTCATCCGTTGACTCACCACATGCAAAGTTGAGACATTCACATAGAGTGATCATCTTGTAGTGAGTTTGAAATGTTCAAGACAATAGATCAACCTGCCGACTGTGAGATACGGTCCGTGATTCATTTCTAGAATGCACGAAACATGAAACCAGCTGACATTCATCGCCAAATGCATCCTATTTTATTATAATTTGGTGTCATGTGATTTACATATTTTCTTTCATCTGAAGCGGTTCCTTGGTGGCAAGCGTTTTGATGACGACGAAGAACTCAAAGATGGAGTACAGACATGATTTTTATACCAAGCGGCATAATTCTATGACGAAGATATACAAAATTTGGTGCCCCGTTATGACAAGCGCCTTAATTCTAGTGGGAAGAAGAAAGTAAAGGATAAAAATAATGCGTTTCTTTAAAAAAATGCGCCTCGTAATATAATTCTAAAAATATTTCGGATATATAGTGAGGCAGATTAGAAGTAAGACTAATTATTAGAAATCAGGGCCCTGGAGAACATCTTGACCGAAGAACCTATTTCACCAGTTTACTGTGAAGCTTTTCAATGTGGTGATATCAAACATATCACCCAACGTCCGTTGACCGTACGAGAAGACGAATATCAATACTGTTTCGATCTTTAAATTATTGTTGTTCTTTCGATCTTTAAATTGAATTGAAATCACTTCTAAATAAACAAAATCAAAACCATATCAAGCTAGTCTTATTTTCGCTATCAGATATGGTATCAAATATTTTTAACCCTTACCATACCGTGATATAAAATGCTCGTAAGCAGCCATGCTGTCAACTCATGTTATCGTAAGAAATTAGAGTTCTCTAAGCCGTTGAAATGTGAAAAAATAGTTAATGCCATAAATTTTCTATAAATATTATGCATTGAATATAAAAAATATGTATTATATTATATTATAATTCGGAGTAATCATTAAATCCTGTATAGTACGTTGCATTATATAATACAACCTTCCTTTTTATCTATATTTCTTTAATTAGTGAGAAAGAGACACAATTATATTTGTATGTTTGATATTCTTTTTGCTGCGAAATTAATGTGATTTCTTTCTTTCTTAACACAAATGATATTTTTGTCAATGTATTAATTTTATAACGGATTGAATTGAAAGAAAATTATTTTTGTAAGATTCGCCTTACATACTTGATTTTTCACTAATCATTTCTAAGCGTAAATATTTTCCTTCGATTTAACTAAAATATGAATTGCATGTTGCGTGTATTTACCGAAATATTACAGGTTTAATAAGAGCGGTAGACTTGTGTTACTGCATGGTTTGGGAAGGGTTAACAGAAAATCTTCTATTTTTGCCAATAAAGAAACTTTTTTTTTTAAACAACCATAGAGTACTGTGTCATATAAAAGTTACGTAAATCTGTTACAAAACTAAAGTTATATATTATTGTGAATCGCTTACCTCTTCAAAAAAAAGACTAGCTCTTGTGCTTGGAGAGGGATTGAATAACGTCATTCGCTAAAAATATTAATCCGGTTTATAGATTATCCAATCACATTTGATTTTTAAGTTTTCCACGTTGAGAATATATCACGCGGCTAGTTTTGGTCCAACATAAGATCTGTTTCATTTTCTTGAAGCACTTGAATACTATTATAGACATACATATATTTGACAGATAAAGATTATGGTAAAGTAATTATTGTAAAATGTTGTTTTATCTGTTATATTTAAAAAAAGTTTAACGAATACAAAAAAAAATCTTGTATTATGATTATCAAACTGAAATATAGGGTCATGGACTTTCATAAACGTTTGAATGTGTGAATTTAAGGGTGTATGGGCGGCGCTGTTCTATTTGATTATTTTGTTGAACAAGGGGTCGTAGTACCTATTTGTAGTACAATAAACGGGATATGAAAGGATTATTTAAGTACCTACAAATTACAATGTACACAGAACAATTGCATAAAATATAGTTTACTGATATTACGAGTAAATCTCGTAAAACTAAATATATACATTAAACAACTTTTGAAAAACACTCAAAAGTCACGGCGGATTAGATATTTTTATTATATTTGTTTGTTGCATGTAACTCAAGGTCATTTTACAATATATATTAAAGAATAGTAATGATAAGCAAAAATGTTCTGAACTAATAGTATATATTATGTTAATTATAATAATCAATATATTATGTATAACTAAGTATATAGAGTTTTTTATTAAAAAAACAATCAGAAACAAAACTGTTCCTTCATCAAGGTGGTTTACAAAACCATATCTATACATTAAATTATATTTTATAATAATAAAATGATATCATAATTTATTATCGTTTAAAAATTATTATACTAAAAAGTTATTTCATCAAATATATGATATAATAGGTACATCATATAAAAATAATTATTAAACTAGTTAGTGTATTAAATATAACTCATTAATTGGTTAAAAATAAAGTTTTAAATAATCTATATTAAAATTAATAAAAACCACAATGTAAAATTTGCAACAAATATTTAAAATATAAAAACTTATATAACTAGGTACCACCGAATAATGTAAAATAATATACAAATATGTGAATATGTAGTCAAGAATATATTATATCAGCTTATATTGTTTGGAGGACGGTAAGGTAGAGAAAGATGTCGAACAGAAACTATTAAAAATAAAGATATGTTCTCAATGCAAATATCGCCAATAGGAATTTGTCGTCTGAAGTAAGAATAGAAGTACATAGATACATACATTATATCACTAATGTAAGAAAGTAAAGTCTGGAATTGGCAAAAAAAGAACTAATAAACAATGAAAACGGAGACTGAATACAGTGCGAATGCGGTTACCAGAAGCAAGAATAGAGTGAATAATTAATCAACTAGAAGCAAATATAGAATACATCTAAATACAGCGTAGTCGATAAAATTAAGAAAGAATTGCTCGGATGATTGAAGAGGGGTTGGTAATGAAAATATGCAAGGGACGTGGAGAAAGTAACACAAGCAAAAGATCTGGCTTAATCAGATAAACTAGATATTGGAGGATGATTCTGTCAACAATCGACGACTGTGTACGAAGGTGAACGAGGCAAGAGTGGTATACCAGGACAGAAGAGTGTAGTGCTCCACCCTCTCAGTAAGTAAATAAGAAATATAACTATTTTGTGAATAAATAAATAAATAAAGGTATTTATACTGCCTTTCCCAAAGTCAGGTTTGCAGAATATTTCCCAAAAAGAGGTCGAATGAAAAATTCTAACAGATTAATACCACATTCTCTCTTCTTATATTCAAACCTCGTTGTGCTCTCCAAAGATCAATTAGTAATCTTTATACAAATATTACGTCATACTCCAAAATATGAATCCATAAGGTAATACATTATTTCAGGGATGCAAATAAACTATCTCAAGAGTTATTGTTAAGGTTGTTTATTTTTTACAGAATGGAAAACATACTCTAAATAACCAAAATGACACTCTAGAGTCCATTCGAAAAATATTCTACGGAATATATTCTTACGCAGGCAAATAAATCACCTTTACGGCTGTAGTTAATAATGTTCCGAAAAACATATAATATTTCATGTCACACGTTCAGCCCTGCCGATGTCCGCGTCAATTTGGGGCAATATTTGCCCTTCGCCAGGTGGGGCATGCGCCCTTTACGGGACATAGTGAAGCATAAATGTCAACAAGCCGAAAACAAAAGTGGCGAATTCGTGCGTGACGCCTGACGTAGATTTATTATGTATAGTGAGCCGCTTTTGAAACGTATCGCTAGATAGTGGCCCCAAATAGGCATTTCACAATATTAGAATTTTAAATTTTACTACACGCTTTACAAATATTTTCGAAGGGAAAAATAAGTTTTCTTTGAAAATAATTGCGTATTCATTTGAACGGGGTATGTATGGTATTGCTATCATCGAAGTAGTGTATAAACTATAAACATTTCTATCATTTTATGATCTATTTGGTCTATGGTGAATATTTGTGTTTTCGAATGTACATAAATAGTTTTTGATTCAATTGGATTAATATTCATATCAATTTTATCTCAGATAAAGTACACATTATGATATGTAAAACACACATTAACACTTTATTTAAGCGTGATCATGATATATTGGCACAAATCTATGAAAATAAAATAAGGTCAATGATAGTTTTGATGGGCATTTTGTTTATACATACTATTAATGACGATAAGATAGTATTCTTAACTGATAATAAATCGATATTTGTATATGTCCAAGAACACACAATTACTGGATTTTCTGTTATTAAATAAATAATACATATCTCATAGTGACGAAGCTATTTTTCATTAATGGAAAAATATGGAAGTATGGGCAATTACAGGGTTTACAACCTGTCTTCGGCTGACTTAATTGATCACTTTAAACAATGTAACGTTCACCAATCCACCCAATAAACCTCCATATCTATCAACATTTTTGAAAGTTGTAAACATATTATCATACACATATGCTGTTTCATGGAAAATGAATATCAAATTTAGTCCATAGATGGCGATAGGGTAGTGGTATTCGAAGTGATTCCACATATATACAACTTTTGAAAATTTAATAGATATGGAGGTTGATTGGGTGGAATGGTGAACGTTACATTGTATAAAGTGATAACTTAAGCCAGCCGAAGATAGGTCGTAAGCCCTATAATATACTTCCATATTTTTCTATTAATAAAAAATAGCTTCATCTCTAAGAGATATCTATTATTTGATTATTGTATCATAAGTATTATACTATAACTTCTCTCTTGCAATTAATAGAAATCATTACTATCGTAACTAATAAAAAATAAAGACTATAATTCTGTCAGCTACCTCCATCCGGTGACTGCGTTGCTGGCACGTTCTTTTATCACCTTACTCGCTAGAAATACGACGCTTAAACTGGATCTCACTATCCACAAACATATGCGCCGATTTGAAAAATAAATCTAAACCCACACCATAAACCCCCCTCCACCCATCTTCTATAGTGGCAAAAAATCTTTGATAATGCCTTTTGCTGTAAAAAGATAAGGCGTGGGTTGTGTAAAGTATGTTCATAACTACCTTCTACTTTTAGTTCGTGCAGATTTAATCCCTGTTCAGTTTAAACTCCGTCTCCGGAGATAAGTCTCCTTTTTGCTATGGTTAACTTCTATTTACTTTTAGGCGGAAAAAAATTTATCCCCAAAACCTTGAAGATTTATTTGGAAATAAAAATAAACAGTTTATTTGTAATGTACTCAAAGAATAAGCTTAAAAGATTTTATCGTGTATGAAATAATTTCATAGTAATCTTTAAGAATAAAATTTATTTTAAATCTTAAAACAGTGAAAAGATAATTTGAATCTTAAATAATTTGGATTTAATTTAATGATTAATTTATATTATTTTACAAAGCTAAACTGACTCATGTTAAAATTCAAGTACGATTATTAATTAATTAGAAAATGAGACATACTTAGAACGTCAATTAAATTACAGATTTTTCGGAAGATATAATGTAAGAACTATATATGATGATTAGAATGTAAAGGTGAATTTTAGATAAATAAGGTAGGTTTGTAATAATTAATATAATACAGTTAGTTAATTATGGCATCAATATACATTATATTATTCACGAATCTAGGTAATTTATCATTGTACGTCTATTAGGATTAACCGCCGAGGAGCTCTGTTTAGTGTAATTTTGCAAATAAATATTATTTCAACTGATACATTTAATTAATCGCGCTCTTAATATTTTGAATAATAAGATTATTTACAATTCAGTTCATTTCTGTACACCTGTTACAAATTACGTTAATTTTATCTTGTATCGAAATCAGAATCAGTTCATTTATCTCGTATCGGAAATGATAATTCTACAATTACCTATGTTTATTTTTATGGTAAATATACATACTGTCAATTAATCAAACGAGGATTAAATAAGTAGTAATATTTATTTTGTAAATAGTTACGAAATAAATGTAAATCAAAAATATACATTAACGTTTTTAAGATATGTGTCCACCTCGAGATGTGCGAAGTTAGAAATAAAGATCAATCCATATCGATTAGTTTGATATTCATATAATAAGTATAAAATGTAAAATGACAACACTAAAATTAATTATTATGTGGAGGTTCTACTCACGCCCGACAAACATGGCCGAATAATGAAATTACTCAACAGTCAGACAGTTCGACTGGTTCAACTAAACAAGACAACAACACGTCGCGCCGCAACCAGTCCAAGGAAGCCTAGAAATGACCACTCTTCTCCTGGCCAGATCCTCGGATACATATACTCCCACACACTTCGACACCGCCTCCAGTGAACTACTTAAATTCAATTTGTAAATAAATGCAAAACTATCGTGAGTACTGTTTCATCTCATAATCCACCCACTCTAGCTAATTATCTCAAACATAACATCACTAAAGTTGTAAAATTTAATATACTTAAGGTATAAGGGAAGATATATGGGGCCCCCAACTCTCACTCCCTAATGGTGACCTTAACGAGTCTACACTAACATTAATCAGTAAACTCTCTAAAATTCTTTAGTGGTTTTATGTGAATTATTTGTTTGGATCACCAATAGGGATTATTTGTATCAGAAGGATGTAGTGGGGAAAATTGAGGGCCCTATACCTCCTTACTTTTTCCATATGTACCTACGTGAAAAGTTACCGTTATGGTATTTGTGGCTGCAGTGGGCATATTATAAATGAAACAGTACTTACGATACTTACGTTTATTTAATATTGAATTTACACTTGCTTGTTATATTATGAAAAGTATAATATGAAATATATCCGAGGAGCTGGCCAGGAGAAGAGTAGTCAGTTCTATGGCTTCTTGGACTGGTTCGATCGCAGAGTATTGGTATTTATAATTTGGCGAGTACCAGGCTGACTGTATGGTTGTTAAGTGATTTTTTTATACAGATCTGTGAGGCGCGAGCAAGGCCATCACAAATTGCTATTAAGTGTAGGCGCGCGCCATTAGACATAGTTGAATTTTTTTTATAGGTATATTAGTAAGAGCTAGTCTCTTTTTTGGAGAGGTAAGCGAATAAAAAACATGTAATTTTAATAATGTACAATACTTAATTAATAAGTCATACTATAAAAAAATTGTAAAAATTTCAAATAAATAAAAAAAATATGAGAGATATACAGGGTGTAACAGACCTAATCCCCAATATTTTATGGGTGGATACCTAACTAAATTACTAGTCGAAGATGTTCAAAGAACATGATAAAATTCTTCACCGTCACAGAAAATATTGTTTGAAATTTTTACAAAATCATGTATCAATTTTGTGTTCAATATATAATTTGAAATCAATAAAGTATTTAAATTAATCTAAATAATTGCATAACAATGATTATTTTAAATGCGTACATCTCTATTATGGTTAACATTAGGCCCATATTTCTTCAACATTTTCAACTCATAATTTAGTCAAATATCCACCAATAATTATGGACTTATTATATATTACTTTCACAAGTTTAGGAAAAATGTATTTTGTTGATGATTATATATATTTTATGAATATATAGATTATATGTGTGAGAGCTGGGTGCCCCGTATATTTCAACCAGCGTTCAGTGTTCGTTTGATATTGATCACGAAGATATATAATGTACATGTAGCCTAATCAAGTTGAAGAAAAGAAACTACTAACAGTTGTTACAAGTGTATTGTTTCGAAATATGCAAATGAAAAGTCTACATAGAGTAGGGTTTGCTGAACATCTTAACTGGAAGGCAGCAGCGAGAGGAATGGGACTCAGGAGCCGGCATTCCTTAGTTACGGGCATATGTTATTGGCGCATTCTTTATTTATTGTGATGTCGGTACCGGATGTGTTTATGTGGCTGTTAGGATCTAAGTAATTAGTTGGCCAAAGCGGGAAAGGTATATTAAGGTTTATTGGAAGGACAAAATGTACAGGAAGCGGGTACTCAACTTGCGTCAACATGTGCTCTGTTCAAATATCGAATTAGAGTTACATTTTTCAGCTGTAATTAGATACGCATATATTATTATATAATTTTATTTATTGACGCACAGGTCTTGAGAGTATTGAAGCTGTGAAAGCACCCAGTTAAATGTTCCATGAACGATCTAGAAATCTTTCAGTCGGGTATGGCGGATGGCGACGACTGCGTTATATCAGTTGTTCAAAGCAAAATAGCTGTCGGGCATTGTTTGCTTTGTTGTGCAGCGTCCGTGGTGCAATAATGCATTCTCTAAATATTGCTGTGCTTTAGACATAACCCGAGTATTACAAAAAAAAAAAGCAAAGGACAGATGAAAACAAATGGTTGGCTGATAATTCACAAGATGTAAACGAAAAATGATCTTTGTCTTGTCTAATCTATATATTTGTCTTGACCAATATAATATATATCTAATATAACGTGCAATAAAAAAAATTAAAAAAATCTTTCGCTGCGAGTTTATTCATTTATTACTCATACAGTTTCAACAGTAAAAAAATAGACAAAAAATAATCAGACGCGTTTTATCAAACTAACTATAGAACAATAATATACCGTCATCATCCACGCCGATCTCTCATGACTGGTCTCCGTGTACTTCCATCTATTTCACTATGCTCCTCCACTTTTCTCCTCACCAGAGAAGTTCTTGTTGCCTTTTCTACTTAATCTATTTAACTATTGAGGGATCTTCCCAAAAATTGATGGATTCATCTTAGATAAGTAATCGAGGGTCTGTCCTTAACATTAAGGTCCTGCAAAATGAAGACATTCATTCATTACCGTCGACGGTATGCGTAACATACGCTTCCTGTACAACATCTCAATAGTATCAATCCGTTTTCTCTCCCTTTTTCATGATTCCATACCATATAAAAATATTGAGTATTTAAATAAGATGAAGTTGAAAAAGACAAAATGTAACACCTATTTTCCGTACAACATGGTTCGACAGTATGGTATACTAATGATCATTATCCTTCACAGCAATTCTACAAGTGTTTTGATGAATACATTTTATGAGTAGTAAATAAATATTATTAGTGACGTAAAATTTTATTGAGCTTTCACGCAATATGTAAGTTCGCTATTTACAACTCTAAATGAACATTAGTGTCGGTGGTATAAATAGCTAAGCGATTAGTAGTATATAAGTCAATTCAAAATCAGAGATTAGGTTGGAGTGTCGTAAGCATTCGTGTTTTACTATTTCGTTAGCAATCTGTACATATAGTGAAAACCGACAAAAATGTCAAGAAACATGAAATGTGAACTTACAAACATATTTTAATATGATGGTGCATTTAAAAGTACCACATTTTTACAGTAAATATATTGTTGGTTGGGAACGATATCACGAAAGACCTCATTTTGTATAATAATATAACAATTGTATAGTAATGTACTAATATCCCAAATTTAGTTTATTGTATATTATTGTATATTAATTGTAATTCTTTCAATTCTTTGGCCACATTGACACTGACAGCCTAGAAAAGGAGATTGTCCTGCAAATGAGCTTGAGCCGAAGAAGACCTGGAAATGTCATAACGGTGGATAGATACGTTGCATTTGACTGGAGAAACTCTGGAGTCAGCTGTGGGGGTGACCCAGGACTGAGATTAGTAAAGGTTCTTTACGAATCATATCTGATTAAGGTCAGCACCAGGCGCGGTTGCTTCATACATTCTTTAGATGCTCCGTATTCCTTGAGTCAAAAAACTTAAGATTTTTTATTGCTAGATGAAAACGACACTTCTGTAAATAAATTCATACTGTCCTTTAGATACCAAGTCATAACACATACTGTGATACGGCGCGCGCGCGGAGCGAGCCGAAATGCATATAAATTTTCAACTTTCGAATATCTATGAATTGCGTAAACTATTCTATCATTAAAGAAATATCAGATATCTCATAGAGACAAAGTTTTATTAATTTTTATTATATTTTATGGAAAATATATATGGAAGTTGGGATAATTGTAGGGCTTATGATCTGTCTTCGACTGGCTTAAGTGATCACCATGTGTAAGTATATATGTGTATTCTTACCCCTCAATCTCCACATTTACCGAATTTAAAAAAGTTGTATATATGTTAGTATGTGGAATCGCTTTGAGTACCACAACACCATCGCTATCTATGGACCAAATTTGATAATTCATTTTTTCCTTTTTTGAACAGCATACATGTCATCACTGTGAGAATCTGATTTTTTTTTTAAATATTTTAAAGCAATATTCTCCATGTGTAAAATGTTTTTTAACTTATTATACTAGAATACGCCTGAAAAATCAATAGTTTTTAATTTTTATATATTTTTTTTATTTTGATCAGTATATTATATTGGCAATTCTTGGACATATTTAAATATTGCTAGTATTCTATCATTGGTTACGTATTCACGAGGTTTCAAAGTATTCTACTTTCGTGCATGCGTATTCAGTTCAATGTTTATGGGTATAATGCACATAATAGCATACATATTACAAAGCGAGCGGATCGTTTTGAGAGATTTAATTGTGTAACGTATTTTTGACAGTTTGGTTCAAATACTTGAAGCTGAATTATTGAAACATTAAATATCTATTTAATTCATCATTTAAATTTAAAAAATTGTATTTGTAATTTACGTTACGGAGCGTTAACAATTTACAGAGCTAATTTGGCAGACTATTTTTTACAGTAGTTGCATCTTGTTCGCGGACTAGTCTATAGATTTGTTTATTCGATAGTTGATATAAACTTATTATCCAGCATCCCTTCTACAAAAAGTCACCGACCGCCACTGATCTGTCAGTAATGATATGAACGAGGAAGAAGAAGTAACCTACGGGTATCATATGCTTTCGCGTTTTATAAGTACGTATAATTATATTTTTAAATAATATAGTATGGAATTAATCTATTTTAAAATTGTTTTATCACCATATACAGAAAATAATTAAATATTGAAAATCAAAGATGTCTCCAGTATTTCATTCTGAATTACATAACCTTATACATATGTAAATAAATAAATTTAGCACTATAATAGAATACAAAATAGATTCACGTCGCCGTAGCATGCAGCAGTTGCGATTATGCACCGCTGCATCACCCAGGTGAGCACTATGCTACGAGCCACGCCAGTCGTATGAGATTACCTTTCGTTCTACGTCGTCAGACTCTACGAATCGCTTATTCGAGCCAGAGAATGGCGGCGTGACACGTGGCTCAGCTCAGCATACACATGCTTTCGGGATTACTGTTCGCACGTGAAAACGGATAAATAATTTATACAGGATGTGATAGACTTAGTTTACAATAGTGTATGAGCATATGTGACTGATTTTTGAATCGTTAACGAGATAGTTGAGATTTTATTTTTATATATATAATCTGAAAACTCTAGTAATATGAATAACAATTTTATCTATCGGCGACGCATCTTCACCATTATGTAATTTTAAACAAATTAAATGTATCAATCAGATAAATAATATGTTTCTACCGATAGGAAAATATTGATTAATTTAATTTGTTTTAATAATGGGCGCTCTGGTGCTGTAAACTCAGTGTACATGGAGACTAGCGAGTTTTAAGTCGGATAAATATGATATTTTTACATTTATAACTTATATTAATAATTAAAATAATAGTTGATATATATATAAAAGTGAGTATATATACATATATATACTCACTGATATATATATTCATAAAACTTTCTCTCAATAATTGATAGATATATATATCAATTATTGTGAGAAAGTTCTAAGAATAAGAAAAAACGCATAAGACACGTCTAACTCGGCCAGCGTACGCTCTCGCTCTGCCACTAATTCCAGCAGTCCACCCTCTCTCACGTCTCTCCGAGACTCCTGCGTGCATGCAAGGCGAAGCGAGATGGCACGAGACAACTCGTGTCGACACGAGAATAGGCGATGGAAGCCGAGAGATGCAGTACATTCTCATGTTCAGCTCCTCTCGCCGTGCCTCGGCGAGAGTGGACTGCTGCCATGACTAAAGTGACGATCGGCATCCGGCACCCCGCGCCCCGCGCACTACGCTTTCCGCACCCCTCAACACATACACATACAAATCACGTCAGGTTCTTCGAGAAAACATTTTTTATTGTTGCGTATGGTAAATACTTATATATTATAATTATTTTATAAATATATTACGTAGGAATACCTAAAATGTGAACTCTATATTTGGTATATTTACAGAGATATTCACATAATTAGAGGCAATGTCAACTCAACCATCACTGGAGAGGAAAGCTTAAATAACCGAGTTTTAATACGCATAGCTACTTGTAAGTTCTGAAATTACAACTTAATAGTAAAAATGTATTTCAATTAAAAAAAAAAAAGTTATACAATTGAATTAACTTACAAATTACTAAGCAAATACAATTAAATTTATAATTAACGAATATCATATAAATTTAGTTGAGAGAATGAGGTGGTTATACCCATGGCGCAGGGTACTAAAGAATAAGTATGCAAAATTTAATTTAGATAGGTCAAAGACTAGGATATTCTAGAGAACAGACAGGTTTTATATATATATATATATATATATATATATATATATATTTATATACATTTGATATATATTTTAAAAACCTTTGTTTTAAATGACTTGTGTTTCATGTATATTTTGAATAAATTAATTAAAATGTTAAAAAGTTGTAATTATTCAGAACATAAATCTGTGATATTTTAAATACCAATTAAATGTATTAATTAGAAAGATGTACATATAAAATCAATTTTATCGAAAATATTGTTAATGCACAATCGGGATTTGAACCGGATCTCTTTTCAATTATTATATTTAATTATTCAGAATATAGGTGTGTAATATTTTAAATAATTACAACTTTACAATAAGAATGTATTATTTTTAATAATATATAAGTTGAATCAATGTGTCCAAAATGTAATAAAAATGACTTTTTAATTCTGGCGTCTGCTATCGGTTTACTCAAAGGTATTTGAGATTCCGTAAAAACAAAGAAAATGGCTTTCAAATAATGGAACGATAGATGTATTCATTTGAAAAATGTAACATATGGGTTCGAAAATTTGTAGTCAAAAGTACTTTCTCTGTAGCATAGTTGGATAATGCACCTTCCCCGGATTGGAAAGAGATCCAGGTTCGAATCCCGGTAGCGTATTAACAATCTATAAAATTGATTTTATATGTGTATATTTCTAATTAATACATTTAATAAGTATTTAAAGAATGTACTTTCGTTAAACCAACGTTTTTAAATAAAATTAACCCGCCGTTTATACGACCCTACCATGGGTTTATTTAAAATTTAAGAATACTATTATTAGTGTTTTTAAAGTTAAAGTTTTAACGTAAAATAATATTTTCTTACCCGTATAAAAAATGTATGGACGTTTTTAAGAACACTTTCTACGACCGAATATGATTCTTTCGTTATTTGAAAATCCTTTATGTAATACCTATAGGAAGTAATTATTTTTATTAAAGGTTTGCTTTTTGTTTTTCCCAAATCAAAAACAAATCCATGTACCAAATGCAAAGAACGATAATGAAATCAACACGTTAAAAACAGTAATATAGTAAAATTCGCGAATG
Source organism: Eubasilissa regina (assembly GCA_022840565.1). NCBI lineage: Eukaryota > Metazoa > Arthropoda > Insecta > Trichoptera > Phryganeidae > Eubasilissa > Eubasilissa regina. The sequence continues at coordinate 18,452,525 of JAINEB010000007.1, forward strand.
AGTAAAAGAAGAAGTAGACACTTCAATAACTTGCATACAGTTGTAAGCTTTTTAAATATTATTCTGTTAAAAAACAACATTAAGTAACGACTCCCTGCAAAACGCATCAACCGAAATTTTTTTAAAGAAATATTAACTTGAGTAATACACTAACTTAAAAATTGGAAATAGTAATGTGTATAGCAACAGTGTGTCGATTGTAGCTACTAGCGCTACGGCTACAGCGTTGGATTATCGTGGTAGTTTTTAGAACTAAGTCATTATAGTTTCTACTGGTACACAGATGGAGATAATTAAATTGTTTTGAATTCGTAAATATACGTTCACGATCCATATTATACATTATTTAATTTATATTTGCTTCCCAGAATTTTTTGTAATGCACATCTTTTTTGCTTGTATGCACCACACGCCCCTGCTTACAAGGTAACCTAGAAACAAACTTGTCTGTTTTCGTTATGAAATAATATAAATTAAAATTATAAATTCAGACATTGTTTCCATTACTCTAATTTAAAATAAGTATGAAGAACAAAATATAACTACAAACACTTTGATAATTTTAATTAAATAATTTAAATGTATCACGCGAAAGGTTCAGGATTCATTTAGAACAAATCTTTTGTAGTTTTTTTTTTATAACTTCTGACAATTTATAATGCTTAAAGATTAATTATTGTTTTAATTGCGTTAAAATAAAGCAAACTATTGAATTGTTTTGAGGACGTTTTATAGTGACATTGTTTTAAAATACGTTCTTCGGTCAAAATATAATTAATATATTTTTTCCCGCAGGGAAAAACCCAAATTTCTTGTGAATTAATGTTGAAAATTTTATTATTAAATTGAGCCCTTATACAAACATTATGAATAATTTCCCGCCATAATATTACATCACATTTTTTAAATTTCAGAGTACGCCTATCAATTATTCATGAACAGTTTTTCTCAGTACTTTTATAAATTACAAACAAAAGGTCACAGCCCAAAGTAGAAAGTTCAAACAGTAAAAGTGTAAAACAGTATGGTAATTGTACATTCAACCGTAAGGAACGAAGGTGCTTAACATGTTAGTTACCCCGGCTTAAACGGTGGGTTAAATTCCAACAAGTGAGGTCTTTGGAAATTTACCTGTGAGATTTCAAGCGAGGAAATTACCTTAATTGAAGAGATCCTGACAATATGCCCCTGTTATAAAAGACACTCAAATTTCGCGTCATATAACCTTTATAGTGGCAATCCAAAACGTGCATAAAAATATATATTTTGTTTCAAGTGAAGCCAGAAATTATTTTTGAAGCGCGTTTGGGTATTAATTCAAAGTAAAAGGTACCTTTGTTTTAATAAATTATTATACTTACTAACCCCATTATAGTTGGTGTGGAATATATGGAAAATCAGATGCAGAGTTTACTTTTGTTCCCATCTTTCTGAACTTTCTTTTGAACTAGATCGTCTTTAATATTAATGAAATATCACAAACTACACACCACAAACACTTTTTAATATCCAGCGTCATATATCTAGTGTCAAGAAAATGAAATAATTACATCTGGGCACCTACATAAAATTAAAATCACCTGCAGACTCGTGAATGAATAGACATGAAATAAAGTGTACGTATAGAAGAGGGATTTGGAACATTAGTTGCGGAACGAGGGTCACTACTCTATATACATTATTTGTGGAAACATGAATCTGATAATTTATGACACATTTATGTATTTATTCTTCGAAAATTAAATCTTTCGGTAAACAAGACGTGTTTTGTACATAATATTACCAATTTTCATTCCAATCGAGTCATATATTTTGAAAAAGTCGAGGAACTATTTAATTGCGTAAGTGGTACCAAAGTTATCACGTGGGTGACACCAAAATGAAAATATGGCATATATAAAACAAGGAATTTGCGTTAGTTCATGTCTATATATTTGGTAGTCTGTGACATCACCGTATAACAGTATATATATATGTCAAAAAATCTGACAGTAGGTTTGTTCGTTTTCCTCTTTTGAAAAAAATGTATATTTATTACCAAAAAGTCAAATGTACACTTTCAAAACGATTAAGCACTTTTATCTTTTTGAAATTCCCACTCAATTTTAATTTGTGATGAACAGAAAGACATAGGGTTTTATTTATAAGAGAACAGTAATCATTTATGTTATGGTATTACTCTAACATTGCTATAATTTTTAACATTTTGGGGTCCACACAAACACAATGTAAAAAATATATGACAAAATCCATGTTTATCTAAAATTCTTTTTTTTTTGTTTGTATTATTATGAATGACTAGGTTTTTTACAATACCAGAAGAACATAGGAAAACTCTTTCGATATTAAATTATCCACTTTGTATGAACAGCAAATAAAATACACGTGGCGTACGATCTGTCAGCCACTAAAATGGTTTCAAAGTCTTACGACTCACTATTTAATTTGATAAATAGATAAATAAAGTATAAATACTTATATTATATTTAATAAGATCATATTATGTAATATATTATAACTTATCATGCTTTAATCTACAATTATAGATTTCATATTATCAAAATCAATAACTCGTCGTCTTTTAATTTTTATGATTATATATACTTATTTCGTGTTACCAAAATCTTTATTAACTAGTTCAATTATTAATATTTTTATGTGACCGACTAATATTAATTAAAAAAAAATTTTTTGAAGTAAAGTGATTCAAATAAATAATACATCTTATTTTACATATTTTTTAGGCAGATTGAAAATTAAATTTTTACTATTACCAAAGTTCTGCTATCGAATTGTAAAAAATCGTTAATAATTAATTAAAAATCGTTTGCATGCCTTGATATATATTATATCATGTACATATGTATAACACTATCTATCACTAGTATTCAATCCTTTCTTATTATCTTTTCTTTCCATAGGAAAACTTGAATAAGAACAATTTACATATTATTTACGAAACGAAATTGTATAAACGTTTTTAGACTTTTCACAAAATATACACAAACAGTTTCGCTACCTGTATCCTACATTATCCGGGGATTCAGGGAACATTCTCTCTGAATGGGAGGGGGGGGGTGGTTGGAGTAAGATGTCATTTTTTTGCTTAAGCCTTAAAATGTAACGACGTTTTCAACATTTAGAAGATATCTGGAAGGGGTGGTGGAGACATGTGACTATTTATCCCAGGATCCTAGAGTGTACCAAGTGAGAAAATATCGAAACGAATGGCATTTAATAAAATATAAATATGGCCTAGATAGCGGAAACGATCGTTCAATTATTTGGAGTGATTAAATATAAAACAAAAAAAACGTGTTTGATATATTGTGTTGATTAATGTAATACACATGGAATGGCTCTTTAAGATTTTGCGCAGGGTCCGAAAGAGTAACTATTATAAAGTTGGATTGGATCGATTAAAATGTGTAAGATTGCATAGAGAGTAGTTAAACATACATATATTTAATTTTATTTATATTGTAAAACATCTTTCATTTGTGCCACTATATATCTACCAACTGCTCTGCTCGATTTTATTCTATCTTGGCTTTCGTGTGTGTATGTATTATTTCATATTAACTAGTAAAGAATGTGCAAAAATATATGATGTACATAATTGTAATTGAAAAAAAATATATAAAGGTGTAATAAAAGCGAAAAATTTAAATTTAAAATAAAACTAAGGTTTTTTGAATAAATACCAAAATTTTCATTCAATCATAAAGTGGACATGTGTAAATTATGTATGGAACAACACATCTGGTAAATGTTCTCCTGGGATTTGCTGGCACAATTGAGTTCTTTTGACGAAATTTTCAATCATGGTTTGGCATAACCGTGGCTGGATTTCAGTTATACAGCGTTTAATCTTCTCTTTCAAAACTTGGATAATTGCGGACTTGTTGACATAAATTTTGATTTTTAAAAATACCATTTCAAAGGCGTTAAATTGCACGATCTAGGCGGCCAATTATGGTCACCTAAATGGGAGAATTCACGATAACGAACTCTCTTCGCTGTGTATGGTGTATAGGTTTAAGTTGTTGAGTCAGTTGGATTTTGCAAGCATGAGGATGCAAATCTTTCGTGAAAATACACTGCACAGTGCTTCTTGAAATGTTCAATTCTTGACCACGACCCGGAATGGATGTCCCCGGACTCTGGGCCACATTCTGTACCGTGATGCTCGAACAGCCGTAATGTTTTCTGCTGAACGACCTGAATAAATACGTATCGATGGTCTGACGTCAGTAATTGACCCAATTTCCTCAAATGTTTCGATTACTCTCTTCACAGTTTATGCACTTGGAATATCTCGATTACCATAAATTGGACGCAATATGCAAATCGTGGTGGTCAAACTTTCACCATTTTCAAATTAATGTTTAACAATAAGAATGCATTGTTGTATTAAATAGCGATTCATTTTTAATAATGGTGGACTGTCTACCATCGAAATGTCATAGTGGTTTGACTGTCAAAGCACAACTGTAAAAATAGTGCTAAATATAAATTTTCCACTCTTGTTGGGACAACCTTTTGTATCTGTATTTCCAAAGTTCCTATCAAATAATAAATTATTCAAGCAACGTCGATATATTTTACTCAGCTGTGCAAACACATGTCAGCATTTAGGTATTCATTATTTTACAATATTTGACGCATGGTAAGCTTAAGCCTGTCGTAAACTCTACCTGAAGGTATTGAAGTGAGGTGAGGTGGTGAGGTCTTACTTATAGGATACGTATTTGTCATAAGGGATTGCGCACAAGAGAGTTTATCAGGGGACTATTTACCTTGGAAGGGTTATATTTCGAATAATTATTCAAAAACGGTTCACAAAAGTCCTTCATAATAATTATTGGGATAGTATAAAATCTATTTATATATCAAAAGGTCATTTTAAAATTTGATCAAAACAACTTTTGACAGAGTGAGAAACTGGGGCATTTAATGATATTTAGATAAATTAACTATTTTTTTACAGCAAAAAACGAATTTATTGTCTCTCTGATCACCTTCAAAATGTATAACAAGATAACGTCTGCCTTTGGAATGTGTTGGAATGCGCTCTTTGAAATAAATCAATCGAAAATTAAATCAATTTGATAATTAATTTAAAATCACACATTGTGAAGCACTTTTAAAAGAGTGATAGAGTATTGCAAGTTAAAAGAATCAAATTTAAAGTTGATCACTTTTGAAAATTATCTCCCATATGGTTAGATGAAAAATTATCGAAGGACTCACCGACACGCAAAATTTATTTCTCTCGCACTTCAGGTACATTTACCAATGATACGATAATATTTATGAGAATGTAGTGGTCACTGTCAGTGTTGAAGATCAGGAAGACAGTCAGACCAAATAAAGAATATCAGTGGTACCTCAATGAGCGCAATCCTTGGTATCGCTCAGAACTATGAAGTGTCAAATCGAATACTCCATGCAGTTATATCAAACAGCGAAGTTCAGTCGTTGAGGTCAAGTCCAAGGCAAGGAGAGGTATTTGATTGTGCTTCTAGTGTCTTATGTACTACATTATATTCACGATACGTCTAATCCGTTTAATGGACGTTATATCGAGATATTTCCCGAAATCCATATTTCTACAAAAAGAATCATAGTTCACTCAATGAGATTAAAGTGTTAAAATATACTCATTAATATTCTAAAAACGTCCGTTTTGCCTTGTCTAACGTGAAACTTTCGGAAATAATCATATTCTTCATACCCAAAGAAATCACACTCATATCTTATGCCTTCTCTCTTGCGTTTAATACGTGAGATCTAAATACCATTGTATACCTACTTTCTTTTAATTCGTACTTGGTTTGGTATGAAGTGTGCATTTGAGAATATGTTATTTCCAAATAATAAAAGTAATATGTAGCTCCTGCGCACGCACTTAAGTAAAAGAAATAAGACTATAATATATTTGTGTAATCTGTTTATATTATGAAAGATATCGATCTTCATGCAAGCTGTTCCAACGCGCGCATAACTACTCCCAGTGCTAATAGATCGAACAAAGATCGCGTTCTTCTAACCGATTAGCTGTCATCTGACGTAGCCGGACTATCTTCGGTGGAAATTTATCTGATTCACCTACGCGAGCCCTATAGTCGACGGGCTCGTATTGAGGTGAGCTTCCGTGTAATCTAAAATATAATGTTCGCCGATAACTATAGATAGTACTGTTATGTAAAAATTTAATCTCTCGAATTGGGATCGTTTTAAATAAACCGTCGCATTTATACAGCGGACAACACTGCCCCGTGCGTAGGTACATCTACCTGTGGTGGTTAATGATACCGCTTGGTAAAGGGAGGAGCCACTTTTTCTTCAAGAGGCGAACCCGACGAGCGCGGTCGGCGTTCGGCCGGCCGCGAAGGCAAATCCACTACGCACTCAATCGGTACGAATATCTGGGTAAGAATCATATTTTGGAAATACTAGTGCACTATTTGTATAATATTGTAGTATCTAGTGCATGCAGAAATAATTATTTCCTTTCTCGGGCCACGGAGCCCGGTACCTCGACTATCGATCATCGGGCAACCTCCAATGTGACGACCACGATCCTGTACTTTGGAGGATTAAATGTATGCGCTAGTTAAGGTGCATGAAATTTAAGGTTAAGGTAAAGTTAACTGGGAGTGAACATTTGCATTACTTCATATCTGAGCACCAATTGAATCAATTCTGCTTCAGTATTTATTATTGTTCCACATCCTTTGATACGTTGTATTTGATGTCAGAATGGAGTGGGCACGATATTTGATATTTATTTGTATTAAATTAAATTAGTCTAGTTAAATTAATTAATTTTATTATTTAGGTTAGATTTCCAACCGAAATTACACAACACTTAATAAATTTACCACATTTGAAAGAGAAAGGTCGTTAGCTGAAGGTAAGTGGGCAGGAATTATTCCAGCCGAACCCACACATTCATGTCAACCATTGTCTAGCTGTTGGCGTTGCCCTGACGGTCGATCCGTCGAAGCCAGATCGCAACGTAACAATACGTAGAATTCAATATTTTATATTCTTGTGCATCGTGAGTTCCATGTACTGATTCACCTCGACAGACGAAGTTTTGCATTTTTCTTCTTCTTCTTCTTCATTGAATAGTTTGAGATAATTTACACATTGTACTGGTCGCTCATCTTTGTGTACCTTTGCATAAGCAATCAAGTAAGTGTTGCTACCTTCGCGCAATTCTACCATCACTGTCGGAAGCTCCATTAGGCCGGTTCTTATTCGTCAGGGTGTAACACAACAAGTAGGCCTAATTTCTACCTTGATCTCCAGCTATTCCGGTTGAAATGCTTAGTTTTCTAATGAATGCCGACCTGTCTCTTGCGTTCTGGTAATCATCTGCTCTCCTCCCATCCTTTGCCTACTGCCAGTTCTCCAAGAGGTCCACCTGACCTCCTGTTCAGATCACATCTCCAGCTTTGGTAACACTAGATACTCAAGAACACAAAGTAATCAGTGCTACTAGAGAACTCTAACTTCACATAGACTAAAAATAATACCTTCTACCTACTTCGTGTTATCTATTATTTTCTATAAATTATTCTATAAATTTATCTTAAAAACTGTTACATACTTATAAATGTCATTGTTCTGAGAAGAATACTGATCGATTGTGTACATTACATTTAAGATTCATCTCACCCGTCATTCTATTTATTAGGCTGAACTTATTTAGTACTCTGATTACGGTTACTTGAATATTTGTACCTTTGCCCGTGAGGAATAAATTTAATTGTATGACACTTCTTTCTTTTATTTGAGACATCCTTACTGGTTTCCTGATCTTTAACCAATAGCCTTAATGAGATAAAGTCAACTTAAATCCACTGTCTAGCCGAAATTTCTCAACTGGAGCCACATGCATCACATATCTGTGCTCGGCCGGAATGATGTCAATGTGAGTATATCTTGTAAATCATACCTATAAAAGTTGTATACTACAGAAACATAAAACCATTATCGACAGTTAGCTATCATTTTATTATTAAGGAGAACACATTCTTATTGTGAAGTTGTAATTATTCAAGACGTAGGTATGTGATGTTTTTAAATTTACTGGCGCTATAATACAATTGGTACTTCCCCGGATTGGAAATAGAGATCCAGGTTCGAATCCCGGTAGCGCAAAAATGATATTTTTCGACAAAATTGATTTTATATTTATAATTAATACATTAAATTAATATATCCCAAAAACGCTCTCCGTAGACTCATTGCCTTAGGTCATTTTTTATTTCTAGGGCTTTGTTATTCATACATTAACATGACATTAGAGATATTAAAAATTTCAGAATATTTTAAATACCTACTAACTTTATTTTATTTATCAGATCCATATTTATATATATTTATTCATATTATTCTTATAATAACATATTTATTTGTAAGTCTATCCATCCAGCTTATCTAAACCATTATTTTGTAGATCCACATCTTAAATGTTTCAACTCACCTCATTATTTCTTCGGTAACTAGCCATACTTCCATTCAATAAAATAATATCCGAGGACGCTTAGCATCTGAACATTTGCATTCGTAATCGACATATTTTTTGTTCTCCTCAATACGGCATTTGATTTCCACATAATTATATAGTATTTCTCTTATATTATAACCTAGATATATAATACTGTGGATTTTCTCCAATTCCGTTCCAACAATGTATTGTACAACTCGGCTACTATACTCTGTTTGCTAACGATCTATCTGTTTGATAATGTGTTGCATTGACAAATTGAATTGAGCGATGAACACACTCGCTGTTTCGAGTGCGAGCTTCAATGAATTCAATGCCTACTTATATAAAGTAACTTTATTTTATTTATATTATTACTCCTAAGGAAAGTCTTCCAATCGTATTTTTTTTTTTATCATTACTTATTTAACTTGTAAGAGAATAATAATCATTTATATAAATACGTTAATTTAATTTGTACTAAAATACCATAGAACTATATTCTGAAAATGCAATTTCACAACAAAAATGTGATTTCCTAAATTGTTTATATTTTGATATTATTTGTTGATGTTCTATATAACTACCCAAAGATTATTCTCCACTTCAACTTCATAGGTATTCTTATATATATATATATATAGTTAAAAACAAACAAATTATATCTATTGAGAAAACAATTTTAAATAACGATATTTAAATAGATGCGCACAAAGCTAAACTTGGGGTTAAAGAGGTTTGGATCTGGTGGCCTATGTATGGTTTCAAGCATAAAAATTTCACGCAAATTTTAATATTGATTAAGAAGAAATTCAAACTGAAATCTATAATTTTTAGTGCTGCGTGATGTATAATTATAATTCGCAATTATAAGAAATTAAAAAATATTCTTTGATGTGCTTTTCAATTATGAATATTACGATCCAGACCGATTTTGTTTGGCCACCATTTTGGTATGGCAGACATTCGTTAGTTAGCATTTGGTAATCATATTTATTATGGAGGATTTAATGCCTCGACAACGTGTTGAAGTCATTAAAACATTTTATCTATGTAATAATGGCAATGCTGTAACCATTAATTGTAATCGCTATCGTCACATGTTGGAAAACTTCTTGGCGACCGAATTGGGTTGATTGAGCCTGCAACACATGTGGTTTCAATAGGACGGTGTCACCTCACACACAGCCCGAGCTACACTTAAAATTTTGAGAAATGAGAAATTTCAAAATATGGCGATACCGACTGGCCTACTCGATCACCTGATTTGACGGCTCTCGACTATTTTGTGTATGGGTACTTTAAAAAAAAGGTCTAAGCCAATAAGCCAACAACAATTCTGATGCTACAGGACAATATTCGAAATGAAATTATTGAAATAATACGCGAAGCGGTTCAAAATATGGTATTGAGAGCACGCATTTGTAACACTACTATTGGCGGCCACTTGGATGATATCATATACAATATATAATTGTAATAAACCAAATAATTGATAAATAGAAACTGAACTAGAAAATTGTGTTTTATTTTTATTTTATTGTATTGAGGGATTTTGACAGTGTATAAACTTATTATAATTAACATAATAAATATTTAACATGTGATACTATTTATGAAAATTCACAGAAATGTTTAGGTACATAAGTATGTTTAGGTGCAGAAGATAAATGAAAAGAAAAAAAAGAGGGAATGTGTCTTTAGGTTATGTACTTATGGGAAGAGCTAAATGCAATGCTCAGTCTACTTTCAATGACCGCTCACTTCACGCTATGATTGAAAGTCCTTCTTTAGAAAGTCTAACGCAACGCTTCTGGGAGTTAGAGAACGTTCCAGTTAGAAAACATTTGAGTCCTGATGACGCAGCATCCGAACGCATTTTTAAAGAGACTTTTATACGCGACGCAACCGGACGATACACCGTGACGCTTCCTTTTAAATCAGATCCAACCGAACTTGGCCGTTCAGAAACACGAGCCAAGGTACGCTTACTCCAGTTGGAAAAGTTAGATTCTACTCCTGAATTACGGAAACAATATAACGACACTATAAAAAATTATATTGATAAAGGGTACCTCAATCCGATTGAAGATCCCGTTCCCGGTCCATACTATTATATGCCGCATCGCGCTGTATACAGGCCTGAGAAAGTAACGTCACCAATCAGAGTTGTTGTTAACGCTAGTAGCAAAACAAGTTCTAATAAGTCGCTTAACGATATCTTATACATTGGACTGAATCTTCAAGCTAACATTTTTGAACTTCTGATTAACCTTCGACTTTTTCCAATTGCTCTTTCAGCAGACATTGAAAAAATGTATTTTCAGGTTAAATTGATTCCTGAACATCACCGTTTTCAACGCATTTTGTTTAGATTTGACTGTAATAATTCAATTAAAACTTACGAGTTTAATCGCGTTTGCTTTGGTATTTCAAGTTCGCCCTATCTGGCAATGCGTGTAATTAGACAACTTGCAGAAGATGAGCGATTACGCTGGCCCGCAGCGGCCTGGGCTGCTGAACGGCATTTTTATATGGATGACTATGTCTCATCCGTCGATTCAATTGATGAAGCTTATCAACTTCACCGCGATCTTATACAGCTGTTCGAATCTGGTGGCTTCAATCTCGTCAAATGGGTGTCGAATAGCGCCGAATTAATGAATCAAACTCCCGATAGCCTTAAGTCACCGAGCATCATTCAATTCGATGAAGACGCTAACACCAAAATCATAGGCCTTCAATTGTAGCCTATCAATGACGCTTTTCTTTTCGAAATAAACTCTGACTTGTGTAAATCAGATCGGTGTACAAAACGAGTAATTATATCTGTGACCGCGAGATTATTCGACCCTCTTTCGTTGTTAGGACCGGTCACCGCTCTACTCAAGTTATTGGTCCAAGAGTGCTGGAAGCAGAACCTGGACTGGGATGACGACGTCCCCGCTTATATAGAATAACAGTGGCAGCAATTTAAAAGCGAACTCCATTTACTCGGACAATTAAAAATACCGCGTCATGTAGGTATTTCATGATCTCGTCCGAATGTAACTCTAGTAGGTTTCGCTGACGCTAGTGAAAAATGTTATGACGCTGTCCTGTATATTCGAGTTAGTAATGACGACAATGACGAAGGTCAAGTTACGTTATTGTGTTCAAAGTCGAGAGTGGCTACGCCGAAATATGTGTACCTTGCGAGACTCGAACTTTGTGCAGCGCTATTACTCTCGAATTTGATAGTGTGCGTCCGAGACACTATCCGCGAACGAGTTAAAATAAGCAACTCTAACACTTTACGCAAATTAAACGCATATGTAGATGCCGCTAACGTCATTCGCGTTGGTGGTCGCTTGAATCAATCACAACTCAGTGCTACACAAAAGCATCCCATCGCTTTACCCTCGAAAAATCGTATTATTTATTTAATAGTCGATCGCTATCTCACTAAAAACCCACACGCTGGCGCAAGCTTATTATTAGCTTTACTTAGACAAACTTTTTGGATACTTTCTGCACGCAATATGATTCGAAAACGCATTAAAAAATGTAATATTACGTGAGACCTGTTGTACGACTCTGCCCTTTGCCGCTTCAGTAATTCTTTCGTTCTTTTTATATTTTTTGTTTTTTTTTTACAATTTGTCAATTAACTATTTTATAAACGCTAAATTTAATATTTCTTTAACGTTATCTTACGTTCGCTTCAATTCTACATTTTTAGATTTTTTTATTGAATTTCCTAAAGGCATTCCTTTAGCCCGGGCGGCAATGTTAGCGCCATTTAAATATACTACGCACGCGAATCTCATTGGACTACAGAAATATGTCCTGTTTCTCTTTCTTTTCCTATCCTAGTCCCTAGGCACAAAGGAGAAAGAAGAAAGAAGCAATCTGCTGATACTACCGCCCGAGTCATTCCGCTTTCGAAACTGAACACGGTACGCTGCCGTCGCTGTGAATCCGCTTACAACCGCTAACATTAATTACCGCTAATATATAATATCTTACTACCGCTAACATATTTTTAAAATAATAACTTTTCTAACGCGAGTGTCATCAATTACGAGACAATTCTGCATCGCTTGTGAATTGGTGGACCAGGGAGAAACGAACCAGCTTCAAGAGATCGGAGACCCACAAGTAAGTGCCATCCTATCTTTTATCTCCCGATAACCCGCCAACTTTCCAAAGGGTGTTGAGGTTGCAACTATTGTCGCGGTAAAGGGAGAACAAGACTTGTTTGTATTGAGATATGACTTATTTGATAGCGATTGAGGTGGTTCATAAAAAGAACCCTTTAAGCGCAGTAAGGTTAATGTTGAACAAGTCAATTTCTGTAAATTTCTCATTATGGTATTTGCATGACCGGTGAATGCATGAATGTTGTATGTAAGATGTTCTCCTTCTGGGAATATGGAAGATTTCCTAGTTATTTAAAAACAACATCGGCCTGGATATATATCTGATATATAAAATTCCCTCTCCAAGTACAAGAGTTGTTCTCTTTTTTGGAGAGGTAAGCAAAAGAAAAACCATATATGTATATAACCATAAGTATGTATGTAACCATCTATTTAAAAATTGAATTTATTTTGCCATTGTATTTTCACTAAATTAAATAAATTAAAAAAATAAAAAATAAAAATAACTGATATGTATGTACCTATATATTCATCTTGTATAATTATATAATATATTTGAGATGCCAATTATATGCAAATCACATATTTCTAGAGTATATTTCCTGCAATTCGTATTTAAAAATTATATATGAAAGATCAACAACACTTGTGATGATCCACATATAACCAACTGATAGAAAAAATATGAATTCCGAGAAATTCCTAGAGCAGTTGCTTCAGGGTAGCGGGGCGGGGAAGGGAGACGCGAGGGGCGGGTCGAGAGGTGAAGACGGTCGAGGGTTGAAAAACGAAAGCTTGAGGTTAGTCAGGTCCGAGCGGGCGGGCAGTCGGCTTCAGGGGGGCGAGAAGGTCGGTTTCGAGCTTTCAGTTTGGCGAGTTTTCGGGAGAGTTCCGTGATCGCACGTGAGAGGGTCGCTTTTGAGCCGGGATCGCGCGGGGAACGAAACTAGATTTTCCTTCGGAGATTTGCGCCGCGAGTGTTATTGGGGTGATCGTGTTGTTCTCCGGGTCCGCGAAGGCCGCGTTAAAATTCATAAATCGCGAGTGCAGTGGTTCCGGGATCCAGAGGGCAGACCAGGACTGACGCTGGCGCAGGACCTTGGCAGAGGACCCAAAATACTAAGTTTACCTTTTAGCATGCTTGTATACATAATTAATACCGCTAACAAATACTGTAGCGTGATTCGGATCACCATGTAAACTACCCATTCATAGAAAGGGACTGGCGTAACTGCCAGACTACTTGATATTTCACTTTATTTAATTACTGTCCGTTTTATAAATTGGGAACACCCACCTACAAGTTTCAGTTACATGTATCGCATCATTTAGGACCAATTATATACTACTATTGGCCGTGTAAATAATCATGTAACTATGTACGTAACTATTTGTGTATTTACTTATCTGCGGAAATCTAAATCTAAAAATCTCATGAAATCCTGACGGGGCGCATTATAGATTACATTCTGATCCGAAGAAACGGCTTACGGGTTGACATGACAGAATTTATCGGAGAGCCTTTGTATGTTTATTTTACCTTGAAATCGCACGATCGCATGGGTAGGAAATCATACTGCGTTTATTGTTACTAATACTTCATTACTAGTACTAACATCCACCCCCCCCTCCAAACTGAATTTATTCGAGGGTCTCGCTCCCTCGTGTTTAAAGTGACAATAGCGTCGCGGGTGACTGATATTGATGCAGAGGGATTGATTGTCAAGATAGTCTTTCGTCGAGTTTGGAGTGGACTACAATTGCTGAGGAGGGTCTCTGTTCTGGGCGATACATATTACTCACGGGAACTGTTTTAATGCAGTCGTATACGTTAGTTGCAGAGCGCTGAAGGGTTAACATATGCTAGCTGAACAAGTGGCGCTATCGGCACAAAAGACGAAAGAGTCTGCCGATTGAATGCAGTGGCCCCACGCCCTGGCTAAGACGTGAGTGGACGGAACAGATCCCAGAGGAAGGACGCCTCGGCTAACCGTAGGTACCTCTTCGGACTTCTCGAGAGATGAGTCTCTAACATGAATGCCGGGAGATAGTCATTTCAAACCACATAGCGTGGGTATCTTATTGAAAGGATGAGAGGGAGATTTATATCAGTAGGCGTCATTCTGCACGGACTTACACAATATTAACAATCCTAACGAATTGTTCCTGACTCTATTCGAGATGCATTGTTCGAGGCACCGAGGATCATCCTGCAGATAAATTAAACTATTCTTCTGACACCATTGTCACATGACCTACGTGTTCAGACGCACCCAAGGAGTTAGGGGATTTCCTGAGAATCGTACTGTCATGTCACAATCATCACAATTAGTTACCTTCAGTGGTGGACGAGGTCCCGGATTGGCCATTTTCCTACCGATACTGAATAGCTGTCACAATCATCACAATTAATTACCTTCAGTGGTGGACGCGGCCCGGATTGGCCACTTTCCTACCGATACTGAACAGCAACGTATTGGAGATACAAGGACCTCGGCCATGCATCTTGAATGAGTCATAACAAATGATATTGTTCACTTAGACATTGGCCGAATCAAAATTTTGGATTATCATCATCATCATCTTAAACTTTTGAACGCGTTGGGTGATCAGGGTTCGAAGTTCAGGATCCGACGTCTACTGCGAATATGCGCCAGACGTACGGATTTTGAATTTGGGGTTAGGGGAGTCGAACGTACGCCACAGTCTGGTGTCTGGGGAACTTATCATGTAACCACGGAACATATTTGTCAAGCGAGGCAGACACTTAGCATGTCGCATGTTGTTTCACATGTCCACATAATTTATGAACAGCTAGGCGACACCACGAAGCGGCCACAGTCACGAGTACGAGTCTACGACAAGGTTGGTGTCATACGTATAATTTCACCCTCACTTTACATTTTAGCTCCGAATAATGCGTACATATGTATGATTTCTACCACACTCTTACATTCTAGCTCTGAATAGCACGCACATAATTAATACTATAACGGGCGCGCTCGAATATCATACCGCTTGATCGGGAGTTTTCTGTTACTTAGTCGTATACCATAAGATAATCGGTATATTTATTTTAATAATTGCTCTATAGGTATTTTAACGGCTATAATATTTGGATATTTGTAAACTTTGGATATTTGATAATTGAAAACGCGGGTTAAAAGAACTAGGGGCATTACGGACATAACATGGGGAATATTCTTAACCGCTAGAACGATCACGTTGGCCAAATTTAGATATTAAGCGAATAGACTAGCATTAAGCGTAAAATTAGTATTAAGTAAGGTAGAAAGATAGATCTTACACTGGTGCCGGAAAGCAGGGGTTTTATTAATTATTCTGAATTAATTTTAGAGTAATATAATTATTCGAATAATATATATATATATAACAGACGTAGAGAAATACGGGAGTCATTACATTGGTGCCGTAGACCAGGAGTATTAATCATTACAGGTGGTGCCGGAGACCAGGAGTTTAAGAATTATTATATATTATATAAATATTATAATTATATAAAAGAACATAGAAAATACGAAGTCATTACAGTGGTGCCGTGACCAGGAGGCCTAGAGTTTTATTATTTATAATAAACCTAATAATATTTAAATATAAGCTTAGAAAGTCGGAAAACACTACAGTGGTGCCTTAAACCAGGAGACTTGTCAGACAGATTTTTCAATATCAGGTACCTGAATTATAGTATCCATTTTATTAATCCTAGAGCCGAAAAATAAGAATATAATTGCACGCATGTAGAATTAAATTTATAGATCCCATTACTGTTTAAAAATACCGCGCGACGTGGTTTAAATAAAAAAAAAAATAATAGTTGATAGACATTTGTAGATTAGTAAAACACGAAATTAAAATATTTATTTCTATGATCGGAATTTAATACTCTATCTTGAATGTATTTCGAAGTCGGACAGAGTGCCCACACGTGTTTGGGTGGTCGCTTGAATCGAAAAAAAAATAATTATGAAAGCTTCAATTTATTATTTTGTTTAATATTGTCGGTTTGAAACGTCCCGTTGTCGTCTTGGTGATGTGTTTGTCTCATAATTGTATACTATTCGTAAAGCACACAGCTTTATTTAAAATGCAGCGGTGTGGTATACAGGCGAAATATTTTTTCCGACTTACAAAAAAAAATATATATGTAAAATAATAAAAATCGTATTATGATCGGATATAAATAATAAGGAAATAATGAAAAAATTGGAATATAAATGAATGTCCGGATGATTTATTAAATATAAAATTACTTAATTGCGAAAATAAAATATTACTTTGTAACTTAAAAGTATGATGTACTGTATTTGTTGTCCTTGTGGCGAATCGGATCAAAATATAAACAATAATTGAAAGGTGTGCGTATAAGAAAAAAATTATATATGCATTGTAGTATCCTTACACCTAGTATAGTAAAGAAGAACTAATTAATTTCCACCATATACCAATTATCATTAGGTAAAGATATTATAAATGCGTTTGGCGTATGTTACTTTGTATATTTAGTACATCAAAGTAGTTCTCATTGATACGGTTGAAATATTAAACTTTACGTTGAATTGTTTGGTCGTCTGACTTGTGCATTTATAAGAGACAGGGTCTAACATTTGACAACACGGAGAATAAGTGGGTGGTGGTATCCTTTTATTATTTATGGGCGTGAGATTGTATGTTGGCTAAATCCAAATTCTCTGAATTTTGAAGTGGACGATCTATACTCAAAGCGAGAGAGCCATTTTTTATTTTTTTTTACCGAAAGCATACTTTCCTCAAGTGTTTAGAATACGTTCAACAAAAAATCTTGGCCTGGGAAGGATCGAAGTAACACCTCGTATTATAGTGCCGGGAACATCTAGCATGGCTAGAAAGACGATAAGTTAGAAAAACATTCTGCATTTGCAGGGGAGATAAACCGTAGGGTCGGCTGTTGATTATTACTGACTTACTTATTATTATTTATAGATAGGGATGTAGTCATGTTAATAATCCAAATATTATCCAATTATTTATCTTCATTTTATTTATTTAAGTATTTTATAATTGCGCTTCGTGGGTTTTCGTAAAAGTATATATGGAAGCATATGCGGGTCAAGCAGGATACCTTATAGAATAGATAGGAACAAGAGAAAAAATTGTAGGAGTGCACAGTATTAATTTTAATGGAAACCTGTACATAAACATAATAAGATACGGTGAGAAAAAAAATAATTTTTTATTTTAAGTGAAGATTCAGGAAAACTTATAGAATACCTCTAGAGGATTAAGAAGATTTTAGGTAGAATGGAGACTATTTAGTCAACTGTCAAATTGTAGTCTAAGTTGCTATGGGTCGCAGCCGCGTATAAGAGGATTGATAGCGTTCGCCGCCTTAGTGCAGTATTTGGTAGCCTATATGTGATTTCATTAGTGCATAGGACGAATGAATGATTTCATCGAATGATATGCCGAAATCTAATTCTGAGATACGTTAAGAGTGACACTATCCATACTGTAACGGAAGGTAATGGGTTCACTATTTTACACACTTTCTTGTGTGTTAGAAATACGGAAGGGCGCCATCGGTAAGCTGGTTTGTAAATACCTCGCATAAACTAGATTGTGTAAGTTAGTTAAGTTAGATTGTAAAAATCACACCGTCGGTAATATTAGTTTGTAAATATCTCTATCTTATTACTCGGTCGGCAAAAATAGTATGATAAAAATTCTTCATTATGACATTTTCTACGGGAATGGCTTATTACGTATTTTCATACGAGAGATCATTTACAAGGTTTCAATTACTCATATAGCAAGATGTCTTTGTACTTAGTTTACGCCATCTTTGATATGGATGGAAATAATATATAGGAAACCCATATTATGAAGCAAGTTAGTGGTTTTTAAATGAACTAATTCAGAAAATAAAAACAGACGCTGGACCGAGGGATAAAATGGTTTGATACATCTGACGCATATGTATCATCGCTGGGTTGAGATAATGGGAGACATGTATTTATGCAACATGTGCATTTTAGGAAACAGACCTACCCGACCGGTCAATAAATGTCACGGGTCCTCTACATCTTAGAAGAACCATTAATTATTATATGAATAAGCTGGAACCCATAAGTTCAACTTGAGATTTTAAGGACGACTTTGGACCGAGTTGAGGTGATAAATTAGCTTATTTGGGTTCGATCCTTTATGCTGTGGCCTGGGTCGTGCGAACGAAAGAGAACAAAAAAATTAAAGCTGAGGTTATTTTAGTATTTATTATCGACAACGCTCTTATGGGACTTTAAGTAAACAATAATATTTTATCTGTGGAGTTATGATAATACACCATTTTAAAACGTAGGGATAACTTAAGTACAAACATGTCCCCGGATTATCCTCACAAATAGGTACTTAATTGTAAAGCGACTTCAATTGACACATGGTGTAACTTTATTGAAAGATTTAATTTAATATGGGTTAATTAAATTATTAGGCAGATTTATCCAAATGTATAAAGGGTGTATATCATGCTTCGATATGCAATGATAGTTAAATATTACCCTGGAACCTTGCGGTTTTCTTTCTTTCAGCATGGCGTTAAGAACCTAGGATATAACAGAAAAAAAATAGGCGTAATATGATTGTATGGTGGGCGACATCTGTTATTCTTTTAGAACACGACGATTCTTGGGATTGCATACCGGTCGACATGACCGGATTGGAATGAAATGAAATTATAATTGTGTAAACAAATGCAAATCAGGAGGTTGGATGTCCACGACTAGGAATTTATCTTATAATTACGATGTACGAGATATTATAAGTAATTAATTAAATAAGATTGGATGGGATAGTAAAATGATAGGTAGAGTAAGATCGCTATATAGGATAGAAATATAAGTCTTTCACTTACAAGTCGAGAATATTGTCTTTAGAAATATCATTATGATATACAACAGTTATCTAGGTAGGTGTATTGTCTTAAGTGGATCGTACGTGTCCGCAGTGTTTACAGAAGAACTTCGACAATGAATCCAACCATTAATGAGCAAATAACAAATTTCAAATTGATATACATATTTATATACGAGAGAAAAATAATAATAGTTAGTTTTGATATATAGTAATAAGTTAGTTCTAGGTTAACCGTTATATACGAGGACATAATGGAGAGGATGCACGTATAAAATCATAATTGTAAGCACTGATATTAAAATGATGCTATTGAAACATGGGAGGGCACTGGTATGTGGAGACTTGGAGACTCACAATTGGAAAGAAACTACGCAACCGCGTTTTGGATCGATTAGTGTGGAGTTGTATACCTATTTTAGAAAAAAAAATTTTTTTTTTCAGTACCACTTGAAATACTGACATGTGAGGACGCCAGGTCGTATGGAGTAAAGACGAATTGAGAGTAGTCAGTTGAGGAGGGCTAGAATCGACCAGGTGGAACTGATGCTGGTTGGTAGCTCCGATGATCACCGAGTTATATGGGAAGATGCTGGAGAACGGATGAGACTATACTTGGTTGACAAAACGAGCAGTGTGACGCCAGTCTTATCTGCTTAATCACTTGGGGAGGGGATGCAGCTTCGAATTGTATTTAGTATTAAGTACTTATTTTAATTGTATTTATAGGTTAATTAAGTGGATGGACTACAATAAGCCTTATTTATAAATAATAAGATATAGTATAAGTAATTAGTTGAACTAGTTAGAATTCTAAAATAAATGGAGGTGCTACCGACCGCCTGGCGAGATTTTGCATAAGTAATGGATTGTTCGGATCGATTATAAGATATTATTAAGCTTTATCAGAGGAATTGATTAGTGATTAGATGGTTTTAGGTGTACTGTGAGTGTACCGCGTATTCCTGCAATTTAACTACTATTAATTAATGGTATGTAATTAAGAAAACAATTAGGATAAGTTTCGGTCTTCCCGATGTTCGACATGAAGAAGTTTTTTTCAAATTTTGTGGAATGTGAGAATTGAAAAAAAATATTTTTTAAGATATAGCCCCTAAAAGCTACTGGAAGATATAAGCAAAACTCGCTTATATAATGTAGAAAAATAATACTACTGGAGTGAAAAATGTAATAGGTGTATGAGACCGACTGCCAAACGCTAATTTTAAACATTTTAGTACTTCAATTCAGGAATTTAGGACATAGAGTTTTTTGCGATCGGATACTGTAGGCTTTGT
Organism: Eubasilissa regina; assembly: GCA_022840565.1. Taxonomy (NCBI): domain Eukaryota; kingdom Metazoa; phylum Arthropoda; class Insecta; order Trichoptera; family Phryganeidae; genus Eubasilissa; species Eubasilissa regina. The sequence continues at coordinate 18,473,374 of JAINEB010000007.1, forward strand.
CAGGAGAGAAAAAAAAATAACGGAACTTTTACAGGAGGATTGGAAAGCTTCTACAAAAGCAAAGGATCTAACTGGAATCGCGCCATTAACTGAAGTTGGGAGCGCCGAGTTAAGGGGCGACTTGGAATCCTACGAGAAATTTTGATGAGAGTCGGGCATTAAGATGCGTGAATGATTTATCCATAAGAAGTGCGTTAGGACTATGTATAAAGATTATTAGCTCGGACGACTAGATGAAAGGGGATCACAATAAGTTTACCGGAGACAAATGAGCTATTCACTGGGGGAGGTAATATTAATGTGTACTTTAGGTATATAACCACCTTTAAATTAGATGTGTAGAAGCGTTATCTTTATGGTAGATTCTAAGATAGCTGAGGACTTGTGTAGGGATTATCGGCTCGGATATCTAGTCGAGAGAATTAAGATGGTAACACAGCAAGCGATGGGAGTAATCTCTGGGGAAGGAGACATAGTGTATAGTTCTAACTATAAACGTTGGCCACATTGCAGAGTGAGGGAGAGAGATGATTAGCGCGCCTGGCAGAATCCTACAAGAAACTTGTAAGGGTTGAAGTAGTGGAGATAGTGAAACAAAAACTCTATAGTTGTATACCCGTGGGTGGATCATTGCGAAATTGTATTGAGAAATGTAATTATCGATTCTTTCTAATTCCATTTTCAATATGGGGAGGTCTGTGATGATCCACATATAACCAACTGATAGAAAAAATATGAATTCCGAGAAATTCCTAGAGCAGTTGCTTCAGGGTAGCGGGGCGGGGAAGGGAGACGCGAGGGGCGGGTCGAGAGGTGAAGACGGTCGAGGGTTGAAAAACGAAAGCTTGAGGTTAGTCAGGTCCGAGCGGGCGGGCAGTCGGCTTCAGGGGGGCGAGAAGGTCGGTTTCGAGCTTTCAGTTTGGCGAGTTTTCGGGAGAGTTCCGTGATCGCACGTGAGAGGGTCGCTTTTGAGCCGGGATCGCGCGGGGAACGAAACTAGATTTTCCTTCGGAGATTTGCGCCGCGAGTGTTATTGGGGTGATCGTGTTGTTCTCCGGGTCCGCGAAGGCCGCGTTAAAATTCATAAATCGCGAGTGCAGTGGTTCCGGGATCCAGAGGGCAGACCAGGACTGACGCTGGCGCAGGACCTTGGCAGAGGACCCAAAATACTAAGTTTACCTTTTAGCATGCTTGTATACATAATTAATACCGCTAACAAATACTGTAGCGTGATTCGGATCACCATGTAAACTACCCATTCATAGAAAGGGACTGGCGTAACTGCCAGACTACTTGATATTTCACTTTATTTAATTACTGTCCGTTTTATAAATTGGGAACACCCACCTACAAGTTTCAGTTACATGTATCGCATCATTTAGGACCAATTATATACTACTATTGGCCGTGTAAATAATCATGTAACTATGTACGTAACTATTTGTGTATTTACTTATCTGCGGAAATCTAAATCTAAAAATCTCATGAAATCCTGACGGGGCGCATTATAGATTACATTCTGATCCGAAGAAACGGCTTACGGGTTGACATGACAGAATTTATCGGAGAGCCTTTGTATGTTTATTTTACCTTGAAATCGCACGATCGCATGGGTAGGAAATCATACTGCGTTTATTGTTACTAATACTTCATTACTAGTACTAACATCCACCCCCCCCTCCAAACTGAATTTATTCGAGGGTCTCGCTCCCTCGTGTTTAAAGTGACAATAGCGTCGCGGGTGACTGATATTGATGCAGAGGGATTGATTGTCAAGATAGTCTTTCGTCGAGTTTGGAGTGGACTACAATTGCTGAGGAGGGTCTCTGTTCTGGGCGATACATATTACTCACGGGAACTGTTTTAATGCAGTCGTATACGTTAGTTGCAGAGCGCTGAAGGGTTAACATATGCTAGCTGAACAAGTGGCGCTATCGGCACAAAAGACGAAAGAGTCTGCCGATTGAATGCAGTGGCCCCACGCCCTGGCTAAGACGTGAGTGGACGGAACAGATCCCAGAGGAAGGACGCCTCGGCTAACCGTAGGTACCTCTTCGGACTTCTCGAGAGATGAGTCTCTAACATGAATGCCGGGAGATAGTCATTTCAAACCACATAGCGTGGGTATCTTATTGAAAGGATGAGAGGGAGATTTATATCAGTAGGCGTCATTCTGCACGGACTTACACAATATTAACAATCCTAACGAATTGTTCCTGACTCTATTCGAGATGCATTGTTCGAGGCACCGAGGATCATCCTGCAGATAAATTAAACTATTCTTCTGACACCATTGTCACATGACCTACGTGTTCAGACGCACCCAAGGAGTTAGGGGATTTCCTGAGAATCGTACTGTCATGTCACAATCATCACAATTAGTTACCTTCAGTGGTGGACGAGGTCCCGGATTGGCCATTTTCCTACCGATACTGAATAGCTGTCACAATCATCACAATTAATTACCTTCAGTGGTGGACGCGGCCCGGATTGGCCACTTTCCTACCGATACTGAACAGCAACGTATTGGAGATACAAGGACCTCGGCCATGCATCTTGAATGAGTCATAACAAATGATATTGTTCACTTAGACATTGGCCGAATCAAAATTTTGGATTATCATCATCATCATCTTAAACTTTTGAACGCGTTGGGTGATCAGGGTTCGAAGTTCAGGATCCGACGTCTACTGCGAATATGCGCCAGACGTACGGATTTTGAATTTGGGGTTAGGGGAGTCGAACGTACGCCACAGTCTGGTGTCTGGGGAACTTATCATGTAACCACGGAACATATTTGTCAAGCGAGGCAGACACTTAGCATGTCGCATGTTGTTTCACATGTCCACATAATTTATGAACAGCTAGGCGACACCACGAAGCGGCCACAGTCACGAGTACGAGTCTACGACAAGGTTGGTGTCATACGTATAATTTCACCCTCACTTTACATTTTAGCTCCGAATAATGCGTACATATGTATGATTTCTACCACACTCTTACATTCTAGCTCTGAATAGCACGCACATAATTAATACTATAACGGGCGCGCTCGAATATCATACCGCTTGATCGGGAGTTTTCTGTTACTTAGTCGTATACCATAAGATAATCGGTATATTTATTTTAATAATTGCTCTATAGGTATTTTAACGGCTATAATATTTGGATATTTGTAAACTTTGGATATTTGATAATTGAAAACGCGGGTTAAAAGAACTAGGGGCATTACGGACATAACATGGGGAATATTCTTAACCGCTAGAACGATCACGTTGGCCAAATTTAGATATTAAGCGAATAGACTAGCATTAAGCGTAAAATTAGTATTAAGTAAGGTAGAAAGATAGATCTTACACTGGTGCCGGAAAGCAGGGGTTTTATTAATTATTCTGAATTAATTTTAGAGTAATATAATTATTCGAATAATATATATATATATAACAGACGTAGAGAAATACGGGAGTCATTACATTGGTGCCGTAGACCAGGAGTATTAATCATTACAGGTGGTGCCGGAGACCAGGAGTTTAAGAATTATTATATATTATATAAATATTATAATTATATAAAAGAACATAGAAAATACGAAGTCATTACACACTCACGACTACGTCCATGCATTCTTCAGTGATGCTTACTTTTAGTTTTCATTTACCATCTAGAAGCCTGGAAACTAACGGAAATAACATTGGAAATAACAAAATGTGTTTGTTATTTTCAATCGAACTAAAAATTTGAACATGTGCTTTAAAGACTCGATAAGGTTGAAGCGTATCAAAATTAAAAAATGTAGAGGGAGATTTTTATATTATTTTAATTTTAATTAAATTAAATTAGATTTTGATTTTTTAACACTACAACAGGTCAGGAGACCCAATTAATGCAATGCAATAGGCTTGAAAAAGTTACATAGATATAATATGATTTGACCAGAAATCGAACTAGGAACCCTCGTTATAGGAAGCCAGTGTCATTCCCACTAGTCTAGAGAAAAATTTTGATATTGCGGTTGAAAACCTTTGAAAACGGTACACCAACATTATAATGCATCTATTACGAGTAGCTCTTAATAAAATAGTCTTAGCCAGAATGTTCACCAAACCCCCGACAGGGGATGGTAAATTAAGAATAGAGAGCTGTAAAAAATATTTGTATAAGTGAGAACTGTCACTTAGCAAATGTATGTGTGTGTGTGTCATGAAAATGTGTAGATGAGTGGTGAGGCATGAACCTTATAAGAGACTGTCTCTGGGGGAACAACTCTCTTCCATCACAGCTTCTTCTGAATAACTAGTCTATATTTGAATGTATAATTTATATTACTGTATAACGTGTTGTAATAAACTTATAATATTGTTACCTGGAACTGAGTTTCACATACAAGGAATTGGGACCCAAGTAATTAGACAGTAATCAGACCCAAGGACCCCAAGGAAATCTGGTGGTAATTAAAGAGTTATCACAGAAAGATATATGACTCAAGTATTGATGGCACCAAAAGTAGAGGACGTTCGTGGAAGACTTCGTGTATGACCAGGTAAACCAGATACTGGAGGATGGTCCTGTTAGAAGTCTTAAGGCTCGCTTGTATGAGAAGATGTATGAATATGGATGAAGCGAGAATAGTGTGTCAGGAGAGAAGAGTGTGGCGCTCTATCTTTTCTGTCACCACCGTGGGGAAACGGCGTGATGGTAATTTAGTTAGTTAAATTATTCCATGCAATTTAGTAGCACGTCAGATCGTCATTTTGAAATAAATAATTAGATTTTTCATATTTAAAAATTAATATTATTCCTGGAATAAAAGTTCTTGTAACCCTCAACGTATTTTATAAAGGTGCTCGATATGTTTTTTTATCAATCTCAATTTTTTTGTTGAAGTAAAATATAAGCATTTTGAAACCTCTAATTAAATGAAAAATAAAAAAGTATTTCGTGGATTTATTTCTATTTAAAGCCTATCGCAAGTTTACTTGTGCGCGAAAATGGTAACACGTTTTCGTTATTATCAATTCGAGGAAAAATAATTTTCCATTAAAAAATATGGAAATTTTTTCCCAGTATTGTCTTAAAATATTTTTGTCATTAGGTAACAGTAAAAAATTACTCAAAATATTTTTGTGCAATATAATATTTCTTTATTTTATTCGCAGGCAATTAAGAATTTGATGATTTAATATTTTTATATATATTTTTAAATACATTTTTTAGTTTTTAAAACGTTTTAAGGGATTTACAAGTTTTATAAATTTAAATGGGAGGTGACACATTGATATATTTGTTTTTTTTTTTATAAAGTTTCGTATTATCTGAGACCTATTAATTTTTTGTAATTATTGCTCGGGATGTAATTATAAATTATAATGCAGTATGTATATTTAAAGGCACCAACTTTTCATCTATAATTGTTTCATCAGTTGCCTCAGAATAGGAGCTTGGCAGTGAGACCCCAAACTTGCTCCAATACATCAGTAGGTCGATGTATGTGGGTGATTCTTATAAGTATGTGTGCGAGCGAGAGATCGATCTTTCTTCGCTTCGAGTCGTTAACCCATATAAATATTTGGTATTATATTTTACACTGTATTTATTGTGACCGTGAACAAATACTGTATTGTTACGTAAAGCAGAGTATTATTCAAGCCACCGATCTATCGACATTCTTCAGAAGAAAAACTAATCGTCTGGTGCAGCGGTAAATAGCTGGAATCATAAAGATACACCACAATCGGCGCAGCCGGATATTAGCTTCAGCCGTGATATAATACAATATGTGAGGAGATGATGCCAAAGAAAACATATGAGTCAAGTCTTGAAGATAAAAGGAACACAAGGCATCCGCGAAAGACAGAGATTTTTTTTCCGTATATATTTCTAATTGATTCATATAACTTGTTTTAGGTATCGTGGAACTATGTTTTTATATTGTAAATTCACAATAAAAACGTGTTTTCATTTAAAATATATATAAAATAAATTATTTAAAAATTACATATTTAATTGGCACACTCTGTAATATAATATATTATGACTTAAAAAAAACACATATTTCATTATTCATATTTTGTATTTCATTTTTCGTTTGATTTTATAAAAATAACAAAGACATTTCATAATAATCTCGCATCATTGCAAGCGTATACACATTTCATGAAGACGGTTTTTTCCTAATTAATTTCGAATAGTACATTATATCTAACATTATTCTATAAAGGTTTCAAAGACAGAGCTTTATAGATGTTCCATTTTAGGGTATACCCTCTGTACTACTGTTTATATGTATTTTGAATAAAACAGGTATGATCCTTTATTTTTTTAACTCCGTGTAGTTTTAAAACAATTTTTAATTAAATATAAATCCGTACAGAAGATATCTTATTAACTCAACATGCGATCTATTTATTCCGTTAAGGTGCAGAAGATACGAGTTGATTAATTTAGATATTTAATTAAATATTAAAAATGAATTATAATTTGGCTACAAAGATGATCATTGCTAACCAATCGCTCTCATTTTTAGTTAGATTATAATAATATTTGTACAGACTTTTCTTAAATTTTCTGAATATTATAATTTTTATTTTTAAAAAAATCTCAAAATATATATATTTTTATAGGAAATTTATGATTTGTTAATTAACAAATATTAAATCTTTCGATACTCATTCGAGATTTTGAGCGCCATTATTCGACATCGATCCGCAGTAATATATAGTTCCACAAACTTCCACTGCCGCAGTGAAATTGAGTCACTTGATGTCACTAGACTCGTCAGTTGCAGTCGGTTTTTGGCCATGAATCGTGATGTAAGCCCGAACGGTATTGTTTATATTTAATTATTAATTTATATGCGTAATGTACAATCCAATTCAGATTTCTACCTTTATTTGAGAATAGTATTTGTTTATATTATATGGTTTGTAAAATAAGTTGTATTTTCGTTAACCACGTCCAAGTGATTGAAAATTAATTATGTTTTAAGTAATGAAAAGTAAGTTTTATTGAATACTAACTTCTCAAAACTTCCAGAAGGTATAGCTTGGATCTTATTAATGTATAATTTAAAGCTATTTTGGATGAATTTTTAACTGTAATTCGCATTACGTTTTATGTTTTATATCTATTTTTATCAATTTCAGAAACACTAATAATGACTGCGCAGCAGCCACGATTGTGGCCTATTAAAGCCATCCGCGAGACTTAGAAATAACTAAAGTAGACAATAATTTGGTTTTACAAGATTATCTGAATTAAATATTTTTTTTTTTTTTTTTTTAAATAGAGATGCGTACACGGAATACATGTCACATCAATATTCTTACTATTTTCAAACTAAGCTAAATGCTTGTGCTATGAAAATAGAACTAACTTGCTGGTGTCCTGGAACGAGGCGCGAACCCCCGACCACTAGATCACCAGGCCAACGTCTTGACCACTACACCAACAAGCTACTCAAATATGTTATTATATATTATGTTATTATGTTATATATACAAATATGTTATATTATAAACATGTTATTTATAAATCTGTTCAAATACCGTTTTAAATTTTGGAACAACCTTGATCGGTCCTGTTTGTATCTTTTTCATAAGGGCAAATTCCACACTTCGGTACCTACCCTTTTTTTTGTCCTTTGGGAAAATACCCCACTTTATATGCATTGAGTCCTTAGAATGAAAAATTGAATATTTCCATAAACAACCCTTTCAACTTGTGACTATTTTTAAAAATAATATAAATTGCAAAATATCATTTGAGAGTTTAAGATGTTACAGATGTAATTATATATCTCATGTACAATTTTACTGAACGTACAAATGAAAAATTAAATTCTTCATCAATTTACTTATACAATTTCGGGATTTTACATAATAATTCTAGGATTCGTAAATTCTTCAAACTCGGTCTGGGATCCTTAATCACAATTAGTCTTCATAAGGATAAAACGAATTTGAAATACATCATTTTTATCCATTGTGATATCGATATAGACAAATTTAAAAAAAATATGCCATATTTGTAACTATAAAAACATTATTTATGCATCTGTAGCTACGTAAAGTCGAGGCTAAATATATATCCTACAAAACTTTTGTCTCATTTATATTAAACGATCGATATTCAGTTAAAACATTTAAACCCTTATTAACTTTCCAAATATGTACTTGTTAATTTTCTCTGACAATATAATATTTATAAGCATACATGACATTTATGACATTCATATTTTTAATTAGTCAGGTAATAATAATTGATAAATAAAAAATTACTAAATTATTTGTACTTTCGGAAAGATGAATGAAATAAAAAAGGTAGTTATGTCATAAAGAACTAAAATTAAACTAGCATCTTCCCGTCTTAAGATGTGATGGTTAGAAGTAAAAGTAATAAATTTTATTTGTCACCAGTTTTTTTTTAAAAACAGAATAAGCGTTTAATCTCATAGAGAAAAGCAAAAAAATATATCTGACAGAAGATGAGAAAGTAAAAAAAGAAAAGGTGGAATATTATCCGAAATTTTTAAAAACTAAAAAAGTGCTTCATGTCACGGAGAAAATCTTTATAAAAAAAGACGAAGAAAAAAAATATGCGGTGTAATTTTTATCGCTGGAGTCTTCAATGGTATCCAAAACATCACTCAGAGAGGTCCGGATATACACGACAGAATAGCTCAGAAAACTCTACACAGAAGATGGTCGTGAAAACATGAGAATATTCTTAATTACTTTATTTATATCAATGAAATTAATTTCTAATTCAATTTTTAAACGCATCATTTTTTGAGATCCGTTAGATTGTTGTATTTTGGAAAAAAAGTTCTAATATGCAGCGTAATATGACAGACATGGGCTTTGATAATAATAATATATTTTATTATATAATATCTTAAAATTAATAGTTTATCCAGTAGTCTTGAAAAAAATAACTGCTCAAAATTTTATAAGATGTTAAAAAGAATTGAAAATATGCCTAAATCTTATTTCAGAATTAAAAGCGGAAGAATTGCTTACGAAAAAAACTAATAGTTTTGCTCATGTTTAAAATTCATATTAAAAAGAAATCCATTTAAATGCAAATATCTGTCTACTTTACATTTAAATTCAATTCTAGTGGAAAACTGAAAATAATAAAGTTAGTTTTTTGATTTCGTTTAAGAATTTTTATTACATTTTGGACCCACAAAAATATAGATATTATTATTTCGTAAAGTGTAAAATTCGCATGACTTACTTAATTTAAAACTATAGCAAAACGTGAACTATTTATCAGAAGCTTCGTTTCTTAACTAAAAAATCAATACTAGACATTTTTTTTTTATACTTTATTCGAATCAACTCATTTAGAAATATGGTTAGGTGGCAGGAAAAGAGGGGTTAGGAAGGTGTACACAATATACCTTTCCGTGCGTAGATTTTAGGGTGGGAGTTATAGGGTAGCGGGTGCCTTTATTTTGTGCAGGCCGTAAGGCGTAATGGCATTTGTAAAATATGACCCAAGTAAGGGATATGGTGATTATATTTTCCTCAAGATCCTAGAAAGCAACTGAGCACAATTTGGAACGGATGCTTTTCATTATAATATGCATTTACTTTGGGTGAGGTGGCGAGCGGCCAGGGGTAGAAGGGAGGATGCCTATGTTTTGCGTAGGGTAAAATAACATTTGTTTAGATCGGTCAAGAAAGAGGTGTAGAGAAGGATCGAGAAAAAACAGACATGCATTTAATTATGTATTTTGTTTTTGAAACTTTAGCGAAAATTACTTGATAATATTTGACCTCATCGATGAATAATAATATAATAAAGGTAATCTAGCGGAAAATTTTCAAGTTTAATATTAACTTTAAAAAAAACTAGAATGTTATTCTCGTATTTTATTTATACAAAATGGAGTTTAACGATGCGGATTTTACGTTTTATAAACAATATCGTCTAAATGCCGTCCATTTCTCTCAAGACACTCTTGCAGTTGGACTCTTAAATTTACGAACACGCGAGAGCAAAGCGTTAGTTCAATGGCATAAACTTCACATCGGATATTTTATTCTAGGATCTGAATTGTTAAAGAATTGTTACTGTCAACTCTCTGCTTAAAGTATTCCCACAAAAAAAAGTCGCACAACGTAAGGTCCGGTGACCGAGGTGCCCTGGGTATGTCTTCGTACTTGGTGATTAATTTATTGAGAAAAATTCCCCACAGTTTCTTCATTGAAACTATAGCTGTGTATGAAGTGGCTGGATGATTGTACCCGGGACACAGCTGCAACTGCGGTATCAAAAACTCGTCGATCACTCGGTAATACCCGTCAGCAGTAACTGTCTTTCGCTGGTTAAAAAAATAAGGACCAATTATCCCTCGGCCAGAAATTGCACAACACAGTATCGTTTTTGGATAATGCTGGCGTTTTTGATTGCGTTATTATGTTTATTAACATAGACATAGATATGAAAATGTGCTTCGTCAGTAAAAAATATGCTTCCAAGCGTTCGTGCTATTCTAAAACTATCCAGCATCGTTCTCGCTAAGGTTTCACGTCAAGAATAGTCACATATAAGAATAGAAACTGCATGATTTGCAGTTTGTATGAGGGAAACTGTAGTTTTTTTTTCAAAATAACGTACACTTTTGATTTTTTTATTCCAGTAAAGGCTCGAATCTAACTTATCGATTTACGCAGATTGCGCATAATTTCACGTCAAACTTGACCTACATGTTCTGGTGTCGCTGCTAACCTTGATGGTCCCGGAGGAGTTTGGTTATCCATTGTCCCTTTTTGTCTGTACTTTTGAACATAAAACCAGATAAGTTGCGTGTTCGGCCCATCATTTACTCGTCGATTTATTATAGTGAGTACAAAAAGTGCGACGCGCATGAACCAATAAATCACCGCACTGTAAATATTGCTCAACCACGTACGCACGGTGCGCTCTCAACTAGTGACTCATTGCGATGGTGTTCCGCACAGCCAGGCGGCCGCGGATAAACCCGCGGAAACATTTTAGCTAAGACCCGAACCCGGCCGCGGAGAGCGCGGCGCCCTGGCCCGCGCAAGCATTTAGCCAAGACCCAAACCCGGCCGCGGTTTCGCGCCGCCGGGTGGCCGTGGGGGGCGCAGCGCCCCGATCCGAACAAGCGCCGGGCCGAGACGTGAACTTGGCCGCTTCAGGATAACTTCGCGGTCACCACACTACGCCCGTGGAAAATCGCCACCACTGCGGCCGCCGGGGAGCGGGGAGCGGGCCGCAGGCGAGGCCACGCCCCGGCCGCCGCCAGAATTTTTAGATTATGTTTTTGCCAAATAACTTTATGTAAAAAATTATTTGTTGTAAGATGACTACATAAATAAAGAGAGAATTGTGAGGGCGATCGCCCGGGAATAATTTAATGCACCTCAAAAATCTTTTGGGCAATAAAAACGGCATTTCAAGGTTTGAGGTGCATTTACAAATTATCCGGGCCATCGCCCGCTATGAAAACTACCAGGCATCGCGAGGCAGGTCCATGTTTGTATTAAAAAATACTCGTGATGCCTGGGGAATGTCATGTCTGAAATTTAGAAAATAAAATATAAGACAAAACAGAGTTCTGCCGCCCCTTACGGGACGGCGGAAAAAATGGCCGCTGTTGCCAGTTTTCGCCGCCGGGCGCTGGCGGCGCGGGACCGTATCGGGGTGGCGCGGGGCCTGTCCTGGCCCCCTGATTGGTCCCTGAGTTTGCTGGAGCCTTACGCTCCAGCACGAAAGAGTTGTTGTATAAATAAACGGTCCAGCGGTTGCAAGGGCACTCTCTCGCTTCGCTACACCTGCACCGCTGGACATCACAACTAGATCTGCTTTTTACTTTGACCCCTGCCTTCACTTCGGACTTCCCACTGAATCACTGACCTTGGCTGCACTTTTGGACCGATCCCGGAAGCATTTTACGATTTGGCAACACTTACTGGACACGATTTTGGACCCCATTGGACAACTGCACACCGGCAGGACATCGTCGTCCGAGCTACGGAAGCAGCGACGAATTTACACCAGCGCCTTACAGAGATACAGTCTTGTTCCTGTACGGAACAGATGGGCAAATCACCAAATTACGCGCGTCGAACAATACCCCTCATACTTACCTCACCCTAATGGTTTACGAGCAATTACAATTTAATCTTGAAATTTTTCCTTTTAGACACCTGTAAATCAATAATATCTATGAGATACTAATGCATTTAATACATCAGATTAGCCCAGCGTATGAGTAACCTACTATGCTAGTGAAGCGAAAATAGAAGGATCAATTACTTTCATGTTTCGCACTTATGTTATGTATACATAATGTATATATATGGGACCGCGAGGCACATTCTGAAAATGTTTGCTTTTCGAAAATTAATTAATTATATAATATAGTGCACACATAAGTATAAATATATATTGCGACGTGGTCGCCTATACGTGACTGGTAATCGTCAGGATAGGACGCCATGCTTTCACCCCACCGGCTTGCTCAGAGGTTCACATGATGGTCATTGGTTACAGAATTTACCATAATGTCTTGCCTGTCACTTCAGGCATCATACTCAGGGAAAAATAAAAGATTATTACAAATTTTAATCACTTAATTTAATACAAAAAAACATATGAATAATTAAGTAGAAAGCAGTAAGAGATCCATTACTAGAATGTGATAAGATGAAAAGATTAGATTGGCAATTTTTGCCTCAATAAAAATAATACAATTTTACTACTATTTCAATATCTAAATTAACAAACTTTTGTACTAGTAATAGTGTGTTAAAACACTTGACTCTTTGAAATGTGAAAATCTTCGCATACGAAATAGCATTACGCAAATTTATCACCTGACCAGTTTGTCAGGTTAAATGTAGCAAACAAATCATATCACAAATTGATTCAACACGAGCAGAAAGTTATTAATTTTAAATTAAAAAATGAAAAGAAAAAAATAAGACTACAATACTCTCAATATTATCAATTACAACAAAAATTATTTTACAATCATTACACGCAAAGTAAATGTCCATTGCACAGAGATCCACAGTTTTCATCCAGATTGTCATGTCCGAAGCACCCGTAATTACTTGTAATTGACTGGCCAGAACGTCAGGAAATGCTGGGACATCTTCTTGCATTTTAGTTCGCCATGAATTTCTTGCATCATCTTTGGTTGTAAAATTATCCCGTCATGTATTAATTTGCGGCAGAGATAAAATCGTGCTCCTTCCTTCATTCTTCAGGAGAAATCCTTCCTAAAGTTGAAAGTATTTTCGTGGCATGACCACTTTCCCATCATGTCAGAAGAAGTAGTTTAAGAAGTAGGTAACAAAAAAATAACTAGGAATAAGAAGAAATGCCTCCATCTCTTCTTATCCTCTACGAAGACATGTCTTCGTTGTTTTTACATCGGACTAACGCCCGCGCACATGAAGATCTATTTACAGAAAAGAAACAGTACCCTTGTGCGGCCAGTGTTGCCAATTAGTGAATGTCAATTTCCAACCTATCTCGTGCGTGGTAGGTACCAAATATAAAGTAATAATATATTAGTGATTTTATATATGTATATGATTGGACTAGCGATACTTACTAGAGGACGCCCAAACCCAGGCTGCTGTGCCATTATTAAAATATATAGTAAGGCTTGTATTAATGTCACTTTTTGCCGAATTTAATTTATTTATTCTAAATATATATACATCACCGAATTCTGACATTTAGCCTTTTTTCTAAATAGCAGTCTCAGTTGATTTGCATCAATTTTCTAATAAATTTTGCCGATATTTTTTAGTGAGGATTTTAAAAATAAATTCCATGACAATGAAGTATTTTTTGCTTAAAGGTTACCATATTAAAATCTTTCAGAATTGCACTGATTCTAATATATTTTTTCTCTCTACTAGAGTATTATTCTCTAAGTTTTATTTTGCAGTAATGATAATTTTTTCTTCATTAGCCAAAACAAAATGCTCTTCCAGTAGTTGATGTAAGGAATGACATAATAACAGAGTTGTATACTATTTTACAAGACTCGGTACTAATGAATCGTCTGATTCTTCTCAGAAGTGAGATTTTTTAGAAATATTTTTAGTCACGTGTTTTGTATTTAATGAACAATTCTTTCAGACTTTCACCAGCTATAATAATTGCTGGTGTGTGTAATTAGTATTCTTTTATTTCCAATGTTGATGAATTTAGTTTTGTATACATTTAGTTTTAGTTTATTTTTCTTCAACCATATTGCTTTATTGTTAAAGTCGTAGTTTAATTAATTAAGTTTAGTTGAGTATATGAGTGCTTAATTTGCAAATAATATTATTTTGTTAGGTTTGGCACTTTTACGATATCGTTTATATTAAATAATGAAAAGGATAGGTCTAAGAACTGACGCTTGTGGTACTCCTAATGAAATAAGAAGGGGGTAGATATTAAGTACCTACTTTAGTAGTTTGGTAACTTCTACTTAGGTATAAGACTTTCAACAACATATAGAAAGAAGAACCCTGTATATTTTTGGCATGATGACAGAAAGAACGACAAAGTTCTTGAGAAACTCGTAATCACATGTTGAATTATTGAAGGAAAGCTCAAGACTGTATGGAAAGGTAATAGAAAAGTATTGTGCATCGTATTTCAAATAAATTGGGAGACGACAAAGCTCAGCATTTAGAACATATTATAGAGGAATCTTTGCACTGGTTGCTTGACCACTTTTAAAAAATCTCATATTTTGTGCAACCAACTTGTTAGTTCAAAATTACTATTATTTTAATTTTATTGTTTTTTGTTTTTGCGTGGCGGCCATAGTTGTTTTACGGGGCGTTTCATATATTTCAATGTAAAGAGTGTGCGAAAATTGACATATCTCAGCTCCTATTTGACTTATCGACATGGGGTTAAAATAAATTTGTTCAGGAAAAAACAAACTACAATATTTCTTACACACAATTTCACCTACACGCATTTTTCAGGGTGTGAAATTTCAGCCTTAATTCTTAACTTTCACTTTATGATAGTCCAATATTCACGGGAATATTTTTGCAGGAAGGGTTAAAGTCTATATGTCAGATTTTAGAACTTTTCTAGACCTTAGCTCTGGACCTTTCTTTTCAAGTACCTCCACAGAAAATAGACGGGAGCCGTCAAATCAGGTGATCGAGGAGGCCAGTTGATATAACCACTTTTTATATTATGCTGAGGTGCTTTTTGGTATTGGCTGATTTTTATGGTAAAGTGAAATAAAAAAAAACTGCTGCTCAAATGGTGCTCGTTTCAACAAAAGATATTGACCTCTACACACCGCTGGAAATATTGTATCCATTAATACATGTATTAATAAAAAATAATAATGTCGGTAATAAAAAATATAAATTGAAATAAATAAATTAATAATAGTATTAAAATATTCTTAAAAGAGTTTTCTCCGAGAGATCGCTACGAATCCTTGATTAACGGAACTAAAAATCTTCATATTTAAGAATTAATGCAGATTTCATCAGTCTGTCTCGTAACACTTCAAAATTTGCTTAAACGAATGGAAACTTTCTCATTCCCTTTAGAATTTCTCTAAACGAAATGTCTCCCGTTAAAGTTATTAAAAACTCCTTTTCCGTATAATGAGTTCTGTCGGATTACGTATATGAGAATATCGTGATTGAATGTAAAACAATTCGAATCTGAATCCCATTTCTGTTCAGTATTCTGCATTTAACTCGGAGACCAATATTTTAATTAAGAATTTGTTCCAGAAAAAAACGACAACGTTTAGTAAACATTGAAGAAACACAGTAACATATTTTTATCATTTTTAAACTTAAATTAGTTTCCAGTATTTTGAATCGCTCAATTACTGATTATTGATAAAATACTGTAGGTATTTCATCTCATGTTTTTATGTACAAATATATATGTAGGTATATATATATTTAAGAATATCAAGGCCGTGTGTTTTTTTGTTCTTACTTTACCTGTCCAAAAGTTAGAGAAAGTTTTCTGTTACCTTAAGGAGCAATAAGATATGTAAATTTTGCTCGGTAAAAGAGTTGAGCCATTTTTCGAAGTTTTTTCAAAAGCTTTTATTCTCTCGATAGTCTTACATTTTAAAGATATTTCTTCGTTATAAAATGAATTATTTTTAAAATTATCAAAACAAAACACATTTTTAAACCTTTGTATATATTATGTACTTACAGTTCTAAAATATAATTTTCTCTTGTTTAGAACTGGAGTATCAAAACCAATGTTATACATTGGCTTCCAAACACCTGACTCAAAATATTAGAAGACAAACTATCCCATTCCCTGACAACAATATTAAATCCTATTAGCATCAATTTAAATCACAGACTAACCAGAAGCCAAACATTAGGTCATAAATACCCTAATTATACAAAGTAAAGATTAGTTGGACTCACTTAGCGCTGAGCTGTCGACCTGAAAATACGCGTGTGTGTATCATTTTAGAGTGACACTTAACGGATAAGGTATCCCCTAAAGATGGGGAATAACATTTAACCTAAACGTTGGGACAACAATGGTCCTTCTCAGGACCAACAGACGTGGGGTAGGTAACCAAGAAACCTTCTCTCTGACATTATACTCAACACGTGAATATGTCAAGTTTAACACACATATTTATATATATTGTCATGTCGCAAATAAATGCCGCGGGTGGCATTTGAACATAGCGCCACAATTTAAATCATGGCAGTGCTTAGTTAGTGGCAACGTTACATTGGTAAGCGGCGAATAGGGTCCGGAGCCGTAACAGAAGCGACTTTGGCCAGAGATTACGCGATGAGATTGGCGATCGCATCGGGAAGGCGACACCATATCGGAATTGCTGAGTAATTAATCGAAGAATAAATATGATTAATCTTTGCGATCACTAGTGCACCGTTTGCAGGATTGTTGAAATTAATTTACATGATATACCATCCTTACAGAAATTCCTACGCTGGCATGCGATAATGGAGGCAATCCCATATGACAGCGTGATGGTGTGACGCTTCCAGCACTTGTTATGGCAGTAGATTTCCTTGAAGTATGCCGATACGTTTCCAACGTGATCAGATGTTTGGGTTAACCATCGGATCAGCGGTAAAGGACTTCGACTAGATTAAGGTGGTAAAACCGTGCTCAATACCAACCATTCATGACCGGCATCATAAGATTTTCGCAGGAATGCAACGTAACTTTATATAATTTTATTTACTTATTTTTATGCAAACATTATCAAGTGTCTGTTAGAGAAGGGACACGGGACAGTTGAAAGAATGCGCCGTGTCAGTATTTTATTTAAATAATTTTGTCTTGTGTTTGGGATAACGTAGAATTCATTATTATCAGGACAATCTGTGAAGGATTGGTCTGTTACTTATGATTTAACATATTATTTGGAAGTTACATACCACTGCTTGCCAATGGATGAACTCTCATGAGTTAAGTCTTTTCAGTTACCTACTGTGTGTAACTAGACTGAGTTGTATCCAGGTTGCCTTACATGCCATACCTGATTGTAATTGTATTTATGTAAGACTTGAATTATATTGCTTACTTAACAGCAAAACCTCTTTCATTAGACAAATGACACAGAAACACTGTCAATTTATAAATGTTTCTCAATCAAGAAAGAAGGCAGATTTTGGTAGCAGGAGGTAAGTATGCATTCATGGCGTGTGAGGACTCACAATCTCATGTCAACCACTGTCTAGCCGTTGGCGTTGCCCTGGCATTTGATCGCAACGTAACAATCTATATGTTAAATGCGCTATGTGATTGTGGTTCGATTATAATGATCGTTGTTAGCTGTGATTATTCTTAACTAGGCGAATAATTACTGGTACACTAGAAATTAAATGTCAACTTTTATTATTACCTTTATAACTACTAGCGTATGCAATTGCTCGAGACAAAATTGCAAATCCGGGATTTCAGGTTTCAATTTATGTGAAATATATTTTATTTAAGTAGGAAAGGAATCTTTAAATAAAAACAACTAATACGTATCACAGTTACCTACAAAACAACTAAAATAAAGAGATACTGTGTTACACATACTTTTAAATGCATTACCCAACTAGGCAAACCTGTTTTAGGGCAAATTAGCAAACGAATTACATTTCAAAAAACCAAAAGACCCTTTGAAGGCAAAACACAATCACATAAAAAACGAAACATACAAGAAAAAGAAACGTGAAAATATATAAAATGAGAGAAAAAAATGTGTAATACTATATGTAAAAAAAATGTAGGCACATACGAGATAAGGGAAAATATAAAAGATTAAAGCTTTAATGCAGTCAGTATAACACATAAAATGCATTTATAAGAATTACTTCATAATATAAAATAGTTTACTGTCTGTATCTGCTCTAACTAATTTCAACAACCAATTTGAAACATCCCTTTTAAAAGCTTTAATGTTACTTAAAATTTATATATTATTTATAATTTGCCACGTTTGTTTTCATGCATCCCCGTATATGGGCCCATCAAAAATAATAGATTAAAGATATCTATCTGTGTATGGAGCCCACTGTAGTCTCATTAGTTATGGCAAATAAAAATGGCTTATCGGTCACTTATTCTGGCGAGCGGATGACGACTGGTAAGGAAAAGGCGGAAAGAAAGAAACTGGTAGACAAAATGCGGAAAAAAAACAGGAAAAAGAAGGCGATGCTCGAAATGATCAGTATGAAATACTGGGCGTTCCTTACCCTACTATTGTTAATTTGGTGCCGGTAAATTATGGGATGGCTGTGTACTTTTGGTTGAAAAATTCCGGATGGTGTTTTAGAGTTTTAGCGAGATAGTTTTCGCTAGCCCCGTCAGCTCAGATCCACTGGGCCATTGATGTGCGCTAGATGTCAAGATGTTGAAGAAATAGTGCCTCAAAGCCTCAAGAGATAGTTGAACTGGGGAAACATGGACATAGACAATAGTATGCCTAGTGTGAGAAGCATAGTTAGTTGTAAATTTCATTGCAAAATATAGTTTTAATTAGTGAAAAAAAAATATTATTGTGGATTAACCCTCCCCTGTAGCCAAAAGTAACTCTCATATAGCGGTATCATTAATTTAGCTAAATAGGTAAAAAATATATATATATTCCTGGCTGAGAATCGATCTGGCGGAAATACTAACCACAACACCTTGACGTCAATGAGATGCAGATAAAAATATTAGTTTGTAAGTGTCTTAATAAAGCAAGCATCACTGTAAGATCTTTGTTAATATTAGCTTCTTACAATGTTCAATAGGAGTACCTACGTTTTAGATACATTTAATTATTTAAATTTGATGTTAAATATTAAATCAAAAATGGATGCCGGAGATTAACACTTTTAGTAGGATGAGGTTGATTATTGTTGATCGATAATACAAAGACTATTCTCAGAAAGTTATGAAAGCAAACATAGTGGGTATTTGTGGTACTGTCTCGCCGTTTATTATGAAGTACAATTTGGTTGCACAAAGTCTGATGGTTTACAATAATTTAAGTAAACAAGTACAATATTATACTTCTGTAGAGAGAATACAATAAAAGCTACTGATCCTGCCAAATGGCGATACTGCTCATAAGTTCAGACTTCGTCACTTGAGCTTCGGTGGCGACCTATGTAAATCGATAGAAACAAAAATCAAATCAAAAATTGAGCTAATTACATATTTTATCTGAAATATACTTTACTATACAGTGAAGACAGCAATTTGAAAAGGACTTATTAAATAGATAAATAGCTTATAAAACTATGTAACAAAACTAAATTTATGCTGTAAAAAAATTAATGAAAAGAAATTAATTATTACAGAAATACAAAAAATAATACTAAAAATAAGAAAAGTGAGAGAAAAAATAGAAAATAAAAATATAAACAGGAGATTTAGATTTAATTGTGGTAACTGAAATATTGAAAATGAGTTGAATTAAAGGGGGGCTCGGTAGAAAAATGAGTTATGTGCATGAGTTAGTTCATTGGTGTTGCAATGAGGAAGGTTAAATATGAGATTACTCTGTTATATCCCGACACAAAAAAATCAATACGGCAATTTGACAGCGCAGTCTATTAGGATATTACGAACATAGTAAAGCGCTCGTTTTATATGTCAGGCGTAGCAGGATCGTTGATTGTTTGATTTCCAAAAAGTTTTGGAGTCTTTTTCTATCGATCTTGGTATAATGTAATATAAGTTAAGTAATTATTTAAATTATTTTATTTTTTCACAGAAATCTCCTGTGTGCGTGTTCTGAGTACTAGTTTAATATAATATCCTAGAAATGTCTTTCGGTATGTTATGCGTAGGAAACATTGCAAAAAAATTATACATTACATTATATTGAAGAGACAATTTCATATGAGTACGAACTAGATGAATATTTTAAAAATATAGAACAAGCAAGTCTCTTTCTTTTATCAGATATTTGAAAAATGGAAAATTACTCTTGACTTTCGAGTCCATGATTGCACATCTCACTGAATAAATCAGATACCATTTTAGATATACCGCGGTCTTTTGACGAGTATGGACAAATATTTTTTCTTATTAAGAGAACAAATACTTATAATTATTCAGAAGTTGTAATTATTCAGAACATAGGTCTGTGATATTTTTAATATTATTTAAATGTATTAATTAGAAAGATATACAATAAATCAATTTTATCGAAAAAAATGTTGTTGCACCACCGGGATTCGAACCTGGATCTTTTTCTAAACCGAGGAAGGTGCATTTATCCAACTATGCTACAGGGACATATTTTATGACGGTTTGGAAAGAGATCCAGTTTTGAATCCCGGTAGCACAGCAGCAATTTTTTCGAAAAAATTGTTTTTATATGTATATCTTTCTAATTAATAAATTTAAAAAATTTTTTAAATAATTTTTCATAATACACAGTTCTGATTTTCAAATATTTGATTGCAATTCATGTAATTCGTTCAGTTATTTATGTTTTTCAGACCTTTCTTATATTATATAATTATTAATATTTCTTAAGGATTCATTTTATGATCCGGTAGATTTTTTCTTATTAATGTTTTACAAAGTTGTGGTATTAATTTTGATGCAAGTTTATACATTAACTGTTTCAGTAGAGGGTATTTAGTGTAATGTTTGTTGGAAGTAAGTTTAAGAGCTTACGTCAACATTTGTTTCGTACCCTTGATTATCTGTTTTGACCTGTGTTAGTATAAAACTATATCTACGAGCATTACCTATATATATAGGTATTATGGATTACAAGCATTATCTATATATAGGAAGAATCGGAATTATGTATGTATGTTTGATTGGACGTGGACTCCAATCAGAGGGTTACGATTTGAATCACGAGATATAATTAATGTGAGAGAAGTGGTTGCTCCATCATTTCATCCACCATTCTCATGTGCATTTGATAGTAGCGGGATGTTTTGTGTATGTCACCAGAGCAAGTTATGAAAAGATTAAACTACTTACGGTTTACACTTGATTAGTTATTAGTGATTAGGTACAGTTTACAAGTATGGAAAATTTGAGCTGTGAAAATAAAATATTAATAATAAATCGAAGGGTACGCTAATGTTTTTTATTTTATAATTTTAAATATATATTTATTTTTAAATATTTTAACATTTTCATTAACTCAGCAACGAAGTTAGCGTTTTAGTTAATGATGTAGGTATATTTGTAATATTGTTTGAATAGCAATATAACTTTAAGAAACTAATTATGATTACATCAAAAGCAGGTTTCAAAGATCACCACCATATTTTAGAAAACTTCTTATATTAATGTTTTAATAACTCAAAAGTTATAAAACTTTAACTTTGGCAAATAATAAACTAAATATTTAATATTCACAATAACTTTTAACAAATGCCTCAATCGGCAGCTTTGAAATTTATATTGAATTTTCTTGATTTGAATTGAATTTGTATTTTCGAAATCACATTTTTATTCTTAAGATTATGTCAGAAATTAGAGAATAAGACGATAGAAAGGGAAAGTATTGTATTTCAGTTTTAAGCGAATATTATTTCTTCAAATTTTATTTTTCTTAACAAAGTTTGTATTAAGATATTTCTTCCAAAAATTTGTAGAGGAAAATCAACCCATTCACTGAATTCCAGAATAATGTCGCTTATAGTTTTTTTAGATATGTTAATATATATTATATTAAAAATAAATCCACGCTTTGCTGATAACATCACGCTTGTGATGCCGTCATAGTACATAGATTGAACTAGAAACAGTTTGTGAGGAAGCAGATTGGCTTAGAAATAAATAATAGCACGTACACTGGTGACATTCGGCAGGAAATTCTAGGACACATCGAACTAACTAAAGTTCCTTTGAACAAATTTATGATAATATTTATAGAAGTGGCGTTAGATAAACAAACAAAATTACGTTAGTTCCTATAAATTCTTGACTGTCTTTATGTACGAGTATGCAATATAGATTTGGACAATATCTGCAATAGCGACCAATTAAAATGTTAAACTGTGAAAAGTGTCCTTCGTTTTTGTTAAAAAAATGTGTTTCATCTGGTGTAAAATTATAATAATACATAATGATGATGAGACCTCTAGTTATCATAACTTTTAAAAATAATACAGAGTGGACTATAAGTCAAAAAGGGCCACGCGGGCGACAGCGTGCGGGAGTTTAGTCCTTGGAAATTTTGTCGCAATAGATCGGCACCTGTTTCACGCTCACTACCGATTACACAGTGCAAATCAATGTCCTAGTGTTAATTTAATTAAATCGTGGCTTAGGAAGTTTGAGGAGACCTGAAACCTTGAATAAGAACATAACCGGGAGGCCACGGAGCAGGAGAAGCGAAGAGAGTGTCGCGCAAGTTAACGAGTCCGTACAAGAATATCCGGGCTTGTCGACTCGCAAGCGTTCTGCTGCTGAAGCGATACCAAGGTCAACTTAAATAAAAATAAATTATAAACCAGCCACAATTATATAATAATGACAAATAACTAAGGTAAATATTTATCAATAAATAGTCAACACCCACGCCTTTTGTTTTATATAGTGTTTTAAAACCTAGGTGTTTTAAGCCTAGGTGTTTTAAAACCTAGCGATACCAAAGTCAACTTAAATAAAAATAAATTATAAACCAGCCACAATTATATAATAATGAAAAATAACTAAGGTAAATATTCATCAAGAAATAGTCAACACCACGTCCTTTGTTTTATATAGTGTTTTAAAACCTAGGTGTTAGTTTTGAGAAATGTCTGGTGGACTTTCTCTATTGTGTTCTATTAGTGAAATAAATATTCGTTATCATACAACCTGTAGTTTTTTTTTATTGAATTTACAAAAGTACAAATCTTATGGCCCACCCATGCCAAACAATCACATAAGAATCGTTGTTTTTGTAAAACTGTTTAATGCAGAACGCGCATTGTTCCCCCGTGAAGCAATCTATTGCAACTTAATTTCAAGGACCAAGCACCCGCGTGCTTATCCTGCATGGTAAAAAGTGAAAAAATTCATGGCTCACCCAGTATATTAACTAATCAACTAACGTCAATATAGAAAGACAAAGACATCAAACAAACAATCAAAATTATGTGCTTCGTGCTCTAGTCTTTCAAACCTTCATGTTTGCATCGGAGAATTGGATAGTCCGCAATATCGATATGAAGTAGATCTCAGAGATGGCGTGACGTATTAATACCTCAATTGTGCAGAAAATCTGATCAAGGCAACTTTTATTACCGACAGAAAGCATAGTAGCGCAAAGCAAGGCGGAACTCGTGTCAACTTCCATCAGCCATAAAGACTCGGAGTACCCACGACGTGCAATAACAATACAAACGTGGCTAGCAGCACTGAGTGAGGCTGAATCACAATCACAATTCTTATCGACGTCTCCCAAACAACAGTTCCAGAAACTGTCTCCAATAACAATTTGCGCACCTAGCAGTAACTTCTTTGTACAGTTAACTAATACCTTTATACGAGTATATTTAATAAATTCAGTGCAATCCGTAAGTATAGTTTAGAATTATTAGAAATAAGTAAAGCGTGTAAAACTAACCAAAATATTATAAATAACCAACTAAATTTAACCACATTTTAGAATAGGATTATATAATTTTTTTCCTAAAATTTATCTTTATTTAATTAAATATGAAAATTTTGTATCAAAATTAATTTCCACAATTTAAGTTAGGTACTAGATTTATTTAAAAATACTTTCTTATTCTTATAACATATTTTGTTTAAAAACATTAAAATGTAATAATTATATTTTTGGTTAGTTAATTTGACATCCCGAAGAAGGAAATGGTTGTTTTCAAAACAGGTTTATGAATTAATTAATATATTGATGTGATAGCCCAAGAAAAAAAATAGAGCATTATTAAAGCTTAGAGAAGTCTTGTAATGTAATGAATAAGTTTTAATTAATGTTTCTGATAGACCCGTGGCTGGGCATTAGGCACAAGGCTACACACCCAAGGCTGGGCATTACACACAAGGCTACAGATGCATAAGGCTCCGGGTATACATGTAATTATCCACACAATTAAGCTTTCATATATCTTCTCAAAATCTTAATATATAGAAAACTAAACAAATTAAAGCAATTATATTCAAGAAACCAGTTTACCAATTCTAATGAAAATCTTATTGCTGCTGAAAATACGGCAGATTTAGAAATTTTGCTAATATGAAATACTTTGTGCCGGAATGTCATCGATTTAATTCAGATTAAGTTAAATGAGTTTATGATAAATTTAATGAAAACATACAGAAATGTTTTATCCAGAATATGTAGCTTCGCACACAATGATATAATAAATTAACATATTTATCTTTCTGCCTGACTTATTTTGGTAATATGAATAATGCTCGCACACTAAGTACGTCCATAACGTACATCTAGTTTTGAGACAATCACACATAACACATCACAGAAAATCACATTAAAATAATAACATAAAAGTCAAAATGCATTTAAGATGTTTAATTAGATGGTTATGGATATTCATAATTATCCAATCATTTGTTAGAAAATAATTATACTTTTGATAAAAATTTTGGATTGTCTGTTTTACATATAAACAATATTGGTCTTAAATTGAATAATTAAGAATCATTAGAAATAAATGTGTAAAATTAACCAAAATATTGTAAATAACTAACTAAATTTAACAACAAGCCCTATTCTAAAAATTAGTCAGTATTTTTTATAATAATTTTCTATCACTAAGTCAATTTTTACGTCTTTCATCATCGTTAGAATTTAAATCAGGTACTAGATTTATTTTTAAAGAATATGTTTTTTTAGTTAATTTGACATCCCGATGAAGGAAATAGTATTTTCCGAAACTGGTTGATGTATTTAAATAACTCATTATAAGTGGTTTAAAACATAGTTAAATAATCTATATTAAAATTTATAGTTCACGGTGTGGACATTGAAATTGAGATTTACTTAATAAATAAACTCAGTTTTCTAGTAGATTTTACATTTTTTTAAATCGATTAGCTCTCAATGTACAATAATTTTTTTTTCAGAATACTAACGTTGTTAATGTACAACTGTTGAGGATTGTATTAATAGTTTTGAACAATATTCTGTTTATCAGGCAACATTTGGCTTGAATCGAACTCCAGAAACTCTCCTCAGTACTCCTGGGAGGTTAACTTATAATCGGACTATGTGGATATTAGTTGTGAATAGAAAGTGCAACAGTGAAAGAAGGTGTAAACACATGCTGTGTATGTAGAAATAATCTACTAATAATTGTGTATCCTATAATTTTACGTTTGCGGCTTGTGATGCAACCACATTTCTGTAACCGTAATTATATTTTAATTAAAAATATGAATTAAATATGTATATCTTTCTAATTAATATATTTAATTCAAATTTAAAATATCACAGACCAATGTTCTGAATAATTACAACTTCACAATGAAAATGTGTTCTCCTAATATATTTTAATTAAATTTTATAAAATACAATTTCTAAAGACAATAAATATATTCAGTTAGGGTTAGTTGTGTGATCAGTAGTAACTTTCTACTATAGTAACATATTATTAACGCCAGTAGTAAAAATCCTTTCCGGTTTGTTTATACATCAAGTTAACAACTGTCAAAGCATAGATGGAGATATCTATAAGCGCGACAAATAATCATAAAATATGCTTTATTTTATTCATTATCTATGGATTTTTTCGTCTGTGCGTTAGAAATCTATCACTGGTTGTGAAATTTTTTCATATTATGTATTAAACAACGAGATCATCCCCGGACGAACTCTCATTGAATTGTCATTTACTGCAACATTTAAAGTACCAACAATATATCAGATGAGTTTTGGAACAGCTGTGAAAAGTCCGCCATATTCAACTATCGATTCTCGTTTTTACTATCGTATATCGGAGAGTAAAATGAGTTTACTACGGGATATATTTTCGAGAAGTAAATATTTTTTACTAACAATCAAACAACCCGTTTTCGAAAAACATTTACTTTAGTAACTTTTTCACTATAGTAAAAAGTTAGTACTGATCACACAACAGGCCCTTATAATTAATAAATCGTGAAGAATCTTTCATTGAATTCCGTCGTTGTTTCATATATAGTTTCAAATGAGTGAGAAACGCGATTTTTTAGATGGATCACGAGGATATAAAGAACATTAATTTAGCAACATACTTCAAATAATACACGAAATATGACAACAAAATGATTACGTGAAGATACAAAAGTTGGCTTGTTCAATTACTTGAAAGATACAATCTTACTATTAGGTTGGCGTATAATTATTGAGACTTTTTTTCACGACATGTTTTTCTTTTAAAATTATAGTTTTTCATAAAAATAATCTCCTCTTTTCGGATAGTAAAAATGAATGTCGAAAATCACATCCATATTTGCCATATTATGGATGTGATTACCACTTTAAGAAAGGTTTGAAAGGCAGTCATTTCGTGATTTCAACCAACTTTTTGGCAAAGGAACAATCCGAAGACTTCAATGTAGACCATTCGACCATCGTTCGTTGTTTCAAAAAGCTTGAAAAAGTATGGAAATTGGCTGAGTGGGTCCCCTACAAACTCTCCGACGACGACAAAGTTGAACGCGTACGAATTTTTACCGATTTGCTGCAGTGAAACGAGCAAACTCCGTTCCTGAAGAATCTCGTCACTAGGGATGAATCGTAGTTATCGCCAATAAAGGTTAGGAACTCGGGTTGGGATCCATCATATTCACCCACAGAAGCGCCTACGGACTATCACATCAATCAATTGCTGAAAAATTGACTCGCGAACAAAGTTTATGACGATTTGGATGACTTGGTGCAACAGCAACTTATTCACCTGTGGGATCGTCCAGCTACCAAGCAAATGGGAAACAGTAATTGAAGTAAATGGCGAATGTGCTCCAGAATAATAATTTAAAGATGTTTTGGTTAAATGTTGTTATTGTTTTTATCCTCAATAATTATGCACTAACCCAATAGTATTGTACCAAATAATATGCGTACAAAAAGTATAATATGTTTAACATGTAAGTTTATTACGTAATAGGAATCAGTACCTAAAGATTATGTACGTTTATTTAAATAACAATAAATATATATGACGAGTTCAGATCATATAAAAAGTTAAGAAATACCCACAGAAGCCAAAAACTACAAAATTAAGGATTGCATGTAGAAGTATACTGAATTATTCGGGTGTGGAATAAGAAAAATATGTTACTCATGATAAAAATGTCTGATATGATAGAAATCTTTGCCTGCTCCCGTGGATTATACACTATCATACAGTACCTATCTATAGTTTTATTAGGGGCGTGCATTGCATACAAGCAAAAATTTAGGGAAACAAATATCAATTAAATAATTCATATGTTATAATAACTCTAGTGCCCACCGCATATCAATAGAATTATCAGTTGCGTAGTTTTGGATGCTACCGCGCGACGCCACCGGAGCGCGGTAGACTTCTACTGGGTTATTCTTAGTTTATTGCTACTATAATTGCTAGCAACTGTTTTAATCTATCGTTCTATTCAAGCCATAAAATTGCTACTTACTGAATTGAAAATTTTACTCAATCAGAAATGAATCAGCTAATCCATGTTGAACGAAGTCCTTACTTATGCTGTTTCCTAACAGAATAACATTTGAAAGGTTTTAAACTTGGCTTAGAGCTAATAGAAGCATCTACTTCCTCATTTGCTAATTCGCTAATTTTACTACCTTATTAAACATATTGTTTTCATGATTGTTCATGATTTTTTTATTATGATGGATTCATTTTGGAAAGTTCATAAACCTATCTACAATATAGCATATAGTGTATTATATAGTATTGTATAACATCATTGTAACAGCATAACCTAAGTCTATACCCATTGCACGCCACTGAGTTATAGAAATTTGGGATCCACGTACTGTACACATTTTTGTCAAACACCTTTTTCAGGTCTTAAATACGTTTAATTCTATGATACTCAGATATATTAACAAACAATACAATAGATAATAGAATGCTACTCTTATATTATCAGACTAGGCCAAGGATTTTGTGGACGTTCTTTATTTCCCTTGTCTTCAATCCTTACCTCATATGTTTTCTCACATATTCCTCGTGCCTTAACTATCTTAGGTACATCTATTCTAGACACAGATCTACATTCACTCTTAATTTATTAATTCTTCACTTTATCGTATACAGATTTTTCATATTGGCATCAAATCTCCATTACGAATTTGCTTTGAATGACAAATTTATTTTAGATTTAAATAGTAATTTTAAAGTATTGTTATAATCGACATGGATTTTTGAAAAAAAAATTAACATAAGCACAAACAAGTGTTGGAAAAAAAAGTATTGTAACATTTTCAGAAAAAAAAATCTATAACCTCATTCATTCAGTGATTAATTATTTTGGGTCAGAATTATCACAATAAATTATATTATGTATACGAGTATGTAGGTGTACACAGAAATACAAATTTGTGACAATAATAATTTATCTTGCAAAATTCATTTGAAAAAAATTCTCCAAGGTTTGTTTACTCGCGACCCAAAAATTCAAGTATCATTTAAAACAAATGAATTTTCGTTGTTGTCGCTTTATTTCGACAAAGTCGAGAAAATTCAAAACATTTTTTTTTTTGTAACAGCCGTGTTTTAATTAAGCATTCCTGTCCGACTGAGTGCCAGGGGTGGATTTTCCTTCTACAACAAAGCCTTTTCCCTTTATTCGACATAATGGGGATGTGTGTGTTGTCCTTTGAGTTCTCTTGTCTCTGTCATTCAATTAACTCAAACCTTAAAAAATATTTTTTGTAAATACAATTTTCTTTTAACATTAAGATTTTTAAAACGTATATATCATCAAATTGGAACTGTACGAAGTGAATGTTATGGAAAATCTAAAGAATGTATGTACAATTAAATACAAATATTATGCACATGAATACATAACATATTCCACATCTTCGATTTAAACAAAACATAGTTAGAGATAGGCTCTATAATAGTGAAAATAAATAACAATTATTTAATGATTTGGACGTACATGTAAATAATGTCTGCAAATCTAATCATAAACTATAATATTACATTATGTATTCAATATCTTAATGTATTGCGCTTTGCGTGGATTGCGTGCATAATATAAATTATGATATTTTTTAAGATTTTTTTGAAAAATTTGTGCTAATTAATAAAAACTATTTGAACAAAAAGATCTATAATCATCACAACAAAAAAAAATTTACGACTAAAATGCATGCAGGAACCATCCGATTTACGATTTGCGAGAAAGGTGGAGAAGATTCGTCAAAGACATCTGCCGGTCACAACCCGAGGGTCATGAACTTCAGTATTAAGGAGAGACTGAAGATGTACGAGAAAAACAATAAAATTGTTAAATGTTTTGTTTATAACAGTGAGTTAAACAAACACGTAACTTAAATGATACACAAGAAAATAAAATATATTAAAACTAAAGTTGCACAATTTTAGTATATGTGTACAATACTTAGGTATATTAATAATACAATAATAATATGACAACTTAGTAGTGAGTAGAATGTACGATGAATGCAAGGAAAGCGACCTCATTATGAATATCAACAAGTCAAAAGTGATGCTATTCGAGAAAGAGGAAAGCAAGACAACGTGCAAAATACTTGTAGATAATGAATGTTTGGAACAAGTAGATGAGTTTGTGCATTTGTGAAGAATGTTCGTAGAAACGGAAAGACAGAGAAAGACATCGAAAGGAAGGTGACTGCAGGGAATAAAGTGAACGGTTCTTTGAATGGAATTATAGCTAATGAGAGCTTGTCAATTGAGGCAAGACTATCGGTTCAGCTCCTGGTACCGACATTGATGTACGGAAGTGAATCCTGGAGCTAGCAGAAGAGAAACAAAAGTAGACTGTGTAAATTAGATCACTTAGACGTATATGTGGCAAATCTATTTATGAAAAAGTAACGAATGAATCAATAAAGAATCAATGTAAAACTAATCTTAGTATAGTGAGTAAGATTAAAAAAGGATCACTTAGGCGGTTTGGTCATATGGAACGAGTGAATGAGGAGAGAATGGTTAGAAAGATGTATAACGCAGCAACATAAGTAGAGGACGTCCGCAGAAGATTTGACACTACCAGGTAAACCATATACTGGAGGATGGTCCTGTTAGAGGCCTCAATAATCGTCGATCTTATATGAGAAGATGTATGAATGTGGATGAGGCGAGAATTGTGTGTTAGGATAGAAGAGTGTGGCGCTCTATCCTCTTTGTCTACCCCCGTGGAAAAACAGCGTGATGATAAGTAAGTAAGTAAAAACATATGTAATATAATTAGGCTTTGAAAATGAATGAACCAAGAATATTCTCCATGGAACCACAAATGATATAAATTCGTTTATAATTTATGGAATTGCTCAAGTTAATGAGTCAAGTTACATTTTTATTTCAAAATTTAATACTGGTTTGTAGTTTTTATTGAAGTTGTGGTTACGATACTACACTAAATAGTCTATTTGATATGTTACATTAAACATGTAGGGCACTAGAGCAGGTAGTATTTTATTATACATTTATAGTTTGTATTATATATTTTATGTAGTTATATAGAATATAGCAATATCAACGATATTATTATATTTTAATATGTTATATATTGTGCTTATAGACTACATATATAGACCTCTTTTTTGTATTAATTGTATTAAATAAATGAATTTTTAAAGAATAAATTTTCAAGGATGTGCCTAATGTCAATCATATCAAAAATATAAGCATTTAAAAAAAAATCTTAATTATGCGATTATTTCGATTAATTAATTCCAAATTATATATTGAATACAAAAAATTAAAGGTCTTCGAATTTCGAGCGGCCATACTATTTTTTGTTAGCTGATCTAGGGCCTGAAGTAAAGATATAGATTAATACTGAATAAACTTTTATTTAAAAGTACGTAGTCTTAAAGTTTAACATGATTTTGTAAAAATTTCAAATAATAATATTTCCGTTAAGCTGCAAAATATGTACATATTCTTTTAACATTTTCGACTCGTAACTCGTCAGGTATCCACCCACAAAATATTGTGCACTAGGTCTGTTACATCCTGACAGTAATTCTGACTTAATTAGAATTATCGTATCTTCTCTATGGGATGTGGAATTCACACACACACACACTGATGGTGCTTACTTGCAGCGCTTATATAACACAAAAATATGTAGGGCACTTATAATTTACAATTGGTTTCATAAATTGTTGTTTAATGAATTTCATTGGTTGCAAGGTAAATCATTATCTAAATACCTTTAATATTCGCCTTGTGATTCGCTTGCAAAATTTTCTCAACACTTGACTGCTTGACCGCTACTCGAACCCATAATCTCTCTGCCAGAACTAGACTTTGAAGTGAGCATTTCTGAATATCTCTCAAATACTGTGAAACAGAAATTTATAGTGGATTTTCCGAATATATCCTTTATTACACAACTTTAGAAACATAAGTACATGGCGGTAATAGTTCATAGTTATTATAGAACTACAGCAAGATAACTTAGAATAACCGACATCATAAAAATATTTGTTTATTTAATATACACGAAAAATACAATTGAAAACAATAATGAAAACCCAAAAAAAAAAAAAAATGATTTATTTTCAGAGAGCACAATTTTGAATATGAAAAGAGGGTGGCTTTGAGGCATCGCTAGTTATTTTAATTAATTGAAAATAATTAAATATCTAAATTTGGTTAATCAGTGCAAAATAAAACTTTAAAAAGTGAGAAATTGGTTTAATTTGGTAACTATTGTAGATATTGGATTAATGCACAAGTTTGTAATTTTTTTATTCTTTATTTTATTTAGAAGCACCTCTGCCTTGAATTTTTTTTTTTTACATATAAATCAATGTTATTTTAATGCTATGGAATTATTTTATTGAATATATTTTGAATTTTTCAATATTATTGTGTTAATTATTTTCCAAAGAAAAACATGTCCGAGGTATTCTTTTGTTTGAGTTTAACCAAGGAGTTAAGGCGTAGGAGGTCATGTGCATCCGGCGGGACAAAGAAGACGTCATGCACTGTAAATTGTTTCCGAGGGATATAACCATCAGTTCTAAGGTAACAGCTCTGTCGCTTTGAGGCCAACATTAAAGAAAAACTACTGAGAAGATGGCATCATGATATATTAATTTTCAGAAATCGCATACTGCTACTACTAAAAAGTGACTATTCGAGAGTTTGGTTGGGAGGTAATTTCACATTCGCTCTATTTTCCTGACTTTGCTCTATCAGATTTTCATACTTTTCCTTCACCGTACAACTTTTTCTCAAGAATCTCATTTAATACTAAAAATTGGCTAGACGACTTCTTCACTTTCAAATCAGCAGATTTCTTCAGACGTGGAATCAAAAAAAACTGATGAAATATTAAGAATTAATAGTAAATAATCCAAGAGAATATTGTGACGTTATTAGATGCATGCGTCTACTTGAAGGGCCCACCAAATGGCAATAATATAATATCACACCGCGTGTGTGACCTGCCCCAGTCTAGCCACTTATGTGACCCGCAAATCGGCTAATGAGTGCAGGGGAAAAATAAAATTGGAGAAATTAATATTTTTGGGAGAGAGATCGAGACGGAAGGCGGTGACAGGTGGAAGCAAGAGGCAGAGCAAAAAGCGAGAGATGAGAGTACGAGGCTGCTTAGGGCCACGGCTGGAGAGGCCAGGCGTCCATGACCACGTTGATGAAATGGCGGCATGTTCTGGAGCTAATAAATTTGAGACGGTGGGTCCGAGATCTGGTGGTGATCCGCGCTGGCTACTTATTGCACGGATCTCCAGGGCTCTTAGGCTGCACAATAACGAAACAAAAAAAATGTGTTTGAAGAAGAAAGTGGAGTGGAATCTTTTCAGTGTCATGAGAATAGGGACGTATAATTAGTGAATGTCATGAGAAATGTAGGTGGGTTACTTATATTCAAATATAGTTTGTGAAGTGAATCAATTGGTTATTATTGTGTATCCAACCTCCCCTACAGACGAAACAGACTCTCATGAAGCAGCCTATGAACTTAACTGGATAAGAACCCACGTAACTTGTAAAAGCCGGTGTAGCTAGCCGGTGACGTAAAGCTCAGGGTCTGGTGTTTGATCCATGTCGTGGCTAGGATGCCCGGTCAACTCATGCCAAACGTGATAATATATTATCGATTTATTTATGTAGTATTTTAATTTTTTCATATTTTCATAGTAATGCTACGAGCTTATGCATCAAGCCAATATGTACTATATATTACTTGGGCTAGACAAGAAAGAACTGTGTAAAATATCTCCAAAGTCTAATATCTCGAACAAATCCTGACAGACGACCTATGTGACAATGAGATATCGACAGATAGAACGGAGCAATAAGGACTCTAAAATACGGTATGCTTGGTAAACAGTGCTATTGCAGCAATAGTGTAAAGCGAATTTCATTTATCGTATTTCGTGCTGTTATTTTATCACCCTCTTTAACTTTTTAGCATCCAAAAGGAATTGGATACAAAACCCAGTTCCAGTAGTTTTTCAGTATCATAAATAAGACCAGATCCGAAACACAAGTAATCTCTAATAATATTTCAAACAATAAAATTTTTAAGGAGTACACATTATTATTTCATTTATATTATAATATTGAGTATATATTAGTAAGTACTGTCGAATTGACTTCAAACAATATAAAACTAAATTTTTCTGTTACTTTTATATTGTCTAAATTCATTTACTAACTTTCATACGTTAAACTAGTAATACACCCATTATATTAATATACCCAGAAACTAAACAAAAAAAAACAGTAAATATTAAAAATATATTGTATTTAGTTTCAGAATGGTTTCCAAAAAAATAGCGACTTTATAAATACTGGAATCATAATATTATCATCTCATTATGGAATATCACGTATACCATAATGAGATGATAATATTACATACTTACTGAATCACGACATAACACATCGTTTTTTACCATATTTTAGTGGAACAAAATCTGAAATATTGCTATTCATTTCGTGGTAGGGTATGGAAACTTAAATTTTAACAATGCGATGAGTTACTACTTGGTTGATATTGTGTTGTTGTATGGCATTAAAATTTTGTCTTGATTTGCTACGAGCTGTAATGTTTTGAGGCGTTGCAATTCTTGAAGTATTTCATTTTGACGTCTATTTTGAAGTGTTTTATTTATATTATGATTCCGTTCACTTGGAGTTTCATTTAAACGAAGACTCCTTCCAAGAGCATTCTCTATTTAAAAAGTTAAGTCTGCCGGCAGTGGTGCGTGGAGTGAGTCCCCTTTCTTTACTTGCATTTATTTTTGTGCCGTCCTTTTCCCCGGAAGGGAGTAACTCTTAACGTCTCTCGTGCTCTCCAGCCTTATGGTTTGTAGGTTACTATAATTTAATTATTATTTGTGTGATCTTATTTGTATAATGTTAGAATTCGCTATTCGAAAAATAATAAATTGAGTCTGAGATTTACAATAATACAATTAATTAAGTTTTTATCATATAAAGATTGATCATAAATAGAATAAAAAAATGTTAACGTCGACAAAGTACTACAGCATAAACCATAAATAACAGCGTTACTTCAATAAAAGATTTAAACAAATTATCTTCATCAAAATAGCAACGAGGCATTCAAATAAGGTCTGAGATGTGTAAATAAAAATTATAAATTTCGACCTCTTCAAAATTATACAACTGGGCATTATTTATCCTGTATTATAGTTGAAACGACTGGATATATCGTCTCCCAAAAACTATAGGTCGATATCGCTAGCCACTAGTTGTAGATATACTTTGATAGGTGGTACAGGCAGCAAGAGAACTCCGTGCGGTGGGAAGGCGCCGACTCCGTGGCATTTTACCTGCCCACTGGGGTGAGGCAGGGCAAGATGCATGTCTTCAATCTTATTCAATATGTACGTGGACGAATTGAGCTAGCAACTATCTGATATAAAAATTGACTACTACATGGGCGGAATAAATGTGAACCATATTAGTTATGCCGATGATATGGTTATACTAGCGCCATCTTTAAAAGAGATAAGAAAGCTTTTACAGATATGTGAAACATATGCCAGTGAACATAATATTTCATACAATGCCAGAAAATCGGTCATAATGACGTTCAAACATGGAAAAGGGCTAGATAATATCTCTCCTGTGTGGGTGGACGGGACGAAATTATGCGTTTAAAATAAGGTCAAATACCTTGGCCATATATTCAATGAAGATAATGATATAGAACGGCAGAGGAGACAGTTGAGCGTTCGTACAAATATACTGTCACGGCGTTTCTACCGATGCAGTAAGAAAGTGAAGAGCATCCTGTTTGAATCGTTCTTCACCAGCATGTGTACCTGCGAGCTCTGGTCGAAATACAAGCAAGTAACGTATAACCGTCTCCGAATTTAGTACAACAACTCATACAGAATACTGTTCAGATTGGCGCGTTATTGCAGCGCATCTACAATGTTTACCAAAGGCCGTATACATGGATTCGTTCCGCTTCTGAAACATCGAGTTGCGGGCGTAAAGCTGCGGCTGGAGCTCAGCACCAACTCTCTGGTGCAAGCAGCGTTCTCATAGAAAGCTGGTTCCCTGACCAGGGAATGGCAACACCTATAGAATAGCTATATATACAACAATGGCCGTGACTGAAGTATTTATACATGTAATATTTATATTTTATGTGTGAACTTTTTGTTTTATATTTATTAACATTTTCCTTGGGTTTCTTTTTCTTTTTCATAGCATTATATTTGTTTCGTAACATTAATGTACAACATAATATGTATTATCTTTATGGCGAATCGGGTTTAAAAAAACCTAATCACGCTAGAATAAACACACTATTATTATTGTTATTATTATTAACTTCACAACAGTAAAACGCAGATAACCTTTGCTTTACAGGAGCAATCCACAATGTAAATTCAGTTTTTAATGGTTTGAGTTACCATGTCGTATTTACTTAATGACTCCTTCCACTGCAAACGTCACAAAAGTTTGGTTTCTTGCTTATTGAGATAGTTTCTGATGAAACGTAGAAATTATTATGTCCTCATATTGTAAAAATCAGATTGAGCACATTGGAACCTAATCGTATTCTTATCGTGCTCTGGCTCATGAGTTATCCTTCACGAAAATTTTTATTGTCATCGCATTCCCATGTCTTGTGATGACCATTAACCCAAAAAATACACCTCCATATAACGGAGGTCAGAGTAGGAAGGGATTTTTTATATCTCTCCCTTTATAAATTTAAAGTCACATTTTGTGATATTTGATTGGACTCGCTCTAGTCCGTTACCGGAAAGTGCCATAGACAAAATTCTTTTCAGCTGTGCAGTGCTGCCATTGTTCGAAACGTCAACACAAACTAATCTAGTCGCTATAACATAATGTTATAATATATCATAGGTACGATAACATAATGTTATAATATATCATAGGTACGATAACATAATGTTATAATATATCATAGCGTATAATATAATATAAACAAATCAATACAGTTTCATTACCAAAACATATATAATAATATGTAAGATATTTGATCTTAATCTCATTTTTAGAATGTTATATACCTAGTCATTAACATGTATTATTTTGCATATACGCATAATATGATGTAGGTTGACACAAATACTATTTACTAAAAAATAAAAATAAAATATTGTTGGTTAGTCTTTGCCTCTATGTTAGTTACGAGAAAAAACAATTATAGATGTTTATACTTACATAATAATTGTCATTCAATTTATTTAATCTATGAGTACGTAATTAGAAAAACCTACAAAAACATCACAATTTCTGTAGCAATTTTTTATTTCGTTTGTCAAACTATAACACCAAACTCGCTTCCATTATTCAAAGTTCATAACATAATTTACTATCCATTTGACTCTTACAGATCCGCCACATACCATATACGCTTAAGTTATCTCATTTTCACTGGGTTCAAAATGCTAAAAAACATTAATTTCGTACCAAATTCGTTTCTATTATTCAAAGTTCCTAATGTAATTTACTGTCCATTGATTCTTACAATGATTTAATATTAACGAATAGTTGTTTGACGTACTTTTTGTAAAAAATGACTTATTTTTAATAACTAATGCTGGTTCATGAAACAAGTAAAAGTCGTAAATAACTTAGTTCTCTGATGTGATGATAATGCCAGCTACTGTTTGTTTAAATAAAATAAAAACTTTTTACGTATTAGATGTTACTATTAAGAACATTTTAGCAAATAATATTCATACCTAGAGTGTTTACTGTGTAAGGCGTATTATTTTCGAGGAATACATTAATTTAAATAGTTCATTTAATACATGTCATAATTATTCTAATTGTTTATTTTACATTATGATTTAGTTATGATAGTCTTGTCAATAAAACATGCGTAGTTTCAAACTATAAATATATTTATTAGCTTACTAAAAAGTAATTAAGTCAATCAAAAAATGTGAAGTTGCATAGTCATACTGTAAGACCTATCGTCCCAATTAAACTTCATTATTTATAATACTTTCTTAAATAAGCGAAATACAAAATTCACATTTTAGCTAATCCCAAGGAAAACATTTACGCTTATAAATGTTTAGTCATTAACAAATTATGTAAAGCAAATTCAACAAAAGTGATTATTTTTAAATTCAGTCCGATATAAAATTGGTAAAAATATTATTTGTAGTACGACAGACAGAGATATTGCTTTAATATAAAAGTTTAAAAAATAACACACTCGTAGTTATATCTCTCAATAGTATGTAAATATAAAGAGAAATAAGGAGAAAAGTCATGTTGAATATACTTGAGTTCTATATATTTTTTTTTTTCACTTTCAATGCTCAATATGTACGACATTTTTAACCAAAGCTGAACATTTTTTAACTAACTCACCATCACATCGTTTCACTGCGGGGGTAGGCAAAGAGGATAAAGCGTCATACTCTTTTGTCCTGACATACAATTCTTGACTCATCCGCATTCATAAATATTCTCATGCAAGGTCGTCGATTATTATTAAAACTTCTAACAGGACCATTCTCTAGTATTTGGTTTACCTATTTTACATGACCAAACCACTTATGCGATCCTTTTTAATCTTATTTACTATGCTGTACATTCTCTTGTAATTTCTTCATAAATGGATCTGATACATACACGTCTAAGTTATTTCATTTTCATTGCGTTCAAAATGATAAAAAATTTGAATTTCATACGGTAATAGGAGTTGACAGCATGGGTGCGTACAGATTATGGATTCTATGTCGAGACAACCCGGGAATAAAATCCCGGGAATTCCACTTTTTTTTACTGTCTCTTGATTTTTCTTGATATTATTAATTTTAAACAAATTGTCCATTGACATACAGCAGGCAGTTATTTCAATTTCCAAAATTCAATTTTGTTTAGTATTTTTTTTTAAAACAATGGCCACTTTTTCAATTTACTGTACATATTAGCATTACTGCATCAAAAGCAAGACTTGCATTTTAAAAATATTACCCTGAATTTTTTCACAAAATGTCTCCTGCGGTATTAAAATAGTTTTAACTTTTTTGTTAGTAGAAATATATTGTTTTTCTGTTCCTAAATTGGCATTAAACGTATAAGTTTTCAAGCTAATGGGCATGGTCACGATGCTTCTTTTTACCTCACAATGCCTTAAACTTTGTTGATAAATGTTAAATGTTCCGAATTCACATTTTTAAACATTTTTCCTGGCAAAAATGTTTGTGACACACATTTCATAGGAAAACTTATTAGAAATAATAATCAACAAATAGAAAGCGATAGTTTTTAAAGTTTAAATGGTACCAAATATTCAAAAATTCATTAAAGTTAAAATATCTTCAAAACCGTGTGACTTCATTAGATCTATGGTGGGGTAATGCGAAAATTTCTTCTTCTTATTGATCTTACCTTTGTTCGGCTACCAGCTTTGGTAAAGACATTACTTTTTCATCTCAGGTTTTATGGAGATTCTACTTATGTCAGTGTGTGCATGATTTCTGGCCACGTGTTGTTATGACGTCAAAGATTTAAAATGTACGAGAGACTTTAATTTATTAAATTAATTTTGACAGTAAAATATTATTTTAAAAATATAATTAGATATAGATTTCTAAGGATTGTGCACCTTGCAGGAAGTCACTTCGGATATATTGCCTATTTGCGAACACTAGGTATATGCGTTGAAGAGTTAAATGAATGCTTTATTTTATTTTCTAACATTTGTTATTTCGGGGAGTATTTTATTATTCCTGATGTTGGTGAAATATGAAAATATATATATACGACATAGGTTATTCTGAATATGGTTTCAGCTATCGATGGTTTTCCTTTCGACTACTATTTACAAGACACCCTGTATACGAAAAAATTTAATTTAATTTAAAAAACTTCTACCACATTATGAAATAATATTTCACATACATATAGTATTTATTTGTTTACAAAATTATTATTTTTTACACAGATAATATCATTATTAATTACTGTACATCATACGTATGAATATTTCATGAAATTTTATTTCTTTTTAATTAAATAAAATTCGTGGATATTTTCTATCATAGTGTGGTAAAAATTAACTCTAATATTAAAAAATAATTATTGAATCCATTTTTCACTTTTATAAGAGCAATAAATAGTTGATACAATAAAACAGTATATTTAAAAAATTTCCTAAAATACCAAGTGACTTTATTTTTCCTATTGCGTATCAGTATATTTGTTTATTCATAAAAAATACACATTTATACTCATGTACATGGACAAACACACTCACTATTTTATTATTATTTAAATGACTAAGATTAATATGGAATATTATTAAAAAGTGTTCCACTATGTTAGCGAGAGGCAGAGTACCGTGTCGGAAATATAACGTATCAGTTTTCAGGAAGCCGTTGCTAACTGTATTGCATTCTATGTACCCCTACCGCCGTTACAGTGCGAGAAATGCGAAGACATTTTCATTTTGCTACATTTCTGGTGGTTTGGTACAAATTTCATCTGACACGCAGAGAAAAGCCATTTCGGAATTGTTTTGTGACAACGATTTAACGTCTCATTTTTCTGTGGTAGAAATTCAAGTTATATTTTAGAGTGATGCGGAAAAACGTAATATTTTTCATACGTATTACGTACCTAGGCATGTGTATGTAAAATAAAATTTCAGAGTAAATCAACTTGCTGTATTTACAATTATTTATCATTTAAAGGTAATGAATGTTTGGAACAAGTAAATGGGGATGAAAATGTATTTTGGGAGTATGTTTGATAGAAATGGAATGTCTGAAAAAAATATCGAAAGGAGAATGACTGCATGGAATATAGTGAATGGTAGATTAAATAGAGTTTAAGTGCAGGTGATTTAAATTGCTAATGGACTATAATAAAGTACTAATACAGATTAATTAAAGTAAATAGTGGAAATTAGATCAAACATTAAGATATTGAGTGAGAATGTAAACCTGATCTTTCAGTAAAGTTCAATAGAACAGGATCAAAAAAGGATTGTTTAGGTAGTTAGGTCATTTAAAACGAATGAATGAGGAAATAATAGTAAGAATGATATATGATACAAGTGATGATATGTACCAGAAATAGAGGACGTCCGCGGAAGCTTCAAACTAAGATTGTGCATTGGAAGATGTATAAATGTGAACAAAGCAAAAGTGGTGTGCCAAGACAGTGTGCCATTTTTTGGCATTGTTAGTTAATATTTTTTCAAAATTATGTGTGATCAATACCGTGCTGCACATTTATTGTACTGGTTTGAAACCCAACATCTAATGTAATATAGACATAACCCCATTTATTTAGCAAAATTTCCTTCTCTTATTCGGTCGGCGTGGATTCTTAGAGCCTGCAATCGGATTATTTAAAACAGGCTTTTAAATTAATCACAAATTAATTAAGCAGGCAGCCCGTATGTGACTGTGATGATAAATGATGGTAAAATATAAATATTTTATGAATATATATGTTGACACAAGTCAAGTACCTACCCCCTGTGCATTTTGTCCTTCCAATATAAACCTTAATATATACCTGTCCCGCTCTGGTCAACTAATTACTTAGGGATTTCGATGACGGTCGGACAGATTGCCTTCCGACACCGAATCGTCAAGATCTGTGTTCTTTTTTAACGTCCGAAAGTAGCGCTGTACGTAACGTTAGGACCACGAAGTGGCAGTGTTCTAAACAGCTCCGAAAGTGCAGTGATATCTCAGTTTTTCACTAAAAGGGTGAGAGTCAAGGTGAAAACTTGACGTCCAATCCAGGATCGAGATCGAGATAAGCCAGATTCATATGCCAATATCCCTCTCTTGAATCCAATTCGGATTTCATCAACTAATCATTATTGTAATCGATACAGTCCACGGAATCTTATCCCACCAATATATCATTGGTATTTGTATTTATCTATGTA
Organism: Eubasilissa regina; assembly: GCA_022840565.1. Taxonomy (NCBI): domain Eukaryota; kingdom Metazoa; phylum Arthropoda; class Insecta; order Trichoptera; family Phryganeidae; genus Eubasilissa; species Eubasilissa regina. The sequence continues at coordinate 18,515,413 of JAINEB010000007.1, forward strand.
AGTAGGTTAAGCGGACAGTGTTATTTAGAACATGTATACATATGCACATTATATTTTGTCTGTCACACGGGTTCGTTTTATTTACTTATAAGATTATTAGATTAGAAATATTGATTTAATATTATAGATGCCTTTCGTTTTGTAACATCTACGATTTAATTATGGGTACGATTTAACAGTGATGAATTAAAATAAATACTTTATTCCATAAAACGAATAATTTGTGTATTAACATAACGCAAATTTAACATTCAATAAATAAACCTAACCTAACCTTATCTAAGCTAACCTAACATTCCTAAATTTGTATTATTTTATTATACAATTAATTCGTACTAAAAAATAAGGTATTTTTTTTAATGTACGTACTAATAGTTCCCGTTAAGTATTCTTATTTTCAAATTGAAAATAAAAAAATGTATTGGTTAAATACAAACAATATTGATTGAAGGATTATTTATTGAGGAGTAATTAATCATGATGGGATGAGTGTGAGCCAGAAATCAAACGACGCATAGGTTTTTTAAAGAGTTCTACGTCCAAATATAGAAAGACCGTTGTAAGTCGCTGGTGTATTCCATATTTTTTATATGGAATACACCAATGTGGAATCATGGACCAAGACTGAAAGCAAGAGAAAGTTGACGAATTGATGCCTTTGGAATGTGGTGCTGGAGGGCAGAGAAGATGATCCCCACACGCTGGACCGACCAAGGGGAAAAGGTAAGAGGCAGTTCTCTGGTGACAGACCTAAAATCTGCAAAATGTCTAAAAAAGTTAAGAGGTGTAAGAGATCATGAAAATCACGATCCTCATTCATGAGAAATACATGGATTTATTAATTATGAGAAAAATGATTATTTAACCAATTTTATTTATTCTTAATATAGTGCATACATAAGTATTTATAAATATGCTCTAATATAATCAAGATCAAAATCAACAATATTTTAATATGTACAAGAATACACAATTACTGGATTTTTACCTGCAAAGACACTGTGATAACAAATAATAGATATCTTATAGAGACTTAAAAAAAAAATTCTAATTGTGACATGTATGCTCTTTAGGGAAATAAATATCAAATTTAGTCCATAGATGGCAATATTATAGTGGTACTTGAAGTATTTCAATATATTAACATATACACAACTTCCAAAAATTTGAGAGATATGGAGATTGATTAATGGGTGAAAATTTATGAACGTTATATTTATTTATTTATAGTGATCACATAAGCCAGCCGAATACAGGTCGTAAAGTTTTTCTATTAAATATAATAAAAAATAGCTTCGTCTCTATGAGATATTTATTATTTGTTTAAGATCAAAATTGTTTATTTTTATTACAACTTATCTTTCAAATATTTGATTAAATTCGTATTGAATTTATGTATGTATAGAATGTTGATTTGCATCAATTTTTCGTATAAATTATGCTGATATTTTCTAAGTAAGGATTTTATAAATAAATACCAAGACACTGAAATATATTTTCTACTTAAAGGTCATCATGTTCAGATCTTTCAGCATTGCACTGATCAGAGTATATCTATTTTTTTAGTATTATTCTCAAAGTTTTATTTTGCTGCACTGACAATTTTATTCATTTGCCAAAAACAAAGTGCTGCTGCAGTAGTTGATGATATATTATGTTTAATAATAATAATAATAATGTGTTTATTTCAGCGTGATCAGTTTTTTTTTTAATCCGATTCGCCATAAAGATAATACATATTATGTTATACATTAAAGTTACGAAATAAATATAATGCTATGAAAAAGAAAAAGGAAACCAAGGAAAATATTAATAAATAAAAAAATAATAAAAAGTAAAATGTTCACACATATACAACACACAAAATATAAATATTACATATATAACTACTTCAGTCACGGGAATTGTTGTATATATAGCTATTCTGTAGGCGTTGCCATTCTCTGGTCAGGGAACCAGCTTTCCATGAGAGAGCCGCTTGCACCAGAGAGTTGATGCTGAGCTCCAGCCGCAGCTTTACGCCCGCAACTCGATGTCTCAAAAGCGGAACGAATACGGCCTTCGGTAAACATTATAGATGCGCTGCAATAACGCGCCAATCCAAACAGTATTCTGTTTGAGTTGTTGTACTGAATTCGGAGACGGTTATACGTCACTTGCTTGTATTTCGACCAGAGCTCGCAGGTATACATGCTGGTGAAGAAAGATTTAAACAGGATGCTCTTCACCTCCTTACTGCGTCGGTAGAAACGCTGTGACAGCATATTTGCACGAACGTTCTATATCATCATTTTCCATCTTCATTGAATATATGGCCAAAGTATTTGACCTTATTTTGAACGCTCAACTTCGTCCCATCCAGCCATACGGGAGGGATATTATCTGGCCCTTTTCCATATTTGAACCCTATTATGACCGATTTACTGGTATTCTATGAAATATTATGTTCACTGGTATCTGTTTCACATATCTGTAAAAGCTTTCTTATCCCATTTATAGATGGCGCTAGTATAACCATATCATAAATATTCTGATCCATTTTACAACTTAAATCGGGCTAAGTCATGAATCGATCGAGGTAATTCTTTAAGTAGTCAATTATTGAGTAGTATTATTATATTACACATTAAACTATGTATTATGTATGTTATGTATCCACCTCTGTAACTACAAAAATATGGATGTCAAAATATATATAAATAAATAAATCCTCCCCAGAAGGTAGTAAGTAGGTAATAATTTTAATAATATTAAGTGCGCGATATTAATTACGTCATTCAGTATACATACTTTTTCATATTCTTTTACTTTTGCAACAAATCCTTCAAGAGTGATTTGTGCCATTAATCAAGTACAAAATTTATTTTCTAGAATATGTACTTATTTGATTTTAGAATAGAATATAATATATTTTATTACAAGTAATACCATTCTCATTTAAAAAAATTGATATTATAGATATCAAATATTGCGAGTTGAGAGAAAAAAGATGACATGTTAATCGCGAGTTGAAATTTACTATTGACTAGATTACCGTAAAAAAATTGTGATCCGTTATGAACATGTAAAAAATACATGGTTAAGGGTCTCCTCCTCCGCTTTTCACTCATACATCGGGCTATCTATTAAGTTACATCTGAACAAATGAAAGCTACTATTTTTCATTAGAATCAGAGAGTGTGATGAATAAATCTTTGAATAATTTTGAATCGATTACCTTTGTAATTATTTCGATCAGTCCATTATGAAGTCAATATAGTATCCTGTGCGTTTTTAACCACACGTAATATGTCATTCATCGGGGTATGGAACTGTTGTGGGAAACATCTGGAAAGAGTGCCCTCTTTGGCCAATTTATTAGCATATTATTTTCCCTGAATTCCCTAATGTGCAGATATTCATATGAATGACACGAATTTATAGTTGCTATAGAAATTAAAAAAACATCGTCTGATGAATATACAAACATGTTATACAAAGTCTAGTGCAAGGTGATTTATCTTTAATGTTAGACCTGTGAATTAATAAATTATAGAAATTTAGTGTTACGTAATTGTGATGTCAGATAAATAAAAGAATCTTGCCGAGAATTTACAGATCGTTGTCTAGAAACGTATGTCTTGATATTCTCCTTTTGCCCCTTCTTTAAATAAAAACTCGCTTTGAAAAAAAGTCAATTACTCGTATTTATAAGGGTTTAATGTATGTACATAAAAGATTTTTTTTTAATTCCGAATTCTTGAGGGTGGCTCGATTCACCCATTTTATCGTATTGAAACCGAGCTCAAGGTTGGGGAGACTCTGAGGGCAGTTACAGCAAAAAGTAGTTAAGATTTCTTTTATCAAGACATGCTAGCTGAAAGAAGTGTGATTTTATCTGCTATAGAGTTTTCAACCATCGAGTCTGCTACGTGTTTTGTTAGGGGTGATACTAAGGGATGAAAATCGAGCCTGTACATACATTATAGGATAAGAATACATTGTATTCTAAATTGAAAAATTCCTTAATGTCTATTTAAACTTTTTTTCTTGATTTGAATTTAGATTAAACGGTTTTCCTTTATACATTTATCTTGCTTTTTTACACTGATGGACGTATTACATTATCTGCTTCGCGAATAAAATACACATCATTATTATAGAGTGCGGTTTTTAAAATACCTAGAAATACTTTCTTTAATGTTATATATGTTATATATTACCAAAATCATAAAATACCTGTAATATATTTCATATTTTTCACTTATATCCACTTATATGAGTACGTTTGTTCATAAATCAATGCATTATATTTAACAAAATTATATATAATATGTTTTATCTATAAAGAGTTTTCATACTCACACAATAATAATTAAATACAGCTAAAATAATAATAGCAACCAGTGAACAACTTTATACCAGTAATGAGAGCAAGAATTTTTATAGATCTGAAACAATACAATATCTATCTAAATTAAATATCCTAAACTATAAATTACGCTTAACGCTAATTGGAAATTGTTCAGAAATGTAAGAAAATATTTGAATATTAACCCGATCATATTTGAGATCAGTCAGAAGCAACGCTGTCGAATATTTCAAGTACCACCACATACATTCAAACACATAAATAGTAATTATTATTTGTTAACTTTGTTTTATCAATCACTAATTGAGTTAACATACATCTACCGGTTTCGAAAAATACCAATTTCTTCTTCAGGATATCAATACTAATCAAAATATATTGTTTCTTTACCAGAATCAATTTTTACAAAATAATTATTTAAAAAATAAATTTAGTACCTGACTCAAATTGTTACTTAATACAAATTTACTCGAATAATTTTTTGAAAATTGTTTTAGAATGGGACTCGTAACTAAATTTAATTGGTTGTCTATCATTTTAATTATTGTTTTTTAAAAATAGATTCTGGTAAAAGAAACAAAGTTAACAAATGAAAATAATGAATTTTAACCACAAAGCTAATTTTGCTAATTTCAAAAGTTCATAATTTATAAATTTTTACAGATTTTACATTCTTATCATACATTTTATATGTATTTAAAAAAAACCTATTGTACTATAGTTCACCTTTCATGTAAACAAATTGTTAATAAACTTTTATCTTATCTTATATTATTAATATGGTGGGTAAGCGGGTGGAAATTCACCTTCTGATCAAAAATTAAATGATTTTATTGGCAATAATCGATTAAAAATATTCATGTGCCTGTATACTTGGTGTGGAAATAGTAAAAAAAATGATACACGTATTTCTCGCTTTTACTTTTGTATGTGAATACACATACGTATGGCATGGCTTAGAATCATGAATTCAATATATTATTCGATGCAGAAGCTATGAAGAATCAAATCTAGAATGTTATACTTAGGTATACTTGCTCGGGACCAATTTAAAAAAGATGTCATCTCAGTAGTCACGATCTTACTCGAGAACGGAGATGAAAAATTTTCTATAATTTTTTTTTAGTCTCTCCGAGTTCAACAGAAAATATAAAAAAAGTTTTTCAAATCCGATGAATATCAACGTGAGTTTCTCGAGATTAAAGTATTAATTAATTTAACGTATCAGAGAAAAGCAATAGATTGTCAGTATGTAATTGACGTGTTTGTTGGTGTAGTGGTTAAGACACTCACCTAGTGATCAAGAAGTCAGGAGACTATCAGGTTAGATGGTCCTTTTAGAAGTCACAATAATCGACGAGCTTGTATGAAAAGATGTATAAATGTGTATGAGACGAGAATTATCTCAAGACAGAAGAGTGTGATGCTCTATCCTTTTAGCCTGCCTCCGCGGAGAAACAGCGTGATGCTAAGTATGTTAGTAAGTAAGTAAATTATTTTAATCAACACAATAAATCAAACACGATTATTTTAACCACACTAAATAAAATACCAAATAAATCAAGTTATGATTTTTTCTGTTGATTAACAATGGAGTTCTATAAAATAAACACTGTATTAAAAAATAAATAATAAATTATTTTACAAAACACAGTATTAATAAATAAAATAAAATAAAAACTTTAAAAATCATCTTTTGTTAAATTTGTATATTTTTTAAATTGAATATTTTCATATATTCGTATATTTCTCGCGTTCTTGAGATGAAAATTTTTACGAAAATGGCGCTATACTAATTATCATCTCAAGTTTATGTACGAAAATGTAATAGATAGGAACTATTATTAAAGGATACAAATTCCATTTAAACAAAACTAATACATTTTAGCATATGGGGAATACTGAACTAAAAAAATCTGCAAGTAGTCCAAAGAATGTTGAACGATTCTTATATTTAAGGTCAATTGATCGAAACGTGATATGTGCCCATTAATAAATAAGTGGTGTATGTCAAGAAATTGAAAGAAATGAGGTTATCAATTATTTCGCTAGACAATGTTTTAAATTAATATAATATGATGAAAGTTGTAAGAATTTTGAAAAGTGTTGTATTTAGTGTATTGTTATGACGTTCAACGGTATTCCGCTAATATTTATTTTGATAATAGAATAAGTAATTTCAACCTAAATTTTGTTATTTTGCCTTATAAGCTACATGCAATATTTATATATCGAAATAAATTATAAATCTAGTAGACTAAATAAATTTTGTAACATTGTTTTGTGTAATATAAAAATATGTTTTAATCAATTCGAACTCAAATCTTTAAATATCTCTAAACGAAATAAATATGACTTCTACTTTCATAATAATGGACACATATGTGTTCTTCACAATAAAACGTCCAGATGCCGGTTACCAAATATACCAAGTGCAAGCTCAATAAGTCTTCCAAAATTTGAAGTAAGGCGATACTGAAATAACATCATTAGTTTCTTATGTCAAGTGTCAAGGTGAGGGCAAACATCTGACTGAAGATGGCGACCCGCTGGGTTTAACTCTACCTTAAGATAACAACACTCCTGGGAGCTTTTAAGTATTCCATCGTTTAGCCTGGTAGTCTGCAGTGTTTCTAAATATGTATTGTATAGGGTTTTCTAAAGGTAACATGAAGTTTAATATTACTTTTTTTGTAACGTGTTTACGAGATACAGCAGTATTAAAAAGATTTATAGCCGAACACATTGTAGAATTTTTTATGACAAAACGTTGGTTGCATGTGTTGCTCTCCAAAAAATTGACTTGAAATCCTTCTCGAAAATTGTTACATTTTTAGAACATTTCTATTAACCTATTTCTCTTTATTTTTCTATATATTATAAAACTCTATATTTAAGAAAATAATACATAATCTTACTTTATATATGATATGATTATACTTTTAAAATTAGCAATATTAACTTTGTGGTTAAAATTCATATTTATAATTTATTATCATTGTTTTATTAACCACTTGAATTGAGTTTAAATACATCTACTGGTTTCGAAAAATACAATTTTCTTCTTCAGGATGTCATAACTAATCAAAAATTTTTGGTTCATTATTTAAAAAATAAATTTAGTACCTAGCTCAAATTGTTAATACAAATTTACTCAAATAATTTTTTGGAAAATTTTTTAGAATGGGACTCGTAACTAAATTTAATTGGTTGTCTATCATTTTTATAATTGTTTTTTAAAAATAGATTCTGGTAAAAAAAACAACGTATTTTGATTAGTATTGACATCCTGAAGAAGAAAACGGTAAAACTCAATTGAAGTGGTTAATAAAACAAAGATATTAAATAAAAATATGATATGATTATCATTTAGCACCTAATTTTATCAAAAACTTCAGAATCCAATTTTCGAAAGTGATCGTGCTTCCATTATTTTTCTTATGCTTATACTAGAATCAGACGTCGTTTTGTTAAATTATATATAGGTAGTAAATAGTATAATAATTTTGTTGAACAATATAATATCTTTTCATTTGTATTTAATAACATCAGATATTTGGCGGTAAGAGGTTTAAGGTCCACAATAATTACAACTATTTATAAATTTAATCGCTTATAAATCTATAAAATAAAGGGTAATGATTTAAATTCTTATGGGTTCTCCCTGTAAATGTAACCTCGCTACGGGAGATATAATATTGTCATCAGAAACTGTAGCACACTTTATCTATAAATGTTCTCACATGACATGAGGCAGTTTTCAGATGGAAATGAGTGTTGTATAGAACTTCTATTAATTTTCAATTTTTTAAAGTATATTTATTTATAATTTTGAAATATTATTAATACTTTCAGGAGCCTAAATATTTATAAATTGAATTGAATTATTTTTTAATAGTTTGTTGAACGAAAATGTATTTTTTATACATAAAGATTATCATAAAATATTTTTAATAAAGTTTAACGTTATGTAAATATAAAACAAAATAAATAAAGGAGAAAAAAAATAACCAATTAGAAAATGAAATTCATTTTATTATTGTCAGCATCGCTTATATTTAGTCTCACGCTCTTCTAGATGAACATCTTACTGTCGTACAAAATAAATACGAATATTATAATAAAAGAGTTAAAGGGATGTAAACAAAAATAAAAACTAATAAATTATAAATTTATTAAATGTTAGCCTAACATTGTTAAACTTGAGTACCTACACTGTTTGATGTTGTTACGAAACAATATTTCGGAATCATATTTTATAAAAAGCAACTTCGTTAGAGCCAGTAGCCTCGGCACGTGTCAAGGACAATCCGGGCTAAATGGCGCATAATAAACAAATCAGGCGCCCGGATAGAAAGGTTTTGACTTTCGCGCGTCGTTTTGGTCTGAACGCTGATCACTTTGGATGAATGAATACAAAATTAGCTTACACCTACTGGACCAGAGCACGTTCTATGTTTAGATACGCGTGCAGGAGCACTTCCTACTTTCATCACGAGTCGGGCATTCTCCCCGTAAAAGAGTTCATAATACAAATCTCCAAACGTTTTTACTATGGACTTTTAAAGCACCCAAATCCAGCCATCAACTCGTTGGCTAAACACGGCCTGAGCGCACCGTCGCGATATAAAACGTCCAAAATCCGTCCTCCTTTAGAAGCTTAATCACTGCGGCCGCTAGCAGTTCTCTGCCACATGTTATAAGCAGATTGTTACTTTTTTTGTTGTGATTCTAATAATAAAATTTTTCAAGCTTTTAAGACATACTCCCGATGAAGGGGCAAGGGGTCCATCGGACCCGGTACCCTAATAGACGTAAAGTCAAAGTAAAAAAAAAAAAGCACTTCCTGCAGATAAGAAATGTAGTGTCCTGCGAGATGTTAAATATTGACTTATCTTTCTAATAAAGATGCGTTAGCGAAGGCGCGTGAATTTGTCTCCCAAAAAATATATTCTTGACACGGTACGAAAGGAATTGCGTGATCGGCTGCCGGCGGCAGTTCAGATCTAGCACCGGGGTAACATGAAAGATTTTCTAAAAGTTCGGATTAATTCACTCTCGGGTTTATGATTAACCAGCGTATAATTCGATTACTAAGATCGCAGTTGACTTGGCAACTTAAGCTCCCAATAATAACTCATAAACGACAGTGCTCATTAAATTAAAGTCAATTTGAAAGACAGCCCAAAATAATAATTGCACGTTATTAGATTTTGAGTGTTCAGTAATCATTCCCTGCCGAACTTATCTAAAATAAAACCAAGTCGTGATACAAACAATTGCATGTAACATACGTCTAAGAAAGTCGCGGGAACTTAAGTGCCACAATAATAATCAAACATTAATAAACAGCAATTTCTGGAACAACATCGGACGAAATTCTACCGTCAGGCCTTGTTTGAGGCCGCGCCCAGAAACTTGAACAAATCATCATCACCCACCACGGCAGAAGAAAAGAGCAACTTCTAACCCATATTACCTACATCTATCTATGGAGCACACCTTAGCACAAGTACTTCCCCTCCCGCTCAAAAAGTCCTCAAGTCATGTGATTAATTAATATAATTGTAAGATTTTTATTTTAGCTTCAAAAATGATAATATGATTTGAATTATAACCTGATGGGGGTGGCTAGCATGAATGAATCTCGTAATATCACTTATATTCTTTTTTTGATAATTTTAGTAAATAACTATATGAAAATTACAACATGAATTTGATTGAAAATTCCTTCTTCCCCTTGGTTGGATGATGATGCTATGGATCGGACTCATTTCGGTACAGCCTCACGACCTGGTTAAGAGTATCTCATGTTTATCAAAATAATGATTAATCTTGTGTTTGGCTACGTAACAATGTTTACAATATTTTGAACTTCAATCTTTAAACTAACAAATATTTTATTAAAAATTAAATAATTTGGTTTTTAAAAATTAAAACACACTGTATTTATATTATAGTTTCAATTTAGCAGAGAAAAGTTAAAAAAAAATGTATACCTACGACCAGTGGCGAAATTACAAAAATTGGGCCCCAATGCAGAATGGAAAAAGGACCCCCTAAATAAATATTGTACAATATATAAGATCCATTAAGCAGTATGAACAAAATAAGTCTCTTGTCTCACATAAAATTTACACTTAGCAAGGCATTTCGCATTCGCAATTAAAAAAAAAAATTTACTTTACGGCGATGGGTTGGTGATTATACCGACATATTATCGGGATCTCACTGTATGTGTTTTCAAATATTTTTGAAAAAATTGTAAAGTTCTATTTCTTACTGTGGATTATTATTATCTTTGGGGAAGATATCGATACTTGCAAAAATAACGATTTCAAAAGGGCGCGAACATTTTGGTCCCCGATCTAACGTGGACCCCAATGCACCGCATTGACCGTATAGTTATGCCACTGTCTACAAAAAATAATGACTTAAATGATGTGTGACTTAGTTGTTTTTAAAAATGTGTATTAAACAGGACTTATCGATGGGTATTTCCTATTAGAGGTTGTATTCATCATTCACTCAAAAGCATGTGACGTCCCCGACATAGTGTCAGCGTGTACACCGGTTTCACCCAAGGTAGAACACGAGATTGTGGGTTCTATGAACAAAATTGGCTATTCTATCTCTCACCTGTCTTCAACAATTATTCTCAAGGAAATATACATACAAATTGGAGAGATATTTAAGAACAATATAATTCACACAAATAATGCAAGTGAAACAAATAAACAAAAACAAAAACATTATCAAATTATTTGCGAGAAATCACTCCCTTAAACTACATTTTAATACAATAATAAAGTAACTTACATCAGCAGCATAAGTGGAATTTATTCAAATTCAAATTCAGTTTAATTAATCAACTTTCATTCCTATTTGACAATACCATCGGTAGGTGAAAAAATATGATCAGCGGTCGAGGATAAATCCTCGTGTAAAATTTCACTTTAGCAGGTCAACAGATTGAATTTCACTGAATAAGTTTTGCTGCCTGATGAATATCAAAGTTTTGGGGTTACTTGTAAATTAACGTCGTTCACGGTGTGATGTTTATATAAGGGTTTTTTCATATGAAAATAATTCGAGCGGATGGATACTAATCATGTTCGTCATTCTACTCAGTCCATAAGCAATCCTCCATGACTCTCATCCGAGGCATTCAAAAATCAGTTTAAGCGGTACTTCATCCAGATAACGGCACCTTCCGACGTGGAGGTACATTCTCAGGAAGGGATTTGTATCCCTTTCTGTTAAATATTGAATCACATGGTTGCAATTTACTGCGTTCTACGAAATATCGATAGCGTTCCTGTTCTGCTCCTGCTCCAAGATCCTTTCGCGTAGTAGTGTTGCCATTGATATTAGATGGCAACCATAGAGGGCACTATCAGCGAGTAGGTACTATAACGTAATGTTATAATGTTTTTGTGTAAGTATACCTATGTGAGTGTGTATTATTACTAATATTTTTGGGAAGTTTTTCAAGTTATTAATAAATATATTATATTATATAATAATACCACGTTTAAATACAGTCAAGTCCGCTTCAGTGGCACACTTGCAGCGTTTTGCATCACGTCTGTTAAAACGAAGACGCGTAGTCGGGCTACCGCGCGGTGGGAGAATTGCGTTTAGTTCATATACGTCTGGAACAGATTTTGCGAAAAAATACATGCGCAGCTTTATTTGTCAACACGTTAACATGAGAACTGTATAATATAATTATTTATATTATATTAAAAAAATATTAAATTCACATTTATTTTGTGAAGATCATGCCACTTTTATCACAGATAACAGCTTTTTTGATTGTATAGAGTGCACACCCTTGTTAAATACCTTAATATATGTAATATATAAGAAAAAGCGCTGAATAAAACAATCATTAGAAGTAGATATCTGTATCTGTAACTATAGGTCATATAACTTCAATTGTTTTAAAATATTACCTTAAATCTTTTACTTTAATATTCGTGTTGCAAATAGTATCAAAAATATTAGATAATGACTATAAAAATATGTAAAATAAAAATTAATAAGTGTTTTTCTCTTCTCCACAGTTATATAATATACTTTGTCATGTTATTTTTACAACACATTGCGGGATTTGGTATTGTTGACAGCGATACATCATCTACACATTGTACCGTTCGGTGTCCCGCGGGTGTACTGTGCGCAGGCCAAACAGCACACTCGTTTTTAGGGGACCAGTTTTGTTGAGCCGCACTGTATCTTTGTTACTTGGTAATAAAAGCGTAGTATTAACAGTAAGTTTATGATGGCGTTGACATGATAGATAATATACATATTTTTTGTGAATCCCTTAATAACCCAGTGTTGTCATATGGAAATGCTTAACACAATTTTCGTGCAGTAAATTGTAACTATTAAAACTTCTTGATTTCGGTTGACAATTGTGTTCCTTCTTTATCTTTTTAAGGGGGAAATTCTCTTTACCTTTTTCTACCCATCCATATTATGGGCCAGAGATTTTACTTTTTGGTAGCTTCTGCGTCTGCTTCATCCCAGATAATGAATGTATGAGGGTTTTAGTATTATCGTGTCACTCTCGTATAGCGACCTCTTTTTCAATACTCAAGATATTGTAGAGGTGAAGTTAAGGCGAGTAAAGCAAACGTATAGAGTACTTACAATAGACTAGGGTTTATTGTAAAGACGTTACATTTTAAAGTATTGGGTCATCCCATAAATAATTTGGTTTTTTTTCAATTACATAAATTAAAAGTCGACGGAGAACCAAATAAACTATCTGCGTTAAGTGATATTACTTTCTGCTATAAAAGCAGGCAGTAAATTATTCTTAGTGCAAGTTTTGAAGAGTACAGTTCGATTTTAACAGTTATTTTATCAAAACTATAATGGAAGTGACAAATGAGCATATTCGGCATATTTTGTATTATAATTTCAATAAAGACATCAACGCAACGGAAAGTGTGAAGAAAATTAATGCAATATATGGGGAACGAACAATAAGTATAAGCCAAAGTGAACGATAGTTCCAGAAATTCCGAGCCAAAAACTACGGTCTAGACGGCGAGCTTCGTCGTGGAAGATCCGTAGAGCTCGATTAGGATATCCTACAAACCCTGGTTGAACAAAATCCCATTGATATTGTTAAGGAATTAGCATAAAAGCTTGGATTTGGTTATTAAACAATTCATCCACATCTTCGTGCCATCGAAAGTGTCAGTAAATTGGGTCAATTGGTTCCTCATAAGCTTTCAGAGTCTAATCGTGCAGAGAGTGAATGTGTGCTCTTCTTTGCCGTCACATCTTAGGTACGAATCTTTTTTGGACCGAATAGTGACTGATTAAGTGAGTGAGTGAGAATGGGAAAAGATGCCCTACCCATCATATTTAATGAACATTGCCCCATATGATTATTATTTATTCTGCAGTCTACAAAATCATTTGAATGGAAAAAATATGAAATCTGTAAACGAGATCAGAACAATAGGTAGTGGAGAAATTCTTTTCGTCACGGATAAGTGAATTTTGAAAGCGGGACTTTACAAGTCTACCAGAAAGATGGAAGAGTATGTATTGTAGAAAGTAAATGAGAGTATATTTAAGATTAAAAATAACTTTGTTTATCTTAATCTTGAAAAATAAAAGAAGTATAAAAAAGCCGTATTATTTACGGGATGACTTAATAAATAGTAAGATGAAAAATATTAATCGGATATACTTGGGACATAAATGTATAGTAAGTTAATGGAAGCTGATGGTACAGCGCGGCTACAAATAGGTCGTCCCGAATCGTTGAAACCTCGCTGTGATCCACAAGATCCTTGCGTGGTCGGATCTCCTCCTTTGCGTTTACTGACTCCGTTTGTGTTCGGTCGGTACGCACTTTTAATACTCGCTGTCAGATGGCAGCCTATGTACATGCTCGCCACAAATGTTTTCCTCAGTTGTCTTCTTCCTTCTTTATTTCCTTCTATTAGTATGGTTATGAATGTGTCACGCGATGGATTTTACCAAAATATTTACCACATCGCTTCACTATCATATACATGATAAATCTATTATCGTATATTTTTAACAAAATATCATGATTTAATACATGTGGTTGCTAGTTAAAAGTGATTTGTTGATTATTTTTTTATTAAAATCATTTTTTTTCTGATCCTTCCAACTTAGTTGATAATTTTATTTGCGATCGCTCTGAATAGTTCTGGTTTGTACATATAATCAAGCCGAATTTCGACCACTAATTTTTCAGCCAGCGTGTTATTCATCTTATAGGACAGTGCTCCGCAACCGGTGTGCCGTGAGCCGGATACAGGTGTGCTGCGGTCAAATTCAATGTATTTGACATTTTACGAATTTTCATTATATAATGCAATGCAGGTATCACATTAATTAATTATTATTTTATAATAATTATTAAGATTGCGTAAAAATAAAAATGCTATGGTTTTATGTATGTATACTTTTCAAATAAAATAAAAAAATTATTGTAAAATTTGTGTATCAATTTAATACCTATATATTTACTTATATATTTTAGCTTTTGGTGTGCCACGGAATTATATGAAGAATTTTGGTGTATCGTAGGTAAGAAAAGGTTACGGAGCATTTTTATAGGACATTACTTATCTTGTGCTAGTAATTATACGTCAAATAATGAGTTGTAGGATCTGATTTTTTCTAGATGACTTTCCAAAATTCCATATTAACCTGTATGGTAATGGACGTTATCAATATCTAATATTTACCTACTCACATTTTACGTTTATGTAGGAAAACCAAGAAATATACATTACATATTTATGAAAATTATAACATCACATTAATGTTCTTATAATTATGATTCCTTCATAATGATAATACAATAAAAATTATAAAAACACTGAACCCAAGATAAAAATAATAATTTACTTAAAAAACTTTTGTTGTATTAAAATTTAAAATGCATTTTTAAACATGACTGAAATTATAAAATCGATTTTAAATAAATTATCAATTAGAAAAATATACAGAAAAAATATATTTATTAAAAAAATAATAATTTGTATTAAAAATTTATAACCACAGAATTATGTTTAAAAATTGTAACAGTACAACAAAAATGTGATTTAATTAATAATTTAAAAAATAATTAAATCACCTAAAGTGGGTTAAAATGACTGCTTTACATATTTTATTATATAATAACATTATGGTGTATGAATAAGTGGTTGATTGAATAGTCGTTAGTTGGATTTAAACTCTAATCCTTTTAACGAAACGGATATTTGTTAGTCAGCTAGAAAGACGGTTAAAATATAGGCTTTATTATTATTTCTCGTTAAAAATATCATATTAAAAATTAGCCTACAATAATTTAAGACACATGTTTAAAAGTGATTTAATCATACATGGTTGGCAATAAAAAAAGACTCGATAATCTCTAAAATATTTGAAATGTAAATATAAAATTCTTGAAATTTTAATCATTTTTGTAATAATGAATTTTAATTTGTAATTAAAATATCCCTTTAAGAACAAAGCTCTTTAACGAAAATTTCCTAAATGGTATTGGACTATGCAAATGTTTAATGGGAATCCATTAATATCTCTCACAACTTTGGTGAAATAATAATTTTAAAAGCTTTTGAAAAAACTTTGCCATTTTGATAGGAAAAAAAGTTCGCGAAAAAGTGAAACAGTTTAGCTTACTTTTAACGGGAGACCTTAAAAATATGTCTCCTGAAATATTACTGTTAGAAATACGAATATATAAATATTTTTTCACTGAAATTTCGTCTTCATCTTCATCTCCAGTAGTTAAAAACGTTTTTAGCTCATATTTTTAAAATAAATATACTTCAAAATATTGTTTCTAAAACTTTTACATAAAGTATTTTTCTTACAAATAGGTGTAATATTTAACTAAAATTATACAAAATATATAGTCACTGATGATAAAAGATTTTTTTTTGTAAATAATAGGTACTTGCAAATAATACATTACTTATATCATATATAACGAAATTATTAGACGAATAATTATCATAAACTTGAAATAAACTAATACGTTGTACAAATTGTACGGACTGGCCACTAGTAAAAAAATATAAATTCCTATTATAAAATCTGTTTGCTATTTATTACAGGACCAGATCGCCGTGCGTATATGGATACTCCATTAGGTTTACTATACCAATCTGCCCCCTTTCCCTTTTCCCTTACTAGAGAGCATGACTTTTTATGTGTGTAATCTGTGACTTGTGAATTGAACGTACCGCTATGTGCTCGTTACACTGGTCTGATTGTACAGTTACTGTTGCTATTGTGTGTTTCGGTTTTCTCGCAGCGCATGCAGAAATTACTATTGTGTTCAGAGAGCTTCGTGTGAATCGGCGAAGTTGTACCTGATGTGACAGGAGAGTTGTGACTGCAACAGAGGAAATTCAGGTAAGTCGTGATTTCTGGTTGGTTCTTATCACGTTTCACCACTCCCTTGTGTAAACAAAAGCCATATAAGAATTTTGACATTAATGACGAATGAACGTTTTTGTTCTTCAGGAATTCCGTATTGATAATAGGCTCTGCACTTAGTACGTACACTGAGTTTTTGCTAAAATATTCAAATACAACCTGAAAAAGCTAACGAATGCGGAGAATGTACACAGACGAAGAGCAAGATTTCAATTTCCAACAAGATGGATCAAGTACAATAAATGGCTGGAGCATGGTATTGCATCAACAAAACAGGACCCAGGCATTATATCAGGCCTCTACTCGTCGCGATCCTGGGTCTTATTTTGTAGTAGAAGCAAATCAGAGAACCACGATGTTACGACGTGAGATGATTGAGAGAGAGAGAGAGAGAGAGAGATTGAGAAATAAAGGTTATATTAGTATCATTGATTGATTTGGCAGTTACTTCGTGGTGTAAAATTTTAATTAAAAAAATATTCATTTTGTATATTGACTTTATACTACACACACAAACAATTTTTGATGATCTAAAATTACTCTACTTGGTACCATATAGGGGAATAATCACAGACTATTAAATGATGGTAGTCTGTGAGAATAAATAATCTTGAAATTATAGAAATCCAGAAAAATTTGAATTAAAAAAAAAACATTAATGGATAACACCTCTCACATTTACAAAAACTTCACCGATGTTTCCAAGAAACGATAAAGTTACTCCCATTCTTATGGCCCCCATAGCCAACTGTATTTAGTTTAGTTCAATTTACACCTATAGATGGAAAGGACTGTTCTTCCCGAAACTAGTAAAGATATTAACTAAAAATTATGTGTGTGTTGTGCAGTGCAAAGTCAATATAAAAGTTATATATATTTTTAATTAAATTGCATTAAATTTATTTACAAAACGTTATTAACATTATCACTTAGAATAAGTGTGGCAGTTACCCATGGGTTAAATTAGTGAAAATTACAATTGTGTAAAGTGATTACTCCAGCCAGCCGAGGATAAGTCGTATGCCCTGTAATACCCGTGACTTCCATACGTCCCATATAAAAAACAATAGTCTCTATGAGACATCTATAATACGTGCTTAAAATTTATTTAGTAGAGATTTTAGTTGGTTTAATATTAGATTGGTACACCCTGTACTAAATTAATTTTATAATGTTAAAATCATTATTACTGGTTTGAGCACAAAAAAAGCGAAACCTGATCGTTATAAAATTGATAGCACTGCATTGGGCATTTGGTCTGAGTGTTTTAATTATGTTTGAAAATAAATAAAAGGTCTTACGTAAAGTGCTTCAAAGCTGTAGTTGAAGGTAATATTCTAGGTACTTCGGAAATATAGCAGATGAATCACCCCATGAAAAATGTTATACATTTATAATACACCACTGGCTGATGAATATAAATGCCCTTACAGATTCTTCATGTTTCTGACATTTAAGAATAGGGGATAAATGGGGATAAAGTATGTAATAGTTAAAATTATTTACAGTACATTGGACTTACATATTATAAACATATATAATGCGTAGATACATTCGAAAAAATATTTTTTGAATATATGTATATTGTATTACAAATTGTATTCATACTTCTTCTTTAGCCTTTCATTTAACGGGACTTATTTAATAAAGTGTTATAATACGTAATTTTTAAACATGCTTTTATCACCTTATTTTATAACACTGCAATAATGAAAATGATTAGGAATTTTGTTTGTACATTGTGAAATTTTAGATGCACTTAGTGGCTTGAGTTAAAAAAAATCATAAATATTAAAAAAAAAAACCATAGTCTCTATTTGTTACAGACGATGAATTTGAGAAGTTGCATATAATGGATGTTATTATTAGAGGTATAGAACTTTGAAATGAAATAAAACACATCAAAATTGTGTTGGCTATGCTATTGGCTTTATTGAAAAGCTAAAGTTTAAATATGATTTCGCGCATATGTGCGCCATTGGCTGGCTCAAATAAAGCGCAATCTGAATGTCCAATTTTCGACCACTTTTTGGAATAGCTGGGGATGTGCTAAGTGATGACTGTTGGCTTTCAAGTCGTCTATTGTCTCTAGTTTATCGGGGTAGACGGGTGATTTCACATACTCCAACAGAAAATAATTCAATGGTGTTAAATCACACGATTTTAGACGCCAATTCACAGGTCCATTAAGCGAAATTATGCGCTTATCGAATGTTTCCTTCAATAAATTGATTATGGCCCGCGCTGTGTGGCATGTTGCATCGTCTTGTTGAAACCATAGTTCTTCCACCTTAATGCTATTCAATTGAAGAACGAAAAAGTCATTAATCATGGATCTATAGCGCTCTCCATTGACTGTAACTTTCTGGCCAGCATAATTTTTAAAGAATCAACATCTTCTTGGTGCACATTGTACGACATCTCTGTGGATGCGTAATATCAATTAGAGTATGTGTAGTGCATAAATGATCCATAGTTATTCGAATTACTTGCTTGGATGGACGATTATATCGACCGTAAAATAGACACGGTAAGTTTCGCGAACTGAATCACGATTTTCGAAATAAATTTGCACAGTTTGCAAGCATTGTTTTGACATAAGTCTATTCGTGATAAAATAGCAAACCAAACTGAGCACAAATCTGCTGTCAACTGTCAAATTGGCTGTGGCTGGAAAAAGTGTTGTCAGTTCGAGAAACAAACCTCTAAAAAAACACCCTTTATTATCGAAGTAAATACATCAGAGATATTTATACGTTCTGTCATAAAAAAATATGTAGCGTTCAGTTTAGGCATAATCTTTTTTTTTTAAATTATTTTTAATTCTTTGTTGAGATTTATCTATGGAACGAATGCGAGACGCGTGCAAGGTTGGTATGAATGACGTGCGTGAAAGAGATAAAGGTATCGCGCTGCCGTCTCGCCTCCAAACTGTTGAACTGATAACATATAATATTGACTTGTACAGAATTATATAGAGGCTTAAGATTAAATACCATTGTTGCACGTGCGAGTATTATTACATCGACCCAATACCGCACACAAGGGAACATCATCATCAGCACAATTACTTATATACAACAATTATATTCATTTTTTTATAGATTATTTAACATTATTTATTTTCATATTTTATTGAAATAGATTTTTATTTAAACATTAAAAAAATGTGACATGTTTTTGGTTAGTTAATTTGAAATCCGGAAGAAAAAAATTATGTTTTTAAAAACCGGTTTATGTTTTAAAATTACCCACTGAGTGATTATTATCAACTAAGTTAAATAACCTATAAAAAAAATTATACGATGTACAGAAAACTAATTTTCAGAAATGTTTTGTAACACAAGCTGTGTAATATTTGTAAATGGTGTTGAAAAATACACATGGCGTATGCATTTGACAGTTCCTCTGTTTAAACTTAGGGGCGGACCAGCCCCAACCCCTCAAATGTGTTTACCCTACAGTTCAACACATTGTAAGATCAAGTGTTGAAACTAAGGTTTGCACTGCGGGGTATCTCGCTGTGTAAGTAAGTAAAACGGTCAAATTACAGAACGCCATTGAACATATTCACGTTTAATGTACATATTTAACAAATTGGTACAGGCTCATTAGAAAAACTATTACAACTAACTAATCGAAATATAAGATTAGAAGTTCACTGTGTTATAAGCGAAATGTCTACTGCAACCAATTTACACGAAAACGTTAAAATATTTCGTACATGAAAAATAAAAATCGTACATGTTCCTAAATTGTACCATTAATTAAGATAGATGGAACTCCCGTGGTGTTAAAATACAAAAACAATAATTGGCTAGGTTGCTAAATATACGAACGAATGCTGCGTACTTCAAAAGTAAGTTTTTTCACGTTTTTTTTATCGTTGATCGCATGATCGTTTAATTTCTAGATAAAATGCGAATATTTTAATCCGTTGCTCAGTCGTGAGTCTCTTCATATTTAATTTCCAAGGATCACGATTTAATAACCTGAAATAAAAAGAATAAAATTAATTAATTTTAAAAAGTTATTCAAATTTTAAATAGTTTAGCGACTTTTGGGTCATCTGTATTTATTTGATGTTTTCTACAATTAATATTGAATACAACCACATATCAGCAGTAGTATTTTTTTATATGAAAATTGACAAATTTATTACATTTTTCTTAAGTACAATTTATGATCAGTTTATTTGAGGCTATTGCTTTTAATGTTGTATTGTTTTTTCAAATGTTTATTTTTTTTAATTGAATTTAATTTACTAAATGGTAAAACAATAAATAACAATATATTTTATTTTCCTACAAAACTCGATAATTCAGTAATTGAAATATTCCCTTAAGGGGTATGATTAAGAATGTCTCTCCTGCGTTATAAAAATTGAACAAAAGATTAATTGTATTAGGATGTAAATGATAATGAAATATGTGCTTGAGACATGTGAGAAAAGATTATGAGACATGTGCATGTGTGGGTTACTGTAGATACGAAGGTTAAGCTGATGTATGAGTGGTGGGTGTCCCATTAATCACGCATTACTTACATGTTCGTTTGAAGACAGCGGAGTATGTTAAATAAGTGTGAAAAACGTGAAACAACTTACGTTTAATACTGGACTTATTGTTAAACTTTACCATACCGTGATAGAAAATACCCATAGGCAACCATGTTGTCAACGCGTGTTACCGTAAAAAAGTAGAGTTTTTTAGCATTTTAATTGAGAAAAAATGCTTTTACTGGTTTAAATGGTTTTAAAATAGTTAATGTCTTACATGTATATAATCCTACGACCTGTACAATGTTCATTCTTATCTCTTCATTTAATTAGTGTGAATAAAACATTATACTCTTATGTTTGTTATTCTTTTCACTGTCAAATTAATGCTTCATCTCTTTCTGTCTTACTATGAATAGTATTTTTTCCTACGTATCAATTTTATTTCGAATTGAATTGAAAAATAATTACTTTTAGGATTCGCTTTACACAATTACTAAGCATAAATGTTTTCCTTAGGATTAACTAAAATATGAGTTTTGTGTTGCGTGTATTTACGGAAATATTAAACATTTGATTGGGGCGGTAGACCTGTGTTACTGCATGGCTAGGGAAAGGTTAAGCACAGTTACAGTTAGAGAAATGCATTAGCCGTTCAATGAAAAGTTGAAATAAATGTTCTCTGGAGATATTATTAGGAAGGCGGCGGCGAGAAGAGTGGCGATAGCTAGTCGACTTCCTGGACAGCTGCTGGTTATCTGGTTATTGTGGCGTCGGTACCATTTATGTTTTACGGCTGTTAGGAGTTCTGCTTTATGCATTTAAATGCGAGGTGCGTTCAGGGGTCGCCGGCGGTTATGATGACTGTAGAAACGAGAAACCTCCACAATTGATTTGATATTAACATATTGGATTCACAGTCTCCTACATTTGTAAGACTCTGCCTTACAATGTTATAAAAAAATATATTAATTAATAGTTTATTTATTAAGGAGAACACATTCTTATTGTGAAGTTGTAATTATTCAGAACATAGGTCTGTGATATTTTAAATTGTAATTAAATGTATATATATATATATATATATATATATATATATATATATATATATATATATATATGTGTGTATAAATAAATAATCAATTTTATCGAAAAATATTGTTGCGCTACCGGGATTCGAACCTGCATCCTTTTCCAATCGGAGAAAAGTGCATTACCATCTATGCTACAGCGACAGTATTTTTGACGACAAATTTTCGAACCTATATGTTAAACTTTTTCAAATGAATACATTTATCTTTCCATTATATGAAAGTCATCTACTTTGTTTTTACGGAATCTCAAATACCTTTCAGTAAACCGATAGCAGACGCCACAATTATAAATGAAGATGGCTATCAAATAAAAGAACGATAGGTGTATTAATTTGAAAAAGTATAACATATAGGTTCGAAAGTTTGTCGTAAAAAAAAAGGAAATCCAGGTTCGAATCTCGGTAGCGCGACAACAATATTTATCTATAAAATTCTTTTTATATGTATATGTTTATAATTAATACATTTAATAAGTATTTAATAGTTTATTTAATAGTAATTTAACGGGAGTGGGTTGATTTTGTTTTCTGTTTAATAATTTTAAAAGTTCATGTGTACTTTAATTCAAAATAAGAGCTGTACTCGTTTCTGTTTCACAGTCACAATCATTAAAATAAATATGTAAACCAATCTTTTAAAATACGGTTTACGGTTTCTGGTAGTATTAAAAATAAAAATATATTTAAGTTAGTAAGGGATAACTTCTCGAGTAAGTATTTAACCAGTGGCGTAGCAATGAATTAGTGGGCCTTCGGAGAAACGTGTAAACCGTGCCCCTTATCTATCAAAGAACACACCTTATTTCACCTATTTTTAAATTGAAAATAATTTAAAACAATTAGTTTTCAAACGCTTATATATATTTTCATATTTAAAGGAATACAGAAATTGGGGACGGTTGGAATTAATGTAAAGTACAAATAGCTGTCACTACTACTGAACGTCTTTAAATGGGTTTATGCGATTGGATATTTATAAACATTTTATTAAAATTACTCGACGGTATCGTGACATTATTTTATAATTAAATTTTAGATTTATACACTCATTCATTTGTTACTTATTAGTATTTTTTTTAAATATTTAATTTAATTATTGTTTTGTTCAAATCATTTACAGTTTCCGGGCGTCTTCCCAGGATTCCAGGCGGTAGGTACGCCACTGTATTTAACTATAGAAAACCCCCAAATCCGTAAATAGCTTACGGTTGCCGGTGTCCAGATGATCGCCTGGAGTATTTACTCACCAACTGTCTCTAGCAGTTAAACTAAATTAATTTACGTAGACAACAAAGAATATATTCGGAATATATGTAATGAGTTTATCAAATTATTTATGAAACTACAGAAATAATTTAACCCTTGTCAAACTACATATTTCTGTAGTTTGATACATCGTTGTACGTATATGCCAATGAACACTAATAAAAATAATAAAAAAGATAACGAATAAATGACACGATTTTAAGATTATTAAGTATAATCGAATCAAATTGATTATTTAAAAAAATATATTTTTAAGTCTCTCAATATACTCTTAATACTTTCGTATATCTTATTCGATTTAAAAATATGAAAAAATGCCTTTCAACATATTTTGTGTTCCTAGAACAAAAATTCTTTTTTTTATTTTGTCCTTTTTTATAATTTTTGTTATTAAAACTACACCCACAAAACACTTTGCTAGACGTTTGTATGCAAGTAAATTTATATCAATTTTATTACATTTAATATCTTCAAAACATAACAACTAACCAGTGTCACAGTTTAAAGAATTCATTGCATGCTTACAAGTAAGACAAATTATTTTCGATTAGCTACGTTTTATCGTTTCTTTCAAATTGAGAGAAAGCGTACTGTTTTGTGAAGACCCAGGTAGTTCATTTTTTAGTTCTTCAGCAAATTCTAATGTCCTAAATCCATATTTATTGGTGATTTTGGGAATTGTTAAATTCAAATTAGCTATACTTTTTGTATTTTTTTCTTGTGAATCCACCCTATTTAGATCATCGTTATTATAATTTTATTTTGTTAAAAAGAACAGTAACAGCCTGTGTACAGGAAGAACGTTTACGGAAAAATTAAATAATTTTAGATTATGCCTCAATTCAAATGGTTCCAGGCTTACAATTTTTTTCATTATGTATCAAAATACAAAACAAGTATATCCAGAATACATATATTATATATTATACACATATATAATTTAGAGAATTCGGCGATTTTTTGGCACATGCTTAGTAAATCGGAATGGTCATGGAATTAAACGAACATTCCATACTGGTTGGTTTAAATGATTTCCATTCAAAATGCACAGACAATGTTTAAATGTTCTTTATCGCTGCTACATGTTGTGTGTAGCTCTTTGTTGACACGCACTGTCATGTACTGTGTCCCATAATATATCACCCCATTTATTTGTATCATAACTTTTGAACCCGTGAAAAAAACATATATGTATTCGAAATGGTAAATGGGAGTTCAATTTGATGAGTTGTTTATTATTATTTTTTTAAAATAACATATAACAAGTGCCCGCTATTAGAGTGCTGCCAATTTAAATTACTTTATATAGCATATTACATATCTTATGGTAGAACAGCTACGTTATCTCTAATGCTTAGCTTGATGTCTTGTAGAATAATTGACTTGTTGATGTACATTTTTGACTTAGATCATTTCAAATAAAAACATATGGGACCATTAAAACTAGTGAACGCACTGACCAATTTAAATCTTCGTATTTCGATATTATATGCTTCGGGAAAATTACGTATTATTTCTAAAATAAATCTTTATCTGAGAAAAAAAAAAAACTTAGTTATGGGTGTAAAACAAATTGGTACATACATTTTGGGAGACTCGGAAATATTCAAAAACTAAAAAATATTCATGTTTATCTTTTCAAATACTCGTACAATTTTGAATAAACCGATACATTGTTTAATAATAATAATATTGGATTTAACCGTATTTCACCGATGTTCCTGGTATTGCACCACAATAATGTTTCATTTCACACGCCGCGCAGTTACATAGTTATTATACAAACAATTTTCTTGCGAAGACGAAAAATAATCACAGTAAATTATTTAAGTACACACTTAGATATATTTAACACATACTCTGCGGTGGTGGGTCAGATTTGACCCCGGGTGTTTGTAAAAATATGAATTACCCTACAAATATTCGTTTAATGCTGTTTTTTTTCTAACTAATCTTTTATAATATATTTACAAATAATTTGAGACACAAATAAATGTTATCGAACAAGATTAAAATGAATTATTGATAAAAATGTGAAAAAAACGCTCAAAAATTAGTCGCTTTTACAGGATTGAAACTCAGCGCTTACACCAAAATATATATTGTCAACATTTTGAGCGGGCAGACAAAGGATACCAGGCATGTATTTGTTTTGACTTATTTTCGTCTGACGGCCCCTAGACAATACCAGTAATATAATTATTTGAGGGGCATTGCGCCTACCTTTAAGTTTTATGACACTATCTATTCGGGTTTCGACGAGTAGATTACACGCTCAGTGGATGTTTGTATTTTGTTTGTGTAGAATATCTGTTGATGCGTGAGAATATCTATATTATTCGTAACATTTTTTAATTTTTATCTTCATGTTCACGTACAATAACTTATATTCAGTATGAACATAAGCTATTTAAACTATTTGTAATAAGTTGTCTTCATTTTTCGTTACTTATAATATTTATATTAACCCATAAGGGACTCACCCGCTTAGCATTTTCCAAGAATATATGCAATCCATGGGGTGTATTTTATATGAGAAAAAGGAAAAGAGAGTTGATGGAAAAAAAACGGTTTAGCAGGTTTTAAGAAGAACCGGATAATGAGAAGATGAAAAGAAATGTAAACACAAAAATGATGTGAACTCAAGTGTACGAATATGTGAAGGTCTTAAATGAAAATTGTTCACCCACAATTCTTCACATTCAAAATTGTTCGCCAAATATTTATGATAAATGTTACTATTTTTAAATATGAATTAAATATATAACAGTTTCAATAAATTTATTTTAAATAAATATATTACATTATATGTATAATATAAATTTTATTGAAAAATATTGTTGTTGCGCCACCGGGATTAGAACTTGAATTTCCTTCCAAACCGGGAATGGTGCCTTATCCAACTATGCTACAGCGACAATATTTTTAGCGACAAATTTTTGAAGTTATATGTTACCTTTTTGATATTAATACATCATTCCATTATTTGAAAGAGCCATCTACCTTATTTTTACGGAATCTCTAATACCTTTGAGTAATCTGATAGTAGACACCAGAATTATCAATTCATTTTTATTAAATTTTTGACACATTGATACAACTTTATTATTAGGAGAACACATTCTTATTGTGAAGTTGTAATTAGAATGTGTTCTCCTAATAGATACTATTTTAATTGCTAATCGATTCTTTTATATTTATCCAAAGATGTATGTAGCTTTTCATTTTTATTATTTCATACGCGAACAATTTTTCGGGCTAAGAATTATGAGGTAGCGATTGCATTCCATTAATTCTGGGCGATTGACGTTTTCTTACATATACGTACATGATGATTTTGAATTAATATAATGTTTGATTAAATTTTTACGTTATTTTATGTTAATAAATTGATAAATATGTCACTTTGTATATGTTGATTTGTAGATGTCAACTAGAGACAAGGCAAATTCATCACCATAATTCAAGATCATTCTTATTTGAGGGTGTATAACTCTATTTTTGCCCATAAAAATGTTATAAAAAAGGCGTTTTGTGCGTGTACTTAATTATTTCTTAATTAATACTATTTTTTTATAATATGCGATAGATTAAAATTTAATTGTTAATGTAAATATGAGTATATAAATATTTTTTATTATTAGACTTATGTACATTTTTAACTTCGTATATGTTGATTTGTAGATGTCAACTAGAGACAAGGCAAATTCATCACCATAATTCAAGATCATTCTTATTTGAGGGTGTATAACTCTATTTTTGCCCATAAAAATGTTATAAAAAAGGCGTTTTGTGCATGTACTTAATTATTTCTTAATAAATACTATTTTTTAATAATATGCGATAGATTAAAATTTAATTGTTAATGTAAATATGAGTATATAAATATTTTTTATTATTAGACTTATGTACATTTTTAACAAATAAATAATCTCTTTTCAATAATGTAAACTTATTATCTAAATTAATATATAATTATAATGACTCGGCGCAAAGTATGTGAAATTTTGGGCCATAATTATGTGCCTGCAGCAAGCACAATTTATCGTTTACGTGAATAAACTAGTTCGCTGGTAAAGTTTCCAACACCTTCAGCAACTCTGCGTGCTCGTTCATTGGAAAACATCGCTGTTAAGTGTGGGAGCGTTCACATCATCACACACTATTCACGAGAGCTGGACCAATCTTAATCAACTGTATGCAGAATTTAAAAAAACGATCTGCACCTACAAACATATAAAATATCCAGTTTACAGAAGTTCCTTAACTTGCAGAACAGTGTCACAATAACACTAGTAATTGGAAGTTAAAACTAATTGAAATTGACTTAAATTTTGGAAGATAATTTTATTGTTATAGAACGCTTAAGGCAATTACGGCCACTGAAAAAAAATCGGAACATGATCAACAACTTTTTCGGCCCATAATTGACTAAATTGGGTCTACGCAACATTTAATTTAATAAAAATAGCGCCACGTCGCCCATAGTACGCAATAAATTATATTTTTTTAATATGTGGGTAAATTTATTTTTAAATACCGTGAGTAGGTTGTTAGTCTAGTGGTTAAAATGCTCACCTGGTGATTTAGTGGTCGGGGGTTTGCCGGTTTTAACTGCATTGAACTTTTAAATGTTGTTTTTTTAAAATGGATTTGTACTGACAAGCCACAAACTATTGAACAACTCAAAACCAATATTCGAGAAAATATTGTCGTTATGCAAGTTAAAATTAGTGAAAATGTCATGCAAAATGTGGCCATATTGCTAGAGGCGGCCATTTAAATGATGTATGCCTAAATAAAATACAACTAACATAAAATTGACAATTGTTTCATGTCAATAACAAAATCTACCTACTGTCATTGGAAAATCGTGAAGAAACATTTTTTTTTTGAAGATACTGTATTATATTTTAATTTTATGTTTTTTTCTTTAATCAATTATGAATAAATTGTACTAAAAATAGATGAAGAAAAGTCCACAATTGTTATATGACTGTAATATTATAAAAGTCATAACGCGATTTTGTTATGACCGAAACAACTCTTTTGGTGGGTATATGAAATAATATCGTTGTTTTAATTCAACACTGCAATAATTCAATTGTGTTTTTTTAAATATGTTTTTCAGGATTGTTTGAAATACGATATAAGGAGGTGATTTTCTCAAACTTCATTTGCATAAAAAATGTATTCACTTTTATATTGTCTATTATATTAAAATACTTAAACAACATAGTGCTCACATGCATTGAATGTCGGTTTGCATGGAAATCGTTCTTACATCAATCACTAGGAAGTCCGTAGAGGAGCTTCACAAAGAGTGGTATAGTGTTCTAGTTAACAGATTAATATTGCATTGTCTCCTTCCTTCCTTTTGTAAACTTGGATACCTACAAACCTTGGAAAGAGAACATCGCTTAGACCGTAGTAAATTACTGCCCCTTCTTCCGACATAACATTCTCGGAGGCATCCCGCAGGGATTGGTTCTGTGCCCGTCTTTGCTTTTGTTTGAAAACGACCTCTTAAAATCTGGAATTTTTTTGACTACTCTACATTTAATACTTTCATCGTTATGTGAAAACATATCGTGCACGTTTATTATGTGTATAGTTCACTGGGGAGGAATGCAATTTTTGATATTTAAATTGTTAGAAAGTGGTTATTTAGCTTTGTATTTTCTATGTAGTATATTTTTAATTAATTTTTTTTAAATAATTTTTAGTAGGTATTGTACATGTTCTGATTTTCAAAAAGTGCTTTTACTTATATACCGGATCGTGAAAGGTAATTTTTTAATTTTTGAACATATGAGTGTAGGTAAATTGAGTGTAAGTAGTGATTTATCAAATATGTGAATTTCTCAAAAATGTCATAAAGTGTGATATTTGTATGGGTACATAATAAAATATATAGTCACCATGGTAACGAGTATGACGTGTTTATTTGGATGCATTTTTATCAAATGTTTTCTGAGATAACCGTAGCATAAATATTTTTTAAATTCTGAAATGTCAAAGAATATACATTCATATTTTTTTGACTGGAATACGTAATTATCTATTTTTATATTGTATATAGTCAATAAAAACAAACATTGTATGATTATTAAGGATGTGGAAAGTAACCTAATGAATCACAATTATTAGAATTTTTTTAGGGTAAGTGTAGTTGGTTATTTATTGACTAACACATAAAAATTACTCTTCCACCGCTCTCTGTACTGCGCTGTGTCGATACCTGAACTCGGACCCGCCGAGTTCAGCTAAAAATAGTTAAACCCGATACCCGGTCTAAGAATCTGAATTTCATATAAGAATTTTCTAATACGAACTAACGAAATTTGTAAATTATTGAATCCTTGTGAGATATTGAACAACAATACGTCAAGCAATGCAGAAAGAACCCTTTCTGTCGCGAATAACTTTTGTACTAAAATCCATTCGAAATTAGCAGATACATCATTTCATGCTCTGGTTATTTATTCATACGTATGAAAAAAACGTTTTTTATAGATACTACTGAAATTATTCTTACTTTAGTTCTTTCTTCACCTTGGAATGTAATATTATTATTGTAAAAATGCTAGAAAAATTTTGTAAATAAATAATTTGTTTTTTCTAGTGCTACAAAAATTAACCGTCATTATTTATCATTTAATAAAATTGTGTTCAACTTAATTGAATCTAATTTTGTAAGTTTATATATACCTAACATTTTTTAATGTTACGGCTATTGTATATTTCTAAAAATGTTATTAACGATAACATTTTTGTATATATATATGTATAAAAATGAATAATTTATTGAATATGCACTTGTTTCATTAATTGGATATTATATGAAAAAAACTTAAAGAAAAATAATTTGGCCTGGTCTCGGACTCGGACCCGACGAGTCCGAGTTTTATGGACCCAGACCTGTCATCTCCAAAATACTCGGGTTTTCCCAAACTCTACTTGGGGCAAACTCACAGAGTTATTTATGGTATTTTGGTTACTTTTCATATTTTACTTATTTCTGACAATTCTAAGCTATTTAATTAAAAATAAACATTATTAATATGTAAAATAGATAATCACATTTTTTTTCATAATAATGACAATTTTTTAATAAATAGTTCAAAAATTCTCAGAAACGATAATTATTTAAATATCTCATATTCTCTTTGATTGTTTTTATTACCCTAATGAAGAAATTATTTTTTAAAACTAGTTGGTATAAAACTCATGAAAAACACAAAGTTACTGTATAACTTTATCAAAAGTGTTGCAGACTCGTAGTGTCACCTAACGGTGGTTCGCGGAAGTACGCTGACACGCAGCATACCGGTTCACAGCGAGCTTGCAGTAGACACCACCAGAGGGACGTGGTGCTAGTGGGCGAGGCGGCCGGCCGACCGTGGCCTGGAGACGAGAGCACCGAGCCCAGAAATTCATTCTGCTTCCGTGGCTGGTGTTCTCAACAAGTTATCTCTTAAACTGTAACTTCTTATTAAATTTAACAGCTACCTATACTTTATAGTGGGTTCCGACTGCGGATCGAAAATAAACCAGATAACAAAACCCAAGGTATTGTTTTTTTTTTTTTTACATTTTCCCTTACATATTTAATTGGCTAGTACAATTTTAGTCGAGTATCATCACTGTACTTTTAAAGTAATACCACAACGTCTAGTCAAAAAACCACAACAATTTCGCATTAAATATTTAAAAGAAAAATGTTTCATTCAAATATTATTTATACCTCCAAAGAGCTTGGTAGCGAGAATGAATGAATGAAAGAGTTTTAGGCTTTTGCTTCTTCACAGTGGCTTATGTCTGCTAGCGTTCTTGCGTCTAGTAGAGTAGCTATTATACGAGTACTCGCTTACCATTCGTACATATCATAATATCACAATCCCACGTGAATACAAAGAAGATGAAAAGCTATATATTCTTATAAAGATAAATACCATTTATTTAATATTTTCTGATTTTAACTCTTCCTAAAACAGTTTTTATTTTTTAAGTTTTTTTGGGCTCGATTAATGGAGGAATCTAAAATATAACGTAAAAGATTAAAAAAAAACTTTTTTTAATTAAACAGAAAAAAATATTTTGATATTGTGAGTTGTATCGTACATAAAGCGAGTTCTCAAAGGTTGGTTGTCACGAAGTTTATGATTTCAAGTTTTTAGAATAATGGAATAACACAGAGATATGACGTAGGTAATGTTCAAAAAGCCCCTGGGGGTACTTGATGATGTCGTGGATGAACAAAACATTCAGACGCGTAGTATTTTGTATATTTTTCATTTTCTTTAATAATAGTCAAGTATTTACGTGCGTTTAAAAATATATCTAGAGGAAATTTTAAATGTGGTCGAAAAAAAAAATTCACATTTGTTTGTTTTTACTGCCAACACTAAGTTATTCTCTTAAGATAGAATTATTAGTATGATTAAGTTGGAATGTTCGACAGCAATGCTTCTGACTTATCTCTACCCAACTGAATCATATATTGAGTCCATATGTGCGTAATATTATTGGAAGTGAATGATTTTCAGTTAGTATTAAGAGTATTTCATGTAAAGAATAGTCATTTTCGTTGAGAAACTACGATGTCCAGTTTATACGGGTAATACTGTAGTTTCTTTTTCAAAATAGCGTGCACTATTGATTTTTTTATTCCAGTACAGGCTGCAATCTTCCTTATCGATTTACGCGGATTGTGCATAATTTCACGTCGAACTTGAGCCACATGTTCTGGTGTCACTGCTGACGTTGATGGTCCCGAAAGAATTTTTTTAACCATTTTCCTTTCTTGTCTGAACTTTTGAACCCAACACCAGATAAGTTGCGTGCTCGGCTCATCGCTTACTCGCGAAATATTAAAGTGAGTACAAAAAGAGCGACGCGCACGAACCAATGAATCGCCGCACATTAAATATTGTTCAACCAGTGACTCATTGCGACTGGCAAATCCTCAAATCACACACGCTGAACAATACCCCTCCCACTTACTTTATCCTGATGGTTTATATGCAATTACATTTTAATCTTGAAATTTTTTCATATAAAATCAATTTTTAATTATTAGAAAAATATTGTTGTTGCTACCAGGATTTGAATTTAATTTCGAAAGTATTTGAGATTCCATAATAACAAAGTAGATGGCTTTTAAATAATGCAACGATAGATGTATTCATTTGAAAAGTGTAACATATAGGTTCGTAAAGTCTGATCATAATTATGAAATATTTTTTTTTAGTAATCATCATTATTGTAAAATTTGAATCTATGCTTTTAAGGCAGCATGCGGCTGCAGGGAGCACTCGCTCCAAGAGGACGGACGTCAACTGGTGGCCCAGTGGAGTGGTTGGGTATTATTGCTCCCACTCCGTTGCGGCGTTGGGTTATAAAAATCATTAAAAAAAGTCCGATGCGTGATTATCGCCACGAGTGAAATAATTTGTTGGACACATTGGATCTGAGAAGCACCAAATCCCGGTAGATGAATTGCCTGCGGGAACATTGCTATATTTGGTCCGCTATATTTGGATGCCTTCTGGCTGACATCAGGATTTAATATTGCCATGCTGATATTTTGAGAAAACCCACTGGATGTAAATGCAGCCATGGAATTGATGACTTTGCTGTATGGATTAGACCCGCTATGATGGATGGCTATTTACCAGCTACCGTGATGGATGGATACTGAGTTCTCATCTCGACTTCCAGAACCTGATTGAAGCCTTGGATGAGGCTAGAAGGCCGCGGTGATGCCAGATATGTTTGATTAACGCTCAGGGACTTTTTAGAACAAATTCGTGGTTTTTTATGTTTAGTTGTATGGAATTTTATGGTTATTTTGATTTATATGATTTTATTGTTGAGTTTAATTTAACATAAATTTCATCAAGATTGGATAGTTGACAGGTTATAT
This sequence comes from Eubasilissa regina, assembly GCA_022840565.1. Classification (NCBI taxonomy): domain Eukaryota; kingdom Metazoa; phylum Arthropoda; class Insecta; order Trichoptera; family Phryganeidae; genus Eubasilissa; species Eubasilissa regina. The sequence goes on from JAINEB010000007.1 coordinate 18,549,005, forward strand.
TAAATAAATAATTATTGTATTTAAAGTTAAAGTCCGCTTTCATTCTGGATGAGCAGATGAAGTAAGAGGTGAGTGGGTGATCTAAATCTCGAGTCGAACTCACGTAAATTTCATGCTCTACCCTATTTTGTCAGTGAGGAACGTCCAGCCTCACCTAGTAGGTGGATCGGCATCTTCAGTGTACGTATGTAACTGGTATCTCTTATAGGTTAGATTTGGTTTATATATATATATATATATATTGGAGAGTAGAGACCGTCGGTCTGTCCTCCCCACTGGCTAGTCAAGAGAGAATGTAAGAACGGTGGGTTTCTCGCCTTAGAAATGCATACCAACTACAATCTGCCTTCTTACTAAATTGGGAAAATTTATTATTGATACCTGAGGGAGACAATTGAAAAAATGTTTTCAGTTTTAAAATGTGATCTAATTTATAATTAAAATGAAAATTATTACTTAGCCCAGCATGATGTCTGGATTCCAAAATGTTATTACAGAAATTTACTTACTTCTAGTTCTAAACCCGGACCCATAGTTCTTTGCAAATAATAAATAAATACAATCATACAAATAATAATAATAATAATCAGTTATACAGTGATGGTATAGAGGCGCTCCTGCGAGAAGTCCATGTCAGTTTGCAAGGATTCTCAAGTGGCATGGTTTTCTCGCCTGATGTATCCGTAGTCCTCTCAACCGTCGATTAGAACGTCATCTTCAATGCTTGATCGACGTTGGAGACTTGCTCAGCGTCCTCCCTTCAGGTTTGCAGTACCGTTAAAGATTACGCTGCTGAAATTGACAGCGGAAACATAACACCATTATAAATATTTCTCATAATGAACGAAGGAAATTACTTTCTGTAAAAAAAGTTCGTCTTGCAAATTAACAGTAAGCAACATGATAAGCAAGGAATTGAAATGTTTAGCGATAATTATTCTTTGGATTAATTCAGTCGCCGTACCGGCTTCCGATCGCGTTCAGAGCTCAACATAAAATGGTCGAGAAATCTGTCACAAGCGAACAGTTCTCTCCTGTTTCATAGATTTACCAAAGTGAAGTAACCGCGTATCCAAAACGTTATTGACAGCAATGTGGCTCATGCTAATTTACAAAACGGGGTGATTTTGAACGTGACATCAGTTTGTAACGTCACAATATATCTCCTGCGACATTTACATCTCTTGCAAAAAGTACAATTCTACCGTAGCTTTTTAAGGCAACGCCTTGACAAAGGAACGTGTTAACGTACCAAAACGTCGAACTAGTGTTACGATTAATTTTTCCTTCTGTTCGTTGTCAAGTTGGGATGGTATCGCAGCCCCGAGGGCCACCAAAAGGATAGGTTCAATGAAAGAACGAACAGATAATATTTAGAAGCCTCTTGGGCGATGTTTAATGACGAAAGTAACAAAAGACAATTGAGCTTATATACTAGACAATTAACACATATAAGGATTGACCATTACAGACTTTTGGTATGAATTAAACCTGAACTAAAATCCGGTGGATCTTGACTAACGGTTGCCACTAAAAAAGGAATGCTGGTTCAAATCCATAGGCGACTTATCGGAAAGATGGCGCCGTTCTTGGATGGATGGTCCGGTCCCTGGCCAAGTTGTCAAGGTGACGATCGATGGGAGACGAAGCGCAGCCGTGGAGAAAAAAAATATCAGGTCAGGCGCGTAGCTACGAAGATGTTATATCGGTTTCTTTTAGTCACTGTATCCTGGGAGGGATACGCATTCCCACCGCAGATGCATATACCCACACTCCTTGCCCTCCCGTGACTGCCCCTCTCTTTCTTCTACGGGCGCGCTCGTGCTTGGGCACGTGACTCGTGCGCGCCTGCGTAACAGCGTGATCATTCCAGATATCTCAGCGCTGATGATTAAAACTGCTTCATAACACTAGGTTAACCAAAGGAAACTATTTAAAAAAACCGTGATCTAACCTAAAAAAGACGCCAGTTCTAGATTATCATTATCAGTTATTATTAATTTACTATTGGATGAATGCCTTACCATGATTCGAAGTTCTGCCAATCTACGCCATATCACTTCCGCTGATCTGCTTCCGATAAAAACTATTAACAAAAATGTATCCGACCTAAGTTCGTCCTATATCTACACCTTTTTACAATTTATAAGTATCATCCGATGGGAATGTAAACTTTAGTACCAATGTTAAATTATATTAATAATACAAATTAAATAAATATATAAATTATAAAGATTTAAATAATTATTCTATTTTACTCATTTCAGCAGCAATCGAATATTTTTTCGATAGACATATATTATCTGTTTACGCACCTTTTGTTACTTCGAGTGGCACTCCTTTGTTGTTGTTGGCGATTGTTATTGGTAATTTATGTTGTGTAGATGTGTCCGCTTTCGGTGATTGAATGATCGTTGTCCAAGGAGTCGGAGCTGAATTGCGGTCAGTACATTATCCAGTAAGGAGCTCTCAATAATTGAAGCGACGGAAGTGTTCATTTCGGTCTGTTGTAATACAACCCAGAGATAAGAAGAACAATAACATTGGATCAACACACGACGCCAAAGAAACATTATATATATATTATCTGCATACATGATCATATTATCAATAGAAAACCCAGGGATAACAGCTGTAAAGGGCATTCAACATAAGTTTAATAATTTTTTAATTTGTATTAAAAATATCACGGAAATTGCAAATATACAACAAAAATTAGCTTTCATTTAAAATTATATTAATACTGAAAAATGACTATGTACAGCATTACTAGTACTGTTGTCCGACTTGTTGTCCTTTTTTCTGTTGTTTATTTTAAAACTGCGGTTGTTTATTTTAGAATTTTTTTTTATTCTCCCCCAATTTCACGGAAACAATAAGTTTGTGATGTCAAACAAATTAAATTTAAATATGAGACATTCTTTGTGAGTGAATTCTGTATCTTTTTTCATGGAACATTTTATTTTAAATTTGGGCTACGCCAATCCCGTGTTTCGTTCGCTCTCCTTCCTACTTTATGGTGAAACTGGGAAATTTGCGCTGCTTTACGGAAATAAAAATAATTATTATTTTTATCAACAAACAAAAAGCTGAGCCCGCGAGGGGCCAACTGGTTGGGGGGTGAATTGCACGAGATAACATTTTTTTAACATTGGCCAGTACATCTCAATATACTCGCATATCTTTTATGTACTATTTATATTATTTTTAATTGACTACATCAGGGATGGAGAACCTAGGGCACGCATGCCAAATATGGCACGTTCATCAATTTAACTGGCACGTAACAATTAAGAGAGTTTTTAAAAAATATTTAACTCATGTAGAAATACAATTAATTGAACTCAAATCAAGTTCGATCTGGAAATAAAAATTTGTCGATTTGAGAAATGAATTGGAAATAATTGAAAATTATCGATTATCGAATATAATTAAAAGGAATGGAAATGTAGAAATAATAAGAAGTTCGAAAACTATTTCAGAAATATTTAGCTGTTTAAAAAAACTAGCGATGGCAATATTATCAATTTTGTTTTCCACATATACTATACTAGTGAGTCATTATTTTTCGGAATAAATTTTATAAAATACAGTACAAGAAGTAGATTAATACATGAATCCAATTGAGGATGCATTTTACTAAAAATGACGATATATGAACCGGATTTTAAGTATTTGGCATCGAATGTACATCAACGAAAATCTCATTAATACTAATAACTTAAAATATATTTTTTAAACTAAGTATTCATTTTTATTTTTCATTTTTGCCTTATTAAAAATTGCTTGGAAGGGTTAATGAACTCATTTTTATCGGACCATACTGTTAAATAATGACACGGCCTTCACGTTATGTTTGTAATTAAAATAATAATTAGAGCATAATTTTTAATTGCAGATATTAAAAAAAATAAAATTTTAAAAACTGCTCGGCAAGTTAAACAGTCGAAATATATTTGGGGATATTTGGCACGGGTATTTAATAAGGTTCGTCACCACTAGACTATATGATTACTATACTACATATTATTTAAACCATACTAAAATAGTAGCAAACCATCAGATTTATAGCACTATACGTAAGCTAAAATTGAGTAAAAATTGTGACATAATCTTAAGAAATCATGAACCGGTTTCTTAAAATAATTTTTATAATAGTTCTTATACGAGTAATTCTCCCCTAGTCCTCTCGCATACTTTAATCCTTTTTACCCTCAAACTATTAAATTTAAATGTCTATCAATTGTATATTTTTTAAAGTATTCATCAAACCTGTAAGCAATAATAATAATAATAAAATAATAATCTAGGTATATAAGTATTATTAATTGTAATTTGTGGTAAAGTACAGTCAGATCTTACATGACATAAACATAAAATAAATACATGTAGAATAATACAAAACATACGGAGGAAATATACAAAAACATTAAAAGATTAGTTGAAAATTTAAGAAAAAAAAATTTGGTCAAAATAAAAATGAATACAAGCGCTTCAGATCTAACTTTGTAATAATGCGCAACTAACATTTCATCCCCGCAGAGTTGACATAACAAAAAAATGATTAATATTATTAATATAAATAGCAGACTATTATTTACGTAGACTTTGTAGAATAGTAAGAGAATTGACGCCGCAGTAATATGTATGATTAAATAAAGTTTATTGTACTTTCTAGTACCGTCAGGATACAAATGGTTAAATTTAGTTATTTAGAACCGTGCTTGTTACGAAACAAAAAATACATATAGAATTATTGTTATTTAAAATACTACGTGCGGCATCTCGTACCGATCTTGTGACCAAGGTTGTGTTCTGTTCAACAATAAAACAGTAAAATGATTGAGCCAGAATAGCAAGGGGGTGCGCCGTCCAAACCTCACTATTATATTACGCATTCCTTGGTATAAGCAGTCTTCAAATATTAAGTTTCCTTATGCCATTTGGTGAAGATACGTATTAGAATATCTAGATGTAACCAATTCCCGTCATGTACACGTCCGGTAAATGACACGTGTCTAATAGTGTTATTAAGAAGTGTTCAATATTTATGACAGATCCACAGATTGCCGATGGCCGTGCGCGTGTGGATTCTCAATTATGTTTACTATACCTATCTCTTCCCCCCTCCCTTTACCCTTAATACAGAGCACGACTTTTACTGTGTTTTGTATATGACTTTTGAACTGTCAAGAATAGTGGACGTCCTGCTATGCGCTCGTCACTAACTCGAAATTTTTGTAAAGTTATTTGTTGCTAGTTATTACGTTATATTTGGTACCTACCGCGCACGAGATAGGTTGGGAATTGACATTCACCAATTGGCAACACTGACCGTGTAAGAAAAATAATTCTCACTAATATCTTGTTTTTTGACAGCTGCGGACTAGCACGTCGTTCAGTCCGATGTAAAAATAACGAAGATGTGACTTCGTATAAGTGAGAAAGGGTGAGAATAATAAACTAAGTTTGGCATCTGTGTTGTCCTGCACCATATGTAATTTTCTATTCGCTAATTGTGTGTGTAATTTTAGGATGGACGCATCACTACCTCTTCTTCTTTCTCTTCTTCTTCCGCTTCGCTTCTTTCTTATCTTGGTTACTTTTGTTGTTACCCTTTTCTTAAACTACTTCTTCTGACATGACGGGAAAGGGGTCATGCAACGACAATACTTTCGACTTCAGGAAGGATTTTTCCTGAAGAATGAAGGAAGGGGTTTGATTTGATCTCTGCCGCTAAACAGTATTCGACGGGATAATTTTACAACCGAAGGTGACGCAAGAAATTTGTGGCGAGTTAAAATGCAAGTAGACGACTTAGCCTTCCTGATGTTCGGGCCAGTCAGAGATACAAGTATTTACGTGTGCCTCAGACAAGTCAAATCTGGATGAAGACTGTGGATCTCTGCCATAATGGACATTTATTGCGCATATAATGGTTGTAAAATGAATTTTGTTGTGCATTAATAATATTGCGAATATTGTTGTATTGTAGTATTGTTCTTTCTTTTCATTTTATTAAATTTAAAAATTAATAACTTTCTGCTCGTGTTCAACCAATTTATCAGATGTGATTTTTTGCTACATCTAACCTGACAAACTTGTCAGGTGACAAATTTGTGTAATGTTATTTCCTAACGATTCTTTCCTATTGATTCTTTAAAATGTAAAAATTTTAACATTTTAAAGAATCAAGTGTTCTTGTCACACTATTACTTGTCCAAAAATATGTTAATTTAGATATTCAAATAATAGTAACATTTTATTATTGTCAATTGCCAATCTGATCTCTTTCATCTTATCACATTTTAGTGATGGATCACTTATGGTTTTCTACTTAAATATTCATGTGTTTTCTTGTCTAATCTTATTATTTTTCCTGAGAATGCTGGCTAGTAAGAATGGCAGACGATATGGCGAATTCTGTGAACCAGACCCACGCACTTCATGCAATACCCTGAGTAAGTCGGTGAAAGTGCATATACGACATCACATTTTGGCGTCCAACACGTTATATAGTGTATTCGGTTTCTCGCATGCGCGTGTCAAAATCGCTATTGAGTGCTTCATGCTGATCATCGAAAAAGGTTCCTGTAGTTAAGGAGCAGGATAGAAAATCCAGGTGAGTCGTGTTCTTCCTGGTTGGTCTTTAGTCTTTATTGTCATGTCCCCGTACCAAATTCCTATTACCCTTTCTACATACCGTTATACCATCCCTTGTGTAAATAAATAGAATTACGCCTTCCAGCTCCCCGGCACAGTTTTAAAAAAGAGACAGTCAAATTAATTACGTTTGGAAACATGAGTTTAACGGATACAGCTTGCTACCGACCGATCAAAAAAATGAGACCAGAACACCGCGAACCGATTTCCTGGCAAGACATGTCCCTAAATAAAAACAATTGCTGCAGACTAAAATATAGAATAATGCGCAACCCGTATAAAAGGGGTATTAGAGTATAATAGAAATGTTTTTTAATTCAAATTAAATTAATTAATTAGAAAGACATACATATAAAATAATTTTTTTTGAAAAATATTGTTGTTGCTGTCGAGATACGAAGCTGGATATCTTCCGATAAGGGGAACGTATATTAACCGATTATGCTATGGCACAACAGTACATTGATGACAAATTTTCGAACGTGTATGTTACATTTTTCAAATTAATACATCTATCGTTCTATTATTTCTTAATTTTTTACGGAATCTTAAATACCTGTAATCCGATCGGAGACGCCAGAATTAATCCCGGTAGCAACAACAATATTTTTCGATAAAATTGTTTTTATGTGTGTATCTTACTAATTAATATACTTAATTTGTATTAAAAACATCACAGACCCATGTTCTGAATAATTACAACTTCATAATATGAATTTGTTCTGAGTAATAAAAGTGTTATTGAATAAAATTTTGTATTGGTTAAAGACAGAAAGATTACATTTTTACACTAAATCGTAAAAGAATATATATATTCACAATTTTCTATGAATTTTCCACAAATTGAATATCAAGAACAATAATTTTAGAAATACGTTTGTAATCACGAATAGTTGATCCGGGCGCTTATATATTACAAGTCATGTCCCATGGCACAAGATTCAGTGAGGTCAGTTTTTGTCAATTCGAGATTCGAAACTATGCGTTTGGAATCCCGAATGGAGACGCAGTCTGTCGAGATCTCGACAGCAGGACTCTATGGACCGGTAAACGGAAGTAGAGAATACCTTTCTTTCAATTTTGGTACACATATCCTAAATCATTTCCCTCTCTGATTTATTTTACTTGTTTATTTACTCCTCGATATTTCATCTGTGATGTGAAGTCATCAGGGAGAACCAATTCTGTCAAATCCAAAATGTGGTTATTGTGAAACATACATAATTATAAGAATGTAAAAGTAGTTATAAATTAGTATAGATTATTACGGATACGATACGTATTAATTAAATAAATCCTGTTGAGATTTATACCGAGCTTGAATTTCTTTTTCGCTGATTGGTGTTTTGTCACGTAACATGTTAAATAAATATAATTAATTATGTTTTGAGAGGGATTTCAAAGGAATGGCATAAGCCACAACTTTTTAAGAAACAATGGTCTTATATATTTGGAACTATTTGAATGATGTAATATCGAGTAAATGAAAGTATATAATGTTTACCATATTACCGTTTGGCGAGGGGTTTCTAAATTTAACAACCAGTTTGCGCGAACTGGTGCGAATTATAAAGATACATCACTAAGGGAAATATTACCTAATTTATCCAAATAAACTATCTGATATTTGTAAAATATTAAAATTTAAAAAAAGCTTCTGGAAAAATACGTATCAAATGGTTTATTCAAAATGAGTACAAAAAATCAGAACAACTCTTGTTTTATTGTATTATTTATTTTTATCAAAACTCTATCGGATATAAAAAAATTCAACTGAATTATAACTTATATAAAGAACATTACAACTAAGAACAAAATAATAAATTGTACTTGTTTGGTCTGACGATAAGACGCTAGAAGTTTAAAAAGATTTGAGCCTCAACCTAGTTTAATTTTCATAGCGTAAGCGCTTAGCTTTGAAATATAGATATGACACGTTATTTTAGATGCACCGCATTTTTATTTAAATAAATAAATGAAACTGATGAATAACAATGTAATATGTTTTATGTAACTTTTGTCTCGTAGGTTTTAGGGCAAATTTTTCACATGTCGAATAGTATTTTAGATCTATTACATTGGTATGAAGAAAACTTTTAAATAGTGAATAAAGAGATAGATCTAGAATAAAACATAAGACAGATCCATTAATAATATATAGATTATTTCGGACCTTTCACAGATCTGAAATTCAATATTTCCTGATTTATATTACATAATTTTTTTTTTTTTTTGTTCTCGTTGTATTGTTTGATAAATTTGGACATTTAATTATTTAAATTAAATAAACAATTAATATAACTTTGTTTTTAACTTATTTATATGTTTAATTTAATACACCAATCGGTTTCGGAAAATACAAATTCCTTCATAGGACGTCAAATAAACTAAACTTGAATATTTTTAAATCTATTTAAAAAATAAATCTGTCACCTGAGTTAAATTATAACGATGTTAAAAGGTGTGCAAATTAACTTAATGATACAAATTTATTGGAAAAAACATTTAGAAAATTTATTAGCATATGACTTGTGATTAAATCTAGTTGGTTGTTTATAAGATTTTGGTTAATTTTAAATTCTTTTCTTATTTCTAATGCTTCAAAATTATTTAATTTAAGACCAACATTGTTTATGTGTAAAATAAACAATCCAATTTTTTTTATCGAAAGCGTGATACTTTTCTAATAAATAATTGGAAAATTCTGAAAAACCACTAAATGCTCTTTGATGTTAAAAAATTCTCCAGTTTTTTCAATATAGAAAGCAGTACAATCTTTACAGCTAAGTTTATAAATACCGGAATTATTAAGGTTGCAGAAAATGAAATGGCATGATGATGAAAAGGTTCGCTCGGGAGACAGACAATCATTGAACAAACGCAGTTATCCAGTGGTAACCGAGGGAAATCAAAAAAACCAGCAGGAAATACGTGGCAACAAATAAACATAGAGAGAAAAAAGTGGAAAATACTTGGAAAGGGCGTCATCCAGAAGTTGATGATGATTATTTTATTAGATATTTAATATTTTATAGGAAAGGTGCAATTTTAATTTTGTAATTAATTATTAAAAAGGCTTCATATTTAAATGAATAAAGATTCACTTATGTCACGTCAATATTCTTACAATTTTTAAACTAAGCTAATAACTTATTCTATAAAAAACGATTTAGTCCTCGCTTAGTCAATAAGTACGTGTATTTTAGTTCAACTATTTTAATAAGTATTCATGTATGTTTATTGTAATTAACACATACTCTGCGGTGGTGGGTAAGTATTGACCCGGGTGTTTGTAAAAATATGAATTACGCTACAAATATTCGTATATTCCTTCTAGCTAAACTTTTAAGAAATATTTTCAAATAATTTGAAATACAAATAAATGTTATCGGACGAGATTCAAATGAGTTATTGATAAAAATGTGAAAAAATGCTCAAAAACTGACCTAAGATAGTCTGATTGAATCTCAACGCTCACGCCGAAACATATACTGTCAACATTTTGAGCGGGTAGACAAAGGATACCAGGTAAGCGTCCATGTATTTGTTTTGAATTGTTTTCGTTTGGCGGCCCCTAGACAATGCTAATATTATAATTATTTGAGGGGCGTTACGCCTACCTGTAAGTTTTATGACACTACTTGCTCGGGTTCCGACACAGAGTAGATCACACGCTCAGTGGATGTTTGTATTTTGGCGTATGTTGATGCATGAGAATATGTACATTATTCGTAATGTTTTTTAATTTTTAACTTTATTTTTTTAGCAGAAACATTACGGCACATGCCATCTCATTAAATCATATTTAAAATGAAATATCTATAAAAAATCTCCTACAAAACGGTTGAAAAACCGAAAACTTGAGGTGGGTCTAAAATGACCCACAACCGCCGAACGTCTTTTGTTTTGATACACCGGGCTGGAAGTGTTAATATAAATATGATTGAAAAAAAATTGATTGTAAAATACAATATATATATATATATATATATATATATACTATTATTTTTTTTAAATGAGCCACAACGTGTTTGCTTTAAACATTAAAATAATATACAAATTAATCAACTAGAACATTCGAACCTAGAGATTTAGATAGGAAGAGGTCCAGGTTCATAAATCTCGATAAATTATTTTTTTCTGTATATCTTTCAGTTGATTTTATTTAATTTGTATTAAAAATATCTCAGCACTACCAGTATATTCTGAAAAATGACATAATTACATATCTAGTACCTAAATATTTTATTCATGAGAATAATCATACATAATATAAACTTCTGTTATAGCTGTACATTTTTAATATATTGTTACATCATAACGATGGTTTCCAAAATAACATATTCTGAAAACGTAGTAAATTTTTTGTGTTATTGCTTTTAATTAACATTTTTTCATGTTGGCAGTTTTTGTAACTAAGGAATATTTTTAAGAGCCAAACATTAAACATTCGGCGACAATGTTGACACGCCAAAAAAAAAAACAATCTATCCAAATATATGCATTGTTAATTACATTAATAAGTTAACTCATTCGCAACCTCCACCATAATTAATAGTCTCGCTCACAAAAATGAATGACGGCCAACATTTTTCATTTCTACATTACAATTCATGACTTGCAGATCTTAGGAATTGTATCATTTGTCATCCCGTACCGTTCCACAAGTATATGTCCCGCTCCAGATAACGGCCAAACGAATGACTATTATCAAATGGTGCGCCGCGCTAATAACTGTACTTAAAATGCAGTTTCCCGGTAATAATTACTGCCCGGGTACTATGCAGTTTATAAAATGCGACCTTATCATTTACCACACATTTATTTACATAACGTACGATCGCAATGCACAAGCTCGTTTTGCTAGCGATCGTTTTATGTGAAATTATTTTAACACGATTTGTAGGAACCGCGTGAAAAGTAGAAAAATAGTGTGCATAATTGAAACACCTTTAATACTTTTAAAATTAGCAATATTAAATTTGTGGTTAAAATTCATATTTTTTATTAATTATCTTTATTTTATTAACCACTGAAATGAATTAGTTATGACATCAATGGTATTTTTCGAAACCAGTTGATGTATTTAAACTCAATTCAGTGGTTAATAAAACAAATGTAATAAATAAAAAATATGAAACACCTTTGCCTCAGAACATTCAGAAAGTTCGACAAAGCCTGACAACAAAAGATTGACAAATCGACCCCTTTGAATAAGAAGGTTCCAACTAACATTTTGCGGTAATTTGAGTTATTGCGTCAAATGGGTTATTATTTATTTCTTCCATACACACCGACTCTATTTAATGGATATTATTAGCAAGAGCTGAAAATTCCAATTGCATCAGTTATTTATTTCAATTTATGGATTATTATTGTTAATTTACAATGTTTTTATTTATTTTTAATTTCCATCATCTAATTTTTTTGAATTGTGTTTGGAACATATATTTATTATTGAACGAAAATAGCACACTGTGCCTTCCTCTCCCCTCCTCTCCTCACCCGGCACGCCACCGCCAGTCAAAAGGCGACCTTGAAACGGTGCGGATTACCGCACCGTTTCAAGGTCGCCTTTTGACCGCAAAAAAGTTTTTACCGCAAATTATTGTGAATAGAAAAATAGTATTAAATGAAAAATAGATTGAGACTTTGCGTCTAATACAGTGCATTCTAAAGGACTAAAACCCCTGAAAGAAGATAGTGATAAATATAAATTTACAGTTCACCTTGGAAGTGTCAAAAGAACTGGATTGTGAAGTGCAAACCTCCTTCCGAATATCCTATTTCTTCCGGCATCTATGCTTTTATGCAACAAATTGAATGAATGGATCTCTGAGTGTTTGTCTTGAACTACTGTACCTTAATTTTCCATTCATTTTCCATCTGTATGTAAAAATATCTTCTATGGATTTATGTTGTATGATTTTTTATGAATAAAGACAGCACTTAAGGGACGCTGGAGGGTCCAAATTTTAAATCTTAATTGCTAATAACCACATTGAACTTCTTCTCCTTTTTCGTTTTGCTTATACTTAAATATCCCCAGAAAAAGGTGATTCCCCCCCTTCAGTGGTCATTGATAATACTAAAAATAAGTTAATACCTTTAAACTGATCATATTTGCATACTCAGAACAAAATATACATGAATATGTTAAAATTCAATCAACACTTTTGAGCTCATTATCTCAAAACAGTGTCAATGTCAGATGGAACCTTGTTATTCTGAGGTGTAAATTTATTTATTTCATCATACGAGTAAGTATTCATTTCTTTATAATCTAAAAATAAAATTTTAGGCTTTTGATAACTAAACTACGATACAAAAATTCTGCACTATATAAATTTCTTGCAAATACTAAACATATAGAACCTCATGAATAAATTCGATTATTTTAGTAATTTGTTGGCCTGGTGATTCGTAAACAGCAATCGTAGGGATCATTTATCCATTTATTTTAAACACAACGTTTTTTTGTTAATTTATTTTAGATTTGAGTTGTAAACGAATACAATGGATAAATTTCAAACTAAAAAATAAAGAACGATTGCAAATGCGATGAAGGTACCGGAATTTCTTTCGCACTCAACAGGACTATTTAGTGCAACGTGTGTGCGCCACTGTTCACTCATTGCGACTACGAAAGTGTGCGTACCTCTGACCCGTAAAAAACCATTACCTACTTCAAAAATTCATGATAAAGAAGTATTAAAAAATGGTGGTAAAAATGGCAGGTTAATTCATATTTTTTCTTAGTCACTCATAATTTATCTCTATAAAATTGGTTACATACACAGACCACTAAGTAAATAGATATAAACTAACACAAATTCCTTATCCGAAAATTTTAATTTTGGTGGTGATCACTTTCAAATCTAATCACTAATCAAAGAGCTCCGCGACTTTTTTTAAACCTAAACTCGATTTGAACGAAAATTTTAACGCTGGCAATATAAAATGCATTAATGTAAAATAAAGTTCTTGTTTGCAGAAAAATTTAATTTTCGTTGAGTAAATACTTTACGTAACGTATCGGATTTATGTTTCGTTGGATATGTACGTAGAATGAATATTCCTCGCTCCGCGAAAATTGTTCCAAACCCCTGTTCTGAATATATACACTTCATATCGTGTCTATTAATTTACTAGTGTGTGATTACAGATATTATACTTTTAAAATTAGTAATATTAACTTGGTGGTTAAAATTCATATTTTTTATTTATTATGTTAGTTTTGGCGTCTATAAACTTAGTTGCAAGGATTGTGCTGCATTTTATATTGGTAAAACGGGTATAAATTTTAATATAAGAGTAAAGGAGCATTTGAGATGTTTGAACAATAGTGGGTTTTCAGAATTTTCTAATCATTTGATAGAAAATAGTCATGGATTTGATAAAAAATTGGGATTGTCAATTTTACATATAAACGGTGTAGGTCACAAATTAAATAATTTGGAATCGTTGGAGATAAATAAAGCATGTAAAAGTAATCAGGAAATTCTAAACAGCCAACTAAATTTAACTACGAGTCCTATTCTAAAATTTTTTCCTAAAAATTATTCGACTAAATTTGTATTGAGCAGCAATTTGAGTTAGGTACTGAATTTTTTTTTTTTTAAATAATTGTTGTTTTTTTTTAAAATTTAAAAATAGATTCTGGTGAAGAAACAATGCTATATTTTTAGTTAGTTATGACATCCTGAAGAAGGAAAAGGTATTTTCCGAAACCGGTAGATGTTTTTTAAACTCAATTGTGTTTTTTAAACTTAAACTACTTCAGTGGATCAAGATCCGCACCGAGGTATTTGTCTTGTACGTTATGCACATAATTAATAAAATATGTTTAATCTCAGGTCATTAAACAAGAATCTCGTTCTAGTGCATCGAATCTATTTATGTAAAATATCAACAAGTCGTACAAGTCATTTCGAATTAAACGAAATTCTACTCCGCGTTGCATTTTATGATGACGCACATCGTGTTAGGCGAGGTAGTCATTTGTTACGTAAATAAGCAGCGGGCTTTTTCAAATAATGCATAATAATATGAGGTTGTAAAATAGTGTGGCCTGGGTACAGTTGGGAACTTGGCGTGCTTTGGCATTGTAATATCAATAAATTTATACTCGGGCCTTAAATATTCCACGCGTTATTATTAAATACACCATAATGCTAATGGCACTTAAGGTTTATAGACATAGAGTTTGTTTTCATGCTGTGAAACGAAAACACCATATTTACACTATACGTTGTACGAAAGGTTATGGATGGAGAACCCGCGCGATCGATATAAGCTTTGTCCAAATTTCAGATTCGTAATCTAAATTTGATTTTTTAATTATTATTTTAAATCTTTCTATAATAAGATAACTTCGCTTTTTTGTATTTTTATTAAAATTTGAAAACAAATGCATATTAGAAAGTAAGACAATATGCGGAATAATAATAAGGAGAAAATTATTGTTTGTAATGAATGAAATGGTAAAAAAGAACATAAAATGGTAGAATATTGACATATATTCTAATATTCTGTAACTGTAAAAGTCAGTAATACTATTTTACTATTTCTTTCACTGTACTATATCCCATTGTAAGATTTGACCTCTTTTATAACTGTTCTCTACTGACTTAGATTCCTAGCCATTATTCTCCAGTTCCCAGATCTTTACATAGCCCACCTCTTTCTTGGTCTCTTGGTCGTTTTCTCTGGGGTTTTCCATTGCTCATCTCATCTTTGGTCTCCTGTCATCTGGCATTCTTTCTACAGATTATTAAGTTTCTTATTTATTAATTTTTTTTAGTTTTTAGTTCGATTTTCTAGTACGAGTTCATAAATTTTTATTTGTGCTCAAAAATTGTTAATTTATTTTCTTCGTTTTTTTAATATTGTGTTAGCTATTACAACTATACATAACCACTGGTTTTATGATTGTTATATATATTAATAGTTTTCTTCGATTCTGTATTTTCAACTCCAGTAGTCCCTTACATACATAGATAATATATATTTATTTAGCGTGGTAATGATAATCAACAAGAAAAAAACAAACATTTTATGAAAAACTTTATTGAATGTAAAAGGATGTAATGGGATTTTTTTAATCACTCAATAAATATTTAATTAAAAAATATCAATATTCTGAAGTAGATAGTCATTTACATAAGTAAACAATTGAAAAATGTTGCCTATGTTTTATTCATTGAAGGTTTGCGCCCCTGTCTCTTGTACAAACAGTGAGCGGTGATTGTGTTTCCTATCAAAACACCCTCGAAACACATTTGCCAAACTGATTTTTTAAAAATATTAATAAAATACCGCCCAGTGATAGGTGAAATTCATATTCTTTATAGATGGGCATTGAGGGGGTTGATAGTAGAGAACGATGGACCTGAGCATTATAAACGATCCGAAGGTAGATTAATTTAGATAGGCATAATATAATATGGATATTTTCGTTAAGGCTAACAGCAAATTATTTTACAGCGAAACAGTTTCATTTTTCAAACTGATTTAAATTTATTTACCCATACAATTCTACGACCACAAGTGACAATAAATCGCAACCCTTCAAGTGTACAAAGCGGTTTAATAAAGTTGCCTACTATCTTCAAATATTTTCAATATCTATCTGGAAAACATAGTAAGAAGAGCATTGGATGGACGAGAAAAATGCGTTTCAATAGAAGGTAATATAAGCAAGACAAACATTCTAAAATAAGATCACTTTGACTAAATTCTGTAGTGATTAATAACTTTAGCCCTTGATGACTACGAAAAGATTAGTGATTTCATTTAGGAAGGTTCCATGTTCAGTTTCAAAAGAGATTTATTGCGGCCAAGTCTGCTAAGTCAAAACTGACAAAAATTTTAATGAATTTCTCCAACTCAAGATTAATATATATATTTTTTTATTATTTTTGTTTTTAAAAAAAGACACACAAAACAATTTAAACAGTTTAAACAATTCATTTCATGCTTACAAGTGAGACAAATTATTTTCGATTAGTCACTTTTTATCATTTCTTTCAAATTGGGAGAAAGCGTACTATTTTGTAAATACCCAGGTAGTTTATTTTTTAGTGTAGGAAAAACAAATTCTAATGTCCTATATCCATATTTATTGGTGATTTTGGGAATTGTTAAATTCAAACTAGATACATACACCTCTTGTATTTTATCCATATGAAGCCACCCTATTTAGAGCATCGTTTTTATAATTTTATTTTATTAGAAGGAACAGTAACAGCCTGTGTACAGGAAGAATTTTTACGGAAAAATATAACAAATTTACATTATGCCTCAATTTAAATGCTCCCAGGCTTACATTTTTTTTCACTATGGCTGTTTGAATATTTTGTATTTGTTTTATATTTGAGTTACAGGAGTGACCCCATGATCGGATCCCATATATTAATAATAAGTTCGATTAAGTAAAGCTCTGGTATTCTCCTCTTGTGAAGGAAGTAAATAAATATACTCAACATCTGTGAGATGTAGTTTTGGCGTTGAGACTGTGAGACAAACAAATATCTGCATTATTCAAGAACTTCGATTGATAAAATTCTTTCCACAAAATTCATCGGGAAAATAATTTTTGTGTTCTTTAGGAATATTTATAGAAAAAGCAAAGACAGCCTAGATGAATTAGTAATTACTGGGAATGTACAAATGGTTTAATTCTGACAAGATAGGAAGACCAAGTCTAAGAAATGACCGGGATCTCGCTGTACGTCATACTAAACAAAGGCGAGGATCGCGCAAAATGGATGCAAGCAGTCCACACTATAAATGCAGTCTAAAATACATACATCGACTGAGAGGGATCTTATAAACTTGACTGCTCCCACTAACATTTCTGTGATGCTATAATAATTTTCTGAGTAGTAAAATACACTCATAACCATTTCTCATATGACCTAAAATAGGAGAATATTGATAATTGAGAAAATCTAAGGCCGAAGTAGACTTGGTAACCAATTGAAGCGAGTTAGTTCTCTACATATAGTTTTATGAAGTATATGTCTTAAGCCCAATACGCTTTTCGCTTATAGAATACATAATATTGTATTTTATATCCAAACGTACACAATGCACATTTACAAAATGATATATTTATATTCTCTATTATTATGTTGTTTACTTGATTTGTATAATATTTTAAAATTATTATTATTATTTACTGCAAAAATATTGTAGTTAAATTTTTAATAAAATTGATAAATAAATTTTGTATTTAACCCGTATTTTTACTACCCCGATGAAAGAAAATACTTTTTCCAAGGCCTGTTGATTTTTCATATGAAAATCACGTTTCAGTTTATCGCGTAACTTTATTTTAATTTTTACTAAACGAAATAAAAAATTACGACTAGTAGTTGATTTCACTCAAATTTTTCATAGTTGTTTGAATAATTTAGACGAAAACAAAAAATCATCGTAATCTACATTTAAAATATATTTACTGCAATGATTCAATAGTTTCCGGTATATTCATGTGGTAATATCATTTTATTCAGGTATTGAATATTAAGAAATGTTATTGTTTATTTTTCTATATTAAAACACATCATATATCATATTTTTATACCCATTATATATCATTAAAATCATAAAGGTTATTATAGCAATAATATCATTTTAATGTTTAAATAGACATTGTTGGCAGTTGCTTAATATATATAGCAATTGTTTTTACATTAAATTAGATTTATTTTAAGCATATATTTTGAGAATGAAAAATTTGATTGATTCGAATTTTCCTTTGAGAATAAAAATGTTAGATAATAATTTTAAAAAATTTACGTCACATAAAAATTATATATCGAAATAAATATTTCATGAAAATTATATAACGAGATAGGTATTTACAATGATGATTTTGTCAATGGATAGTCAATTTAGGAGCATTTTTAATTTATAGTGTAAATAGTGCAAGTACAATCCGTTAGTAAAACTAATTTCCAAAAAAAATCAGCAAAAATAGAGAATGCGCTTCCCCGGATAGGAAGAGATCCAGGTTCGAAACCCGGTAGCAACTAAATATTTTTTAGATAAATACATATTTTTATGTACATCTTTCTATGTAGACGATTAATTTAATTTGTATATATTTATAGATTATTTATGGTACTGACGTAAATTTTATTACGTTATTTCACTATCAGCGTTTGGGAGTGAAGATAGCTAATAATATTAATTGTATTTTATATTTTTTACATTTCTCTTTAAACATTATCAAATAATACCTCATTTACAAGTGGTCTTCAGCGACTAGCCTTTATAATTCTCAGACACTCCCATTCTGTTCCAGTCCTCTTTTACACAGTCAGCCCATCTCCTCCTTGGCCTGCCTCTAGATAACTTCCACTGGGTATCCACTCGGACACGAAGACTGCAATCTGCTGGCCATATTGAAATAATGCCAGATGACAGAACGCCAAAGACCATGACCAAGTGGAAACTCAGTGGAATTTATCTAGAAACAGGTTAAGGAGGAGGTGGGCTGACTGTGTGAAAGATGACTGGAATAAGATGGGAGGGTCTGAGAATTATAAAGGCCAGTCGCTGGAGACCACTTGTAGAGGAGGTTCTAGTATGTAATGCCACAGAAGAAGACGAAGAAAAATAGAATTTTATAAAAATTCACTACTTACTTTAATCGAAAGCTGATAAGTAACGAAATAAATGTTTTTTCTGGAGATTAGATAACGTTTCAAAGAACATGAATAATGCAAATTACTCTATAGCTATCTTGCATAAATTGTAAACTTTAATAGATAGAGTGCACTCCATCAATATTCATTATGTACAAATTAAACATAACGCTAAAACCAAGTCTTAAACAAGAAGCATTTAATATGCAGTAAACACAACTGCTGAACAGCGGGGATTTCGTTCCTTGACTGAAACTCTGGCTTACCCTGGCTCGGGAAAATTAATATCGACCAGATTTATGAATCACCCGGTAGCTTACGTCAAGAATTTATATTAATAGCTTTTCACATTGAAAGTTTCTCTGATTGAAAAATAAATTAATACTTTTGAATCGTGCTCAAAGCGGTTTCGGATTTTAAAAAGTACTAGCGCACTCAAAGGTTTTTTCCATTTTCCCGTAAAATCGGCTTGCATTCAATATGGAATAATTCTTACGTTGTTAATCTCATTTGTCATTAATTCTAGCTTTATATTGACAACAGTAACATAATTGACACGATAAATAATATTCTACTATGGGTATGAATTAATTCAAATATGAAATAAATACGATTATTAAGGAGAACACATTCTTATTGCGAAGTTGTAATTATTTATAACATAGATCTGTGATGTTTTAAATACTAATTTAATGTATTAATTATAAATATATACATATAAAATCAATTTTGTCAAAAAATATTGTTTTTGCGCTACTGGGATACTTCCGTTACAAAAGACTTCCGCCTTTGAGTACCAATACCGCCAATGAGTAGATATTATGGGGATCGTAATATATTCACATCTCGATCACTGGCGGATTGAACGCCAGAACGCATCGCCACCGGCTAGCTTAGTCTTGGTGCGGCGTCGGATGTTCCGTCGGACAGAAGGGAATGGACCTTTAGAGTCTATATATTTTCTTACAAGTTATATTTACAACATTGCCTCACAAGCTTCATACATATCTTAACCTAAGCACAACACAACTGCTCGCTTAGGTTCTATTTGCGCGGAGATTTTGTAATGCTAAATCTACATGGCTATTGCGTGCATTTTAATTTTCTAATGCAGCGTCCACAGGGATGTGATTTGTCACGTCACAATACATAAAAGCTTTATACACAAATTAAAAAAAAAACAAGACCGAAGAGAATACCTAGATGTAAGAGAGCGGATAATGTTATGACAAACCTGCAAGAGGTGGGGGATTCACTATAGAATGGACCACGACGGCAATATTCTGGGTCCGTACTAACTACAGTCCGGGACTTCTGGGTCACATGAAGCCGCTAAAAAGAAGATTTTTAAACCAATTAATGGTATTTTTCCTTTAAAAATAAAATATAAATGAAAATTTAGGTAACTATGTTAGAATAAAACATTGTTCAGACGTCTAATCATATGTTCAGAAAAACTTGGCTGGTACAAATTGCTATATGCAAGAATTTGTACTATTGTTGGCGATCATATGAATAATTCAGATATTTCTACACACACGTTATAAAAATATAGTAGCTACATATATATGTATGTCTCGCCAGATATCTGGCATAAAAAGAAAGGAATAAACCTATA
This sequence comes from Eubasilissa regina, assembly GCA_022840565.1. Classification (NCBI taxonomy): domain Eukaryota; kingdom Metazoa; phylum Arthropoda; class Insecta; order Trichoptera; family Phryganeidae; genus Eubasilissa; species Eubasilissa regina. The sequence goes on from JAINEB010000007.1 coordinate 18,569,942, forward strand.
CATACTTACAATTTATTACAAAAAGTCCGTATACCGAACATATCTAGAATGTGGTTTCTATAAATTTACATAATATTCGTTATGTCATGCAAAACCTGTATTATTAACTTTATTCTAGATACAGTGTAATCGTGAACCATTAATTATTTACAAAATATTTGTTTTACTGATAAAATAAATATTGTTACGTCGTGCGCTGTCACCAGAGGACGGAATGCCAGCGCACCACGCCACCAGCTAGACTCAGTCTGTGGGTCAATAAAGATTGGTGTCGGAATGCTTGTCTCAGATGGATGGGGGAAGTCTGAACAATGGAAACACTTTATGCACTTTGAACAATTTTAATCACATAAAAACACAAAGCCCGACACTGTAAGCACGGTTATTGTCTTTAAGATCTCCTTTCTTCCCGTCACGCTCTTCTCCTTGTGGGGACACACCGTGTCACCGATTTAGCGATCGACCACTGCCCAGTTTCCCACGCCCCGTTCCAAAAGTGAACTCTTCATCCCGAAGGCCACCCCGATGCCATCCGGTTACTGTGAAGTCCCTCGAGCCCATCCGTCTGCCATCGCTTACCGGCAGTCTCCCCGCCAGCATCCGCAAACAGTCACGCGCGGGTAGATCGATGCTTCGACCCCTCTAATTCACCACGCCTCATCCAAGATTTTCGTTTTATCCTTAATTTCGCCATACCGCCTCGCGAGACGCCGCCACGGCGCTCTACCTTCGGCGCGCGCTCCCTGTGAAGTCCCCCGCTACCTTCCTCCGACCTCTCTCTCGACCGGCCGCGCGTACTCGCATTGGAAGATGGCGCCCTCAGTCTTGGCGCGTATATTTGAAATGTCACAATATATTATTCAATATTTTTTTCAATAACTATAATAGAAATATACAAAGAAAACAACCATTTATAATACCAAATTAAAGGGCTTTGATGCCTCGCATATTCAGGATCTCTTGCTGCCTTCACTTTTATGATTATTTTCACAATGTGTCGCAATCGAGCAACTATGGATTTTTATCAATTCAACTATCCAGAAACGTATAATAATATTGTTTTTGGAAAGATTATACCTACATTTTATTTTAATTTATTGATATTATTTTAATATCTTTTTTACATATTTATTTTAGTCATAAACCATCGTATAATTAGGCCTATTCCAGACAAAATATCTAGTATTTATTACATAATAATTAACACGACGTTAGTATATATATATATATTTCATTTGAAAAATATAAATGTCTTTAATGATTTACTAAAATGTAATTCCATCATGAATTAACAGTATCAAAATTATAAAAAATAATTGTCCTAGTAAGAAATATCCAATATTAATTTATAAACGAAAAATTTCACCTTAAAAAAACAATTAATTTTTTCCATCTTAGTTCTTTATCATGTCACATTATAATTAATCATTATTTTAATAATTTACCTTCATTCGTGTCGCATAGTAACGTAAAACAAACACATACTGACAGCTTTTCTTATTGCACAATTGATGCCAAAGTGTGATATTGTCGTGTCAAACAAAGTAAATAATTTAGCAATTGTATTCTTTAAATGTTTTTAAAAATCTTAATTTTCGATAGATTTCTTCATTAATGATGAGTTATTTTTAATTTTTATTTAAAATATAATGCATAACGTATATTTTTTTACAGTTTTTATAAATTAAATAGCTGTAAATAAAATTCGCAATAATATATTGTGTAACGTATATTATATTATGTAGCGCATTATTAATAAATTTTATATATTTGGGAACATTGAATTGTGATTTCTTAGGTTGGAAATGTTTGACGAACATTTTCTCTATTGTGTGTAATTTAACGATTTGTCGTCGCCAAAATCGGAAGTCAATTGATTGCGAAGCACTGATTCAGAAATAATAAGACACAAATGTCAGAACAGACAGAAATGGTCTTTCGTTTTCTAAACATCATACGTACGTATTATAAAAAACTTTCGTTTGTAAGTCTGCTATCGCCCTCATTCGCAGTCAGATTGCAATAATATTTTACAAAAAAAAATTTAATCTTCTCAATGTGATATTTTTTTACTGCTGTAAAATAAATATTTTTACTGATATTATTATTATATTTTAAATGTAAAATGTAACATTTATTTTTTTAATTTTCTTTCCTGAGGATGGACGTAACCAGTGGCGTGCAGAAGGTATAGATTTAGGTTTATTTTTTATTTTTTTGTAGCCTAAATAGTACATATAAAAAATAAAGGTAATTGCTTTACTAGACGTAGTCTGTTCTAAATCAATTACCTGTATGGTTTTTAAAAGTTGTAAACGTTAAGAGGTAAGTAACTATAATGAAAAAAGTCATGAAAATATTATTTTTAGTAATATACAATAATAGGTGAAAATAATATATGGGTAGTTAAGTTAGCACAAATGACAAATGTTTCATTTTGCTTTCTATCTACATCAAGCAACCACTTTGTTATTTTTGGTTTGAAGTCATTAATCTCTTAAGACCCATTAAGGTCTAGAAAAAGTTATTTGAAAAAAGTATACAATCAGAAGTTAGAAAAAGACATTAAAAAAAAGTTATAAAAATATTATTGTCAGTAATATACAATAGTCGGTGACAAGAATGTGTGGGTAGTTAGGTTAGCACAAATGATAAATTGGTTTCATTTTGCTATTGTTATGCTATTAATAATAATATTATACAATCGTATATAATATTTGTAATACAATGTATGTATTTTCGTTTAACCAACGTCTTTGAACAAAATCAATCCATCGTTTATACGATCTTACCATGTATTAATTTATAATTTTAGAGTTCTATTAATAGTGTTTTTAAAGTTTAACTTTTATCGTGAAATAATTCTTTCTTATTCATATAAATAATGTATGGACGTTTTTAAGAACACTTTTTATGACTGAACATGATTCATTTATTGTTTGAAAATACTTAACGTAATAACTACAGGAAATAATTATTTTTATTCAAGGTTAACGTAGGAAATAGTTCTGCCAATTGCTTTTTGTTTTTCTCAAATCAAAAACCAATCCATGCACCAAATTTAAAGAACGATCATGAAATCAACAGGTTAAAAACAGTAAGATAGTAAAATTCGCAAATTAGTAACATAAGAATTGGACACTCCAATGATTTGCACGCAGTTGTAACCCTTTATAATGTTATTCAGTTAATAAACAGCATAGGTAACGACTCGGACATACAAAACGGATCAACCTAAAGGAATTTTCAATTCAATAAATAGCTATTTATATGACTTGAGTAATTCACTAGATTAAAGATAGAACTGAGTAATGTAAATAGCACGATGTGGCGAATAAAAAAGAGCGACATGGATACAGCGGTCAGAGTAAGTGAGTTTTTAGAACTAAACAATTGAAGTCTCTATTAATCCAATTTTTTAATTTATATTTGTTTCCTATTATTTTTAGTTATGCATAGATTTTTTGCTTGTATGCACTGCACGACTCCAAACGTAACCCAGTTACGCTGATATTACGAATAAAATTATGCGTTTAATAATATAATATTTTATAAGAATTTATGTTATTTACACCTGTAGATGAGAGGGTCTGCTCTTACTGAAACTAGTCGTGAAAAAATAATAATATTCAATAATTGCGCATGTAGTGTAATTTAAAATTAAATAATATTTTTTAGTTAAAATGTTACACTACAAAGTAACTGCGAAATCAATTAATGATATACAAAGATATTGGCCCAACATAGACACTGCGGAATCTAGCAACACCAATTGATTACTTTTTGATAGTTACGAGTATGTGACTAAATATTTAAAAAATTTAAACATGGTTTTATTTTTATTATTACATACTTTTTGTCGTAGTATAGATACACACATATTTATTAATAAACGATCTTCTATGAAATCAAATAAATACATTATTCGTATGTGTATAATAAAGTATTTTCTTAACGGCCCTTCTTTAACTCCTCTCTGTTCTTCTTATTTGACATCCAGCTGCTTACTACAGTTTTTAGTTCAATGAGTTAGCAGTTGATTTGGGTTTCAGCTTTTTCCTCAACGATTACTGATTTTTTAGTTCATTGTAATTTCAGCTTTGTTACACATCATACGCTTTGGTCTTTATATACTATATTAGGTTATCTAATAAATCTTTGCAGGTTTGTTCAATTATTTATTTTTTTAACACAAATTACAATATTTTAATCAATGATGTATTCTCTATTTTTGTTGAGAACTTTATCCTATCTTTCAATCAATTTGTCGATACTTTGTCTATAAAAATTAGCTGGTCTAGTATATAAATAGTTATAGAGCCAATTTCTGAGGTCATCGTCGTTGTTAAATGTGACGCCATGCATTTGATTGGTGAGCGACCGAAAAAGGTGATAATCTAATGGAGCGAGATCGGGACTGTAAGGTGGATACGGCAGAATTTCCTAGATGAGCTCATGGATGGCCATTTGAACCCTGCTTAAAGGTGAAATGTGTCGAAAATATTCGTTTTTCTCAACTTGACACCCCATTATTTAAACACAAGATTTAATAAAAACTATGAGATACAGTAAAACGGTAATATTGATGATTTAGAACAGAAAAAATGCCATCTTTTAAGAGTTATAAGTATTTATCAATATTTTTTTGCTATTTTAAAAGAGCTTGAAAATATTATCATCCTACATTATAACCTTATTTAAGTGCCCATCTTATTACAAAAAATAAAGTAAATTTAGTACCATGAAAATGGGAATATTTTTCTTTGTACGTAGATAATTTATATGTAAACAATATTCTTAAAATTTATATCATTTTTATGAAAAAAAACTATTCAATTTTCAAGTAACAGGGTGAAAAAACATCGCTTCAATGCTCAGCTGTAAGATATATTATAATATATATAAAAAAAACAAACTTCTACAAAAGCATACACATTTTAGGAACAGACATAATTAATTCTAATATTCCAGAATTCACGACAAGATTCTATTTTGTAAAGCAATATCTGGTGTGTGTACCTTAAAAAGTCTTAATGCCCGAGGACTGATAAACTTTCATCAATGATTTTATCTCTTAGTTATATATCAAAGCAAATTGAATTATATATAATTTATTATTTAATTAGAAATTAACTTTGAAGTTAGCCTTTATCTTTCGATATCCTAGAAAATTATGTGTCTTTCAAAATTTCTGCGCGGATGTTTCTAAATCTACATCATGTTTTATATTTCACATTATAAAGTTTATTAAAATTAATATTTATTTGTATATTATTAATATTATGAAATTAATTTCAAAATACGTCGGTGCCTTAAAAGAATATAGATTTGGATTCGTATTTAAACTCACTAGTAAGCTAGTGAATATATGTACTTATACTCGAGTAGTATCATTCCTTTTATTTATAAAAGTGATGTTTTGAGAGGCTTGTATGAAAAAAATAGGCACAAAAATGTATGATATATTTGCTAGTGACAATTATTATAATAAATTATCGCCAATATAAATTTGTCCCAAGAATAAGGCTAGCGGCGCATAATGGAGTTCTAGTGTTAACACTAATATATGAAAGTAATGCCTGGAGTTGGCAAAAAAAACTGAAAGTTGACTGAAATAATGAATTAGAAGTGAGCTGTTTGCAGTAAAATCGATAATTTAAAAAAATGAGTCACTGAGATGGTTTAGTCATATGATACGTATGAGTGAGAAGATGGTGGTTAAATAAGATATATAAGGTGAATGTTGAAGGCATAAGACAGCGTCCGCGAAAAACCTGACCAAAAACCAGTACTGGAGGACGACCCTGTTAAAAGCTTCAACTATCGAAGGGAGTACGTGAGATGGCAAGAGTAGTGTGACTAAACAGAAGAGTTTGGCATTTTATCCTCTCTATTTTCCCTTACAAGAAAACGGCGTGATGGCAGTATAGCTAGTAAAAATTTAATAATAAAAATTATTACGCAAACCATTATAAACAGGTGATATGAAAGTTTTACAAATTAAAAAAATGTATTTGAATCACAAATAGAAAACATGAATGTTAGATAGACACTGACCAAAATACATTGAAAAATTAAAAGCAGAAACATTTCCAAAATAATAAATATAAAGAAAAAACGTACTGTATTTTTATACTCTGAAAAAAATAATCAAGTGATTTGAGAATATTGTGTTATTTTTCAATTTAAATAATTATATAAAATAGGCATATTCCATTTTTTTCAATTATATTTTTTATATACTCGTAAGGATTTATCGAATTGATTTATCAACCCATTTATTTTGTATTAATATTATATTTGGCTTATATTAATAACAGAAAATCATAGTCATGTCACATATTTGTTCACGAATGCACATTTGCATTCGTGCCATTGCACATCTCAATTCAAATTCTTAGATCAGTATCGACTTATGAATTTTCAATGAAAATGAAATAGATATAGGGCCCCGTCTTCTGTTGATCACTTTTCTCCCCTTCTTTTAGAGTTTTCTGTACCATGGCATTGTCATTAAGACAAATTATAGATATCGCATAGTAATGAAGCTATTATATTAAATAGAATTAGTTTGAGTGCAATATTCTTTACACAAACTTATGGACATATTATATAAACGAACAATTTTATTAACAATATTTGCGTATGTCCAAAAACATACAATTACTGGATTTTTACCTCCAACGACATTGTCATTAAGACAAATTATAGATATCGCATAGAGACGAAGCTATTATATTAAATGGAAAGTATGGAAGTATGGGTATTACAGGGTACTTTACACAATGTAAGGTTCACCATTCCACCCAATCAACCTCCAGATCTATCTGTATATATATATATAGTTTACATATATATGTATACTTTACATATATATATATACTTTATAACATTCAATGTTGCTGTTGTATCGCAATCTGTTTTGAATGTTATAAAAACGGTCACCATCTATGATTTTTTTCAATTCATCGAGTAGAGCTGTCGAAATTACGCGTTTCAATGCTGCGGCCAGCGGAATTAAGGTGTAACCATGAGCGTCCAACGTAACCAAAGGGTCAATACTTTTATATTATTCAATCACTAGTGCATAATTTACTATAATTTGTTAATCTAATCGCATGGTAAATAATCTTTACAGGTAACGAGACATTTCCCTTTGGTTACTTTCGCTACTTCGGTTTTGGTGTCATTATTACTATAAGCTACTTTACATCTTATTTTCTATAATTCTGCATACGAATTCTATTGCGTCGGCCTGGATGCTGAGAATCAACTATGATGATGGGTCATGGAGAGAATGCTCAGACGATCATGGACCGAAGTGATGCTATCTATTGTAACATATTTTTGTCACCTGCCTGAAGAACGTCGAACACGCGCCCAATCTGATGAAATCAAGATTAGTCAAAGTGGATTTTATTTTGACTCTATCTTTATTTATGTTATTTTTTATGATTAGATTTCATTGCATAACGAATAACACCTTTTCATTTATCTCCTCCAGGTATTATTAATAAATTTTTTCTAGTTTGGGATGAAGGCAGAATGTGACAAACTAAGGTTGTATGCGTTTCTGGGGTGAAGAACCAGCAGAATTTTACCATTGACTAGCCAGTAAGAGGGTAGAATGCCAACCTTCACCCTCACAATACAGAAAAAAGCTTTGTAAATAATGGAATAAGATTTCGAAAAAAATCATCGAAATCATTAATATAAAATGTATATATTTTATTTTAAGCGTAAATATAAGAAGTGTAACTGTATTTTATTTTTCGTATGTAAAGGAAATGAAATATTCCGCCGAGGTAATCCTGAATTTTTTAACTGGAAGTATTTGTGTCCCAGTTTGAGATACCTCCATCAGGTTGGGGAGGAACACACATTCTCGCGGTTGAGGGATTTAGACCTGAAACCACAAAGAGAAGCCATAATAGAGGTACAAGTTGTAGAACAAGCCGGACATTTTTTCCTAATCTAGATTAATTAATTTGCGAAAGGGTCTCCTCTAGCCAGCGACACCGCACAGGCTCGAGAGTGGATTGGTTGAATCAAATTTATTTTCGAATAAAATCGTTCTTCCTTTATTTCGCCGGCCTTCGTTAATCAATTGCGGTTCGAACATTGAACAGGTGATCTCCTCGGACGGTCCGCAATTCGTGACCCATCCAATTAGCACTTACCTCTAACGAAAATTGAATCCGGCGTGACGGAAGCGACAGTCGGATTCAGAACCCAACCACTTCAATTCGGATCGGTTCTGATTCAAGGGGGGTCTGCATGTGAATTGAATTTAACGGGAAAATGGAATAAAGAATTTATGCATAATTTTTTTATGAATCTTTTTGCCGGTAATCGTTGTCTGTAATTTATTTTTATCAGAAACATTTTAATTCTTAACGAAAACACATTCTTATTGTGAAGTTGTAATTATTCAGAACATAGGTCTGTGATATTTTAAATACTAAATTAATGTATATTTTTCGACAAAATTGATTTTATATGTACATATTTATAATTAATACATTAATTTACCATTTTAATTCCATTTTCGTACAGATATTTTATATTACAATAATATATATTAACAACACACCACAAAAAACATTTTTTTTTTATCAGCATGAATTATCTTGGATAAGTATTTATGATTATCAATAAATTTTATTACCGATTTTAAAGGCTCACTACAATAATCTAGACTTTTCAAGGAGTTCAATAAGATAATATTTTTATTTATGTATCTGTAAATTAATAACACGTGTGTATACTTTTGATGTCAGATTCCCTATATTTAACTCATGCTGATGTATAAATTTACAATAACGTAACAATATTATTTATATATTTATAAATAAATAAAAACTAATTTTCAAATACGAATAAATTGAAACGAAACATAAAAATGATATTTATTCAATTGCTTAAAATAAAATAGAATTTGAAGATTGAATGTGAATAAAATTGGTTTATTGTATAATAAAGAAGGCCATAATAAAGTATGTAGATAAAACATAGGTTAATTAATACAAACAATTGGCAGTATTTTTTTTTAAGTGTTCAATCAAAATTATCACTATTCACGGTATTATATTATCTGCACAAGCACATGGGTTTTAGAAAAATTGTAGAACAAAACAAAAAAACTTATTGTTTGGTTTCATTGTAATTATAACAAATTGATACATATTTATATATATATATATTAAATGTATATAATAAAAAGTAAAACTATTCATGCAAAAAAAAACTAAAATAACAATGGCCTGGGTACCTCAACTGAACGATTGATAACCATATTTTTTTTATTTTAGTGCCGATAAATCGGCGTTTATTTTTATAATAACATACATTTTATAGCTTTCATCTCTTAATTAGAATTGTAAAACTTTAATTTAGCTTCATATGCATTGCGTTTATAACCATTTAGTGTGTTAATATTATTCATCCTGTATTTTCATCGCTTTATGTATGCACACAATATTAAAAGATTTTATATTCCTTTTATTTCTGTTTTTTTTCCATATTGATAATAATTAAAAAAAAAAACTAAAGTTTGCTCGATTACTTGTAACACCGTTGCACAATATATTATTATATATATTATTATATCAAACTATTATTTGGCAAATGCTTTTCTTCTCTTATTTGAACATTTCAAGTGAATCATTCTTCATCTCATCTATAATAACTCTCATCTTTTACTCATTATTTCCTTTTATTCGCTTTTCTTTCTCCGCCATTGTCTGCTCCCCTCACACGCTTACCTACATTACGTTATCGCAATTCCATTGTTTTCGGTATCCTTTCAACCTCCCCCAGCTAGCTATCCATCGTTGCCATAAATACTATCACAGGCTTCGATTTTAAGACACCATTATTAATCTCTGGAAAACATTTTCAGAATTAGCATGTGCTAAAAAAATCTATGTACATAAGAGTAAACAAATAACAAATTAGGGGCGAATGTGCAAAATGTAAATACAAAATACCTGAAAATTATCAAAAGCAATCGGCATCACTATTATAGTTTTTCATCTTAAGAGACCATTATTTTGAAAATATTTGCCACAAGAAGCAATCATGTTCGTTAAAAAAAAATACAAGAAAAATCATGAAACTTTTCTACACGGAATTTGCTGTTTTCGAAGTTGTTGTCGCAAAATCTAAACATTAAGATTTATAGAACGCTGATTGATACAAATAATTATTCAAAGGTGTGAAGCTTGACGGATAAACAATTGTATTTTTAAACATAAGATTTAATTTTGTCGAAAAATAGTGTTTTTGTGCTACCGGGATTCGAACCTGGATCTCTATTTCCAATACGGGGAAGTACACTACCAATTATGTTATAGCGCCAGTATTTTTCATGAAAAATTTTATTTCAAATTAATACATCTGTCGATACATTATTTGAAGGCCATGTACATTGTTATTATGGAATCTCAAATACCTTTGAGTTGACTGCAGACGCCAGAATTATCAATTCATTTTTTATTAAATTTTGGACACATTGATACAACTTATATTTTAAGAATAATTTACCACAAAATTTACTTGTGAGGATATAAACGTGTATTGCAATTTGGGTGACCAATCACGTAACATTATATTTATTCACTGTTAAAAAGGAAAAATTGTTTTAGTTCATATAATCCATTCTACATCTGAATATATCATAACATTAATTACAGGACTGAGGTTTTACATGCATTAAATGAAAATCATAGTAAATTTTTTAGCTGTACATTTTTGTACCTAATGAAGCATAGAGCAAAACGTTGCAATGTGATCTGTTTCGTTTTTTTTTTTGCAAAATATTTTTTTTGTTGTCTTTCTATTGATCGCTATTGTCGTATTACGATATTATTTTTTTAAGGTAGGTACTTAATTTTAAGGTGCAAAAAGATCATCTTTATCGATACTATGGCGGGATAAATACAATGCTTCGAATCTCAAAAAAATAAATTCCCTACAGGTCCCTTTACCATACAACCACCGATATTATATTTCCTAACGTATATAAAATAATACAATTGAAAGGTTCGATTGTTGGGTTAAACGTATTAAATAAATATTATTTTAGGTACATGTTGCCATCGTCGTGTTGCATTCTACCACGTACAAGACAATGTCAAATTCATCCCATAAAACAGATAAGTTAGTCCCATAAGATAAAGAGCTAACGCCATCGTGTGTCGTTCCGAGAAACTAGAGTTGGGTCGATATAACAGGGTGCCGATATTAATGTTATCTTTATATCCCTTTGGGTGAAATGTAAGGCATTCGTGCAGTACTTACGATAAGAAATGTTTCAATAACATTACTGTCAATCGCGAGCAGGTAATCTTATAATTTGTAAGAGTATATAAATACTACGTACTCAATAAATATAATCGATAATCTAAAACTGTTTTTTCATTGATAATTTAATTCTAAACATTTTATACGTACGTTGATTTATTGACCACTACCTGACCGTATTAAAAAAAGGGTGTATTAATCATTTCATGATTTAGCCTGATTTAAGTTGTAATATCAAGAGATCGACAATGAGAACACATTGTTACATAGAGCACACTAGCATTATTAGAAGTTTACAATCTCAAGTTTACAATCGTGAATCGTGAAAGTTATATACAACATAATTCTAATATTTTAATGATTTACTACAAAATATTAATAGGTTCAGCATAACTGTTCAGATACTGGACGGTCATATTTTTTAAATTCATACATTTATAGATCCCTCCTTCCTTAAATACCGCAACTAACACTATGGTTTCAAAACTACTTCGGTTCACTGCACCCTTAGGGCATCAGGGTTTTACCATGGCGCCCCAATTGTCCCTCTACAAATCCCTTGCGATATGCGTTACAGTCTCTTACAAGGTATTTTTCAAACTAGTTGATAAAGTGAGATAAATACTCTAAAAAATAGAATTTAGATAGAAGTCGCGAGACTTAACTTCATTGGAAGTCCCAAACTTCTGTAATTAGGGAAAATAGTATTTGCCACGGTCTTCATTTATTTTTCTTCCACAATTACAATTTTCTTTGAAAACTAAAATTTTCTCGAGCGATTATGAAAGATGACAGGCACCTTGGATGCTGTAAGCCGCCAGTCGCGGCGCCCCAGGTCGCTGCGGCAATCGCTGTACTAAATAGGTCATTTTTAGTTTTTCTTATATTTCACTTGTAGGTTCTTAGTAAATATATTTTTAGTGGCAGTAGTTTATTAAGTAAAGTATGCATCAAATATAGATGAAATACTAGAACGACAAAAATGACGTATTTATTAGTAATGATATTTTACGTAGGAGAGGTTGATAGAATAATAATAAATATGTTTCATGGTCATCAACGTCAGTCCTTCATGAGTGAGGATCGTGATCTTCATAAACTTCAGCCATCTTGGTTATTATAGATCTTCGCTTCTCTCGGAATCCTGCAGATCTGATGATAAATTACCAGAGAAGTAACATACAGCAGGTAGTGACCCAGTGACGAGCGGTGCATGTGCAAGTATATTTAAAAATATTAAGAGTTTCCATTGTTTGTATGTTCGGCCATAAAGATTTGCATCAAGGAGATATTTACTTTTTTTTTCTTAAGTAAATAGCTTTTTCGGTTTGTTCAAACAGGGAATTATATTTCATTGTAAAATGTAATCTTTTATCTATAGCCATCGGGTCATTTTTTGAAACAAAATTTGTATGGGATGAAATTATTTGAAAAACTGTTTGGGAACTTCAGATGACTTTGGCTAAATACATACGATCTTGACTTCCGATATGTTTCTTAAATAATTGTTCATTTTTGTATGTTTTATATATTTTTTTGTTTTGTTATGTTTAAGATGAATGTGTTTTTTATTCAATATATCCGTTAACCTAATTTAATTTTAAAAAAACTACTACCACATTGTGAAATAATAAATATTTTATCAAACACTTTTTATTTGTTTATAAAATTAATATTATCGAATGTTTTTTGCAAAGATATTATCCTTAATAGCTACTGTTTATTATACATATGAATAAAAATTTATTTTATTTTTAATTAAATAAAATTCATAGTCTCGAGTCCCGGAAACTGAAAAAAGTAGAGTACAGAATCCCCAGTTCCCACTTAAACTTCGTTCTCGTATGTAACTTAAAGGAACTTACTTCAGCTTCATCAGCTTCCTAAACGCCGAGAACTATAATATTTGTTGGATCTGACCAATGAGACTGATGAACACGGTTTAACAGCGCAAGTCAGCATTTTGAATAGTTTGACCACTTAATAGGCTCATTTTCATCTAATAATTATACTTTATGTATCACTAATGAACGGTCATTGATGATTAATTATGTACGCTATAAGGATATTCCTTAGTCACTGCTCGAACTTCAAATCACCACTAAGACTTTCACTCTAGTTTATTTAACCTCTTGGATACTTATGCAAAGCTTCTCTGGTACGATGATTTGTCATCTATTAGCCCGAGAAAAAGTCACCATGTTTGTGATCAAAATATTGTAAGTAAACATCAAGCGTAACCCTTGAAAAGTTAGATGTAACTCAATTTTCGTAGTGTTTTTGATGATTGTAATTGTATATTTTAGAATCTATTTGATTAGAAATTCTATTATATTATAATATATATAGAAATTAGCCTAGTTCTAGTATATTGTGATATATAAAATCTAGCAGTCCCTACATGGAATTTAGATTCAGTTTAAGTTCAAATAGGTGTTTATGTGGGAGGGGAAATGAGGTACTGATTTGATTGATTTGCGTAGGCTCTAAGTAATAAAGATGTATGCAAAATATTGTCCAGATAGAGGAGAACGATATATATGAAGGACTGAGGTGGGATGATAATATTTATTTCAGGATTTTAGAGTGCTACTGCATAAAATTTAGAACGGATGACATTCAAAATAAAACTCATATATATTACTGGATGAGGTTGGGGTGATCAGATGAGAGGAGAGAGTATCTATCTTTACCGTAGAATTCTAAAGAGTTACAATAGAAAATGTGGTATGAATGGCATTCCAAATAATACGAATTTATATCATGATCAGAGGAAGAGAGAAAACAGAGTCCTAATTAGTAAGGGCAGCTAGGATTCGAGGAAAGGGTATCTATGTTTAACGCAGAGTCCCAAAGAGTAACTATGCAAAATTTGGAAAAGATGGCATAGAATATAACACAATTTTATTGTTCAATACAACAATATATTCAGTTGGTATGGCCGTGGTGAGGAATCCAAAAGCGAAACGATGCAAAATTTGGAGTGGATAGCATTTAATATAAAAAATATATATCGCGGAGAGAGGGAAAGAGAAGGAGGAGCCCAAGAGAGAGACACATTAAGATTATTAACACTAAAAGATTCTTAAGATAATGAAAATGTGTTTTAAATTTTACATTCTCCGATAATTAAACTATGATGTCTATGGAATGACAGGTCATCTAATAATGATGGATTGATAGGCGCACACGCGTTTAGGGCGAATGAGTCTGTGTGTGTGTATGTACGTATTGAGATGTCAGTCCGGCGAGAATGGAATCAATGAATGGCTGACAGCGAGCGGGAGCGCCCTTCGCTCCACGTCTCTCAACGCAGATATATATATATATATATATATATATATATATATAAGATCAATTATAATCTGTACTTGTGTTACGGGGAAAAAAAAATTGTTACAAGGTTCCACTGAGTATTATTCACGTCACGGCGCAACCTAATTCTTCATGAGGTAGAGATGTAACAACTGGCGCAGCCGAATTATAGCTGGTGCCGCAGGCTATACAATAAATACAATCATGTGTTTCCGACTAAAATGCCCAAAAAATAATTTATCTTCATACTCTCGTAAAAATAAATTGCCTGCCTGTTTCAGATTTCAAAGTAGAAAATTTTAATAACTCCACGTAATGTTATTCTTTGAATATGAATAATTCCAACGATTTTCTTTGTTGAGTATCAAGTATAAATAATTGCTTTTAACTAAAATATGAATTCATTATAATTAAATACAAAAAATATTTTTGTAATTTTTTATATTATTATAATATAAATTTTGGCTTCATGGAGTATTTACAAAAATAGCACCATAATTACGAACCCTAGATTAAACTTTTGTCAGCCATTCAAAGATACACATTATTTATTCAAATACAAATTAATTATATCAATTAGAAAAATATACAGGAATACTCTATTTATTGAAAAAATATTTTTTAAATATCCCGGGGACGACAAATTGTTAAACTCATGAACTGAAGTTCTTTCAAATTGATACATCTATTATTCTAAAATTTTATTTAAGTGTTAGTTAAGTTAAGTGTTAGATACAAATAAAGAAGTATCGGTGTAGTTAAAATATAGTTTATAAATTTTGATTTGTGTGACAAATTATTTACAAGTTTCATTTGTTAAGACTAAACCACATTTATTTTGAATACTCGTACATAGGTGACACTCATTCGAAACGGGCATTAAGGAAAGTAAAGACTTGAGCACGGAGGGAACTGCCTTTATTTCATCTATCGTCAAAACTCCGTGACAAAGTCTCACCCATGTACACGCATCCCTATAAATGCAGAGACTTGTATGAAAATCTTTAAGGGAAGCTTCATCCGGTTACTCAAATATGTCTCATATTATTAAGTTATGAAATTGTAAAATGCAATACGCTTCTGTGCATTATGCATCTGTATATCAGATTCCTCTTTTAGAAATGGAGCACATTCTTTCTAATATTGTTTCGTGTTTCCTTTATCATATCCAGTTTGTACAAAATTTTTGCGAATCTAAAATTTTCCGTACGGAACCTACGTTTATACTAGTTTGCAAGCCGAGAAAATGACTCGAATATATACACAAAATATTTTATTAATATGTATAAATATACACACATTTATGAATACTTATAATTAAAAGTAAATTAATAGACATGAAATAAAGTGTACATATAGGATACGGGTTTAGAACATTAGTGGCGAGATGAGAGGCATTCTACACACAGGAAACATAAATCCTCATTATATATACATTTATGCAACAGTAAAAGTAATTTAATCTTCGAAAATTGAAGATTTGTGTAAACAAGACGTATTTTTTACATTAATGCATATAATATTGTCAGCGTTTAACTTTTCGTTTCAATCTAGTCAAAGTGATCACGTAGGTGACACCAAAGTAAAAATAATTGAACAAGAAATTTGCGTTAGTTCATGTCTATATATTTGGTGGTCTGTGATTAAATACTATTCTAATATGGGGTCCACAGGAAAAAATGTAATTATTAAAATAATTATCTACCGGCAGAATGTTTCAAATGTACGTTCAAAGCAAAAAAGTCACAAGTATCCACTTAATTCGTATTTAAAGGAAATTTAAATTTAAGTCAATCTTAATGTATCAGTTTTTGCTCAAATTTACTTAACTGTAACTCACAGAAGGACATTTGGATATAATGTAAAATAAGGTATATATATAAAATCAATTAATTTTTATCAAACCTGAAAAATATTTTGACGATGCTAATTTAATGTTGATATAAATGTAAATGTAAATTCGAATACCTAAGTATGTAAATAAATAATTATTTACATACTTAGGTATTCGAATAAATTAAACCACTCCTGCAACAATATTGTATATTGGTTTTGGGCAGATCTAAGTTATGAATCCCACAAAGTTATATATCATCTTGGGTATCGAATTATATATGAAACAACTGTATATGATAAATAAAAATATTATTAAACACAATTTCTAAGTAAGCTTCTCTGCAAGAACACCGTATGTCATCCAAGATGGCCGACGCTCCGTCTACAGATCGATTATCTTTTTAACTCATGGTACTATCGAATCAGCCATTGACAAATCTGTTGCTTGTAAGTATATGTATAATATAAAGATGCGATCAAAAATATAGTACATAGATTTGTTTAGTGTTTAATTATTTTATGGATAGAGATTTTATGGATCAGTATTATCGGTACACAACCATGACCAAAAAATCGACCTATATTTATCAACATTTTTAAAAATCGATATACAGTACTATTACATGAGGGGGGTCAAATATATTTTTTAATTGAGTTCTCTGTAATGAAAATGTTACTATTTATAGGTTACATATAATTACGTCAAACATTTACAATAGGAATTGCTAAATTCATTAATTGAATCCACTTTATTCAGTTCCGTAATTTCCCAAGTGTCTTTCAAAGGTAACTAGATCTCATCCAATTTTTTAAATCTCAAAATAAATACATATCTTACAGAGGAATCATTATCCAGGTCAGTGTACAAAGACTTTATTTCCCGTTTAAAATGCTCCGTATTTTCCGAGTGGGTAAAGCTCCCCGTGGTGTCAGTACAAAAGCTTCCTTCGAGGCTTTCCACGTCAAGGCGCATCAGGTCTTGGAATTATTAAGTCCTGATGAGTCAGTTGCGCTCGGGGCAAAAAAATCTTCTTCTTTTTAACTCTTGTGACTTGCTTCTTATTACTCAGGGGTTCTTACCAGAGATTAACGTGCGTAAGACGTAAATAATATGTCTCCAATAATGATATTTTGTCCTCTGTTTTCCATGTACCTAAAATAATTATGTACAATAGACTATGGATAAATTGTAATATAATATGGTTATTTTTACAAGTATACGTAATGTACGCTATTTTAATTAGATATTTTATAAATACATTATGTTGTACAATTGAGGGTACAAGTTGTGAAGTCGGCAACAATTTTTTTTTTTTTCTAACTTTTATTCCTATTATATTCTCATATAAAGGATTTTATTTTTATAGGTTTGTTTTTCGAATTAGCAACACTTTTTATAGCGACAGCCAATTTGATAGCTGACAGCTGTTTTGTGCTCAGTTTGGTTTACGATTTCACAGAACAACGCTTGTGCAAATTTATTTCGAAAATCGTGGTTCAGTTCTCGAAACATACCGTGCGCTTCGTCCATTTTACGGTCGACACAATCGTGCATCCGAGCAAGTAATTCGAATAACCATGGATCGTTTTCACAGCATGTATACTCTATTGATAATACGCATCTGCAGAGATGTCGTACAATGCGCACAGAAGAAGCTGTTACTGCAGTGGAGGGTAGTACTTAGGACCCGAATGAGTCGGTTCGCCATCGTGCACAGCAATTGGAGCTGTGTCCATACATATATGGAAGATTTTGTGAAAAGATTTTAGTTTACGAGCTTACAAGTTCCAGCTTGTTTAAGAATTGATGCCGCTAGACCATCTTGTGCATCGTACATTCGGTAAATGGGCTGTAAACGAGATTGATCTTGATCATAATCAATTTTGTTCAGCGATGAGGCTCATTTTTGGTTGAATGGCTATGTCAACAAGCAAAACTACTGCATTTGTGAGTGAAGAAAATCCACATTCCATTATTGCGATGCCGTTTTATCTACAAAAAGTCATTATATGGTATGCTTTATGGGCTGGCGGAATCATTGGTCCACATTTATTAAAAAATGATGCCGGCCAGAACGTTACAGTCAATGGAGAGCGCTGTAGATCCATGATTGATGACTTTTTCGTTCCTCAATTGAGTGGCATTAATATGGAAGAGCTGTAGTTTCAACACGACAGCGCAAAATGCTACACAGTGCGCGCCACAATCAGTTTATTCGATGAAACATTCTATGAGCGCATAATTTCACGTAATTGACCTGTGAATTGGTCTCCAAGATCGTATGATTTAATACCTTTGGACTATTTTATTTTATTTTTATTTTTTTATTTTTTGGAGAAACAAACAGTGTAACAATAATAACTGATAATTACGTAATATATAAAAATAACACCAGTGAAGTTTCTTCGGAAATTAAATACATAGTTATGTGGGTATATGTGAAGTCGCTAGTCTATGCCGATAAATCAGAGACGATAGATGACTTGAAAGTCAACATTCGTCGCGTTATTGCCAATATATTCCACCAGCTGCTCCAAAAAGTGATCGAAAATTGGACATCCAGATTGCGCTTTATTTGAGCCAGCCGCGGTGCTCGCGGTATGCGCGAAATCATATTTAAACACTAATGGCATAAAACTATATTTCCAATAAAGCTAATACCATGGCCATTACCACAATTTGTATGTATTTTATTTCATTTTATAGTTATATACCTCTAAAAAAAAACATTTAGTTTTATTAAAAATCAATCTTAGCTCTTTTTGATAACAATTAGTTGGATTCAAAATCGAATATTGCAGTTAGTTGCTAAATCAGTTGCTTTTGTCCGCAGCCATATATATAAGGACTCGGCCAATAGCAGTCTTTGCTAAATTGAAATTTAAATGGTTATGGAAACTAGCTTTTTTTTAAAGAAGGTGTTGTATTTATCAAATTATAGGGACAATCATTAATAATATAAGGTTTATTAATAAATACATTGTTCTTCAAGCTTCTATATATTTTTAATATTTGTCTCCGAATGAAAAAATATTGAGTTTGCTGAGATTGTAACTAATACCCTTTACTCTCATGGCGCGCCTCTAAGATCAACAGCAAAAATGGCATTTGTATACTTCTTCTCATTCTTCAGCAATCCCTTGATACGAGGATGACGTCTGCTATGGTTAGCGATTATGAGTCCGAGTGTGGATGTGGAGTCCAATTCTTAAACCGATTGGATTTGCTATGACCGAGGCCTTTCCTTGGAATTGTTTAAGGTGTAGGTGATATTGCACGGTACCACCACACACACTCTTGGAATAACGGAGAGATTAGTCCTGTGGCAAGGGTGGTCCGAGACAACTGGAGCTCTCCGTTACTTTGTAACATTTTCCTGTCTACGCACAGGGCTTTGTACACTCTTCAATTAGTATATGCACAACATTACTAAGTGACTTACTTATCATTACGCCATTTTACGGGTACAATACGGGTGGTAGGCTACAATATTATAAATTAAAATATGAATTAAAAAGAGCCATTTACCTTATTTTTAAGGAATTTCAAATACCTTTGAGTAATTTGATAGCAGACGCCAGAATTATCGATTCATTTTTATTAAATTTTGGACACATTTATACAGCTTTATTATTAGGAGAACACATTCTTATTGTTAAGTTGTAATTGTAATATATTTAATATATCACAGACCTATGTTCTGAATAATTACAACTACAAAATAAGAATGTGTTCTCCTAATACAATATCATAATTGCCAGATTCGTAGACTAACGAATTTTCAAACATTCCATCTACTAGTCTACAATACAATACTAACTTAATATGTAATAACCTTATGTCTGGGATGCATCGTAACATTGATAGACATTGTTATATTATATATTGGTATTTCCTTACTAACTTTGTCATCTTTTAAAATAGCTGTTATTGTACTTCTGTAACCAAACTGTATAATTTAATCTTCGGCGGTCCCTCGTTACGAGAATGATGTCTGCCATGCTTTAACGATTGCGAGTTCGAGTGTGACTGAGGATCTCTGAGTATGTATTGTAGTTATTATATATGAGTCGTTTAAGCCCTCTATAACCAAAAAAAATTATGAATAATAAATAAAATGTGTATTTGAATACACATTTACTAGGAAAAAATGATAATTGCGATTGGTTCAAATACTGACCACAAATATCAAATTAAGTAATAAGAACAAACAAAAACAAGTTTGAGTTTCATGTCAAAACCCTCTGTAATTGAGTACTTAACTTCCAAATGGTTCAATAATGAAACTGATCATTAGGTTTTAGTCGCAATCCACTGGTTTGTACCAAAGAAGATCAAATAATGTGAGCGACAAACACTTAAAATACGCGTGTTGAGTTTCAAACACCTCTATAAATGGCATAAAATGGCAACAAATTTTATAATTTCCTGTAGTAGTGATACACACACCGTATCTTCAAAACATCTATTGAAGAATTTAAATGATAATTATATTTTTAAACGTTTTTCGTGATTTCTGGATTTTGATAAAAAATCCGTTATAGAGGGGTTTGGAATTAAATGACTCGCATCAATTCTTAGATACTAAACACATTTTGAGTATTTATAATAATGTATTTTAAAAAAAAAAAATTCTGTATTTTCTTCTTCTTCTTCACCATGTACCCAATACTGATAATTGTGGTCATCTGCTATGTATGAAACTTGGTGAAAAATATGTGTCCATTCCTTCCCTTTCTGAGCCATGTTGATAGCAGCGATCAAAGAGGACCATGATAACTCCTTTCTCTGTACATATTGCACATCAACTTCTTGCCCGATTTCTCTCAACTTTCCCCATTATAACGAGCTTCTTGAGACTCTCGTGGTTTCTTCCGACAACATGTTCAAACTATGTGAGAATCCTTCTCCTATATGCTGTCGAAAGTCTTTTAGTTTTCTGTATAAAAATAAATAACTAACTTGCATGCACGTTATTAACGTAACATAATAGTTGTGAGAACATTTATGTGGGTGATTATAAATCTATGTGATTACTAAAAAAAATTGTTTCTTTATATAATAATTTTAATCTGATACCTACTATTTGTATATTTCTCGAATGAAATAAATATTAGAATTATCAAATGAGAGCACTCTATTTCACCGATTGTAGAGCAACAAAATAGCGTCAGAATTAAATATTTAAATCTTAGACATGCTGAAATAAATTATTTGTCTATAAAATATTTGGTTGCTACCGGGATACGAATCCGAAACTTCGTATCACGGGAAACGCGTTATACTTTTGCGACATCAACCAATTAAGTTTTCGACAAATTTGGAATGTATTATGTTCTGTATTCTTTTAGAAAAAATATATTAATTATCCTATTTTTAAAACCAATCATCTTTATATAGCTATGAATTCTAAAAACCTTTGAGTAATATACGCTTGAAAGCTCCAGAATTAATTAATCTATTTTATTAAATTTGGTCGAACTTTGATACAACTTATGTACTGTTAATGAAAACACTTTGAAGGAAGTTCTGCGTGTGTAAGGATCAATGGATCATTCACACCATTACAAAGGGTGTCAAGCAGAATTGTGTAATGTCTCCATGGCTAATCAACTTGTATATGGATAATTGAGTGAAAGAACTGGAATATATGAATGTAGGACCGAAAATGGGTGATTTGATTGTATGATATTTATTTTACGGCGATAATGCAGTATTAATAGCGAATAATGAACAAGAATAACAGAGGCTAGTGAGTAGAATGTATGACGTATGCAAGGAAAGCGACCTTATTATGAATGTCAACATGTCAAAAGTGATGCTATTCGAAAAAGAGGAAAGAAAGACAATGTGCAAAATACTTGTAGATAATGAATGTTTGGAACACGAAGATGTGTTTGTGTATTCGGGAAGTATTTTTGATAGAAACGGAAAGTCAGAGAAAGATATCGAAAGGAGGGTGACTGCAAGGAATAAAGTGAACGGCGCTTTAAATGGAATTATAGCTAATGAGAACTTGTCAACTGAGGCAAGACTAGCACAATGGACTCCTGATACCCATACTGATGTATGGAAGTGAGGCTTGGAGCTGGCAGAAGAGGAACGAATGTAGACTGAATCCAGTGGAAATGAAATCATTAAGGCGTATTTGTGGCAGATTCATTTATGATAGAGTAAAGAATGAAGAAATAAGGAAAAAATGTATATCTGATCTTAGTATAGTGAGTAAGATTAAGAAAGGATCACTTAGATGGTTTGGTCATATGGAACGGATGGATGAGGAGAGAATGGTAAGAACGATATATGACGCAAGTGTGGATGACAGCAGAAATAGAGGACGTCCGCGGAAGACTTGGCATCACCAGGTAAACCCGATGCTGGAGGATGGCCTTGTTAGAAGCCTCAATAATCGTCGAGCTTCTATGAGAAGACGTATGAATGTGGATGAGGCAAGAATTGTGTCTCAGGACAGAAGAGTGTGGCGCTCTATCCTCTCTACCTACCCCCGCGGGGAAATGAAGTGATGGTAAGTAAGTAAACACTATTTTAATAATAAAGTTCAATATAACAACTTCCCGATAAAAAAAGTGTATTAATTAAATGTAAATTATTTAAAATGTTTAATTAAAACGGTACTAATTAAAATATTAAAATGATTTATTTATTTAATAATTAGAAATCTGATAGGTACTATTACTTACACTTTTACTCTGAACCTTAATTCATATGAAATTCGCGTTATACTTTGAGAGTCCATGTACTCTTTACTAGTGTTTTTAAAAATAGAAATGCTTACTCGAAATACATTTCACATCAATATTCTAACTGTTTTGAAACCAAGCTAACCGCTTGTGCTATGAAAATAGAACTAACTTGCTGGTCTCCTAGAACGAGACGCAAACCGCCGACCCCTAAATCACTAGACCAATATATTAACTTCTAGACCAACAAGCTCATTCTCATAAAACGTACAATTATGTATGTGTAACGGAAATATTACTATTGTAATTTGTATGATATTGGTAGCATAATATGGTGTAAGGTATTTGCTTCAACATTTAAAATCTGGCATAGTAAAAAGAAAAATCACCGCATGGGAATGAAAAATTTCATATATAAACCTATTGAAAATAACTCAGTATTAATAAGGTCACTGCATTTCACCACAAATATTCGTTCAAAAGAAATTAAATCAGATTGTATAATATATTTAATAGATTGGGTTTTGCATTGTAACAGTATTTTTTTGATCGTGGTCAGGATCTACTGACCAGGTTTTCACGGCCGTTCAGAATATTTTTAATAGATATATTCTGAATTCGTAAACATACTTTTGGCGCGTCTTTTCAAATCAGCCGCAACCTTTGTTATTGACACAATTCAACGTCCAATTTCCCATACATACATTTTCTTATGATCGTCTTGATATTTGTTCGATCTCAACATCGCGTTAACATTCGCGGTGTACCAGCACTGTCTTTTGTGATACTGCGTTATGATCTCGTGTTATTTGTTGTTTGTGTACCGTGGGTGAACTTGTGATATCGCCGTATTCAATTGAAAGAGAAAATCGACTCATCCGCATGCCATTTTGTGTGATCTCGGCGACGACTGCAGGAATTACGAAGACGTCATATACATGGTAAGACAACTGGTCTTTCAGAATCCCGGTTCCTCGAAATTCACTTCTTCGACTAGAACCCCTATCCCCTCACCGACCTCATTCTGTACCATGTTTTCCTACTTCCCTACCCTACCCTGCGATGATTCAGATTTACCACTGCAATTGTCGTATTCTATTCCGCGAGAAATGTGACCCAGAGATTGTACAATTCATTTTGATCCTATCGATCCGGATTTACAGTTCGTATTCAAGATATATATATCCTTGGAATATTCTGCCGTATCTCTCTATGATGGACACGATCCTGGTGGTGATGAATACAGGGTGGTTTTCTTAACGTGACCAACTTTAGGTAAAATTGGTAGATCAGAAGAAGTCAGTAGCGTGCGCGTAATTTAAAAAAAAAACAATAGTGATTGTTTCTCGGATATGATAAATCATATAAGTAAAATAGAGTGTGCGATGAGAATGCTACTTTTAAGTAATGTTTCTTTTTTTATTATCGTTTAAAATGCTGATGTTTATGATTTAAATAAAACAAAAACTTTTGAAAGTAACATTCAGTTTATTTGTTAAAAGAAGAACAGTGTTTGATTTTAAAAATTATTTCTGGTTCCGATCGAGTAAGGGTAGAAACAAAGTCGGCGGTAGATTCGTGATTTTCGTCTCGACGAACATGTACCTAAACTAGGAGTGCCTATCCCACCGGGGAACAAATAACACCCTCGATCTTTCTCAACCTCCAACCAATAGTAAAGTATCATTTAAACCTTGTTAAAGGATACTCATATGTCAATCCCTATTTTATTTTCTAGTGAGGATTTTGTCGAAAAATTGTTATAATCTTTAAACAAAATATTTGTGAAATTAACCCATTTAAAAAAAGTCTATCTACGTCTAAGTCTATCATAATATGCATATGCATAGTTTGTGTCATTATTTATTTAAAAATAGATTGGGGGCTGGAGATTGTGATAGTCACATGACTATCCAGTAATTTTCATTATTTAAAAATAAATAAAGCATGGTATAGCATT
Source organism: Eubasilissa regina (assembly GCA_022840565.1). Taxonomy (NCBI): domain Eukaryota; kingdom Metazoa; phylum Arthropoda; class Insecta; order Trichoptera; family Phryganeidae; genus Eubasilissa; species Eubasilissa regina. The sequence goes on from JAINEB010000007.1 coordinate 18,595,059, forward strand.
TTTATGAAACTTCATGCAGTAAAACTGGATATATTATTCTCTATAAATAATAATATATATTGTTCTTTGCATATATACATAAAATTATATATCAGGAGGTGATTTTCAAAAGTAGTCATCTCTATACTTGTTTTTTTTTTACTGGAAATGCTACATTATATCATTTTTAAATGTGATCAAATTAAATTTCAAATTCTTTAAGAAAATCTTCGTAATATAAAACTCTTTTTAATAGTGGACAAATCTAGACAGGTTTATTTTTATACAGTGATTCAAATTCACCTCAACCAATCACTTAATTGCAAAGTAATTATGCTGAATCCTATTCATTGTTAAGATGATCACAGAGACTACATGTTCGTTTTCGCTGCCAAAAATAGTGAATTTATTATTAAGGAAAACACATTCTTATTGTGAAGTTGTAATTATTCAGAACATAGGTCTGTGATATTTTAAATACTAAATTAATGTATTAATTATAAATATATACATATAAAATCAATTTTGTCGAAAAATATTGTTTTAGCGTCACCGGGATTCGAACCTGGATCTTCATTTCCAATCCGGGGAAGTGCACTACCTTTGTGCTATAACGCCAGTATTTTTCTTGACAAATTTTCGAAACTATATGTTACATTTTTCCCGGTGACGCTAAAACAATATTTTTCGACAAAATTGATTTTATATGTATATGATTTCAATTATGGTAATAATAAGTGTATACAAAATTTGGTAGTAATTATTCAGTATTCATGCACATTCGTTTGTGAACCTCCTTTGATTCTCATATTATTCCTGCGTGATATTGTTGTATGTTGTCCTTCCCTGGGCTCCTTTTCGGTAGAGTTTGACAGTATAAATTAAAAGATCGCCCGGCACACTGCATTTTGACTAGGCTCTGTGTGACGCTCAATTTTGTAAAAGAGTACGAATCGAAAGCGGAATATCCTATCAAAAATCCATTCTCAGAATCATCTACAGAAAACCATATAGGTTTCCCTCTGACTCACTGTTTGAGGTATGTCAGCTTCTTGATATTCGACAACTCTATGTAAAAAGGCTGATCCCTCATTTTTATTCTAATAAAAAGCTTCATCAATATCCATCTCATAATTATGTTACAAGAGCAAAAAAGAATAGGATCACCGTGAAGCCTAAAATAAAAACATGCTTTGGTCAATCCTTCCATATTTCTGGCCCCCAAAGCCTGTAACATTTTGCCGAGCAGTATGAAACAATTCTCGATTGACAAACTCAAACATCATCTATGGAACTGGTTATTGGATGATCAGGAAACTGAGCAAAGATTCATGGAAATGATCACATGAACAAAACATCATTTCTTTATATTCATTTTTCTGTTTAACATAGTGTTTCAATCATGGGATAGAGAGAGTATTCTACTTATTTATTATGTTATTAGAATTCTTTTAAAACCTTATTTACCTCATTCCTAATATTTTTGGAAAAAAAAAATGTATATATATATATTAATAATAATAATGGTTTTCATATTTGTAAGATAGACAACGGATGAACCTGTCTCCTTTAGAACAGACTTCGGTCTAGTTAAGGAGATAGTGAACATCTCTTACATTATGAAGCTTGTTCGTCTTTTTTGTATATTTATAAGAATGTTTATAATGTGTAATATGTATGTTTATTAAAAACATAAACAGAATAAATAAATACATTTTTTCCTTTTAATTTGTTCTGAACATAAGTTGAATCAACCGCAAGGCAGTTGTGTCCAATATCGAAATATTCGTTTGCATAAATTGTGGTTTAACCGTGATGCAAGAGAATTTGTCGTGACGTAATAAGTATTTTTTGTAGACTAATTCGCCTAGATGTAATTTGAATATACTCAATTTCAGTATTTAGGTATTGTATATCAAAACACATACATATTATATATATAACTCCTACCTCTTCATTTCTTATATTTTTGTTATTTTAAATTATTAACTTTGTTTTATTAACCACTTAATGAATTAAAATACATCTACCGGTTTCGAAAAATATAATTTTCTTCTTCAGGACATCATTAACTAATCACAAACATATGTTATATTGTTTCATTAACAGAATCTATTTTTGAGAAACAATAATTATTTAAAAAATAAATTTAGTATCTAACTTAAATTATTACTTGATGATACCAAATTACTAGAATAATTTTTATCAAAAATTAAAAATTATTCTAGTAATTGTCGGTTTGGCATGTAAACAGTCTTGATCATGAATAATTTGGATTCGTTGGAGTTAAATAAAGCATGTATAACTAATCAAAAAATTATAAACAACCAACTAAATTTAACCACAAGTCCCATTCTAAAATTTTTCTAAAATTTATCAAGTAACAATTTAAGTTAGGTACTAAATTTATTTTTTAAATAATTGTTTTTTTAAAAATAGATTCTGTTAAAGAAACTATATAACATATGTTTTTGATTAGTTAATAACATCCTGAAGAAAAAAAAAAAAAATTCGAGTTCTCAAGTGTGTGTGTATGCCCTGGTGTCGCCTGCTACCTCGGATGAGATGATAATTAATTCAAAGGCAACTCTGCCTTTCACATTACACATTTATTCACAAAACACAATTAATCCCGATATTAGATGGACATAAAATGTTCTTTAGATCTTTTTTCTTCAGGTCAACTTTTTTCTGAGGAATGTCACTTTTATTTATTTAATCTATTTACGAAGTTTATCTATTTGTCAACATTAGCCAATGCGGCCCTGGGGTGCCGATGCAGGTGAGAACCTGGGCCGCCTAACGTCCGCACTAGGATTCATCCTCGGTGCACAGATTCAAACATCATAACAGTTTGGTAACCAATTGTTGTTGATGTCAATTAAATGTCGTTTCAAATACTAATTAAATATATTAATTAGAAAGATATACATATAAAATCAATTTTATCGAAAAATATTATTGTTACCTACCGCTACCGGGATTCGAATCTGGATCTCTTTCCAAAACGGGGAAGGTGCATTATCCAATTATACTAGAGCGACAGTACTTTTGACTACAAGTTTTTAAGCCCATATATTACACTTTTTCAAATGAATACGTCTATTATTCCATTATTTGAAAGCCATTTATTTTATGTTTAGTTTTTACGGAATACCAAATACCTTTGAGTAAACCGATAGCGGACGCCAAAATTAACAATTCATTTTAATTAAATTTTGGACACATTGATACAACTTATATATAATTAAGGAGAACACTTTCTTATTGTGAAGTTGTAATTATTCAGAACACACATGATGTTTGAAAAGAGATCCAGGTTCGAATTCCGGTAACGCAACAACAATATTTTTTCATAAAATTGATTTTATATGATATCTTTCTAATTAATACATTTAATTAGTGTTTAAAATATTACATACCTGTGATCTGAATAACTACAATTTGTGTAAAATCAGTGCCAGTGCATTGGGAATTGTGAAAGTAAAAATGGCAGTTTAAGAATATTGAAAAAGTGGTCTCGAAATTGTCGGTTTCATGCAACAACGAAGCAGGTGTGTTAAACCTCTCTTCTCTTTCTCCAGGCTGAAGCTTGGTCCTTCCCTATTTGTGGTTTAATATCATCCTATTCCCATTGTATCCTAATAACGTACATCCCGTTTTCCCATCCTCCCTTAGAGCGAGTAAGAGTATAATTTAAGGTCGGGTAATAAGCAACCCTGGTTATTATTCATGTCGATCTTGCGAGCCGGAGATCGTACAAGTTTTATTTTATTTCATAAGTTTATTTTTTTAAGCTTTTACGTTTAATGTAATCTTTCAAAATATTTGTGACTACAAAGATTAGAAGATTACGAATACACAGACATTTATATTTATTTAGAGGGAATATCTTATTATATTCTTTGTTAAACAAAATAAATCCTAATTGCATTGAATCATTAACATTGTTATTAATTTGTACAGTTTTGATACAAGTTATATTTTAAATACTTATTAAATGTATTAATTATAAATATATACATATAAAATCAATTTTATCAATAAATATTGTTGTTGCGCTACCGGGATTCGAACCTGGATTTTTTTATTTATTTTGACGACAGATTTTCGAACCTATGTGTTATACTTTATCAAATTAATACATCTATCGTTCCATTATTTGAAAGCCATCTACATTGTTAATTATGGCGTTTGATATCGGTTTACATAAAGGTATTTGAGATTCCGTAAAAACAAAGTGGATGGCTTTCAGATAATGGAACGATAGATGTATTAATTTGAAAAAGTGTAACATGTAGGTTCGAAAATTTGTCGTCATGAAATGATTGGAAAAGAGATCTAGGTTCAAATTCCGGTAGCGCAACAACAATATTTTTCGATAAAATTGATTTTATATGTATATCTTTCTAATTAATATATTTAATTCATATTTAAAATATCACAGACCTATGTTCTGAATGATTACAACTTCACAATAAGAATGTGTTCTCCTTAATAAACAAACTATTAATATATTTTATTATAACATTGTAAGCTAGAGTTTTAGAAATGTAGGAGACTATTAATCTAATATGTTAATATCAAAATATTGTTGTTGCGCTATCGGTATTCATACCTGGATCTCTTTTCCAATCCGGGGAAGGTGCATTACCAACTATGCTACAGCGACAGTATTTTTGACGACAAATTTTCGAATCTATATGTTACACTTTTTCGAATTAAAACATCTCTATTATTCCATTATTTGAAAGCATCTACATTGTTTTTACGGAATCTCAAATACCTTTCAGTAAATCGATAATAGACGCCAGAATTAAAAATTCATTTTTATTAAATTTTTGGACACATTGATATTATTAAGGATAACACATTTTTATTGTAAAGTTGTAATTATCCCGGTAGTGTAACAACAATATTTTTCTATAAAATCGATTTTATTTGTATATATCACAAACCTGTGTTCTTAACAATAAAAATGTGTTCTCCTTAATAATACAAGTTATGTCATTTTTAAATGAAGTATTTATATTAAAAATATTCTTAAACCAGTTTTGAGATGAAAAGAAAGGCCAACATAATAACGAAATCGAATTAGATCTGAGAAATTGCGGTAGACCGCTTCTATTGCAACTATTTCAATAAACGCTCCAAACCCTATCTTTGTGGCTGAAAGCTCGTCTGCGCCTAAAGTATAAACGTTTGAGGTAAACTTTTGTGTATGTACTGAATTAATATGAAACGATACCCAAGTACGGAATACATTGTAATTAATATTTCTGTACACAAGTTATTTGCAGTGTGATGTATCGGATGCTAAATGTTAAACTAGTGTCTGTCAATGAGTAATTTTCAAATTTTTTTTTTTTTTTTGTAACTGATTTTTATACTCATTTTGATTTATTTATTTTTAAACCCTAGAATTTTTTTGATTTTTACATATATATTTTTTTCTATCAGCGGGTACATAATGAAGTAGTGGTACCAAAAATGAGTAGCTTGTTGGTTTAGTGGTTAGGACGTTGGCATAGTGATCTAGTGGTCGGAGGTTCAAGCCTCGGTCCTGGAGACCAGCGAGATCATAGTACGTTAATTTAGTAGTCAAATTTTCTTTAGTCTACAATTTAACTTCACAAAAAATTACAACAACATAGTATAAAATAATATTCAAGTATTGAAATCCAGATGAAAAAGTTGACGAAGTAAAAATATAATTGTTTTTTCTTAAAATCAGTAAAAAACATCTAATTTATGAAATTTGCTGTTAATGTAGAAATAAGTTCAATATTAATACATACCGTGGGTAAAATATGTATGAAAATATATATTTTCTTCATTTTAAAGGAAAATAATAACAACACGGATTCCACGACCGTCTTGGCCGGATCGAGCGGCGTATTGAAGTTTGATGGACAATTAAAATTATCGTATTTTATAAGACTGAAAATATATTAATAAAAATTGATTATTGTATTTTTAATATAAAACTTATTTTTAAATAGTAGCTGAAGCCTCAAAACATATGAGTAAATATATATAAAAATGAATGTTTTCACTAAAACAACGTATTTTAAAAATGTCAAAAATTGATAATATGTCCAGCAAATTGAATGGTTTATAACACTTACTGGATATGTTTCCGTAATCTTGGCGTCAAGATTGTGAGAAAATATATTTCGTTTATGCAATAATTTACTATATTAACACAATTTTGTAGCACGCGGAAAATGCATCTAATGGTCGCGGTCTTTCTTAAAATGCTTGTATTGTCTTAATTATGCCAAACAACATTTAGTTTATTAGTTTTAAATGAATATAAAGGTCTTATCTAAGTATTAGTTTAAAAAAACGTCAAATCTAGTGTATTATTACTATTGATATAAAAAATAATATTACATATTTTCGTAAACAACACGAAATTTGAATTATTTTTGAAAGCGCATCCTTAATGATTAATTCTAATTAACAAAATTCGAGTTATCCATGTTCTACTTTATTAATTAAAAAGTTAATGCATACGCAGCCTAAATCAAATAAAAATAAATGTATCATTGTGTATTTTTTTCAGGCCTGAGGGTACTAAAAGTGCTTCAGGTTCTTCAAAACTACTCCATTCGGGAATTCTCGGAGGAGACATGCCGGGGGCCTGTTTAGCTTCTGCCCTTGTCAAGTTGGCCCTGCGTTATCAGAATGTAGCTCTTACTAATGAAGCTATGCTTATTATGGCTGCAATTCTGAACTACGAGAAATCTGGTAAGCCATAATATTGCCTTTATATTATTTTCTTTCTGCAGAAAAGTCATCAACCTATGCCATGATGTTTCTTAGACGTCGATATACAACTTTCTAAAAAACATTATATCGAAGGCTAAGGGTGATAAGGGCGAAAATACTAAACAATTGTTTTGAGAAAAATATAAAAAGAGAAATAAAAAAATATAAAGATAATAAATAGGAATAAACAAATTAGTACATTTTAAATAATAACAAATTATGAAATAATGAAAAGAGGACAGTAGCATAAAATATAAATAAACAAATTAGTACATATTGAATAATAACAAATTATGAAATAATGAAAAGAGGACAGTAGCATAAAATATAAATAAACAAATTAGTACATATTGAATAATAACAAATAATGAAAAGAGGACAGTAGCATAAAATATAAATAAACAAATTAGTACATATTGAATAATAACAAATAATGAAAAGAGGACAGTAGCATAAAATATAAATAAACAAATTAGTACATATTGAATAATAACAAATTATGAAATAATGAAAAGAGGACAGTAGCATAAAATATAAATAAACAAATTAGTACATATTGAATAATAACAAATTATGAAATAATGAAAAGAGGACAGTAGCATAAAATATAAATAAACAAATTAGTACATATTGAATAATAACAAATAATGAAAAGAGGACAGTAGCATAAAATATAAATAAACAAATTAGTACATATTGAATAATAACAAATAATGAAAAGAGGACAGTAGCATAAAATATAAATAAACAAATTAGTACATATTGAATAATAACAAATTATGAAATAATGAAAAGAGGACAGTAGCATAAAATATAAATAAACAAATTAGTACATATTGAATAATAAATAAATAGTTAGTTTCCCTAGTAACCTTTGTCATGAAAACTGTTTTAAAAATAGTAATAACATTTTTATATGCTCTCACTTTTACTTTGTGTTTTATTTTTACCTTTTTCGGTATCAAAATCGAGACCGCCTATGTAGAAAAAAATTTAATGAAATAAAAATATTACGCAAATTAAAATCACATTTTTAAAAATCATATCCTTTTCAACTATAAATTGAAATTTGCGTGTAAGAATTTTACCTGATATAATAATAGTGCGAGTAAAACCGGGATCGCAAAATTTTTATTAATTTTTAGATTTTTTTGTCGTTGAATACAGATTTTATAGTTTGAAAGGAAAATAAATATTCATTGTTATAATATTATATTGTTTCAAACGTATCAGCGTGTCATTAGCGCTATTGGATTTTCATGGCATCATTGATAGCTAGAGAGAACAATAATATTGTATAATAGCATTGTTTCATTTTTGCTTCTGTGAGCAAATAAAATATCTCATTGACGGTGAGATGAGAAAATAAATTAGAAATCTAGGTGATTAAAACTTGTCATTGTCGTGCGACGGTAATAAAAGTATATTACGCCTTAAAAACTATCGATATGTCGTAACCTCACATTCGTTTGGAATCAAAATGGACTCGGGAATAAATAAGGTAAGTCTTGTCGCGAAACGAAACCCGGAAAACCAACGAGGAAAGTGAACGGACCACGCTATACGCAGCTAATTCTTATTATTAACGACTGTCAACGCTCTTGGTAGTCCCATTTCTGCGGACAACAACGCGGGTCTTGACGACTCGGTGGCTATAATATTCAGTAAAAAAGGCAAGAGGTTTTCAAGTCAGTGAGAGTCAGAAAGTCGCCAATTCGGTAGCAACTATGTGAGTAGCGAATACAATGACATTTATACTGTTTTCTTCTCTTCAAAATAAAATTCCGGCTACTTATCTCCATTGTGGAGTTTATTCATTCATAAACGCTGCCCCCATAACTGTTCAGTGAACTCGGATTTCAATAGGATATCACGTAAAGCACTTTGCCCACTATCGACCCAACTGTCTGACAATCCTTGATCCGTTTTCCTCGGTGAAAGATATTTTTGTTCAATTTTCTTCTTTAGTTTTATTATTCATTATACCATACACACTACTTTACTCAAATGTGTTTTCTACTGTTTACTTATAATTTTGAAAAATTATATTATTTTTATCTACCGTATACTTAACAACATTAAAAACAAGTGTACGGACATACATGGGTGTAGATGTACATTTATATATATACAATATCTGCGTAGTGAATTTCAGTTTTGAAACATTGCTAAAATTTGCTATATTTACAGACCAGACCAAACAATTTTTGAGTACTTTAAAACATTTTATAATTATTTTATTTACTCATATCTCATGTAAATGAAATCGATCGTTATCTTTAGAACTTAATATTTAAGAGTAATAAATGAGTATGTAACGTATGGGACAAATCACCCAGATAAGACTAGTTTAAATATTAAAATTATTTAAATGAGAGTCCACCATTCAACCATCTGAATGAATGATAATGTTACGAAAATCATGTTCATGCTTTGTAATCGACCGGTGACAGCCCTACTATACCACCCAACCGCCCTCCAGTCCTGACCATCGTAACGTTAATCTCTCGTCCCTTCCCTTAACATTAGGGGTGGATCCACCGCATGCCCCAAGGACTATAGAAGCCGACGTCTAAAGAACCGAAAACTATTTTGCTGGACTGCGGAGTAACGCAAAGTTAAGCGATGTGAAAAGGGACGTGACTTGTGCGAGCTCATACAAACTCGGGTACCTAGAAACTCTCGTATGAATACACACGTATTTCACGAGACCTAGTACTTGGTTATGTAGTTTGGAGCATATTCACACCACTATTTTCCTCCTTAACACGTGTACTTTTAGAATTACGCGTTTGTGAATAAATAAAGATTAATTTTAAATACAGATTAAAAAATCATATACATAAATTCGAGTACGACGTGCGTGTAGCTTAATGGTTACGATACTCGCCTAGTGATTGGGCGTTTGAGGCTCGTTCCAGGAGGCTATTAAATTAGTCCCATTTTCATAACTCTAGCGTTTAACTTAGTTTGAAAATAGTAAGCATATTGATGTAACAGGTATTCCGTGTACGTATCTATATTTTAAATAAAAGTCAGGTAGCTCATACAAATTCGGGTACGTAGGTACTCTCGTATGAATGCACACCTAGCCCACGAGACCTAGTAAGTACTTAGTTATATTATTTGGAGTATATTCACAGCAGTATTTTCCTCATTGAAACTTGAACTTTTAAGTTTATCAATAAATTATAATCAATTTATTGTTAATGTGTTTGTAAATAAATTAAGAACTAATTTAAATATTGATTAAAAAACTAACTTAATGACCAACTATCAAGACGTTTCTTTGCGTGGATAAGCAGATAGGATGGACTACCAAATTGTTCTATCCAGATACACGACTCTTTCTTCATCCATATTCATATATCTTCTTTTCTTCTTCTTCTTCTTCAACTATCATCACTTTGATTACTGCGGCCCGGTGCAGCTTTACAGTAGACTGCCTAAACTATTACCTCAGGTTCTTCAGCCATGATGTTCTCCTTCCTCCAGGGCCCCGATTTCCAGCATTATAAAATGTAAAATCTCGTACTTCTCCGGATGTCTCATTACATATCCGACATAGTGAGGTTTTCGGATTTTTATTGTTTTAAATACTTATTTTTCATTATACATCCGAACCATAACATCTTCAATTGAAACTCTATCCATCCATTTTAAGCAATCTTCTGTATATCCACATCTCAAATACTTCAGGTCGCCTTATAATTTATTGGGTAAGTGTCCAATGCTTCTATTCCATAAAATAATATCTAGAACACATTGTGTCTGACAAATGAAAATATGGACGTTGAGAAAGTAGGAAACCAAATACTAGATGGTGTAGAGAAGTGTTGTTGGAGGCGGATTCTACTACCGTATCTTATATATTCCAACAATATTTCATGATTACTTCAGACTTTTAACATCTTAGAAAAAAAATATTGTTGCATCTTTTGGGCATGTTAAACAGGCGAGGACGCCAGCAAAAACCACGAAATTCTCATTAAACTCGTAATTACATGAACAGTTGTGGGAATGCGAGCAAAAGGATGGTCTCCTACAAGATAAAAAGACCGAATAAAGAAGTTAATAGGGTTCTTTTAAAATGTTGCGTATAACATGGTTCAAGACTGAAAGAAATGAAGACGCATTGTTCACAAAATTATATATATATATTAGTAGTTCACGATATTCAGTATTGAGTACACAATGAATAAGGTCCAATTTAAATATAAATGTAATCTAAATGAATAATTTATATTAAAACAATATTTTGCAACAATGCAATTTTTTTACATTTTTAGTTTATTTGAATGGAAGATACAGTACTCTCGGTTATATGCGGTTATATTCATCGTGTTTAAGATTAACCGGAACAGTACATTATAAAGTAAAAATATTTTTTGTTCGATTACCAAAACATTAAACAGGTAAAATTACAAACACATCGTCGATCAGAAACTACGGTTGACAACATGTTTGAAACTTATTATTTGGATGCGCATTGATTCAGTTTTTAGTTTTAAAATACTAATAATATAGTCAAAATATACTTCTCCAAATGTGTATAGTATATTACAGTACTTTCGAGTCACCACTATTCACTATCAAAACGTTGCTTTGGTATTCTAGTCGTCAGTTATATTCCGCTTCCCACTTTCATCTCCTCTTCTTATATACAGCTCCAGACAGATTCTGAAGTTAAAAGACGTGACGTCTTAACACAAGATAGTGTTATTAAAATAATTAAAATGTTAATATATTAGAATAGGATATAACTGGAGTATTAGGTTTTATAGGAAATGGTTATGAGAACCCAAATCATTAAAAAAACCTACCACTGCATACATTTTTAATATATCCTCTGCAGTGGTGGGTCAGATCTGACCCAGGTGTTTGTAAAAATATCAATTTCGCTACGAATATTCCTTTAATGCTGCTTTCCTTCCAGTTAATCATTTATTAAATATTTCCAAATTATTTAAGATACTAATAAATGTTATTTGACGAGATTCAAATGAATTATTGATAAAAATGTGAAAAAACGGTCAAAAACTGACTTAAGACAGTCGCTTTTACGAGATTGAATCTCAGCGAAACATATATTGTCAACATTTTGACCATATTTTTTTTGGCGGGTAGACAAAGGATACCAGGCATGCGTCAATTTATTGTCAGCCAGCCCAATTTTGGTACAGATTTATATTGTTATTTGTTTTGACTTATTTTTGTCTGTCGGCCCCTAAACAATGCCAGTAATGTAATTATTTGAGAGGCGTTGCGCCTACCTGTGAGTTTTATGACCTTACCATCGGATTTTTAATATTGTTGTTGCTAATTATCAGTAGATGTTTGTATTTTTACTGTGTAGGGCGTCTATTGATGCGTGAGAATACGTACATTATTCGTAATATTTTTAATTTTAAACTTTAATTTTTTAGCAGAAACATTACAGCACATCATCTAATTTCATTAAATCATATTTAAAACGAAATATTTATAAAAAATCTTCCACAAAACGATTGAAAAACCGAAAACTTGAGGTGCATCTTAAATGACCCACCACCGCCGGTCGTGTTTTGTTTTGACCTACCGGGGAGTAATTATTAAAACTTAACGTTTTGTTGAATGAGAATTATCTAATATCACACTTAATTAATAATAATGTATGTATGATGTCCAAAAACTGAAAATAAATATATTAAATTTAACATTACATTTTGAGAAACGGTTCGAGTGATCTATATAATATATATGTACAATAGTGTACAGGATGTAACAGATCTAGTCCACAATATTTTATGGGTAAATTACAAGTCGAAAATGTTCATAGAATATGTGGAAATTCTGCACTGTTAAAGAAATTATTATTGTTTGAAATTTTTACAAAATCTTGTTAATCTTGAAGTATTTGTATTTAGAATGGGTAATTATAGGGCTTACGACCTGCCTTCGGCTGGCTTAAGTGATCATTTTTTAATAATACAATGTTCACCATTCTCACCCAATAATCAATCTCCATATATATTAAACATTATTATATTTTACAGATAAATAATAACGTTTCAAATAATTTTAAAAAACAATAGATTCTCATTGTGACATATATGCTATTTCAGGTAAAATGAATTATCAAATTTAGTTCATAGATGGCGATAGTGTAGTGGTACTTGAGAGTGTTTCCATATATTTTTCACATTATAAGTTAACATATATAAACATAGGTAGGTAAGCAATTATTTTTTTAGTAATGACACGAACAATTGAAAAAAAAAATTAAAATAATTGTTCCAAAAATTTCTTGTACTTTTGTTATATAAATATATATTGGAAAATTATCACAGAATATGTTCAATAATAGGAAACTCCATTACACTCTCGGTTGACGTTATCAAAATGGCAGTCTCTTGCTCATCACACGGGACTATTTTGTTCTTGGATATTGGTTTAATCTCTCTTGTAAATAGCTAGTTTCGGTATCTAAAATCTACATTGCCCGGGGAGCTTTGCCCAATAGAAGTTCATATGAAGAACCAAACTATTTGGTAATTCAAAACTAAACTCCAGTTAATGTGAAGGGACATGTGATGGTCTGGACAAAAGTTTCTTCAGTTCAAAATAAGTTTTCTTCAGCATGTCTCTGTGATCTAAAAATCCCCACTTCGATAACTTTTGTGTTGATTGAAATAGTATCTCTCAGAGAAAGCAGAAATCTGTAAATTAAAAAGTTTAATAAATATTATAGTATATTGTTTGCATTTAGTTGATTTTTCATCAAGTATTGTTGTAAAGATATTGATAGTCTAGTATTTAGTAATATACCCAAGAACACACAATTAATAGATTTTTACCTAGAAAGGCACTGCTATTATACAAATTTCAGATATCTCATAGAAACAAAGCTATTTTTTATGAAATTTAATTGAAAATATATGGAAGTATGGGGTAATTACGTCCTGTTTTCAGCTGACTTAAGTACTTCCATATATTTTCAATTAAATATAATAAAAAATAGCTTTGATCGCGGATAGATAATTTCTAGGGTAAGTAAGATTTATTCCTTACCATAGACAGCATATATAAGAAAAGGTGATACATGCCAGTATACTTGCCAGTTGTCTAGTACGATTTCCCTAAAATATGTTGTTTTTCTTAAATACTTGTAATAAAGGCAATGTACAGTTCATTTCAAATTGAATATATATTTATGTACCTACTGTTATTGAATATATAGAAAATAAAACATATAAGTAATTTTAACCTGGAGATATTAAAAACACGAATCACCGCAGGGTAGGGAAGGAAAGGAGGATAATCTCGGTACAGAATGAGGTCAGTAAGGGGATAATGATTCCAGTTGAAGGATCAGTGATCTCGGAAACCGGGATTCGGAAGGACTGCTCGCCTTACCTTGTATATGATCATTCCGTCACCCCTGTAGTCGCCGCCGAGATCACACAAATGTCATGCGGATGAGCAGATCTCCGCTTCTAATTGAAGACGTCGACATCATAATTTTATCCACGGTACGAACAACAAACAATACGTGATCAAAACACAATATCACCAAATACAGTGCTGGTGCACTGGAACTGACAAGTCCACATCGCGAATGCTATCTCGATGTCGAGATCGAACAAATATCGGTCAAGTTGAGATCTTCTGACGTCAAGGTCACAATTCACACTGACAAGACGAGTATGAGAAAATCTATGGATGGGAATTTGGACGGGGAAATGTATCAATAATATAACATTAGAAAAAATGCACCTAGAAGATGTTTACGAATTCGGAACAATAACTGTTATAAACATATTAAATACTTTTATTTTCATAAGCAATTTTAAAACGAAATGTTTATTTCACAGTAATTACAAAACAATATTATTAAAACGAATAATAAAATATTATGATTAAGTTCTCATAATGACAAGTAAAATTTCTTAAATTTTTGACGACTGATTTTTAAGACACTTTTAAGAAGAAGTATAACAATTTCAATAGAATAAATGGTAATTTTTTAACTCTTCACTTTTGTTCCGGTTTTCTTAAACTTTTTCATAACTTGGTCGTTTTGAGTGAAATTTATTTAATCACATTTAAATAATGTTTTAAAATTTAAAGTATGAAAGAAAGTTTAGTGACATTAATTTTTTTAAATATTTGAATTTCCTTTGAATCATTTAATTTTCATTTTTACATGCAGTACCTTAAAGATAAAATAATAATAAAAGTAATTTCATAAAATGAAATAAGAAAATTTTGAATTTCTTAATACATCCGATAAAAATTAAATTATAGATGCATATTTATTGTTAATTGATACTTTACTTATGTGGAGTGAATAACTGTAACATAATATAATATTAAGCTTACTATCAGTCATATCTATAATTTTTTTAACAAGTATTATATATTTTACTCATATTCAACAGTAACAATAGATTATAAAATATTGATAAGTTTGTAATTTAATGAAAGATGGTTGCAGTATTAATTATTATTTTTCAAACAGTTCTTTACAAACTTTCATAGATATTCCCATAAATAATTCTCCGCGTAATGTTTAATGCAAGGGAAGTAAAAGTTTATGGCGGATATCTGCCGCCATCTGTTGATGATCCGGCGAAACGCGCTCTAATCGGATGGAAAACATACCTAACAGCCAGGAATCTTAGTGAGACAAGTAGTAGGGGCGGCTTGGAGGTCCCATGATTCTCATTCTGGGCAGCGGAAGTGTTTCTTCGATGGAACCTACAAAATACATGACGCAGTCGATCTTTATGAATTTAAAATACATATATATTTTTATACTATACTTGTACATATGCACATTTTTTAACTTGAGACTTACCGAGTGCAATAAAACAATTCAGTGAGTATAAACCTAATATTCTGAGTACGTCCAAATCTTTGAAGGAACCAATTACTCGGATTTATCCCCTAGAGGAATTGTCATCAAGATTTAGATGTCTCGCAGAGACGAAGCAATATTTGATAGATATGGTAGCATGGGTAAATAGGTGAATGTTTCATTGTATAAAATGATCACTTAATCCATCCAATGACAGGTCGTAAGCCTTGTAATGCTCTATAAGAGCTTTGTCTCTGTGAGACATGTATATCTTGTGTATAAACCTAATAATTCCTTCGATTTCATCTGAACATTTTCACTAGATCTAGTTAAATGAGACAAAAATACCAAAATCATATAAAGATCAATCAAGTCATTGATTGAGCAAAGTTAAATAAAAAAAATACCAACAATTAAAAACAAAATATCAAAAAGCGAGGAGAGAGAACTTTTAAACCTTAAGTATTGTAGTTATAATTTCTAATACAGGGTGAATATTGTGTTACAAACCGATTTTGTTTGGTCGTCATTTTGGTTTGGCAAAAATTTATCAGTTCGCATTTGGTAGTCGTAGAGAATAGGAAATTACAACTTATTATGTAGCATCTAGCGCCTCAACAACATGTTGAAGTGGTTAAAACATATTATCTAAATAATAATTTGAGTAGCTTGTTGGTGTAGTGGTCAAGACGCTGGCCAAGTGATCTAATGGTCGGGGGTTCGCGCCTCGTTCCAGAACACCAGTAAGTTAGTCCTATTTTCATAGCACAAGCATTTAGCTTAGTTTAAAAATAGTAAGAATATTGATGTGACATGTATTCCGTGTACGCATCTCTACTTAAAAAAAATAAAATAATAATGGCAATGCTGTAACCATTAATGGTGATCTCTATCGTCACATGTTGGAAAACTTCTCGGTGATCAAATTAGGTCAATTGGGCCTGCGACATGTGTGGTTTTAACTGGACGGAACCACTTCATACACAGCTCGAGCTACGCTTAAAATTTTGCGACAAAGTAGTGATATCGACTGTACTCCTCGATCACCTGATTTGACGGTTCCAGACTATTTTCTATAAGGGTATTTGAAAGGTAAGGTCTGCGCCAATAAGCCAACAATAATTCCGGCGCTATAGGACAATATTCAAAATGAAATTGCTGAAATAACACACGAAGAATAAGAGTACGCGTTTGTGCCGCTGCCTGAGGCGGCCACTTGGACGATGTCATATTCTATACATAATTGTAATAAACCGAATAATCTATTAATAAAAACCAAATTAATAAATTGCGTTTCAACGAAGTGACAATTTTACACCATAAAAAATAAATAATACATTTTCAAAGATAATCCAGTAGTTATATAAATAAAAAGTGCCCTCTGTTCGAAAGTCCTCTACCAAGTTACCTGGCGGTCCAGCTAAATGCTGCTGACGATGCAGGAAGCTGCGTCATACAATATTCACGCTGGATTGTGGCTGCGATTAAGGCAATTATCACCACAAACAGACGTGGAAATACCCCTCAGAGCTTTGTCAAATTTATCTGATAAAATCAAATTATCCAGTAACTTAGAAGTACGCCTAAAAGTGATTTTTATTTTAAATACTAAATTAATGTATTAATTATAAATATATACATACATAATCAATTTTGTCGAAAATTTTAGACAAAATTGATTATGTATCTATATATTGATTATGTATCTATATATTTATAATTAATACATTTATTTAGTATTTAAAATATCACAGATCTATGTTCTGAATAATTACAACTTCACAATAAGAATGTGTTTTCTTTAATAATTTTTATTTATTTGAAACGACAGTGTTTATTGATAAGTATGCGAATGTTATGTATTATGTATCATTAACATTAAATTTAACAATTAACAAAATAAAAAACTCCACTACCTATAACAAAAACATTAAAGAAATATCAGAAAAATTAACAAAGATAATAAGTTTTTATTTTTATTAGACTTTATTGACATACATATTTTTGTTGTAACAGAGGTAAATATATTATAATATAACATGAGATACATAAGATACATTTATATGGCGTTTAAGTATATACTCGTCGTTTATTGTGTGGGATGGGATGGAGTAGACTCCACCTCTGAAAAATGCAACATTGTCCTGACTACATTTCTAGACTGCCGTCTATGTTAAAGTAGCCAGTTTTTTTCGTGCTGTTATTTAATTCAAGAAAAGGAATAAAAACAAAAATAGAAGAAAAAAAATTGTAGAACTAGTGAATTATTAGTGTAGACACTGTATAATTATTATGTTAGAATATTTAACAGCAATGCTTCTGATTGATCTCTAGCCAATTGAATCATATATTAGGTCCATATTTGTGTAATCTTATTTGAAGTGAAAGATTTCAAGTTAGTGCTGATTGTGTTGTACAGATTCGGAGCTAAGAACATGTTTGATAAATGTCATTGCTCTCGGAACTGGCGTGTAGACAGTGGCGTGCAGTAGCTATAGATTTAGGTTATGCTGTTACCAATGATATTATACAATCATATATAATATATGTAATACAGTATACGTAATTTCTTTAACCAACGTCTTTGAACAAAATAAATCCGTCGTTTATACGACCCTATCATGTATTTATTTATAATTTTAGAGAACTGTTAATAGTGTTTTTAAAGTTTAAGTTTTAACCTAAAATAATACATTCTTACCTATATAAAAAATGTATGGACGTTTTTAAGAACACTTTATATAACTGAACATGATTAATTCATTGTTTAAAAATACTTCACGTAATATTTAAAGAAAATAAATATTTTTATTATAGGTTAACGTAGGAAATATTTATGCCAATTACTTTTTATTTTTCTTAAATCCAGAACAAATCCATTCACCAAATTTATAGAACAATCATGAAATCAGCAGGTTACAAACAGTAAGATAATAAAATTCACGAATTAGTAAAAGAGGAAGTAGATACTTCAATGATTATAACGCTTTCTAATGTTATTCTGTTAATAAACGGCATAGGTAACAACTCCATACAAAGCGGATCAACCGAAAGGAATTTTCAATTTAGTAAATAGCCATTTACATGACTTGAGTAATTCACTAGCTTAAAGACAGAACTGAGTAACGTAAATATCACGATGCGGCGAATAAAAAAAGAGCGCCATGAGTATAGCTTAGAGTATAGCGGTGAGTTTTTAGAACTAAGCAATTAAAGTCTCTACTGGTACACAGATGGCAGGAATTGCAAAATAATGTTTTGTTAATTTTAATCCAATTTCATAATTTATATTTGTTTCCCAGAATTTTTAGTTATGCACAACTTTTTTACTTGTATGCACTGCACGCCCCTGCTTGTAGATGTTCGTTGTTTGGCAAATGTTTTGAAATGTGTTTTTTTTTAAATAATATTAATAAAATACGTATTTAAAAAATAATATTGACCGTTAACATAAAAATATAAATTAATATGTTTACTTTTGATATTTTATAATATCCTCACGTATTTATTTTTTAATATTTTATAACACGTGACAAAATCGCCACTGTGGACGCTGCTTTTTAATTTCTAATTAAAATGCGCACGGTAGCCGTGTGGATGCTGCATATGGTAACCATTGCGCCAATCAGGGCGCAAGCAGCGGTCCCTTAGCAGTGAAGGTTAGAACAGAGACAGGAGAGCGCCGGTGGGCGGCTCGCCAGTATGACGGGCAAAAATGATAATCTCAAAAAGGCATTTTGGACGCGGTGAATTGGGAATTATTAGAGTCTCAATTCACCCTCAATATGTAGATATCGCCTGCCAGAAATGGTGACGACACCAGTTCAAGTCCCCGTTTCGGATTTGGTCCAAAAATGCGAGATCGCTTCATTCTTGGGGGCTAGGGATGGAATACCTGCCCGAATGCGACCGTCGAGAAGACGGTCTTCACCATCACAGCATTGGAGGAAAAAAGTAATGTAATAGGTAATCAGGTAACTTCGCGTTGACCTGTGAAGGTGGCAAACCTTCTTGGAAGAATTTTAGTTGCTAACCCGTCATGAGAAACTACTTTTGTTCGCTACTATTTGTCGCGACTAATGTACAACTTTTGTAAAACTTAAATTATAATTTTGTGTTTATATCTTAACAAGTTTGCATTTTTTGGTATTATATATATCTGTAGGTACACATTATGTTAGAGCAATGCAACATTTTTTAATATATATTTTTTTTATTACTAAAGGCAATAAAACAAAGTAAGCAGGTGATATTCGTTTTGAGATTAGATGTCCCTATAATAATGAATATCATGACTACAGATTACAAATTGACGCGTTTTGTAGAAATATGTCAACAAATTCACTATAATAAATAACTACTCAGTCTATGCAACCTGCGTATGTATGTTGAAATGTATAAGTATAATAAATGATAATTTGTTCCGACATTATCTAAATAAAATATTTTTTTTTATTGCGTTAACGTGGAGACTGATAACATTATGAAAGATTATACGAGTAATATAAATAAATTTATAAAATATATTGTGACATTTCAAATAAACGTGCGAAAACCGAGGGCGCCATCTACCGATGCGTGTAGGCGCGGCCGGTGGAGAAAGAGGTCGGGGGAAAGTAGCAAGAGACTTCGTGCCGAGCGGGCGGCGTAGGTAGAGCGCCGGGGCGGCGTTTCGCCAGGCAGTAATGGCGTTAATAAATAACAAACACATATCTTAGATGAGGCGTGGTGGATTTAAGGGGTCGAAGCATCGATCTACCCGAGCGTGACTGTTCCTTGCGGGGACTGGCGTGGAGACTGACTGGAAACGATGGTAGACGGAGGGGCTCAACGGACTCCACAGTGACCGGATGGCATCGGGGTGACCTTTTGGAGGAAGAGTCACTTCTGGAACGGGGCGTGGCAAACTGGGCAGTGATCGGATGGCTAAATCGGTGACACGGTGTGTCCCCACTAGGAGAAGAGCATGACGTGAAGAAAGAAGATTTCAAAGACAATAACCGTGCTTACAGTGCCGGGCTTTGTGTATTTAAGTGTGAATAAATGGTTCTGAGTGCATAAAGTGTTTTCCATTGTTTAGACCTCCCCCATCCATCTGAGACAGGCATTCCGACAACAATGGTTATTAACCCACAGACTGAGTCTAGCTGGTGGCGTGGTGCGCTGGCATTCCATCCACTGGTGACAGCGCACGACGTAACAATATGTCTTCAATTTATTTATTGATTATTAGTTTATACAATAGAATTCCTGGTATTTACATTACATGCACTGCAATCTCTAATGCCGTGACACTAAACGCTTATGTAAATTAAGTGACTTTCCTATACTTATGCTTATTGCAGAATTAATTAAATATTTTTATGAACGAATATCATATCGACCCCTCAGAATAACAAGGTTCCATCTGACACTGACAATGTTTTGAGATAATGAACTCAAAAGTTTTTATTGAATTTGAACATATATTCGTGAATATTTTGTTTTGAGTGTGCAAATATGATCAGTTTTAATGTCTTAATTTATTTTCAGTATTATCAATGATAATTGAAATTAAAAATAAATAAAAACATTGTAAATTAATAATAATGACCCAAAAATTGAAATAAATAGCTGATGCAGTTGGAACTTTCAGTTCATGGTATTTCATTTAATATCCGTTAAATAGAATTGGTGTGTACGTAAGAAATAAAGAATAATGCATTTGGAATCCTTTTCATGCAATAACTCAAATTATCCCAAAACCTTAGTTAAAACCTTATTATTTATATTTTTAATTTATTATCTTAGTTTTATTAACCACAATTGAGTTTAAAAAACATCTACCGGTTTCGGAAAACACCTTTTCCTTCTTCAGGATGTCATAACTAACTAAAAATATAGCATTGTTTCTTCACCAGAATCTATTTTTAAATTAAAAAAAAAAAAAACAATTATTCAAAAAAATAAATTTAGTACCTAACTCAAATTGCTGCTCAATACAAATTTAGTCGAATAATTTTTAGGAAAAAATTTTAGAAAAATTTAAAAAAATTAAAAAATTAATGAAAAAATTTTAGAAAAATTTAAAAAAATTAAAAAATTAATGCCTAAAAATTATTCGACTAAATTTGTATTGAGCAGCAATTTGAGCTAGGTACTAAATTTATTTTTTTAAATAATTGTTTTTTTTTTTTTTTTAATTTAAAAATAGATTCTGGTGAAGAAACAATGCTATATTTTTAGTTAGTTATGACATCCTGAAGAAGGAAAAGGTGTTTTCCGAAACCGGTAGATGTTTTTTAAACTCAATTGTGGTTAATAAAACCAAGATAATAAATTACAAATTTGAATTTTAACCACCAAGTTAATATTGCTAATTTTAAAAGCCTTATTATTTATTCTAAGAGGTTTATATCACAATTTTCCGGATACATTACCGAATATTATTATTTGTTTTACAAGATTAATTCACATACACTAAATAAACATTTTATTATTTTCCTAATTAATGTGCTGTTAAAAATATCGGTAGTGAGTACAATGTATGAGCTATTGAATAATAATTTTCATCTCAGTGCATACAATCAATGAGTGCCTTTAAACATCGAGTGTCATCTATTTGCTTCATGTCATAATCACAAAGGTCATGCTACTTACTAAAACCACGTTGTTCTGAGCCAACTCTCGCGGCTTCGTGCCTACTCACCGCCATTGTTGTCAACTGCAGTGGTGACACCAACTGCGGTACGAATGTTTGTAAATGTATTCAGAGCCGAACTAAAAGAGCGATCCCCAACCTATATGTGCGGGTAGGTTCATTTCTCGGTCCATATTTATGACACCGACAGTATTATATATTTATTATAAGGCAAAAGTTGTTCCAAAAATGTGGCACTAATAATTTACGCAAATTATATTTCTTATTTATATTTCTAAAATTATATATCAACACTTGGTCCCTGATCCCTGATGTGACGGACGCAAATCGCCGATCACAATGGTGGTGATGGAATCTGAACGGGATGTAATAGGAGAAGGAACTGGGTGAATAGGTAGATTGGTAGGGGTAAAGAATTGGAAAGGGAAATAGAGAAAATTGAGGGAATTCTTCAATAATAGCGGACCAGGGGTGGTTTACTTAAAATAACGTGGCCCAAACTTAAAATAGTACGACAGGCGACCCCTATGAAGTCACCGTGCACTGTTAACCAGCCGGCCTGCTGGACGGAAATGTACTTCCATAGAATCCAAACGAATGATCATAGTCCGGACAACACTTCCACTCTAAATCTCGACGAATTTCACAAATGCAAAACGAACCAGTCGAGCTGAAGGAAGAGTGGGCACTGAATTGGGCGTGGGCTAGGTGAGGAAACAAAACTAAAACCGGTGACAACAATACTACATTTATAAAAATAACAATTTGTTTCAAGTCATGGAATACATGTATGATATATATGTGTTCACCGATCAAAAACAAAATAGTTATGAATACGGACCTGAGGATTGCGATTTTGTGATCTCACGTCTTCTTGACTATTCTTGGCAATTTACAAATATGTAAATTGTTACTAGATAAGTGTCTGTAACTTTTTCCACTTTGGTTAAGTGGAAGCTCTTCCACTGGTTACGTGAAGGATCTTCCTATTCTTCTTCAAAGAAAACTTCTCGAGGCTATTACTATTTTCACAAGATTTGGAGGATACCCTTCAGGCAACCAGTTGAGAATATAATTTATGTGTTTTGTTAAATGTTTTGTGTCTCGCTGTTCATAGTACAAATATTTGCAGTTTCACCTTATTTCCCCTGTTTTTAAAGTCTTATTCCATTGATAAGTTTTTGGCACAGTGATATCTAACTTGCTGAAATTTATCGTATATACTGATGACGCTTTGTCAACATAATTTTGAAATCTTTGTAAAAAGATTGCGGTCTAATCCCTATTGGTTTGCTACCTTTAGAGTCCAAATATAAACTTTTTTTATTATGATTTTAATTAGAAAAAGCAGTATTGTGTCTATCTGAATATTTAATGTTTGAAAATGCTTTCTTTAAATACAGGTCACCTTATTTTAACAATTTTTCAACCTAAACAAAGTTCCTGAAATATAAAACAGCTTTTAGCAGCCGAGGTTAATACCAATACCAGAAAATATGATATTAGGGATAATCAAGTGGACTATATAAAAGAAAATCAGTACTTAGAACCACTCACCTTTTGAGGTCTCACCTCTTTCTCTGCGCTCAGTAATGTAGAACCCCTCGACGGTTGCTGGGCATCACTTTCTAAGTATAAATACCATTGACCGTCTACCAAAAAGCAAGTAAGTTTATACTATCTTAATTAAGATGTACCGAATCACATATCTACCAAATTATTGTAATTAGAGTGACATTGTAATATTACGTGCATATAAAGGTATCCAGCCGAAAATTTTCAAGTTTAATTTTAAATTAATTAAAAAAATATAATGTTATTCTCATATTTTATTTATACAAAATGGAGTTTAACGATGCGGATTTTACATTTTATAAACAATATCGTCTAAATGCCGTCCATTTCTCTCAAGATACTCTTGCAATCGGACTTTTAAATTTGCAAATACGCGAGAGCAAAGGGTTGGTTCAATGGCAGTAACTTCGCATCAGATATTTTCCTGTAGGGCCTGAATTGTTCGAGGATTGTTGCTGTAAACTCTTGAATAAAGAAATCCCCACAAAAAAGTCACGCTGTGTAAGGTCTGGTGACCGAGAGGCCCAAGGCATGTCTCCTTACTTGCTGATTAATTTATTGGGAAAAATTCCCTTCAGAAACATTGAAACTCATTGAAACTCTAGCTGTGTGTGGAGTGGCCCCGTCTTGCTAAAATTGTGTTCTGTTATTGCACCCGAGAAACAGCTGTAGTTAGGGTACCAAAAACTCGTCGATTATTCGGCAATACACGTCAGCAGTGACTGTCTCTCGCTGGTTAAAAAAATAAGGGCCAATTATCCCTCGGGCTGAAATTGCACATCATACTTTCGTTTTTGGACAATGCAAACGTTTTTCCATTGCATTGATGGGGCATCAGTATTTCATGTTCTGTTTATTAATATAGCCATCGATATAAAAATATGCTTCGTCAGTAAACAATATGTTTCCAAGCGTTCGTGCTGTTCCAAAACGTTCCAGAATCGTTCTCGCTAAGGTTTCACGTAAATAATAGTAATTTTGGATAGTAAAACTGGACAATTTGCAGTTTGCATGGATAAAACTGTAGTTTTTTTTTTCAAAATAACGTGCACTGTTATTTTTTTATTCCAATATAGGCTGCAATCTTCCCTATCGACTTATGCGGATTGCGCATAATTTCACGTCGAACTTGAGCATCCTGTTCTAGCATCGCTGCTGACGTTGATGGTCCCGGATGAGTTTGATTAACCATTGCCCCTTCTTGTCTGACCTTTTGAACCCAATACCGGATTAATTACGTGCTCGGCCTATCACTTACTCGTCGAATATTAAAATGAGTACAAAAAGCGCGACGCGCACGAACCAACGAATCATCGCACTTTAAATTTTGCTCAATCTCAAACGCGCAGTGCGCTCCCGACTAGTGACTCATTGCAACTAGCAAATCAGAAAATCACGCGCGTCGAACAATACCCCCTTCCACTTACCTCACCCTGATGGTTTACGAGCAATTACAATTTAATCTTGAATTTTTTCCGCTGGACACCCTATAATTGAATAGATACTTAATGTATATGGACAAAGGACTCATGGCTCCACAAAATTTTCCAAAGTTAAATACTCTTCGACTCAGTATCATTATAGTTATGTGAGTGTTAAATATTTCAACGATCTACGAAGAAAAATTTACAAATATTTTTTCAATGTTTTTCATATATATATATACAGGCATACTGATACTCTGAAATGTAAAATAATAAATAAATATCATTTCTAAAGTAATGATATTATGTTGTAATTAATGTTTATAGTGTAATGTTGATATTTTGTCAAAATTATGCTTTAAATTGTTGTTTATTTATTTAATATTTAAATAATGTACAAATGTAAATGATTTCCCTCTCTAAACATATTATCTCTTATAGCGCTGAAGTACGTCACAAAAAAACAGTTAGGTACACATGTAAATATATAAAAGTTTAATACTAGGTTCAACATATTAATTTGAAAAATAATAATAAATAACAAAATATGTATAATATATGAAAATAAATATTGTGCACACATATCAATTAATTACTGCGGGGAAGAGATTACATTGAGAACTATTTAATGAATTGAGCTTTCTGATAAGGCTAATTGTATTATCCAGGGCAACATTTCTTAAGGAAACTCGAATTGATTAATACACTCGACCTGGTAACTTTTGACCCTTGTCTCGGGTAGTTCCTGTATTTATTATTGATATTATTGTACTCCGCTCAGTGTATTAACTAAAAGGTCTCTGGGGAAGGGCCCATTGTCAAGTCAATTAAATGTGCCCCATTGTTATTCAAGCAGCTGAAACAATTGGTAGCGGCGCCTACAAGTAACTCGATAATTATCACTCGATTGATACTCGAGCTGAGTATACCTCATTTTGATTGTTTGAGACTAAAGATCGTACCTAATTACACATCCCAGATAAGCGATTCTTTGAGATTCTTCAGATCGCTCCAGTCTCTCTCCCCGGGAGGCAAGAAAGCCTCGATGCTTGTGAGTAGTTCAAGATTGAAATTAGTTAGAAACCTCGGAGCGAAATAAAACATTATTTATCCTTATTTATTTTATTTTAATAACAAAGTATGTTCACAGCAGTCTATGTAGGAATGGACACGGGAAGTACTGTCTACTACGAATATCTACTACTCTGATCATTTCATTTTGATATCCTGGATTCTTGATCTCATTCTCTCATATTTGATGACCATTATCAAAGTGTGTCTATACACAGTGGATTTCTTTATCACCATACTATAAAGGGAACGTAAAACCCCATCAGCAGCTCCGATTTTTTTGACCATTTCAGCTCTCCCATCGATAGAGAATTCTACTCCTATTAAAATTATGTTAATACTTCTATATTAATGTATTATATATGATATCAAATTAAATTCACCTGTTTTTATTATCCGCCTGTTTATCTGAAATAAAAAATTTCATAAATAGATTATCTAGAAATATGCGAAATAAATAATTAACGTTTATTTACTTAGTTTTTTTAAGAGAATATCTGGGACCCACCTTAACCGGAACCATAGAAACTATGGTTCTCTTATCGGTCCTACACGTCAAATCTAATAAAACTATATATATATATATATATATTGTTCATTATAGGAAAAATAAAAGAAATTTAATGGGATTATTAGCAATTTCGCAAAAGTTAAAAAATGTTGATGTTTAATTACTGTCTTTTTATAAATAATTCATAAATCCATACAAAAACATAGTTAGATTACCCAGTTAATTTTGATTGATGACGTGATTAAAAAAATATAAAAAAGTAAAAATCCATTAATTTATTCGTTTATGTGTTTTAGTTGTAAATATATATATAAATGTATTTATGTACAAGGTAGGATAAGAAGGAAGCCAGATGGACACAAAATTATTAATATAGTGCATTTTTGGGTGGACATTTGGCCAGTGCGTGACATTCCTGTGAATAATAATTTCAACTCATAATATTAATGTCTACTTCTTTTACATTCGTGGGTATCTACAAATATAAATTTCTATAAAATATTTATTTAAAAATAATTAAAAAAAAATTTTAATTTTCTGATAAACGTACTGTACTACTACTGTATTTGTTTATTTTAACTGATATAGCCAGCTTTGTTTATGTGGTTGATATGGTAACGGAACATGTCTACAATAGACGTATCAATTTGAAAATTGTAAGATATAGGTTCAAAAATTTATGATCAATGTACTGTGCGCTGTAGCATAGTTGGATAATGCACCTTCCTCGGTTTGGAAAGAGATCCAGGTTTGAATCCCGGTAGCGTAACAACAATGTTTTTCGATAAAATTGATTTTATTGTATATCTTTCTAATTAATATTTAAAATATCACAGACCTATGTTCTGAATAATTACAACTTAACAATAATAATGTGTTCTGCTTAATAAAATAGAATCTTTTTTTTCTGTAATTCTCTTTACCATTCAGCGAAACTTTACAGCTTACAAACATTCATTATATTTCTGCCTCTATATTTCTTTGGATTTGAAGTAAACATTAGATTTGTGCAAATTAAATCATGCAAGTGCACGCAATGTGTGCACGAAATACACAAAACTGCATTATGCATACTATCCCGGCGCGGTGCGCGAGGCCATTTAATATTCATATAGGTATGTGTCGTGTTGCTCGCGCGTTTGTTCATATAATTGTTTTATAGAACGTTACAGAGGATCCTATTTTGTATTTTGAGATTTAAATTGTCCGCTATTTACGAACTACTTAACATAAAATTTTATTATTTGACATTTATATTATTTATTGACTAGATAATAAGCAAATTCACCAGCGTTTTGAAATAAAAGAACATACATTGTCACATTATGAATTATAGGTGGCAAAGTAATGTGACGTAAGTATTTAATTTATAAATTAAACACCCTGCTTGTGTATTTTTGCGCTCGGCGAAATCGCCAAACAGTAGTCCAAATGTTGGCCACGGGGTTCACGACGGTCAAAAACATTTATTATACTCTCAGCTTCGGGCTGGTGTGGTCGTCGTTCCCGTTAATCCGCGTACCCTTTTTCAATACTGTAAATATGGAGACCTCCAATTACACCAACAACTGCTGGAGGAAAGGACCAACGCAAGTGAGCGTTACTCAGACGAAACGAGATGGAAATACTTGAAGGGTATGAAATCTAATTAATGTATTAATTTTTTAAGCACTCATTTTTTAGTTCCACTAAATTAATTGCAAACTTCAGTTTCAGAGGTTTATAGAGAAACTCAAGATGAACATTCAGAAAACACTATTCATACTAAACTATAGACAAAATATTGAGAATGTTCACTTGTCAATCGACAAGATAAGGCATTGATGGCAAAATGATAGAAAAGATTAAGGATTGGGTGGGACCCAGACTTTAAAATTAAAATTGAGATGGCAGGAAGCTTGAATTTCTTCTGTAATCGAGACAAAAACCTGAGAACCCGCTGGAGGGTAAGAAAATGTTATGTCATATCCATGCTGCTCTGTGAAGTCGAGGTCTGGATGTTAAACTTAATCACCGTTGAACGGCTGGAGGTTGTTACGTAACCAAACCAACACAATTTAATATATTATTTAATTAGAATGAGGTACCCTTATCAGGTCGTTCGGCTGTACCGAAATAGATCCGATTCATTGCATCGATCATTCAGTCAAGGGGGAAGAATGAATTTTCAATAAAAATTAATATTGGGATTTTTCTATAATCATTTATTCTAACTTAACTATATAAAAAATAAAGTAATATTAGAGGTTACATGCAAGGTAGTATCCTCATCAGTTTATAATTTTAAAGACATTCACCATTTTAAATCTAAACTAAAAAGTCTTACAACTATATTACAACATTAATTAAAATAAGTGGGGACTTTTTGAGCGGGAGGGAAGGACTTGTGCCAAGGCGCGCTCCGTAAATAAATGTAGGTAGTGTGAGTTAGAAGTACCTTTCTTTATTCTGCTGTGCTGGGTGGCGATGGTCTACTCAAGCTTTTTGACGTGGCCTCAAACAAGGCCTGATGGTGGAGTTTCGTCCGACGTGGCTCCAAAAACAGGTGTTTATCGCGTAATTACATGTATATATAACAGTATGATTATTATTGTAGCACTAAGGTTTCCGTGGCTTTTTTGGTCATATGCCAGATGTAATCATTTGTCTCACTTGATTTTACTTAATACAAGTTATTTTAATATTAGCTAGGTAACACTCCAAATCCCAAGACTTGCAATCATTTAAATGGGCTGTGGTTTAAATATATGCTATTTAACTGATATATCTTAATGTTATTGGATTATAGGTAAGTCAACCAGAGAGTGAAAGCCGAAACGCGCGTGTTATATTTCGAGTTACTCCGAACTTTTGAAGAACCTCTTTGTTGCCCGGGTGCTAGATCTGAACTAGCCCTCGCAGATGAGCACGCGATTGATTTTGTACCGTGTCAAAAAGATATCTTTGGGATAGAAATTCGCGTTCCTTCACTTACGCATACTGATGTTGGAAAGAGAAAGTCTATAATTAGCACCTTGTCGGATACTATATTTCGTACCGGCAGGAAGTGTTCCTGCATGCGTATCTGCAGATTGCGTGCAGAACTTTCTCCAGTAGGTGTAAATCAATTTCGCGTCCTTTCATCCAAAGTGATCAGCGCTCAGACCAAAATGACGCGCGAGAGTTAGAACCTTTCTATCCAGCGCCTAGTTTGCTTATTATGCGCCATCCAGCCCGGATCGTCCATGACACATGCCGACTCTCCTCGACTCGAACGGAGTTACTTTATCAAATTATAATTACGAAATGTTTTTACGTAACAAGGTATTTGAAGTGTATGCTAAAGATCTCTTGGTTTGACCGTATTGCTAATGAAGAGGTATTAAGACGCATGAAAAACTAGTCAACATAATTAATATATCTTTGTGTAGAAGTTTATCTTTGCTACATAACCTCTGAAAGTGGCTCAATATCAAAGTGCTGGTGATCTATTACACACTGCAACGACCTCTACTTCAATAAAAACGGCACATAAAGTAGAAGAAGATGGTTAACAAATTATATATGTATATAGAAAGAACTGTAATACATAAAAATAACTGTAGTATATAGAAAGCACCTGTGTTAAAGCACTTAGTTATCATCTGATTTCACAAAGTCTGAAAGGTCACAATAAATAAATTTTAAGCTATATGGTAAAATATTAGAGGGAACACAATTTAAAACTGCAAATAGACCGGATTTCACGAAAGAGAATGGCGCGGTGATGGATCGTCAATACTTTGGCGCTCCATATCCCTACTCCACGACTTCCGACATGGTGATGCGATCGCTCCGATCGCACGATTCGTTCTCCGACACCGCCTCACACCAAATGTAGCTTCAGCTGGAGAGATACAGATGTCGTATACTGTCTGCCTGAATATCTGAGCTGGAAGGGTTATTGCACCATCTAAAAACCTCATGTTAAAAATGGGTCACTAGTTATATTAGAATTTTGTTGAATTTTACTTTCGTTAAATATAATCGATTAAACACTCCAGCGCATTTTTGGAGCCGCCACCATTTCTCAATTATTTTGCGTAATCAATCTTACATACATTATTTTCGCTTATAACCCTAAATTACAGAACGATTCTGTTACTTTGACAATATTGATACATTTATCGAAGTATTTTATAATTCAATTACAATTTCAACATTTAACAAGAGAAGCATAAAAGTTTACGGAAGGTTTTGCAATTGATCTTATAGAGTTATTGATAAATTTTTTTGGATACTATATATTTTAAACAAGGGTGTAATTTTTAGTGGAAAAAATAAACTATACATACATATATTAATTATATTAAAGCTTTAGAAAGATTTTTTTTATATATATTTTCAGTGTTTATTAACCCTATATACCAAATATTTTATAGGTGTTAGAATATATATAATATTTTTTTTTCATTGATATGTTATATTAAATAAAATAATAATTATTTTGTATCAAAAAATACAGTGTTTGGAAAATATGTTTCTTATAAAATCAATTTAATATCCATCTACACTGTATTTTCCCCTCCCTTGATGTTTCGTCTATCTGCATATGTAGTCTGTCTCTCTCTTTCACATATAATTTTATATTCTATCTCCCTCTTTATATATATATATATATATATATAGCTTTTCTCAAGCTTGCACTTATATATATATATATATACATATATATATATATATATATATATATATATATATATATATATATATATATATATATATAAGTGCATTCTTTTTGTATTTTTGATTATTTTCAAATCCGTCCTGATGAAGCTTGAAAAAAGCTATAATATTTGTAAATAAATATATAAAGTGTGGTTTTACACAAAGTGATTGTTATTTTATTTAATACGTAATAAATTATTTTAATGATAAAATAATTCAGTTACCTAAAATAAATTATGTTTTAATATTATTGATTTTGATGATAAGCAAAATATCTAAATGAATACTTTAATTCAAAATTTAAATGCCCCGTTAATCTAAGCCTAACTTTCCTCTTTCAGGGTGAGAAATATCGGGAGGACTTAAAAAGTCTTACACATTTTTCCTTTACTTTCGTCAGCCGATAAGTGGATACTATACAGAGTGCACTTGGAGCTCAAATGCAAAAATAGTTGCAAAAATCGAACCGCAACCGCCAACTGAAAAGAAAACATTCAGTTTCATACCATTTGAGAAACGTCGCGAAGCTGAGCATTATAATGTAATGCGAAATTTGCCGGAAAATTTGTTGTATTTATAAAGGAGGTACCTACTTATAGAGAGGAAATTGTTAGAAAAATTGAGAAATGAGAAAATATTATTTTTCAATATTGCATGCTCGTAGCAATTAAGGTTAAAGGGATGTTTGAACTAGCGAAGTAATCGAATTTTTGTTAGAATTAATACAAAAATTCATCTTGACTTTTGTAACAGTATTTTATATATATACAGTGTATTTTCTTATAGCTATGGAGAACGGATTAAAATAAATGATTTTAAAAAGTGCTTTTGGTGTAACTAACTCGTTACGGTACTCTACAAAGATTTTCTTAAATTAAATATTTTTTTATATTTTTAGAATATCAAGGCACATATTAGTGAAATATTATATTGTTGTACAAAGTTAGATACGGTATAATTTTTTATGATTTACTCATCATTTAATTAAGAAATGTTGATTTTCTCCTAAATATTAAAACCATAATGAGCAGTTCTCCCTTCATATCTCCCTTAAATCTGTAGATAAGTATATACAGACAAACAACATTTTTATATATTTCTGAGTTATTGTAAATATTTTATAAAAATATACGTTTTATTTTCACCGCTGTGTGATTTCATTTTTGAATTAAGATGTTTTCAACGACAACAAAAAGAACTCTCGATTATCCAAAATAAATAAATATAGTTTAATTAAATTAAATTAATTTACACATTGTCTATACTATTAATAATTGCTATATAAAAACATTTATAACAAAATTGATACTTAATTTATTAATCTTAATTGAATGAAAATAACATAAATACCAAATTAATGTATTAATTATAAATATATACATACAAAATCAATTTTGTCGAAATACATTGTTTTTGCGCTACCGGGATTCGAACCTGGATCTCTATTTCCAATCCGGGGAAGTATAATTAATACATTAAATTAGTATTTAAAACATCACAGACGTCTTTTATGAATAATTACAACTTCACAATAAGAATGTGTTATTCTTAATAATATTAATATTGTTAATAATCAACAAACTATACATAATTATTTAAATATCTTATGAAAAAATAACGTAAAAAATGCATTGCTATGGATACTAATGACTTTGGGCATTCTTAGATAAGTTATATCGACTGATTATGTGAAAATGATAGACCAATATAGACAAAAAATAAATAAGACTATAAGAAAATAACATTAATAATAAATAACTTAATAATAAGAAAATAAATATTTCAAAAACATACAAAGTTACACACATATTTCATGCAAATTTAATAATTACTATTTCAATTACACGACAACTGCGTTTAAGAAACGTGTTACATTCTCTTGAATCACAAATACTCATGTAATTCTACAATATAAGTTCTAATTGAATGGGTACTTATTGGTCGGATAACCTGTTGGTTATCACAAAACAGAAAAAAATATACTTACATAAATTTATACGTATTTCAGAAATTTATAAATACGAATAAATATTTAAAAAAAATACTGAATACCTTTAAATTTTACGGATCTGTTATTGTAATAGTCTTTATGGTACATATCAACATGATATAGAATATATTGATATGACGATATTGTTAGTGATTAATTTTTAAACATTCAAATTATATATAATATAAAAATGTGGTAATATCTGAACAATATTCACAATATATATTAAATACTAAATTAATTTATTAATTATAAATATATACATATAAAATCAATTTTGTCGAAAAATATTGTTTTAGCGTCACCGGGATACGAACCTGGATCTTCATTTTCAATCCGGGGAAGTGCACTACCTTTGTGCTATAACGCCAGTATTTTTCTTGACAAATTTTCGATCCTATATGTTACATTTTTTCAAATTAATACACCTGTCGTTCCATTATTTGAAAGCCATCTACATTATTTTTACAGAATCTCAAATACCTTTGAGTAAACCGACTTGCAGACGCCAGAATTATCAATTCATTTTTATTAAATTTTGGACACGTTGATACAACATATATTATTAAGGAAAACACATTCTTATTGTGAAGTTGTAATTATTCAGAACATAGGTCTGTGATATTTTAAATACTAAATTAATGTATTAATTATAAATATGTACATATAAAATCAATTTTGTCGAAAAATATTGTTTTAGCGACACCCGGTTAGGTTTATCCCGGTGACGCTAAACAATATTTTTCGACAAAATTGATTTTATATGTATATATTTATAATTAATACATTAATTTAGTATTTAAAATATCACAGACCTATGTTCTGAATAATTACAACTTCACAATAAGAATGTGTTTTCCTTAATAATACAATATATATTGACTATCACCGCCGAAGGCATTTTTTAATATTAGATACTTTGCACGCTTCTATATTTCTAAATTCAGGTAAAAAGTATCAATTATTTTTTGTATTAAAAAATCAACATAAAATACACTTAACTTTCATTTTAGTTATGTTATCCACACACGTTATTTGAATTGATTTTTAATTATCCTTTTAAATGCTCTAGTGAAGTAATTTGAAATTAATTGTAAGTTATTAAGGAGGACATATTCCACCTTGCACGTTCCCCGGTTCTTACCAAAGTACTGTATTCAAATAATTGAATGTGAATATTAGTTAAATAGATGAACCAGCCGAGATTTTTCTCAAAATGTTTGTTAATGACACATTCTTTGATTGTAAAATTTAAAAAATATTGTACATTAACGCTGTACAAAAAATAAATGATTTTATAAAGGCCGACGTGTACCTATGTGTTAATTAAAATAACGTCAAATGCGTCATAGAATAAGGTTGCTCAAAGAGCTGTAAAAGTTCAAATATTATGAAAAAAACTTTTCTGCGTTTCAAGTTAGTCCGTAAACACGCAAGCTTCATTAGACATATTTCAAAGAAAAATAATTTGACCAAAAAAAGGCTCAAAATGTAACAATGGTCAAAGAACAAAACATCATACGGCTAATGTACAAAATTCCTTTGAATCAGTTGTGTTCTCCATAACAAAGAAATGGTCTACTTTGATCTCAGGTCGGAGCTAAAAATCAGAATATATTTATTTTTTCTCCGTATTTGCGTTCCAAATGCACTAAACGTAGCGAAAGGGTGAAAATAATTTTATTTCAATAGTGATGCTGGATGTGAAATATTTTCAGTTATGTACTGCTAAGTTTGAAAAATTGTCAAAGATGTTTTTAGGGTAACCAACAAAGAAAGAACTAAGTTATATTTGTGAAAATAAAACACTTGTTTTTTTTATTCTACTCATTTAATTTACTAGAGGCGCATTTCGCCTTGTATAGACATTATCAATCTTAATGCCCTTATAAGGCGAAACGCGTCTCAAGTAAATTAAACGAGGAGAATAAAAAAAAAATAAGTGTTTTAAATTTAGTTAACTTACTGAAATAACAACAAATAATGTTTTAACAAGTATTTTGTAGTTCATAAATTCAATATGCTACTGAGACATTGTGTTGCTGATATTATTCTGTGGCTGTAACACAGCATCAACTCAAATTTAAACTGCGTTGTCAAGAATGTTTAGATTCTTAATCAAAGAGTAAAATAATTATGCCTTGCTTGTATTATTTTGTGTCTAATGTAATTTATATGGCGAATCGAGTATTATATACTCAAATACGCTGAAATAACTAAATGCTTACTTAATTGTTTATCAATACTATTAAAAATCCGTAATTCTGTTTAAAAAAATATTTAAGGAAAGAAAATAATTAATCAAACACTTATTTTGAATGATAAAAATAATAGTATGGTGACGACATATTTTATTATTAAAGAAACCATTAAACTATCAGGTCATTATTGTATTATATCTGCTTATGTTAACCTTTACCATACCGTGATATAAAATACTCGTACGCAGCCATGCTGTCAACTCGAGTTACCGTGAAAAAATAGAGTTCTATTAGCCTTTAAAATGTGAAAAAATGATTAATGTCATAAATTTACTTTATGTATTGAGCATTAAATATAAAAAAAAATGTAATATTATAATTCGGAGCATTC
Organism: Eubasilissa regina; assembly: GCA_022840565.1. Classification (NCBI taxonomy): domain Eukaryota; kingdom Metazoa; phylum Arthropoda; class Insecta; order Trichoptera; family Phryganeidae; genus Eubasilissa; species Eubasilissa regina. The sequence continues at coordinate 18,631,140 of JAINEB010000007.1, forward strand.
ATCAAGTTATGTAACGGAGGTTGCATTTTATAATACAATCTTCCTTTTTATCTATCTTTATTTAATTAGTGAGAAAGGGTCACCATTATGTCTGTTGTTGTTTTCACTGTGAAATTAATGTGTGATTTCTTTCTGTCTTACCACAATTGGTATTTTTGTCAACGTATTAATTTTACAACGGAATGAATTAAAAATAATTATTTTTGTAGAGCTCGCCTTACATAATTGATTTTTCACTATTTATTTCTAAGCGTAAATATTATCCTTCAAATTAACTAAAATATGAAGTGTATATTGCGTATATTTACCGAAATATTACAGATTTAATAAGAGTGGTAAACCTGTAGTTTGGAAAGTGTTCAACGTATAATAAAATGAACAGGCATATCTAAATAAATAACTAAAAATGTATTTAACCAGGTACTTTGGTTATATTATTTGAAGCTTTATTGTTAAAGGCTCAAATAAAACTCACTTTACATATTTAATTTGCTTTGTATTCCGGTGAAGCTTTAATGCAATTATCTATTATGATAATTTCAATTCTAAATTCTGCAAAATACGGTAAAGAAAATTAATTGTCTTATTCACTCTTTATTTTTGCATTCTAAGAGGTATCCACGTAACTTGGGCGATAAATAATTAAAATTATTCGGAGCGAGTGGTATCAACAAAGGCTTTTATCTAAGGCTTTTAAGCACCTGTTGTACCTTAACCGGAAGTTACCAGTTGGTTACTCTACAGTACTAAGTATGAAATTAGAAATTGGAAGATGTTATAAGTAACAAAAGTTTCCAAAGGAAATTATCTAGAATAGGTCGAAACCTAATTTTCGAACATAATATGTGAAATTGAATCTCCAATCGGAGGAAAACCAAATTGAATGAAATGTTCGTTCATTTTCTGATATTTTTACTAGGTTATGTCTTCTTTAGGTATATCTCTTCTTATAAATAAAGGTTAACATATAGCAAATATTTTTATATTATCTCTGGTAATTTATTATTAAAAAATATGTATATTAATTGTAAAAATGCTGAAAAAATTGTGCAAAACCACACAGAAAATCATTAATGTTCTTTGTAGATTTTTCTGAGATATTCTGCTGGGTATCTCCAATCTTTCTAGTAGACGTTTCGGATCCCATTACCACGATGATGCGTACACTGGAGCTAAGATGCGTCAGCTACATCAGGTATGATGATGGACCCTACAATGAGATCCAAAACATCGGCCAGTGAGGTTAGACATATTGCAGAGTATTCCTGAAAACTTAACACAGAAGATTCTGAATGGACGTGAAAACCTGAGAATATTATCAATCAATATTGATTTTAGATATGCTGCTGGAGATAATACTGGTTAAAGTACTGAAAATATTGCAATACTGATGGAAATCAAAACCTATAATTGTGAATTCTACGATACTTCGGTCACATTATTAAAATTAAAACATAATTATTGTTCATCCTTTAGAAAAAAGAAATGCACTAAGCTATAAATAGCTAACTAATACAGCTGCCATCTCAACAGGACTACTCAATAAATGCTATTAACTGTGTTAAATGGAAAAAAACCATGCCCTTAGAACAATACGATATTATTTGATATTTTTAGTATCTTACGCGGAATTTGGCACGTCGCCCATGGCATGATTTTTTTTAAATATCGCTATATAATTTAGAGTGATGTTTTTCTGATTTCGGGCACATTATATAATATAAATTAAACATTTTATTTACATACAAATCAACAACTCTGTTTTTTAAAAATATTATCGATGCTAATAAATAAAACTTTGTTTTCTTGTTGCCCCCTAAAGTACTAGGAAATTTGTCATGTACGTAATATAGTTTTAAATAATAAATAGTTATCATAATTATAATATTATATATCATATAATAGAAAAGGCTATTTTACCAAAAATGTCAGATGATACCTTGTTGTTCCAAAGTCACAGATAATTAAAAGAGTCACCTGGAAATAATCCTATATTATTACTATGACCACTTTGTCAAGTGATCAAGAAGATTCATTTAATATATTGAGGTTTTTTTTCCACGTCGTTCCCTTATGACTGAAGATCAGATCTCCTTGAATTCTCGCTCTCTTAATTATGGTCCTTCACTTTCTCGGCATCCTGTAGACCTTAGTCACCCGAAAAGTACCTATTAGCTTTTGGTGGGTGGAGGAATTCTTCTCTTCCTCTTTGTCATTTGACGTGGCCCACCACAACAAGCTTCTCCAAGCTATCTTCCCCTCTCGCAAGATGTCCAAAAAATTGACGGATTCGTCTTAGGAGGGTTGAGAGTCGGTCCTTGATTCCTAAAGAATAGAGACATTCGTGCTTCTCGCCTTCTATGATACATGCAATATGTGTCTTCAGCACCACATCTCAACAGTATCAATCCGCCTTCTTTCCCTTAAAAATATAGAAATAGCATTTTATTAAATAGTTTAAACTCAGTAAATCAAGTACGTAAAATTATTATTCAGATAAACTGTGTACTTTATGAATATAAATAAATATAAGATGTTTTAAATGTTTACTAACTTCAATCTACTAGATTTAAGTAGATGACTGTGACCGAGCGAAATGAAACTGGGAATGCTTCATCATGATGAGCGTAATAAATAAGATGAAGAAAGGATCGCAAAGAAGGCCAAAAGGAAGGAATATCTGATGAAAGGGCAGTAGGGAAAATAGGGTATATATATTTTGCGTTATAGGCTAAGTGGGTAGAAATCGGAAACGAGCACCTGGCACCTGGGATCGACTGAATAAGATTGGAAAAAAATAATATTAAGAGGCTTATTTAGGCAATATTTACATTACCAAGCGAGATTTGATGCCGTTTCAATGCCTTTCAAATGTACCTACTATCTAAAATAATATTTATGACCATCTAGTAGGATTACAAATTATATGAAAATACAAAATCTTGGGACGTTTCAGCAACCTTCTTACGGCCAGATATTGTTTTTTGTCCGACGGATGTAAATACAAATATGTCAGTATACAGGATGTAACAGATCTAATCCACAATATTTTATACTTGACTAAATTACGAGCCAAAAATGTTCAAGGAATATGTGCAAGTTCTCAATCGTTCCAGAAAATATAGTTTGAAATTTGTACTAAATCATGTTTAATCTGTTTTATATTTTGTGAAAATTATCCATTATTAATTTAAATCTTTGCTTTAGATTTTAAATCGTCTAACAAAGAATATTCAGGCCGCTCCAAATTCTATGACCTTTATGTTTTTTGTATTCGATATATAATTTTAAATTAATAATATGTTTCAATTAATTAAAATAATCACATAATTATGATTTTTTAATTCTTTCATCTCGGATATGGTTGAGATTAGGTATTTTTTGACTATTTTTAATTAATAATTTAGTCAGGTATCTTATAAAATATTGTGGATTAGATCTGCTACACACTATATATTTAAATCAATATTCTATTTATTTAAAAAATCTATAATTATACGTAAATTACATTTCACTATGCTAAAAAATAAAGCATAATATGGAAATTATGGAAAAAAATATATTTTGAATTAAGTAAATTTTCTTAAAATTTTTCGGGCAACTTTCCTTTACGTATACTTGATTTGTAAATGAGGTATAATTTTAGACTATTATTTGCATCAGTGCCGACTGCTACGTTACAATACAATGCGATATGATTTTTTGTTTAACTGTATCATTTAGTTTGCGAAGACATTTGGATTTTCCGGCATTTCTTTTGTAAATAATATTATATTACAATAATGTTTTAGAATTTTTAATTTTGATCTGTACCATAATGACCTAAATATGTATAACAGTCTCATAAATATTTAATATATTATATATTATTGTCTTAAATTTTTCAATTTTAATGAATCAAACGACATGTTTGTTTATTTAGTTTCTCTAATAACTGTTTTCATTTTTAGGTGCTGTATTTTTGAATAATTTTTCTACCTTTTGAAATAAGCGTTCCTTCGTTTTATACTTATGATTAAAATTTAAACAATATAGTGTAATGAACAAATAAATCATTGATTTGTTATGATATAAGTAATGTCGAGGTTTCGATATAGTGGAGGATTTCTCGTTCCATCTACCCTTCGTAGACTGCCCTCCTTCGGCCAGTTCAGAAGACGAGGAAGTACTCTTTGGTCAACAGGGGGATGATAGGTGGGATTTCGCATCTCATTCTACCAATATGCCAAGGGTTTCAGACTTCCTTAAATGAAATAAGGTTTTGTGGTACGGTTAGAAATAATGTCCCCTATAAAGTTACAATGATACTAATAAGATTAATGGATGTAGAAAAAAACAACGTTGTTAGAATGTGTGGAAAAGTGATATTATTATTTTTTTATTAGTCATAGCTATGCAGTAAGTGAAATGACGTCATAAACACAAGCTAGATGTATTTGCTATTTTTTGAGAGTTCGTACTTATTTCGTATACGTATCGAGTGAAAATAGATATTGAGCAGTTCGGAGAGAATTTAATTTTTTAAATGGTTACTTCACGACAATAGACAAAAAATGGCTGAATTAATTTTATTCATAATTAAATAATCTGTTGATAACTGTCTCAAGTTTCTTAGTGTCAAATAGTTTACGTCAAAACTGAAAGTATCTAAATGTTATTGAAACATAGCTTGCAATGTCGAAATGTGGGAAAGAAAAATAAGTGTCCATTACAAAAAAATATATATTTTAGAAACCTAGTCATTTTTAATTTTCATTTACACTCTTGGCGTTACATATAAAAATACGCTTCTTGTATCTATACGGATTTAAATATGTCTAACACTTGAACCATCCGAAAATGTATGTTTTTTTATAATTAATAATTTTTTGACTAAACTTAATAATTAAATTTCAATCTATACATCACGATGCAGGTTTAGGCCATTTAACTTAATCCAGTGATGTATTTTAATAGATATTATGAAGAGAAATTAATTTGGTAATAGTTTAACATTCATAAACAGGCTAAATGATGCACCCACTAATTAAACAATATTTACACTGATGGGCGGGCATATTTACTTAAAATTCAGCTAATTTGTAAGGTGTGTCAAATTTAACAAACGATAATTTTGGTATAAAGCGAAATATTTATTCTATAAATAAAAATAAAGGATTACAATTAGTCAAAACACGGTACGTAAAATGTGTAATGCATGTGTATCTTAAAAAAAAATTACCTTGGTGTTGTGGAAGTCTATCGCCACCATAATCTGCACGCTTCCTGCATTTATATGGATGCGAAACGAGGCTCTTATCAATCACGCCGGTAACGATTGAAACACACAACAATACAACGCGACACATCCGCCTAGAGAGCCAGCCTTAACGCATCATTTCTATCGCGGCAGCCTTCCAAACGAATTCATTAATCAACGCTTCACGTTGTAGAACTTTGATTGGTTTTGCTTGCGTCGGTAACTGTGTTTTAAGCATTGATTAACATCTATCTATTGTAAATAGTATTTTATTGATCGTTCTGCTCTGGTCACACACTCGCACATACACACACACACACAAATACTCCACATGTGTCGCATTCGAACAAACATGTAATTAGATATATAAAATATAATGAGGCATTCGTCCACTCACTTTACTTACTTTTAACACTCACTGCTCGGTGGGTTAAAACAAAACACGTCCGACGATGGTGGGATTTTAGACCTACTTCAAATTTTCGCTTTTTCAACCGTTTTGTGGGAGATTTTTTTGTAGATATTTCATTTTAAATATGATTTAATGAAATGGCATGATGTGGCGTAATGTTTCTTCTAAAAAATTAAAGTTAAAAATTAAAAAATATTACGAATAATGTACATATTCTCACGTATTAACATACGTCTTATACAGCCAAAATACAAACATCCACTAAGCATGTGATCTTCTCGTCGGAACTCGAGCAGGTAGTGTCATAAAACTTACAGGTAGGCGCAACGCCCCTCAAATAATTATATAACTGGCATTGTCTAGGGGTCGCCAGACGAAAATAAGTGAAAACAAATACATGGACGCATATCTGGTATCCTTTGTCTACCCGCTCAAAATATTGATAATATACGTTTTAGGTCAGTTTTTGAGCGTTTTTTACATTTTTATCAATAACTCATTTGAATCTCGTCCGATAACATTTATTTGTATCTCAAATTATTAGAAAATATTTAATGAAAGATTAGCTAGAAGAAAACAGCATAAAACGAATATTTGTAGCGTAATTTATATTTTGCACCCGGGTCAAATCTGACCCACCACTGCAGAGTATGTGTTAACAGCATACGCGACGTTTCAACGATTTACGGAAAATTAAAGCGTTTTATAAAGTAAGTAAACTCAAAATGTTTCCCGAGGGCAACTTCCATTTAAGAACACCCCACCAATGACGAGCATCTGCTAGATTTGTTGAATTAATTCTGACGTAAAACCAAGTTTTGAAGTCCTACGTCTCGGATCCACTTCACTTGTCAGTAAAACAGTAGTATTTAACTTCATTAATAATTTCAGGTAGGTGAGCGTTACTTTTTGGTTGTGTGGGTGTGACTAAGATTTTAATTGTCGACATTACCTCAGTGAACAATCGATAACACCAAATGAATAAAGCATTACTTCGATTGGAATAGAAGTAATATTATTTTTTAAATTGGCAAATTTTACAGATACTATCGTACGTGATGAAACTAATAATTATTTATCACAGAAGCATTCAGGGTTTCGATATATATGATATATCGTTTAGTCAATATTCCTATGTCAACATTCAATTTCAATATTTATTGAATTCAATACGATTAAAAAAATAGCAGCTAATAACGGGTATAATATAGGTTTAATAGACACTATTTTAAAAAATAAATTAAAAGAATATAATAGTCAATTTTTATATAAATAACAGATAAAATATAATGATTATTGGTACACTATTTTATACAGAAATAAATTTTCGAATCAAATATTTAAACACCTACTACGAAACACTAGACCGACATTTTATACAAATAATAATATAGAAAATTTACTCATAAATTCTAAAGACAAAGATCATAAATTAAACAATTCTGGTGTCTATAAACTTAGTTGCAAGGATTGTGCTGCATTTTATATTGGTAACACGGGTCAAAATTTTAATATAAAAGTAAAGGAGCATTTGAGATGTTTAAATAATAGTGGATTTTCAGAATTTGCTATTCATTTGATAGAAAATGGTCATGGTTTCGATAAAAAATTGGGATTGTCAATTTTGCATGTAAAGGTGTTGGTCATAAATTAAATAATTTGGAACCTTTGGAGATAAATAAATAAAGCGTGTAAAACTAATCAAAAAATTATACACGACCAACTAAATTTAACTACTAGTAATTTTGTGTCAAGTAACAATTTGAGTTAGGTACTAAATTATTTTTTTAAATAATCATTGTTTTTTAAAAATAGATTATGTTAAATAAACAATAATATATGTTTTTCATTAGTTATTGTCATCCTAAAGAATATGATATTTTCCGAAACCGGTAGATATATTTCTGGTTAATAAGTGGTTAGTAAAACAAAATTAAAAATAAAAATAAAAATAAGAAGTAATATTATTGTTTAACAATTGTATAATTACTATAATGGTATTATTTCTGGAGGATTCATGAATTGGTATTATATATTTTTTTTTTTAAATTTTAAAAATAGAGATGCGTACACGGAATACATGTCACATCAATATTCTTACTATTTTCAAACTAAGCTAAATGCTTGTGCTATGAAAATAGGACTAACTTGCTGGTGTCCTGGAACGAGGCGCGAACCCCCGACCACTAGATCACCAGGCCAACGTCTTGACCACTACACCAACAAGCTACTCAAAAATATATAAAATAATCAAACATATAATCTTAAATTAATACTATCTCCTAATAATATTGTAGAGGTTGTGATTGTAGGCTTTTATTGACTCATGAGGATCTTAATTGTACAGTCGTATCAGAAGGTTTTGTGCATGGTGACATTGAACCCCCTAAGTCTAGTTTCACGCGTGTTGGCGCATGTCACAGTATATGTAAATGTGCTTGCGTGATTGAAAAGTTGGACTTGCCCATCACGATGTATTGGCATCTGCTTATTGGTCAGTTCGTTTCGGCCCTATATGGCTGTCAGGTGGGTTCTTACATCGCCATGGCAGTGGGGCGCTTGTAGGACCACCGCAATATTAAAAATTCAAAATAGTGATGATTCACCTTTAATGCAGAATGTTGGTTAATATTAGTAAAACTTCTTCTTCTTATCTCATTCGTATCATTATTTACATGTAATAATAATAATACGTTTATTCCAGCGTGATGGGCTTTTTTATGAAGACCCAATTCGCCATAAAGATAATACATATTATGTAATACATTTAAGTAAACAAATATTATTTATGTTATGAAAATAAAACCAAGGAAAATATAAATAAACAAAAAGCTCTCACATATATATAAATATAAAAAAAACATAAATACTTCAGTTACGGCCATTATTGCATCTGTAGCCATTCTGTAGGCGTTGCCAGCTCAGGGAACCAGCTTTCCATGAGAACTCCGCTTGCACCAGAGAGTTGGTTCTGAACTCCAGCCGCAGCTTTACGCCCGCAACTTGATGTCTCAGAAGCGGAACGAATTCATGTATTCGGCCTTCGGTAAACATTGTAGGTACGTTATAATAACGCACCAACCCAAACAGTATTCTGTATGAGTTCAGTATCAGTTAAGATCTCAATTAAATGTAATTTGGCTCGTAATACATTTTCACAAGTCTCAGTCCTGAGTCGCCCTCACAACTGACTCCAGCGTGTTTCCATCCACGTACGACGCATCTGTCCACCATCGTGACGCTCTTATAAGTCTTCTTCAGTCTAAGGTTGTTCTCAGGATAATCTATTTTTCTGGGCTGTCACTTTTACGCATAATGTGGTCAAAGAATCGGAAGAAGTTTTGTTAATTTGTTAATTATTCTAGATAAGGCTTGCTATGGTCGGATTTGTTGCAGGGTTGAGACATTCCTGCGTCATGCTATCCACGACATGTGTAATATCCTTATTTAATATAAAGTTCGAAGGCATCTATTTCACACTTATTACTATTGCGGACTCTCTAAGTCTCACTGCACACATGAATATTGGAATAACAAAAGTGAGAATCTTGAGCTTTTATGTCACTATCACACTCGTATGTCGATTTATAGTAATTTTAGCTAGTTTTATACGTTTTCAAATATCCTCTCACTATCACCAGTGTTCAGTAAAATTACTATATTGGTAGTATTTCTAGAATACTGCTACACCTAAAATAATCAAATTTTTATGATCTAAAATTAACATAATATCTTTATAATATATAAGGATGATTAAAAACATTGTGTTTGGGACATATATTTATTTGATGTATAAATATTAATTATTGAACAAAAATAATGCAATTTGCCTTCCCTATCCCCACTCCATCGCCAACCGGTCACGCCGCCGATCAGTCGATTGGCGACCTTGAGCCAGTGCGGTTGGTTATACGTGTACGGAAAGGATTACAATATTATACTAATTTCGAGACTTTGCGTCTATACTATGTCGGAACCTTTGACGAAATAGTGAATTAAAATATACAGTCCACATCTTTGGAGATGCCAGCGGAATCATCGGCGATTTCAAATCATCAGGTCAGAAGTTTAGGTGGTCTTTCAAATATTTAATTTTCGTTTAGAATTATCACTTTTAATAAGATCATTTGAGATCTAATAATCATCATGAATTTTATACTCACCTCAGCTCTGCATTCATTATTCTACTTGTACTTGATTATATATTTATTGTTTTCCAATATATTGTTTGTATACGGGGTCAGGCAGGAATGTTGATATATTTAACGTTGAATGATCATTTATTTTAAAGCAACAATCGTGCTTGACTATTGTCGATCCTGCATATTTTATTTATTTGATTTTTTAACTAAAAATAATCTGAAATTGGCAACGTAGCATAAATTTTATTGTCTTTGCAATGATTATCATTGTGTTCACAAAAAAGTTGACAGCTCAGTGTTAACTTGGCGTAATTCCAAAAACATATTTAAAAATTGAAAAAAAATACACAATCTAAGAGATTTTTTAAATTTAAATATAGGTAAGTACATATGGGTACACTAAAAAAATCTTTAAATTCAAATAGCAAAAATTCTCTGAACAAATAAATAAATACAAAAAAAACTCAGCTCAGTGTTAACTTGGCGTAATTCCAAAAACATATTTAAAATTTTTAAAAAATACACAATCATAAGAGATATTTTAAAATTTAAATGTAGGTAGGTACATATGGATACACTCAAAAAATTTATAAATTCATAAACCTAGCAAAAACTCTTTGAACAAATAAATAAATACAAAAAAAACTCAGCTCAGTGTTAACTTGGCGTAATTCCAAAAACATATTTAAAAATTTAAAAAAATACACAATCATAAGATATATTTTAAAATTTAAATGTAGGTAGGTACATATGGATACACTCAAAAAATTTATAAATTCATAAACCTAGCAAAAACTCTTTGAACAAATAAATAAATACAAAAAAAAAAACAAATAAACTAGTTTATTAAAAAATTTACAATTATATCTATGAAAAATTATCCAAAAAAAATTATCACATAAATGAGTCGTTTATTTTTTGTTAGGTACAGTTACAAAGTCAAAATCTTACAAGAGGTTAATACACTTGATACTATTGACTATTGATATATGAAAAATTATCCAAAAAAATTATCACATAAATGAGTAGTTTATTTTTTGTTAGGTACAGTTACATAGTCAAAATCTTACAAGAGGTTAATACACTTGATACTATTGACAAATTAAATGCGTACATAAATACTACACACTAATTCTACTTTAATTGTGTTTCGAGAAGTTTAAGAACTTTCAATCAAAAAACTTTATTTTAAAACTTGTCGAGTTACAACGTTTGTAAGTAGCAGGCATTTTAACTCTTTCACTGTAAAAGTACCCTCACCTTAAACCACGAATCCATCAAGATGGAATTAACCCGTGAAACTGACGCAAGGAGGAGAGTAAAAGTGTATACTGTAATCTCATTAAGTCTAACTTCTCCTTCACTCCGTTATACAGTACATAAAGCCCTGCTCGCAAAAACCAGGTAAGAATTAAGGTGGAACGGAAAAATGTCGCCCTGGGGGGTAATTTCAACCCCGTCCCCCGCTGCTTAACCCTAAACTGCGGAACAGTTCATCCTTCTTGTGAATTAATCGTCTAGGCGCGCAATCAATACAGGAAGAGTAATTGTCCGAACGGGGGGTGAGCGACCCCACAGGGTTTAATCGAACCAGGCAAATTTGTTGCAATGCAAGTAGTAAGATTGTAGGGTTGAACCCCAACCATCTGATTAATTGTATAGTATATTATCCGAAAAAAGATACGAAAAGATCACCAGAAGAGAATTATTACTTTTTGGATCCGCACTACATATCGGTAAACTGAAACAAGATAAATTCAATAATCTTTACGTTAATTTCCAGCACCATATCTGTCATCTGCCTTACATAGTCTGAAAATAAATGATTAAAGAGTGGTAACAAAATTGATATGAACTGATAAACTGATTATAACACAGCAAAGAATAGTAACTTTTATTTTTTGAACTGTTGTATTGAAGTGACTGAACACGAGAAACTCTTTTTAAAGTCGAGAATATTTTTTTCTTAAAAATGGCATATCATTAACAAAATTGTGTTGTATTTTATACTGCACATAATTAAATTGTAATATATAATACTATATACAACATTATACAGATATTCCGATACTAAATAATAGTATTACCTTCGCACGATACAAAGTAATGTACCATCTACAACGAACTGGTGTGATAAACTTGGTGCACTATCAGTTATAATAAATGAATATTTATTTTATTGTTTTAACTAATATTTACACTGTTACTTTAACTACATACACTAACAATTCTAAATATTACGTCGACCCGCATGTAAAGATACATACAAAACTTGTATCAAAATAACAACAACGTAAACAATATCTTGTTTGGTTTGGTCATATGGAACGGATGAATGAGGAGAGAATGGTAAGAAAAATATATGATGTAAGTGTTAATGGCACTAGAAATAGAGGACGTCCGCGGAAGACTTGACACGACCAGGTAAACTGGATAATGGAGGATGGTTCTGTTAGATGCCTCAACAATCGGCGAGCTTGTATGAGAAGATGTATGAATGTGGACGAGGCGAGAACTGTGTGTCAGGATAGAAGAGTGTGGCGCTCTATCCTCTCTGTCTACCCTCGCGGAGAAAGGGCGTGATGGTAAGTAAGTAAGTAAGTAAACAATATCAAAATAACAACTCAAAAACCTATGACGATGAACCCTTTCTGAGTATTTTATTAATAAAATTAAAAGTTTTCCCTTTATTACCTTTATCACATTTCATTTAATTACCTGTTATTTTTATACCGTTCGCAATTAAAAAAAAATTGAAGGGATAATAAAGTGTAAACATTTTTATTGACAAGAGATTTTAATTTTATTCTTCGTTAATTGATTACGTAAATAGTTTTTAATATATTAAATAAAAATATTTAATCTGAAATATTTATTTCGCCCATCCATGGGCAGAGTAGGGATAATGTTGGTTGAAGATGGTGTTCGTTTAAAAGAAGGATTTGCTGAATAAAACTGCGGAAAAATAGAATGTAAATAAATTGCCTTTTAAAGTTTTCTTCTCTCGCTCTAATAATTTATTGTACAAATTTATCTTTTTAAGTCATTTTAACGCTAAATGTCATTTTGGACAATATTTTATCGTTACTTATTCGAGTGAAAAGATTTGAAAATTTCAAATATTTTTAATATATCTATAAATGTACGTAGTAACGCACAAATAATATATATATTTTTTTACTTTTTATTTTTTTCGTAGAAAGCAATCACTTTGTGGTTTGACATATTATATTAAATAACAATAACTTTGTATGAAACCACAAAATTTATTATTATTTTATTTAATATGATTTTTTTTTAAATGAATTATCAGTAGTTCATAAATGACATTATTAGATAGTCTTACAAAGATATCAAAGTACCAATGTGAAGACAAAATAGACAATAAAAAATATGAAAGTGAATAGTGTCACTGTAAAAGAGTTACATTAAGGATAAGATGTCTCATAGCTGTATTGAGCAGTTATTTTTTTTTAACATAAATAATGTATATACATAAATATATATTAAATATATCCATGCAAATATGGTACCATATCAAAATATTTACATGACGGTCCAATTATATGATAAGAGATTATTTAAGATCTAGTACATTTAACATTAATTTTCTCTGTTAATTACATTAATTGAAGGGCAATCCTTGCAGTAAAATTACTATTCAATTTGGCAAAAAAATATAAATTGTTATGTTATGTGTGAAATAAACTTAGAATAAAAAAAAAACGAAATATAAAAAATTACAATTCGCGAACATATAATATTAACAAATCACATAACAAGTATAAGATACACCTTAAAACGATTATTGTGGGTATTTTGAAGAATGGTAAGTCCACTTTTAATAAGTGGTCTGTTTTTACTAGAGCTGGAACGATGAAAAAAGAAAAAATATGTATAAAAAGAAAGGTGATATGAGAAAACAATACCACGGTAAACTTAATGCGATGAAACGCATTTTAAAATTAGTCACATCTAAGAGAGAGGTTTATTTTTGTTGCTGTTGTTTGACATCGTATATACTAGGTTAGTATTAAAATATTACTTATGGTGCATGCATTCAACATTTATTTTTAGTATTTTTATGTTATCATGGAAGTATATTCGGTACAGTGTAGCGATTATTTTGTAAAAATATTACCGTCAAGGGCATTAAATAGAAGAAACGAATAAATATTCGTTTCTGCTGTATTCTAGGTATTCAACAATGAGTTGCGTAACGTAGCTTGCTCGCCACGGCCTTGTAGGAAGATTTCGTTTTTATATCACAAAACATGGAGACTTAAACCAAACTAATTATTTCTCCATAGTATAAACTCAGGACTGTCCTATTTATTTTCGACTATTCTGTACAGGGCAAGAAACACATCAAATATTGAATATATTGATTTTTAAATAAAAATATAAGTAAAATATATTTTTAAAATGACGGAATAAAAGGGATAAACGATAGGGATATACTACCCACATCAGGTTTAATTACTACCTGTTATAAAAGAAGGTAGAAACTTATTTTTAGTGAATGTTTTGAAGAGTGAAGCTCGATATTAACAGTTATGTTTTCAAAGCTATAATGGAAATGACAAAGGAGTATATTCGACATATTTTGCTCTATGAGTTCAATAAAATACAACGCAACAGAAAGTGCGAGGAATATTAATGCCGTATATGGGGATTGGATAATAAGCGTAAGTGAATGTCAACGGTGGTTTCAGAAATTCCGAGCCGGAAACTATTGCCAAGAAGATGAGTCTCGTCGTAAAGTTTGACGAGGACATCCTGCAAACCCTGTTGCAACAAAATCCCATCGTAACTGTTAAGGAACTGCCAGAAAAGCTTGGATTTTATTATTCAATGATTCATCGACACCTGCGTGCCATCGGAAAATTCAACAAATTGAGTTAATGGGTTCCGCACAAACTTTCAGAGTCTAATCGCGTGCGGAGAGTGAATATGTGCTCTTCTTTGCTGTCACGTCTCAATAATGAACCTTTTTTGGAAATGTTTCCCCACCCATCATATTCGCCGGACATGACCTCATCTGATTATCACTTATTCCGCAGTCTTCAAAATCATTGAGATGAAAAAATATGAATTCTGTAGACAAGGTCAGAACAGTACTGGGGGAGTATTTTTCATCACAGACAAGCGAATTTTGAAAAATAGGCCTTACAAATCTACCAGAAAGATGTAAAAGTATACTAAAAAATAACCGAGAATATTTTTTTGATTAAAAAATAACTTTGTTTATCTTAATTTTGAAAAATTAAAGAAGTATAAAAATCGTATTATTTATGGGATGCCCTATTACCAAGGTTTAATAATAATTAACATTAATTCTGTAACCATACATTTTGTATATTGTTAGTTTTCAATAGATACTAAATTGGACATTATAAGCAGCCTCTTAATATTTGAAAATTCTATTCATCGATAAACTCTACGTAAATGTTAGGACCTAAACCCAACAACCGCTTATATTTAACACCAACATGATAATCATTTGATTAGTTTTTATCTTCTTTAAGTATCCAAGTATTAAAAATCCTTCATTGTGTTAAATACTAAAAGTTATTTTTAAATGATGAGAATAATAACTTCATCCGAAGGAAACCAGAAGCAAAGCATTAGGATACTACTCAGTGCCAAAATTAAATACAAAATTCGCTCAACGTACTTTCTTATTTTGTGCTCCGAGAATATTTAATAAATTGCCACTAGACCTTTACGGGTCTAAAATGATTAATGACTTTAAACCAAAAATAACAAAAAGGTTGTTTGATGTGGGTAGAAAGCAAAATGAAACTAATTTATCATTTGTGCTAACCTAATGACCCACATATTCTTATCACCGACTATTGTATATTATTGAAAATAATATTTTCATAACTTTTTTTCAATATCTTTTTATAACTTCTGATTATACTCTTTTTCACATAACCTTTTACAACTCACTCATTGTACTTACTTACCTCTAAACACTTACAACTTTTTAAAACTGTACAAGAAATTGCTTTAAAACAGGCTACATCTAGTAAAGCAATTACCTTTACTTTTCACATTTACTATTTATAACACAAATAAATTATTAAACAAAAAATAAATTTATTATGTATCAGTGTGAATATAATACGTCGAGTTTAATCTGTTAGACTCCATTTGATTTCAAAGTTGGCTAAAATATATTTTTACATTTGTTTTTCAAATATTTAATTGTAAAAAATAACCAAAAATATGTTTTAATAATAAACAAAAATATAATATATTTAAGATTAGCAAAATCAACTGTGTTTTGTTAACCACTCAATGAATTAAAATAAATCTACAGGTTTCAATAAATATCATTTTCTTTTTCCTGACGTTATTAACTAATCAAAAACATTATATTATTATTATTCTAATAATTTTGTGTCATTAAGTAACAATTTAAGTTAGGTACTAAATTTATTTTTTAAACAATTATTGTTTTTTTTTAAAATAGATTCTCTTAAAGAAACAAAAACATAAGTTTTTGGTTAGTTAATGATATCGTGAAGAAGAAAATTATATTTTTCGAAACCTGTAGATGTATTTTAATTCATTATGTAGTTAATAAAACAAAATTACCAATTTAAAAAAACAAAAATGTAATAAACGAGGTAGGAGTTCTCTTTCTGGATACGTTAACATTAATTAAAATTTTGCTCGTATATTAAATATCTGAAAATATATACATATATATTAAGTACGTTTGTAATTGTTTTTCTTCCTAGGAAATTAGGTGTTCTAGAAAAGCTTACACATGTACTCATATTTTAATAAAATGTTGAACACCGAAATGAAAAAATAATACCTACTACAATTACGTATTAAAATGTGAAAAATTGTAAATAGATTCAGTCGAGAAAGTTGAAAGAGACTGGAGATGGTTTCCGAAACAATTTTTTAAAATAAAATAAGAAAATGGATTATAAATATTGGGCATACATATATCCACATGCACATTTCTCACATCGGCGATCCAATAATACCCCATAGTGGTGATCTTTAATCCTCATAGATCTTAACAAAACAATGTCAAAGTAATTTTTAGAAATAATAAAAATAATAATATTTTTATTTTTTGATTCATAGTTCAGTACAGTGTGTTATTATATTGTAATCAGATAACATTGCAGCAAAGTAAGAAATATATTTCGGTACCCTGCCTGCTACACTAGTATTTTACTGTATTATAGCAGATAGTGCCTTTCAGGTATAGTGATATACAAAGTGTAGTGTTCAATGTACAAATAAACATATGTAAAGAGTAAATCAAGATGCGATTAGATAGCATATAAATACACTGTAAAACTTGCAGTAAATAAATGTATTGTTCAATGTAGAAAAATATATGAATATTTATACATACAATAAAACAAAATGCAATTAAATAGCATATTAATACAATGTTCAATGTAAATAAAAAGTTAAATAATATTATATAACGAGTAAAACAGGAGAAATGAAATGAAGTTGACAATTTTTTTTGCATATCTCATTTCTTCTTCTTTTTAGACAATAACAAGAGTGATTTGCACTATTTATCAAATTAAAACTATTTTTTATGGAATGAGTACAATATTCGTCGTACACGTCAATAAGTCAATACCATTTTCGTTCAAAAATGTGAGATCACTGTAAAAAAAAATGTTATTCGCGATGGACAAGCAAAAAAATACACGGTTACGGGTCATCTCCTCCGCATTATACACGCACATTAAGTTATCTATTATGTTCAATCTAAACATCTGAGAGGCTACTTGGCTATGCCAAATCGCCACTCAGAAAATGTTATTTTTTTTCGAAAACCAAGGAATGTGGGAAATAATTTTTTGAATGATTTTGAATTGATAACCCTTGTGATTTTTTAAATTAATCGACTGTTAATTACAGATAGAATATTTACGCTTTTTAACAATATTGAATCTGTCATTCACCGGGATATAGTACTGTTGAGGGAAAACATCGGAAAGGGGATCCTGCTTGCTCAGTTTATCAGCACATTCAGATATCTCAATTATTTAATTAAACTTACGTAGCTCAGAATGATATACAGTCTTACTGTACCGTTCATACTAGGGATTCTGTATTCTCGACTTTTTTCAATTCCAGGGAATCGATACTATGAATTATATTTAATTAAGAAGAAAATACATTTTCATATGTATGATGTACTTATCTACAGTAGCTATTAATAATATTATCTGTGTAAAAAAATATTTCATAATGTGGATGTAGTTATTTTTAAATTAAATTAAGTTTACGTATATATTGAATACAAAAATACATTCGTCTATAAAAATTACAAAACACAAATAATTAAAAAAAATAAAATAAAGAAACATACAAAAAAAGAACAAAATGTAAAACTGTATTCCCCTAAGTTTTTCAGATAATTTCATCCCATACAAATTTTGTTTCAAAAGATGATACGAATTTATCCTAAAGACAAAAGATCATATTTCAGAATGAAACATAATCCCTTGTATAAACAAACTGACAAAACAATTTACTTCAAAATTTTTCTTTAGTAGTAGGTAAATATTATTGGATTAATTTTTGCTAACTGCAAATTTTTATGGCTGCTGACTTATGGAACTTTCCATTCTTTTTAAAATATACTTACACATGCACCGTTCATTTCTGGGTCAGTAGCTGCTGTACGTCAATGGACAGTAGGATTAACTCAACTTGTTTAAAATTAATAACATTACGAAAAATTAAGAGTCTCGAGTCCGGCATTATTTTTATTTAAATATTCCGGAATTCGAGATAGCAAAAAACCATGAAATTATCTAGAATGTATTCTCGGGTTGTTACGATACAGAATCCCTAGTTCGTAAGTACGTTGAATTTTTATATTAATCTTTTATTAATTTTTTTATTTTTGAATTATAATTTTGTGTAAATAGACATTAACGAAACCATACTTTTTTGATTATTCGTGCGAAAGACGTTTGCGTTGGAGAAAGTATAATTATAAACCGTTAACAAAGCGCTTTACATGCCAATTGAGTGGGAGACTCGGAGAATCGTGCCCGAGGTGATACAGAAGGATCAAGAATACGTGTAAACTCAGCGAATGGACCAAGTTCAAGGAATGGACCAAGAAATAGTGAAACTTTAACTAAATTAGTGGAACGTGCGGCCCGAGGGGTGCTCGGATTACCTTGGGCCAGATTGATTAAGGTAAATAAAAAAGTATAAATCTTTTGCTTAAAAATTAAGACATTGTTACGATTCGGATACATTTATTTTGTATATTTTTGTGTCACGATCGTCTCAGCAACCGTCACCTTGGGGGATTAGGGTAGCTGCGTGATACGTGAATGGAGAGTATAGATAAGTGGGGAGAAGTGTGATGTCTATGGTTTTACACATGACAGCGCACGCGCGTACAAAAGGGTATCTATGGCGGTGTGCGGATGGGTTGCTTATAAGTAAATATGTGTACGAGATCGTTCTCTCTTCTCTTCGAGTCGTCAACAAGTAATAGATTATTATATTATATTATAACTGTACTTATTGTAACCGTGAATAAATATTGTGTTGTTATCTGGGTCGAGTATTATTCACGTCATCGATCCAAAACATTTTTCAGGAGAAGAATCAAACATCTGGTGCTGCAGTAAATAGCTCGCAGCATAAAGACACCACAATTGGCGCAGCCGTATGACAGCTGCAGCTGTAATACACTTCAATTAATTAATTCAAAATATAAATATTATTTGTAGATTGTTGATCATTTTTGTACTTCATTCCTCGGATCACGTTTATTGGTCCAGTCTTACATTATTTATAAAAGTATTATGGCTCGTATCCATAAAATAAGACATTTTGAGATAAGTCTTAGATAATGAGATAAATCTTAGTACCATGCACACGTGTTGAGATTGAGATCTGTAATTTAACTTGGAGATTAACATAGAGGTAACTGCTTGAGATTGATAGGACGTATACACGGCACTTACTTTAAAAATATCACTAAGAACCATAGATATCTACTACTATTAATTCTGAAAGTTAGACAGGTAAAATGTATAACATGCAAATATTTATTCTGCTGTAGAGGAGGATATAAATCACACAACGGATAAATATCAACAATCAATGTACTGACATTTAACGTTTGATGTTCAACTAGCAAAAAATAAGACACTGCACAAAGCTATTATCTAACTCTATCTTGACGATAAGCGGCGATGCTCAAATCTCTTGAGACATGATGTTCTCACGATGGCCTACGAAAGCTGAGAATTGTCTCAAAATAATCTCAAGGGAGTGTAATCCCTGCTGCGAGACGAGAATCTCTTAAAAATGGTACCGTGGACATGAGCCATCATTATAATAACTCGCAATCTATTATATTACACATATATATATTTAGATAAATAACATATCATAATTATATTACACGTAGATAATTATGATATGACAACAAATCGGTTCTCTGATTTTGTTTAGATTTTTATCCGCTCGTAAGCCACGAGTACTTTTAAGACTCGTATTTCCTTTCAACAGCTAACCAAAACCATCCCCTGCGGGTGACATGGACCCCATCGTAACGCGGAAGGCTCTGGTTCTCTTTTGTATGTTAATATAAATATCCTTTAATACTTCCTACCTACGTAACCAATTGTGCTACTTTACTTATTGTTCTCAATTTCATTACATTTCGAGTGGCCATTGTGCGCCGCGAAGTCTGCCAGCTCAATATATAAAGAAAGAAAATTAATATTCTTTCATTCATCTCTTGTAACGGTTCAAGTGGTTCTTCATAAGCAATTGACACCAGCATTTTCCAGAATCATCAGAGGAACTCGTAAGGAAGTACAACTTAAGATGTACCAATGGTTGAAATATGCTTAATAAAATCTGTGTAATTTTTTATTTGAATTGATTTAGAATACTTAGATATACGTTTAAAAATGTATATGCAAATACATAGGTACCTACACAACCATCACTATTTAGTAATCTAATATTGTGGAATGCTTAAAAATTGCACATATCTATCATTGTTAGTAATTTATTAATGGCTTATTTTTTTGTGTGCGACTATAATATATTATATTATACATTATGTAGGACTCTGTAATGGTTTAAAATATTAAAAACATAATTTATTTAGTTTTGTTTACACCCCTGACAATAAATAATCGAAAGTGTTATATTTTAATTTGTAATGCGTACTTGCGTATGTAGTACCTCTCAAGTTGTACACCTCGTAGTAGATTGTTGATGGTTAAAGAGAAAGTCTTATGTGACAATTATAATCTTTATTACAGGAATAATACAGTTAAGGTACAAGGTATATAACTAGTCTTGGTGTCAAACGCTAACGCAAAAGAGAGACCGCGCCTCGCGCGCGTCACCCATGTATCCCCGCTCACACACATATACATCTCGCCCTAGCGGTGCGGGCGCTCTGACACACACACACATATTCAATCTCAATGACATCACAATTTGCATTAAAAAAATATTAAGTTAAAAGAACCCGCCAAACTCAAGAGTCTATCAAAGCCACATATTCAATAATAAATAAATATTATTTGTTTAAATAGACTAATCGTATGGTATAAAAAAGTATACTCAAAATTTGCATTTAATGCATATTTTTGAAGGGAAGGCGGCCGATGAGTCACTCCGAATTTAGCTGAAATAAACAGTAAGACTATACAGACCTAGTCTATAATATTTAAAGGGTGGATACTTGACTAAATTACGAAAATATTCTAGGAATATGCGCAAATTCTACACTGTTATGAAAAATATTATTGTTTGAATTTTTTTATCATGTTTAACTTTAAGTCTACGTATTTCGAAATAAATATTTGCGAAATGTATCCTTTATTAATCTGTATCATTGTTTCAGGCCCTAAATAATCTAACAAAAAAAATTGGCAAGCCACTGGTAATTCGATGACCTTTAATTTGTTGTATTAAATATATAATTTAAAATATTTAAATTAATGGAAATAATCTCATAATTATTATTTTTTTTGAAATTGAGTTTAGGCACATATTGCTTAAACATTTTCGATTCGTCATTTATTCAAGTATCAACCCATAAAATATTGTGGACTAGGTCTGTTACACCCTGTGAAGACACAACGGGTTTTGATTCGTTAGCGAGTTCAAGGGGAAGATGGAAGTGCCATGTCGAGACGTCAGGCTCCCCCTGCCTTTCAAAGATAATCTGATAAATTTGATGATGATGATAATGAGTGATTTTTTTTTTAAATTTTTCACCGTATAAAATACAAAACGAAAAGTAAAGAACGTTTTTACTTTTTTCTCTGCGACAAATAAAAATGACAGACGCTATTTTGAAACAAAATTTCGGATCGGAGCGGTTAACAAACTTAACTGAGATACGACAATATCATGATCGACGAAAGTGAATTGAAATCTTTAAGAAGTCGCGTCAAGAGACATTATGAAATAGGTAGTATTTCTATGTATTTTACCCAATTAGTTCACTACTCTTCTTCAAATCTTCTTGATATATGAAAACTGCATGTTTTACTGAGGTTCTTTTTAATACAATTTTAATAATAAATAAGATATCTATAATGTTAAGATACTTTCCAAAGAAGGAGACTGTCTCAGTTATATATTATATATTGTTCCGCATTCCTAATGAAAAAAAATCATTATTATTTTGTATTATTTTTGAACACATATATTTCCTTTTAAAATTAGCAATATTAACTTTATTAATGAACAATATTAATTCAGTGGTTATTAAAAATACATATATTTCCACACTTATTCATTCAGTTATAATATTGTTACTAGCAGTATGTTGTCGCCAGTTTTTAGTTAATTCATAACCCCATAGCCCTATATTCCCCAGTACATATTGTTCCTTTGGATCGACCGGTTGTCCTTTTGGAGGTTGAGGAGAGAAAGTGTATTGTGTGTTTCTTTGCATTAAATCTCTATTCGCACACCGTGTGAATTTATTATGGTGAACGTGAAACTCATCAGAGTTTTTTTGTGCCGTGTCATTTAGTACATTGGCGTTAACTTCCGGGAGTGCAAGGTGAGTCGAGGTGTCTTTTGGTTCCGTGAGTCCATCCTGGTTCGCTATCGAAGGTACCCATCCTCTCATCATCCTCTCCCCTCATACGATTTCCGACTTCCTATCTAGTCCATCCCTCCACCACTACCCACCATACTTTTTTTGGTGACCGGTGACTTGCGTCTGTCACTTATATGTTATACTGTAAAGATGTTGTTAGCTCTGTTTAAAATTAATTAATTTCTATTAAGTTTGATTTGTTGCCTCATTCATTCACTTCGCGGCTTACAAAATTTTAACATGCGTAACTTCTTCCTTTTCTTTCCTAATCTATCCAGAAGATGTCGCAGTTATTAAAAGTTTTCCAACTGCAGCAAGTTCAGTGCGCTTGGAAATTTTATACGGTTAACTACCGTCGTTTCACTCTGCTTTACTCCGCTAACGCTTATTAATTAACATCTCTTTAATTCCGCTTATACACAATAATCTTTTTCGCGAGTGTAAGTATACACCCTGCGACGCTTGTATCTGTAGTGGAGAGGAATCAACAAATGAACCAGCATTCGGCAGACGAAAAGTAAGTTCCTTCCTTTCTTCCTTATATTTCCACCAGATATTGTATCTTCATTTTCATGGAAAAGTACATGAAAGATATATCTACTGTAATTAGCTTTAAAAATAAAATGAATTGGATCGGCGGTCCACCGAGAGAATGAACGGACAGAAATTCACTACAAAACTTATCTTCTATTTCTCACCGTCATATAATTTTTATAAAATATTTTTTTGCGCGCCGACAATATTGCAACCGAATTTCTTCGAAGAATATGTTTATTTAGTGGAGATCTCAGTAAAATTTGCTACGATAACTGCATTAAAAATTTATAATACAAGAGCTAGTCTCTTTTTGGAAAGGTAA
Source organism: Eubasilissa regina (assembly GCA_022840565.1). NCBI lineage: Eukaryota > Metazoa > Arthropoda > Insecta > Trichoptera > Phryganeidae > Eubasilissa > Eubasilissa regina. Next base: position 18,654,903 of record JAINEB010000007.1, read on the forward strand.
GCGAAAAAAAAAACATTTAATTTTAATAATGTAAAATACTTAATTCATTTTATAAAAAAATTGTAAAAATTTCAAATAAATAAAAAAAAAATCTATAATATGCTCTCACTTTTTTCATGTACCGGTACCGAGATCTATACCAGGCTGCTCCAAAACTTTCTTGAAATTCCAGTACCTTTTTGATGTTATACCAGCGCTCTTACAATTAACAAATCTTCTGATGGACTGCAGTGTGAAATTATTTTATAAGTATATGATGCTCATTTTTTATTGTTAGATTGTATTGTATTTATGTTGTTGGTATCCCACATACATACATAGATTAATTGATTATATATACACATTCTTTAATATTGATATTTTATTTGATTGAAAAATAGTTATTATAATTATTCATGAAATAAGAATTATATATATATATATATATATATATAATTTTTATATGTGAAAAATTGAAGCAGATAAATATATTCTACTCATATATATATAGGGGTGATATGACACCTGTGGTGTTTTTTTTATATAAATATTTTCTCTAACCTGAACTATATTCTTATCTTTTTTCCATAATATTCTTAATACTGTCTTCTTATTGATTAATTATTATAAATAAAATATATTATTTTTCATAGTAATTTGTATTTTAATGTTTTACAATTTCTGTATATCTTTTCTTTAAAAATTAAAATACAAATCAAATGAATTAACTAGAAAGTTGTACAGAAAAAATCTATCTAACATATTTCTAGTTGATGAATTTAATTTGTATTAAAATACCATAGGACTATGTTTAGAAAATGCGACTTCACAACAAAAATATGTTCTCATTAATGTAAACAAATTAATTTAAAAAAATTAAATAATATATTTTTAAAAAAATATTTTTGTTTTTATTTATTTTTCCTAATATAGGTACACAATTTATATTATTACCTACACGATATATTTTTAAAAATATTCAGAGACTTAACATGATTCGATGACGATAAATCAACTCACAACCCTTGCAAAGGATGGGATGTAAATTTCTGGACTGGGAAGTTTAGCCTTACTTAATTATCGTAGATGGATATGGACTTCTCATGGAAAATTATACAAATAAGAACATTAATTTTTAATAATTTCGACTGTTTTTGAATACGCCGAAAGACGTACACAAAAAATATAAATGTAAAAAAAATGATAATTATTATTTTCTCCGAGCCACAGGTTATGTTATACAACAACGTTGTTGTTGTATAACATAAAATATAATGCTTTATTTTTTATTATCAACGTATACGCTGGCGAGCCAATAGCACTTTAAAACCACGTAAATTCCTCCGCAATATTGTCGACAAAAGACCTCGCCATTTTCATGGTATTTATAAATGTCTTGAGCTTGGTCGTCATTCATATTAATTTATCCCTAAATCTGGAGGAATGGTATCCGTGTATGGATTTTCTTACATTTGAAAAAACACTAAAATAAAGTGAAGTACCTCAGATACATAACACGTTTACATAACATAATTATATATAACATAACATAATTATATAACGTTTGTAGTTTATAAACTACAAACGTTATATAAAGTTTTCGATTTATTCAATTTTATTTGTAAAACCGATTAGGCTGAGTTTTCCGTCCAAATTTAGTAATCCCAACGAGGGGCATTCTAATACACATACACACATACTTGGTGGTAACATAAATTCGATAGTTTATGACACATTTATGCAACAGGAAAAGTATTCACTCTTCGAAAATTAAATCTTTGTTTGAACAAGACGTGTTTTTTACATTAATCCATATTATATTGTCAGCGTCTAAATTTTCGTTCTAACCGAGTCATATTTTAAAAAAATGTCGCGGTGCTATTCGATTGCGTAAGTGGTACTGAAATAATCACGTGGGTGATAGATACCAAAATGAAAATATTGGGACAAGAAATTTTCATTAGTTTATGTCTATATATTTGGTGATCTGTGGTTCTTCTGATCAAAATCAAAAAATGTATTAAGCAAATCTATAACAAAAATGTATTAAATTTACTTTTACACTTAATGAAATTAAAATAAGTTCATTAAAAATACACATACATTAATTTATATAATTATTTAATATTGTTGCATTATTAACGCCGTAAAAGTAATGCGTCTCCCTGACTCCGACAATAAATAAACAAATTATTATATTAAATTAAAAATAAACAATTAATATTTGCTTGCTAATATTGAAATAGGGCAGCGTTAATTAACCTTTATTTATTAGCATTAATTAAATAAAATAAAAATTTGAAAATTATACAATATTGAAAAAACTGTGTATGCATAATGTATAATATAATATAGTAATGTACAATATTTTCTCTCAATGTTTACAGTACGTACTATAGTAACTAGGCGTCTCTTAGCGGGTTTTACTCAAAAGTATTTGCGATTAAACGCAATGTAATGTTGATTGTAAAGAAGATTATAGAATAAAAGTTAAAAATTCGAAATGGTGAATGAAATAAAAAGAGGTCCACTTTCGAATCCCGAAAGTGGACCTCAATAGATATATTTTTTCGATAGATATATTTTTATTGTATATCTTTCTAGTTGATTTATTTAAATTGTATTATTAATACTAATGACTTCATGTCCACTGAGAGTCTTTGACTAATACATAACTCGGAGCTGAGCGTTTCTCTCTTGGGCTAACACTTCACTCAGTGGAAACAGGAGCATGGAGCGCCTCCAGATCTATCCTAATATTATCCCTCCAACTATATGTGGATCTTCTGTGAGGTCTCAGTCGATTTTGGAATTGCTCGATGAATTCGACTCACAGAATTTTGCATTAATGCACTCTGTACGTCCTATGCAATTAATTTTTTTTGAGAATTTATCTTTCAAAAATATCAGTTTCTTTTCCGAGGACATTAATACTATATACTTAATTTACCCACGAGTCTCTGGTATTGAGTATTAATATAGTAGTGTCTGTTTTTTCTAACGAAGAGGACTAGAGGACACAACAAAAAAAAATTACAGTAAATTAATCAATAATGTATTCTCTTTCATTATTTACAACTCCTTGCCAACGTTCTAGAAGTTTTTAGATGCCTCTGCGATAGCAGCATTGACGGCTTTGTTCCCTCCATTGAATGCGAACAGAAGGCAGTGTCGAAAATGCTCACTTTTGTCTACTTAACATCCCATTTTGAAGGCCTGTAATTAAATAAAATAATAAATGCAACGTAAAAGTAAACACAATATCTGTAGAGCAGAAAATTTTCTTTAGAATTAAATATAACTATTACGAATTTGTTTTATTTTTGTTGATTATTTTTTAATTTAAAAAATACTGATGTTAACACTTATGTCAACACCTAATACTTACTCTCTGGTCTCTGGTACCGAAATGCTCCTTGTAATTAATAGAATTCGCAACGACCGCCATGTGGGTACAAACCTATTTAGAACCCTGTTACGTATTTACAGGACCAGTAGTATAGAAGTAACCTGTAGTATTGAGTTAAAGTAGGCTTTTGAAAATTGCACCAAAGCGAAAGAGGCGCAATATAATTTAAAAAATTAACAGAAAATAAAAACTTTCTTTGAAAATATTTTGAATACGGAATTTACATAGCTCCTCACTTGACATAACTTTTGTAAACGTATTATTTAAATAACTTTTACAAATAAAAAATACAAAATTAATTAAGCGTAGAGGAATGCAAACACAAAATCAATTAGAAAAGTTATGTAGAGTAGTATTACGCTATTGGTCGGCAGACATAAGTTTCTCCTATTTACGTGTTTAACACAGCTATTGAACAAGTAAGTAGCTGACGAATTAGACAAATGCCTGTTTCGAAATATTTCAAGGTAAAAAGACATTTAAAAATATATTTTTTAAGGAAAGATTTAACGTTTGAGAGTTCTTAGCGGTAAAGTATATTTAAAACACACTACACAAAAAGTTTGATAATGTTAGCCAGAATTATAAATAGACATAAAAAAAAATTTTTTTTAATTATTTACACAATGTAAATCAAAATATTAACATGATATTATGGTGTAATGGTGTAAAAAATAAAATCAAATTATTCAAAAGATAAAAAACATGTTTACACGTGTTGCACTCAGTAAGATGCTCAGCGTCCAAGTTGGTTGTGGATTTGAGCCTTGTCCCAGGAGACCTCAAAGATAATCTTTTTTCGTGGGAAAAACATATATCTATTGCGTACAAAGCATAGCTGCCGGAAAAACCTCAGAACGGGAAGGAAATTGGCACTTACTACAATCCGGATTCTGCTGACATCTCCAAAGATGTGAACTATATATTTTACTCACTATTTTCGTCAAAGGTTCCGACACAGTATAGATGCAAATTCTCGAGATTATTAAAATATTGTAAACTGTTCCATAGACGTTATAACTATACTGGCTCAGGATCGCCAATCGTCTGGTCGGCGGTGCGGTCGTGAGGGGAAGGAAAGGGGGGGAAAGGCACGGCGCATTATTTTCGTTCAATAATTAATATATTTATACACACATAAACATATGTCACAAATCATAATATAAATAAAAATATTTGGGAGGCTCGGTGTTTACGTGTACAGCTATAGTGAGTAGATTATGATGCGACTGTACTAAACAATTGCTTGTTGTAAACTGAAGTACGATTAAATTTAAAACTTTTGGTTACATTATACAAAGTTCAAGTTAAACGTATTTCACCAAAGGCGGTGCCGAGGTGCGTGCGAGAAGACGTGTCCGAGGAGTGAGCGGTCTCGGTAGTTACTCAGACTGGTTCGATAGCAGTGTATTGTTGCCTGCGATTTGACAGGTACCAAGCAGACTGTATGGCTGTTGAATGTTTATTTATGCAGACCTATGAGATGCAAGCAGGTCCTCCACAAGTAATAATATTCGTGTTTTATATGTAAACATCTCTTTTTAGATAATTTTAAAGTTATAGACGTGTATAATCTCTTTTTTTTTAAATATATATATTGAGAAATATTGATGAAAATTATTGATAAGTAAATTTTTTTTTAAATTAATATTTTTCGTGTAAATTTATTGTATAGCATGATTTTACCACTATAAAAACGCAAACATCAAAAAATATTGTGACATTTCAAAAAAATGCGTAGCCGATATGAGAGAAGGCTTGAGGGCAAGGGGGGACTTTCGCGCGAGTCGTGCAGATGCGAAGTGTACGCGGTAGATGGCGCTCCACCGTATATAATGAAAAAATAGCAACGACCTAGATAAAAAACGAGGGTTTTCTCCCGCAGTAGATTCAGAGATTTAAAATGGGCCTGATCCATCCGCGGGATTTGAGGAGACTCCGCTGCAGCCTGCAGAGAGGCCGCAAGCGAGCGATGGTAGACGGATGGGCTCGACGGACTCCACAGTGACAAGGCAGCATCAGAGTAACATTCTGGAGGAAGAGATCACTTCTGGTATGGGGGCGTGGTGCCTGGAGCAAGGCTGCGACAATACTACATGGCAGCCTGGCATTTGTTGCGACATCACCCCGTGGCAAACTGGGTATAAATCGGTAACATTGTGCGCCTTCACTAGGAATAAAGTTTAAAGTGAAGAAAGAAGATGTCAAAGACAATTATCGTATAAAGGAGAACACATTTTTATTGTGAAGTTGTAATTATTCAGAACTTAGGTCTATGATATTTCAAATACAAATTAAATGTATTAATTAGAAAGATATACATATAAAATCAATTTTATAGAAAAATATTGATATTACTAGAGGGATTGGAAGCGATCATGTTGTTAAAAACAATATTTTTCGATAAAATTGATTATATATATATATTTATAATTAATACATTTAATTTGTATTTACAATAATAATCATGCTTACAATGTTGGGTTTGGTATGTTCAATGTGATTAATGTGTAATTAATGTGCAAATCAGGGTTGTTATTTTTTAGAACATTCCCATCCATCAGAGTCAGGCATACACACACCACACCTACATTACCCACAGTCTGAGTCTAGCCGGTGGTGTGATGCGCTGGCGTTCGATTCACCGGTGCCAGTACATTGTGTAACAATATGCATTACTTATAATAATTTTTAATCATTATAGTGACTGACCTTTCTTTTATAATAATTTATGTAGGTATATCTACTTATATACCCAACGCAGAGTTTAAAGTCAAAAATTTGCCTCTAGTAATAAATACAGTGTAATGTCCTTTATTACAATGTTTTGTTGACAATGTATCTGAATACAAAGCGCTGTTAATATGTGAACATTCGTGTGTACGCGCGATACATTCTAGGTGATTACCATATGAAGTACCGTTTAAAACGATGATCTTTCGAAATGAAGTATTCTGCTGAGGAACGAGAATTGCCTGGCTGTCTGCCAAACACTAAGATTTTAGATTGCTCAGCTGATTCAGGTAAGTTTTGTACTAAAATAATATAGAGAACTTAAACGAATGAAACATAAAATATCTAAATCCTTTTCAAATGATTTAATATTTTTTAAATTGTGATATGTATAATTATTGCGAAAAATTTACTCATAAAATTATTCTCGACAATTTTGACCATTAATTATAAAGTCTTAAACACAGTAATTAGCGTAAGTGCCAATATCCAATGTTATCAGGAGCACAGCATCGGCAAGCAGTACTTGTTTATATATGGCTAAACGATCGGGGAAGCCCAAGCTAAATACTTAATGGGCCGAAGGATAATTACGGCATCTGTTGAAAATGGCCTCCCGACGGCGAGGCACAGTAATACAAATCGCTCCCAAAATAGGACCGCAGCCGAACAATTACTCCGTGCGGACAATGAAAAGCATCTACTGCTCTTCTTTTATCATGTGCTTCTGGTATTATTCAGGCGAGATTATTGAAAAGTTTATAAAAATCTTTACGTAAGACGGACCCATGTCGGTCGGAAAACCAATCAAGATTGAATTTTTTTTAGTGTTTTAATTTTTTTGAAGAAAAATTTTCTTATAATTGCAGTTTATAAAAAATAGTAAATAATTTCAATTTGTTTCTCTGTATGTGGATGGTTCGGGTTTTATTTAAAATATATTGTCTAATGTGGAAAATTGACACGAGTTAAAATAATTCGACATCTGGGAGTACTGATAGATCATCATCTTAACTGAAAATAATATATATTGAATCTAGCTAAATGCATAATAAAACTAATTTACTTTTTAAAAGAAATACAATAAATAAATATAATTAACTACAAACTCTTAATATCGGTGGACTTTGTACTGTGCTACTCCTTAATTAATTATGCTATTTTAGTTTGGGGAGAAGCAACAAAAACAATATTAGGGTCGGCTAAAAGAGCACAAAAGACAATTATTAGGGTAATAAATGGTCGTCTTTTTAGATTTCCATTAAATCTTAAATTTAAAGAGTACAATTCCTTAGATATAAGACAAATCTCTATGTTGAGACTCGTCCAATATTTCTATGCTAACAATAACTCACCCCAAGCAATAAATCATGGACACAATACAAGACAAGCAACGAACATCTACACGCCAGTTTCGAGAGCAACAACATTCTACATGTTCTTAGCTACGAAATTATACAACATACTCAGTACCGACTGGAAATCGTTCACTTCCAATAAGATTACATTAATATGGACCCAATATACGATCCAATTAGGTAGAGATCAATCAGAAGCATCGCTATCCAGCATTCTAACAATCATTATACAGTAGCTACAATAATAATTCACTAGTTCTAAAACACATACATATTTTATTTTCTCATTTTTTTAATTTTCCCTATCTTTATTCATATTCCTGTCGAATCTTTCTTGAATTACATAACAAAACTGGCTACTTTAACACAGACTGCAGTATGGCCAAAGTAGCCAGGACAATGCTGTATATATCAGAGGTGGAGTCTACTCCATCCCACACAATAAACTACAATATAATTGTATCTTATGTGTTATTATCGTGTTATATTATAATATATTCAACTCCGTTACAACAAAAATACAATTATATTAAAATATAACAAAAATATAATTTTATTTTTGTTGTAAGAGAGTTGAATATATTATAATATAACACGATAAACATAAGATACAATTATATTGCAATTAAATACTTGTAGTTTATTGTATGGGATGGAGTAGACTCCACCTCTGATATATACAGCATTGTCCTGGCTGGCATGTCAATAAAGTGTAATAAATAATAAAAATGTATTTTTTTTCCAATACAAAACAGATAACTATAAATTCCAACAAACTATTATACACACGCATTTTTTTACAATACATAACATAATTCAATTTTTAATTGATCAATTTTTGTCAAAATATAAAAAATATTATTTTTTAATTAAGTATTTTAAACTGTTTTGCTCATAAATTCCCGTTGAAAAGTCCACTAAAATTCATTAATTTAACAAATAATGTTTTTGTGGTAATAAACCGTTTTCTCCTTATTATTTTTTTATCTTTTAATATGAACAAAAATTAACTAAATAATACTTAATATTTAAAAACATAATATTACAATTGACACATTTGTAAATAGAAAAGCAAACGGTATATACTTAATAAGTAGATGAACCATTATTTCCTCATTAATTCGTCAACATTCAAAAGTTCTTTAGTTTATTCTCTACTCGCACAGCTACATCAATATAGTAGGTACTAGAACCATGATATATAAAATATTAAAAGTCTTGTCTCAATTGAAAATTTAAAGAATCAGGTAAAGAAAAAGTGTCTAATGTGTTAAGTGATTTAAATGGATAATTCGTCAGTGATAAAAATCTTATTGTTATCAATTACATTACTACTATCTGAGAATCTTATCAAACATATAAAACAAAAGTAAATACTTATAAATTGATACACTCATGACGTCATAACCATCTACGCTATGTTAGAGAAAGTTCTTAATTCCCATATATACTCCTCAACCAATCCTAAACATATACTTGGTTATCTACTTGAAAGCATTTAGAACTGCATTTCTTTTCGATTACGCGCCTACCTACCGATTACGATTACCTATCTCGAAAAATCTACGCAAAGTGACCGACGGTACCTTTCTTCAATTTAGAGTGTCTTAAAAATGATTATTTTCCAGCATCGTCGAGGGATTACATAACATATTGTGGAGAAGTGGGATTTAAATGGTGAGTGGTTTCTTAGTACGGCGCCATCTTGCTATTTCCTCCACCATTCCTTCATAAAGTAAACTATGATTATCCCTAACAGACTAGTAGAGAGGATCGAACGCATTCCGGTCCTTACAGATATCCGTTACCACACTCACATCCATCGCCATTTTTACACGTTCGGATCCTTACAGACAATCATCGCCCTTCCCATATCAAAAGTTTATCTTATATAACTCCTTCGATCTTCATACTTTTTATCCTACCCTCATTCAAATCTTGGAGATCTTTTCCTCGTCATACATTTTTGTTGACCATCCTATTCTCTTTCTCTTTCACATCCTTAATCTTTATTTATTACGTTGTTTTAAACTTTAGCTTTTTTTCTATAAATTCAACTATCAAATCTCAACTACAATACGTATTTTATTTTATTAAACTCCTAATTCATTATATACCTTTTTTTAACATTTACTTCCCGGTGGGTCAAAATAAAACACGTCCGGTGATGATGGTGGATCTTTTTAGACCCACCTCAAAGTTTTTGGTTCTTTAACTGATTTTTGGGATATTTAAAAAAAATTTTTTTTTTTAAATATTATTAAATGAAATGGCATGATGTGCTGAAATCTGTCTACTAAATAATTAAAGATTTTATGAACAATATTACAAATAATGTACATATTCTTGCGCATCAACAAACGCCCTATCCGGATCAAATACAAATATCCACTGAACATGTGATCTTCTCGTCGGCTTGACTACCTGCCGATGTGTTAATGATTATAAACATTTTACCTTCTCTGAATTAAAAAATATTTTTTATATATTAATGTTTTTTTTATTTTTTATACGCAAACAGAATGAAGATAATTTGAGAAAAATATTTAAAGAAGTAAAATAATAATATTATAAATAAAATATTTAAAATTTCATTTTTTTATATGAAATGTAATCAACAATATTATAAAATATAAAAATAAGTAAAACAATAAACAAATTTTATTCAAAATATATATAATATTGATTGTATTTTGTTAATTCCGGTAACTAAATTGTACGGTAAAACAAGCCGCTTTTTGTCATTTACATATTTTTAACCATAATATATTTTTAAAAAACATTAATAATTACAATTCAAAAGCAACAACAATATTGTAAAGTCGACCAGGTAGGTCATAAAACTTTATTGGAGACCTTTTCTGGGGGACCCAGAAAGGTGCAGCTCGTCTTAAATACGTATATAACTTCCAGAGGAAAATAATTCAAAACAAATAACAATATAAACATATGTAAAATAATTGGACTGGGTCATAATACACAAACCAGTTACGTCCTTTGCATATCCTTTTCACGGAACGTCAGAAAGGAGAGTAGTAAAATTATGCTCTAAAGGTTGATAATATATGATTTAGCGAGAGGCAATCCATTAAAGCCTGTCTTAGGTCAGTTTTTGTGAGTTTTTTTACATTTTTATCAATAATACATTTGAATCTTGTTCGATAATATTAATTTGTATCTCAAATTATTTGGAAATGTTTAATAAAAGATTAGTTAGACAACATTAAACGAATATCTGTCCGGTAATTTATATTTTTACAAACACCCGGGTCAGATCTGACCCACCACCGTAGAGAATGGGTTAATTAAGATATCGTTTTGAAAATAGACTGGATGGCAAATAAATATTTTCAAATTATTATCAATCTAAGATGATAAATATTTTGTAGATACTGAGTTAGATCCAACTACTAAGCCTTGATAAAGACTATTTCAAATAAGTAAACTCTTTGTGGTGAGTACAGAGCTTATGTATGAAGTGTTTTGCGTTACACCAGTTGCAATCCTCCACACTATAAATTGTGTTTGTCTGCGTTGCCGTTACCGCATATTACTAATCTTCGTGTTACTTGCTTCAGATCCGTGATCATCGATCTTCGTTGTCTTTGTTCAGTCTTTATAGTTTGTCACCGTAGCCGTTCTGTTTTCCTTTACTTTGCAGCAACATGTTCAATTTTTGTTAATCTGAGTCCCCAAGCAATTTAAAACGGTTATTAGTTTGAAAATTAAAGATTACATCGAGTAACTTACTTTATACATTCGATGTGTTAACTTTTTCGCATTTTATCACTTTGAGATATCAAATCATGTAATATATTACTGAATATATACAAGGTTTTTTTTAGCGCATATGTACTTGAAATGACAGTAAATATTTGTTTTGTAAAAATAACAAAAAAAGTTCACCTTAAAAAATAAATAAATAATCAGTCAAAATACTTTGTTTAAACCACTATTTATTGATTATTCTACATGTTTCGATACCTATGGTATCTTTTTCAGGAAAAAATGTACATATACTAAAATTAAAAAATACGAGCATACGTAAAAACAAAACTATAAAGTGGTGAATAAGTAAGAACTAATATGAAAACAAATTTAAAAGGTGACTATTTGCAAAGAGGATTTGGTTATTTATAATATTTAGCTTGCTATTAATACTTTTTTTATTTCTAAAGTTTCAAATTTATTTAATTTTAAACCCCTAATATTTGTATGTATAATTTCTAAACCCTTGTTAATATCAAAAGAATGGATTGTTTCTAAAAGTTAGTTGGAAAATTTTGAATAGTTGTTATTATTGAGGTATTTTGAGTGCTCCTTAATTATAATATTAAAATTTCTACAAGTTTTACCTATGTAAAAATAATTGCAAGTATCTATCTTACAATTGATGACCTGTTTAGCTTTATAACTTTTTTTTAGAACAAAACATGTCACAAAATGGTTTGTCTCGCTTTTGGCATCACATTATTAGACAAATAATTATAAGTATGTATAGAATAATAATTTTTTTCTTTTACATGTTAATAACAAATATATTGTTAATTAAATGTAATATTATTTTCACAATTTTCTAACCTAACCTAATCTTACGAATTTGACCTGAAATTATATCACGTAATCTAATCATTACAAAATTTTTCGACAGTAGCACGATCATAATTCTTCACAAACTTTTACACTATACTTATACATCTTGTAACAAGTTGCAAGGGTAACCACTAATATAAATTAACTGAGGTTTTCTCAAAAATAGCGCTAAATAGATGAGCCTACCTAATAAGTCTTATACATACACAAGAAAACATTTTCCAAAATAATCACCCATTCACTCACATGTTCATTTGGTTATAATATTATCGCGACATTATATTGTTTATGTGTGGTTAGAATAGGTTAAAGAAGATAAACTACATGCAGAAGACAGAAGTTTATTGATCACAGTTATACAGAATGAATGAGCCCGTACAATATAGATACGCGCAAATAGTTAACGGAGCCTGTGGTCGAGAAAACAGCGGCGAGAAGAGTGGCGCTCAGAAGTCGGCCTTTCTTGATTGCAGACGCATGTTATTGACACATGTCGTCGGTACCGGGTGTGTTTTTGAGCGTGTCAGGAGCTCTGTTTTACGTCCAGGTACATACAGGGTAAGTTCGAGGGTCGTCAGTGGTGATAATGATTGTGGATGCGACAAACATCTACATAACCAATGGAAAAGCAGGGCTAGCTATCGAATAAATTTTACGGCCACAGGGACTTATATGGATGGATTTATTGTATACGCACTAACATGGTATATATGTACATGAAAGTTACTTTGGATGGAGAAAAAATAGTAAATGTATTTATTAAAAAATGTTCTCCGCAAAGATTATCCTCACTCGTACTATAGTTTCATTAACAAATTGTCAGAGTGTTTTAGAGAGGTCTTGTAAACACGGTAAAGAGATTAACGTTCCTATACTGAAAAATACTTATACTGGCTTACATACCCCGGCATGGAGATTAAGAAAAGTTCTCACTTGGGAAAATAATTATTTATTGTACAGGGGTGTAACATGTTATGTCATATTTGATTATATATTTCACAAATATAACTAAATTTGTTAGATTCGCTTCTAAATTATAACGAAAGTTAGAAACAAAATGTAAAATTTTCCACAACTTGTTAGGAGGAAATGATCTTTTAAATTATTTATTTTACAAGATTTTTTATTAATATATAATTATTTATAACTGTTCAAAGGTTTTTGGTAGAATTCCATGATTATTTTGTAAATTGAGTTAAAACACTATTTTATTTCACAATATAATTTATTTTTATTATGTTAAACGTTTGCCGGAATATCTTCCATTATCAATATTATAATTCAACTAAAATTAAAAACACTTTCAGACAATAATGTATGGTGTGTTTGGAGTTAACGGCGATGGAGGTGGAGGTGAAGTTAAAATGGATAGGAGAGGGGATGTAATGGGCGGTATTTGATTATTTATTATGTTTTTATTGTTATTTTTATTATTAAATATTATATAAAAGCGCAATTATATAGAAGTTGAAAATTACTATTGTCAAATAAATGGCCCTCCACATATTATACGAGTATATTACTTACTATCTGAAAGTGTTTTTAATTTTAGTAAATTATAATATTGATAATGGGAAGATGTTCCCGAAAACGTTATATCGTTTAACACAATAAAAAAATAAAGGTGGAATGAAACAGGATTTTAACTCAATTTACAAAATAATTATTTATGTTTCAGGTTATATAATAATTTGTCGTTCACGACATTTAGATTTTTAATATTACCATAATTTGTCATATTTATAAATCGATGTTACCATTTCAAAAGTTTACTTAAAACTTGTACGCGTAAAGTTAAAAAAATAAATATTCATCCTGTGTCATAGTTAGCTGTTGATGTATCGTGTCAGAATAGGACTTTTTAGGGATTGGGGGGAACCTTTTGTTGGAGGCCTATTTATGGCCGTGAGAAAACCGAAAAGTTTTTCGTGTCCGAGAAACAAATGGCCGTTCCGGCGACGCGCGACAGCGTGCTTGTTATTGCGCAAAAACTCAGCCAGTTTGTTCGGAAAACGACCCTTTTGGCGGGAAAAAATCGTGCCCCTTTCTCGTTTCACTTCGGGATACAAATCATCAATTGCCTGGCAATATTGAACTCCCGAGACGTAGGGATTAATCAGCTGTACAGGAATAACTTGATTCCTATATTCCATTTTAGTCGACATCATTTAACTACATAATATAAATAGGTACGTACGATTGATCTCATATATTTGATCTCATTTATTCTTATCTTAAAAAAAGTTTTTTTCTTCATTCAAAAAATATTCTAAACGATGACTAAGTCATTCAATTACATAGAAAACGTCATGAAATACGTCATAATAAATAGTGTTTGTATATTTTATTTCTTACTTTAGATTTTTCATTAGTTTTCTTATTTTTGTATTAAATAATCCAGTTTTAGTTTATAAGCGACCTATTCAATTCCTTTAATTAATTGTGAGAACTGTCACTTTAGACATGTGTGTATATGTGTGTGTCAGGAGAGTGAGGAGATGAGTGGTGGGGAACAATGGTTATAAGAGGCCGTCTCTGGGGGAACGGGTCTCTTTCAATCGCCACTTCTCGTTAATTACTAGTCTATATCTGAATTGTATAATTATAATTTACTGTAAATACTTATTATAATAAACGTGTAATAGATACCTGGATAGGAAGTTATTATTACAAAGAACTTCAGTTCTTCCACCGTTCACCCAAGTAATTCGACAGTAAAGACATGATAGAACACCGAGGGAATCTGGTGGTACAACGAAAGTTAGCACATTAATCAAACACAATAAAAGTATGCATGAATATTTAAAAAAAGTACATCATTCAGTAGAAAACTAATACAACAGACGAGGTAAAGAAAATAAATTTGTCTATTTTTCTGCCAACATAGCTATTAATTCTAGCCAAAATATTACAGTTCACAAGTTAGTAAGTAGATTATTTTTTTTTAAATATTTAATATGCACTAACACACATTACTGAAATCATATATCGTTTAATTTTCAACAAACTAATTCATTTATAAAATATTATTTCTACATCCAAAATAGTTTTCTAATTATTTAGATTTTTCCCGACTCATCAACAACTATTATTATTATAGCGAAATAGGCATAACTCAATTAAAAATATGTGTTAAATTTGTATAAACAAATTAAATTTAAAAATATATACATAAATACTTAGATATGTTCCATATAAAGTAAAAACAAAATTTTATTGACAGCCTTACATATTATACAAGTATATACATAAATTCTAAAAAATAATACATTTTTCTTCCTCTACTAAAAAAGGTTTTTTATTAAGTATGTATTTAAGGTTTATATACTTTTAAAAATATCAACTTAATAATTTATGTCTAATGTAAATAAATAAAATTATATAATTAATTCATAGTTACGATCAGGTATAATTTTTAAATAAAATTCTATCAAATTTTGTAATTTTCAATTCCTGCAAATTTTTTCATGTGAATAAAACTGAACTTTGTTGTAATAGACCGGCGTACTGTCGAAAAATATTTTATAAACCGGACGGTAGTTTAAGAAAGTTGATAGCTAGGGTTCCCTATCTGTGGAAGATTGTAGATATAATTCGATAAATTCGAACATTTTCATCGGTGATATAATGTGGGATGGTGAGGGGGGTGGGAGGGGAGGAAGGTGGGGTTGGTGCTGTGAAATACGAAAACTAATCAAATGCCTCAAGATTACGAAAAACCCGTATAAAGTTTTATTTTCCAATTCAATGTCATGTAAATGAAAACAACTGCCATCAAATTATTAAAAATAAGTTAGCTAAATATATTTTGAAAATAATTTTATGAATGACGATATTACGTTTTTCAGAAAATATAAGCAATTTCAACAAATTACTGATATCAACATTTTAGAAAAGATTTATACGATTTAGTTGAAGTCTTATTTTCTTTAGAGTTTGTAACTTAAGTAATTATATTTTACGATAGTTCTTTGGATACGGCGCTGGAAACTATTATCACGGGATATTAATTAAAAATTTAATATTTATTTGATAATATTCATAAAAAAATTATTATCACAATGTTCACATTTTAAACAATATGAATATTTAATTTTGACACATATTTCAAAAACTCTTGAAGTAAGTAACTTATTTCAATTTGTGTATAGCAATAGCTGTTTCATATTTATAGACCTTAGAAAAGCCTTTGATAGCATATCGCACAAGAAACTGCATAATAAACTTTAAAATATTGGCCTTGATGGCAATGTTTTATCATAGCTAATAAGTTATCTAACACACCGAAAACAAAATGTAAAAATAAATGGACATAATAGCACACCTGAAACCACTGACTTTGGCAGACCCCAAGGTACAGTATTTGGACCATCGTTATTTATTATATACTCTAATGATATATTTAAACTCAAAGTACATGGTAAAATAATATCTTATGCAGACGATACAGTATTAATAATTAACGAAAAAACTTGGACTGACGCTAATATATCGGCAAATGATGATGTTAATACCATAAAAAAGTGGATGAATGATAAACTTACTATCAATTAATACCGATAAAACATACTTTCTACGATTTTCGATTCAACAGAAACAAAACACCGAAATTCATATTAAAATTCACACCAAAGACGGTACTCGAGAAAACTCTTGTGACCAATGTTCATCGATTGAAGAAAAATACTGTTTCAATTACCTAGGAATCATAATAGATAACAATCTAAAATGGAAAGAACATATTACTAATCTCACAAACAAAATAACAAAAACTGCCTACATATTACACGTTTGTTCAGTCACATTTGCAATACGGTATTATTGGATGGGGAGATGCATATAAAACTTCAATATCATAATTAGAAATCACTCAAAAAATGATAATAAAAATTATTCTAAAAAAAAGACTATCCAAGTATACAACTTTTCATAGATTTTAAAGTACCAAAATTGTAGAATATACAAAAAAAATTATAATTTCCTAAATTAAAAATCAATTAAATCTCAGAAGCGAATTCCGATCTATAAGATATAGAGGTCAAATTGATATCCCAAAACTAAAATATACCGCAACTCAAAATCACTATATTTTTCAAGGCATCAAATTTTTTATCAACCTCCCCATCACAATTAGAAAAGTTATGGACTATCATAAATTTAAATCTGAAGTAAAAAAACATATACACAGACTAACTGAAACATAAATTAACTCGTATATACTCTTATATACACGAGTCTTACTCTCATAGAGAAGAAACAAATGTTTAAACATATATATCCACTGATTATTCAAAATCGTATTATATTTTCAAATATTAAAATAAATATAAAAAAATATGTATTCACTTTGAATCTGGGATTATAATGTTTAATAATCTATGAGCATAAAAGCATTTAAGGAAATTTTACTGCGTTGCCAGTTACAGGATTCAGTTTCATTCATGCATAGCTACGATATCAAGGTCGCAACCAAATATAGAGAAAATAAATATTTCGAATTCTAAATTCTTTCGTATACTTTATGTAATTATTAATTTATCTAAGTCATGGTTTCGTTTTCAAAATTTGTGAATACAAAAGCAATCCTTTATAATGCGTCGTACGTGCATTAAAATTTATCATGAATTAATTTACGGACATACTGCAAACAAATTAAATACGTATCATTTATTATAATAAATTAACTTTTTTTTGAAGTTTGCATCAATATAAACATTTTTTCATGAATTCACCAACAAATAAAGGGTGCTCAGCGGAAAAATTTAGAGATTAAATTGTAAGTACTCGTAAACCATCAGGGTGAGGTAAGCGGGATGGGAATTTTTAATTTAATGCTAATAACTAATTTAATGTATTAGTTATAAAGACATATATATAAAATTAATTTTATCGAAAAATATTGTTTCTATGATACAATAAAATTGATCTTTGTAATTAATACATTATATTAGTATTTAAAACATCACAGACTTATGTTTTGAATAATTACAACTTCACAATAAGAATGTGTTCTCTGTAATAATACTTTAATATTCGACTAGTAAGTGATGAGCTTATCTGGTGTTGGGTTCAAAAATTCAGACAAGAAGGGACAATGGTTAACCAAACTTCTCCGGGACCATCAATATCAGCAGTGACGCCAGGAGATGTGGCTCAAGTTCGACATGAAATTATGCGTAATCCGCGTAAATCGATAAGGAAGATTGCAGCCTTTACTGGAATAAAAAATGAACAGTGCACGTTATTTTGAAAAAGAAACTACAGTTTCGCCCATACAAACTGCAAATCATCCAGTTTATCAACGAAAATAACCATTATTTACGTAAAACCTTAGCGAGAACGATGCTGGAACGATTTAGAACAATACGAATGCTTGGAAATATATTATTTACTGACGAACCATATTTTCATATCGATGGCTATGTTAAAAAACAGAACATGAGATACTAGTACCCCGACAATCCAAGAAAACGCCAACAAGAACGTTTGAATTGTCCAAAAATGATAATGTGGTGTACAATTTCTGCCCGAGGGATAATTGGCCTTTATTTTTTTAACTAACGAGAGATAGTCACTTTTGACGTGTATTGCTAAATGATCGACAAGTTTTTGGTACCGCAACTGCAACTGTTTCCCGGATTCAACAACGGAACGCAATTTTAGCAAGACGGGGCACACACATCTAGAGTTTCAATGGAGAAGCTGAGGGAAATTTTTCCCAAAAAATAGAGACTGTACTTTAAATATTGCTCAATCGTGAACGTGCGGTGCGCTCCCGACCAGTGACTCATTGCGACTGGCAATTCTGTAAATCACGCGCATCGAACAATATCCCTTCCACTTACCTCAACCTGATGGTTTACGAGCAATTACAATTTAATCTTGAAAATTTTTTGCTCGACACCTTTACAATAAGTATAAAATATTATATATTATTTATATGCAAGCCTGTTAGCCGCTAGGTACATATAAAGTATCTGTTTAGAGGTAGGTAGCTATTTGATTCCAATAGCTGTTTGTCAATGTTTTTAGTGTTCCTGAAAACTGATATCTGCACAAGTAAGAAGTAAGGTAAGACTAATTTCAGCAAATATAATAAAAAACAGAAAAATAAAAATGAAACAAGTAGAGAAAAAGTACAAGCAACAATGTAAAAATTAAGATACAGATATAAAAGAAGTAAATAACATTGAAGTAAGAACATATTAAAAAAACGGAGTTAAAAGTAAAAACAAGGTAAAGGTGTTGATAAGTAGACATGAAAAACAAGTAAAACGAATAGTAGCAGTAGAGTAAATAGAAAAATAGAGTAAAATAATAATAATAATGGATAGTTTGTATAGCGCCATTTTTTTAAAAACTTTCACCTCAAGGGCGCTTTATATATAAACGTTTATAGTTCTACAATTATCATTGTTTTTAAAATTAAAAATTGTTATTTTTACTCATGGAAATGACTTTTTGAAAAGGTGCGTTTTTAATTTCTTCTTAAATAAAGTGTCTGATGCACTATTTCTTATGACGGAGGGCAAAGAGTTCCACGCTTTTGGGCCTGCCACCGCAAATGCCCGTTCATTAAATTTAGCCTTCTGGCAACGGTCGGTCGGTTCTATAACCCTTCCTGCAGCTGAAGTAGAGTCAGACCTGAGAGTTTGACGTCTATCATTCAAATTGTCTGGAATACAAATTTCTTGAAGATACAGAGGCGCCATGTTGTGTGTGGCCTTGTACATCAACCGGCACAATTGAATTTCAACTCTTTCAGGGAATCGGAGCCAATGTAGCTGATGTAATACGTGTGTTTAGGCATGCGTAATACGTTATGAAAAATAACAAAATGTAATATTCAAGTCTCTCTGACTATACTTGCGGGGTTACGGCACAATGCTGAGCAAGTGAGTTTAGATAATTGAATTAATCTCATATCAAGGGTCAAGAAATTATACATAGTGACTAAAAAAAACTTTACAACTTTAAATAATTTCAAAATGCTCTGCGTCAGAATAGATATGAAGTGTCGTTTCAAACATTTTTGGAGCTAAATAATTTGTAAAGAATTTTCAGTTTTCATCGGTAGATGCCGTTAGTACCATTTTATTCATAAATGTAAAAAAAATCGTAAATTAAAAAAAAACACTTTTAGTATCGTTTCTTAACCCTGTATAATTATATCTATGTAAATTTTCTTTATCGTACTAGTTTTAATGTTTTTTATAGTAAGCACATTTTTTGTTTTAAAATATTTAAGTTATTGATTAGAATTTCGCCGTATCTTATTCTTCTTCTTTACTTATTATTAGAGTATCAGAATTGAGAAGACCAAGGATTAAGAAGAAGACGAAGAAAAAAAAAATTTTTTTGCTTCCCGTTTTCAATTATTCATCACTATTTGCAGTTCATGTACCTATTTATTCATACATTCATTAGCTTCTTCCTTATCTTCTCCTTATTAATTCTTACTCTTTTTTATATTTTTCTAATGTCACCAGATTACATTTAACCTAGCTAATTTTTTTTCCAACATTTAAAAAAATAATATTGTGTAAGTGTGAGAAAACACGTTATACGAATATTATAATCAACCCACTCCGCTTAATTAATATATATATATATATATATATATATAAATAACTTGACAGCTGGCAAAGGGGTTAGGCCTGACCTTTACGATCGAAATCGAGGACATGCTCAACATATTTATTGTAATCAGTGAAAATACATTTGGAATCGTCTTATTTATTAATTGTACAGAATATACGGAATACAAAATATATGACAACAATAATGAAATCATAAAACTGCTGCCAAAATAGTCAACAAAACATCCTTCTGCGGGTATTCTATATCGATATTTATTCCAAAAAAATAGTAATTTATAAATAAAACATTATTAGGTAAAATAGAGTAATGACAAAAATTAGAAATTAGTAATAATAATAAAATAGTAATTAAAAGTATAACATTAAATTGAATAAATTACCTACATTTTTTATCTCAATTACCAATATACTCATGTAAAGGGTGTTTTTTTAGAGGTATAGAACTTAAAAATTAAATAAAACACATACAAATCGTGGCAATGGCCATGGCAGTAGATTTATTAGAAAGATAATTTTATGCCATTAGTGTTTAAATATGATTTCATGCGTATGGACGCCGCGGCTGGCTCGATTAAAGCGCAATCTGGAAGTCTAATTTTCGACCACTTTTTGGAGCAGCTGGGGACGTATATCTACAATAACACGATGAATGTTGGCATCCAAGTCGTATATCG
This sequence comes from Eubasilissa regina, assembly GCA_022840565.1. Lineage (NCBI taxonomy): Eukaryota > Metazoa > Arthropoda > Insecta > Trichoptera > Phryganeidae > Eubasilissa > Eubasilissa regina. The sequence goes on from JAINEB010000007.1 coordinate 18,676,249, forward strand.
TATCTGGTTTATCGGAATAGATTAGCGACTTCAAATTTCCCCACAGAAAATAATTCAAATCGCACGATCTTGGAGGCCAATTCAAAGGTCCATTACGCAAAATTATGCGCTTATAGAATGTTTCCTTCAATAAATTGATTGTGGCGCGCGCTATGTGGCATATTGCGCCGTCTTGTTGAAACCACAGCCCTTCCACATTAATGTCATTCAATTAGAGAACGAAAAAGTCAATAATCATGGATCTATAGCTCTCTTCATTGACCGTAACTTTCAGGCCGGCATCATTTTTGACTACATAATATGTGAAAAATATTTCTAAATACTAATGGATTCCTTGAAATCTTTTTTGTTTTACCTATCAAATAATGAATTCTGGATAGTTCTATTAAGTTATTCCGAAAACAATTGCCATTTTTAATATTGCAGCATTTTAAATGTTTTTAGTTTGGCAGTTTTATTCTACAGTCATAATTAATTTATTTTATTAATAAGGTAATTAATATGTGTATCATTATCCATTTCAATCCCTTATGAGGATGCTGCCTTTTCTCTTGGTCGGTTCTATGGATGGGAGATCTTCATCTTCCTCTCCGTTCTTCAACGCCTTCCCTTTACTACTTGCAAGATGCCCATAAAATTGGAGGATTCATTTTGGGCAAATGGTTGAGTCTGTCCTTTATGCTTAGCTTTTGCAGAACAGAGGCATTGGTGCAATTGGCCATTTATGATATGTACAACATGTGTCTCCAGCATCACATCTCAAATGTATCAATCCGTCTTCTCTCTTTTACCTACAGTATCCATGATGTCATAGCATTTAAAAATATATAATGCATCAGAGACTGTACTTCAGTATCATGGAAATATCGTGGTCTTTCTATACTTTGTCAAATCTGGACACATAACTTTTCGCCATACCCATGCATAGATTAATTTCTGGCTCCTCTGATATAGTCGTGAGTAATTATGGACCCGAGATAAATGAAGTCTCTGACAATTTCAAGGTCTGGAAGACCATCTGATCGCAAAAGTTGATCATATCAAACAAAGATCATTAGTATTTTAAAGAGAACACATTATTATTCGTGACGTTGTTATTTTTCAGAACATATTTTTGTGATATTTTAATACAAATTAAATGCAATAATTAGAATGATATACATAGAGATTCAAAACTTCATTTATCAAAAAAAATATTTTAGCTACCACTAAGATTTGAACCAGAATCTCTTCCAATCCTATCCTATCTTTAAAAAATATATAAGTTGTATTAAAGTATATGAAAAAATTTATTATAATGAAATTGAAAAACCTCTGGCGTCTCATAGCGAATCTTTTTCAAGGTATTTTTTTTTTCGTCATTTCAGTTTTCTAATGCATTCCTCACGATATATTATCCAAATATGTTAAAACGATCTGGAGACAATATATGTCCTCTTCTGACTCAAAACTTTTTATAGAAGATGGAATTGAATTTAACTCTGGCGGTATTATCCAAATATAAATTGTGAATGAGATGCACAAGATATTCTGACAAGATTTCCATTTCACGCAGTCAAATACTTTTTTATAGTCGATGAAGCATAACACGACTGGCGATAGGAACTCATTACTTTTCGTCACAAGTTGGTAAATATGAAGTATTTGCTCTTGAATTTATTTGCCTTTTACAAAGCCAGCCTATTTTTAAGGTATCTGCCAGCTTATGTAGTGCTTCAGATGTTTACTAATAATCTGCAAAAGTATGAGATATGTTGAAAATTCTGCTATAATTTCCGCATTTTCTATTAGATTCCATGTGTTAGGTTATTGTGTAATATAATAAAAAGTTGATTTCATCTATTTTTGAAATTCTAATGTCATACCATCATTTCCTGGAGTTTGTCATTTTTAAACGTAGAATCAAATTTTTTTTATTTTATTTAAAATATTTGATATACTTTAATGTTAATTGAATTGAATTGGAACGTTAAAATCATATTTAAATAATTATTATTACATAAAATTTTTTAAATAACTTATTATTTTTGATTTTATACGACTATGCAAGTACATAAAATTAGCCATATTGCGTCTCGTGTTATGACTTATCAAACTACTGTTTTAAAAAAAATCATCGTTAATGTACGTTTTACGAATTTTCCTTAAACCTGCTATTAATGATTAGTTTATTATAAAACTTACAGATACCATCAGTTCATTATATCATACATTATTAAATCTGTATTTTGAATTATTTTTTTCGTCCGGGGGTCCAGTTAGATAAAGGCCCCAGGAGTTAATATTGTTATTTGAATTATTAATTAGTTATTTTAATCAGAATAATTATCATTCATATAAGTTGACATATGAAACACTTTTTTTTGGAGAGATTATAATGGTGACCCTGCACGCGCCCCGCAGACATGGGCTCACTTATTAACCATATGGGGCCGAAACCCAAGCAGCCAATTAGTAGACAATATGCATCGTGACGGACACTGCCCAAACAGAGAGCGACCACTTCTTCGCAGACCGTTTTCTCATCGAAATCTTGTTTTAATTACATCTCGAGCGAGCTACTCCAGAGTTCAACCACATTTTACTGTATACCGCCTCTGTTTAATTTAATCCATCAATAAATGCCAATCTTTGTAAATGCCCTTTCATTTATATACCTTGCTTTAGTTATAACAACGAACACCCTACCCTGCGAAATACACTAACACGCGTGATGTGTTTCAGTCTCATATCTACAAAGCCTTCTGACACAATCACGAGTCAATTCGGTCTGCTTGTACAGCTCCCTTTTTAGTAATTATTAAAAATATATGTGCATAAGTTATAATTTATTTTTATTTTTATTTTAAAAACTTTACAATTCTCTAGTTACTTTTATACATTTTATTTAAATAATTCAATGTTTTCATACTATTATATATTGCAATATATAAGAGACCGAACGCGAATTTTGACTTTTTTGAAAACTTTATATTTAATAAGCAATACAAAAATATTCATTTGTGAAGTGATCAATTTTTTGTTTGAACTTTTTACAATCAATTTATAAACGAAATATGTAGTATATATTTATATGGATTTTCGGGATTCGGTGTACCAAAGAAATTTTTTATTACGAAACCGATTAAATAAGGTCCCGCTATAATAATTTTTTGGTGATAATTATAATACATTTAGACACTTCTTGCTTGAAAAACGGTTTAGAATTGAATAGATATTTTATAATAAAATTGTTTGAATGTACATATTGCTGTAGTTTTTGCAAAAAGATTGGAAAACTTTACATTAAATTGATTCTAAAAAAAATCACGTAAATCGTGTCCTTTCGCCGCTTAATAAAGTAAACTCGCTTATTAATACGTCAAAATATATCAAAATCACTATTTTCTCGATGAAATATGTTAATTGTCTTGAATTAGTGAACGCTGGTAGGTACAAGCAATTGAATTGATTTTGATAAAAGTTATCTAACCCAAAAGGTAAAGCGATTATATAAAATTTCAAAAGGAACAGCTGTTGATTGGCTTGACAATTCGACATCATTAATCTTCTGTGCAAGACCTTTCCCCGTGAAAACGGTTATTCCCAAACAAAAGCGATAATTCTTAATTCAAATCACCGACTTCACGTGTAGCAGCCATTATCGCCAATTAATCACGCACATGCTACCTCCGGTGGGTCGCTCCGCGTCGTCGGCGTTGCGCGCGGGCGGCGCGTCCCTGTGAATATTCGCGGACTGGCACTCCATCATACGATTCTAATTGCTGACAGAGCGTGCGACATCTGTGAAAAGTGGCAAACGTTGAACGCCAGGCTGACCGTACAGAGTTCGGTGACACTTTGATTAAAAATAAACAATATTTATAACTCGTTTGTAGGAGTTGAGGTGTGTGTGTTGAAGTTATTCAAACTACGACTGACTCGAGATTGTGTAAGAAGGTTAAGATGCTGTGAGACAGAATCTCCTAACTTATTCTTGGTACACTCTTGATGGTTTATTGTAACTAGAGTGGGGTATATAAATGAAAGCATTTAGAAGGTTTCATTTATCGAGGTGATGAATTAATACAAATTAAATGCGCAGTTGAACTCTGGACTGGCTCATTGGAAATGCTGTTAAGTAGCGATGCTGATGTTAGGACGGCCTGCAGAGAGGTGAAGTTAGTTGCCTCAGAAGTATTCGTCTTTGGTGCTGATAGTTTATTTGCTGGTGCTTATTGGTCGCTTTGGTTTGGGCCATATATGGTTGATGGGTGAGTCATTACCCGGCTATGTCTATGGACGCGTGCAGGGTCACCACAACATTGTCAAAAAAATGATAATTAATTATTTAGATTTTACTCAACGCATGCGGGAACACCGATAAATAATGCATAATATTTCATAAATTTCTTACATTTTTTAATCTATAATAATAATAATTTTTTCAGATGCAGTGAGGTCAATTCTATACTCTGCCAAAAGCAACCAGGCCGCTTTCATACAAAAATGCATAATAATTGTCTTCTGAAAGTTTTCTTGATCCCAACAACTCAATTTTAAAATGTAAAATAATATCATAATCTGTTAAATGTATTCTAAAATTCTCTCGAAAGCCATACAAATTTGGTATCTGAATGTATATATGGAGATTTGGAATGTGTGAGATTATGAAAGTGTTTCGTGTGGATAGATGTGTGAATTTTGTGAGGGCGCATGGCAGATAGATCATAAGGCTATACTTTAGCGTGGGTGAATGAGCTCCCCAATATGAATCACCCATTTATTCATATATTCGTTTGTTTATGATCGCGGCGATGTATTGTGTATGTGTGGCCAGAGTAGATTGAAGAAGATAATCTACTTACACTTGACAGATGTTTATTGATACTTGAGCAGTTACAGTTTAGAAATATGCAATAAAAAGTCTACACTGAAGAACATTTGCAAGAGATCTTGATGGGGACTTGTGACAGGTATGTTTTTCGGCTGACAAGAGCATGGTTTTACGCCCAGGTATCTGCAGGGTGCGTTCATTGGTCGTTGGTGATGTTGATAATTGTAAAGGTAATAAATCTCTAAATACATTATATTATTTATCATTTTCAAGACAAGGAACATTCAAGTTGTTATAAAGATAATATTGTTCAAACTTTTAATAAAAATGCCCTATTCTTAGTTAGAATTTTCTGTGGGTGGTTTTCTGTATAACTACGTTCAATTATGTATTAAAACATTTAAATATACCTACTTGTATATTTATACCTTCTCCATAAATTAGATAAAAACTTTTCTTTTGTTCCAGGTTCTCATTGATTGGAAATGGAGAATTGAAAGAATTGGAGAGACTTGAAATAAAAGTAATATAGTCTTCAACTTCTCCTTCTCTGATTACTCTTAAGAATAGTAAATCTTTTATTTATAATAAATTCAATCTGGAAGAAATATTTTTAATATTAAAATAAAATATTAATTTGTTTTCAAATTTTTTTGTTCTTACCAATGAATAATAAATGCTTAAATGAAAAAAAAGGCATTAATTACAACATTATATTGAAAATAATAACGCATATTTATATATTTAAAAGTTTTTCAGAACATACGTTTTTAAAACAAATTATATAAACCACTTTGATATACATAAAATATCTTTTGATAATATAAACAGTACCACCGGGACACGGGCCCAGAACTTTATATTACTGGTAGAAAGTTCCGAGTTGGATTTTCGGTGGTAACTATTTTTTTTCACAAGAAAGTTTTTCTGTATACCTTTTAAAATGATTTGTCTAATTTACTTTAATTCATTTTATACATATTAGCTCAATTTAATCTCATTCCCCTTTCCTTACTACTCTCTCTTTGCAGTGTTCTAATAAATTTTGTTTATTATTTGTTAGTTTATTATTTATTGTGTGTTAGTTTATTGTTGATATTTTTATTTCTAATTATAGACGAAGTTTTTTTACAGTTATTCTTTCCAAGTCAGAAGAAACTTTTCCGGTTATACAAAATTATTAAACACATTTTTTTTTTTTTAAATAACAAAAATGATATAAAATGGAATATGTTCTAAAATAGCGACAATAAAATATGTTTTAATTAATATACACGAGTAATCAGTTGATATCATACAATTGTAAGTAATATGTAATAAATTAATTACAAAATTTATGCCCATAGTGATATTTGGTAATAAACTATTTAACATTATGGCAAAACATTCGGTTATTACATGATAGATCAATCCCCCATATTTTAAAATTTCAAACGTGCATAACAAGCGAACCATTTCAATTTTGATGAGACAATTTTGATTCAGAATTACAGTGTCTACCAATACAATACAATCCACAATTATTTCTGAACCACGTCACGTAAAATTATGTATCAATATATAAAATAAAAGGGTTAAAAGTCATATTCCAATTTAATTTGACAAACTTTTGTAAAAATTAATAGATCTTTTGTATAAATTAATAATCGAAACGTATTTTTATAATGAAGAATACAAAATTAACTTTTGTTTATAAATTTTATATCTTTTTACGGCATTTTTCATTTTTATTTTTATGGTGGCTTCTCATACTGGAGGTTGACCACCCTCATATAAATCTTCATTTAGTTGACTGCCGATTGGAATAGTTTAAATGAACTGAACTGATACACTGGCGCAGGTTCCTTACCCGAGATGTGGCGTCTTCTTTCTTTTTTACAGTTGATTTTTCCTTGGATGATCAATTATGTTATGTCCTATTTAGCGCCTCTCTTAATTTGATTGAAGTAGGTACTGGAGTTTTCCAATTTTAATGTTTTTAAGTAAATATCTTCATATGCATTTAGTGAAGCTCTTCATTGCTCACGATCTGTCCAAGATATTCAACCTTCAATAATACAATCTTCAGTATTCTTCGGTAGACCCATATTTTAAATGCTTCAACCTAGTGCAATGTTTCATTTTCAGTAATCAGTAAATTACTTGAAATTTGTCTGTAGAGACCCTGCTCGCGCCTCACAGACCAGGCCATGTAACCAAGTACTTTACAGCGGTTACTCGCCGCCAAGTACCGACCGAAAATCTAAACGACAATATACCGCAACGTAACCTTTTCAAGAAGTCAGCTGAAGTAATCACTTCTTCCCTGGCCGCCTTCTCGGAACCACCACCAGTGAGTAGCTCTATGCATGCAACTTAACTTTTAATCCATGTTAATTCATTTTTGCACTATCCTACAAGTCCTGTTTCATTTCATCAACCTGCTCTAGCTGCAAACACCAACGCCTATACTCACACGCACGCTACGCAACATTTATACACACTGCAAAATTCACGTACACGCGTGAGGTCTGGGGAGAGTCAGGTCCTCAGACTCATCCTAAACAAAACCTTTAGATATTCATAACTTACAAATATCAGTCACCACATACTGATGACTTAAGACATAAAGCAAAGAAAACTTATTCTCTTCATATAATGGTGAACTTCGACATAGAAACGTGCATTACAACTAAGGTGTTGAGTTTATCTACATTAACTGGTTTTCTGGTGGTCTCGTGTTTTCCATGGTTTTTTTTGTGTGTTCTTCTTCCTCAGACAAGTATGACACAATAGCTTTTTGGTGATAAGACCAAATCAAACCTTCAATTTAAGTTAATTGAAAGGTCTCTAGAATTCTCTGATCTCCAGAATCTTGAATATGTATATACATATACTTTTATTTACTTGTGAAAATTATAAAATATTCTTTCATCCAGTACCTAAATATACAACATTTTTGAAAAAAATAATTAGATCGTATATTAATTATCATTACATGAAAGAAATTATACAATACAAAAGAAAATAATTAACATATTTAAAATTATCAGATATTGAAATTAAATTCTATGTATTCTGCAGTTAACGCACGAAAATCAGCAATACTAGTTGCTTCCTTCACATTTGTCGGCAGTTTATTGAACAATTTGAAACCTTTATAGAATAAACTATTTTACTTTTTTGACAGATTTGTTTTCCTGCAGTTCACTATCCCTAAAAAAACAAATTACTTTTGTATAAAGCAATCATCCGTCCTATACTCACGTACGCGAGCCCCATTTGAGGTTCAAGTAACACAAACATTTGAGAATCCAAACCAAACTACATCATTAGGAGAATCACAAACTCACCCTGGCTTGTCAGAAACACAATCATTCACAGAAACTCAAACATACTCTCACTCAAACGATACATACACGATTTATCTTTTAAATAAATTTCCATTCCAAACCACTTCATAAACTCCCTCTGCCTACATGATCCCTCATCCGATCCTCAACATCTTCATTCCATTTCACTTCTTTACCCTGTTATTGATTCTATTGAACATAATTTATAAAAAGATTAAAAAACTTCCCTAACAAAAATAATTATTAAAAATGAATTAACAAAATATAAAAAAATAATAATTTTATAATAAACTTTACCCATCTTTGCGACTACTTTATACAATTATACACAAAGTTAAAATATAACAATTTCACCGTGTTCCCCGAATAGGGTCCCCCAAAAAAAATCTTACGCCATTGTTGTTACCACATATGTCGGATACGAAAGGGCTCGGCCCTTATCCCTTCCCCCTTTAACAATCGAATCAGAGAGACAGATTTGTTTGTGAAATCCTACCGACTTTTTGAAGAACAAGTGCGGATCTCAAAATTATATATAATATATAGATTTTTTTAAATCAATATTAAGACATTTTGTATATTTTTAATTTAATAATATAAATGAGCTGCATCCATTCAAGAAATAATATTTCACAATTATTGAATGCCTATAACATACACACGTATCCTTTTAGTATGTTAAATAAAAATTACCAAGTAGGAAATATATTTTTTATAAAAATGTGGCTCTCTCAGTATAATGAGATTCATTTCTTTTTAGCTATAGTATATTTTTTTATTGAATTGATAATAGTGCAGAAAGCAATGGCCGACGTGCCGCTTCCTAACAATTCCAACTACTACGAGAAACAAATCCACTGTCCCCTCGCTAGCATACCTAATAGTTGTATCTGACATATTGCAGCTAAACTGAGTACACAGCCAGTGCTGGAGAATGGGACATGTGTCAAGTTGTCACATTAACCAGCTGCACTACACGATAGTTCGGCCGGGCTTCACGGTGTACCGACAATCATTATTGCGTACCTACCAGGACTTATGGCAAATTTTTGTTCTGGAATTTATAAAATTAGGAACATTTTTAGTGTGACGATTATTGTGTAGCAATCAAACATTTTTGCATAATTTCTGTTGATTAATTTCTTAGGAAGTCTGTACATTTTTCACTCTGATTATGGATATAATTAATAGTTTTTTAGCTCAATTTTACATTATTTCATATTGGTCCCCTTTGTCAATCATCTTTCTTTCTAAATGTGGTCAAAATAAGAATAATATAATAATATTTATTTACTTTTAAAATTAGCAATATTAACTTGGTGGTTAAAATTCATATTTTTTATTTATTATCTTAGTTTTATTAACCAAATTATTATTCTACTAAATTTGTATTGAGCAGCAATTTGAGTTAGATACTAAATTTATTTTTTAAATAATTGTTGTTTTTTTAAAAAATTTAAAAATAGATTCTGGTGAAGAAACAATACTATATTTTTAGTTAGTTATGACATCCTGAAGAAGGAAAAGGTGTTTTCCGAAACCGGTACATGTTTTTTAAACTCAATTGTGGTTAATAAAACTAAGATAATAAATAAAAAATAATATTTATTTGATTAGAGCTAATGTGAGTACAGAATAACTTTTGTTTTATAAATTTGAAATTCATAAAAATACGAATTATTAATAATAGGTTTGATCTGTTGATAATGACTAAGCGCTCAAGATTCTATCTTTTTTTCAGAGAGACTTCAAAGTTACATTTTTCGTAAGAAAAGAACTTAGCTAAAAAAAATAATAAGGGTAAAGATGTAATATGTGCTAAATTTCCATTTTAAAATAATATTGAAATAAAGCACATAACTAAAATAGTAAATAAAGAAATGTGACTAAAAATTATATTAACAATTCATGAATATATATTCTATTATCAGTGGCAAAAAATGCGCACATCGATATTTTTTAAACATTTACCTAGAGAGTTGCAGTAAAATAAAAATAAATAAATTCATCTCACCTAAGTTATTGACTTTATTATTGTGATAATTATTATACGGTGTAATATTTTGTATTCCGGAAGATTTCTTACTATGTATCGTATTTAGCACCCAAAAATACCTGTAATTATATTTTCTAACGGGAGGATTTTGGTGTTGATCACTGTAATATTTGAAATAAAAATAATTATTTATTGAATATGAATTAATATGTTTGTAGATTAACTTAAAAATGAATGAGATATTTATATTATAGAACTCTGAAAATTTTAATTTACACAAAACTTAAAACCCTATAAGATTTGTAAGGTAGGTAACACAAAAGATAATAAGATTTTTGGGAATTTTACATAATTTTTTACATCTAAACATCCTCACTTTTATATGTATACGTATGTTTTATATACGTATAAAGAAATATATACTTTTGATATTAAATACCCGTTTTTATTTAAAGAAAAGTGGAATTTAGAATTTTTTATGCTTTATATAGATTTCGGCAATTTCAATATGATAATATTTTCGGTTTAATTAATTATCATATCAAGTTATTAAGTATCGAAAACTATATTTTGTTGATATTAATATGGCAAAGTATTTGAATGAATGTAATAATATTTATAAAATGTACGTCTTCAATACAGATATACTATATAAAAAAAAAATTTCATATGCAGTAAGCACAAAACTTGTTAGATGTTTTTTTTATTTTATATCAAATTTCTATTGGAAATTTACTAACATTATTTATTGCTAAATTACATTTTATTAAATTATGTAAGTAAAAAATTCTTTGGTGGAGTATTTTCCTTCTGATCAAAATGTTTCTATATACCACGATGAAGCGCATGCAGAAAGAAAAATAAATCGCCAAGATTGAGACGAAATCTGTCTATTCAGGTCTAGACATTGAACATGGCAAACCCATTACCAGGAGACATAGGTTCTTTGCGTTGTTATTTCTGCAGCCTTATTCAAACAATATCTCACTCCGCTTTTCTGTAATTTACACATCTTCAATCCATTTCGTATTACTGCTTAAGCAGTAATATTATTCAAATTGAATGTTTCATGAATAAAAATAAAAAATTAATTTTGTGTATCGAGTTTTCGGTCCTGATCTAATCGTTGACATACGTCAGTTTTACGTGAAAAAAATATATAAACCTGACGCAACTATTATATTCATTTCACAAAAATATTACATAACGTGGAAAACAAATATTTACATATTTCTAAAGATTATATTTTACAATGTGACCATAAAATTGCGTTAACTTCATGTAAACAATTTAACCCAAACAGTCACATACCATATTACAATCACATACATCCATTATTCAATCGCCAGTTATGTAACATAACTTATAATTTGATATGCTATATGTTATATGTGTTGTAAATATATTTATTAATATTGTGAATAATAAAGTAGTTATTCTTCAGTTGATCTGAAGTCATTATTTTCAATGCGTTCTTATTTTTAAAATCTACAAATGTGATATTTTTATCTCGGTCGATCGGGCCTATCGGTTAAATAAATTTGATTTTAAATGTAAAATATAACTTTAAATACTCCCAAATATGCACGTCGGCTTATCTATGTAACTGTCATTTTTTAAATAAAATAAACAACATATCCGTAATATTTTGATCAATAGATAAACTTTTGATTCTTTGACGATAACTTTTTTTTGCCTCTGTCTTGTTTCCTGTGAGTGTTTTGTGTATTTCCCTAGTTGCCCATCTTTTCTCGACTTTTGTATGATATAACTGTATCTTTGTTAATATTATATTACTATTATGTTGTGTACAATGTTGTAAATAATAAAGGTTTGTATATGGAGCCGTATATGTAATGAGTGATGTTTTAGTTGGCGGTCGTACGTCGTTGCTTGGACGCGTATGTGCTGAGCTGCGTTGTACGGTCGCCTGCCTATCAAGCAGTGAACGAGTAGGCCCGATAGCTTTTTCTTATAAAACGGTCCTGGATTAGCGATGGGTTTACCCATTAGTCTCCTCTGCCTCCCGGTCTGCGCATCCAGATGTTTCCAATCATGCATTTTAGTCGTCGGATCATCGGGTCGGTGGATGACCCAAACTTCTTGTACCTTTTCGGGGGGTCTATATTCCAACACATTCTTCCCCCAGTGATAGTCCATTCTTCGGCAGAGATATCTGATAAATAGCAAATTTCAGTTTACACACTCTAGTAATGTCGATGACTATGGTTCTTTGGTGAATCATTTCATCCGGTTGCTATTTTTATGGGTTGTTATATTACATTTTGTTTATACACAAGGCATAAGTCAGCAACTAATTTTCTGTACAGTATGTCATTGTTGGAAGAATACAATGGTTGAAGACCTTAATTTTGAGGCAATGTGAGATATTTCTTTTATATATTATTTTTAACATCTCGAATGATACCCAACCTAGATATACAGGATGTAACATACCTAGTCCACAATACTTTATGGGTGGATATCTGACTTAATTACAAATCTAAAATATTCAAGAGACATGTACCTAATCTCAAACATACCAGAGATATAAGCATTTCAAAAAAATGTAATTATGCGTTTATTTCAATTAATTAAAACATTTTATTGAATCCAAACTATATATTTAATACAAAAAATGAAAGGTTATCTTTCGTTCGATGGTTTAGGGCCTGAAGCAAAGATATATATTAATATTGGAATAGTTTCGTAAATATTTATTTCGAAGCACATAGACTTCAAACATAACATGATTTTGTAAAAATTTCAAACAATAATATTTACATTTGCATCTCAAATTACTTGTTTGTATTCTGCTTTTCGAACTAGTGTAATATATATGGTTTGACCGAGATAGATATACTCCTCCACTTTCTCGACAGGGTTGCCTTCTGTCAGTCAATAACAGTGGATATTTTGTCCATGTTCGTAATTCATAAAATACTTTTTGGAGATTCTGAGAATATCCAAATCACTATGAAATCTAAAGTATATATTTTTTTAAATATATTATGGCCTATAAAAGATTTTTGAAAACATCTTATAGTCTTATTTATTTTTAGTCTATGTTGGTCAATAATTTTCACATAATCAGTCGATATAACTTATCTAAGAATGCCCAAAGTCATTAGTATCCATAGCAATGCATTTTTTACGTTATTTTTTCATAAGATATTTAAATAATTATGTATAGTTTGTTGATTATTAACAATATTAGTATTATTAAGAATAACACATTCTTATTGTGAAGTTGTAATTATTCAGAACAGACGGTCTGTGATATTTTAAGTACTAATTTAATGTAATAATTAGAAAGATATACTATTAAGGAAAACACATTCTTATTGTGAAGTTGTAATTATTCAGAACACAGGTCTGTGATATTTTAAATACTAAATTAATGTATTAATTATAAATATATACATATTAAATCAATTTTGTCGAAAAATATTGTATCCTGGTGACACAAAAACAATATTTTTCAACAAAATTGATTTTATATGTATATACGAGTATTTATAATTAATACATTAATTTAGTATTTAGAAAGATATACATATAAAAATAATTTTATCGAAAAATATTGTTGTTTCTAACAGGATTCGAATCTGGATGTCTTCCAATCATCGTAAATCCACCGTGTTGGTATAGCATAATCGAATAATGCACGTTCCCCGAATTGGAAGAGATCCAGGTTCGAATCCCGGTAACAACAACAATATTTTTTGATAAAATTGATTTCGTATGTATACCTTTCTAATTAATACATTTAATTTGTATTTAATATTAGTATTATTTTTAAAAGTTATTCCAAAAAATGTAACTTTTTCAAATTAACTTCGTATTTAACCGTATAAATTTCCAACTTTTTCAGTTAATATTGTTTTTCTCATATATTTTATAATACTAAATTTATACTGTGTAGTCAGGTATCTACTGTAATTTTTATTTATACATTAAAAAAATAAGTATTAATTTGATGTTAAGGTGTAGTTTTTATTACGAAGTCTGTTGGTTAAATACAAAGTTACTTTTATTATAAATATTAATCACTTTTTTCAAAATTGTTTAATAAATGATAAGTAAGTAAGTTTAATACTCTTTTATTTACAGTAATATGTACATAATTATAATACTTACAAAACTATAATTAAAAAAAAGTTTTTAAATATTAGATAATTTTTCACGTAAATTTGGAGCGCACTCACCTCGCTTAATGTTGTAATGCCGAATAAATTTCAATTTCGCGTTCATTTGAGAAGAACTCAATGACTCATTATGCAAATAGAATGCCATTTAGACATGAAATACGCAAAAATGATTAAAAAAGTAAACATCGCCAAGGGACATCACTCTCAGTGCGTCGCGTCGTAAAGCTCATAATTGAAATTTTAACAAATAAAGCGTTTTTTGGCTGCTAAGTGTTTCTCTCAAAAGGCGAATTAAACGGGACAGGCTTTGTTAATTTATTACCACTGTTAGTTATTAAACTAATGAAAGTTTAAAGTGAACAGCCTAACCGCATCGCGTAAAAAGCTCTATATTACCCTTACACAAAGAGTACCGGGGGGTTGGGAAAGTTTTAAGGCGAAAATTTAATGACCACATAATTGTGGGGAGGGCAAATAAACTTGTTTCGCGGAACAGGGATACTTCAGAAGTGTTGTTATTTAAGCGCAAGGCGTCACGGTATTTAAACAGAAAAACTATAAACATCCAGAACCTTCAATTTTATTAAACTGTCCGTGAACTCTGCAAATATTAAAATAGCCGTTGGGTAAATTTTACCGTAATTATTCAAGGAAATATCTTCCTGTCTCTTCAAGTGAAGCCATTTTATAAATCCAGCCTATTACGAGTACGCATATCTGTGCACAGGAAGACAAATTTATTCAGGCTCTTTAATACCAGAAATCCTAGCAAATTGTAAAACCACTATAAGATAATTACGTTTAGTCCAGTTTTAAATGAGATCTTATCATTATTATAAATTTATGCAATATTAATGTTATCATCATCATCATTAGACATTTTTTAAACACTTTTTTCTTTAAACGATAGCTGGAGGGGGGGGGGACCCACCATTTCCCGGGACCGGTTTAGAAGCTAAGGCTTTCTTGTCGGTGCCACTCATAAAAGCTAATAAAAATACGCGAATTTAATTCATTTACGTATTTAAGTATAAGCAAAACGAAAAAGGAGAAAAAATTCAATGTGGTTATTAGCAATTTAGATTTAAAATTTAGACCCTTAAGTACTGTCTTTATTCATAAAAGATCATATAATATAAATCCATAGAACATTGTTTTACATACAGATGGAAAATTAAAGTACAGTAGTTCAAGACAGACACTCAGGGATCCATTCATCAAAAACACTCCCAAAAGAGGGACAGTGAACAAGACACAAAATTGATTGAGTCATACTTACAAGGACAGACAAACGGAGTTGCAAAACATGAGCTATGGAAAGATTAAGGAAGGATCATTTAGGTAGTTGGGTCATATGGAACGGATGAATGAGGAGAGAATGGTAAGAAAGATATATGACGCATGTGTTGACGCCCGCGGAAGATTTAATACGACCAGGTAAATCAGATAATGGAAAATGGTCCTATTAGAAGCCACAATAATCGGCAAGCCTATTTAAGAAGATGTATGAATGTTGAAGATGTGAGAATCGTATGTCAGGACAGAAGAGTGTGGCGTTCTATCATGCCTGCCTATCCCCATGGAGAAACTGCGTGATGGTAAGTAATTTTATTTATATAAATAAAATCAAAATCTGTAAGTAAAGTTAATGATTTTTTGCTGGTAGACGCGCCGTGTCACATTGTCGCAATGAGGTGAAAGTTTTTACAAAAATGGCGTTTTGCAAGTTATCCAATTTTATTAGTTTTTAAAAACTGCTACCAGAATGAATGAATCCAATACATGCCAATCATTGTTAAATCACAATCACCATTCTTATCACAGTTAGTCATATAATGTTTTACTATTACTAGTTATTTCACATTTTCTCTAAATTTGAACGAAATTTTCCATGAAATTTCCATATATTTTTATTACATAATAATGTTAATAAATAAGGCCAAAAAACAGGGATTTCTACCATTTGCTGCACATCTGTCGCTAACCACTAAGTAAACAACTTTTTCCATAGACATATAAATAATCTCTAATCTGTCAGATAAACATTAATTCAATGTAATTCCAGCGCAGTATTTAAAAAAATTAGTTTAATTATTTTATTTTTTATATGGTATTTAGTAATTAATTTTAATAAAAAAATTGATCAATTAAAAAGATAAACAGATAAAATCAATTTACGGAAAAACATATTTTTGTTGCTATCCCCGGACACGAACCAGGAACCTTTCATACACGGAGAAGTGTGCTAGTCAATTACACCACGGCACCATAGTAAGGTAACGACAATTTTTCGAACGTATATATAGCATTTTTAAACTAATACTTTAGTTATTTCGTTATTTGATAGTAATCTACTTAATACTTATTGACAAAAATATGCTATCGATAAATATAATTTATCTGTTTATCTTTCTAATTGACATATTTAATTTGAATTAAAAATACAACTTCACAATAATAATGTGTTCTACTTAAAAATAAAAAAAGTAAAAATAGGCCAACGTGGATTATATTTATAATTTTATAGCAATTTACCTTAACCCCCCCCCCCCCCAGTGATATCAGCGAAATCTCTGGTGATACAAAATTGCTTCGACAAAACGTGATTTTCCAATAAAATTTCAATTACAGCTACTCGTAAACGTATCTAGAGTAAAGTTGAAATGAAAAATGTGGATATTTGAAATGAAATAATATCCATTATCATTATTAAATTAAATTAGTTCTTTAATATGGAAAGCTTGTATTGAAACGAGTTATAATAAAATTATTTTATTAAGGGACAACTATGTTTTTGTAGGTTTTGTAGTTATTATATATCAAGTTTTGCAAGTATGCAGACATACTAATCAATAAATATTGTTTAATAATATATACATTTTATTAAGGAAAACACATTCTTATTGTGAAGTTGTAATTATTCAGAACATAGGTCTGTGATATTTTAAATACTAAATTAATGTATTAATTATAAATATATACATATACAATCAATTTTGTCGAAAAATATTGTTTTATATATATCCCGGTGATGCTAAAACAATATTTTTCGACAAAATTAATTTTATATGTATATATTTATAATTAATACATTAATTTAGTATTTAATATATACATTTACTATAATTTAAATGATATGTTATCTATGTATTATCTGACACTTAATGACACTAATTTTAAAATTATCTCCTGAAGTAAGTCCCAAATCCCCAATCACTTAATAACTAGGTGAGTGTTATATCATTGTAACAAACAAGCTTATTACTCTGAAATATTAAATATTACGATATATACGAAATACAACCAGGCGTGCAATAAATATATGTCGTGCAATAAATATCAGGGATATTGATATCAATTACCTAATAAGGGAGGTAGATTTTGATGTTCTTCTTCTTCTTTTAAATAGGCAATCTACCCTTCAAGAGTGATTTGTGCTATTAATCAAGTTAAAACTTTATTTTATAGAAAAAAGTAAAATAATATTTTAAGTTGGAAAATATTACATTACAAGTCAATACCATTGTCGTTTAAAAAATTAGCTATTATATAGATTAAATGTGGTGAGTTAAGGGAAAGAAGATGACACAAGTTAACGGGGAGTTGAAAATTACCATTGACGAGATTAGTGTAAAAAAAACCTGTGATCTGCAATTGACAGCCAAAACAGATATGATCAAGGGTTTCCTCCTCGGCACCACACTCATACACTGAGGCATTTTGATCTAATCATTATAAAAAAGAAAAATAAATTAATATAAATAAATTTTACAGTTTTAGAATAAAAGAGGACACATTATTATTTGTGAAGTTGTAATTTTTTCAGAACATAGTTCTGTAATATTTTAATACAAATTAAATGCAACAATTAGAAAGATATACATACAAATAAAGTTAATTTATCAAAAAAATATTTTGGCTGCCACCAGGATTAGAACCAGGATCTCTTCCTATCCGAGGAAGTGCGATATCCAATTACACTTGTAAATAGTCGACAAATTTTCGAACTTACATGTTGTAGTTATTTAAAATTGATAGATCTTACGTTAATAAGTTTAATCACCTATGTTTTAGAACTAAATATCTTAGAAATTATAAAAAATGTGTTTACACACATTTTCTTGATAATTTTCTGTTATAATACAGTTAAAAGGTATGAAATGACTTTGTTATTGTTTGCAGATTTTGTCATCTATATCCGTATCAGTTATATTATTACCGCGAAATTGTATATAATATTTTATACCTATATACATAGGCATATTATGGTTGTATAAATGGGGAATATTATATTATTAGTCTGATAATTAAGTATATAGAAGGTGGCCCAAAAAAAGTGAGAACAATTAAAAAAAGAGTAAAATGTGATATAATTACATCAAAATTAGTTTGACTGTATCAATAATAGCCTAAATAGTTAACCAATTTACTTACTTACCTCTTTACCTATATTAAGTTTTATTTCGACAATTTTCGGTAGCCATCTTTGATTATTAATTTTCCCATTGTTTATATTTATTTTTTTTCAAATTATTGCCCAGAATGACAAATATCACTGTAGAAGACCTTATTCTGATCAAAAATTTGTAAATTGAAAAACGTTGGGGTGCTAAGAAAATGATCAAAGAGTTTCAAAACAACGCCTGGAGTATATCTAGACATTACAGCATAATCGGACGGAGCTCCATCTCACACAGCCAGAAATATAATCAATTTTATTCGTCGTGAGAATGTTAATTTCATCGAGTCAGGTATGTGGCCCAGATTTAAACCCAGTAGATTATGTAATATGGGGTGTTTAACAAGAAAAAGATTACCTTCGGCGAAAATTTAGTAGAGTTGATCATCTCAAGTTGGTAATAATTGAGGAATGGAGAAATCTGGGGCAGCGCTTTATTGACAGAAGCATAAACGAGTGGCGTAGGCGCTTACAAAAAGTCGCTGAGGAACACATTGAACATGATTTATGATAAGCTAAATATTGTCCAAAAAAAATCATAATTAAAAATTATTTATTAATTAATAAAGTTGTATCAACGTGTCCAAAATTTAATAAAAATGAATTGATAATTCTGGCGTCTACTATCAGATTACTCAAAGGTATTTGAGAATTCGTAAAAATAAGGTAGATGGCTCTTTCAAATAATGGAACGATTAAATATATTAAAATCAAAAAGATAACATACAGGTTCGAAAGTTTGTCGCTAAAAATATCATCGCTGTAGCATAGTTGAATAATGCACCTTCCTCGGTTTGGAAAGAGATCCAGGTTCGAATCTCGGTGGCGCAATAATAATATTTTTTGATAAAATTGATTTTATATGCATATCTTTCTAATTAACATATTTAATTCATATTTAAGATTTATAATTAATTATATTATGTTTTGAAATAACTCATGTGTTACGAGATGTTCTCACTTTTTTGGGCCACCTGTATATTCCTACTAAGGTTTATTTATAGTCTATATTAATAGATAATACAAATATTTCAAATCTTGAATGTTTAAAATAATACTCACACATTTAATGATTTTAATAATCATTTAGGATTTCAAAATTTAATATGAACATATTATGTGATGTGTTAGATGATTAATTGGGAGGATTTTAGCCATGAAATATCACCGAGTTCAATTGGACTGTATATGCTGCTCTTGCTGTTTGAATTTTTCACGATTCCAGATGCCCTATGGTGACATGTGATGAAAAATAATTTTTAAATAATTATTTTATTTACCGGTGAGTTTTTTTTATCTAACCTACTGTTACACATCTATTTAAGACCTGTTTTCAATTAATTTTTTTGATGCTATCACTTCTCAAAATTATCCATTAAATACATGTAAAGTCGAGTATTCGATTGTAAATTAATTCATTTTAGTGTAACCGAGGTGGTGGTCATGTTCTCCTAGAATCTAGTTTCAACCGTCGTTCTAACCAACGAGATATATCTGATTCACCGCAAAAGACACGTCAATTTAGTCGACACCACACAGAATGTCTGACATCTTTTTAGTTCCCTCCTCGTTAAGGGGATTAATGGGAACTTATGTAAACACTGGGATGATAATCCTCGAATTTTTAACCTTCCTTAATTAGAGATTACGCAGCAGTTTTAAAAATGTTAATAAAAATGCTAAATCTTTATAACCTTCTTAATCATAATAAGACTTTTCATAACTTTAATATCTCATTTAATTAGATAATTCATTAGAATTGTGAGCGGAACGATTTTAAAATTAGTATCCATATAGTTAATGTTTTTACTATGAATAATTGTCGAATTAAGCGGAAAAAATGTAGAAAAATTGACAATGAAAGGACGGATACTCGAAAGAAGAACCTATAAAAAGAAGCAAGTGAATTATGTATATTTATAATTCACTTTTCTCAAAGAAAATTTGTAAACTTTTAATAATTAAAGATCCTTTATAATATTAAACTAAACTATTAAATGCATCTGACATGATAATTTTGAAATAAATTATTTAATTTTCGATGGATAATTCAAATGACAACACACATTTTATTAAATTTCATCATTTTATTTGATTATTTTTTAAATTTGGAAGCAACAAGAGCATCCTGTGAACGATTTGGATTCTAAGTAGTAGGGTATATTCGGATACTTTTATAATGAAATTGGTTTAAATAATATGAGTACGATAATAACTGGATTTGGCGAATCTAAAGACAGAAGTGCAATGAAATCAGAAATAAGTTTGAAGGAAAGTCATAGCGAGACCGGCAAAAAGACAATTCGGAAGTATGTAAACAATATAATGAACCAACGAACGATTTCTGATATAATGACTTTGGAACAATGTATTATATGACATTTTGGTCAAAATTGACTCATATCGATAATTATTTTATTTTATTTATTTTAAAAATTGTGTTATAAGCATGCCAAATTTCATAATATAGTATAGGAGAAAATAAGAAAACTTTTTTATATGTATTTCAGTACATAACATTTGTAATATTTTTCTTAAAAAACAAATGTTAAAATACAACATGCCCGAAATCTGTAATCAGTTTACTTTATTAATCTAAATTATAATGAACCATTTTTTAAAACATTTCAATTCATTGGCGATGAACCAAACTCCGCCGAAGAAATTGAAATATTTACTTATATATACTTGAAAGTCCAATATCTCAGTTTGATGTAAATATCAGATAATAAAGTTATTTAAATGGCATGAAATAAGAAGTACGTCAGAGTACAATATGAACGCTATGTAACATACTCGTAACTCTTCAGAATGTGTTTCGAAATGCTGTTGAATGATATGAGCTATTCAAAAGATACTGATGGTCATCATGTCGAAACTACTTCAACAATTATTACTTTTCTTCCTCACTGGACTACCTTATTCTTATTAAAAAGAACGCGTTGTGAAATTGTAATTATTCGGAACGTAAATCTGTGTTATATCTTTAAATACTAATTAAATGTATTAATTATAAAGATATATATTACATACAAAATCATTTTTTTCTAAAAATATTGTTGTTGCTACCGGGATTCGAACCTGGATCTCTTCCTATCTGGGGAACGAACATTAATTGATTATGCTATACCAACACAGTGCATTGACGACAAATTTTCGAATATATGTACACATTTCAAATTGATACATCTATCGTTCCATTATTTGATACCCATCTTCTTTATTTTTACGGAATCTCAAATACCTTTGAGCAATACGATAGGAGACGCCAGAATGAATAATTCATTTTTATTAAATTTTGGATACATTGATACAACTTATATTTTATTAAGGAGAACACATTCTTACTGTGATTTTGTAATTATTCAGTACATAGGTGTGTGATAATTTTTTAAAATACTAATTAAATGTATTAATTACAAAGATATACATATAAAATCAATTTTATCGACAAATATTATTGTTGCTATCGAGATTCGAACTTGGATCTCTTCCTATTTGAGGAAGGTGCATTAACTGATTATGCTATACCAACATAGTGCATTATCTTATTTTTCTTTAGCGGTGCGGTTGTGGAGCTCTATTCTCAAACCGCACATCCTTTTATATGTTCTGCATCTGCATTCGCTGGGCAAGGGGGTTATGTGTGACGGATCGTCCTCCTTTTCTTTTCTTTTTCTGTACTCTATGCTGGACTAGCAGGAGGCCTTCGTAGTTCACTAGTGATGATACTGGCTTCTCATACCGGGGGCACCGGTGGAGAGATAATATATTTATAGCATTATCTTATGCCTGAGTGTTTTTTGATGTATTTCACTATAGTAATTGGGCCTCATAATATGTCGCAGTGTTTTAAATTTGGTTAAAAATAACTCATTTTGCGCTCTTTATGGAAGTATAAAATTTTATAGTGTAAAGTATAAAATTTTCGTTTTCCTTCTTTAATACACAATAATAGGTATTTATAATGTATTGATATAACCATAGTAGACTAGATATGGCATCCGTATATAGAGTCGTCAGAATATATTCTAAAAGATGAATCAGTTAGACAGATACACGGAAAAAATCTATCCATCAATTGAAAATATATTTAAAAAATAATGGATATCTGGTAGAGATGAAGCTATTTTTTATTATATTTAATGGAAAATATATATAAGTATGGATAAATATAAGTATATATAAGTAAATATATATAAGTAGGGCTTACGACCTGTCACCTGCTGGCTTAAGTGAACACTTTATATAAATATAACGTTCACCATTCTCACCCATCAATTTCCACATTTATCAAATTTTTGAAAATTAATATGTAAATTCACTTCAAGTACCACCACACTATCATAATTATCTGTAATTACCCATACTTCTATATATTTTCTATTAAATATAATAAAAAATAGCATCATCTCTATGAGATATCTATTATTTGTTTAATAACAGTGCCTTTGTGGGTGAAAATCCATTAATTGTGTGTTCTTGGACATATTCAAATATTGCTAATGAAAATATATTTGGTTACCATCGTATACGAATCTGAAACTTTTACTTGCCGAGAAAATGCTTTATCGTTACGCTACGTAAATCATTTAAGTTTACGGCGTATTTGAGACTTATAGGTATATTTTATAAATTATATAAATCTTATATTAAATTTTTAAAAGCTGTCAAATGTATATTTGCAATTAATCTAATTTGTTTTAAAAATCATAAAACTAACGTTTTAAAAATTGCAACTTTTTAATAAAATATGTATTCAATTAAAAAAATATATTCTACTTTATGAAATGTAGCAAATCAGTGAATTAATCGTAATAAATGTCAGCCATGTCTTTATAATCTCACACATGCATACTTAATACATTGTTAAATAGTACATTTATTACTTACGTAAAACACTGTGGAGGTAGACTGTTTATTTGATGCATTTTGGAAACTCACTTAATGCAATATGTAACTTTAATAAAAATTCAACTTGGATTTTTAGCAAAATGAGGATTATAAAACCCACCGGTTCTCAGCCATTACGTAAAGTTTACAGGAAACTACAATGTCTTTTTTCTTCCCATTTCAATTCTGTCTACGATAGTCCTTGAGATTCTACTACGTATATTGTGGCTATCTACTAACTTAATACAACTTCTACAAGTGCATCAGTGCTCTTCATTTGCTTTACTGGAATCTTTGAGTCTTTAAATATAAATTTGAATTATTAAAAATTTTAACTACTTTGCTTTTTTTACTAGTACATACATTTTTCTTGTTTGAAATTCTAGAAATTCTAGACGAGTTACATATGCTTTCAAGATGAGGCTAATAGTTGAATTAGTATCAGATAAATAATTGATGACTTTATTTGCTAATGAGAGAGTGGTGGGGTTGAATAGGAGACGACAATAAAATTGTTGATTTTCTCGCATTCAATACAAGTGACATAAATAACTCGTGTATAGAGACTTATCAGAACTCCAAGTTTATTCATATTAATATTATGGAATTAGTATTGTCTTTTGAATTAATCGATCGAAAATTAAATAATTTATCGAAGTACCCAATTAATATATATGAATATGTTTTGAAATCAGACCAAGTACCTACATATATTTAAATGATCGCTGAAATCAATGTTCTCAATTAAAAATTATTATGTCAGATGCATTTTGTGGTTTTCTTAAATATTATCGATTTAAACAACCATTTTGCCATTTTGGTGATATGTCTATGTTATGAAACAGACAGGTAGTGTTCAAAAGACAACATTATTTATTATATATAAACGAAATATTTAATTATGACTTACATAAAAATAACGCACATAAAATGCTTACTTTGTTCTAGAAAACGTTGTATTCCCTTAAAATCAATAAAAAATCATCTAATTTATGAAACTTGCTATTAATATCGTGAATAAGTTAAATATTAACTCATATCGTGGATAAAATATACATGAAAACATATATTTTCGCCATTCTTTAACAAAAATAATGGCAGCGCGGATTCATCGTCCATCATGGCCGCATAGACCGGCATATTGAAGTTCGATGGATAATTAAAATTATCGTCTTTTATAAGACTGAAAACATCTTATTTAAAAGTTAATTATTGTGTTTTTAATATAAAACTTAGTTTTAAATAGTAGCTGAAGCCTCAAAGCATGTGAATAAATATTATTTAATAACGTATGTTGTTACTAAAACAAAGTATTTGAAAAACGTTGAGAATTGATAATATGTCCTTCAAATT
The DNA here is from genome assembly GCA_022840565.1 of Eubasilissa regina. Taxonomy (NCBI): domain Eukaryota; kingdom Metazoa; phylum Arthropoda; class Insecta; order Trichoptera; family Phryganeidae; genus Eubasilissa; species Eubasilissa regina. Next base: position 18,701,249 of record JAINEB010000007.1, read on the forward strand.
TAATTGTTATAACTTTATTAATTTTTAACAATTTATTAATTTGTCTCAATTGAGATTTGTCTCCATAATTTTGGCTTCAGTTTATAAAAAAAATATTTTTTTTTAATGCAAGAGTTTTCCATATTTAGGTAATTTTTTGGCACGCGAAAAATGTATCTAATAGTCGCGGTGTATCTTATAACGCTTGTGTTGTTTTATTTATAGGAAATGGCATACAGTTCATTAGTTTTAAATTAGTATAAAGGGTATATCTAAGTAATTGTTTAAAAAAAGTCAAATTTAGTGTATAACTTTAGATATAAATTAAAAACCCCTATATTCGTAAAAAAAACGCGAAAATTTTAATTATTATCAAAAGCCAGGAGTTACAATAATGCTAATAATTTATAGTTGATCAGCGGGGCAGTTACTAATTTTTCAGTAATGAATACTGTTGGTGTAGCGGCTATTTTAAAAATGTCTAATATAATCAATTATTATGACTCCAAATATCAGAAGTAATTTAGGCTAAGCAAACATTAGGAATTTGTAATAGAAATAACTCATACCTTGGGTCTTGTTTCGATTTTCAGGTAGATTGTAAATTCAATACAAGTAAGTACAAATCAACACAGTTAAATAAACACTATGAAATGTTGCTAGGCTGCCCAGGCTACATGAGTAGAATAGCCTTCTCGTCAGACACCGGTCAGTGCGAGTCCCTGTTCCCACTTTACGTTGTATCCCATCCATACGACTGGTCTAGGCCGCTGTGAGTGCGCAACCTCTACTGACCGCTCACTACACGCTACTACCGGCCTTGGTGTTAAAGCTAAAGCAAGTTCACCATGCGGCCCAAAGATGGCGTCGCCTATCCGCCAAAAATTTAAAATTATTGTATGCGTACACGGAATACATATTCCAATAATATTTTTGCACATATTATATTTTCAAGTAAAATAAAATACACTTTGCTATTAAAATAAGAATCTATATCTCGTGAAGTGTCTCTAACTCCCGAACACACCTCACCATTAGATGAGTCGCTAGATATCGCTAGATTGATGAATGCGTAAATTTGTTCAAAAGATAATAAAACTTATAAATAATAAAAATCTATTTTATAATAATTAAAAGTTTTTAATTTCAGGAGAAATATAAGAATTGTTATAAAATGAGTTCTTCACATCAAATTAGCATTACTAGGTAGAAAATTGTTCACAATATCGCAACCAAATTGGTCTTGGAGGGCGATGACGTAGTTACTTTCGCCAACCGACATGACCTACATTCTGAGAGCTAACTCCATGTCCAAAATAAGGGCGTGTACGTAAAAATGTATTACATAAAAAAATGTTTACTCATAATTAAAAAAAAACAGTCATTATTTAATTGTAATGAATTATGAGTTACGAATGCCTGAGAACTTGTACATGTCATTTTCATAGAAAATAAATTTATTTAGTTACCGGAATGGTTGCCGAAAGATTTTGCTTATTGTATGAAAATAATACTATTACATAGACAATCTCATTACCAAGACGGGTTTGTATTTTTTAGTTTAAAATACATTGATATATTTTATTACAAAAAAAACCTTGTTCGAATTTATACGTGAAAATTTTCGTGGTAACGTTAATTGAGGTTTCACCAAATTATAATGAATGAACCATTTTACTGGAGGGTTTGAATTTATTGTTTTATATTCATTTTAAAGCATTTTCGTGGCAAATGTTTGCTGATTAATATTTTGTATGGGGATCGAAAAAGGTACTATGTAAGGCAAATTCTAATAACATTTCTTCCGGAATTTTCTTCCGGAAAAATACGTACATTGGTTACCTATTCTATTCGTAGACGTGCTCAGTCGATATGTGACTTAAGCAGAGCTGAACTGGAAAATATATTTATATAAAAAATGTCACTTCACTTCACAAAATGCATTTGTGGATATATTTAGGATGAGTCATAACTATTGTTGTATTTTTTAATGAAAACAAAAGAAGATTTTTTTAAACAAATTTTATTAAATAATTATATTACATAATTTCCATTATCGCTTATGACTGTCTCCCATTTGTTTATCCCATCGGAAAAATAACTCGCCAGTTTTGACTTAAAGAACATGTCCAAGTGTTTTTTCATCTCCCGTATTGTTTTAAGTTTTTTTTAATCCGGATAATTTTGTAGATATAAAAAAAGGTACAAATCTGATGAAGCAAGATCAAGAGTCATGAAAGATAAATGTTTTAAAACATTCCAGTTGAACTCCATCAATTTGTGCTGCGTTATCATTGCAGAATGAGGTCGCGCATTATCGTGGTGAAAAACAACACCCGTGAGGCACTCACACGTCGTACTTAGAAACCAGGCCAATATGATGCAGATGTCTCACCACGTTCGTTTGACTGATACCCATCTTCAATGCTATGTGCCTGGTATTTCGATGAGCGTAAGCTTTTATAGAAGGCTGTTAGCATGTCATCGTTATAAAGGGTTTTTCATTAAGGGCGCTCAAACTTTTTTTTAAAATAAAACAAAAACGAATGAATATATCTAAAAAAAATTTATTGTGTTTTGAAGTACATTTAGTGGCAATTATGTATAAAATTCAATTTCTCTCGCATGACCACCGCGGGCACGTTTGCAGAAGTCCAATCGTTGAATCCAATTTTCCACCACTTTTTCACATAATTCGGCCCGAATCGCACCAATTTCGCGTTCAATATTTCCTCTTAGCTCTTGTAACGTCGCCGGCTTGTTGGTATAGACCAAAGATTTAACATAGCCCCAAAGAAAATAGTCCAATGGTGTTAAATCGCATGATCTAGGCGGCCATTGAACTGGTCCATTTCGCGAAATAACACGCTCACCAAATTTGGTTTTCAATAAGTCAATTGTTGCGTGTGCCGTGTGACTGGTAGCGCCGTCTTGTTGAAACCACATATTGGCCAAGTCCATACCTTGCAATTGAGGCCAAAAATAATCAGTTATCATGGAGCGATAACGATTACCATTCACAGTAACATGACGATTAGCATCATCAACAAAAAAATATGGTCCAATGACACCTCCGGCATGTAATCCACACCAAACAGTGATTTTTCCAGGATGCAATTGTGTTTCGTGAAGCACGTGTGGATTGGTGCCTGCCCAATAACGCATATTTTGCTTGTTTACATATCCATTGAGCCAAAAATGAGCTTCGTCGCTAAAGATGATTTTTCGATGGAATTCAGCATCATTTTCAAATTGTTGTGCAGCCCGATTGAGGAATTGGCGACGCTTCAAATGATCAAGCGGCTTTAGTTCTTGTGTCAACTAGATTTTGTATGGATGTAGGTCAAGATCTTTTCGCAAAATTCGCCACAATGACGTCACAGAAATGCCCAATTGTTGAGAACGTCGTGTTAGTGACTCATTTGGGTCATCAAGAACAGATGCTCTAGCGGCGGCAATATTTTCCTCACTTCGTGCATTTCTTTATCTCACTGGCACTGGAACATTGTGTAGCGACAATGTGCTTTCAAATTTTTGCACCAAACGTTGAATTGTTGATGTGGCAGGCAAGTGATGACGACGATAAAATGGTCGTAATGCTCTTAAAGTTGCGGTGAGCGAACGCGAATTTTGGTAGTAGATTTGAATAATTTGCAAGCGTTGCTCCGGTGTGTACTGCTCCATGATGATTTGCCAACTAAGTACGAGTGTTAACCTCAAAAAAAATTGAAGAAATATGGCGTAGTTTCTTGTCCCTGTTGAAAGAAAGTTTGAGCGTCCCTATTGAAAAACCCATTATTATAGCGGTTAGCATATGAACGTCCCGCCCGTTTTTCATCAGCTACTGATAAATTACCAGATCTGAACTCAAACCATCATTGACTAGTTCAAACATCGATAGCACTCCTACCGTACACGTCACAAATTTTTTATGGCTGCTACTTTTGCATTTTGGCCTGTATTAAATTCAAAAAGTAAACAATGATGAATGTGCACACTTTTTTCCGACATTTTAAAAATTCACAAAAACTCCGTTTAGTCCAACCACTGGTTATCAATAGTATAATTTGTTAGAAGAAACCCCCTTTATATAAAACAAAATGAATATTTACACAGGTGTTAACAGAGTTAATTAAAAAAAAATACATTTTTTATGTAAAAACACGATGGTACTTACGACTCAACTTAATACATAATATTAGTATATAATTTTAGACTGATTTAATGTACATCTAAATTCTTTATTTAATTTATCTAAAATTGTTCGTCCTTCGATGCTAAATATCTTGCCTAACATTTTTATAATAAAAAAGTATCCAGTATTTCATTATTTAGTTTCGGGATTATAAAGTACGAATTCATAAATACCGTACTTGGACGGGATCCCATATATATATATATATATATATATATATATATATATATATATATATATATATATATATATATATATATCCCGTCCAAGTACGGTATTTATGAATTCGTACTTTATAATCCCGAAACTAAATAATTATATATATATATATAGGTAAAACTAATTGGATAGCTGGTAAATATCTAGGATAAATTCTTTAACCGGCCTGATCCACCATCTTGTCTCAAAACAGAAGCGCATACCTTTTTGGTCAGTTCAAGTACATTGACACTGATGTATGGAAGTGAGGCCTTGAGCTGCCAGAAAAGGAACGAAAGTAGACTGAATGCAGTGGAAATGAGATCACTCAGACGTATTTGTGGCAAATCTATTTATGACAGAGACAGAATGAAGAAATAAGGAAAGAATGTAAAGCTGATGTTAGTATAGTGAGCAAGATTAAGAAAGGATCACTTAGGTGGTTTGGTCATATGGAAAGGATGAATGAGGAGAGAATGGTAAGAAATATATATGACGCAAGTGTTGATGGAACCAGAAATAGAGGACGTCCGCGGAAGACTTGGCACGATCAGGTAAACCAGATAATGGAGGATGGTTCTGTTAGAAGCCTCAACAATCGGCGAGCTTGTATGACAAGATTTATGAATGTGGATGAGGCGAGAATTGTGTGTCAGGACAGAAGAGTGTGGCGCTCTATCCTCTTTGCCTACCCCCGCGGGGTAGGCAAATATTTTATTGATTCTAAATTAGGGCAAAGGGGCGTGATGGTAAGTAAGTAAGTAAGCACATTACAATCGATCTATTGATCGTGGTTTTAGGCGAGTTTATTAATTTAAATTAAGATTTACAATTTATGCATCGCTGCCGTTTGATGAAAAAAACGTTTAATATGTATAAAGATTAGTTTGAATCGCATCTTCAAAAATCATTGCAGTATTTATTTATGTATATGTAGCAAAGCCACAAAAATTGCCATGAAATGAAATGATTAAGGCTTAATACTAATAGTAGCACTTTGGTGTAGACCGCGTAGCATAGTGATGGAATGTAGTTACTTCCGACATCTGATTGTGAAACGAGTACATACATTCTGTGGATTAACAAAAATCAGTGTGCGTAAATACAAGATGAATATTATGTTCCAGCCCGATGTTGTTTTTAAATAACTAAGAAATAAAACATATTTTTCTAATTTGATTTTAATTTATCAATTTTTTGGTTCATTACAATTATTATTATTTATTACAGCACAAATGCGTGATTCATATTTTTTATAACATTCTTGCACACTTCGCGTGTTGTTTCAGCAATTTTATTTCGAATATTGAATTGTTGTTGGCTTTTTAGCGTGGATCGTTTATTTCAAGTACTCCCACAGAAAATAGTCGATATCACCACTTTTTGACATTATGCGACCGGGAAAAACTTCTCGCAAAATTTCAAGGGTAGCTCGGGCTGAGTGTGAGGTGGCACCATCTTCTTGAAATCACATATGTTGCACGCCCAATCGACCCAATTCAGTCACCAATAAGTTTTCCAACAGCGACGATCACCATTTATGGTTACAGAACTGCCATTATTATTTTGATAAAACGTTTTAATGACTTCAACACCTTGTTAATGCGTTAGATGTCTCATAATAAATTATAATCAACTACTCTTTGCAACTACCGAATGCGAACTATTGGTTAATTTCAAAATTTGAATGCGCCAATCAATGCGATGAGTGCCGTTCAACTGAAGGCGCCAAAAAAATGATTGGCTAAATAAAGCATGTAAAATTAACCAAAATATTATAAACAACCAACTAAATTTAACTACATGTCATCAACTAATCAAAAACATATGTTAAAATTTGGGATTGTCCATTTTGAATGTATACAGTATTATTTATAAATTGAAAAATTTGGAATCATTAGAGATAACCTAATCAAAATATTATAAACAACCAACTAAATTTAATCATAAGTCCCATTCCAAATTTTTTCCAATAATTTTGTCAATTTAAGTTTGGTACTAAATTTATTTATTGAATAATTATTGTTTTTTTAAAATAGATTATGTTAAAGAAATAAAATAACATATGTTTTTTGATTAGTTAATGACATCCTGAAGAAGAAAATGCTATTTTTCGAAACCGGTAGATGTATTTTTAATTCATTAAGTGGTTAATAAAACAAAGTTAACAATTTTAAATAATATATTTTAACCAAAAAGTTGATTTTGTTAATCTTAAAAATAGATTTAAATGTCCTTTGTTCAGTTCAACCCTGCTTGGAAATTCTGCAACGGTTTGATATAGAGCGCGGCAGGATGCAATAAATGAGATGACACGTGGCACTCTCTCCCCCTCCCGCATTCTGTCATGCGGATTTCATAATTCTACGTGCACAATACGTTTATTGCAGCAGCAATGCACGTCAGTTCACATCACGTTAACGTATTAGAGTGCGTCGCATCCATAAGGACCATTTATAAATGCTAGTTTTCAGGATTCAACATGGTCGACTGTCAAAATAGTAAATATATTACACACGGATCAAATATTGAATTCCATGTTACAATTTTGATAGAACTTCATGTTTGCCTTGTAAAAAATCTAATATGGTTTTATGAATCTAGTAGTGAAAATAACCCAACGTGTGTGCATAGTTTTTTTATGAAAATTAAAATAATTATGTTACACCACAAAGTAACCGCCACGTCACTTAATGATATTCAGAATTAATGTTAATAATACTTAGATAATGTATGACATAAATGGCTAATGCAAAACAAAATATTCAAGCAATCATTATCCTTTAAAAGTGCAATTCATATCGATATACAGGGTGTAACAGACCTAGTCCACAATATTTTATAGGTGGATACCTGACAAAATTATGAGTCGAAAATGTTCAACAAATATGTGTCTAATCTCAACCATGTCAGAGATTTCAAAAAGCATTAAAAAAAATCGTAATTATGCGACTATTTCAATTTATTGAAATATTTTATTGATTCTAAATTATATATTGAATACAAAAAATTAAAGGTCATCGAATTTCGAGCGGCAAAGTTATTTTTTATTATATGATTTAGGGCCTGAAGCAAAGATACATATTAATAATGGAATAATTTCGTAAATATTTATTTCGAAGTACGTAGACTTCAAATTTAACACGATTTTGTAAAAATTTCAAACAATAATTTTACGTAATAGTGCAGAATTGTACATTTTCGACTCAGGTATCCACCCATAAAATATTGTGAACTAGGTCTGTATAATATAAATAATATGATAAAATATACATTTTAAATCTTAATGTAAATAACATCTAAATATATACGTGTATCATCGGTTTTTGAATAACATTATCCAAAATTTTTTGTGTAGAGTTTTTCTTAGAATTATACTCAAATAAAAAAAGGTATTTATAGGCTCGATTGCCAAAATTGCGACAGAATATATACGTGGGACGAATATTGCGTACAATTTCCAAAAATATTGACCAGCACAAACGAGCGTGCAAGCTCGGCCTTTCTGGGTACTAGTGGTTTCTGGATACTGGCCACTATTTTGCATTTGAATCTAAGATCCTAGGAAAGCCCGAAAGTCATCAAGCACCTATAGTTAAGTAAGCACTCGAAATCTATGAACACACGGTGCACATCAATGGGGATGATGGTCTGAAATTGAGAACGTTTCGGCGCTTCAAAATCAGGCAAGTGGAAGATTCTGAACACAGTAATAAGACTACAGAAGGAACATAACACATAAACAACAACCTACTTTTGATACGATATTGCAAGACAATACTCGATCATAACCAGTGGCATAACTGTGCCATGTTATGTAGGTACCCAACAGTTCGTCCGTATTATATAATACCTTTTATATCGATACTTTTCTCAGCGCTATATAGACTAATAAGAATTTGAAATAATAATAATACAAATTACATTATTAAAAAGAACACATTCTTATTATGAAGTTGTAATTATTCATAACGTAGATAAATACAAATTAAATGTTATACAAATATATACATTTAAAATCAATTTTGTCGAGAAAAATTGTTGCTACACTGGATTATGATCTTCGATGGCTAGAATTATAATCATCGATAGCTAGCTGGAGAGCACGTGGCGTTTTGCATAATGGCCAGTCAGAGTGATAAATTATTCTCTTATTATTTTTATTTGTTAACTTACTTTAATCATTTGTTGTTTTATTAACCACTTATTGAATTAAATACATCTACCGATTTCGAAAAATATCATTTTCTTATTAAGGAAAACACATTCTTATTGTAAAGTTGTAATTATTCAGAACATAGGTCTGTGATATTCTAACACAATATTTTTCGACAAAATTGATTTTATATGTATATATTTATAATTAATACATTAATTTAGTATTTAAAATATCATTTTCTTCTTCAGGATATCAAAAACTAATCAAAAAGATATGTTATTGTTTCTTTGACATCATCTATTTTTAAAAAAAACAATAATTATTAAAAAAATAAATTTAGTACCTAACTCAAATTGTTCCTCGATACAAAATTACTAGAATAATTTTTAAGAAAAAAAATTAGAATGGGGCTTGTAGTTAAATTTAGTTGGTTGTTTATAATATTTGATTAGTTTTAAACGTTTTATTAATCTCCAATGATTCCAAATGATCTAATTTATGACCAACACCGTTTACATACAAAATTGACAATCCCTTTTTTTTATCAAAACCATGACTATTTTCTATCAAATGATTAGAAATTCTGAAAACCCACTATTGTTCAAACATGTCAAATGCTCTTTTACACTTATATTAAAATTTTGACCCGTTTTACCAATATAAAATGCAGCACAATCTTGATGATTAGATTCACTATGTATGATAATATTTGTAAAAATTGGTTTTCTAAAAATTTTGAATTCAATTTTATTATTATTTTTAATCAATGTTAGATCCAAAAAAATTATGGTCGAATTATTTTTTTCTAAAAATTATTCTAGTAATTTTGTATCTAGTAACAATTTGAGATAGGTACTAAATTTATTTTTTAAATAATTATTATATATTTAAAAATAAATTCTGTCAAAGAAACAATAAGATATGTTTTTGTTTAGTTGTTGACATCCTGAAGAAGAAAATGATATTTTTCGAAATTAGTAGGTGTATTTAATTCAATATGTGATTAATAAAACTAAGTTAACAAATAAATATAAAGAATTTTAACCACAAAGTTAATTATACAAATTTAAAAAAAAATCTCTATTCATCACTGCCCTACTTATCTAGTTATGATCATGAGTAATGCTATTATACCGGAATATGATCTTCAATGGTTAGAACGTTAGCTATTTTGTGTAATTAATTACTTTGTTCAGAGAGCACGTAGCAATGTGCATAATCCCCAGTTAGAGTGCTAAATTAATTTACATTCATCACTCTGTCCGACTTATCTAGTTATGATCATGAGGAATGCTATTATACCGGAATATGATCTTCAATGGTTAGAACGTTAGCTATTTTGTGTAATTAATTACTTTGCTCAGAGAGCACGTAGTAATGTGCATAATCCCCAGTTAGAGTGCTAAATTAATTTACATTCATCACTCTACCCGACTTATCTAGTTATGATCATGAGTAATGCTATTATACCGGAATATGATCTTCAATGGTTAGAACGTTAGCTATTTTGTGTAATCAATTACTTTGCTCAGAGAGCACGTAGCAATGTGCATAATCCCCAGTTAGAGTGATAAATCAATTTACATTCATCACTCTACCCGAATTATTTAGTTATGATCAAGAGTAATGCTATTATAACAGAATATGATCTTCAATGGTTAGATAGTTAGCTATATTGTGTAATTAATTACTTTACCCAGAGAGCACGTATAAATATGCTTAATCCCCAGTTAGAGTTAAAAATGCCATGCCCGGTTAAAGTAACAAATTAATTGTTCGCTTTCTGTATGAATAATGCTCATGCGTTATGTATAATATTATATTATTCACATGATCCATATACATAAGCACTTAAAGACGATTTCTAATAGGGGCAGCGAACATAGAATGCCGAAGAATCCTGTTCTGACAACTTGACGCACGCTTTTAATTTTTAGGCTTGACATGTCCTTCTTCAAATTTTGTTTTGTGCTGTCCTGTCAGGTTTTTTGCGGTCGCTCCCGATTTCCTGTTCTATTCAACTCGCTTTTGACGATCTTTTCATACAAAATTCACTCCATACGCCCCAACCTATGTAAGCTAAACTTTCTTTATCGCGTACGTGCGTTGGTTTTCACGGCCTTCAGATAATAATGACGGTTCTTGTGGGTTATTCTGTCTACCACCAAAACGACATTTATCACACGTATATATATATATTTGCTTTCTTTCTAATATAATCTTTTATTTGTCAGTGGTACATGGTCTCCTTTCACTAAAAAAATATTTAAAGAATCTCACTAAGAGATATCAGTAGTTTTAAATAAGTTTTCTTATATTGACTATTACCATAATTTTTGCAAGCATTTAAATCATTTCGTTACTTTATAACCTTTGTCATATTGGTACCTATAGTATAAAACAACATACTTCATAAGAGAAACAAAAAAAGGTTAAAGAATTTATACATTATTTTCTGTCAGTGTAATTATTTTTATAATTTAACCACAAGTAAGTGGTTGGGAAGTTGAGTTTTTGATACTATTTTTAATATTTTTATACATAATACTGTATATTATTTAGATATTATATTCAGATTTATTAAAATTAATAATAATTGTGATATTTTGATATCATCCTGTGCGGGATTGTGTCGTCAGAATAATACCCGTTCGTGGTAAATAAAGTATTTATTCCAGATGCTTCGATACAAAGTATTACAGGTAAATATATTATAAGATGTAATAGCATTCACTGTTCGGAGAAAAGAGGTCCCGCCGACCGCGGCGTGACACATGTATCTCTTTCATACACTATCGATCGTATCAAAACCTTTCGCGCGTCTACGCATTCGTCCGATAGATACATCACAATAAGTTACCGGTTAAACAAATTCAACTGAATGTATACTATTAACTGTTAAAGCTCATTACAAATTTAGTATCACTTCAAATAGTCAGTGAACCTGGACAATTCAAACTATATTAAAAATATTATTTTATCTACTTCTATACTAGTGAGTGTAAACTAATTGTAATACTCAGTTGCACGAAGAAGCAACCGGAATCCATCATTACTTCGCCGCTGTTCCCACGGCGGCACACCTGCACGTGGTTCACAAGTTTTGATGTGGTGATCGCGTGTTAGGTGCCGGTTACCTATAGAGTACGTCTCGTTTTCCAGGTGGTCACGTGACCGGATCATTTGCCGCGAAAGAGGAGAGATACTGGCTGTTGTTTCATGGGGTTGTAATGTGGCGCATTTAGTGTACAAGCGGCCGGGCCGGCTGATGGCTCACCCGATATTTAAGGGTAGGTAGGTATATGTTATCGTAAGCAGAGCCACCGCAAAATAAAGAAAACGGTTTAAAGTGATAATTGTACACTTTTGTTAGAATTAATAGGATCGATATAAAATAAAACATAAGAAAAATAGTCTTTTTCAAAATTAATATGTGACGTTGGTATTGACAAAAAATTATTTTATGAATAAAATCGTAGTATTCTTATTTAATAGGTATATAAAGTATTTAGGAAATGATTATTAAGTTTTTAATTTAATTAATGATTCAATCAAGGTGCTTGATAATTAAATCCTAGTCATTAAGTATTCTAGCTTGGTCCCGGGAAACCAAAAATATAATAATATATTTTTTTAGCACAGTTTCGCTTAGTTTAATAATAATAAAGACATGTTTAATTGTAATAGTTGCAAGGCAAATAACGCGATCGGGATCATAATTCGCACACGTGACCGCATTCGTACCAACTCTAAGCACGAATGCGCAGCAGGCAGTATGATAACCATCATGGTGTATTACGGCAAAAGTGTAGATAAATTTTGATTCTCCCTTGCACGTTTAAAATAAAAATATATGATATTATATACATATTTTACATATATCTAATAGCAGTGCGTAATAATTCTTTAATTTAGGAACAGATAAGGAGCCGAGATAAGAGATGTAAACTGCAAATTTTTGAACACATTCGCCCGCAGACAGGACTTGGAAAAACTGCTGTCTGTAAACGTGGAAAGCCAAAGAGTAATCTATAAGTTGATAGACCGACCGGATCAAATATTTTATTAACTATTCCCGCACTGTAAATAAAGATGGGGGAGATGGTCAAAGAGATCAACAGATCATCCCGAGGGTCATGATTCTTAGTAATAAGAAAACCGACCAGATGAAAAGAATGACGATTCCACCGTCTACATTTTTCCGTTAATGTTTATTATATTAAAATGAACACATTTCACAATACTCCTTTAATTTTATGTACAGAAAAGAACATTAGATAAACATGTTAAATATTATTTTGAGATGTACACACAATTAAGTTGATTTATCAAAGTTAAATAATCGAACCTGTCCAAATGTTTGAGATTTAAATTAACATTTTAATTGATAATTGAAATTTTAAAATATAGTTATTTCAGAACAACACTTAATATTAAATTATTTATTGGGCGGCGTAACTGAAATATAATAATAAAATCTATGAATTAGAAATACGATCTCTTGATTGGATATTCGATAAAGAATTATCTTAAAATTAACAAAATATACAGAGATTAATTATCTAGTAAATATTTATACTAATCTAAATTTAATTAAATTATCAATATTTAATTAGAGCGCATTGGAAATTTTTTGTTAAAATATTTAATACGTCTATAGTTTCGACTTAAATATTTAAGATGGTATTAATTTAATCTTCAGGTGTTTTTTTAATAAACTATTTAGTTTAGTTTAATAAATCATCTTATTTACAATATTTGAGTATATCTGAGAACACACAATTACTGCCTTTGGAGGTAAAAATCCAGGTAATCAATTGTCATATACACAAATAAATAATATAGCTTCCAATATTTATAATAAAAATAAGATTCTCATTAGTGACATCTATGTTGTTTCAGGGAAATAGATATTAAATTTCAGTCCATAGATGGTGACAGCACAGTTATAGTTAATACTTAAAGCGTTTCTACATATATACAACTTCCAAAAAAATTATAGATATGGAGGTTGATTGGGTGAAATTGTGAACGTTATATTGTATAAAGTGACCACTTAAGCCAGGCGAAGACAGGTCGTAAGCCCTGTAATACCCATACTTACATACTTCTCATAGAATATAATTTATTTGTCTCTATTAGATATCTATAATTTGTCTTAACAATCTTATTGATTACATACATTACACTTTTATTAAGTTTGTTATACATTTTTTTAATATTGTTTCAATATTTATTCAAACGTTTTACAGTCAAAATTTTGATTTATGAGTTTAACTGGCCTAGTAGCCTGCAGCTAACTAACAAATAAATAAAATTATTTGAAAATAAAAATTGCATTGCAAAAAAATAATAAATCTTTTATAAAAAATATAAGAAAGTACGAGTAAGAAGAAAAAATATGAGAAACGGTGTACAAATATAAATATTTAATTTTAAAAAAATAATCAATTATCAAAGCTAATTTCATTTCTAATATTGTGAATTATTAAACTGTAGACTGGATTTGGTTTTAAAACTCCAACATATTTGCTATTTTGATACGTACAACGAAGGGAAATTTTTTTCAAATCAAAAACTCGACTTAATTCAAAATATAAAAATCGTTCAAAATATATCACACAAGATACAAGACAATTTCTATAATAAAAGTTTTCGTTTTTTTAAAATAAGTACAATTTTTATGATACTCTGATTTGATTATTAAAGGGGGAGGAATAAGGGCTGAGCCCTTTTGCCTCCGACATATGAGGTAACAACAATGGCGAAAGATTTTTTGGGGGACCCTATTCGGGGAACATGGTGAAATTGTTTATATTTAATATTAGGTAATTTTAACTGTATATAATTGTATAAAGTAGTAGCAAAAATTAGTAAAGTTTTTTTTATGTAATATGTTTATATTTTTAGTGGGAGTTTTTATAGAATCTTTTTATAAATTTTTTCAATAGAGTCAAAAACAGGGTAAAGAAGTGAAATAGAATGAAGATGATGGGGATCGGATGAGGGATTATACAGGCCGAGGGAGTTTATGGAAAAGTTTGGGATGGAAATTAATTTAGAATAAAATTTAGACGACAAATCGTGTGATAAATGTGTCGTTTAAGTGAGGGTATGTTTGAGTCTCTGTGAATTTTTATGATACAAAACATTAAATTATTATGATTTTATGCGCTCCCAAATGAAAATATATACTGAAAAACAAAATTATATAATATAAAAAATTTAAAACATAATTAAATTGTAAAAAAAAATTAAGCAAATTTAAAACTCAAACGTGTATTAAAAAAATATATATATTACTGCAGTAGATATTAAAAATCTGTCAAGAAAATTTCAATTCTTAAGCATAAGTGGCACGCATTCTAGAGTTGACAAAATGTAGGAGTAATAAAACATCTCCGAAGCTCAAGTTGTGGTGCGTTTGGTTTTGTTACACACAGTTGTGGTTAAGAGACATTTTCTAAGAGAACACGAACCAACATAATACTTGGGTATGTACTCGTACAAGAAAGTGGTGGACAACCACAATAGCAGGCTGTTTATGTTAGTATTAATAATAATGTAATATTAATAGTCAATTTCAAAATTGGTTATTAACTAGAAAGTTTTAACTAAGCTTCAGTCAATAGTGATAAAAGTATACCTTTTTTCAGTGAATTGTATATCGTGCTGATAATTTAGTCTTCAGGTAGGTACAAATAACTGTACTATATATTTTCATAATACAGGTTTAATAGTACATTTTTAGAATAACTTTATTTTTATTATAGTTATTACATACCATATTGTGGACATCTATCACCTCCATAGCCATTATTACCGTCGATGAACCCTGAACGCACCTCATATTTATCGGTGCTTAAAAACAGAACTCCTAACAGCCGCAAAAATACGCCCAATACCGACGCCACATGTGCTAATAACATACGTCCGCAACATTCTGAAAGACCCGCTAATGAATTTCACTCTGCGCGTCGTCGATTTCCTGACTACAAGCTTTGAGAACCGACTCAGTTAAGTACTTACTCTTAACTTTATTGTACCGTCAAATTTCATCCGAAAATCTATGTCACTGTGTCTTTTTATATCTGCTTTAGTCTGGCCACATACAGTTACATGCACTTCGCTATCATAATCAAATAAACATGTGAGTAAATGGGTGATAATTATGGTACTTATTCACTCACACTAGAACACATCCTTCCGATTCATCTGCCATACCATATAGCCTCACACTACAACACATCCTTCGGATTCATCTGCCATAACGGGTCGAATGTTGGCTTTCAAATTATCTATTTATCTATTTGTCTCTGGTTTATCGACGTACACTAGTGATTTCACATATGCCTATAGAAAATTATTCACAGGTATTAAATCACACGATCACGGAGGCTAAATCACAGGTCCATTACGTGAAAATATGCGCTCGTTGAATGTTTCCTTCAATAAATTGATTGTGGCGCGCGCTGTGTGACATGTTGCATCATCTTATTGAAACCATAACTCTTCCACATTAATACCATTCAATTGAGGAACGACAAAAGTCAGTAATCATGGATCTATTGATGTGCACGATGGCGAATCGACTCATTCGGGTCCTCCTCACGACTACGCTCCACTGCAGCAACAGCTTCTTCGGTGCGTACTATACGACGTCATTAACAGTCAAAACGATTCATAATTATTCAAATTACTTGCCCAGATGGATGATTTTATGTACGTAGCGCACGGTAAGTCTCGCGAACTGAACCACGATTTTTGAAATAAATTTGCACAATTTTCAAGCATTGTTCTGGGGAAGTCTATTCATGGTAAAATAACAAACCAAACTGAGCACAAATCAGCTATAAGTGGTCAAATTGGCTGTCGCTCAAAAAAGTATTACCAATTCTAAAAACAAACCTCTAAAAAAACCCGTTTAGATAAAATGTTGAAAATTATTTTATATTAATTAATATATATATATATATATATATATATACCTATATATAGGTACCAGTAAAGCTATTTATTCAGGGAAAAATAACTATTAAGAAGTTACAGGGTAATTCAATAATTGAAATATTTTTAAGTCTTCATTGGTACTATGACACAGTATAACTCGCTTAATAAATTTATTAAGATATTATACCGATAAATTTGAAGCTTTTGAGCAGCATGGGAAAATTATACATAATAAATGGACACGCGAAATTGTAATTTCGTATCATTTTTCTATAATGATTCTCTATTTTAGTTCATCGAACATTCAACAGGATTCGATGCGACAATGTACTAATATTCTGTATTAATGCGACAATATTAATGGTAATAGATTGTCATCTTGCTTTCTTTTTCTTCTTCTTCTTTTAAATAGGCAATCCATCCTTCAAGAGTAATTTGTGCCATTAATCAAGTTAAAACTTTATTTTATAGAAAAAAGTACAATAATATTATAGAATAGGAAATATTATATAGCATTGTCGTTCAAAAAATTTGCTATTATATTAATTAAATGTGAATTAAATTTGTCCAATGTTATTCAATGTCATTTTCCATTCTTAATTTATACGAAATGTCAAATTAAAATTTATTAAATTATTATTTAATATTAAAATTATTTTTTTGTTATTTAAAAATAATGTCGGCCTAGAACACAAAATTCCCCATGGATATAAAAAATCTAATATCCCATCAATATCGAAAAAAAAATTCCAGAGTTTTGTATAAAGCGTGCGTAAAAATGTTGATCCTTTTTACTACCGCAAGCAAAGACGAGCATACAACAACCTACAACAACCTGAAGCTTTTTATTGTTTTGGCTGATCTTAGGAGGCGTCCATACGCAAAATATCTGGACTTTTCTAATTGAATTCGAATGATTGAGGACTGTCTATGGTGAACACATGAGATGATTATCCTGATCTTGTATTGTCTTATGGAAGAGCTTATAAACTCCCTTCTCTAAAATTCTCCGACCGTTCAGATCTAAGACTATCTCTTAGACCAAAATCATATTTAAAGCAATTTAACTAACTCTGAGGTATTCTTTCTACAACAAAGCCATGTTCGTAAATTGAATTATTGCTACGAGCGGCTTATGCAGCACTATAGCAAAGATTATATTGGTAAAGAAAGATATGTTGCGCTTTATTCCAAAACCCGCTAAAACGACTTTGTGTTTTTATGGATGAAAACGAGTATTTTTAAATTTGTACAATTATTTGTTTTTACATCATAATGTAATTTTTTTTTGTATATATCGTTTTGGCAACGATTCTGGAATTTACATCACGTGATCATCAACAAGCTTGTGGCTGATTTCATTTTAGGGGGAATAGCAACTTACACGCTGTCTGTTTTGGGGTATTTTGAATATTAAATATCCATTAGTTTAAATAAAATTTGAAAGAAACAATGTGTTCTGTATGTAGCTGAAAAAAAATTGCATATTTAACTAAAATTATTCTAAATGCGTTTTAGGGGGTTTTGAAATTAGGCGCTACAAATATCGGGGATGATAAAACCTTATTAATTAAAAATAATAATGAAAAAGTATACAATAATAGTTTAAATATAAAGCAAGACCTACAAAATGGTATATGATACTAGAGGTAGATAATAAAATTTGTGACAAATAAAGCAGAAACAAAAAACTGCACGAAATTAGTGCATAACATGAATATATTTCTGAGCCGTCATCAATATTAGTGTTAACAGACAATATACGTTTTGTGTCACTATTATGTAAAACTACGAAGCGTAGAAAAATTGTAAAGAAATGTTAAGGTAGGCGTGTAAAATAAATATGAAATTTATTTCTTTGAATCTTCGGTGTAAGCAAAAAAATAATAATATGCGGCGTAAAAAATTCAAACCACAGCATTCCGTATTTTTATAGAAAACCTTTAACCTTCATAAAGGTTGAAGGTAGTTTTCTATTTTTTTGTGTAATAAATTGTAACCAAAGATCTAACCCACATTACAAAATATAATAAATATGTTCCATTATGTAAGTCAAACAAGCCATCAAATAATCAAATAAGATAAAAATTTCAGGTAACTGTTGCATTTGTCGGAAATTATCGCAAAGCGGTGATACATTTGTCAACAAGTTTGCTTTCCCGCTAGCGATTATCCAAGTAAAGCATCATTGGGCAAAGACAGAAGTTGGTTTAGTACGCTCATTCTATCTTCCAGTTACGTGGTATGTGACGTGCTATCCACGTAATAACAAATTATTTTTTTAATCTCGTGACCTCACAATGCATAGTTGAACAGTGGGATTAGATGTGATCAGTACTGCCAAAAACAACAAAAATTGAAATTGAGCATAGTATGGACGTTATCATTATTATCACCATTCATGGTAAGAGACCAAGCTTATAATAATAATAATAATTACAATGCGTTTATTCCAGCGTAATTGGTTTTTAAGTTACGAAATATTATTTATATTATGAAAAGAAAAGCAAAAAAATAAAATTAAAATAAAATTCACACATGTATTTAAACATAAACAAAGTATAGATACTACACTTCAGTCACGGCCATTATTGTATCTGTAGTCATTGACATTCTTTGGTCAGGGAGCTAGCTTTCTATGAGAGCACCGCTTGCACTATAGAGTTGGTGGTGAAGCGGAACAAATCTATACATACGGCCTTCGGCAAACATTGTAGATGCGATGCGATAACGCGCCATTCCGAACTGTATTCTGTATGAATTGTTGTACTGAATTCGGAGACGGTTGTACGGTTGACTTGCTTGTATTTAGACTAGAACTCGAAGGTACACATGCTGATGAAGAAACAATTTAAATATCTTGGAACAAATATGAAAAGGAAAAATTAAATTCAACAATAAATATAATAAATAACCCTTTTTACTTTGCTTGACGGAAAGTGGTATCATTAATGTCGTTATCACAAAATTTAACGATTAAACTGTTCAGAACACAGGTGTGAAATTTGATATCTCACTTCATCGCAAGAAAATAAGTTGCAGGTCTTTGAAAATAAAGTCACGGTTTACGGCTTAATACATGATAACCTAACCGGAGGAGATTAAATAATCTAGAACTTCGGAAACGGTATTACGCCCCAGATATCCTGAGTAAGGTAAAAGCATAGAGGCTGCGGTAGGCGGCACGTGTAGTGAGAGCAGATGAGTTTCGTAATATACACAAAGCTCTCATACAAGCCAACAGGATCAAGACTGAAAGGAAGATCAAGACTAGGATGGGAAGTTAATGTCAAGATGGACCTGCTAAAGGTAGGCGGGCATCCGGCAGACTGGATCACGGAGATGATGTCAAGTGATGTATGACGCGCCGTTGTGACTGCGGTCATGAATTTCCGACTCCCATAAGACCGTTAAAGAAGAAATAATAGAAGACTACTTTTTTATCGAACCGGTTGCTAAATCAACTTTATAAGTCAAAACAATACGTAAAAATAAATATCGTTAATACTGCGTTCACATTATATATGGAATAGTTAATATTTTTTAATTTTTTATTCATATATTCGATAATAAAAAAACAATAGTAGAGTTATGCACCCCCAAATAATAAATATCTTGAATTATAGGGGTGGCTTTTAATATTATATTTATATAATACAAGATCAAT
Source organism: Eubasilissa regina (assembly GCA_022840565.1). Classification (NCBI taxonomy): domain Eukaryota; kingdom Metazoa; phylum Arthropoda; class Insecta; order Trichoptera; family Phryganeidae; genus Eubasilissa; species Eubasilissa regina. Next base: position 18,721,397 of record JAINEB010000007.1, read on the forward strand.
ATAAATTAGATGCAATAATTTTTTCACGATAAATGAAAAAATATTAAAATATACATACATCTATAATAATACTATATAAAATTAAACAATACATACAAATGTAGGGAAATTGATTAGATTATAAATAAGAAAAGATGTCAAATACGTAGTTTAATAATTTTGGAGACCTTTATTCCATTTTTTAACTTCTTTTTTGTAAACATTTATATTTGCTGCAAATTTAATCGATATCGGCAGTTGGTTATACAGTTTAGGAGCAAAGTATGATGCATGTCTTTGTCCTATTCCTAAATTTGACATTTTAAAAATGGTATGTTCATTAGTTTTGCTCCTAGGACGATAGTTATAGTGAATTTTTATTTTATTTTCTTTAAAATAATGAAATAAGACGGTTTTTTATATGAAGAATATAAATTCAGTACAGGAAAATCTTTAAAAACTTTGGTTGGGTATTCTCTAGCCTTTTTTTAAATTATTTTTCATATTATCTTTTGAGTTGTAATTATTAGTTTGAGATGTACGGAACAAGTTCCGCCCCAACCTAATATTCTGTATTTTAATATTTATTCAACCAATGCATGATACTCGTATATCTTTTTAAGAGTTTTCAAATTACAATATTGACCAAGTATATAAAAGTAGAATAAAAATTTACGTAATTTATTGTACTATTGTAATTTACGTAATGTATTATAGTATATCTTTATAAAGATTGAGTCTCATGTGTGGATTTACATAAAAAGAAGAGTGCACACCGAAAATTCCAACCCTCTATATTAATGTGTGAAAATTTTATCACATACAAGGAAGGACACTAAAATCCTACAATTAATATAATAGTTCGTTTATCTAAGATTTATTTGATTATTTTTTGTTAATTTATAAATCTTTTTTTATTTTTCCTTCTTATGTACGTATACGTAATTTTCCTGTGTTGTTTTTGATATATATAATTACTTCTACATAATGCAATATTATCTAATTCTCAAAAAAGAATGACAGCTTTGAATTATTTATCCTCTTAGTAATTCCTGTTTACTTTTACTGTGTTGTATTTAAAATATATTTTATTTCATAAATAAATAGATATCATTTATTATTTCTCATATTCATAGTTAAACAAATAATACAAATTACTGGGTAACATCGATTTAATAAATATTTAAGGCATGTATAAAAATTTAAGTCAACAAACTAAATTCTGCATAATACAAAATTTTTAAAAATAAACTAAATGTTATTAAATTTATTTATAGTTCAAAAGAATTAAACATATATTTATTTATTTATTATCTTTGTTTTATTTACCACTTAATTGAGTTTAAATACATCTACCGGTTTCGAAAAATACCATTTTCTTCTTCAGCATGTCATAACTAACTAAAAACATATATTATTGTTTCTTCGCCAGAATCTTTTTAAAATAATTATTTAAAAAATAAATTTAGTACCTAACTCAAATTGTACTTAATAAAAATTTAGTCGGATAATTTTTAAGAAAAAATTTAGAATGGGACTTTTGGTTAAATTTAGTTGGTTGCTAATAATTTTTTGATAAGTTTTACACGCTTTATTTATCTCCAACGATTCCAAACTATTTCATTTGCGACCAACACCGTATGTATGCAAAATTGACAATCCCAATTTTTGACACCTTTGTCAACATTCAATTTCAATTAAAAAAAATAGCACTTAATAACAGCTTTGATAGTCACTATTTTAAAAAATAAATTAAAAGAATATAATAATATATTTTTATATAAATCACAGATAAAACATAATGATAATAAAGATTTTATACATAAATAATTTTTTGAGTCAAATATCTAAACACCTACGACGAAACATTAGAAATTTTAATATAAGAGTAAGGGAGCATTTGAGATGTTTGAACAATAGTGGGTTTTCAGATTTTTTTAATCATTTGATAGAAAATGGTCATGGTTTTGATAAAAAATTGGGATTGTCTATTTTGCATACATACGGTGTTGGTCACAAATTAAATAATTTGGAATCGTTTTAGATAAATAGAGCGTGTAAAACTAATCAAAAAATTGTAAACAACCAACAAAATTTAACTACGAATCCACTTTTAAATTTTTTTCCTAAAAATTATCGGACTAAATTTGTATTAAGTAAAATTTGAGTTAGGTACTTAATGTATTTTTTAAATAATTGTTTTTTTTTTTTAAATAGATTCTGGTAAAATATATATTTTTAGTTAGTTATGACATCCTGAAGAAGAAAATGGTATTTTTCGAAACCGGTAGATGTATTTAAACTCAATTAAGTGGTTAAAAAAACAAAGATAATAAATAAAAATATATTAATTTTAACCACAAAGGTAATATTGCTAATTTTAAAAGAATTACTTTTTAAATACTTGTTATAATGTTAAACAGTGTTTTGTACAGAATGTTAAACAATAAATGAGAAATTTTGTGATTAAGTATTTATTTATGGCTTTATTGATCTGAATTGAGGCAGACAGATGTTGAGGTTAATTAGGAGTTCGCTGACGATACATAAATGGGATATTTTGAGCTACTGCAAAACCATTTTGTTAAAATTCCTGGTAATATTTCTCAAAAACTTTAGAATGATGGAGAAATCTGACATCTACCTCGTTAATTATAATAGCCATTGTTTTGACTAATTGTATGAAGACAAATGCGTAAATAGACGTTAATTAATTGATGTAGAATGAGTTATTTCATTGGAAAATTAAGCTAAGATTTGATATCAAATATGTTCAAAAACTAGACAAAACGAATTATAATACGAAAGAATCTATCTATCAAATAAACATAATTAAAAAAAATAACTAGAACTGAAAGTACACACTTTTCCAGTAAATTTGATGACTTTCTGTACTGCCATTGTAACTTAATTGATAAAACTTTTTTCCGACTTTTATGTTTGACTCACGGTGATATTTAAAAAAAAATCACAAAAATACGTAAATAAAATAAATAATTGCTCATTCTGAAAATACTATTCTGTTTTATAATAAGTGATAAGATTATTCGTAACCGTGATTGTGACTGACTATGTGATTGTTGTTCATTTGTAATAACGATAATTAGAGTCACCACTCTAATTATTCGAGCAATCACTAGTAAATCACTAGTAAACTGTAATCTCAACCTCCAATAGTAAATCATATTTACTTATCATCCTTATGATATTACATAATGACAATGACAGTCACAATCATGGTAAATCGTATTACTATTTATAATAGCGTAAAAACCGTTGAAAGATTTGCAGTCGACGTAATAAATTGTAATGTAGCAATATAAAAATATATTCTCAGGTTTTTACAGTTGTTCTGGTCTTTTAGAGTTTAATGGCCTTTATTAATTTTTATCTGACCTTCAGGTCAACTTTCTTTAATTAGATATAAAAAAGTTCATCAGCATTGATTGATTGAGTTATTTAAAAAAAAAATCCATTGTATAAAATTTAAAATTAGCGACCTGGAAGATTAAGGTTTTAGATGATTGTTTTATCTGGATGCTTCATTAACAATCGTCCCATGAAATAATTTACTCTGGTTCGAAAGTTTTCATTTATAAACTAACTAAAGCAATGTCCACAGCATCTTTGCCAAGAAGTGAAATATGCCACACACAAGTTTTAGAAAAATAGCATACATTAATAAACAAACTTGTTCAGATTAAACCATTTTACGCTGATGTTGCAAAAACGCAACGGCCAGTTGGCCGGGTCATATTCTGAGAATTCGGTTAGGAATCTCTGATATTGGTTTTGTTGCATCATAATAAATGCTTAATCTACCGGAAAACCTATACAGGTATAAATATATTACTTTTGGTTACAATTCAGATGCCTTTAAAAAACGGACGAAATACGACACTCGGGTAAGCTGTTTTTGAATACATTATATTTTTAACATATTGCAAATTTAAAAAATATTTTTTCATTATTTTTTATAAAAAAATATATAATATTAAATAATAAGTAGTATTTGAAAAAATTATAAAATCAGAAAGCACAAATATATTATATTAGAATTAGTTGGCCGTTGTGTTAACGCAACGTCAGCGAAACACGGGGGTATACGGGTGCATGAATACCATCAATGAATGTAAATATAATAATTTGTCGCTTAATAGGATGTACTGATATATTTTTTTATTCCACAACGGGCTACTGACTTCATCGCAGACATCTTTAAAGAACAATTAATTGTTTACATATTAAAAAAACAAGGCACTCATATTGTTGACAAGTGAAAATATATGAACATTTATAGAATTACTATTATATACCGAATATCAGAGGATACTAAGTGATGAAATGGATTGGCTCTAGATTGCGAATCTATTTGTAAGGTCGTATGTGAGTAAATAAACTTATCGAATTTGATTATAGATTTTAAAATGAAATTGAAATTGTAATTGTTTGGTGGAATGACAGGCCTGTAGTTAGTGATGTCAAATTGTAATAAGATGAGCCAATTATCTATTACTATTTAGCCAATTATTATCTATTATTTACCAAAAGTATCTAAATATTAAAATTGTAAAAAAGTTACATACTTGTCACTTAATCCAATGCCCCTACCCATTATAATCTTTTTAAGGGTTGACTTGGCTGATAACTTTGTTTAGAATTACATTTTATTTTATGTGAGTTTGTTGAAAAATATTGTCGTGAGTCATATTCTCCAACTTGTGTGATGTGACTCTTTGTAATTAATTAAAGTTACTCCAAAGCGTTAATCCTGAAAAAATATATGACTTAAATTTAAACATCACGTCGATACACTCACGAAAATAGAAAAAGACGCAGAGTATGTCATTCACGAACATATTTTATATGTGAACTTTCCACATTATCATATTGCACGATAAATGTAATTAATTTTTCACAAATTAAAAAAGAATGTAATGCATTATTTATATTGTTCTTGACTAGTTACATAAGATTTATATAACTATATCTATATTCATAAATCTTTAGAAGTTAATAATGTCTTTTGTAACTTACTACAGAAACCTAGTTATTAATAGTGTACTAAAACCATGAAGAATAATTACATTAAAATCTGTACTTGTTTTGTTTCATGCGTTTATTATTTATCCCCTATTTTGCTGACGTAGTAAAAACGCAACACCTCATATTTTCCAAAACAAAAAGATTTTTCGATAATTTTTTGATACGATTTTCTCAATGATGTAGTTTTAAAACACACATCCAAATTTCACCAATATCGAACAACGATAACTGGTATCGGCGGTTAATGGGTTAAAACATATGTTAAATTGCTATTTTTTATCGTTTCAGAAACATTTAACTCATCCATCAACTGATCAATCAGACTCATTATTGAATGTGGTTAATCATCTGTCTCAAACAAAAAACAATAATTATTCTTATTTAATTTTCTCAAAACAAGCGACATCTGGCACGCTTCATTAATAAAGCTGTCACGTGGTTTGATCAAAGAAATGATTGAGTGAGGGGTAAGACGACAATAACGGCCCAATTAGGTAATAGCGACCAACCCGACTTCATAATTGGTGTCTTTTCCAATTTTTGCGCACAAGTTACGCCGTAGACTAAATATATTTTTAGTTATAAAAAATAAATACATATATCAACTTTAGGATATGTTTTCGTTGCTGGATGTAGTTCTCCTCCAAGAATCAACTATGCTCTCTGTATTCAGTCCTTCAAATTCATCGGTGATCTGTCACTTTTACACAAGATAAGTAGAACAGATTCTTATTGTAATGTTATAATTACTCAGAACATAGATGTGCGATATTTTAAATACCTACAAATTAAATGTATTAATTAGAAAGATATACATATAACATCAATTTTATCGAAAAATATTGTTGTTGCTACCGGGATACGAACCTGAATCTCTTCCGATCCGGGGAATGTGTATTATCCGAGTATGCCATACCAACACAGTGGATTGATGACAAATTTTCGAACCTGTATGTTACATTTTTTAAATTAATACATCGATTGTCCGAATACGAACTATTATCTGAATACGAAGTCGAATACGAAGTCATATTTTCGTGATTTTAGCATCGGAACAACTTCCTTGTGCTCGTCAAAACTGCCAAAAGAAAGAACGCTATCGAGAATTTTTTTCTTACACGGTGCAGTGTTGCCAATTAGTAAATGTCAACTCCCAACATATCTCGTGCGCGGTAGGTACCAAATATTATATAACGTAATAATATATATATATATATATTTCAGTCACGGCCATTATTGTATCTGTAGCTATTTTGTAGGCGTTGCTATTCTCTGGTCAGAGAACCAGCTTTCCACGAGAGCGCCGCTTGCACCAGAGAGTTAGTGCTGAGCTCCAACCTTAATTAGCCTCCGATAAGCTTAATACCAATCCGCTTTCCATTCCACCACCGACCTCCAACAAATTATATTTAAAATACTAAATTAATGTATTAATTATAAATATATACATATAAAATCAATTTTTGTCGAAAAATATTGTTTTAGCGTCACCGGGATTCGAACCTGGATCTTCATTTCCAATCCGGGGAAGTGCACTATCTTTGTGCTATAACGCCAGTATTTTTCTTGACAAATTTTCGAAACTATATGTTACATTTTTCAAATTAATACACCTGTCGTTCCATTATTTGAAAGCCATCTACATTATTTTTACAGAATCTCAAATACCTTTGAGTAAACCGATTTTTATTAAATTGAATTGATAATTTATTGAATTGGATTGGAAATGAAGATCCAGGTTCGAATCCCGGTGACGCTAAAATAATATTTTTCGACAAAATTTATTTTATATGTATATATTTATAATTAATACATTAATTTAGTATTTAAAATATCACAGACCTATGTTCTGAATAATTACAACTTCACAATAAGAATGTGTTTTCCTTAATAAATTATATTTAAATGATGTATGTTTTAAATTATTTATACGCTTTAAAAACAAAACTCTGTACGTACTGATTTGGATTATAACCAACCAACAAAAACCAATCTTTTATCCATGCCGAAAATGTTTGTATATCTAAGAAAAACAAAATTTTCGAGTAACATCTTTGCTATTCAGTATCCAGAACAGATATCTAATTTGACTAAATTTGAGATTTTAAAGTTTTTTATTATAAAAAAATTCTTAAAACTTTTTTTTTACATTTCTAGTATGCTAATTAATTGATTAAGGCTTTAGCGTTTTTAACTTTGAAAGTCTTAATAATGGGTTGAGGGTGAAAAACGATAGAGGGACAATAATTAAGTATCCCTCTTAAAATGTGAATATACAGGTAGTAGTCATGATTGATGAAGCCGACTACGCTTTTCTCAATATTATTAATGATAATATATTATCTATTTGATTAAGTAATACAAATAAATCTATAATTGCGTAAACTGGCTATTGAAATAAAATTATTTTATTTTTATTTATTCAGAACACATACAGTTAATTAGTAAATACGGAAATCACAGTGAAAGCTAAACAATAATTAAACCAATTACATGTTTTCTTTGAAGATATAAAAGATGATGTAAATAGTGAGTACAATTTGAATTTGAAGAGGGACTAAGCAGAAAAATGTGGGAAAAAAAAAAGTTAAAAATAAAAATTTTAACATAGAGAAAAAAGTTATAAAAAATAAAGTAAGGAAATATTCGAGGGAAAAGGAAAATAGGATAGGGAGTAGAATCTGAGTGATAAAAATAAAAATAAAGGCCTTTGAAGTTTATGTATTGAAATTAGATTTGATTGAGGTAACTGTTATAAATATACGACGAGCATGTATTGTTACGTTGTGCGCTGGCACCGGTGGATCGAACGCCAGCGCATCACGCCATCGGCTAGACTCAGTCGATGTGTAAGGTGTGTGTGGTGTTGTATGCATACAATACAATAACAACCCTCATTCACACATTAAATATACTATATTTATACATCAAAGTTACATAAGCCGCGTGAAATTGTTCTAGGGACACATCCCGCTCGAAGCAGCCGACGACTCCGTGGCAAAATCTCATGACTCGGCGTCACACGGCTGAATCACCATCATTTGTTTGAAACAATCACCTTTACTAGGGCAGTGGTAACGGACTTGGTAGCATCCGTCCCACTTCTAGTGCAAAACTCTTCCTTCTGGATTTCCATGAATATGCGCCATACCGCAGATTTATAACCGGGTGTTGCTGTTGTCCCACCTTGCCATGGGTTCAAACTCAAGCCTCGATCTCGTCGGGGCTATTTCAACGCGAGTTCCTCTACATGGATAAATTTGGGGACCAACCTGTCCCAAATTTAGCACGGGTTTCCAGGCTTCGTATCTGCATCCGCTGCCATTGTTTTGTCTCCGCGCGTCCGACCTCTCCAGCCGTCTGTCAAAAAGTGCCCCTCCCACTCTCGTCTTCTCTCTCCTCAATAATTCAGCGCTCGGTCTCCCGCATATTTTGAAATGTAACATCATAATATATTAAATATATATATATATACATTTTTTTTTCATTTCTGTCTATGTTCCACACTCCCAAGTAATCTGCATATATTTATTGATAATTTAATTTTTTTTATACATTTTTTAAACTTTTGAGGTTGTGAGTGTATTGTATATGTAGAATCAGAAGGTTGATGTGGAGAATAATATTCTACTTTCATAGTAAATTTACTATTCGGTGTTAATCTATATGTCTCGCTTAGTCTTTATAGACGGTAATGGCAGAAAAGGTAAATAAAATTGAGTATCATTTTTTATACTCATTTTGTTTATGTTACACATTGGTTGGTTAGACTCTATTGTAGGATTTCGGCGGTGTACACGGTGTTTGTATCAAATTCTTTCGATCAAGGCGGGAACCGAAGAGGAAGAGACAGGCAAAGGCGGCAGCCGTTGGGTGCCGACGACCCGTGCATTTTACTTTTTCAATCTATAGATCGATAGATGGTAAGCGTCCGCTACAAAGCTTTCATCATAACATTGTATTTGTTATATCTTTATATCATGCTCATAATGATGCCCTTTTGTGTGCGGGATTGTATCGTCAGAATAATACCTGTTCGTGGTAACAAAAGTATTTTTTCCGAATACTTCGATACAATGTATTACAGGTAAATATAGAATGTTATTGGGTTCACGATTTGGTGGCAAAAGACCGCGCCCACCGCGGCACGACATTTTTATCTCTTTTACACACTATCAATCGTACCAACCACGCACGCGTCTACGCATTCGTTCCATAGATATATTACACCCTTCCCCCTTTAACTACATCCTCTTTTCATGCCTCACGCAGCCACTCTACACCATTTTACAATCAATATTTTTTTATGTATAATAATTAATATCAAAGTAGAGTTTGAACCCACCGCAGGAGAATGTTGGTGGGGTGAAAAATTTGTCAAATTATAATTCATGAAAGTTGTTAACATTTATAAAATATATGATGGCCTTGTATATTTTTCTAATATTAAATAAATTTTTTGTCAAATTATTAATGGTCTACATAATTAATAAAGTATCGTGATAATCCAGAGCGACAACACGGGGCGGTATTGAGAGATATACTTATATACATTAAAACTGCATTAATGCCCAAAGACAAAGATTTTCTGAGAACAAACCATCGAAAAATATACGTATGATTTTTACGAATAATATTTATTTAAAACTGTATTAGAACGGAGATAGATAAAAATAATTAATTTAATCATTTAAGCGCGGATCTCATTTTGACAACAAGAGAAAATAATACAACATTTGACATTACTTATTTTATAAATCAGAACTATCAAAATTTTTGCCATTTACCCATTATCTTTTAAAAAATTTGAGATTTTGCAACATTACAATTCGAGCATTCCAGATTATTTGTTGTTGTTTTATATAATGTATTAATTTATCACTAAACAATAATAATTTATAAATAATAAGAAAAACACTTTCTTTAAAACTATCTATGGTATCTTCTTCAGGAAAAATAAGGGTATAAGTAGTGGGGTAACTAATTGGCAACTTCTGTGAAAACAAATTTAAAAGGTGACTATTTGCAAAAAGGATTTAGTTATTTATAATATTTAATTTACTATTAACATTTTTTCTTATTTCAACTTCAATTTAATTCAACTATAAACTTCTAGTAAATACTAATAAAAATTTTAAACCCTTGTTAATATCAAAAAAATGTTTTTCAGGTAGATAAATTAAAAATTTTATAAATAAGAAAAAATGTTAACAGCAAATTAAGTATTATAAATAACCAAATCTTTTTTGTAAATAGTCATTGTTCCGTATTCGTGAAACACTAGCAAAGTGAAACTTAGCGCTATAATATCGTCTGCGAATAACGTTACTGTGACATGCACACGTCCAAATTCCAATCCATGTCTCATCCTACTACATGCTCTCAATGTGAATTGAAGGTGTCACTTGATCAATATTGTTTGTTTGATCTCGACATCGCAATACTGAATAATTACTTACAGTGCATCAGTCTTTATGTTATCATAGTGTTTATTGTTTGTGTATGCCATGAGTAAATAGTAATATCACCGTCTTCAGTCGGGAACGGAGATTGTCATCATTCTCGAGCGCGCAGTGTGATTTCTGTGACGGCGCCAGGGATTTCGGAGGCGTCATACTTGAGGTGAGGCGAGCAGTCCTTCTAAATCCCGGCCCCCGAGATTTGGTCCTTCAAAAATCCCTTTCCCCTCACCAACCTCTTCCTATATCCGTCTTCCGAATCCTTCCCCACCTTGCGGTAATTCCGACTTACAACTGGAACACTCGGAGATCGCAATCACCTTTTAAATTTGTTTTCACAGTAGTTCCTAATTAGTTACCCACCACTTAAACTTTTATAGTTTTGTTATCATCTATGCTTGCAATTTTAATTTTAGTATGCATTGTTTCCTGAAAAAGATACCATAGGTATCGGAATATGTTGATGTATCAATAAATAGTGGTTTTACATTACCATCTTTCATAACTTCTGTTAGCCTTCTTTAATGTTTTATATAGCGTCTTCGAGGTTGAGGCTTCAGCATAAATATAAATATACTTAATTGAGTGAATTCGAAATGCACGTTTTAAAAATGGATAATACAGCCTATAACTAATCAATAATCTTTTTGGTATTAGTAAATAGATACCTAAAAAACGATCGTCACTAAAGCGCAACATCAAATAACGTTTTTTCTCGGAAGTGTTATATACATAGGTACCAACTACCGTAAAGAAATTGAAAAGTAATTTGTTTTTATCAAAGAAATGATTTTTATATACACTGAAACCGGTTAAGCCTTTGAATAAAGGTTCTACTAGGGGCGTTTGTTTTTTCAACAGCTTTTTATACGAGTCTCGTTCTTTGTGGTCTTTGTGTACTTTTGAACTCCATTTTATTGGCTTCTTACTCTTCTTTGACAATAAATACTTAACAGAAATATAAAAGAAACGTAAAACGTAAGTCGCGCGCGCTCTGCTGAAATTCTTTTTTTATTAATTCCCCGTGTACATTTATAATTTACAATTTAATTAAAATAGCATTTTCAGAAAATAGAGAATACTATTTTATGTCTTGTTAGATATATCGAATTATTACATACCATTATAAAAGTGTATTTCTTCACATATCTCAAATATTTTATACTTTTTTAGCGTTCACTTCAATCAATTGTTAGGGATTTATTTTATTATTATATATATAATTATTTATTTATTTATTATACACACACACACACACACACATATATATATATATATATATATATATATATATATATATATATATATATATATATATATATATTGTTTTTTCTTATGTGTAAATATATATATTTAAATATAAGAAAAAACAGTTGAAATATTCTACAAAATTGCGGGACCCCTCTCTGTCGACCGCCTCACAAAGCTACGCGAACTGCCTCTATCGGCGGCTTCTCCAGGCTCGTCCGCAACCCGCTATCGCCGGTCTATGCTACGCCGCGCTAGATGCCACTCTATGCTCGTCTCATATATATGCACTTCTACTTCTTCAGTAGCTTCATAGGTCTCAGAAGTCCATGACCGCAGTCTCAATAGAGTAACAAATACCTTTGAATTATTTCTGGACTCTTTGGTTTGTCTCTTCTGGCCGGCAGTGGTGCTCGGATGACTGGTCGGTTTATTTTAATTTTGTTTGTCTTTTATTTCCTGCTTCGGGGGCGTGTTGCTTTTTCCCCTCGGCTTCCCGACTCAAGTAGCATAGACACCTATTTTTATTTTGATTTTATACAATATGACAACTTTAGGATTTCTTAATTGCCTTATATTGTTTGATTTAACTTATTATTTAGATACTTAATGTTTTGTTATATTGGTAAACTTTCCTTATAATTGTTTAATTAATCATGAATAAAGAAGATTTCGGGGACTGTGAGGGTTTTGAGATGGCTCGGTTCCGTCTTGACACTGTGTGCGAGACGAAATTGCACAGCTGCCTATTAGAGTAGGATCATATAAAAGCTTTTGCTTATAAACGGTCCTGGGTAAGCGACAGGTCTACCCTCGCAGTCTCAATAGAATGCAATCCATTTCTTGACTTTGTGGTCCAGTTTGTTAGGCACTCGTCTACCGCTTGCAAAGCTGTCTTGACATTATCCTATATACTTCTTGGTTTTACTTCAGTCTCAATCCTATTGACTATGTGTAAAAATTTTATGCGTAAGTAAAATAAATATATATATATATATATATACAAACAATATATTGGAAAATAATAAATATATAATCAAGTACAAGTAGAATTATGAATGCAGAGCTGAGGTGAGTATAAAATTCATGATGATTATTAGATCTCGAATGATCTTATTAAAAGTGATAATTCTAAACGAAAATTAAATATTTGAAAGACTACCTAAACTTCTGACCTGATGATTTGAAATCATATATTTTTTTGTTTAATTCCCGCTCACATCCCTGTCATAAATATCTATCTCTTCCTCATGGCAAACCAAGGTGAACATCGCTATATATATATATATATATATATATTTTAATAAATTTGAAACCTGTTGTTTTAGAAATTTTTCTTACATATAATCCATTAGAGAATCATTACTAATACAAAAAATAATTATAAAATATATTTTTTATATATCTGTGAATTTTTTACTATATATTTTTCAATATATAGCTGAATGTCTGTTTATCTGTGTATTCTGTATAAAATTCTACACTCAATGACCTACCTAAATCAAATTTTTCCTTTTTTCTGCTCAAAATATAGACACCCTCCCACTAGCCTTCCCATTCTCACTGCGGTATAAATGTCATCTATACTGAATTCAAAATTTTGCTCAGTTGCACTCTAGAACTACGAGGAGAAAACAGCAACTCCCTTCTCCCCCTCCGGACGTCTCCCCATTCATCTTCATGCATCCAATTTTGCATGCGCATGACAAAACTAGAATAAAAATTAGAGCATGCGCAAAACAAAGGCACCCCCTTTCCGTCACCCCCTAGCCTCTTAAATGAATCCCGGGCACGGAACGCTAGTGTTTAATAAATGACTAATTTTCAATTGAAACTTTACAGAAGGTCGTAGAAATCTTTTATAACAATGTTAAATACAAAGCGGGATTTTAAACAGAAAGCCAGAAACTTTTATGCGTATGGACATTTTGTAACGTTCACGTTACATTTTAATAGCTCGAGGAATTTATTCGTTTAAGTATTATAATTTCGCCAGTCATACTTGTCGCTGGGTGTTGCGGAATAAATAAATATCTCGGAAATGTTGTAATTTCAGAGGGGCAAATTGTCCGCGTATACAAGTCCTGTTTACCGAAACTTTCGCCCGACGAGGCGACGTCGCACTTTCTCGAAAGTTGTAAGGGAAACTTTTTTGTCCTTAAGCGAGACCCGCTGTGCGGTACGTTACGAGTTACGGGCTTTGCGGAAGTTTACGACTCAATGCATTTCATATTTTCAGGGCGGCGAACCATTCCGAAACTGAGAGCCGCTCTTTGGATGAGTGAAAACAGAAAAGGATTTGCATATTTCATGAGATTTTTTTTTACTCATGTTATGATCTTATGATTTCCGGACGTTAACTTTATAAAATGGTTGACGATAATAATGTTGACAACGGTGGTGATGCTGCTGACAATGTTGATGCTAATAATGAAGATAATGGTGACGACGAGGTTGACGATAATGCGTGTGTTTAACAAACGCGTATACACGATGTAATTATGTGAGAGAATTACCTCCCACAATTACAATTATTAATACAAACGCATTCTGAAGGGCAAGCTAATAATAACCAAAAATGGTGTAGACTGCAGAGTTACTACCATATACCTAATACATATGTAATCCTGGAAGGTATTTATCATTTTCAGAACAGAAAGTCATGTGTTTCTAAATTCATTTGTTCTTATGTACCTAAATCCACTTTAAAAAAAAATTCAATAATAAATTAATAAATCTAGTACTTAAATTACCTTGTTACGGTGATAAAGTATGTGAATATTGACTTATTATTAGTATTTTTTAAAATAAATATTTTTTAAATAATACAATTTTGAATTATCAGTAGGATGTATATATATTTCATTAAACAATTTTTTTTTCTCTATGAGAGTAAAACTCGTGTACAGAGGAGTATATACGAGACAATTTATAATTATATGGGATAATTGTGATGGGAAGATTTAAAAAAAATTTGATGCCTCGATAAATATAGTTATTTTGGGTTGCGGTATATTTTAGTTTTGGAATAACAATTTGGTTTGTTAATCTTGTAGATCGCAATTCGCTTCTAAAGTTTAATTAATTTTTAATTTTGAAAATTTGGATTATTAAATTTTTTTGTGTATGTCCATTACCTTTAGTACTTTAAAAACTGTGAAAAGTTGTATACTTGGATAGTCTTTTTTGGAATAATTTTTATTATCATTTTTTGAGTGATTTCTAATTGTGACATTGAAGTTTTACATGCTCCTCCCCATTCAATAAGTATTTTACAAATAATTTATAATACTTTTAAAATTAGCAATATTAACTTGGTGGTTAAGATTCATAAATAATTTATATTTTATAATTGATCAAAAATATTATTATTTTATAATAGTAATTTTTTTTTAATAGAATTTGAAAAAAATTTGACATATGATTTCAGTTCGTTTTTTTGACATCATGGTGGAGGAAAATGTATTTTATGGAACCGGTCGGTGGATATAAATAACTCCTAGCGGTTTTAAAAACAAAGTTACTGAACTTATTAAAATTAAAACATGTAGTCCTAATTAGTTAATTGGTATTTTGGAACAACAATGTGAATGTTTTATTTACTAGGAATTCATTAGTTCAAGACTTCATGCTTCTGGTTTATTTTTGTATGACTAATTTCATATCATTTGTCATTACAAAAAAATAAGTATTTTGGTTGTCATCAAATAAGCTTATTGCGTGCTTGACGACGTCCGCGTGTTTTATTCTGACCATAATTTATTTTGAGTCACTAGACTCAGATTCTTTCTAAAACTACTTGTTGATGAGAAATAACATTATGGCATTAAAACAATTTACTACTCTTTTACCCGGTCTATCTTACAGTATGGTATAATCGGTTGAGGAGGGGGGGGGGGGGAATTTCAAGACTAATCTCTTACCTGTAAAAAAGGTTCAGAGGCTGGATTTGAAAGTCATCCTTCGATAACCATCAATATTTCCAACTTCACAACTGTTTAACTCTTTAAAGGTTCTCAGTTTAAATAAAATCTTTTAAAAAAAAAGCATTGCTACACATTCACAAAGACCGTTTCAATTCAATAATTTCCACAAAGGCAACTTAGAAATCCCCAAATTTAAAACTAAGGCTTCTTAACACCATTACGCCTATCAAGATATACATTTTTTAATGCCCTCCCCACATAAAATCAAAAACAGAAAAAAATTATAAGCCTTTCAAATCGCAAATCAAACAAATGTTAGAAATCACAAGTTCTAATTTGATGATGTTTATGTATATGTATTTAATAATTTAATTCGATATTTATTATATATCTTACTTCTATTACTACCTTTATATTATTCTAAAACTTAAATACTCCCCAATTCAAACACGAGAATTGATTTCTCTATTGAATTGAGTAATTTTGTGACTAATTAGCCATGGTTATTTATGATTTCGATTGAGCACTCTCATCCATTAATTCGAAGTTCACAGAGGTGTATTCTTCTATGTTGACCTGGTGATAATAAAACTTAATTATGTATAAGATGATTAATTAATGCATTAATAAAATAAAAAAATCGCTGCTTAACAAAAAATAGCGTATCCTGAGCGAGATTATTGAAAAAAAAGTACTGTTTAATAAAAATTAATAATTACAAGTCAGAACGCTGTTTTTATGTAAAATTATATAAATTTTAAATAAAATTGACCCTAACTAGTCATCTTCACAAACTTTAAATGTCATCCTAGATATTTTTATAATTAATCAATTACGTGTATTTTAATACTCTTATTTTTATTTATCATTATTGTATGTACTAATCTTTATTAATCTTATGTAATTAACAATGTAAGATATTAAGTAAAAAATTTTGGTTCTATATTTAATTTTTCTATATAATGCTGTCTAGGCCATTATCAACAATTGAAACGATCGTCCAATTATTTGAAATAATTAAATATAGAACCAAAAATAGTGTTTAATTTATTGTGTTGATTATTGAATCAGAATGCAAAACATGTGATGTAGAAATAGGTGCATAACTAAGATAACCAAAGTTCCGATGTCCAAGGTGCTTTATTCATTTTTTACGGGGCGGCGCCATGTAGAAACTTGAACCTCTAAGATAAACGGGACACAAAACATATATTCCTGTGACATGTGACGTGTGAGATGAAAGATGAACGAACGAATCCTTCAATCATGGACAAAAAGCGTCAATTATTTGGTGACATTGCTGGCAGAGAATACAACAATCTGGAGAGACTGATGGTAATCGAAAATGTAGAAGGCTGGAGAGAAGGAGTATACTATCATACTTGCTGGAATGACCATGCTCAGGGTCCTGAAGAGGGCTATATATTTTGCTACAACCTCGTGTGCGGGAGACTACTTGTCCAGATATCAATACGAAGACAAGTCTTCGCATCGCGGAATATAACGCGAAGTCTTTTCTCATTCAACCTTGTTGAAGGAAAAATTGTAATTAGCCATAGTTACAGATAAAACTCTTACAAAAGAAAAAGCCTTCGCTTTCCTTTTACATCGCTTCTTTGGACCGCACATTGCAGAGATAGATGGAAGATGATCGATAAAGAGAGGTGAAATGTGAAATGTGTTTCAAACGGTCCACAGCAATAAGAATACAGAAGAATGCATTTTTTTAACTGTTTATTATTTGTTTCAAATTTACAACATACATTTTAAATTAAAATATCAGTTTTTATTATTTTACTGTTGTATTTTGTTTCAACGTGTCTCATTCTTACCATGTTTAAATAAAAAATATAACTGTTTTTTAAAAAATTTTTTTAAAATATATGAGTACCTACATTGTTTTATTTCGCTGATCGTTTCAAATCATTTCAATTCAATTGATTTTTTTCAATTTAACATCAGTTAAATAACTTCTAAATTGAATATTTATTTTTATTTTTATAAATATAATAAATTTAATATAAGTAAATAATTTATAAAATATTTTTTTGTTTTGTAAAATGAATCTAGTAATTTAGAAAAATAAATTGACGACTGATAAATTATAAGTTTTAAATTGAATTAACGACAAAAAGTATGAATTTGGAATTTTTGTGTACTCGTATATAAGTTCCTCGTAAATCCTAAAGAAGTACAGATCAAAAGAAAGCGCCATCAAGACTTCTCCGGCCCAAGAAAACTCCCTGCAAACATTTATTATCCGTGTTTGCTATCTCTACCGGGGATAATCAGATCATACATTGGACACGTCACGCGTAAAACTCAGGATATTTGTCAACTTGAGTAAGCTTCGGTTCATTAGTAGAGGTGATCAACATATTTATATAGATTTAGTTCTACATCGAAAGCTAAGTTAGTTCCACGTTAGTTGGCAGAGTAACCTCGCACTAATGAGATGATCAAATCTAGTAAAAGTGCCAAATGAACTAACTCTTTATGAGATTGAGCAGATTAAGGAATTATGTCTTCCGCCAATATTGGCTGAAGTGTTGATTAGTAAAGTTGTGGTATAGAAAATATAATGCCTAAAGCAATATTATAAAATATTAACATTGAATAGTCCCTTTGACTATTTTTAAAACGTAAATTTATTTATTCTCGTCTAATAGCACCTGCTGGTTCTAAATATTATATGTTCCGTATTCCTTACTTTTGGCACCTTAATATAGGCCGCGAATAATTTTATTATCACATATTCGCGTCCAAATTCCAACCCTTTGACTCACTCTACTGTTTGGCTTCAATATGAATTGGGACCTGGCGCTATCGAGGCGTCACTTGTCGATATTGTTTGTTTGATCTCGACATCGCGATACCATTCGCTGTGTGGACAATTACTTTCAGTGCACCAGCACTGTTTTGTGCGATCGTTGTATGTGATCACAGTATTTATTGTTTGTGTATGCAGGGGGTGAATAGTGACGCCGTCATCTTCAGTCGGGAGCGGACATCGTTAGCATTTGCGTGAAAGCATTGTGAGTGGTTTTGGTGGTGACAGCAGGGATTACGGAGGCATCAAACTAAGGTAAGATGAGCATCTCTTCCAAATCCTGGTTGTCCGAGATCGCTGATCCTTCGAAAATTACCTTTCCCCTAACAAACCTCCCCTATATACATCTCCCAATATTCTCTCCACCTTGCGGTAATTATAATATAACCGTTACATCTCAAACTAATTGATAAATATGCGATATCTTTATGAAGATCAGTAATTTCGGGTGAATAATTAACTAAGGTGGTTAGTAAAAATACTAAATAAAAATGTAATATCGTCAATTTTTTAGTTAAATCCCGTTCTTATTACACTGGTAGAGTAAGAACGGGATTTAACTAAAAAGTTGAAAAAAAAAAAAAAAAAAATATATATATATATATATAAATATATATATATATATATATATATATATATATATATAAATATATATATACATATATATATATATATATATATATATATATATATATATATATATATATATATATATATATATACATATATATATATACATATATATATATATATATATATATATATATATATATATATATATATATATATATATACATATATATATATATATATATATATATATATATATTTATATATATATAATCAGACGAAGAATCACTATACAATCACTTGTTATATCACTAACAATAACTTCTTTTTCCCAGTATTGTGATTCCGGATATGTCGAAAAACGTTACTCTACTCATTGCGCGTAATTAAAGAGACTTTCTCATTGAACAACCTTTCGACAGAATTTAATGCCATATCAGAATTTATAAAACCTTAATATCTCTTAATAGTAACACAAACTTTTTCTGTCGGGTTAAGATCTAAATGGTATGGTAAAGTTGTAAAATATCGTATCCGTAATCTTGAAATAATGTATCAATACCATATTTCTTGAACACACTTTTATGCATTAAAATTAGTCGATATAATTCCTTTTTCAAATGAAATGCTTAAGCTAGAACTATTTATTTATTTTATACATACCTATTTTAATTTTAAAGACACCGTTACGTCTTCCTATAATGACAATAGTAATGCACAAAGGTGTGTTCAAGGAATACACTATTGATACATTATTTCAAGATTACAGACATGATGTTTTACGACTTTGAAAAAGGAATTATGGTCACCGTATTTTTCAATAAACGAATAAGCATGCACTCACCTCGAAAGTCGGTTGCATACTGACCCACGCCGTCAACTAATCACTGCAAGGGTAGCTACTAATACACTGATACATCCCGTGTGTAATACACAATCGTATCAGTGTACTAAAAAGTGCCAAGTTATGAAACGTGGACTATAATACAAATATCTGAATAAAAAACATATTATTCAAAAACTATGAAAGAAGATGGTTAGCTTAGATTACAGTGACATTACTTTTTTTTAATTAAGATAATTAGTATTAAAAGTATTAATCAAGTTGATATATAAGCATTATATAGCTACTTATATATCAATTTGATATTATAATTCATCAGGTGCGTCATTGCGGTCATTGCGTTGAAACTGTAGCTGTACGCAATAACTGTAGAGTTTAAGAAATAAAGCGACATTAAATATTTATCTGACAGAATATTATATATATACGAGGGCTGTCTGAAAAGCTTCCGACCTAACAAAGAAACGAGACATTTTTCCAGCTGCCCAAAATTTCACCGCGATAAATAATGGTGCAGAGTCCCCGTACACAGCGTCCGACTCGTTTTTAATTTGTGTAGGCGTATTGCCTATTAAAAATAAATACTAAATACTTGATACCCGATTTTTTTATATTTTCACATAAACACTCACATCGACTCACTTAAACGATTGTCAACCAACAACCGCGCGTCCAAAATGGCTGAAATTTTGATGAATACTTATCAAAGCATGTGCAAACATGCTCCTTAACTTTTCTTGACGAGTGCTGCCATATTCATGTTGAAGTCGGAAATTTTTCAGACAGTCCTTGTATTAAAATAATTGAGATAGAAATATTACGAGATAAATTTTGCAGACATTCTAATTAAGTAGGTACCTAGAGCTAATTTTAAACTACTAACTGTATAACGCTGCAATCCATTGGGGGATTTAATAAGTTGTCAGAGTACTAGTTAAGTATGTAAGAGGTACTAGGATCGATACTAGTTGTTTTCATTTTTTTTTGATTTCAAGGTAAAAAATAAAACAAAAGGAAAAATATTATCAAATTTTCTAAGCAGATTTGTAGAAAAAATTTATTGGGGTACCCGTTGAATAAACTTATTTTATGTTAAAATAATAATATTTATTTAGTTGAAATCTTTATATTAATTTGAGAAACTGACTTAAAAATAAGACATATAATTGTGTATGTAAAGAACTTTTTTTATCGCGTTACTTCTGCATACTATCATATATGTGATATGACCCGATTCATAATTTAAATATTTAAATACTTCCAAAGTAAATTCGCTCAACGAGGCTGCATTCTGGGGTAACTGACTATTAAAGTTATTTATAAAAATATTAATCTATTACACAATTTTAAACATTGAATTTATTTATTCAACTAAGACGTAGAAAATACTAGTTAGTTGAGTCGTTCAGTACTAAAATTCTAACTAAACTACCAGATATTGAAATTTTAATATCATTTCATGTATTGTTTGTAATGTCATTCGGTCATAAATTAAAATTTCTCTTAATTTCACTTTAATGTATTTGTATGCTAGGAGTTTGAAAATGCTCTGAATTCTCAATATTAATAATAATTTTTGTCAGTTTACTTGAAATTAAGATTAGGTTTTGGGAATGAACGATAACTGAAATGTACAAGGCATTTCAAAAATAACGATTCAGAAGTTATTCGAACATTTGTGATATTCGAAAAATGTTTAATCAGTCTTTATGACTGCTGTGACATAAATAATCAACTTATCGTGATGAAATTTGGCATACATATGCTGTAATAATGTAACTATAAAAAACGTTGTTTATTTTTATTTTCAGCTAATTAAAACAAGATTACTTTAATTGTAATTCTATCACGTTCACTAAATTATTGAATTTAAGATAATTATATTTGAAGCTCAATTGGTTGCTCGTGATCTGCTCTAATCATAAGCTTCTTTTGGACTATTGTCTTTGGGATAGCTTGTATAAAAAATTGTTTGTCGAACTGTATGAAATTATGACTAATGTAAGTTTTGAAATATTTTGTTTTTTTATTTATACGTATATTGAAGATAAGCACTGATCTAATTTATCTATATACATAAATTACCAACTTTAAATTGAATATTGAAGAGAGAGTTTAGAAAGAACCTAGTATTTACTTAACAAAAAATTTACTTAAACCGATTTACAGTTTTTTTTAAACTTTCGAATATAAACTTTAGGAACTAAGTAACGGTAAGTACATGATAAAAACCCTGTGCTGCCATCTCTCCGGGTAACCGTTTATTACTATTTTCAGCGCCCTCCTGAATTATTCATCTTGCACGTAGGGTGGACGCACTGGCCGCTAGGGGTGCGCATTACTGTGGGAGTGATTAATAACAGCTCCGTATGATTGGATGTAGTGAATACGTGGAAATTTATAGGCACAATACAAAATATCTCCATAAAAAGTATATTAATAATTAATTTTTATATTTATTATAACCCTTGACCACGAACGAGATTTTTAATATATTTTCGACTCACAAACAATCTCTGAGATGCGTTTGTTTTTCCAATGAGATTATTTAGAGACGATTCTCAGATATCGTAGTCTCCGTGTACACACAATATCTCAAAGTTTTACTGTATTACTCTTCATATCACTATCGTAGCGTGCATTAATAATTAATGTTATTTCCGTACGTCAGTTAGCTGATTTTGAATCTCCCCAGCAGCGATTAAAACTGTGTAATTTAACGCTTTTTATTAATTATAATGTTTAATGAACTATGTCTAACTTTCAGAATAGATTTAAACACGTGTACATAATATTGAGATGTGACTCAACTATTCTCTGAGATTATCTCATCATGTGTCCTTTCGTAGACACGGGGCACTAAGTTCATTTGCCGTTTAGCAACTATGGGGAAAGTTATGTCACTAATTTAGCTAACGTATGTGTGTGGGGGTTTGAAGTGTGTATTGTGTATAGTGAATGTGGAGTACAATGATGTAAATGTATCTGACACCAATCAGAAGGCTTTGAAGATGATGTCATTTTTGTGAGCGTATTCGATGCCTTAATATTCACCCAAGTACCGTCGTATTCATTTGAATCGCATGTATTGCAGCCCGTATTTATGTCAAAATATATTAGAATGATGTATGACAGATGGCAAATTACTGGACGATAGACTACTAATGGATGCACTGAATTTATTGAAGTTAAAATGTATAAAGGTAGAACTGAGATTGCAGGCAGCTTCAGAAGATGCTCGGGCAACTTCGATAGGAAGAACGATCGTGATTTGGCCCATCCGAGTCCAACTGCCACGTTTGTACTGTTACATGCCGTTGGTACCCAATGTCTTTATAGCTGGCGGGAGTTGCGTTGCAGGTACCATCTTGCTGGGTTCGTTAAGCTTTGCTATATGGTCGCTAAATCCCGAGGCCGAAGCAATAGCCCTCCACACAACCATAAGTCAGGTTGGATATCCATCTCCACACTATATTCTTACAAATTTTATAATTTTAAACTTTTTTTATTATGTATCTTTTGAAGCACATTTTAAAAGATGTTGGATGGAGCTAAGTTTTTTTGCTATGAAAACAGGATGATAAATTCCTGGGATGAGGCTCGAACCCCCTCAAAGGAAGTGTCTTTCTGTGAGACCAACAAACATGTCTCATTAAATCATTTATTTATTTAAATATAATGTATACACATGTATAATAAATTGTACTTTTTTATCTCTTGATCTTTTTTTGTAATTTGTTGAATGCACGTATAACCACAATTGAAAAATTATATTAAATATTTTTTTTACAATTGATTTATGTTTATGATAAATTAATATTATCTTTAAAATATAATTATTAATTATTTCATTCCTTCGATATATAATATTATATATTTTTAAGAACACATTATTATTGCAAAGTTGCAGTTTTTTAGAATACAAATTAAATGTATTAATTAGAAAGATAGGTAAATAAAATCAATAACGTATAATAATCAAGGCATTTTCCCGGATAGGAAGGGTTCCTGGTTCATATCCCGGTAATTTATCGGAAAATATTTTTTTTCGATATATTAATTTTACCTGTATATATTTCTAATTGATTAATCAATTTGTTTTAAAATACTGTACCTTATTAATTTGTATCAGAGCATAATGAAATGCTATTAAGTTATTTATTTTTATAGTTTAAGCACTATTCTTGGACGCTGTTCTTACAAGTTTTCAGTAGACGGTTTTTAATTACAATATTACGTGGAAAAAAAAACTAATTTTAATATTTTGATACTAGGAAGAGACTTTATTACCTTTTTCTTCGTAATAGATTCCTTCCTGGTGATGTCATTAAATAGGTCATTTAGTTTTCTTGTAGCGCGATGAAAAACTTTTGAGGGAAAATATATTCATTAAGGACAAAGGGTTTTCTATAAATTTATCTCTCTTCATTATTTTCTCTGTTATTCTATAAAAGATAAAATTGTATTAAGTTGTATACGTAAATATAATGGTATGTGTAGCGTTCTGTGTATACGATAAATCATTTAGTTTATACGAAAACCAGCTAGGATTTGACGATATAAATGGTGGTAGGAAATAAAATAATCTTTAATGCTTGAATTTATATTTATTTCATGGTTAGCCATATTTAAAAAAATATTTTTTGAATTATAAATAATGTACCCGTCATCACGCGAGTAGAAAATTTAACTTGTAGAACCCCTAATAATCATCCAATAATAAATTCTTTCCTGCACTTCCACCTCCGCCTTCTCACTCACCAAAACTACTCCATCATAAATCTTATGGTGAAATGGACGCAGGATATGTGGTAAGACTGGCACCGTAACGTCGCCACTCTCTGACTGGTCACAATATATATGACGATATAGTAGACACAGTTATAAATCTATTTCAAATGTAAATAATCTTAGTTTTAACTCTCATGTTATTAGGAATTTTATATCGGTTAAAAGAATACTCAAATCACCAAAAGTGATCATCTTCCTGCAGTTTTTGACATGTAATATGTTAATAGATGACACCAATAATGAAAACTATTTTATTTTTATTCCGAGATTGTATCGTCAGAATAATACCTGTTCGTGGTAACAAGAGTATTTATTCTAAATGCTTCGATACAATGTAGTACAGGTCAATATAAGATGTTTACAGTTCAACAGTTCGGTGGCAAGCGGCCGCGCCGATCGCGTGCGATACATTTATCTCTTTCACACACTCATCACGCATACCAATATTCACATGATCACGCATTCGTCCCATAGATACATCACACAGATGCCAATTGTTCCTTGCAAGTACAGGTAACACTTCAGATCGACACAAAAATTCAAGTACCTTGGCTGCTTAATAGAAGTATGTAACAATACTATAGAAGAGATCCAAAAACGCATAGTAAGCGCGAATCGCTGTTATTTTCATCTCCAAATTCCCGATTGCTGTTCAGAAATACCAAAATCTTTTTTGTAACATGTAAAAGGCACTTTGGCGTATGTGTAGATGAGTACACTCTTAAGTGTCTA
This sequence comes from Eubasilissa regina, assembly GCA_022840565.1. Classification (NCBI taxonomy): domain Eukaryota; kingdom Metazoa; phylum Arthropoda; class Insecta; order Trichoptera; family Phryganeidae; genus Eubasilissa; species Eubasilissa regina. Next base: position 18,746,822 of record JAINEB010000007.1, read on the forward strand.
ATTAAAACACAAGTAAATGGAAATGTAAGGAGAGAATAGTGCCTAGACTAGCAGGGAGCAGATTAAGTGACTTGATATATCTCATAGGTCCTGGTTGCAAATTATCCTCGATATAAATCAATCTTTGACTCTTGATTATGGGGAATCAGATTATATAAATTATAATAATGTTTAGTTATGCTGAGACAAAAACAATCCGTATATTCACAAAACACATCATAGATTACGTATAGAGGTAGGGTAGGTACGAAGTTACCAATACAAAAATACCTTCACAAAACAATTAACTGTTTGCTGAATAATATTTGTTATGCAATCCCAGTCTTAAGAAATTAAAGTACAAGAAAGCCCTTCAAGGTGCACAGCGACAAATGCTGCATGAATTCAACAGAATAAAAATGCACTCGTTGTTAAATAATATTTGTTATGCAAACGCAAGTTTTAATAAATTTAATTAGAAGAAAGCCCTTCAAGGTGCACAGCGATAAATACTTCATGAATAGAACAGAATAAAAACTAACTAGTTGATAAGTAATATTTGTTTATACAAATGTTAGTATTTTTTATTTATTATTTTTGTTTTATTAGCCACCGAGTTGAGTTTAAATACATCTACCGGTTTCGAAAAATAACCAGAATTTATTTTTAAAAAAACAACAATTATTTAAAAAATAAATTTAGTACCTAACTCAAATTGTTGCTTAATACAAATTTAGCCGAATAATTTTTAGGAAAAAATTTTAGAATGGGAATCGTGGCTAAATTTAGTTGGTTGTTTATAATTTCTTGATAAGTTTTACATGCTTTTATTTATCTCCAACGATTCCAAATTATTTAATTTGTGACCAACACCGTTTATATGCAAAATCGACAATCCAAATTTTTTATCAAAACCGTGATCAATATCAAATATTGTATATTTGGTCGGGTTCACAACGTCAACTAACTATATTTCTAAATTTACCTACCATGAAACATTAGACCGGCATTTTATACAAATAATAGTATAGGAAATTTACTCATAAATTCTCAAGACAAAAATGATAAATTTAACAATTCTGGTGTCTATAAACTTAGTTGCAAGGATTGTGCTGCTTTTTATATTGGTAAAACGGGAAGAAATTTTAATATAAGAGTAAGAGAGCATTTGAGATGTTTGAACAATAGTGGGTTTTCAGAATTTTCTAATCATTTGATAGAAAATGGTCACGGTTTTGATAAAAAATTAGGATTGTCAATTTTGCATATTTAGTTAGGTGTTGGTTACAAATTAAATAATTTGGAATCATTGGAGATAAATAAAAGCATGTAAAACTAATCAAGAAATTATAAACAACCAACTAAATTTAGCTACGAGTTATATTCTAAAATTTTTTCCTAAAAATTATTCGACTAAATTTGTATTAAGCAACAATTTGAGTTAGGTACTAAATTTATTTTTTAAATAATTGTTGTTTTTTTTAAAAATAGATTCTGGTGAAGAAACGATGATATATGTTTTTAGTTAGTTATGACATCCTGAAGAAGAAAATGGTATTTTTCGAAACCGGTAGATGTATTTAAATTCAATTCAGTGGTTAATAAAACAAAGATAATAAATAAAAATATGAATTTTAACCACAAAGTTAATATTGCTAATTTTAAAAGTACAAATGTTAGTTTTAAGAAATGAAATTACATGAAAGCCGTCCAAAAAACACATAGTAGATCATAGGTTAAGTTATATCATTATTTTATATTCGTGATATGTGAGGCGTATGGAAAGTACGTTGCCGTTGGAGCGTAGATCTTGGCTTTGCAAAGTTATCTTGTAGTTTCGTTCACTGGTGGGTCACACATACCAAAGATAGAATTTACCTGATGCGGTGGTAATCTATATGGGGAGTTCTCAAGTTGTGAGTATGCAGCTAATATGGTGTATTTCTCTGGAAAGCCGCTACACTCTACCTGTCGATATTAGGTAGCGCATCTTGTTGCAAATCATGATGCATCGAAGGCAGTTGAGAATAAAAACCCTTACGTGAATGCGGATCTTTAAAAGAATGCAAAATAAATAAATGCGAAATCTTACCCGAGAATATGTTAAAATTGATTTTACGAAGCAAAAATTATTTTATTTTAAATACTTGAGGTCCGAAATATAGCGGATCGAAAGCAGTGGACGGCTCTGTCTACACTTCGTTCGGAAGATTTTGCGACCCTTTGTGAGCTCCCGCCGATCGTAGCCTGCGAGGTAAGAGACAACATGAGTGGGAGTAAGACCGCATGAAAGATAGAGAGAGCTAAGTATAGCGCAGGTGGACAATGTGTTGCGACACATAGCAAAAGTGTATGTGTGATCGTAATTTCGATTTTAAAATTCAGTTATGAGAGCAATATTGTTTCATTAGAAATGCTTATTAGACTATAAAATACTATAAAATACGTATCTGAGACATGGATACCTGACTAAGAAGACTTTTTGACACTATATGGTTTTGAAAGAAAAATTTTGTGGCGTATTTTTGAATCTGTTTTAGAAAATGGATGTTGGCATGTAAACTACAGTAATGAGCTCTTCAGTAGGTTTTCTGAGCTATATGTCTGTAAGTCTACAAGAATATAAAGATTTTGGTGGTTGGACCATGTGAAATAAATAACCGAATAATAAACACCGAATTCACAGTTGAATTCCAGATCAACATAACACAGGAGCTTGAGAAGGCGTAAGCTAAGATTGAAAGACTACATCTTCGCTATTTTATTTACCTTAGAGATTCAAAACTAAAGGAGGGTCAATGGAGAAAAACTCTTGACTTCAACAAGTAAACATATTCTATCTCTGTCTTTGTAATTTTGTATAAATTACATATTATTTGTTTACACAAAGGGTGGAGAAACAGGATGTACGAAAAATGGTAGGACTTCGGGAGAGTGGCAGGACAATAAAGACTCGAGGACCAATCTGGAAGCACAATTCACCTGGATTTTCTCTCCTGTAGTCACAGCTCCCGAATTTTAAAAACCTTCTTCGATGATCAGCACGAAGCACTGTGATCCACAATAACTAGTAACAAGTGCCTTTATCAAGTTAGTGACGAGCACAAAGCAGAACATTCACTCTCCTTGACAGTTAAAAACTCATAAACAATACACTGAAAAATTCGTTATCTTCAGTAATGGTAAGGGGGTGGGGGACAGATAGGTAGATAAACATAGTGGAGCATCTACACACGCGTACAGCGATTCATGAATCTGTCATAAATACGGAATACTATTAATTATTAGATATTTATGGTAGATATGTTATTATTAAGGAGAGCACATTCTTATCGTGAAGTTTTAATTATTCAGAACATAGGTCTATGATGTTTTAAATACTAAAAACAAATACTTTTAATACGATAGATATTTACGGATAATTATAATTATTATTTACGGATAATTATAATTTGATTTTAAAATTTGTTATTAATCAAGTAAATGGTTAAAAGAAAAAATTTAATAATCTATATAAAAATGAACATGTTGAATTTGAAAATATTATTGTTCTATAAAAAAAAAACATAGTTAACAATACAAAACGGATTTTCAAATTTGTAATAAATAATTTCAGACAATCAGTTGTTACATAGGATAATAATATTCGATTGCGTTATAAAATAAAGAATCAAAAAGTAATTTGTATGTTAATTGAATAAAGTTTTTTATATATGCTTAAAGTTATTATGGGAAACGCGTTGTCATGGTATTCACGCATTTCATGTAATTTGGCGAATGCAAAAACTGAATCAGAAAGCAGGATAGCATCCATACTAAACATCTTCAACGATTATATCAGTTTATTAATTATTAAGGAGAACACATTCTTATCGTGAAGTTTTAATTATTCAGAACATAGGTCTGTGATGTTTTGAATACTAAAAAAATATTGTTAATACGATAGATATTTACGGATAATTATAATTAATATCGTCTATTTACGTATCGAACTGTTTAAGATAATACGATGTTTTGATATAGATAAATATTTAATAAAATAAGTGTTTGGAATAGTTTATTTTATTTGTTATACCTACTTTTTAGATAAAAGTAATACATTCCAAAAATACACAAATACTGTATCATAATAATATAACCATTCATACATGATAAAAGTCTATTTTGATACAAATTACATATAATATCTTAAGCCTTCGGGAAACAAAATTGTTGTAAAGAGTTTCTACAAATAATATGTTTTTGTATCAAGACACCGGACTATGATTTATTATTAATTCCCATATGTTTATTTTATCTCTGCTGCGTTTTATGTTACTACAATTACTAATTATTTTTTCATACCTATCTGTAATAAAAATAGTCAATATTATACTTAAAATAAAAACTTTAAACTTTTACTCAAAGTACGGTGTTTTTAGTGTAGTTTGGACAAGATACAATACAACTTGATTATTTTTTAATACTAAAAAATACATCTCTCATTTATTTTAGATAGCTTACATTAAATAAGAACGAACTATTCATGAAATATAAGTATATAAAATAAAATATGTTAAATAAGCATTAACTACGTATTTTTACGAGACTATCATATTGTTGTTTTATGTTACGTTTTATGTATTTATGTTCATATACATTTATTATCAAATGAGTGGATATATAGTGCGACGATATATTTGTGTTTAATTATTATATACAATTATCTACATTATCATATATCAAAGCACAGATGAAAAATGTAATACATAATAAAATTACTACCTACTTCACGCTGAATGTTTTAAAATCATAACCTTATAAATTTAAAGTTTATAAAATTTTATTTAAAATAAAATCCAAATAAAAAACTATATCACTAAAACAAACAAATACCAGACCCAAAAAGCATATTTAAATCATTTTTTAGCATATTAGACGTGCGAAAATATAAACAGCATAAACTAAAAATGTACAGTTTACTCGATGTACTTATTCGCTCGTTATATCACCACCTTTGTATTATACATTTCTCAGAACACGCGGAATGCAACAGAATGATACTTGGGCGCCTCAATAGTCGGATGTCTTCATACGGCAGCGGAGCTAAGATTCACGTACCGGGAGCTCATACAAAGACGGGAAGTATTCCTATAAATCTCGGGAGGAAATCAAGATAACGGTGTAGAAATTTCACGCTTCACGCTAATAGCCGAAGCAGTCGCGAGCGAGGCGTGATTTTGCTATTAGGGAAACATACCGCGAAGGAAGATCTCGTCTGTCTCGACGCTTCTACCTACAAGTATTGTCTTTTCCTTTGCAGCTTTGATTTCAAGTAGGAAGAGGATATAATATATGTAACATTTTGAGGGTTCTGCATAATATATTAAATCGTTAGAAAAATAGCGTGTTTTTAAATATCTACGCCATTACTTTTATGCGTCCAGGTTTCAATAACTTTTTACTGTTGTTAAATTAACAAAAATATGTTTTATATTACACTTCTATATTCATTATGATTTTTTAATAACTTCGTAATTTTTTTTGATAGAACATAGATGCAATAATTTAGCAAACTAGCAATGTAATTTAAGTCCCTCATAACAGAACTTTTGCTACTAACGCGCGTGGCGGTCATGCATTCAACATTTTTTCGATCCTAGAGATGACGCGGACAGCGAGTCGGAGGTCAGCGTAAGAATAATTTTCAGCAGAGTTCAAATTAGCCCAACAGATTTGGAGGCGCGCTAGATTTGTTGAAGAATCGGATGTAAAAGGTCGCGCAGGTCTTGTGCAAAGGTGAGGCACTAGGAGTACAGTATATCTGTTGACGAGCTTGCGCGTGGAAGACATCTCGTCCAAAGTTTAATGCGAAAACAAATCTTCACTTCACGAAATGTGATGCAAAGTCTTTGCTATGAGTATAGTTTTAGTATCTATCTGGCAGGCATTAGGATCATTTTGTTAATTCGGAGTAGATTTTAATTGATTTAATTTAACATGGGCAACAATGTATCTAATGTTTAAAATCTGAAATAGTAAAATTAATCCGGTGACTAATTATGAATTTCAAGATTAATGGTTTATAAAAGGAGTTTAGGTAAATAAACTTTTTTCCAAGATTTGTACATATTCTGCATTATAGGTATATTGCGTGCGATATTTACTATAAGTTTCAAAGAAAAAAATTAATATATAGTTAAAATTAGATAAAGCTTTATTGACAGATTTCCATATTGTTTCACATGAGAGTCTATTCAATAATAAAATAAACACACTCATTTGTGTTAAACTAGCTAATTTTTAAAATTGGACGTCTCCGATTCGAATTGCATTCTCCACTTTCATTACAGTACTCAATATAAAGTTGACTGCTTTTAAAATGGAATAGTAGATGTATTAATTTAAAATATTACACAATATACGTTCAAAATTTGTCAATAATGTATAGCGAATGTGGAGAACGCGCTTCCCTGGATAGGAAGAGATCCAGGTCCAAATCCCAGTAGCAACTAAACATTTTTCGATCGATAGATTTTTTTCTATATATGTTTATAGTTAATTAATTTAATTTGTATTAAATACCACAGAACTGTGTTCTGAAAATGCAACTTTTCAACAAAAATATGTTTCCCTTAAAATATTTAGTGCTACCGTGATTCGAACCCGGTAAACGCAGTTCGCCGGATAGGAAGAGATATATAATGTATTAAAAATGTCACATATAATAATAGTAAAATTCTCAGAATATGAAAAAATAATATTTGTTGAATGAGAAAATGTTTGGTTTATGTATATTTATATTATAATATTTCTCGAGTGAGATTGAAAAAAATATTTTGTATTCGTCTAGGTGTGCAATTTTTTCGCGTCGGTTTCGTAAAATTTTTGCGAAGACGTTGAGTCTTTTATGTAAAGCTACATTAACTATCACCCTGTGACTTTTACCAGCAATCAGCTTTCAATTGAATTTCGCTCAAAGACTTCAACCCTCTTTCTGAGAAAGGGTACTTTTATTAAAGATTTACATAAATTTACTTGAAAGTCTTGTTCTCCCTTTTCATGCAATATGCTTTTAAGCCATAAAAAATTATCATGCATTTATTTAAAAAAAATTATAAAAATATTGAAATTAATAAAGGTGTAAATGTTTCATTAATCATAAACCAGTGACTGTCAAAGTGGGCACGGATTACCTCGTTAATGCACAATAGAAAAGTGGGAAAAAAATAACCCACCCTTATCCGTTATCATGGGAGTGGTTAATTTCCTGCCAGGTCCTCTCGACAAAGCAAAGCAACGCGGATATAGATTACTTCTTTAGCTGTAAATTAAATTTTTACTCTTTTATATAAGCTTTCAGTTATTTTTTGGTGGTATTTATTAAGAAACAAAGAATACACATGTACACATTTAAAATTTAGTAACAAAAAGAGAAAATGGGACTATAGATCAGCAATACCAAACCAAAACACACGAATATGACGAAAGAACAGACACTATCATAATTTATCATAAAAAATCTAGCTTATAAATCGGTTAAATAGTTTAAATATCCAAAGTTCAATGTGACAAGAAAAAAATACATTAAAATAAATTAAGTAATAGTATGGTGGCCTTACTCATACCTCACAGATCTGCATAAAAAATCACTTAACACCCATACGGTCCAACTGGTACCTGCCAAATTGCAGACAATAATATTCTGCGATCAAACCAGTCAATAGAAATGACCACTCTTCTTCCTGGCCAGCTTCTCGGATACATTTTCTCGCATGCACCTCAGCACAGCCAAGAGTAAATTACGCTTAACTTGAACTTCGTACAATGTAACAGTGTAAATTATATTATGCTTTTTCTGTAAATAAATGCAATTGTAGTAAGTACCTATTATTTCATTCATAACCCACTCTAGCCACAAACACACACAAATACCATCCTCTATATTGGTAAGCGAAGAGGTATAGGGCCCTCGATCCTCACGGTATACATCCTTCTGAAACAATTAATTCATATTGATGATCCTAACGAGTCAACATAATCTTTACACGAATTATCATAACGTGATAAAATCAGGATACGCTTGTAACCTTGTTATAAGGAAATTACTGTTGTAGAGGTTGTTGTCACAAAGTTTAAGAATTAAACTGTATTCTACACTCATGCAACTGATAATTCTATAATATGGGTTTGATCTCTCATTTAAGAGTCAAAACAAAAACTCATATCTTCGAATATAGTCTTGATACGTAATATGTAATAATAAAATAGAAGAATTAAGAAGATTAAAGTACCTGGATCTTCGAGAACATACGGTTGAAGATATCGTGAGGCAGGTGAAAGCAAGAAACCTGTAGTGAGCGGGACGATTGAAGAGTTCATAAAATGCACAAAGCTCATATATACAAGCCAACAGGATCGAGTCCAAGGGGAATACCAACACATAGATGAGCGAATAACATCAACGCAGACTTGCAAGATAAAGGTAAGTACCTACCCAGCAGACCGAACCACAAAGGCGATGTCAAGAGATGGCTAGCACTTTATTGTGACTGACTTCTGAGTCACATAACACCGCTAAAAAATAATATATACTCTAATGTTATTCGAACTCATTCGCTACGGTCCGATATTCTAATGTTAGATATATTAATTAAAAAAATATGACCGACCTTATATTTCGCCCACCATGACCAAAATTTAATATAATCTAATTTATTCCGGGTTCTACAGCTGAGGATAAATTTTTAAAGTAGTTATTGTGAACATATAAGACAATGATAAAGAATTGGCTACGATTAAAACAGAATCAGAACAGAATAAAGAGTATTCTTTTTTTATTTTATTAAGAGATTTTGACAATGTAAACTTAATATAACTAACATAATAAATATTTAACATATGATACTATTTATGAAAATCCATAGAAATATTTAGGTACATAAAGTGCAGAAGATAAATAAAAAGAAAAAAGCTGGGAGAAACGATGGGAAGGTTGCAATTATTGTTGCGGTAAAGGGAGAGTAAGATGTGTTTATATATAAAATAGTTGGCCAAAATTGAGATTGAGATGGTTCATAAAAATAACTCTTTAAGCATACTAAGTCTAATGTTGAAAAAGTAAATTTCTGTAAATTTCTCATTATGGTTTTTGCATGACCGGTGAATGGATGAATTTTGTATTTAAGATGTTCTACTTCTAGGAATGTGGAAGAGTGCGGATTGCCGGATCGATCTAAATGGTATGTGGAAAGATATTAATTCTAATTGGCTTGGACAATCAATATGGCCTTGCGGTAGTTTGAAGATAAGTATTTGGTCAGCACGTGTTCTTCGATATTCTACAGTTTAAATATTGTGGAAGTTTGTTGTATCTAAATAGGAGTTGAATGATAGATTACATCTAATAAATTATTCAATTCCTCGATATCGAAGAATATATATAATATATAAAGTTCTCGAAGAAACCCATTTTGTATACATTCTAATCTCACAATATATGTAATCTGCCATGGGTTCCAGATTTGAGTTGCATACTGTTTGACTATGAAAGAATGGATAATACAGTATTTTGAAGCATTATTAATATTATGTGAAGTATGAATATTAATATCCTATAGGTCTTGGAAGTAATTTGGTCAATGCGACTCTTGAAGTTTGCTATCGAAGATTTTTCCTAGGTCTTTAACATCGCTTTTATTTTCTACCTGAGTGTTTATATTGTGTAAGTAAAATGAATATTGTTCTTGAGAATGTTATTTGAAAACATTTTTTATCATTCAGCAGGAGTTGCAACCCGAATGATATCATCTTGGATTTTATAGCAGTCATCTAAGGAGCTCACTTTGGCAAAGATTTTCATATCATCCGCCTAAAGAAGAAAGTTGTAAAATTAAAAGCATGTGTGTATATCATTAAAATAGATTATAAATAGCAGTGGACCTAGCAAACTCACTTGAGAAACTCCGGAAGAGATGCGTACAAGCAATGCAAACACGTCATGGTTCATTTGAATAATTAATTAATTTTTTTCTTTAAAAAAAAAATAGAGACGCGTACAATGAATACATGTCACATCAATATTCTTACTATTTTCAAACCAAGCCAAACCCTTGTAGTATGAAAATAGTACTAACTAAATTACTGCATGCACTGCATTTTCAGAACATAACTTTGTGATATTTTTAAAACAAATTAAATTTATCAACTAGAGAGGTATACAGAAAAAATCTATTTATCAAAAAATATTAAGATGCTACCGTTAGCAATGTTAGGTATTAATATATATCAATTTATTAACTATGATTTAAAACCACTGTTAATCAAATTCGATTTTGTGACGACTGCGAAAAATATTTATTTTATATGTTTGAATAGCCAAAATATGATTTTTCCCAACTCCTTTATTAGTCAGTAAGAGAACACACCTCTTTTACCGATCGCTAAAATATTATATATAGACATATGTAGATAGGTATATATTTTTGTATAAATTTTCACAGATACCTGGATTTGTCGAGGTGCTTAGGTTTTGAGTATTTCTCGTTCGGTTCCTGATACTGAAAATTAATTTTTAATCAACGCTTTGTCATAATATTACTTAACATGTATTTATTGAAGGTTACAAAAAAAATGTGTTCGGTGGATGCCAAGACTTCCGATGCCCGAAAAAAACATGTTCGTAACAGAAATTTACAGGAATGTTGAGCTATATTTGACGATAATCTCTTAGCAAAATTTGTGACTGTGAATGGAATCTGGATTTAGTACCACCAACCGGAATGTTTACGCATTTTTTGTTCTTTCGACTGGCACTAGTTGATTAGTATTGGTCATTTATGTTGTGTGAATGTTGCCGCTTTCGAAAATTAAAGGATCGCTGTTATATGACCAGCGGAGCTCAATTGCGGTCAGTACATTATTCGGTAAGGAGCTCTTAATAATTCGAGCGATAAGAAGTACAATAAAATTACACAGAGATAAGAAGAACAATAATATCGAACAAAGCTACGATGCCACAAAAACAGCTCCTGTTAGTCAAGTTAAGTGGTAATCTTTATTCTGCATACATATTATCAACAGAAAACCCGGGAACAAAAGCTGTTGAAGGCATTCACGGGAACAGAGTCCAAAAATAAAATAAAGCAGTGACATCATATCAGTTTACCACCTCCAAAAAAAGCCAAGCCGATTTTACGAGCTGGCAACATATTTATGACGCCAGTTTTTTCGGCATTGTAAACGCGTTAGATGATTTACAAAAAAACACACATTAAACTAAAAATTATATTAATGAATACTTAGGATACTTTTTTAAAACTCAAAACAATTAAAATGTTAGAACATAGCACATATTCGAATTTTAATCAGGCTTTATTCTGCTACGTTGTGTTTATAAATCTATCGTGAGAAAAAAACCTGATATTTGGATAATAAAAATTTTTAAACTAAAGAAAATTATTTTTCAACCCTATTATGCTGAATTTTTCTCTTTTGTTCTAGGAATGAAATAAATATTATATAAATACGAGTTTCCGCGAGTTTTTCGGTAAATTCCACAAAGCAATCCACATATCTTCGTTACAGAATCATACTCGTACATATCTCCGTTTCGTGTTTTGCAAATTGAAATTCGCTGTTCTAAACAAAGTTTGTAAATGAAAAGGCGCAACACGAAGGAAGAACTAATTAATCTTTGTTGAGCGTGATATTTATTTACTTTCTCCAAATTTTAAGATGAAATCTAATGTTTTTAATTTATAACCAAGCCGCTGTGTTGTCTTTTTGGCGAACTGTTGATTAAAAAGAAAACTAACGCAAAGAGTGAAAACTGGTATTTATTAGGAAAGTACTTATATACATTTTTAATCAGTGTTTCAAGTAAATTTTCAGTGTTTACAATAAAATATCCCTGCATAATGAAATGATTAGTATCTGATCAGTATAAAAATATAACAATTTATTAATATTTTAAATAAACGATCAGAATTTATTACAAAATATTAGTATGTATTTATAACCGAACCTAACATATCTATTAAATGTGCTGGCAAAAAATATTACTGTAATTTTTTATTTATACTAATTAAAAATATCAATTTTATTTACCAAAATTTTGATTAAACGTAAGTATTAGTAAGATACTTCTTTAATTTATCAAAATTAAGATAAACAAAGTTAGTTTTAATCTAAAATATATCCTTTATATATATCACTTGTCCATGACAAAAAATACTCCTAAGAGAAATACGGTTCCAACCTCGTTTTCAAAAAATCATATTTTTTCCGTCCAAATAAATTTGAAGACTGCGAAATAAATGATAATCAGTAGGGTAATGTCTGGCAAGATTCCCTAATAATTGATTCCCCAACAGTTGATCCCCCGTCAGTTGTTCTCCCAACAGTTGATCCCTCTGACAGTTATTCCTTCGGACAGTTGATTCCTCGGATAGTTGATTTTTCTGCCAATTGATTCCCTAAAGCTTCTTCAAGTACCTATTTATATTCGTAAATAATTCCAGCATTCCGTGAATGTTATAGTGGGAGCCAATTTACAAAAATATTGCTCTCGTATGAAATTACAAAAATATATATATATATAATATACAGAAAGTAGAAAAATAAATGACACATAAAATAATTAGTTAAGCATATAAGCCGATCCCCTATTTTAATTTCAATTTTTTCACGTTTAAGGGTTAGCTCGATCGAAAATGTTTATAGACAAAATACTTTTTTTCTTGTAGCTTTTAAATGAAAATATGTGTAATTAGTTTCAAATTTCTATTTATTTTCAGTCATGGAGTTGTCATAATTTTTGTTTTTAAATAAATGATGGTTTTATAATCATTTACACTATATGTATAGTTAATTATATTAGAATGCAAATATAATTTAAATTTAAAAGCAAACTAAAATGTAAAAAATGAATTAAAAATGGTTTATCACAATTCGTAAAAGTAATAATATATAATATAAAAACAATTTATTGTAAATAAGAAAACATTCTAAATTATCTGGAATTATACGTAATTTTGTACGAAAGCAATATTTTTATAAACTCTCTTGCTCCCACCCGATTTGTAGTAATCACGGATGCTGGTATTATTTACGAATATAAATATCTGAAGAAGCTTGGGAAATCAAGTGTCCGAAAATCAATTAGTAAAGGGATCAATTGTTCGAGGGATCGATTGTTAGAGGAATCAATTGTTCGAGGGATCAATTGTTCGAGGGATTAATTGTTCGAGGAAATAGCTGTTAGAGGTATCAACTGTCGGAGGGATCGACTGTTAGGGGATCAGCTGTCGGGGGATCAATAGTCGGTGCACCGTCCGGCGAATATGGTGGGTGGGGCATCTTTTCCAAAAAAGGTTCATTCCTGATAAGTGAGAGCAAAGAACATTCACTCCTCTGCACGTAATTAGGCTCTGAAAATTTATGAGAAACCCATTGACCCAATTTTCTGACTTTTTTGATGATACACAGGTGTCGATGAATGATTGAATTACCAAATCGAAGCTCTCTGCTAGCTCTTCAATAGTTGCAACGGGATTTTGTTACACCGGGGTTTACAGGGCGTCCTTGTTGAACTCTACGATGAGGCTCTAGGCTGTAGTTTCCGGCTAGGAATTTCTGGAACCACCGTTAACACTCGTTTACGCATTTTGACCGATCCCCATATTCTGCATTAATATTATTCGCACTTTTAGTTGCTTTGTTGTCTTTATTGAACACATAAAGTAAAATATGCTAAATTGCTCCATTGACATCTCCATTACAGCTTTGAAAAAATAACTGTTAAAATAGAACTGCACTCTTCAAAAATTTCATTAAGTTACTGTATGCTATAATAGCTGGTAGTAATTAAACCTGATGCAAGTAGTTCATCCCATCTCCCTACAACTTTTGGTTTATAGGATGACCTAATATTTATACTGAAAAAAATGCTTATAAATAAAATAATACATTCTTATATAAATAAATAAAAAAACGCAAATTTTAATTTTAAAATCAATTAAAAATTATTTTAACCTGAATAACAAAATCAAAATATTTCACTACTTAATTCATTAAAGTAAAGTTGATTCATTTTTGTGAAACGCAAGTCAAAACAATTGCAACATTATCCAATATAGTGCTTTAATCACCAGCAGCCTTCACAATTTTTTTCAGCAATATTTTGTTTTTCAGCAAGTGGAGAACATCTGAAATAAGGATTTCTTCATAATATGTTTGTTTTCTGTTTCACTGTTTTCTGTACGAATGAATGTTTACAGCGCGCACCATTTATAGGTTACACTTGAGGATAGCAAAAGTTTAAATGCGCTTTTCAACGGGGAACATTTACCGTAACGAGCTTGGGGCATTTTTTACTTGGTAAAGCTTTCCTAGGGAAAGAACCGCGAGCAAGTATAGGTCTCTAAAGGGTGGAAGTGATAAGGGTTTTTTTTATATACATACAAAAAAACTAACAAATAAAATCGACAGTGCATGACTGTGTGTTGTAGTAAAATCGGTTAATGCACGTTCCCCGGATTGGAAGAGATCTAGGTTAAAATTTCATTAACAATAATATTTTTCGACAAAATTGATTTCATATATATATCTTTCTATTTAATACACTTAATTTGTATTTACATATCACATTAATATCCCAATGTTAAAATCGGCACTATCACGATAGCCTCTCGAGACAATACAGGATTCTCGTCATTTTGGTCGTGCTGTAGCTTACTTCTTGTTCTAGCAAGAACGTAGAACATATATTTAACAACTTGTTTAGAAATATGAAAAAAATGTATTACGCAACCAAATATAATATTTAAATATTGTGACATTTCAAAAAATGCGCGAGGACACAGAGTGCCATCTACCGATACGGGTAGATGCGGCTGGCGGGGGACAAGGCTCGAAGAGAAGTCCCCCTTCTCTTCGGTGCGAGCGCACGCGGAGGTGGAGCGTCGGGCAGAATGGCGAAAAGATATCGCAAACAGAAGATTGAATAAAGCGGGGTGGATCCAAGCAAGTTGAAGCCTTGATTTACCCTCGCGTGAGAACAATCTCTTCGCTAGCGGGAAGATTGCCTGTAAGCGATAGCAGACGGATGGGCTGGATGGACTTCACTTTGAACAGTTGGAATTTGTAACCTTCTGGAGGAAGAGATCATTTCGGGTACGGGGCGTAGCGCCTGAACTAAGACCGCGGCAACCCCCGTGACAAACTAGGTAGAAATCGAGGTGTGCTAAATCGGTAACATCGGTGTCCTCACTAGGAGGAGAGTTTAACATGAAGAAAGAAGATTTCAAAGACAGTTATCGCGCTTATAATTTCGGGTTGTTATGTTTTATATAATTAAAGTGTAAATAATGTGTTGAAATCAACTGTTGTTATTGTCTGAGACCATTCCCATTCTTCCGAGACAGGCATACCGATACCACATATTACCTTTCCTACAGGCGTGATGTTCCACCGGTGCTAGCGTGTTACGTAATAATATTCATATTAACGTGCATAAAAAATGATATTAAATAATTTTATAATTATTTGTCATACTGTCAACATGAGAAAAAAAAAAGTTATTAAGACCTACGTTTATTTTCCAATAAACAATTTATAATCCTTCCACATTCATGCCTATATATATATATACGTAATCTTTCTGATGAAGCTAATTGATTAACCTAGCAAGACTGGATTAAAAAAGTATTTGATTTGTAGATTTTATGTTTTAGATATTTCTTGACCCTCCTTCATTATTTACATTTTACTGAGTAACGACAGAAGCCGTGCTTCAAGTGGTTCAATTACATCAATCATAAAATGCCAATTTCGAGGATGGCGAGTGGTTTGTCTCTGTCATTGAAAACATTTAAAGATCATTGTACTACATACTACGTACACGTTGAAAATATCGCAAAATACAAGACACGTAACTAAAAAGATTGCTAAAAAAAAACTGGAAAGGATCAGAAGATTCATTAGTACCGAGTCTTGTAAAATAGTAAACAACTCTGTTATTATTCCTCATCAACTACTGCAGCAGAATTTTGTTTTTGACGAATTGCAACAATTGTCAGTGTTGCAAAATAAAGCTTTGAGAATAATATTCAGAAAAATTAATATACTCGGATTAGCGCAATGCTGAAAGATCTGAATATGATGGTCATTAAGCAGAAAATATATTTCAATATAATGGTATTTATTTATAAAATCCTCAATAAGAAAATATTAGCGGAATTTACACAAAAAATTGATGCAAATCAATGTTGAGGGTAGGGATAGACTGAGACTGCTAATCAGGAAGAAGGCCAAATCTCAGAAATAGATGATGTATAGTGTAATGAAGATTTTAAATGAAATGCCAGAAAACATAAGAAAGGAGGAGAAACTGAATAGATTTAAAAGTGAAACTGACCAGATATGTAAAAGATAAGTTTAAGTAAATATTGTTTATATTTTTTTTTAGTTTAACGTTGTTTATATTTTAGCATATATAGGAGTGCTTTTTTTAAATTTATTTATACGTTCGACAATAAAAAAAAAACAACAGAGTTAATTTAAACATTTGACAATAAAAAAAAACAAAAAAAAAATCTAATCATTGTAGTTGATAACCTTTGTATGTATTCGTAGATCGTCTCTATAAAATAAGTTTGCAACATCAGTAGCATTATGTTTGCACTATGGTAAGAATAAAATTATTAAACAAATACGAAGGACAAAATAATTCAGTGATTCAGTTACTCAACTCAATGAAAAACATATGTTTTCGTTGGATTAGTTTAATAATATAAGCTTAGGTAAGATTAGGTTAAGTTAGGGTTGTTATTAAAAATTTGGTTAATAGCTTTTAAGTCTTAACTCCGCCAGTGACGATGGGGAACGACTTTACCTACACTGCTTCCAGGCCTAAGCCCGAACAAA
Source organism: Eubasilissa regina (assembly GCA_022840565.1). Classification (NCBI taxonomy): domain Eukaryota; kingdom Metazoa; phylum Arthropoda; class Insecta; order Trichoptera; family Phryganeidae; genus Eubasilissa; species Eubasilissa regina. Next base: position 18,763,706 of record JAINEB010000007.1, read on the forward strand.
GGAAGAAGGTTCATCATAAAAAAAAATCCGATAACGAACACTGAAACAAGAGACTCGGACACTAGGCTGCCCATAACTGGGAACTGGATTAAAATGACGAGGGATCACTTGTGAAGAAAGTCGTTAGAGATCACTTGTATAGAACGCCAAATCCTACCTTGGGATGCAGTGCCGTGGAAGAGAAGATCATTTCTTAAGTTTTTCCCTACGTTATCGTCAACTACGTGTTCCGTGATACTCTAAAGTATGTAGAATTAACAATTGATGATACACAAAATATTTTTTTTTAACTAAATGCAATTGCAGTAAATAAATGTTATTTTAGTAGACACAATACTAAAAAGAAACTAAAAAATGTTGGACTAAACTCAAAAATTTTAGAATGAAAGGAAAGAAAAGATGTTACATTCTCAGAAACAATCGAGGATACCGTTTAAAACATTCCCGGAAAATGTTGAACACACTCCGTCGGTACCGTTGCCTAGCCATCACCGTCGACGGGCACTTAGTCTAGTGGATTTATTTATCACACTGTACTAGATTTTTTCAAAAATGTAAAATAATTCTCAATTCGTTGACACTAATGATACTTTTGTTTCAAAAAGCGCGAAATAAATTGTAATAAACTGAAAAGCTCGGTTGGTGTCGGGAACTTAAGGACTTTCGGAGATAAAAGAGCATGATTTACCTTTCCGGCTCACCCTTGGGAAATGCAGGTTTTAGCGGGACGGAAAATTCTCCAAATATGTCTCTTTTCCAGAATCAAATTTACATATTTGATTGCAGTACTCGTAGATGAATAATTTCATTTTAGGGTTAGTTCTACCGAAATACATTGCAGTCTACATTTACAATAGAGACTATTTTTTGTTGGACTTAAATAAATTCTAAACTATGTACCCATCTAATTTTTTTAAATAAATAATTTTTAAATATATATACGCAATTATTTAAACAATTTTAAATGTGAAGCAGTTTCTCTAAATCAGGCATAACCTAAGTGGGAAATTGCCATAATATATGTATTACCGTTGTAAAAAAAATTGTATACTTAAATAAAATAATAATAAAAAAAAATAATACTTGTATACTTTCTAAATAATTTCTACGTATTTTCCAAGATTATACTATAATATTATATGTAGGTATATAAATAAAATATATATTTAAGTTTTGTATGTATGTTGTCATATGACGAAATCCTCCGTGTGGACCCTGATTTGCAATTTTGCGCGCGCACGATGCGCACTGTGGATACTGCATTACAATCCTTGAACCGATCGTGACGTGAGGACTGGCCCTCTGGCAATGAAGTGGAACACCGGAGACTTCCACGTAAATTGATGGCATGTTATGCGGGAGAAGATTATCTCAACAAGGCATTGTAAGACGCGGTGAATTCGGGAGATTTTTGGGCCCCGATTCATCCACATCATGGAATGATTACCTGATAGGATCCGTGAGGAGTCTTCCGGCTGGTAGCTGAACCAGACTTGAATAAGATGGCGTGCTTCTGCGCTCCTCCGTCAAATCCTGTGAAATAACTCTTGGACAGACCGGGAAGTTTGGCGAAAACCTAAAGATTTGGAACTCTCTGTGTCACGTGATTATTTTTTATGTAAAAAGTAGAATCATATTTTGCACTATAATCTAAGGTAATTGTATTGTTTGATCCATTTCCGATCCATATCCGATGAAGCAGTCGGCACCACACGTAGACTGAGCATAGCCGGTGACGGTGTTCTGATGAACTATCCGCCGGAGCTGGAAAGTACCGTAAGAATATATTGTTTGATTGTTTTATGTATGATAGATCTAATTTAGATATTTTATGAAAATCCATATGATACCATGCACTTGAACTTTTCAATTTTCTTCTGCCGTAATGCAACTAATGTTAAATATACACCTCCGTTTTTTTGTTTGTTTCATAGGTACTGTATTTTGTGCTTTGCTTTCGATTTTGCCTTACAACATGCCTGATGTTATCTTATTCTAACGTTATGCATCTCTTTAACTCGTAAGTCGCAACCGATACGTCTATTGAGTACCTCTTATGGCCTGGCTTAGGATTTGTACATATGTCAATAGCCTGGCTATTTGGCGTGACTTGCTTCTAACTAGCCAGGATATTTTGCAATATAAAATTAAAATAGATTTAAACATATCACTCGTCGCTAGAGAACTTTTACCGAATATGTTACAATGATATATTCCGGATACGAATCTCAATGATGACAATATTTTTGAGATTTAGATAGATTTGTATTAATTATGACGAGACTATATTATGAAAAATGATATCATCACAAATAAAATGTAATTTCGATAAAATAAATGTTTACATCAACCCATGTTCATATTTAATATGAATATGAACAGTGAAAAATGTGTGAAAATTTTTCAGTAATAAATGTTTCAAAAGTTATACAATATTATAATTTAGTGTTAAATACTCACAAAATATAATTTAAATTCCCCCGAAAGTCTTCAAACTTTTTCGAATTTAAATTACGACAACTTGAACCTATCGCAAAGCATTTCTGTGTAATTCTTTGACGCTCAGGGACATCAAAATTTTAACGAGCATAAATCACTCGGGTTTTCATAGCCCCAAATACTTCCCAAGTTATAAATATTAATTTAAAGCACTGGCGATATTCGAGGAATCCACAATTCATTGTTTATTTTGTCGCGGAAGTAGCGAAAGAGTGATGCCATAAAAATTGTTTCGTTGTCAGAACATTCACAGGATGGTCCAAAAATAAAAACAAAACCATTTCAAAAATATATACTTAAAATTAATTGCATATTTTTTTGTATGTGATAATGAATAACTAAACATTCTAAATTATATACCATAAAAAAAATCTGTTTATCTGAATTGTGAATACCACAACGTTGAATATTTTCTTGGGTGTCGAATGTTATATTAAACAAACACATAAAATAACTATTACACGTAATTTCTAAGTGATTTCACCTACAACAACACTGTAAGTATATCATCCATGATGGCCGATGGTCTGTCTATCAATATTTATAAAAACCGATATACATTTTTGTTGCAAGAGCGTCAGAAATATTGTCAATAATTATTATAAGTAAAAAATAAATCACATATAAATAAAACATAATCAGTAATTTATCAAAAAATTATAAAAATTTTGATAGATGTGTAAATACATTTATTTCATTGCATTAAAAGTATTTAAGAAATACTTTTACATATATACAATGTAAATAAACTATTACTAAATAAAAATAATTAGTGTAAATAAAATAATTATTCAGATGTATATATATATATATATATATACATCTAACCTAACCTAACCTAAGCTAACCTAACTATAATATGATTTAAATTATTACAGTCACTGTACTCAAATATAATATAAAACAAATACAAAATCTTTCAACAGCCATAGTGAAAAAATTGTAAACCTGGAAGCATTTAAATTGAGGCATAATCTAAAATTGTTATATTCTTCGTTATTAACTTTATTCCTGTACACGGGTTGTTACTGTTCCTTTTAATAAAAGAAAATTATAACAATGATACTCTAAATAGGGTGGCTTCGTACGGAAAAAATACAAGAGGTGTAGCAAATCTGAATCTGACGATTCCCGAAATCACCAATAAGTATGGATCGAGGACAATTGAATTCATTTTTTCTACAATAAAAAATGAACTACCTGGGTTTTTACGAAAGAGCATGCTTTCTCAAAATTTGGAAGAAATTATTTAAAAAATGGCTTATCGATGGTGACCTGTGAATGATATAAATTGTTTTAATGGTGACTAATTCATTGTTATGATTTTGAGTTTATTAAATGTGACAGCTGGATATAAATGTACCTGCAGACAAACATTTATCAAAAAATGAATATAAAAACAAATTAAAAAATACTTTTTTTACATTATTTAAAATATACGTATTTTGACTGATTACTTATTATTTTTTATTTATATAATAAAATAAAGCCAAGTAAACAGTATAATGCATATTTTAAGAATGTTGAGAGCTTGTGTTACGAAAAATATAAACTTAGTTGTCACCTGGATTTGGGATAGAATTCAAAAAATCTTAGTCACTGAGCACAAGGCGAGTGTCTTATTACTTGAATAAATAAGCTTTTCTAGACATAACTTAATTGTAAACAGTATAACGTACTTATACACACTCCGATACAGAATCAAACAACTTATTGTTCAATCACAGGTAATTCATCGGTTGTAATTAATTATAATTATTAATTATATTATTATTATATTTAGAATAAGAATCATAGAAGAATAGGTACGCATCCGTAGAAATTCACCGGGATATATTAATTGAGACTTATATATCTTGTCTCTCTGAATGATACATATATTATTTCTTTTTTAAATAACTATCAATTTTATATTATGAAATGAATCCCAAAAATATTTTAGTAATTAATATACGCTTGGTAAAGCCAGAATAAATCAATCCATTTAATTAAATTTGGAATATCCTCAATATATATTTTATGATAAAAATCTCATAAGTCTACAGATATAATGGATTTTTGCCTGGAACCGGCAGGCGAACAATTCTGTTCTGTAGCAAGACTCGCGCATTGCGATGTAACGCATAACGTATATCACTTGCGTACTGCTTAGCTATTTGTTTTTTTTAAATACTCTTTTCACGGAGTAGAGGTGATGAAACATCCCTTAAATGAAACTTAATGATTTACGGGCGTGTGTATATTATTGTTATTTTGATTCACGGACACACAAATATAGGAAGCAATCTATTTCTATGATTCACAGCCGTTCTAAAAGTGTTGGTAATTTATTTAATATCATTATTACTAATGTATAAAACGGATGGTCAAATAGTAGCATATAGGTAAATCACGGATTTATTTATATATAAATACAGTAATATATATATAAATACAGTAATATGAATGTCACAGTGTATATTAATATTACAGAGCATGCTTGTGAGTATATGCGTGTTGGTGTTGTGGCTAAACACTTTGGTAAAATGAAACAAGATTTACAATCGGTTGCGTTTATTGTCGAATGATGCATAAGTAAATTAACACTGTTTGAATCTTAAATTGTAAATTAAAGTTCGTGACTATGTCGAGAGATGCGTCCGAAAAGTGGACCAGGGGGAAAGTGATCGCTTCAGCTGACTTCTCGAACCGGTTGCATCGTGACGTATTGTCGTTTAAATTCTGTCGGTACTCGGCGGCGTAGAATGACTGCAAAATGTTTGTTTACATGGCCAGATTTGTGAGGCGCGAACGGAGCCCACATAAGGTTCAAACTTCTGATTCCTATATCAAAATTAGTCTAATAAGGGTCTTAAAACATTCAAAGTAAATAATGTCTCAATTTTGAAAAATGTTATTGTAAAAAGCGTCAATATATCGGAATATGTGTGAATGTGAACAAAAAGAGAGTTGTTTGTTGTGTGGACAACACATTCGGGTCAGGTTTTGTGACTGTTCTGTTTCAGTCCAATGCCGACCTTTTCATCCTGTCGCTATTCCAAGTCTACTTGTAAGTAAAGAAATGGTTTTCTATTATACCCGTGCAACTCTGGGTTAAACATTTTTTATAAGAAAATAATACATTTTTGCTTTCACTTGAAAGTAGATTGATTTATATAATAAACCATTATCTTGTATCGCATCAATATTATTTTGATATATGTATCTCGGTAAGCCCTCAAAAATATGTAGCAAGGATGACATTGCTCGAATGTACCCGAATTCTTATGATGAAAGAGAAGCCTTATCGGAATAAGTGTTTTTTTTTACTGCCAGATAAGGAAATGGATTCAGTATTTCTCAGGATGAATGATGAGTGTCTGTCAACCGGCTCCATAAATCTAAAGGCTTTTGACATCCTCGCGTCTCGACTTATTCGAGGTCTTGAAAAACTTGACGATTTATTATTTGATTATAACGTGATGTTCTGGTGACGATAATAGATTAGTGATCGCTGGTCGAGCTTGTTTATTTCGCTTTATTTGATACATTTGATTTTATTTTATATATAAATATAGTATTAACGTTATTGATATTCAAGATATATTATTGCTATTTGTAGATCTATTCAAGAGATGGATTTTTCTTGAATTTATTCAATCAATGAAACAATGAAAGGACTCTTTCGTCTCGAGAGTAATTAAGATATTTTTTACAAGGTTTATTTAAATTTAAAAGATCGTAATATTATTATTTTAAAATTAGAAAAATCACTATTAAATCAATATTATTATGTTTACTAGTGCATGTTGATTTAACACATACTTTGCGGTGATGGGTCAGATTTAACTCGGGTATTTGTACAAATATGAATTACGCTAGAAATATTCGTTAAATGCTGTTTTCCTTCTAGCTAATCTTTTATTAAATATTTACAAATAATTTGAGATACAAATAAATGTTATCGGACGAGATTCAAATAGGTTATTGATAAAATATGAAAAAACGCTCAAAAATCAGTCGCTTTTACGGGATTAAAACTCAGCACTTCACCGAAATATATATTGTCAACATTTTGAGGGATAGACAAAGGATACCAGGTATACATCCATGTATTTGTTTTGATTTATTTTCATCTGGTGGCCCCTAGACAATACCAGTAATATAACTATTTGAGGGGCGTTGCACCTACCTGTAAGTTTTATGACACCACCTGTTCGGGTTCCGACGAGAAAATTACATGCTCAGTGGATATTTGTACTTTGGCTACGTAGGGCGTTTGTTGATACGTGAGAATATGTACATTAATCGTATTTTTTTAAATTTTTTATAATAATAAGCAGAAATATTACGGCACATCATACCATTTCATTAAATCATATTATACAATAATAGTAACTCAGAAAATTATATTAAAAGTTATCCTCAAAACCCCAATTACAACGAGCACTGACGAAATTTTTTAATAAATTTGATGTCTTTGATATAAGACAAATATATTCTAATACTACTCTTAAATACATATATAAATACAAACAGACACATTTAAAAAAAACTCAAAATAAAATTTCCACACGGACAAATACAAATAATCTACAAACCACAATAGCATATACAACATATGGCCAAAGGACCTTCAAAAATTTTGGACCTAAACTATTTAATAGAATGCTGAAAGATTTAAACCAACTGAATTGTCCCAAGAACATGAAACTATATATTAAAACTTGGATTCGTAATATGGGTAGAACCAGTATTGGTGCACTCACTCAAACATATTGACTCATACCTATATTAATTATTGCTACAAAGTGATCCAAAATTAATTTATTAAGTCCTCTTTAAGCTTATTCTTCATATACACCTATTATATAATAATAAATGTAATTCTATCTACTACTTGTAATTCTAATTAATTGTACTGTTGTTGTGTAATTGCTTGTAAATTATGCCCGTCTTGAGACAGAATTTCTCTAGTGAGACGGGCATAGTCCAAACATATTTTTACATTGTGTTATATAGTTACAAATAAATATATAAATATTTAAAATGAAATATCTATAAAAAATCTCCCCCAAAACTGTTGAAAAACTGAAAACTTGAGGTGGGTCTACAATAACCCACCACCGTTGGACGTGTTTTATTTTAACCCACCGGGCAGTAAGTGTTAATGTGTTAATTATAAAAGGGCAGAATTGCTGATGTAAGATTTTTTTTCTGCTTTGAAATAACTGATATCATTATTGTTGTAATAAAAAATACTTTTAAGCTATTAATTTTATTCTAACTTTGCTCACTGCAGAAATAAAAATTATATTAAGTAAATATTATGTTACATGAGATAGATTCCGACCTAAACAATAATTATAAAACAAATAAGTACTTAAGATGGATCAGTTAGTAAGATATATAAAAAAAAAACAATTTATTGAAAAAAATACTTGGTTTCCACCGGAATATAAACTTTGAAATTTATCTTGCTGAAGAATATCTTCCAGCGTTTATGAGTTACCAAGGTAATAGCGTAATGATTATATATTATCCAGGTAAGATAAAGTTCCAGGTTTGTATCCCGGTGGTAATCAAATATTTGTTCGATGAATAAATTTTTCTGTACCTATATCTTTATAATTGATTCATCTAATTTGTTTTAAATATTATCGAACTATGTTTTAAAATTACAACTTCATAATTAAATGTGTTTTTGTTCAAATTTACAATAATTATACCTTTTCGTAACAAAAATCCTTTAAAATATAGTTTGTCATTAAAAAAGTAGTCTGAATATCACAGACCAATAAATATTTGACATGGACTAACGGAAATTTCTATTCCCAATATTTTCACGTGATCACTTACGCAATCAAATAGCTCCTCGACTTTTTTTTGAAATATGACTCGATTGAAATGAAAATTTAAACGCTGACAATATAATATGCACTAATGTAAAAAATACGTCTTGTTTACACAAAGATTTAATTTTCGAAGAGTAAATATTTTTAATGTTGCATAAATTTGTCATAAACTATCGGATTAATGTTTCCACAATGAGAGTATGTAGAGTGCCCCTAGTCTCGCAACTAATATTCCAAACCCATCTTCTATATTTATATTTTATTTCATGTCTATTATTTACTGGTCTGTGTCTAAATATACATATTTGCAATATAATTTAATCTTTTTAAAGTCTTCCATAATATATTATAATACTGTAATATATTATAAGTATTGATTATTTGACGGCATTATTCAAGTTCAAGTTTAGTTCAAAGGTTGCGGTGTTCTCTCAGCCATTCTCAACTATTTGTTCGGACGAGTGACAAAAGCATTGCATATAATGATAATGACAAAGGCAAATCGTTAGATAAATCCAAAGAATGAAAATGGAACTATCCAATATTGTCCAGAATAAAATAAAAATTTAATCTATTAATCAAATCATGCCTAAATAATACGTTGACAAAAATTTATAATTGGGGTTTAATCTTTCGTGGACTTAAAATTTAATAATTAAATATGTTTAGTAACAAATAATATTTGAGTACCAATTGACTATAAATAAAAGTCCAGATTTACTTCGTGGCTAATGCTTTCTTCGTAGAAAATTTGAAAATAAACTCTATAGGTACGTTTTAATGCAAATTAATATATTTTGTTACTAACAAAATATTATAAATCATTAAGAGGAACACTTTCTTATTGTGTAGTTGTAATTATTCAAAACATAGGACTGTGATGTTTTAAATACTAAATCAATGTATTGATTATAAATATATACATATAAAATCAATTTTGGTCGAAAAATATTGTTTTTGCGCTACCGGGATTCATGTGTCCAAAATTTAATAAAAATGAATTGATAATTCTGGCGTCTGCAGTCGGTTTACTCAAAGGTATTTGAGATTCCGTAAAAACAATGTAGACGGTTTTCAAATAATGGAACGACAGATGTATTAATTTGAAAAAGTGTAACATATAGGTTCGAAAATTTGTCATGAAAAATACTGGCGCTATAACACAATTGGTAGTGTACTTCCCCGGATTGGAAATAGAGATTCAGGTTCGAATCCCGGTAGCACGAAAACAATATTTTTCGACAAAATTGATTTTGTATGTATATATTTATAATTAATACATTAAATTAGTATTTATTATAAATCAAACTAGTATGACATTAAAGAAGCATAATCAAGAAATCAGATCAGTCCAGATAACAGAAAACTCACTGCTTGAATAGTTCTTGAAAGACGTACGGTAATACGGTGTTTTATTTAAAGTTGAAAGAAATAATCTAAAATAATTAAAAATATTAATCATGTATTTCTTTGATTAATTTAGTTTTTCAGATTTTATTAATCACGTATTATTAGAGATAATGTCTTAAGACAAACTAAACCCTAAAATATGTATTATCATTGTCAAATTATTAATCATTATTAACAGTTTAGGATGATTATATAAAAAAGTTTAATATGAGCATGCCTACATTAAAACCATATGTCTCATATTTATCTGTCTAACTAGGTAGTATATATTAAATAGGTAGACAATAAATATCTTATAGTCACTTTGGGTATAAAGGTATCACCTTACCTACTATTTACATTATACATGTCCTTTATCCTGTATCCTACCTTCATTAATTTGTACCCATATGACATGTGTTTGTATATACCCCTTTATCCCCCATCAGGGACCCTTTCTTGGCTGGTCACATCTTACAGTATACCTTCTCACAATAATCGCACTTCATACCAACGATTTATATTAGTTTATTATTCTAATAGTATTTAATGTAATGTCCTGTATTCTAGAGTATTTGGTAAATACTACTGAGAACATATTGATGATTTTTGATTAAAAAATATAAAGATTTATATGAATTATTAAGGAAAACACATTCTTATTGTGAAGTTGTAATTATTCAGAACATAGGTCTGTGATATTTTAAATACTAAATTAATGTATTAATTATAAATATATACATATAAAATCAATTTTGTCGAAAAATATTGTTTTAGCGTCACCGGGATTCGAACCTGGATCTTCATTTCCAATCCGAGGAAGTGCACTACCTTTGTGCTATAACGCCAGTATTTTTCTTGACAAATTTTCGAAACTATATGTTACATTTTTTCAAATTAATACACCTATCGTTCCATTATTTGAAAGCCATCTACATTATTTTTACAGAATCTCAAATACCTTTGAGTAAACCGATTTGCAGACGCCAGAATTATCAATTCATTTTTATTAAATTTTTATTAAATTAAATTAAATTAAGGTATTTAAGATTCTGTAAAAATAATGTAGATGGCTTTCAAATAATGGAACGATAGGTGTATTAATTTGAAAAAATGTAACATATAGTTTCGAAAATTTGTCAAGAAAAATACTGGCGTTATAGCACAAAGGTAGTGCACTTCCCTGGATTGGAAATGAAGATCCAGGTTCGAATCCCGGTGACGCAAAAACAATATTTTTCGACAAAATTGATTTTATATGTATATATTTATAATTAATACATTAATTTAGTATTTAATTTATATGAATCTTTTTGTGCAGTATTTTTGAATTTTTGCACTATTTCATTACTGTAAGATAAAATCTAGTGGTACCGATACTCGCCTATTGATCTTGTGATCGGCGGTTTGAGCCTCGTCTGCTAGTTTTTTTGTACCAGTCTGCAACAAGTGCTTGTCCTGGAACTTGTCTCTAGTGCTGTACCTCGAGTTCGAGAAAATTGATTTAAAAAAATATTTAGCAAAAGTTTAATTAAATTTATTAAAGTAAAATACATTGAAAATAAATTAACAAGAAACTAAGAGAAACAAAAAATGTATCATATTAAAAGAAATTCAGAAAAAAAATCCTCTGTTGTAATAATTTAAGCGGTAATAAAAAAAAGTTTAAACGAACACACCGTATAAGTTACTAATTATTTTATATTACATTATGTATCACTACCTATATATGATAATTTTTATATAACCTTTAATACGGCCATTTACTATAACATATGCCCATAATAATATTATGCTTCCCCGTCTTTATGACTTTCTGGATGTGGCGGCCGTGGCAACTTCGTTAGTGTCATTTGCTTCGGTAGGCTGTAAAGTACTTGCTTAAAAAGCCAGGTCTGTGAGACTCCTGTCATAGATAAGAAAATCATCCTAACATATCATCTATGTCTCGTGGTCATATCGCGTCGTCCACCATTGTTTCTTTGCTTATCTATGTCGCTGTCAAATACGACATGAATCTTTTGTTCGTATTTTTCACTTTGTACAATTACAAGGAGAGCAATACGGAATCCTTTAATAGAAAATCAATCGGCGAAAGCAGCGTAAAGTAAATGGCGACAATTGATTGCTTATCTGCTAGTAATAATATATTACGCGATACCTAAAAATACTATGTAAAATAAAAATTTCTTGTAAATCACGAAATTATGAAACGTTTTCCACTTTTATAAAATTAGAAGAGTCTAATCAATTTTACTAAGAAGGCGCGTATCTAAACCACAATAAGATGCTTTGTTCATACAGATATACGGTCCACTATTAAAATATTATACGTAGAATGCGCGTTATTAAATACATCATGGAACCGGATCAACACGCGAAAAGTATCACTAATACGTGTTTACGCACTTCAAAGCTCAAAAATATGGCCTGCTTGATTTGATGATTCACGTTTATCATGGATTATGGCGCAAAGCTATCAAATATAATACGTTTGAACAGAAAGCATTTTTAAAAGCTTAATAAATGAATATTTAATGTAATGCTGGTTAAAAACTTACGATTCATGGATTAAGAATATAATCCAAAAGTACATATCTGTGAATAAAAAGTCTACTGTTAAGTTGTCAGCCATTTTGTTTAGATCTTGTCATGAATACACAAATCAACAACAAATCAATATTGTACGTTTTTATTACCGAAACAGATTAAAGTAATTGCATATATTTCCCTCCTTAGGCAGTCTGTCTACTAATAAATGCATTTGAAGTATCACGTGTGGATTACTGTAATAGTATTTATGTTGATATGTAAATGTATCAGATGGATATTATAATCTATTTTGAATGGGGAATATGGCACATCGAAATTCTCTAACGTCACACCTCTTTTCCGTAAACTATAATACATTGGCTTAATTTTCTTGAAAGCGTATAATTTAATTTGTTTTAGTTGATGTAGGAGGGAAGTATAACATAACGCCTCAGTATCGTCAAGAGTAAGTACCGGATTTATTACAATAATTAATTATAATAAAATAAAAAATAAGTACTTTTAAAATTAGCAATATTAACTTGGTGGTTAAGTTTCATATTTTTTATTTATTATCTTAGTTTAATAACCACAATTGAGTTTAAAAAACATCTACCGGTTTCGGAAAACACTTTTTCCTTCTTCAGGATATGTCAAAACTAACTAAAAATATAGCATTGTTTTTAACTACGAGTCCTATTCTAAAATTTTTTTCCTAAAAATTATTCGACTAAATTTGTATTGAGCAGCAATTTGAGTTAGGTACTAAATTTACTTTTTAAATAATTGTTGTTTTTTTTAAAAAAATTTAAAAATAGATTCTGGATAAATAGAAAACCAATGCTATATTTTTAGTTAGTTTTGACATATCCTGAAGAAGGAAAAGGTGTTTTCCGAAACCGGTAGATGTTTTTTAAACTCAATTGTGGTTATTAAACTAAGATAATAAATAAAATAAAAAAATAGTTTTTATATAAATCACAGATGAAACATAATGATAATAATGATAATTGGCGTAGGATTTTATACATAAATAACTTCTCGAAACAAATATCTAAACACCTACCACGAGATATTAGACCAGTATTTTACACAAATAATAGTATAGGAAATTTACTCATAAATTCTAAGGACAAGGATGATAAATTTAACAATTCTGGCGTCTATAAACTTAGTTGTAAGGATTGTGCTGCATTTTATGTTGGTAAAACGGGTAGAAATTTTAATATAAGAGTAAAGGAGCATTTGAGATGTTTGAACAATAGTGGGTTTTCAGAATTTGCTAATCATTTGATAGAAAATAGTCATGGTTTTGATAAAAAATTGGGATTGTCAATTTTGTATATAAACGATGTAGGTCACAAATTAAATAATTTGGAATCGTTGGAGATAAATAAAGCATGTAAAAGTAATCAGGAAATTCTAAACAGCCAACTAAATTTAACTACGAGTCCTATTCTAAAATTTTTTCCTAAAAATTATTCGACTAAATTTGTATTGAGCAGCAATTTGAGTTAGGTACTAAATTTACTTTTTAAATAATTGTTGTTTTTTTTTTTTTTTTAAAAATTTAAAAATAGATTCTGGATAAATAGAAAAACAATGCTATATTTTTAGTTAGTTTTGACATATCCTGAAGAAGGAAAAGGTGTTTTCCGAAACCGGTAATGTTTTTTAAACTCAATTGTGGTTATTAAACTAAGATAATAAATAAAAAATAAGTAATTGCTTATGCAATGTGAATTTTTTTATATATCCCTGTAACAAAATTGGTTTGGTTGTTGAAATTCGAGAATATATATAAATATATATATTTTTGGTGTTTTAAAATTTCTTTAAATTTCTATTTTTTAATTTTTCTTGTGGTGTGTAAGAATGTTATAAACTTAATTGCAAAGTATATAAAAAAATTGGCCGTACGCAATGTATGCTATATGTAACGAAACAACATACGTTTTCTCTTCTGGTTTGAGAGTCATATTATATTAATGTAATGGAGCATTTGAATTTGAATCGTAAACGAACAATCCTTTAATCTGTAGAGGTACTTAAATTTATGAAACTAATAGCAACAAATCTCACTTTGGGGAATGTCTACTCGGGCTGGTTTGAGGTCAGTGGCGTAATTGGGTTTAACGCTCTTCCTGTCCAGTGCCCAGCTCCCAGCTCTGGCCAGCCCCAGGACGGATCCACCTAACTGCGGTAGAGCGCTTGTTCCACAAAACAAATAATTAGATGGGAATTCAAAGCATTAGATACGCTCCACCTATGTATTCTGGAGCCTATTCAATAACACAATCGTTTGACCATTTTCGCATCAGAATTTCACACCGCTGAACAAAAGTGGTCGAATTAATTGCCCAACTCCCGGGAAAATCTCCTCATTTTATTGAATAAAAGTGTATTTTTATTGTTTTAAAACAATTTAGTAAAAATAACTCATTTTAATGGTTATTTTGACTTCAACATTATGTATAGCCTTATTAAATTCAATGTCGTTTTCTCAAGATGTACCAACGCGTCTTTTGAAGTAGAACTTCAATCTTATCTTGAATGATAAATAAGCGTATTTCAATATATTTTGATAATTTTAATATTCTGTTTTACATCATGCGATACTTTAAGTAAGTCTTTTATTTTAAAATAAAAGTTTATTTCCGAAAAACATTTTTATCAATAATTCTGTGTAAGAATACGTAAGAGTGATAGTTCCATTGGGAACCGTATTTTAGAGATGCCGACTAACTGAAATAAATATACTTTATATTATAGTATCATTAAATGTAAGGTTTTACTTAGTATATTAAATTATATAATCTTTCGAAATACTTAAAAATTGCATGTATATTTGAACTTTGTGTAAACTACTGTGAGTTATAAAAAGTGGTTCACACCCAAAGAGGTTTAAAAAAGTTAAAATATAAATAAAAATAATAATTATGTCTTACCACAAAGTTAACGCTATATACTATCAAAATATACCTAAAAATAATCAATCAACGCATTTATTCCTAAATAATACATTCTAAAATATTTTATCAAAACTGGAGATCACTCAGTTTGTTAACAATTTTGAATTGATGAAATAATCCAACATGCGAGCCATAATTTTACGAAACATATTCCAGAATTTGCATAAAACTAAAATTAAAACAATTAGTCTACATTTAGACACATCTGAGCCGATAGTCAATTTCAATCTGAGCGGCTTATCGAAATTCTCCGGTTTCAATATTCCTCGTTATTGATGGACATTGATATTCCGTACGGATATTGAAATTTTCTTTTACTGTCAACGCAAAAAATGTTCGCATTCTTCGATAGCGTCTCAATCGCGTTTGAGATTGAAGCGCGAGAGTTTTTTGTACAACAGTTTCGCGGTCGCCATCTTTGCGAGGGAAAAAAAGCGTTTTCCTTTTGTTTCAGCTCTAATACTTTCTTCCCGCTCCGAAATTTTTCCGTCTCATTTGAATGATTCCATCGAAATGCCTGTAACGTGACAGGAATTCGCGAAGGGATCCGACGGCGAGGGAAAAAACTTAATGGCATAGTTCTTACCCAACAAAGCGAGAATGCCTTTTCTCGAAGCCGATTGGCAATAAAGCATTTATGCAGTATGTCTTCCGAAGAGTAAGTATCATTTGTAGATTTCGTGAGTCGACCTGTCTACTGTCTAATGTAATTTACGTTATATACATATTGTTATTAAAGTAAAGTAAAATATCAAAATGTTTTCTCTAATACTGTATTTTACACAACATATTACGTAATTTATATTCTTTAGGCAGAAGATCGTAGAATATTTGTGAATTTTTAAAATTATTCTATGCAAAAAATCACCATATTAGAATTTTTACATAATAAACGTGAGATTAAATATAATATAATAAAATCGGAATACTTATATGAATAGTTTTAATTCATATTAATATCGGGATATATTAATGCAAGGATAGGTAAAAGAGTAAAACTAACAATTATAATATTTTACAGGAGAGATACAGAACACTATTTTATTTAAATCTTTTATTTACTTCATATGAATATTAATTTTAAATGAAATGAAAAGAATTCTAATAAATGTGTTTGATTTGATGTTCTATTTTAATTATGAGCGTAATTAAAAATATTAATATAGATAATTGTCCCTTCTAACTAATCTCAGATATTTCAATATGATATAAAATAGATGGGTATAAATAACGTAATAAATTTTTTATTTTATTGTATTGAGGGATTTTGACAGTTTGTAAACATATTATAATAATAAACATAATACATATTTAACATGTGATACTATTTATGACAATCCACAGAAATGTTTATGTACATAAGTATGTTTAGGTGCAGAAGATAAATAAAAAAAAAAAAGAAGAAGGAGAAAGGGTGTTGATGTTGCAACTATTGTTGTGGTAAAGGGAGAACAAGACTTGTTTGTTTGTAGGTAGAATGATTAGTCAAAATTGAGATTGAGGTAGTTCATAAAAAGAAGAAGAATAATGAAATAAAAAGATACGTAAAAAAAATCTCTATCGTATGTGATTATTTCACGATGTAATACTTAAAAAATGTATTTACATATATGTAGGTGTAAGCAAAGAGCTAGAAAAGTGAGTTGATAATTTCTAACATTGTAATTTAAAAGGTTCAATAATAAACATTTAATTATGACCAGTGAAAACCAGTGAAAATAGATGAAACGCGGATCTGGGCCAACAACATCTTCCTTTCAGACGGAATAAGATGGCGGCGCTGTGTTTAAAGAGGCTTTCTCTAAAAGCGCAATAAAAGTCTTAAAATGAATTCCGTAAACAATCTGTCAATGTTAAAACAATGATCAATTAATCAAAAAAAAGGTTGCGGTGTTTTACAGTACAACCTAACTTGGAGACGAAATTTTTTGTCAATATTTTTATTCGATTAAATGAACGTATTTAAGTATTCTACTTTTACCAAAATAATGTTGCATTGAGGAATGTGAAGAATGTGAAGAAAAAATGTAAGTGTAACGCATTTTTATGGCAAATTTGAAAGAAAACTATATTATTAAGGAAAACACATTCTTATTGTGAAGATGAAATTATTCAGAATATAAGTCTATAATATTTTAAATACTAATTAAATGTATTAATTAGAAAGATATACATACATCAATCAATTTTATCGTAAAATATTGTTGTTGCGCTACCGAGATTCTAACCTGGACGTATCTCTTTCCAAAACCGAGGAAGGTGCATTATCCAACTATGCTACAGCGATAGTACTTTTGACGACTGATGACTGACTTTCTAATTAACACATTTAATTAGTATTTAAAACTATATTACATCTGATAGATGAGTTGATTTATTTTTAATTACGAATTAAATGAATATGTAACGTTTTGGTTCTGAACTTATAATAACAAGAATATTTTTAACAATTAACTTTATAAACGAAATATTGCTCAATTTTGACATTTAAAAGGTGTTTTATATTTTATTGTGGTAATATTTTGTTTCTGAAATCAATAGCGGAGGTTCAAAATATGGAAAATCAACAAGTCATCTCACAGTCATTCAGAATCTTCTATAATGATTTTTCTAAACTATTCTATCATTTTCAACTTGGCTGATGCTAAAATTTTGGATCCATCTCGCTAATACATAAGTGACATCAGCCCTGGTGATAAACCCCGCGATGGGATCTGAAGGCACATGGCCCATATGACACATAATATCCCGGAAAACTCAACACGAAAAATTATACGACAGTTCTATTATCATTGAAGTGACAGTATCAAGAAATCCGAACTAGGCAAGAGTCCAGATAATAGAGAACCCACAAAAGAACAAGTTCTGGGAGAAAAACATATCTCAATTTATCGGAACATGGTCGATGAGATGTTTGAAATTAAAATATAAATAAATCTTATTTATTTTTATTTGTTATCTCTATTTTATTAACCACTGAATTGAGTTTAAATACGTCTACCGGTTTTGAAAAATACAATTTTTTTCTTCATGATGTCACTACTAAATTACATTAATAAAACAAAGATAACAAACAAAAATATGAATTATAATCATAAAGTTAATATTGCTAATTTTAAAAGAATCTTATTTAATTATGAAAAACACATTTTTGTTGTGAATTTGCATTTTCAAAACATTGTTCTGTGGTATTTAATACAAATTAAATGAATCAACTAGAAATATATACAGAAAAAATGTATATAAGTAGATAGATGTCTTTCTGTATATATTTCTTATCGATTAATTTAATTTGCACAAATTAATCAGTAATCAGTTATAAAATAACGCAAATAACAGGAGTCCGGGACACTTTTATATTTTTCAAATATTGTATGATTTTAGCGGTTGTTATGCCAAAATGTTTATTCTTACGCCTTCCATGCACCCTCCATGACAACACCGCGTTAGACAGTACCATTTAGTTACAATCGAGGAAAACGCGTTTTGACGCGTTCGGAGAGAATTTTTTTTTTTCATATTTTATTATTCACAATAATTATTGTTTCACATATTTCATATCCCGGTAGTAACTAAATATTTTTTGATAGGTAAGAGTAGGTAATGAGTACGTAATTTAAAACATCAATCGGTTTCGGAAAATATAATTTCCTTCTTCAGGATGTCATATTAACTAAACAAAAAACATATATTTCACATTATTATAATATTTTAAAAATAAACAAAAATATTTTTTTAAATTATAATAATTTTAAAAAATATATTTCAAATTTTAACCAAAAGTCATATTGTAAAATTTGTCCTAAAAATATTTAATATGATTTCATCAAGTCAATTTCCACATATTTCATCATCATAATTTAAGTTTATTTATATAAAAAAATATTATTTAAAATATTTTAAACACATTAGAATATTGAGACAGATGTTTTTTAGTTACTTAATCTGATATTCTGAAGAAGAAAATGATGTATTCTGAAACCACTCGACGTCTTAAATTACTCGTTAAGTGGTTTTAATAAACACAAATAATCTATAAAAAATGATTATAATAAACCACAAAGTACAATTTGCAAATATTAAAAATATATAAGTATATTGTGTGTAGGTATATATTATTACATAATTGTAAAATGTACACAATGCAGTCAAAATAGTAGATACTCAGTAATATTTCTACAAAATAAAGAATCTTTTTGTTAATAATTTATTTCGAGTGTTAAAAGTTATTTGACTGAAACCATGTCCTTTTAAAAAATGAATTTAAAAATATTACCATCATATATAAAAATATGAAGTAGATGAGAGATAGTAAAGTGAAGAATAAAAAAACAAAAAAATAATAAGATCATAATACACGCCACCTGACGAGCTAATATATGAGCTAGTATAATAAATCGATGGACCATTTTGCAACGGCCCTGATTCTACATGATGTGATTTTAGACGGAAAACCTTAGTTTTCTGGTTTGATAGACAAATTTGAGTTTCCTTCGGAGTTTTCATGTTTCTGTAGCACTTTCCTGCTCGGTGCTTATTCTACGACTGAAATGGCTGAACAGAGTTGAAACGCGATGAGCAAATTTTACTATATTTGGTGTAATTGCACATGAGATTGTTTAGTGAACCATTAGTTTACTGTCTAAATTTCACGAGTTATTTTGTATAACTTAGTTACTTACACTTACACTTTAGTTAGAACACCATTCCATAGGAGTAGAAAGAATAAAGTACCTCCCTCTATCTATTCACAAATCTCACCATTTTTCTCATGGCTATCGATTGTGGAAGTTTTATATTCTAGTATCTGGTTCACACAGTAATGCCAGATATTTGGTGGATGGTGTCATAAATAAATAGTCGCATCTTCTTCTCATAAATTCAATCCAAATGAATACTTGAATAACTATCTTTATTATTTGTTTTTTTTTTAAATTCTTCTTCATCAATTGCAAAGTTACTTTATGGCAACATTATATATAAATAATAAGAAAACACTTTGTTTATACCATTGTTTATCAATAAATCAACGTATTTTAAAACCAATAGTCCCCTTTTCAGGATACAATGTATACTAAAATTAAAAATGCACGCATAGATAATAACAAAACTATAAATATAAGTACTTCAATATTAGTAAAATTACTTTAATACAACATTAACAAATAATACAAAACACTTTGTTTAAACCACTATTTATTGATAAATCAACATGTTTCGACATCTATGGTATCTTCTTCAGGAAACAATGTATACTAAAATTAAAAAATATTTTTATCTATTGATATTAACGCGCGCTAAAAGTGTGTTTGACCAATACGGACAAACTATTTTCGAAAAGGATTTGGTTATTTATAATGTTTAATTTGCAATTAATAATTTTTCTTATTTATAATTTATCTAATTGTAAACCCCTAATATTAGTGTTTTTTTGATTGTTTACTTTATCATGATTACGTCTACTTATTAGTATAAAAAGGTTTCTGTATAGTACACATTCATGTGATACTTTTTTTTTAAAACCTTTAAATAAAATTTATGATGCAATCACATTAAAATACGTATTTATTTAGCACGTTCGTTTTTTATTCATTCTAAATTGAATCGAGATAATATATCTTTGCAACAGCTGCTGTTCCACGATTGTTGTCGAGATAAATTGTCCGTTTTACAAATAAACACGCATCTATTTGTGACATGGTGAATGGCAGACAGACAAAACAGATTTGTGATGTGTCTCAGAAGACAATAATTAATCAATGGGCTGAAGTGAAGAAACAAAAGGATCTTTAGCTCACGAACAATGCATGTAATTGTTCACTTACTTCGCAAAATACAACAATGCGTCGTGTACTTTATTTTACATTAATTAATGTACAACGTTATCCGATTAAATGTTAAGAATGAGATGATTTGTTGATTGATAAACAAAGCCATGTTTAACTCAATCATTTCAAACAACATTAAATAAATTATTTTTTAATAAAAACATATTTATTTTATAAAGTTATGATTTTCGTAACGTACCTTCCGTGATAGTAATTTATTATATAAATTATTTAAAAAAAGTGTAATTTAATGAATTAGTTAAATAACTTTTAACACACTAAAATCTTTGTATACATGTTATATTAATGTTAAATTAACACTCAAATAGTGGTTATTATATGGTTTATAAAACAAAAATTTCTAAACAATTCATTTCTGCTCGTGACACAATATTATTTATAAGGCTTTAGTTAATGCAACAGATCGTGAAACAATATTAATTGTGACTTAGTTACAGCAATATTATTTTTATTTTGATGTGAATAAATTTTTCAAACAAAAATACTCAATTAACCATTACACCATTTCGTGGACTAGGCGATAGGATGCTACAATCCTCTATTCTGGCACATTATTCTTGCTTCGTCCACTTCCATATACTTCTCATGCACGGTCTTTAGTTGTCAAACCTTTTACCAATGCTGTTTTCCAATATTTGGTTTACCTAGTTATTCTAGGCCTTTCATGGATGCTCATTATTTCAGTTGCCTTCAGCATTGGCCACCATCCTTTTCTCGTTCGTACGTTTTCCATAACCAAACCACATTCATGATGGCGGGATGAGTATCTTGAATGGCGGCTAATCAGAGCAGTGGCGAGAGCATGTCTGTTTGCGTGTAGCATCTCGTGCGCGTGTAAGTTCAAACCGGTCTGTGTTTGAATAACGTTTTGTGTTGACGTTCAAGATTTCTTTCGAACAAACACTAAGTGATATTAGTCAAAGGTCGACACTGAAATTATTGTAATTTAATTAAAATTTCATATATAAAATTCTCCAAACTTTTATTTTTGCTTAATAATGTCACTCGGACCCTTCTTTAAGTCAAATTTTATAAATGTGGTTTCTTTTAAATATATTTCAATAATATCATACAAATTTATGATGACTGCTTAAAATACGACTGCCACAATCGAACACAGTCCGTTCACTGAGGCCACTCAGTGAACGCTCATTTGTCGTACGGCCAGCATGTCCCAAACTATGCAGAACGCATATTCACATAGGTCTTAGCCTAATTTGTTCCTTTTTTATTCTATATACATAGATTTTATATATATGCGCGGATTTTCCAGATATGCGCTTGAATAAATGCATTTTCACTGTATTCAGTCTAGTGACGAGAAAAAATGCTACTCTTGACTTACTGGTGTGATTGTGATTGATATTCGATAATATCAGTGATTGGAAACTGTGACTATGATTACAGTTTCATTACTAATACGCATGCGCTGCACGATATCACAATACACGAAATAAATAAAAAACAATTTTTAGCGTATTTACTTATGTTATTTAAACTTTATTTGCGTAAAAAACATATCCTAGCATATATATCTAATTTACAATTTTGGGTCAAATTATCAGCATTTCGGGGTGAAATGCGTAAAACTTTTTGGCAGTATCTACTAGATGGCGCTTATCACGAATCATAACGTCATTCCTTCACGAATATTTTCGTTTCATATACACATGCGCCGAATTACTGTTCACAACCAAATATAAGACTCACGGTTCATAATTTTAAACTCATCATTAATTCAGTTTAATTTATTTTGTTATTTTTTTGACAATTCCACACTCACGCAACTTTTATATATTAGTGTTGGCACCAGAACTACATCATGAACCACTAGTCTTTCTTGCTGATGGTGGTAAAATAAATTTAGTTAGCGAGTTATAGTATTTCATATGAATTTGTGATGGACTTTCTCGCGCCTCATAGATCTGCATGAATCACTCAACAGCCATACAATCCGACTGGTACCCACCAAATTGCAGGCAACAATACACTGCGATCGAATCAGTCCGAGAATCCACCAGAACCGCTAACTCTTCTCCTGGCCAGCTTCTCGAACACGTATTCTAACACGCATCTCGATATCGCTTTCAGTGAACTACGTTTATTTTAAACTTTGTATAATGTCAATTTGTCAGTTTACAATAACCGATTGTAAGTGCAGTCACATCATAATCTACCCACCCCTGCTGTACACGCAGGCACGAGTCACTAACAATTATTTATTGTGAATAATGTTTAACATAATATAGTTTCTTAGTATATGTAAGATTGTTGAGATATTATTATCTTAAAACAAATTTAAAATTATTTAAGAGTATTTTATAAACCTTTACTTTTTATTAACTTTAAAAAAAAAAAAAATTTAATTTTTTTTTTTTTGTATTTATTTATATTTTCCTTGGTTTTCTTTTTCATAGAATATTTATTTCATAACCTTTAATGTATGACATAATATGTATTATTTAAAAAAAAATTGTTATCGTTAAAAAAAACCTGATCACGCTGGAATAAACTCATTATTATTATTATTAATAATTCTCATAATAATTCAGTGAGTCATAAAAAATCTTAAATCTTAACATCTGAAAGGTATTACATACAATCATCGGCGTGCAGTGCATACAAGCAAAAAAGTTGTGCATTACTAACAATTCTGGGAAACAAATATAAATTAAATAATTAGACTAACATAAATGGAAATAATATTTCACAATTAGCGCCGTCTGTGTACCAGTAGAGACTTTAATTTTTTAGTTCTAAAAACTACCCCGACAACTCACCGCTGTACCCATGGCACGCTTGTGTATTCGCCGCATATAGATATTCACATTACTCTGTTCGTCTTTAAGCTAGTGAATTACTCAAATCATATAATTGGCTATTTACTGAATTGAAAATTCCTTTCGGTTCATCCGTTCTGTATTGAGTCGTTAATAATGCCGTTTTTAACAGAATAACATTAGAAAGGCTTACAACTGCGTGCAAATCATTGAAGTGTCTACTTCCTATTTCACTAATTCGCGAATTTTACTATCTTACTGTTTTTAACCTGTTGATTTTATGATTGTTCTTTAAACTTGGTGCATTGATTGGTTTTAGATTTAGGAAAAACAAAAAGCAATTGGCAGAACTATTTCCTACATTGACCTTTAATAAAAATAATTATTTCCTTTAGTTATTACATGAAGGATTTTCAAACAATATCCATGTACAGTTATAGGAAATGTACTTAAAAACGTCCAAACATTTTTTTATATGGGTAAGAAGGTATTATTTCCCGTTAAAACTTAATTTTTAAATATACTATAAATAGTACTCTAAAATTATAAATAAATACATGGTATGTTTGTCTAATGACGTCGGTTAAACGAAAGTACATATATTATATACGATTGTATAATTTAATTGGCAACAGCATAACCTAAATCTATACCTACTGCACGCCACTGCATACAATACGAATTAGTATTAAAATATTGTTGATGTAATTTTGTTCCGTATAAAACTTGTAAAATAAAAAAATAAATTCAGCATGGCATTCACAGATTTAATAAAATTATGTTCGACGCAACAGTGAATTTTCAGTAACCTTGTTTCATTCCAAAATTAACTTTGGCAGAAGTTGCTAGCTTTTTGAACAATGTGTTTGATACAGGAGCACTGGATTATCAACATTGCTAATATTGCAGACTAGTACGTGTGTGTAGAGCTTTTTTGAACAGTAATTGGCGAAATTCGATTACATCTGGCTGACAGCATTTTGTCGACTGATTTTGCTGCTGTTTGTTGAATAGAAGGACATTTTGTGTTATGTACTTACTTATTTAATTACCGTCAGAGACGGGGGTAAGCAGAGAGGATAGAGCGCCACACTCTTCTGTGCTGACACACTATTCTCGCCTCATCCACATTCACTCGACGATTATTGATGCTTTTAACAAGACCATCCTCCAGTATCTGGTTTAGCTGGCTGTGCAAAGTCTTCCACGGACGCACTTTATTTCTGGTGCCATCGACGCTTGCATCATATATCTTTCTTACCATTCTCTCCTCATTCATCTGTTCCATATGACCAAATCACATATATGATCCTTTCTTAATTTTACTCACTATACTAATATCGCTTTACATTCTTTCTTTTTTATTCATTCTTTAATCTATCATAATTGGATCTGCCACATATACGCCTAAATGATCTCATTTCCACTGCATTCAGTCTACTTTTGTTCCTTTTCTGTTAACTTTAGGTCTCACTTCCATACATTAATGTCGGTACCAGGACCGCTAGTCATGGCAACGCTAGTTTTGCCTCAGTTGACAAGTTCTCTTTAGCTGTAATTCCATTCAAAGTGCCGTTCACTTTATTCCCTTCAGTCACCCTCCTTTCGATATCTTTCTCTGTATTTCCGTTTCTATTGAACATAGATCATAAACACAAAAACTCATCTACTTGTTCCATACATTCATTATCTACAAGTATTTTGCACGCTGTCGTGCTTTCCTCTTTCGCGAGCATTACTTTCGACTTGTTAACATTCATAATAAGGTCTCTTTCCTTGCATACATCGTACATTCTACTCACTAGCCAGTTTGAAAAATCACGTGCTATAATTGATTACGATTTTACGAGAAATGATATACTTTTTTGTTTGTATGAATATGGTGATAATTAATCGCACAGTAAGCTATGATATGAATCATGTCAATTACCATACTAGCATAAATTAGGGGTACTTGTCTACTATGCAGACGACAAAAGATAAAATACCATGCCGTAATATAATTATTTAAAAAATATTTTCAATTAACGCACACATATATTATTAGTTTAAAAAATGTAGAAATTAAGTAAAGCAAAAATAATCTTTTCAACGTGTACAGTGGAGATTCGTTTAGATTTATTATTATAAATGGACATTGAAAGATCTGTTATTTGGAACTGTTATAAAAAGGTACTTGAGAATTAATTAACGATAAACTTATGTAAGTATATATTTTCAATAATGAAAAAAAAGTTCAAAAACAAGTGGTATTATTTAGAATCGGAACAATTAAAATTATTATCAACAATAACGCACAATTGCGGTGATATTATTAATACATTTTCGTTATTTTACAACAAACATTCCAAAATACAAACATATATAGTGTTACGTAACCAAACCAAGGCAATTTAATATATTATTTAATTAACTTGAGGTACCCTTATCAAGTCGTTCGGCTGTACCGAAATGGATCCGATTCATTGCATTGATCATTCAATCAAGGGGGAAGGAGGAATTTTCAATGAAAATTAATATTGGAATTTTTCTATAATCATTTATTCTAACTTAACTAGATAAAAAATAAAGTAAAATTAGAGGTTGCATGCAAGGTAGTATCCTCACCAGTTTATAATTTTAAAGACATTCACAATTTTAAATCTAAACTAAAAAGTCTTACAACTATATTACAACATTAATTAAAATAAATGGGGACTTGTGCCAAGGCGCGCTCCGTAAATAAATGTAGGTAGTGTGAGTTAAAAGTACCTTTCTTTATTCTGCTGTGGTGGGTGGCGATGGTCTACTCAAGCTTTTTGACGTGGCCTCAAACAAGGCCTGATGGTGGAGTTTCGTCCGACGTGGCTCCAAAACAGGTGTTTATCGCGATATATATATATAAATATATATATATATATATATATATATATATATATATATATATATATAAAACAATATGATTATTATTGTAGCACCAAGATTTCCGTGGCTTTCTTGGTCACATGCCAGATGTAATCATTTGTTTCACTTGATTTTACTTAATACAAGTTATTTTAATATTAGCTAGGTATCACTCCAAATTCCAAGACTTGCAGTCATTAAAATGGCTGTGGTTTAAATATACGTTATTTAACTGATCAATCTTAATTTTATCGGATTATAGATAGGTTAACCCGAGAGTGAAAGCCGAAATGCGCGTGCTATATTTCTAGTTACTCCGAACTTTTGAAGAACCTCTTTGTTGCCCCGGTGCTAGATCTGAACTGTTCCCCCGCAGATGAGCACGCGATTGATTTTGTGCATACTGATGTTGGAAAAAGAAAGTCTATAATTAGCACCTTGTCGGACACTATATTTCTTACCGGTGTTCGAAGTGTTCCTACACGCGTATCTGCAGATTGCGTGCAGAACTTTCTCAAGTAGGTGTAAGTCAATTTTACGTCCTTTCATCCAAAGTGATCAGCGCTCAGACCAAAATGACGCGCGAGAGTTAGAACCTTTCTATCCAGCGCCTGGTTTGCTTATTATGCGCCATCCATCCCGAATTGTCCTTGACACATGCCGACTCTCCTCGACTCTAACGGAGTTACTTTATATAAATTTAAGATTACGAAATGTTTTTACGTAACAATAGATATTAATTTCAGAAGAAAGATGAAAGAACGGAGTAAGCAGCGAAGATGTAATACCAATATACTCCATCCTATAATATCACATTGTAACAATTCCGTATTTCCCTATGTCTAACTAAATATAATTTTAATATTACTATTTCTAATTTAACGCGGAATTTACCTTTCCCTGTGCGGGCGTCCTTCTCGCAAGACACGCCTCTGTTATGGGTTCGGTATTCTCCTACTCACTTAAATAATATTTCGTGTTAATTTATATCCTCCTGGCCTCCGTCGCCAGTGTGGAGATCTAGCTTTCTACCTTACTTAATACTAATTTTTACGCTTAATGCTAGTCTATTCGCTTAATATCTAAATTTGGCCAACGTGATCGTTCTAGTGGTTAAGAATATTCCCCATGTTATGTCCGCAATAATCCTAATTCTTTTAACCCGCGTTTTCAATTATCAAATATCCAAAGTTTACAAATATCCAAATATTATAGCCGTTAAAATACCTATAGAGCAATTATTAAAATAAATATACCGATTATCTTATGGTATACGACTAGGTAACAGAAAACTTCCAATCAAGCGGTATGATATTCGAGCGCACTCGTTGTGACACTAATTATGTACTTATTATTTAGAGCTAGAATGTAGGAGTGTGATAGAAATTATAGATATGTACGTATTATTCAGAGCTAGAATGTAAGAGGGAGAAAGAAATCATACATAGGACACCAACCTTGTCGTAGACTCGTACTCTTGACTGTGGCCGCTTCGTGGTGTCGCCTAGCTGTTCATAAATTATGTGGACATGTGAAACAACATGCGACATGCTAAGTGTCTGCCTCGCTTGACAAATATGCTCCGTGGTTACATGATAAGTTCCCAGACACCAGACTGTGGCGTACGTTCGGCTCCCCTGACCCCAAATTCAGAATCCGTACGTCTGGTGCATATTTTCGGTAGACGACGGGCCCTGAATCCCGAACCCTGATCACCCACGCGTTCAAAAGTTTAAAGATGATGATGATAATAATCCAAAGTTCTGATTCGGCCAATGTCTAAGTGAACAATATCATTTGTTATGACTCATTCAAGATGCATGCCCGAGGTCCTTGTATCTCCAATACGTTGCTGTTCAGTATCGGTAGGAAAGTGGCCAATCCGGGGCCGCGTCCACCACTGAAGGTAATTAATTGTGATGATTGTGACAGCTATTCAGTATCGGTAGGAAAATGGCCAATCCGGGGCCGCGTCCACCACTGAAGGTAATTAATTGTGATGATTGTGACATGACAGTACGATTCTCAGGAAATTCCCTTATTTCCTTGGGTGCGTCTGAACACGTAGGTCGTGTGACAATGGTGTCAGAAGAATAGTTTAATTTATCTGCAGAATGATCCTCGGTGTCTCGAACAATGCATCTCGAATAAGGCCAGGAACAAATAGTTAGGATTATTATTACTGCATGCTGGTGCGTGTGTATGTGTGAGGTTTGCCGACGTGGCGGCTTAATTGTAGAACATTTCAGGAACACTGTCTCGGGATATTAACTTCTAGAGACGCCACTATCATCCTCCTTATACAGCTGAAGTACGAGTACCGTGGCGACCACACAGAAATCACCTCGATGCAACTCAGTGCGGACTAAGCTATTTACGCCAGATTATATATCGGAAACAGATCATGAACGGTAAACATACGTAGGGTTAGCCTGTAGCCTTGTGCACCCTACGCAGACCGATGATGTCCAGAACTCTTTCGTTATGGCTATCATTACCAAACCAATATAACCATAGCTAGCCCATCCACACTTCAAGCCACCGAATGACTCTGTTCAGCCTCCAAAAGCACATTTTCTTCCCAATCAAATCATCTTAGGAAAACTACAATTCACATAGGCGTTGAAGGTCGGTAGAATGAAACACCTGGTTTCGGCTTGATAACCGAAAGGATAAATGTTTACATAATGTAGGGATCAGTGCGGAGTCTTACTTGTGAGATGTGTCGTAAAGTAGAATGTTCAGTGAGTTGTTAGCACAATGTCAATTATAAAGGTCAGTACGATTCGCATACGCATGTGATTGTGTATTCCCAAAATAAATACACACACAAAGTTCTCGGATAAATTCTATCATTTCTACCTACTAGCCATTACTTCGGATCGAAAATGTAATCTATAAAATGCGCCCCGTCAGGATTTATGAGATTTTTAGATCTAGATTTCCGCGGATAAGTAAATATACAAATAATTACGTACATAGTTACATGATTATCTACACGGCCAATAGTAGTATATAATTGGTCCTATATAATGAGATACATGTAACTGAAACTTGTAGGTGGGTGTTCCCAATTTATAAAACGGACAGTAATTAAATAAAATGAAATATCGGGTAGTCTAGCGGTTACGCCAGTCCCTTTCTATGAATGAGTAATTACATGATGATCCGAATCACACTACAGTATTTGTTAGCGGTTTTAATTTTGTATACAAGCATGCTAAAAGGTAAACTTAGTATTTTGGGTCCTCTGCTACGGTCCTCAGCGTCTGCGCCTGTCCTGGTCTGCCATCTGGAACTTGAAACCACACTCGCGATTTTGGAATTTCAACACGACCTTCGCGGACCCGAAAACCAACACGATCACCCCTAAAACACTTGCGGCGTAAACCTCGAAAGGAAAAGCTTCAAAAGCGACCCTCTCCCGTGCGGTCACGAAACTGACTATCGTAAGGTAATCGATTATCACTTTAACACATTAGATCAATTCTAACAACCCTCGCGGCCGCGTAAACTCCATACCGACCGACCCCCATCTCGCCATTCCCAAAGCTCGAAGCCGACTGTCTTCCACGCGACCCCTTCGCCTTTTCGAGCCCCACCCCCTCTGGCCACCCATTGCTCCTGTCGCATATGCTCTAGGAATTTCTCGGAATTCATATTTTTTTATCAGTTGGTTATATGTGGATCATCACAACATTTATTAGGCTCTTGCGTGTTAATTGTAATTATTTTTACTAGCAGTAGCATAGATAGCCGATTGCTTACTGCTAAGCCCTGCTGACGGTTATTGTGGCCGCTACGCAGCAATTGTTGACTACTGCGCGGTCAACTTTTCATCGCTACTCGCCAATTACTTGTTGTTATATCCTGTGACAATTTACACTTTATTTCAATTTATATAAATTTATATACTGTTACTGAATATATAAAAACGAAAACATTTAAGT
Source organism: Eubasilissa regina (assembly GCA_022840565.1). NCBI lineage: Eukaryota > Metazoa > Arthropoda > Insecta > Trichoptera > Phryganeidae > Eubasilissa > Eubasilissa regina. The sequence continues at coordinate 18,794,394 of JAINEB010000007.1, forward strand.
AATCTTAACCTGGAGATATTAAAAACACGTTCATTTTTAACAGACCTGGCCGTTTAATCAAGCACTATATAGCCTTAATGACACTACTGAAGCCATATCCAGAAAGTCATGTTTGGAATAAGTTGACAATTGATAACGCGAAAAAGCGAGAGGTCATCTACTATTAATGGAAATGCAGCAAGTTGTTAGATGATGAAAATAATAATGAGAAGCAGTCCTATCCTAGTTTTTTTCCGTGGATGAATCCTAGTAATATTTGTGATTTAAATCCTTACACAACTATTATTTGAGATCTTTTTTGTAGATATAAAGAAAACCAATTAAGAAGATTACCATGAATACCATTAAATAGTAATTTATCCAATTATATTTTATGGTTTGCCGTATTGAAGACTTTTCGGAAATCATTATAAATCACATCATTTTGATTCTTATCATCTAGAGTGGAATGAAGAAAATTCATAAATTTGATTAGGCTCGATAAAACTTAAAGATTACGTAGTACCGAAAAAAATCCATATTGATTTGGAGTTATGGGGGTTTTAAATATAGAGAGAAAATGTTTACGAATTGCGGATTCAAAGATAATGGCAAATATAGAAACTTTAAAAATCGGGGTAATTTTTTAAATAGCTCCCAAATTTGTAATCGAGTGTAACAAATACTGTTGACAAAAATGGATGGGAATGTATTTTTAAAAGGGTTTTATTAAATATGTGACCTAATTTATATTTTTAAGTCGCGAAACATTTAATTGAATATTTAGAGAAATAAAAAGTATTATTTTGGTAACAGGGTGTGAAGATTTACATCTGAAAGAGCATTGAAAAATTTAAAAAGTCAGAGAGAGGATATCGTATACCTTCACCATGCGCGATTAATATCGTTGCAATTATTATTGTTTATATATTATATTGTGTAACTGAGGCAAGATGGGAGGGTCTGAGAACTGGACAAGAATGGCCAGGGATAAGAGTCGGCGGAGAACACACGTGGAAGAGGTCAAATCCCATCCTGGGTTGTAGTGCTGTGGAAAAAGAAGAATAAATATTATTTTACATGTGTCAAAATTAATTGTTTCATTATTTTATGAACTGTCATATGAAAACTTGATTTTGAGAGTAATTCTGGTCTTATTGTTTAGTTAAGCTGTGACTAAGATTGATGAGTTTGCTTGATTAGTCTATTTATAGGGTCCATGTTTCACTATAATATTCCCTTAGCTTGCTTATGCACACATGCTGTAGGATAATGGTTTGAACGGCATAGGTTATTTCTAGTATATATATAGCAATGTATGGAGTTACGCACGAAACTGATAAATAGTTACACTGTTATACGAGGGATGTATGAAAAGTTTCCGATCTAACAAAGAAACGAGACATTTTTTCTTAAAATTTATTTTTATTTTTATACATAGTCTCCTTATAGTTGTAAGTTTATATACTTCTCCCAGCGATGTTTCCATGCCCCTAATACTTGGAGTCTTTTCATGCAAAATAGTTATTTACGAAGGTGATGACCTCCTCATTTGACGAAAATCTCCATCCGAGTCATCCGAGAGCAACTTTTAGCTAAAGGAACAAAAATAAGTCGCTCGGGGCTAGATCTGGTAAGTAAAGAGAGTGGTCAAGCAGTTCAAACCGTAATTCGTAGATTTTCGCCTCCGCAACCGCTGAGGTATGAGACGGCGCACCGTCTAGGTGAAACTATTTTTTTTCTGTAAATGTGGTGTGTAAATGTAATGATGTGTCTAAGTTTCATCTACAGTAATTAATCGACGCCAAAATTAACGATTTATTGCATCTAAACTGCGTCAATAGAGCATTGAAAATGTTCATTTGAACACGTTTTTTGACTTGTTTTATCAATATAGAAAGTAGTAAAATTTGTACAGATATATTTATGAACACCGGAATTATTAAATTTATCATCTTTGTCTTCGGAATTTATGGATAATTTTTTTATATTATTATTTATTTAAAATACCGGTCTAATTTTTTATGGTAGATGTTTATCTATACCATTAATGATAATTATTATTATGTTTAAACCGTGAGCTGTATACACATTGACTAGTAATACAGTAAAGTGTCCAGCGAAAAATTTTCAAGTTTAATATTAAATAAATAAAAAAAACTACAATGTTATTCTCATATTTTATTTATACAAAATGGAGTTTAACGATGCGGATTTTACGTTTTATAAACAATATCGTCTAAATGCCGTCCATTTCTCTCAAGTTACTCTTGCAATCGGACTCTTAAATTTGCGAACACGCGAGAGCAAAGCGTTGGTTCAATAGCAGCAACTTCACAGCGGATATTTTCTTGTAGGGTATGAATTGTTCGAGGGTTGTTATTGTAAACTCTCGACTTAAGGTATCCCCACAAAAAAAAGTCACACGGTGTAAGGTCCGGTGACCGAGGAGCCCAGGGTATGTCTCCGTACTTGCTGATTAATTTATTGGGAAAAATTCCCCTCAGCTTCTCCATTGAAAATGTAGCTGTGTGTGGAGTGGCGCCGTCTTGGTGAAATTGTGTTCTGTTGTTGAACCCAGGAAACAGCTGCAGTTGCGGTACTAAAAACTTGTTGATTATTCGGAAATACACGTGAGCAGTGACTGTCTCTCGCTGGTTAAAAAAATAAGGCCAATTATCTCTTGGGCAGAAATTGCATAACACACTGTCGTTTTTGGACAATGGAAATATTTTTGATGGAGTTCCCGTGGATTGTCGGGGCATCAATGTCTCATGTTCTGTTTATTAAAATAACCATGGTTATGAAAATATGCTTCGTCAGTAAACAATATGTTTCTAAGCGTTCGTGCTGTTCCAAAACGTTCCAGCATCGTTCTCGCTCAGGTTTCAAGTAAAAAATAGTCATTTTCGTTAAGAAACTGCAAGATTTGCAGTTTGTACGGGTGAAACTGTAGTTTCTATATCAAAATAACGTGCACTGTTTTTTTTTTATTTCAAACGATTTACGCAGATTGCACATAATTTCACGTCGAACTTGAGCCACATGCTATAGCGTCAATGCTGACGTTGATGGCCCGGAGGAATTTGATTAACCATTGTCTCTTCTTGTCTGAACTTTTGAACATAACACCAGATAAGTTGCGTGCTCGGCCCATCACTTACTCGTCGAATATTAAAGTGAGTACAAAAAGCGCGACGTGCACGAACCAATGAATAACCTCATTTTAAATATTCCTCAAACGCTCAAATCACGCGCGTCGAACAAAACCCCTCCCACTTACCTGACCCTAATGGTTTTTGAGCAATTAACAATTTAATCTGAAATTTTTCCCCTGGACACCCTATATTTTAATTTGTTTTTAAAATTTATAATTAATTAAGTAAATGGTTAAAAGAAAAAAATTTAATAATCTGTATTAAAATGAATACGTTGAATTTGAAAATATTATTGTTCTTTAAAAAAAAACATAGTTAACAATACAAAACGGATTTTAAAATTTGTAATAAATAATTTTAGACAATCAGTTGTTACTTGGGGTAATGAAATTCGAATGCGTTATAAAATAAATAATCAAAAAGTAATTTTAATATCAATGGAAAAAAGTTTTTTATAAATGCTTAAAGTTATTATGAAAAACGCGTTGTCATGGTATTCACGCATTTTATGAAATTTGGCGAATGCAAAAACTAAATTAGAAAGCAGAATAGCATCCATTGTAAACATCTTCAGCGATTATATCAGTTTATTAATTATTAAGGAGAACACATTCTTATCGTGAAGTTGTAATTATTCAGAATAGACGGTCTGTGATGTTTTATTTAAACACTAATTTAATGTATTTATTATAAATATATACATATAAAATCAATTTTGTCGAAAAATATCGTTTTTTGCGCTACCGGGATTCGAACTAGGATCTCTATTTCCAATCCGGAGAAGTACACTACCAATTGTGTTATAGCGTCAGTATTTTTTATGACAAATTTTCGAACTATATGTTTCACTTTTTCAAATTAATACATCTGTCGTTCTATTATTTGAAATCCACCTGCATTATTTTTACTGCAGTCGGTTTACTCAAATTCCTTTTGAGTAAACCGACTGCAGACGTCAGAATTATCAATTCATTTTTATTAAATTTTGGACACATTGATACAACTTATATTATTAAAGAGAACACATTCTTATTGTGAAGATGTAATTATTCAGAACATAGGTCTGTGATTTTTTTAAAAATATTAATATAAATTAAATAAACTTTTGTTAAATACTAATTTAATGTATTAATTATAAATATATAAATTTGATTTTATATGTATATATTTATAATTAATACATTAAATTAGTATTTAACAAAAGTTTATTAATTGTGGGTTGATTCCTTTTTATTTTAATTATAAGAATCGGTTCAATCAAACATCGGTAGATATTGTATTGTTAAGTTAAAATAAGTTGATATAATGGAATGGAGGCGCGGAATGAGAATGAGAACAGCTTGAGAAACATTTTGAAATATCACCAAGTTTTACTTACATTTATGTGACAGATTTACACTTATAAATATACCTAGGGTTATATTTAGAAATTTTTCAGTGCTGTGTTTGCTGATCAGAATATATTAAATGTAAAAACCTGGCGCAGACTATAAATCGATTGTGAGAGTTACATCAAGACAAAAGGAATATCACTTAAGAAGAAAATTTACTAATTTTATATATATTTTTTTAAACAGAATAAAATAATCTAACAATTTACAAATGCTCACAATAATTCGCCTTAGTCTAAAAATACTCTCCTGCATTGAGTAAAAATTGTAAATTATTTTCAATTAAGATGAAAAATGTTACGGTGAAGGTTAAAATTAATCAAAATACCAAATTAATTGATCATGATGAAGGTAGTATGAAACAGAAAGATATAAAAATAAATTATTTTGCTCCCACGTACACGTACACACATAAAGTACATTTAAATTATTGTTTTTTTAGTTTTTGTAAGAGATGCGTACAGGCAATACGTGTCACATCAATATTTTTAATACTTTCAAACTAAACTATATAATCGTGCTATAAAAATTGGACTAACTCGCTGGTCTTCTGGAATGAGACTCAAACCACCGATCGCGAGATCACTAGGCGAGTGTTGTAACAACTATACCAACAGACAGGTTATTTTATTATTAGGTCATCATTGGTTAAACATTACTGAAACAGCGCAAGACGGGAGAAGATGGAAGGACCTTATCGAAATTTTGGCCCCCCAACCTTATTTGACTAAGGGGATGAAAATGATGATTTCAATAAAATCATTTTGTATAAACTTTCAAAGTTGTAGTTCTGATAAAAATGTAAAGCCATGTGTCCCGTAATCGTATTTTTTTTAATAGGTGAACATATATACTTCGATAACTTGAAACAAATGTAATTGTAAAATGTAATTTTACTTTCATCAATTTTAGTTCTGTTCTTTCACCTAGTCCAATTCCAATCTAGCACACATTGTTAGTTTTGACATCCTGAAGAAGAAAATGACAAATAAAAATATGAATTTTAACCACATAGTTAATTATGCTAATTTCAAAAGTATGATTTGAATTCGTAAAATTCATCGAGATTTGGAGAGGAGTGTTCTCATGTAATTATTTGTTGGATAACTGGTTCGAATACTGCTATGATTTTGGTGTGTTGTGGACGCTGAAATTCATCAGAGTTTTTTGTGCTGTGACAGTTTCGTACATTGGGTGAATTCATAGAGACGGCATCATCAACCAAGTGAGTCGAGCTGAGTTTTTGGTTTCGTGAGTCTATCCTGGTCCGCTTTCAAAGGATTCCCTTATACCTCACCCCACATTTCCGATTCCCTATTTCCCATCGACCACTGTTATCGGCGGCTTGCGTCGGTCACGGTCATGTATGTAGATTTAAAACCGATATAAATTTAGTATGTTTTAAGGATAGATATAAAATTAAGGATAATAAAAAAGAATTTATTTTCTAAAATAAACGTAAAGAAAAATTTTGTTGGCATCTTAAAATAAACGCTAACTTTAATCTTTTCTTCAAAACAAATTGTCCTTTTACGCGGTCTTTTTCATCCCCTACATACATGCGTCTGTAAGCTTTTCACGGCGCATGGGGAGCCGACACCGGAAACTGAGGGAATTACTAATTTCAGGCCAGGCAACAGCGAGGCACTTTGTATTTTTATCCTCCAGTGTTCACGTGTTTTCCGTTACATCCATTTTTACCCACATTTCCATAATGAGGTTTTTCCCAGCCCCGGGGCAAATGTAAGGGAATCTCTCGTGCTTGGCGATTCCTGTGTTTTAAGAGGGTTCTTATAATTTTGATACGGGAGTAATTTGCCTTTGCTGACTCTTAGATGTGTATTAAATAATACGTTTACCGGAATTTTTTTCAAAATATTACCACCAAAGTTGCTACTGAGGTAAATACTTACGTAAATAATTTCGGTCATACAAATATTTAATCTCATGATAAAAATAATATAAAGCTGAGTACGTCGAAAATAGGGTACACTTTCTTATTTTTTTTAATCCTTACTGATATAATGATTCTATCTTTGATAATAATAAAAATCCTTACTTTACAGAAGATTTTTATAAATTTTAACTGATTATTTTACGACATACCTTCTTATCATACATCAAAATTATGTATTAATTAACATAGTATTATTATACTTCTTTATAGTTTTGATATTGGTAGCATTTTAATTTAAAATAAAATAAAATCTGTAAAAACCGAATTTTTAAAACTAATAAAATAATTAAAATAGTCGTATTTCATGATCGAGATGCGTCGTGGAAATAATGGAATGCCAATATTTACGGTCTAGGTAGAATAGAAAGATCTATCTTCTTATAGGTATCTTTATATTTTTTCAAAAGTATTCCATCTGCGGTAGGTTAGTGGCGAAACTGAAAGAACTTTACGACTTATTTTATTTAGGGGTAAGTAAATATTTCACTTTGAAGCGCCAGCAAACACCATTTCCAGAGGTCATAACATGGTAGCTATGAATGTATTTTCTTCCTCAAGGGCAAATAAGATATTTGCGGTTGCGACCTGAACGAACAAGAAACTGTAATACTCAAGTCAGAAGACCCGTGACCTATCGAAAGATATTATATTCATCGGCTTAATGTTTACGGATCAGTTCAGCCATTTGATTTACTTTTACGTAAAATACACTAAATTATCTCCATTATACGCTAAATTATCTCGGCTATAATATACATATATCGTATGCTCGCTACGATGAGTCAAAAATAGCGGTTTTGAGTTAATATCGTATTGAGATTACCGAGGCTCAATCTACAATCTTGCAAAGTGACATTATCTTTTTCTTTTTATTGTACCCTGGTTGTATATTAAAGCTTTGTTTATTGTGGTCCGGAAAAGTTCTACACTAGACTGTCCAAATCATATCTTAGATTCTTTAACCATGTTGCCTACCATGTTGGCTATCACGTTGGCTGTCATGTTGGCTATCACGTTAGCTATCATGTTGGCTATCATTTTGACTATCATGTATGGTATCATGCCGAATTTCGTGTTGGCTATCATCACATTTTTACTACATCCCGAAAAAGCTCTACTGTAGACTGGCCAAATCATTGTCTTCTTGTCAGGATCTTCAACTATGATATTCTTCTTCTTCCAGGGCCCCGACTCCCAACAATCTTTCCCTGCATAAAATGCAACATCTCGTACTTCTCCGGTTATCTCTTTACATGTATTGAAGTTTTCGCATATTTATTGTTTTAAATACTATTGCTTCTTTATTCATTCAAACCATAACATCTTCATTCGTAACTTTATCCATCCAGCTTATTTTGAGTATTTTTCTATAGATACACATCCTAAATACTGCAAGCTACCTTATCATTTTATACTACTGGTAATTGTCTAATCTCATAGTTGCAAAACTCGCTGCCAGAAAGCAAAGTGTTGTTAGTGCACCTAGCTAAGTTTGAATTGAATTAATCATGGATAGTGCCACTTTAGCGATGTCATGTCAGTATTAGATTAAAAATGACTCAATTGTGATTCTTTTTACGAATAAGGTTAGAGAAAAATGAAAAAGAAAAAATTATTTCACCTGTGTCATTACTTAAAAATAATGTCGATGCTGAACGACAATAATGGTGGTCTAGTGGTTACGATACTCATCTGGTGATCTAGTGGTCGGAGGTTTGAGCTTTGTTCCAGGAGGTCATTAAATTAGTACAATTTTCATAGTACAAGCATTTAGCTATGTTTAAAAATAGTAAGAATATTTATGTGACGTATTCCGTGTATTTAAATTTTTATTTTATTAGAATTGATTACTCACAAAGTACCCCATGGTCGTCTCATTCTCATGTTTGAATATGAATGTCTTCAGTTGAGTCGTTCATTACAGGTTGATCCCAAAGTTGGGAAATAAAAAAAGCAATTGAACTCCTATTCACGTAAGATTACACGATTGAAAGCTGGGCCGGTGTGCTGGTGTTGGTCAAACAGTGGCTGCAGAGCTCGAGAGCAAAGTGGGTGAGCTGCCTGGCGGTCTAGTGCCCCTAGCGGTCGTCCTGTTAACCCGTCTCCTAGAGCTTCCCTCTATCGCCAAAAGAGCGGCGATATATCACTACAAAAGAACCTTTATAATTTTATTCAAAATCGAAACATTCTTTTGGCAGTAGAATGAGTTACCAATTATGCAATGATAACTTTAAACAATCACGTCAGATTTGATATATGCATAAGTTAGAGGCAAGACTAGCGATACACAATGGAGTGATGATGGATAAGAGTAAATAACATAGACTGAATGGAGTGGAAATGAGATCACTCAGGCGTATACGTGGCAAATGCATTTTATGACAGAGTAAAAAAGTAACAAATTAGGAAATAATCGAAAACTGATAGTGATTAGGTCCTACAATCTTACCTGCAACAACACTGTATATAATCCAAGATGTCTCTGTCTTCTTCTTTTAAACAGGCAATACACCCTTCAAGAGTGTTTGGTACCATTAAACAATTCAAAACATTATGTCATAGAAAGCAGTACAACAATAATATAGAATAGAGAATATTACATATTATTATAGAAATTTGCTATCAAATAGCTCAAATGTGGCGAGTTAAGGGAGAGAAGATGACACAAGTTATCCGGGAGTTGAAAATTATCATTGACAAGATTATTGTAAAAAAAATCGGTGATCCGTAATGGACAGGCAAAAAAGACATGGTCAAGGCGACGCTCTGTCAATCAATCAACATTTGTAAAAACCGATTTACAGTGTTGTTACAGGTGCGGAGGTCTCATAATTTAAAACGAATGAATAACGTAAGAATGGTAAGAAATATTTATGACACGAGTGTCCATGTCATCAGCAATATTGGACATCTGCAGAAAAGTTATCATGATCAGGTAAATGAAATACTGAAAGATATCGTGTCGAGAAGAAATCGTATATTTTTTCAATAGTGCTATTCATCTTAATAAATTTAATTGTTAAAGAGTTATGTTCCAAAAATTGCACGAACACAATAAAATGTGATTTCATTTAACATGTTATTATTTCTCACTAATATTAATCCAGCAGCGTTTTATTTTGGCTAATAAAGAAAAAATGCAACAATTACTAGTGCTGCAAAATAAAACTTTGAGAATAACAATTAAAAAAAATAAACATACTCGGATCAAGATCTTACCATGATGACCTTTAAGCATAAAATATATTTCAATGCTATAGTATCTGATGGGATAAGATCCCGTGGACTGTATCGATTAAAATTATGTTTTAGTTGACACAACCCGAATTGGATTCAGAAAGGAATAATGTCAGAAGATCTGGCCTACGTTGGTCTAAGTCCTGGGTTGGATGACAACTTCACCTCCACTTGACTCGCAATTTCGTAGTGAATAACAGAGATATTACTGCACTTCACGGATGCTGGAGAAAACCGCTTATTTTCGTAGTTCGGATTTTTACGCACCGCGACACTTTCAATCCACAAAAAAGGCCCATTGACAGCTCCGCGTCGAAATGGAATCTGGTTCCACGTCGGCGAAATAACTAGTTAGTAGTGGGCCAGAAACGAACAGGTATAAAGGTTTTTTGGAAAATGGAGTGCACAGGAAGTCTCGACGGAAGGCAAGAAGTCTCGACGGAAGAAAGGCAAAATCTAAACAAATATCAGCATAATTTATAAGAAAAATTCATGAAAGTTAAGAGGATAGACTGAGACTGACATTCAGGAAGAGTACTAAATCTCAGAAATCGATGATCTACAATGCGATGAAGATCTTTAATGAAATGTCAGATGATATTATATAATAAAGTTGGAGAAACCACATAGATTCAAAATGAAACTACGCCAATATGTGCAAGACAAGTTTTAGTAAAAACTTCCATTTTGATGCTACTTATATTAGAGTATATATATAAATATATATATATTTACAAATGTATGCACTATATTAAGAATATATTTAAAAAAAACGACATATTCATTATATTACAATTTCGATGAGAAAAACATTAGAATTACACCGTTCAAATACATCTGCAATAGGAAAAATCTTGACAAATCAATGTGCAAACTCTCGCAACCCGGTGCCGAAATCGAAAACACTTCACGAGTTCTACATGTTTTTTTCGTTATCTGTTGATTTCCGCATGCTAGAGACTAATAGCAACAAGGACCCGCTGAGTACCGCATCGGCGGGGCAACTAGCGAATTCAAAATTGATTTTTCCAATTTTTCACTTGCCCTGAACACCGAATCGCTTGGAGCGTTGTAAAATTGACAGCAGTTAAAAACTTTACTGTAGCGTATACAGGGAGTTGTTAAAAGCATACCCATTAAATAATATTAAATTAATTTACCTTTTTCTTCTTCTTTGATTTATTTATTTAGAACAACATCTGTTGACTTATATTTTTATTCATAGTACAGTGTGTTATATTGTTATACTCGGATAAACATTTCAGCAAAGTGAGACATATATTTCGGTACCCTGCTACACTAGTATTTTACTGTATTATAGCAGATAGTGCTTTTGATCGAAGGTTGAATATGGAGCATAACCTTAGGATACTTTTTAGTGCCAAAAATCGATACCAAGTTTGGTCAATGATCTTTCTCATTTTGTGCACCGCGAATATTTAATAAATTGCCACTAGATCTCAAAGGGTCTAAAGTGATTAATGACTTTAAACCAAAAATTAAAAAGTGGTTGCTTGATGTGGATGATAAAATTAAACTGATTAGTCATTTGTGTTAACCTAGCTACCTACACATTTTCGACTACTATTAGTTACTAGTTTTATAACTTTTGATTTTACCTTAACAATATATAACTTGTCCTTTATTTTAAATGTATTATGTTGTGCTAAAAAAAAAGAAAAATATACACGGCAGAATAGCCCAGAACATTCCACACAGAGGATATTAAACGGCCGTGAAAACTTGAATACATTTATGACGTAAATTAACAGAAATACAATATAGTGTACATTTAAAATAATAATATGAATGTATTCAGTAAATAAATAAAAGCAATTTATTAAGTTGTAATTATTCGAAACATAGGTCTGTGGTATTTTAAACAGAAATTAAATTTATTAATTAGAAATATATGCATACACGATCAACTGTATATGTATATATTTCTAATTAATAATTTGTATTTAAAACCAATTTATTTTATAAAGTCAATTTTTCAGAAAAATGGTAGACGTCATAAATATAATAATTAATTATTTAGAATTCTTAGTATTTCTAAAAAAATATTTTACGCATTCTGTAGATGTCGTAAATTTGTCATATTTACACGGTAGCGGAAATAGCCATAAATGTTCAGACATTTAATATTTTTGAAATGTGTTCAATAACTATTGAAAAATACAAGTTGCGCAACCTTAGTATAATATTTTTTATAAATAAATATTATGTAAGTATATCTGAAATATATCACATAAAATACTTTTTTTTAATAATTGCCTATATTATTTTGAACAATATATGTACAATACGTTAAAGTGTAACGAGTTAATATATATGTAAGGCAAGTAGTTATGAAAATTAATATTATTATTGAAATCAACTGTACCAGAGAAGCAAATCCTGATGTTCCGCAGAATAAGCGTGGATAATTACCACTGCGCTGCCGATAGATACGGATATGATAAGCTATTTAATTATTATGCAAGGTGCAGGTATTTTTCGAATATAATTTAATATTAGTATTAAAACATAAGTACGAATGTATACATATTCTAAAGCACAAGAATCTACTATATGCACTTTTAATACAATTTGACACCACAGCTTAATGAGGTGGGGACTAGAAATATAAAAAGCTTGCTTAGCAAATGTTGCGCCTAATTCCAAATCCCCTAAAACGTTTTTATGTGTTTTTGAGTTATGGGTGAAAATGTTTATTTTGAAAGTAACTATACAACATGTTTATTTTTACATTAGCATTTTTTAAAGAGACAATTCTGTAATGCATTTTTTTTATGTGTATATCGTTCTGATAGCCAACAGGCATTGTGATTAGCTGATTTCATTTTGGGGGAAACAGCAACTTATATTTTGTCTGCTTTAGGGTATTTTGGAACTCACCTTGATTTTGAATTACAATATCAATGGATTTAAGTATATTTTGCGAGAAATAATGTATTCTTCATATAACTGACAAAAATATCGACAAAACTACATATTTAAATTTAATTATCCCAATTCTATTTTAGGGGTTTTTGGAATTAGGCGCTACAAATCACATTTCTTTTATTTCAAAAAGGCTTAGAAGGCGCCTGATGTCGATACGAGTACCATTAAATGTGAAAATAAACTGAAGGTAAAAAAGCGTGTACATAAAAATGTTACGAATTTTCTTAACGCTCAATTTATAAGTTTTCGTGCAAATTTTACTGGGATACCCGATGCATAAACAAATTCCATGTTTAAATGGACTATTATTAAGTAATATCGAAAACGAAAGTGAAGAAAATAGTGTATTTAATATGACATAACACTTATATAGTATTATTTTTATTTGTTAACTTTATTTTATTAACCACTAAATTAATTAAATACACCTACCGGTTTCTAAAATAATTTTCCCCTTCAGGATGTCAACAACTAAACAAAAACATATGTTATTGTTTCTATAACAGAATCTAGTAAAAAAAAAAACAATAATTATTTTAAAAATAAATTTAGTACCTGACTCAAATTATTACTTGGTGATGCAAAATTTTAGAATGGGACTTGTAGTTAAATTTAGTTGGTTGTTTATAATTTTTTGATTAGTTTTACACGCTTTATTAATCTCCAATGATTCCAAATTATTTAATTTATGACCAACACCGTTTACATGCAAAATTGACAATCCCAATTTTTTATCAAAACTATGACCATTTTCTATCAAATGATTAGAAATTCTGTAAACCCACTATTGTTCAAAGTTAACAAATAAAAATAATGAATTTTAAACACAAAGTTAATTTTGCCAATTTTTAAAAATATTTATGTAGTATCTAAAGAATACTGTGCTAGAAAGAATTGAAGTAAAATGATAGATATATAATAACAGAGACGGAAGAAATAATGACCAAAAAGGCAGAGCCTCGTAGTCCAGTGGGTATGATACTGGCTTCGCTTACCGGGAGCTCCAGGTTAGATTTCTGGTAAGGACAATACATGAATGCCATTTTCTCAAGCCTGGATGTTTTTGTGATGTCTTTCACTACAGTAATTGGGGCTCATTGTAGTGATAATAATTAAAATAAATGATAAGAAACCTTTTTTTTTTAAGACGATGAACAATACTGAGGGGTTGTGTGTGTAAAATGAAAGCGTATAGTATCAATATTAGGTGCTTTGATCCCCACATTGAAATACTGAAACTCAGGTTTATAATTTGGATTACTCAGTTCAAAACAGAGTTCAATGAAATACGTAATGGACATCTGGAGTACTCACTATACCTGGTCATCTTTTTGAACCGAATTTACTCAAACTATAACATAAATACATGGCAGATGAGAGGAAACCCACTTACTCATTTTACACCAGGTTGGAATTTTTTAAGTACTAAATGGGCAATCGGCAACGCTTTTCAATACAAAAGCAACTAAGCCACGACGCACGGCCGCCAACCAAAAAACAGTTAAATATAATAAACAAAATACAATAATTATTATTAATATAAAAAACAATATCAAAATATACCGAAAACAATAGAAAAATAAACAGACACAAACACACAGAAGTCGTAGAACGGACGGACAACCAGAGAGTAACACGAACACTCCCTCATAATAAAATATAGTATTGATTCCATATCCGAGCATCACTATCGGCAGATATTCTCCAGGAACAGCACACTAAAGGTTCCAACTGGTAGGTCAATCAGATATCTTCTGAAGCATGTTTACCCAGGATTTCCCACCTAGGCACCCGAACTCTCATAAAGTTCCATATAATAAACACATGACAGATAATGGATGTGATCGACTCGAAATGTAATATTGGTCGCAATATGTCTGGTCCCTGGGAGATGCGTCAAAAGAAAGTGAATCATTCGCCATCAGCCACTCTGACCTCCTTGAATCTACCACTCTGCACCACCGACAATGGTAATTCTGGCTTACCGCTCACTGCGTCAATGTCATACGATATCTATTCGCTGACATAATTGTATACTATTGTATATTAAATGCCAGCTGTTCCACTTACTTTCCATCACGCCGTTTCTCCGCGGGGGCAGGCAGAGAGGACGCCATACTCTTCTATCCTGACACACAATTCTTGCTTCATCCACATTCATACATCTTCTCATACAAGCTCGATGATTAGTATCTGGTTTACCTAATCGTGCCAAGACTTCCGCGGATGTCCTCTACTTCTGATGCCATCAACACTTGCGTCATATATCTTTCTTACCATTCTCTTCTAATTCATCTGTTTCATATGACCACTCCATGATCTCGTCCCGTCCCTCAAGACATCTCTTCCCCCATGCATTCTTTAGAATCCCGTGCATAAAAAACATTTTTAATTTTTGGGCTAGCATAAAACAAAGCATCCTGAATCCCGCGAAATGTCGTGCACAGACCGCTAGTGAATTATATTTTAAATCAAATCTTATAAAAATTTCGTATGAACGGAGATCATAGTTGGATTTCAAATCCATTCATTCATACAGTTTATTGTCTCTGGTGTTGCTTTATGAATAACGGGGTTCCGCCACATAATGATTACAAACATCAACAATGTCGTTTAAATGTCATCACATTCATACAGTACCATGTCCTTTTAGCCTCACATGTTTATCATTTAGTGTACGTCTATAAGTCCACCGGATGTAGTTAATTAAAGTCCCCGACTTCCGGGTAATGAGAACCCAGGCTATTATTAACCAGTGAGGTCTGTAACAAGATACCTTTCACTGTACACCTTCAACTGTACCCCTTTCACAAATTAATGTTATTTGCCACTCATTTCTGTACCTGTTTTCTTGGTATGTACTTCATTGTATGAGCACGATGTAATGACTTAGAAATTTGAACCAACGTACTTTGGTAGGAGTAGAATTCTACACACATAGTTGAATACCGCTTAAATTCAAATGCAAATCAAATGTATCTATCATATGTATCTTCTAATTTAAAGCCAAGTATAATATTTGTTAATATATCTCTTTTTTTAAATCATAATGTTTATTTTGTGTTGTTATTTTTTAGAGAATTTGGAGAATTATAGTACCGTTAATAAAATACAATATTTATTTTACTAGAACAGTAATAATTTGTAATTGTTTTATATTTTTAAACATCACAGATGTGATTTATTTAAAAAAAATCATAATTCTACTTAAAGTACAATTTTTATCAGATGTTTAGTCGTATGTGAATTATTTTTCGAACGCTTGAAAAAATTGTTATCTTGTTAATCAAATATGAAATAATTTTGTGTAAATAATACATTAAAAAAATTTAATTGAGGTACATAGCTTAATAAATTAATTGCATATTTAAAACATCAACATTAATAAATAATATCAATAAATCGATAACTGCAAATGTCCTCGACAATCCTCGAATTATAATTATACATATATTATTTAATTTATGTTTGGTATAATAGTATAAAAATAGAATACAGACTTAAATAGAACAGATTTATAAATATAGTTTTAATACGACGTATAAAAAGGTATAAAAAAAAGGTATAAAAAAAATATAAAAAGTACTTACCGTAAACTTTAATAAGATAGTGTGGAAGTATATCGCCTCCATCAGCGCCGATGATGAACCTCGCAGATACCTAGGCGTAAAACTGAGCTCCTAATAGCCGCAAAAACATGCCAGGTACCGACGTGACAATAAATAAATCATACTTATGATTTATTTATTGTCACGTCTTTCGTTTTCGCTCGTAACCAAGGAGGGCTGGCTTTTGAGCGCCATTCCTCTAGCTACTGCTTTTCCGTCAACATTTTCTGCAAATTGTGCTTAAGTAACAAAACATCTCCGCGATTGTTATCAAATGAACATGTGAATGGTGGGTGGTTATTGGGGCACCGATAATTTAAACCACAACAAATCCTTTTGAACATCAATCTACACAAAGCACATATCTCAAAATTCTCATCTCACAACATAATTTGTGACGTTCCCGATCCCGGTCCCGACGTTGTTTTATAACGTCTCTTATCCCCATAATAGTAAACACAATCTATGATAAATTATTGAAATGCAGATAAATAAATAAAAATATAGATGGTTAATAATTATCTGTTACGATGGTATCATAAAGTAAAATATGAAAGAAAGGTAATACAACAAATAAAGAGCTATACCAAATATATTATATAAATCACACTTTTACAAGAGACCTTTGTGTGGACAGGTTAAATCAGTACATACAGGTTGATTTCAAGTTAATTATAATTTAACGTTTTATACATTATTTAACATAACAAATATAAATATTAATCACATATCTCTTATATTATCAAAATAATTCCCTCTCAAACTATTTTATCTTTTCAGAAAAAAACGATACACATAAATTTTCCAATTTAAAATCAGTGCTGGAAATAAGGGCAAAGGCTTCATTATTGAGATATTTCCTGATAAAAGGGCAATAAATTTCGGACAAAGTATATTAACTCGGAGATTACCTTTGGCTTGGATAAATTCAAAAGAATTCTTAAATCTAAATCGTTAGGTGGCACACGGAGCTAGACGCCAAAACATTAGCGAGATGATTTTTTCTCTAGAACTTTCTCCCTTTACCTGAGGCAGTAAATACAAATATCTTTCTATAAATCTAGCTACCTTTCAGGTTCAACCTCAGCTTAGTTTATTTTTAACCCCTGGCTTTCTCAGTACAATTCCCGTATACACCAGGAATAAGCCGCCAGGTTTCAGAACTAAGGCCTTTACTAGAATTGAAGTGTGGCAAAATAGATTCACTTATAATTCTAATATTTGTTGATAATTTCGCTTTATTTCATCACATTTTTTAAATTGAATTAATGTCCCTGTGTTATTGTTGCGCACATGTCATACGGCTCACAACAATATGAAATACGTAGTCACCGGTATACGCTCCACGTTTGAGAAGACGAGCAGTTGCCACTGAGCAAGCTGCTATGCGATAGACTATCGTAAAATAATCTAATGCTCAGTTAACCTGTCTTCCAAGAGACCCAGTCGATGGTCTAATTTTCTTTCGCTTTCGAGAAGCGCTTGGATCTCCGTAACGAGGCCGGACCAATGTGGCAAGGTTCACAATCCCCACCTCGGCCGCCGCCTGGCGATCAGCGTGTTATATCGTACCGGGCGTTGCATTACAAATGTAAGAATCTATTTGAAAAATAAGAAAGGAAATATAAATAAAACAAATTTGTGGTATATCGCAGGCATCGAAATCATTTATTACAATTCCTGCCTGCGATACCCACAAATATGAGAGTGGGATGACTGCCTGAAGTTATTTATTAACACATACTTTACGGTGATGGGTCAGATTTGACCCGGGTATTTTAAAAATATGAATTACGCTACAAATATGTTTTCCTTCTAGCTAATATTTTATTAAATATTTTCAAATAATTTGAGATACAAATACATGTTATAGGACGAGATTCAGATGAATTATTGATAAAAATGTAAAAAAAACGCTCAAAAACTGACCTAAGAGATAGTCGGATTGAATCTCAGCGTTTACGCCAAAATATATATTGTCAACGTTTTGAGCGGGTAGATAAAAGATACCAGGTATGCATCCATGTATTTGTATGTTATAAGTTTTATGACACTACCTACTCGGGTTCCGATGAGAAGATCACATGCTCAGTGGATGTTTGTATTTTGGTTGTGTAGGGCATCTGTTAGTGAGAGATAATATGTACATTATTCATAATATTTTTTAATTTTTAACTTCAATTTTTAGCAGAAACATTAGGGCATATCATTCCATTTTATTAAATCATATTTCAAATGAAATATCTATAAAAAACCTCTCACAAAATGGTTGAAAAACCGAAAACTTGAGGTTGAAAAACTGAAAACTAAAACCACCACCGACGGACGTGTTTTGTTTTGACCCACCGAGAAGTTAAGTATTAAATTATTACAAAAAACATGAAAATTTTCGGCATACCGCGGGCGTTAAAAACAATTTATTTATATTTAATACAAATTAATTTTATTAATTAGAAAGATATACATATAAAATCAATTTATGGAAAAAATATTGTTGTTTCTACCAGGATTTGAACCTGGATCTCTTTCTATCCGGAGAAATGCATTAACCGATTATGCTACACCAACACAGTAAGTTGAGTAGTAAATTTTTGAACATATATGTTGCACTTTCAAATTGATATCCCGGCAGCAACAACAATATTTTATCGATATGTTGATTTTATATGTATATATTTATAATTAATATATTTAATTTGTATTCAAAATATCACAGATCTATGTTCTGAAAGATTACAACATCACAATAAGAATGTGTTCTCCTTAAAAAATAATAATGTTTATCATTTATTTATTTATCAAAACTAGCCTGCCGGTATCCACGACGTAACAAAACAAGAACAATACAAAACATAGAATGGCATATCGCAGACGACGGTTTATTCAGCCGCTGGCCCAGCCCGCGATTTCACAATAAGGCATGGGCGGTCGCACTGTAATTTATTCATAATTTCGGCGACCCGCTTGAAGAGCGCCTTGGATCAAAAAATCACTCGCTGGGCTACGTGCTCTCGAGCTCATTAGGATTTAGCGGCGGTGCGTGGGTCGATTCGCCGGCGCTTAACGCCCTAAACATCGGTCGCCTCATGGTGACTCAGGTTTGTACAGGGACGGGTGTCCGCTTACCGGGTCGTCAACCATAGCGACGTGAAACCTGTGTAGAATAGTTAGGCCCACACAATTTAAAACAATGGTTGTAGTAGTCAAACTTACTAATGTTAAATTTCTCATGAGGTCATCACATATTTAAAGACATCACATATTATACATATCACACATTTTACATTAATAAAAATATACCGGTGAGAAATTTCATTAATATAATACTTATATGATAGGCGAATCAGTAAGAAGCTTGTCCGTTAGTCTTACTATAAGTAACGTACCAATTCCGGAAGTTGTACTATGATTATACGCACCAAAACAGACTGGCATCCTGGAATTAGATTGCATTGCCACAATTGAAATAAATAATATTTTAAAATAAAGCTGTTTATATCTTAAGTAATTAAATACATTGTTTAGAGCAGTTATTTATTAGAATGTGTTAACATGACGTATGCACATACACACAAATAAATACATTTGAACGTTTTATAAAGTAGATTATAAGATATATAGTTTTTGTTAAAGGGGCCAAATTTCATTGAATGTTAAATACAGAATCGTACAAAAATATGAATTTTGTAAGAATATCTCATATTTACCATTTACGTGAACCGATTCATTTGATTAATTTTGAAAAATAAATCAATGCCTTTGACTGTGAATCGTAATTCCATTTGTAGAATTCTAAAGAAAACACATTTTCCCCACCTGGTGCGATCTTCGGTTAATTTATGCCCATTTTAAGCTCTGTCCTTTCTTTCTTTTGGACCCCTAATTCGTCTTAAATAAAAAAAGAAAAGGAAACGGTTGGTAACTGCTCCGATTGAAGTTATCCAGGTCAGATTCTGCGCGAGTTTGGGTTGTAATATATTAGGGAGATACGGTTCCTCTTCTGTAGACAGATGGCAACATTAATGATTCAGAATTTGGATGTTTTGTTTCGGATTTCTTAATCTTTTGTATAAATTAAATGGAAAATTTCGTCCTTTTAGATAGCAAAGAGAAAACCCTTGTTCACCAAGTTTGTTTTGCTTAAAACTTCAGTCATTTGGCGCAAGCCTAAAAGGTTCGCTCATTAAAAAATCATTCAATATGATTTCGAATCGTTCTTTATCAAAAAATACACTTAAGCTACTTAGCTATTTACGAATGAATAATCAACTTACATATTTGATGACTATTTTAGTAATAATATAAGTAACCCTGCATATCTAAAAATGTCTTATCCTTTTATAATAATGTAAAACCAATGTAGTCGAGACAGTAATTTATAATTGATCAAAATGAATTTAGATAAATCATTCAGTAAGATACAAAAAACAATTTTTTTATTAAAAAATTAAAGCCATCACTGGGACGAAGACCGCGAAACTATATATTGCTAGTAGACAGCTTTACTAGTAAACTTACTTAAAGTCGCCAAATTTCATTTACAAACATTTTATAAGTATATATTTTAGACAGATTAATTTTTTTTTATGTCTTTTGTAAAAGTGATATGGGTAGGAATCTAAATATATTTTAATTATCACAAAATAACTCGCACGATCTGAAAAATGATAACTTCATAAATAAAATGTGATGTTCAAATAATTGTATACTAAATCTTAATTTATATATGGGTGTCGGAATAATTTCTTCATATTTAAGGGTCTAGTCGTATTATTTTAACTTGTTCGTAGATATTATAACTTTGTCATTTTTTATTTGAATAATATTACAGGCCCAGTTATTTCTTCAATGGTTTTTTTGATAATTTTTATTACATAATTATAATTATTATTATAAATACTTCCAATACGATTTTTATTGTGTCCGCCAGGATATTTTACTTATATAACTTTAAAAAAACATTACATTTATATATAAAGCATGCCAACTCACTATTAATTATATTATATTATAAGAATTTAGGCCAGTAAATATACTGCCTAATTAAGAACAACTTGTAGTTTTTTTAGAAAAATGGTAAATACTATGTGAAGAACTATGTAGTTAAAGAAATAATTAGTCATTTAATATGGGTCCCAATCTTAATCTGGAAGATTGAAAAAGCAATTTTGATAAAGGGTAAATATATCATTGCAGTTTTATTGGATTTTAAAAGAGCTTTGAAACCATATACAAAGATAAAATAATTAAAAAAACTTTGAAAACTCGGAATTAGGGGAACGTCTTTGAAATGGTTAAAGGAATAACAAACCACTAAAATAGGTGACTTAATATCTGTCCCCCTTCTCATTTCATTAGGAGTACCACAAGAGTCAGTTCTTGGAACTATCCTTTTCACTATCTTTATGAATGATATTGTTGAAATGCAGACGATGCACTCATATACGTTACGGAAGACAATTATAATACTATACTGAATTAATTAAACTATGACTTAAACAATATTGCAATACGACTGAAGAAGAATAAGTAAAATTCATGAACATTAAAAATAAAAGGATACTAATTACACCAGCAGCTATCACAGATGGTGTAAGTTTGAAAAAAGTGACTGAAATAAAATATTTTAGGGTGAAAATGGATTCAAAATTAAACTTTTAAAAAAATGCTTACAATAGACATGACTAAAAGATTGCTAAAAAAATCACACTTTTGGGAAGGATCAGAAGATTCATTAGTACTGATTCTTGTAAAATAGTATACAACTCTGTTATTATTCCTTACTTCAACTACTGCAACAGCATTTTATTTTTGACCAAAGAAGAAGAAATGCAACAATTATCAACACTGCAAAATAAATCTTTGAGATATACACGAATCGGCGCAATGCTTCAGCAGTGTTCGGATTTAAAATAAATGTAAAGTAAGAGTGATGTCCAGAAGCTGAATTTTCGGGGAAAGAAATATTTTATTTTGTATACATAACTTAAATTATTTCACGAACATTTTTATGAATTGCAAAAATAAAGTAAAATCATTTTATTTCTTCAAAAATAAAATTTAAATTCGTAAGTCTTTTGTGTGCGATTTAATTAAATTGTGTACAGGCATGCTGAAACGTTTAAAATTCACGCCGCTTTAGGCAAAAATTTCTTGAAAATCTTGTCCGCTGCTTAAGGGTTAAATAAACATGATATGCGCATGCCGGGTCGAAAGATTACTTGTCGGCATTTGATTGTGACTAGGGGAATGCATGAACGCGCGCCATTCTTACGTTGAGCGTTATTGATACGACAGCATTCAGAATATATATCCAAGAATAATTCTTGAAATATTATCAGCCATCTTAGAGCCCCTTTTCTCTATCCATTATTATTTATCGCAATGTATTTCAGTTCAGTTTGATGATTCTATTAGACAGCGGGCTTTAAGGCGTTATATTGCCCTTTTGATTCCCCTCGGGTTACCACTGGAAGCTTAGTGAAAATGTATAAGATTAAAAATTATAATTATAAGAATTACTTCATAATAAACCACTCTGCTCATGCTCTACCTAATTTTAACAACTAATTTAAAACTTTATTTTTACAACCTTTAATGTCACTTAAAGTTTTAAAATTATTTACAATTTGAATACATATTCTGGGAGCTTGAAAAGTGAATAGAGTGTCGGCCATCTTGAATGATATACAATATCATTGTAATTAATATCGATGCGGGTAAGACCACATAGAAATGATATATAATAGTGTTTTTATTTATTTTGTATAGTTGTTTAGCTTACCAGTCGATACTCAAGAAGATATACAACATTGTGACATTCATAACTCAGATCTGCTCAAAAACGATATAAATTATTGTTGCGGGGGTAGTCTCATATATCTTTCTAGGACCCCTTTAAGTTACTGTGAGTTTTTGGAACCCTGAAATTCCATGTTTTGCACTGTTAGCACTGGAATTATGTATTGGTTGAATGTTTTTGATTTTAGGCACTGGAATATCACAGAAAATTATATTTAGGCAGCCGAAAGGCAATCTAGCCAAGCCTTACTGTTCTGCAAACTATTTAGTCAGAATTAGTTAGATTTTTATGTTTTGCATAGTGTTTCAATCATGGGATATAGAGAGAGTATTTTACTTATTATGTTATTAGAATTCTTTTAAAATCTTGTTTACTTCATTCCTAATATTTTTGGTTTATATAAAAAATAATAATAACAATGGTTTTTATATTTGTATGATAGACAACGGATGAACCTGTCTCCTTTAGTACAGACTTCAGTCTAGTTAAGGAGACAGTGAATATCTCTTACATTATGAAACTTGTTCGCCTTTTTGTATATTTTTAAGAATGTTTATAACTTTTTATATTTTAACATTATACTTACTTACCTCTAAACAATTACAAATTTTAAAAACTGTAAAGGTAATTAATTACCTTTATTTTTTCATAAGTACTATTTATGCAACAAAAAAAATAAAAAATAATGTATAATATGTACGTATATTAAGAACATGACTAGAATAAATAAAAATAAATTCTTCCGGATACGGAAATTTTCTGTCCCGGTAAAACATAATTATAGACTTGTTCAAGATGGGTTTCGTTAACATGTATATTGAGTCAATAAAGCAGTTCATCATTATTTTAGTCTTTGAGGTGTAAATCTTCAATCCCACTTTTACCAGTCACCTTTATGATCTAAAAAGATCACAATATCCTCTGCAAAACGTATAAGGTTTAAATACTTTACAAAACTTCCTTTATCCTCCTACTATAGTTACTTGAATTGATTTTTAAGATTAATGGAAAATTCTTGGATATGAAATGTATACGCGAATTTTGATTCCTTCCATTGGCACCCCCTGGATTTTTGTTTTTGTGGTATACATGTTTACGAAGTGGCTGGGTCACCGCTTTGACTGGTGGCCGCCACTCGCTGTCAGAACCTCGTCGGAACCGAATTATTACAAGGAGGCGCTCCAGGCACTTTATTATCCCGAGCTCTCGAGAAGTCTGCAAAGAATGTACCAAAGTATATCACATCGGAGAGCAAAAATCATCAGCGGAGAATCCATTAGCGGCCAGAACCCCAAATCAGTGGTGATTTGCCATACTGAGTAAATAGTCATATAATAAATAGAATCCTGGGAACAATTAGCTATCGAAGAAATCAAACGCACATAATTATCCTTTTTTTTTTTTTAATCTTAATATTATGCATATTTTTATATAAACTCTAAAATAAACAAGATCAAAATCGTTTATTTTTACTACAACACATATTTGCTTAAATTCGTATTGAATCTATGTAGTTTCTCCTTTTTTCTTACGTTTTCTGGAATTTCATCAAAAATCGTCATCGCACTGTACATCATCGATTTATGATATTTAGCCTTCTTCCTGATTGGCGGTCTCAGTCTATATTTTTCTCTTGTATGATGTTCGTGCTCATGTTGACTCGCATCTATTTTTCGTAAAAATTCTGATGATGTTTTGGGGATTTTATAAATGAACACCATTACATCGAAATATATTTGATTAAATAAAACGCAATCACTTTGTATGAAATAATGAATTTTATTACACGCCAACCGGTTTCGCTCAGCTAAAGCTTCATCAGAGCATATTTAAAATAATTATAGTTACGCCCTGATGAAGCTAATAATTTTAATTATGCTCAAATATGTCAAGCCACAAATGATAGCTGTCTACGAAAATTTGAAATATATTTTCTGTTTAAATGTCATTGTTATATATTAACCTCGTTTTCTAACTTAAATACTTGCCGAACCCGCAGTTTACGCACCGGAGTACGTCAAAAAATCTGTCGATCTCCCATTAGCGGTAGATGATAATATGCGTACCCACTTAGTCCATCAGCACTTATTTACATAGATAGGGTGGTGGGCTCTGACATCAGACAACCAACTGTAAGGTAATTAATCATACATCTCACCATTTCTGCCGGATTGCATCAGAATATCGATCACAGACACAATTTACTACTAGAAGTAAATCTACTAATTAATAATAATTATTTAGTTTCAAAGTTTTATCAAATCTCTTCACTGAATCATCATATCTAGTAAACATTAATTAGATAACGAGAAATGAAATAGGATAAATAATGTAAAAGATACATTTTAAACGATAGTTTTAAAAAAGGTTGTTAAGGTTCTTTAAGGATGTGGAATGGATATACATACAGTGTATCCCAAAAGTATTTTTCATTTTGGTTCATTCGTTACACTGACGGAACCAGTACTAGGAGGGCGGGGGGTATGTCGATCGCTAGTCGTGACTTTGTAAATTCAATCGCTATGGAGCTCGTGAATTTTTCCCTAAAAAATTAATATCTCGACGATGTGACGTAAACTGGCCTCCATGTAGCCCAAAATCGACACCAATGTACTTTTTCTATGGAGCTACCATTAATTAAAAGTATAGAATAACAATCCTCTCTCTCTGGACCAATTAAAAGAAAATATCCGAGAAGAAAAAACAGCGATCGCGGAAAACACGTGCCGAGCAGTTCTCAGAAATTCTGCCTCCTGTTTAGAAGAGTGCCAGCGAAATAACGGATCACATTTAGAAAATATAACTTTTTAAGAAATAAATTCCCTAAAACTGTACTTATATGCAAAATAAACTTTAAAAAAAATCTTATTTTACAACAAAATAATAATTTTTATTATGAAAGACTTTTGGGACACTTTGTATAAGAGGATAAAAATAAAATATGTAAAGTGTGAAGAGTGTTGAAAGCAACGGAAACATTGGGTATGCACGAAAGATCTAGCACGATTAGGTCAACTATGTAAAGGGTGGACCAACTTGGGATGACTGTTTTTAAAAATGTTTAACTTTGGTGAGGTTAATTTTAATTTTTTTTTTCAGATAATAAAAAATTTATGAAAGTTTGTAATGGCTGCACACCCAATGCAAGAGCGCGTTAAAATTATTGAATTTTATTATGTTTCGCGATGATCTAATTTCGGTGACCAGCTAATTTCAAAAAATGCAGAGTTTGCTTGGCCTCCCCGTTCCCCAGATTTGACGGCGCCTGATATATTTTTGTGGGGCAACTTAAAAGACCAAGTTTACATGAACAAACTAGCAACAATTCAGAAGCTTAAACAAAATATCAGAAATAACAAATTTGGAGACAGAAACGTTGCGTAATGTAATGTAAAATACTTTAGAAAGAGCAATTATTTATCAACAAGAAAATTGAGCTCATTTAAATGGCGTTATTTTTCACATATAGATTTTTTTTTAAATAACATTGTACACTTTTATATAAATATATTTTGTTAAATAAATATTTAAATTACAATAGTTATATGCATTTTACATCAGCTAGTCGAAGTTGACCCACTCTGTACATAGATATCGGAGGGCAACTCTGTTAGAAGCTTCGACAATAGACAATAAATAGAAAAGGTGTATGAAGTGAGTAAGCATTGTACATCAGAATAAATAGTGTGGAGTTCTATCGTTCTGCCTAAATAGCGTTATGGTAATATGTGGGTGGCAATTCAAATCCACCGCTGGCGACATTTGCACTTGGGGAACAAGCTGTTTCTGAAAAAAGCCTCGCCCAGTCGTGATTCGACTTGACCGCGCTGATCCGCTTCACTACGTACCCCTTTCTAATATTATATATGTGCTCATTATTATGAAAGTGGTCTAAGTCAAGAAATTGAAGAAAATGGTTATTCAATTATTTCGTGTCACATTATTTTAAATTCATATCATATGATGCAAATTGTAACACTTTTGAAATTGAAAAATTTGAAGCGTTGTATACAATGTGTTGTTACGACGTTCTGCGGTATTCCGCTAGTGTTTATTTTGATGATAGAGTAAATCATTTCAACCTTAAATATTTAATTTCCTTATACATGTAACATTTATATGTCGAAATAAATTATAAATTTAGTAGATTAAATAAATTTTGAAAAATTGTGTTGTGAAATATAAAAATATTTTTTAATCAATTCAAATGCGAACCTTTAAATATCTCGAAACGAAAGAAACGTGACTTAGACCACTTTCATAATAATGGGTACATATATGTACATCGTTTTGCATAATATACGATCTTCTGTTTCAGTTCATTACTTACCACCACAGTTAGACAACCTTCAAAATAATTAGGGGACATAACCTGTAACCTTTTAATCACGAAGGTTGTGTAAGGGTGTATTCAAACAATAATTTCATTCCCTTATGTGAAAATAAAACACTGGTTTTTTTTATTCTACTCGTTTAATTTAGTTAAACAATTTTATTTATATGAGGTGAAAAGGGACAACATTATTCATTGGAATTCTGAGGAATGCCATACATTTAAAATGTTTCTAATTAAACTAAGTAACCATTCAGTTTCAACACTAATGGTATTTTAATGTCATGGGTAATATGTTTAAAACGGACAGCTATACAATTTTATAATCTATGAAGACAATACGGCAAAATACGTGTCAAGTAAAAAAAACAAGTATTTTACTTTCACATGTATGATTATGGAGTTCTACAAAATTACTTCAGAAACAGTAAATAATTTAATTTAATTGTTAAGCTTACCGCATTCACTGCATACTCCGCATTCGCCACATTTATGTGGTTACGTCAGCCGTATTATTCACACACAAAAATCAATTAATTCAACATGATCCTTCAGCCATAACCCACATTCAATATGGCTGCAAATGGACTGCGAATATCAACAAAACTTTGACATGACTCTTAGGCCTGGTATACACAACATCCTTCATCGGTAAAGGCGCTATATAAATAAAGTAAGCGCTTGTGCCAAGACAATAAGATTAACTTGGTAGAGATACGAACTCCCAATCACTTGATCACCAGACATACAGATCGACCAAAAATCAGAAAACAACTACTGCTCCATATCTTCATGATCCGTTGAGCGCATTCGCCAGATGTACTCGTAAAACGCGGTGCCTGGCGTCTTGGTCCAACCACGTTACTTGGAGATAATAACGTGAATATGAAACTTCAGATCTCTTCTAACACTGTCGCTCCATCTCAATTTCAGTCTGCTAAGAAGTCGCCATCTATTTGGAATCCCTAAATGAATACGGCTCACGGCGCGTTTCCAATTCTAGTATTTTACCCTTCTTATCTTATCACAACATCAAATAAATTTCACCAATTTCATCACATTAACTGAATCGGAATTTGACCTGACTGATTATTTCTCACCGGTTCATACACGTTTTGGAGAAATTTTCTTTCGAAAACTTTCAGTTTCTTTTCGGAAGCTTTTGCACGTGTTCATTTCGCGCTTGCATTTGGCATATCATTCTCTATTATCAATGTGGCTCAAAGATATTAAAGATAGCCGGTCTGATGATGGCCATGACAGGCTGAAACCGGTAATGGGTAAAAGTTAAAAAGTGTTTGAAATAATTAATTTAAATAGAATTCCACCAAGAATTAACATTTTCAAAATTATAAACAATATTAAAAATAACTGACGATTTTTACATTTTTAAATAATTGTCAATCGTCAGAAAACCATCACTATTTTTAGAATTATGTGATTATATTCAAGGAAATATTTAAAAAATTTCGAGTTATCTTTAAATCTAGTAAATATCAAATTGTATCATTACAGTATTTGAGAACAGACTCTTAACCATTATCCTAAGAAGAATCTTTAAATTTTTTGGGTATCTTGTGAGAAGGAAAACAAATCTTCCCTTATCCTTAATTTTTGTTGTGGTGGGGCACGTGAAAGGATGGAGAAGAACTCGTTGGATTGACTAAATAGAAAAGGCAACCGGAACTTCTCTGGTGACAGTCCTAAGATCTGCAGGATGCCGAGAAAAATGGAGGAGCATAATCAAAAGGAAGGGAGTTCATGGAGATCATGATCCATTATTGACTTATTCACTAACAATTTGATATTGAATGAGTTAGTAAATATCAAATAGTATCTCAACAACATTTAATATTAACAAGAATTTATTAAACATACATGTATTCAATTGGAATTTTAATGAAACAGAAAGAGATGTAATATTTTTACGAAAATAAAAGACTAATATGATTTCGTAAAATGGTTTTGAGGGTTTGGTATTTTTTTTATTAACAATACGCATTTAGAATTTCTGAGCATTGACAAGACTTAGCGCTGTATTTGAAGCATTTACCCGTTCAATATGAGCACAATTCAGGATAAAATGGTAGACAGAATAGTTAACCTTTTTCATGATTCTGTGGTCCAGTATTTTGTACAGGTTCTCACCTGATTCCTGCTTTGTATACGCCATAGAGATTTTTATTAATTCAAATGCCTGATTTTAAATTTTATCAATAACTTTTTTATAAATATTGTATATTTTTATAATCCTGAATCATTTACCTGGTTTAGAAAGTACACTCTAAAAAAATGAGATTGTTATTTATTTATTTTTATTAATAAAAGGGTTAATAATTTTTACAATCGTTAATCATTAACTCGGACTAGAAAGTATAGCTTTAAATAATTCTATTGTTATTTATAATAAAATGTATACCTTTATTATTAATAAATAAAATAGATCGGTAATAATTCAACATTATTAAAATATTTATAGTTATTTATATTTTATTGTGCGTAATAATAAGATATGTATAAATGAGGTGCTATTGTATAATGTATTCGGTGATTCCCTATATCCAATCCCCTAAGTTCAAAATATTAATTTATAATAATTCTTAAAACTCCTGGTCTCCAGCACCACTGTGATGAATCCGTAAATCCCCTACTTCTCTAAGTTCGACGTTTAAGTTCGATGTTTAAATAATATAAACGTCTATTTGGGCCTTAAAGGCCTTCATAACCAGAGTAGACAGCTTCTACAAAACCTTAATATTAATTTCGCCAACGTTAGAATATTCCCCATGTTATGTCCTAATACGTAATAATCCTAGTTCTTTTAACCCGCGTTTTCAATTATCAAATATCTAAAGTTTCCAAACATCTAAATATTACAGCCGTTCAAATACCTATAGAGTAATTGTTAAAATAAATATACCGATTATCTTATAGTACGCGATTAAATAACGGAAAACCCTCCGATCATGTGGTATGATACCCGAGCGCACTCGTTATGACATTAATTTTACTAGTCTACAATCTATTACCTCTAATTCCAAAGGTCATTTTCGCGTATGTAAACAAGTGAATCTCGACGCGAACCAATTTCATAAAGTATTATTTAGAGCTGGAATGTAAGAGTGTGGAAGAAATTATACATAGGTCACCAAACTTCTCGTAGACTTATCCTCGTGACTGTGGCCGTCTCGTGGCGTCGCCTAGCTGTTCAAAGATTATGTGGACATGTAAAACAACATGCGACATGCTAAGTGCCTGCCTCTCTAGGCAAATATGTTCCGTGATTATGATAAGTTCTCTAGACATCAGACTGTGGTGCTCGCTCGGCTCCCCTAAAACCGCAGATTAAGAAACCCGTTCGCCTGGTGCCTACTCACGTTAGACGACGGGTGCTTAACCCGAATGATGATGAAGATCCAAAGTTTTGATTCGGCCGATGTCTCAATGAACAATATCACTTGTTATGACTCATTCAAGATGCATGGCCGAGGTCCTTGTATCTCCAATATGCTGATGTTCAGTATCGGTAGGAAAATGGCCAATACGTGGCCGCATCCACCTCTGAAGGTAATTAATTGTGGTTGATTGTGATATGACTGTGATTCTCAGGGAATTACCATGATTTCTTTGGGTGCATCTGAGAACATACGTCATGTGACAACGGTGTCCGATGGATAGTTTAGTTTATCTGCGGGATGATCCTCGGTATCTCGAACAACGCATCTCGAATAGAACCAGGAAAAAATGGTTAGGATAGAGATCCTACCATCATCCTCTTCAACTATACTGAGGTACGGGGTGTTTGGAAAATTATATAGGAACCCACCTGATACGCTCATAAGCTACATACAGTTTGTGGTGCACATGGCGTATATTGAGAGAACCGAAACTGCCACGGAATCGTCACCTTAGCATGTAGCCTCTTGTAGGTGACGACAAGACATAGTGGCGGATCTAAATTCTCTCAGCGATTGGTCCCGAAGTAAACGCGACTCGCCCTTATATCAGTGCCAAACTATACTTCACCATCGGTACCAGACGTTCTGAAGGTCAGCCTAAGCCCTTTCGCTCACGTTCGAAATCATTCAAATCATACATATCAGAATATTCAGTTAAGCTCGCTGGCCAAAAGAAGTAATGCAGCTCCTCATTTTGTGATGTGTAATATTCCCGAAGGCATTCAACAATGGTAGTAGCTTGTTAATTTCTTTTGTGGATTAATCGTGCAATATATAACATAACAAATGGTTAAAATACATATTGATACTTTGATTCTCCATGATTACACCAGTTTATCTTATTCAAGACCGAGCACTGCAGCAACCAAGGTGGTTATCGTTCAATTATAATTTTGATCAATCATAAAGAGCCAAATCATATATTACGAATGCGGTAAAATAGTATGGTAAACAACAAAGGCATGCAAAAGAAACTCATCAAGATTCAAGCAGGTCCTCGCTGCTGACGTCCTTCTGGGCACCAACATACGTCTTCCGCGATAATATCCGGATTGAATAAATGGTCCGCCAACACTTTCGCGACGGTCGTTAGGCTATTGATTATCACTTTAACATATTAGATCAACTCCAATAGCTCTCGCGGCCGCGTAAACTCAACCGTCCGAGTCTGCTTCAGGCTACCTCCCGCGCCAAGATCCCAACCGATCGACACACGGATGACCCCCTCGCCCGCTCTAAGAACCCCCCAACTGCTTTCCCTGTTTCAAAGCTACCCTTCGATTTCTCGGTTGAAAAGCGACTCTCACACGCGCGACCCCCTCGCCCTTCCGAAACCGACTGTCTGGAGAAGCATTTACAACCCCCCTCCTGTCATCTCAACCCTCGTCCCGCTACCCCCTTCCCGAACCGACCCGCTCTAAGAATTTCGCGAAATTCATTTTTTTTTATCAGTTGGTTATATGTGGATCATCACAATTGTTATCAGGTTAAGATTCACATATCATTTAAACTACATATTAATTATTTTAAAGAAAATAAACTCTAATAATAATCGTTTAGGGTGTTAAACTTCGTTTGATTTTAAAAAATATATATTTTGTGGAACGCGTTATTATGTAATATTGTGTTATTTGATAAATATGACAAGTATGGGTAAAACTAGAATAATTGGATTTATTTTGAAATTATTAAGTACGAGTATACTTGAATTAAGAATAAAATTAAAATTAAATTAGATTTCGTACATTTATTTTTTATGGCACGTATACCTCTAAGTGGAAAAATAAGACAATACAAAATATATCTTTAAAAATAGAAAACAAGTATGAATGAATAAGGAAAATGTTTAGATACTAGGTTAGATTACTTTTCAGTGCCAAAAATAAATACCAAATTCTCTCAACGAACTTTCTTGTTTTGCGCACCGCGGATATTTAACAAATAGCCACTAGACCTTAAAGGGTCTAAAGTGATTAACAATTTTAAACCAAAAATAACAAAGGGGTGGCTTGATGTAGGTAGAAAGTAAAATGAAAGTAATTAGTCATTTGTGCTAACCTAATTACCTACACATTTTTATCTCCAACTATTTTATATTACGGATAAAAATATTTTTATAACTTCTGATTGTACTTTTTTCACATAACTTTTTATAACTTACTTTACATTATATTTACTTACCTTACTTTATTACGATTGTGCCTTAACAATTTCAACTTTTAAAAACTATACAAATAATTGTTTTAGAATAGACCACGTCTAGAATAGTAATTCCCTTTATTTTCATATGTACTATTTATGGTACAAAAATAAATAAATAAAAAAAGTCGTGTGAGAACAATCACACGAAACTCTTTTTTATAAGAATATTAGGTTTAAATATAGATTCAACTTATGGATTTCAGAATTTATACAAAAACCTAAAAGGAATAAGTAATGTTTCAGCTAACCATGGAAACGGAGAATATTTTGAAAAAAGAAATCTAAAATAAATTGCACAACACCGTTTTATTTATCTATGTTCGTGTATAGAGGCCGTCGAAAACGAGAAAGACTTCCGTTTTCCTGAACAAAGAAGAAAAATAGGGATGACATTCGTTATAGAATTTTTTTATATCCATATACATATAAAACATACATAGGTATATACATTATTTGTTATTTGTACTAAAATAATATAATTTAAAAAATATATATTTAATTTGCTTTTAAATTTAATTAAGAAGTTCCGATACCTGATATATAGATATTGTTCGGAATTTATGACAGTGCCAGATCGCCGGTCGCCGTGCGCGTGTGGATGCTCCATTAGGTTTACTATACCTATCTGCCTCTTCTCCCTCCACATTCACCACAGAGTACAACTTTTTCTGTGTGTAATCTATGACTTGTGGATAGTCAAGAACTGTGAATGTCTAGGTACGAGCTCATCACACTAACTTAAATTATTATTGTGTTTTGGTTTCTCACAATGCGTACCGAAGATTTACAATCACTATTGAGTGATACACAGTACTTCGTGCTAATCATCGAATAAGTTTTCTGAAGTTCAGGAGAGCTGTGAGTACAGCAAGAAAATTCAGGTAAGTCGTGCTTCCTGGTTGATCTTTGAGCCCTTATTTTTCTGTCCCTATACCAAATTCCTACCATCCTTCATACATTTCGTTTCCCCTCCTCCTTGTGTAAACAGATATTAAATCGATTTTTTCATTAATTATTATCTTTTACCTAAAGTACGTTATGTAGCTACATTACGTAAAGGAGCACAATTTTACATATAAACTGTGAATATTAAAATGTTTGGTCCCACATAACTGCTAGTAGCTAGTGATCAAAGCAAGTTCAATCAGGATTGTGTTAAAAAATAGATTCTATCCCGAATAACAAAACCCTTCTCGGTAAAACAATATGTAAATGTGTGACTCCGGACAAAGTGGCTGAATAATTTAGGGACAAAACTATAATAATTTTATTAAGCACATCAATTTCTTTTTCCACTAATTGTTAGCATTAAGCATAAATAATATGTAACAAAAATGTCAAATTATACATAAAATATAATTGTTCAGTAGGTATATACTTTCTTGGGGATGTGGAATGATTTCAAATCTCATTTTATTTCCTCAACGACGTATGCGAGAGATAAGTTAAAAGAGTACTTAAAAAGGGTTGCTTTTAAAAATAAAAATAAAAATATTTTACGCATCCCTGTAACAGGGAGTGACAAATAAAAGAAGGATTCCCAACTCATGGGGCGTGCCGATCAATCAGGATAACTGGCGCCCCCTGGGAGACAATTGATAGAAACAACTCGGCATTGGGAGAAATCCAACCATTGTGTACTATTTTTGGTGATAGATTGATATTTTCACTATTATATAGGGCACATATGACGTACATACCTTTATTAGTACATGGGTGACTTTTCCCACTAGTTACACTACAAAATTTATTATTATTTCAAATGCTTACTGCTTTGAATTAACATTTATAAAAAAGTTTTTTGAAACAGATTCTATTAAACGTTTTAGAAAAACCTAAAATCAAACGTGAAGAAGATCAACGGGATTCAATTTTAAATCGATAAAAATATAAAAACAAGTTCAGTACATACTAAAAGCAATAAACCATTAAATAAGCTTTCTTTTCAGATTTGTTCGGCCCCGTAGCAGGTAGGTACTCTCGAACTCGTGGAGACCCAGAAATACAACGCTAAGTCAACAATTGGAGTGAGCCACTTCGGGTGACCTATGAAAAGGATGTAGGTAATCCAATAATTGGTACCCGGGGTTCGCAATAATTTGACTTGCCTACTAATAGAGTTCAACGTGAGTTATGTTAAAAATGTGATTATTTAAAAATATATATAATAAAATTTCATAAATAATTATTTATTTGGTAAGCGGTAACAATAGATAAAAAATAAATTAAAAATCCTTGGAACGTTCAAATATGTATAGAGTGAATATTAGGTTCCAGGCTGATTTTGATTGGCCGCCATTTTGGTTTGGCAGACATTTGTCAGTTCGCATTTAGTATCAATAACATACGACGCACATGTTTTGTAGCTCAATATTGATGATCCCAACTTTTGTAAAAAAAGCATCATGAGCGACGAAGCTCATTTTGACTTGGCGTTAATAAACAAAACACCCGTTATTAAGCACGCATTAGTGCCACTGCCAAAGGTAGCCACTTGTATAATATAATATTTTATACATAATTGTAATAAATTGTAAAATTAAGAAATATAAACCAAATTAGAATATTTTTTTAAATTTTCTAGTGATTTAAAAATAAAATCGGCCTGGAACATAATATTCACCCTGTAGAAGATTTTTCCAGGATATTTCTTAAATATTACATATTCTATTAATTGGCTTCTTTAATTTATACAATATCAATATTATAATATCAATATTATTATATTATATCAATATATAATTTATACAATATCATAAAATGTGACTAAAATTAAGTATGTATATGAAAAAGTGCTGGGAAAATTAGTAAAACAAATATATTTTCTACGATAAATGATTTAGTATTTTTAAATATTTAAATATAGGAAAACTAAAAGTACCAAATATATGAGGAGCTCATTAGTGCTCTTGTAGTTTCAATATAAGTTTGTTGCTAATAATATATTATTATATTTTTTTAACCTACAGCAATAATAAATTCCGTGTTATTGATGAGAATATTTACTGTACACATCTACCTAGACTGTACCTAAACAAACACACCCGTACACTACCTACGCAAAAAATTTCCAAAGTTTTATTCTTGGATGTATTTGTTCGCATTTGAATAAAAATACCGTAAAAAGGACACTCACGTATTTTGAAATATATGTCACTGAAATGTCATGAACGATTTTTATTGTAAGTAACATTTTTTGAAAAATCTTTTGTTTGAAAATTCTTATGATCACTACAATATTGACAGACAAAAAATCATTAAATTAAAGTAATTTGTATGTACCTACCTTACGTTCTGGTATGGTGAAGTATATATTTATTTTAATTATTTCTACCTACCATGATTACATATAAGAAAAATCAAAAAAAGTACGCATATAGCTTACATTATTAAAAGTGACCGAAATATAAATGTTGATAATTATTTTTATGATAATTCTTTAATATTATATATACTTAAATAAATTAATTTTTTAATTAAAAAAATTATGATGCTGAGTGTTTATTAAAATTCCAGTCAACGTTAAAATATAAATCATTTTTGATAAATATTATTTTAAGTATCAGATAAGTAATAACTATAAAAATTGAGAAAACGAAAAAGACTGACATTTGTACTAGTACAAGTACGTTGAAAAGTAGACAGATCGTAAAACCTTTGATATAAACACCCTATCCCTTTAGATTACCTTCCAGATTGTTCCGAATTCCTACCTGAGTGATGTCAAAAGGGGTAAACCTTCATTTGCAAGGATTTCTCTTCAGGGAAAAGGGTTTCATTGTTTGAAAGAATGAAATATGGTGTCGCGAAATAATACGCGTTTGAAATTTATCGATTGAATTTTATTGGGTGGAAAAGCGCCATTAACTAGGCTGATACGCTGCACGCTAGACTGCAGATCCTGGGTCACATGGCTGTCAGGGAAAATTGGGGGTATTTTGGTGTACATTCTATAAAATTAGTACAATGTTCCATTTTGATGTACCATATGCTAATATTAATAATAATAATAATAATGGATAATTTGTATAGCGCCATTTTCGTAAAAAACATTCACCTCAAGGGCGCTTTACACACAAACTGTTTATAGTTCTACTATTATCTTTGTTTTTTAAAATTAAAAATTATTTTCACATATTGAAATTACTTTTTGAAAAGGTGCGTTTTTTTGTTTCTTTTTAAATAAAGTTTCTGATGCAAAACAAAAAGTTCCACGCTTTTGGGAATGCCATCGCAAATGCCCCTTCACTAAATTTAGACTTCTGGCAACGGTTGGTCGATTCTACAACCCTTCCTGCAGCTGCAGTAGAGGCTAACCTAAGAGTTTGATGTCTACAATTCAAATTGTCTGGGATGCAAAGTTCTTGAAGATACAGAGGCGCCATGTTATGTGTTGCTTTGTACATCAACCAGCACAATTTAAATTCAACTCTTTCAGGGAATCACAGCCAATGTAAATGATGTAAAAGAGATGTTATATGAGAGAATTTGAAAACTCCAAAACGACTAAATTCGACCAAAACATGTCAACGTTATCCGAGAGCCAATTTTGCACTAAATGGCTCGTGTGAGCGGTTACTCTAACTTGTTGATAAATATATGATTTCTCAGTGACCAATCTCCATCCATAACTTTACCCCTGTCTTCAGGACCTCTAAATAAACTTCCTTCGTGACCATTTCGCCTTTCTGGAAGAAGTGCGGCGGCATGACATCACCCTATCTTGAGACAACGCTCAGGACGTGAATATTAACCGAAAACATGGTCTTGCCCACCACAAAGTTGTAGGCGTCCCATACAGTCATATACAGTCAATCTTGGGTACCTGAAGAATTTAATAATTTCGGTAAATACACACGAAGACTTTCTATAATCGTCGCTCTTCTATCGTACTCCATGCATGGGTTGACAGACTCGACTATTTTAAGGTTACGAAAGTCTTACTGACATATTTAGCTAACTTTAGCTCTAACTAGCGCCTAACCCGGAATTCCAATAAAGCGGGAACTTGAAATACAATTTCGTCTGGATTCTAATGGCGCACCCTGTATAGGTAAATATTTTATATGAACATGTAATGTAAGGATGATGTAAAAGTGTGTGTGGATATATTTTGATGCGAATCAGAAGTATTTGGCAGGTTGTGTGAACGATGAAACTGCTTAATGTGTGAGGGATGAATGTCCCAATATTTATCCATCACTCAAGTGCCCGATTGATAATCGCGGAATCTATTATGTATTTGGAGGTTAGAAAACGAAAAAATACTTAAGGTTGATACTTGGTTTATTGTGCAAGTATAGTGTAGTTAAGCTGTACTATAAAATTGATACACCCAAATACTTTATGGGTGCATTTTTTGTCGTTGTTATTGAAGGTGACAGTGAGAAGATAGAGGTTCGTGATGGTTACTGATCGCGATAATGTTGTTATATGACGTCAGTACTGAGAGACTTTACCAGTATCTGCAGGGTGCGTATAGTAACATCAAGCAGTGATGATAAGAATGGAGGATTTAGACCTCCACAAGTTTATTATTCATATTTCATACATATTATTTTTAATTCTTAACATGATTTTTTATTATTTCATTATTAACATACTTGTTTTGTTTTGATTGTTAATGAATTATGGAAAATACACAAACGATGTAAAATATATTTGTAATAGGGATCTTCAGAAAAATTTTCGGATCTCTCACAGTGTAAAGTGGATGTTATAACCGGGAACTTACGATCTGTATAATAAGTCAAAAGTCACGAAACTCATAAAATTAGGGAAGCATCGATGGCTAGGTCATGTAGTACATTTGGATGATGTGCGACCACTAAAATGGCTACTCAATATTGAACTTTAATACGAAGAATATATGAGGTAGCCAGACAAGATAAATAAAAATCTAAACAAATAATAGATACCTCATAGAGACGAAGCTATTTTTTATTATTGGAAAAATATGGAAAGTATGGGAAATTATAGGGCTTACGACTTGTCTTCGGCTGGCTTAAGTGATCACTTTACACAATGTAACGTTCACCTTTTCACCCAATCAACCTACATATATATACATTTTTAAAAGTTGTATAAATGTTAATACGTGGAATCACTTCGAATACCAATACACTATCGCCATCTATGGACTAAACTTGAAATTCGTTTTCCCTGAAACAGGATATATGTCACAATAATAATCTTTTTTTTTGTAATTGTGTGTTCTCGGACATATTCAAATATTTCTGATTATACGATTATTTTATTTAAAATGTTCGTGCATATACCTATATATACCAGCCCTGCAATTACCTATACTTTCCATATTTTTCCATTAATAAAAAATAGCTACGTCTGTATGAGATATATATTATTTGTTTAATAACAGTGGCTTTGTATGTGAAAATCCAGTAATTATGTATTCTTGAACATATTTAAATATTATTAAAGAGAACACATTCTTCTTGTGAAGTTGTAATTATTCAGAACATGAATCAGTGATATTTTAAATACTAATTAAAAGTATTAATTATAAAAATATACATGTTAAATCTGGATCTGGACCTGGATATCTTTCCAATCCGTGAAAATAACCCAGTGTGTGTGTAGTACAAAGTGTTATTGTGAAAATTAAAAAAATATTTTTGATTTATATATGTACCTAATATAAATAGAGATGTTACTATTATTTCTGTAGAAAAAAAAGTACAGTGTAATCTGCTTTTTGCAATCACTATGAGATCCAGTAACTTTTGATAATAGCCGGTTGATGACATTAAACTGAAGGTAAAAAATATAATTATTGAATACAATTTATTAAAAAATAATAAAACTGAAGTAGAGAAATCGTAACTGCATACACGCTGATTACTTTGAAATCACCTATTAATAAATTATTCGTCGTCAAATAACAATTACGCACTGAACTAATTGATACTACGTATTACGGTTATGCTTCAGGTTAGAATCCATTTATATACTTACATAATTTCTAAGAATACTGAAAGGTTACAAAAAAAAAAAAGATTATTTTGAAGGAATTTCATAAAAATTAAAACTTTTTGTATCCACGTATTCGTAAAAAAAGTTTGAATATAATAGGCACATTATTTAAAAAAAATTATACATGTATAGGATCGTGTGACCAACTGATTATGATAAAAATAGCCGATTGATAAGTTTTAACCGGATTCCTTTGTGTTTACAATTACACAACTAAAACATATTTTCCGTTATTTCGAATGTTTGAGATAACGAAATCCTACAATGTTCGTACAGATCTTAAAATTATGTTATAATGAGTGCTATTATGTTAATATTTTTTATAGAAATTGTGTAGGTGTGTGAACATTACAGAATTATAAAATAAATCTGACCTATTTCTGTGACAAATTAGTTTAAAAATATTTTTGTGTTTATTATTTCAATTATTCAAAACGAACAACTTAACCGGGAATAAAATAAGTTAGCCAAGACCCTCACCACCTAACCAAAATGTCCACATTTTCCAGAGTGCATAACTACCCGTGAAGGTAATATGTCCGCTTACTTTATAGTCGTTGAATATATGCATGGCTAATGTAATTTTCACGTTTCATTATACTACGTGGTGAGAGATAATGTGGCAAATTATTTTTTTTAAAATGTATAGGAATTACCGCTGCGTTGACGTTGATTAAACTTCGAATTAATTTCGCATAATTATTCTAATTTATTAAGTGTTGTAGATATACGGGGATAAATCCAATTTTTTGACCTATCCTTTTCATTATCTGTGATGCCTTGGAATGATGGGATGGTGTGCGTATGTGTGCCGC
Source organism: Eubasilissa regina (assembly GCA_022840565.1). Lineage (NCBI taxonomy): Eukaryota > Metazoa > Arthropoda > Insecta > Trichoptera > Phryganeidae > Eubasilissa > Eubasilissa regina. The sequence goes on from JAINEB010000007.1 coordinate 18,835,276, forward strand.
ACCGCCGGTGAGGGTATGTATGGCTATAAAGACGGCGCGCAGGAGTGCGCGTGTCTCTTTTATCTCCGGTTCATCGACTTAATAGTTTGATCTATACTAGTGATATACCTTGTACTAAATTGTAGTTTATTGTAATAAAATATAAATTTAATCAGAAAATATATTTCATTGTAATGGTATTTATTTATAAAATCCTCACAAGGAAAATATTGGCGGAATTTATACGAAAAATTGATGCAAATCAACATAAGCACGAACATCATACAAGAGGAAAAGATAGAGTGAGACTGCCATTTAGGAAGAAGGCTTAATCTCAAAAATCTATGATGTACAGTGCGATGAAGATCTTCAATGAAATGCAAGATGATGAAAGTAAGAGAAACTACATATATTAAAAATGAAACGCACTATACGTGCGATGAAGAAAGGAGGAGAAACTAAGGTATTCATTGTAAAACTGAGCAGATATGTGAAAGATAAGTTCTAGTAAAAATAAATGATTTTGATTTTGTTTATATTAGAGTATAAATAAAAATATAAAAATACTTATGAATGCACTGTATTAAGAATAAATAACAATAAAAAAATATTTCTTAATCGTTTTCTACTCCATTATTTACGGATCGTTTATTATATTTTTGACTTCTGAATTACCCTGTGGGTTCTGTACCGGTAGAAATTGCTATTTGCCCTCTAAAATGATTCAGAGAATATACTTGAACATTTCAAGAATTAATGTATGACAAATACGGCAGATTTATTACCGCTTGCATGACATTAATTTATTCACGTATGGAGTATGAAGTATTACCGCAAATTGTTTGATTGCTTTATGAAATGAATAAAGGAGCCCACGAGCTCTCGCTGATCTGCAGGTTGACTTAGTTCCAGGGAAACTTCTTAACACATACTCTGCGGTGGTGGGTCAGATTTGACCTGGGTGTTTGTAAAAATATGAATTACGCTACAAATATTCGTTTAATGCTGTTTTTCTTCTAGCTAATCTTTTATTAAATATTTTCAAATAATTTGAGATATAAATAAATGTTATCGGAAGAGATTCAAATGAGTTATTGATAAAAATGTGAAAAAACGCTCAAAAACTAGCCTAAGACAATCGGAATAAATCTCAGCGCTTACGCTAAAGCATATATTGTCAATATTTTGAGCGGATAGACAAAGAAAACGAGGTATGGGTCCATGTATTTGTTTTCACTTATTTTCGTCCGGCGGCCCCTAGACATGCCATTAATATAATTATTTGAGGAGCGTTGCGCCTACCTGTAAGTTTTATGACACTATCTGCTTGGGTTCTTACGAGAAGATTACATGATCAGTGGATGTTTGTATTTTGGCTGTGTAGGGCGTCTGTTGATGCGTGAGAATATATACATTATTTGTAATATTTTTTTGATTTTTAACTTTAATTTTTTAGCAGAAACATTACGGCATATTATGCCATTTCGTTATCACATTTAAAATGAAATATTTATAAAAATCTCCCACAAAACGGTTGAAAAACCAAAAACTTGAGGTGGGTCTAAAATGACCCACCACCGCCGGACTTTGTTTTGTTTCGACCCACCGGGCAGTAAGTAATAATATGATGAATTTATGCACTATTCTCTTGGTCGGATCTGAGCGATTTGTTAATACCATGAATTTATAATGATAGACCCAGTTAAGCTTTGAAAAACAAAAAATTTCTCAATTAATATATTTTTTATAATACCCTAGATGGTTTTAAGCTAACATTTTTATAATATTAATTTTTGCAATATCCATCTTAATGTATTCAGTCAATTTTTAAAATTATGAGCTTCTGAGATCTGTAAATAATAATTATTAATATAATTAAAAACAATTCACTGCATTTAAACACACAATATTTTTTCTAACACCAACCGGTTTTGAAACTACGGTTCAGAATTGGCGCAGGTGGGAGGAAGGTAGGAAATTAGTGATAAGGATCGAGAATGGGATAGGGATTACAGTCGAAGGACCAGTGATCTCGAGGAACCGGGATTGGAAGGACTGCTCACCTTACCTTGTGTATGACGCCTCCGTTACCCTGCAGTTGTCGCTGAGAATCACACAAACGGCTTGCGGGCGAGTAAATCTCCAATTCCAATTGAAGACGCCGATATCACAACTTCACCCGCGGCACACAAATAATAAACAATCCACGAACACTAGGTGATTAAACACAATACCACAGTGCTGGTGCACTTGAGCTGAACGTCCACACCGTGAATGCTACCGCGAAAGATCTTCAAGATCGATCAAATATTGGTCACGTTGACGTCTGCTGACGTCAAGGTCACAATTCACACCGACGAGCATTAAATTAAAGATTATGGGTGTGGATTTGGACGCGAAAAGGTGTCAATAATATGGGTTGCGGCCGATTCGCAAGACGCGCCAAAAATGTGTTTTATGAATCCGAAACAGTATGTAAGATACACTTTGTACACCCTGAAGAAGGAACTGTGGTTCTAAAACTGGTTGTTAGAAAAAAATGTGAATTTTTTAAAATTATACTTTTAATGTGTAATTACACAACAAACTGGTACCGGAATACTACATTAATTATTACTCGTATTTATTTTATACGTATCGAACTTTTATCACGTATCCATTAATAATGAAAAAATATTATTATACTTTTGGTTTGACTGTATCAAAGGGTGATTCACCAATCTCGACTTCTTTTAATGCTAATGGTGATAATGATAAAAGACTTTTGCTAATATCGCTATAATCCGTAGAGCCGATCCAAATCGTGTTCCAGGGTTACTGCAAAGTCATTATGTGTAATTATGGGCGCATCCCTCACAATTCACTTAGCCGGGGGACTAATTATTTATAATTAATTAATTCTTAAAAAGGCCGACATTCTCTTTAATTCGCATTCCTTTCCGAGGACCGCCAGACATGAGTACTGAAGTGCTCCCTTCACAAAAGGTCATATTCAGGGACATCCCGCGAAATCCGTCGCATCCGCGCACGGCGCTCAAATCCTATTCGGAATAGTATTCATGCCTAAAAGAAACGTCAGTTTTATTATTAACCTAAAAGTAGTAACATTTCACTTAAAATAAATAAAATTCTACATATGAAAAAAATAACAAAACCCAAGTAAAGCATGACTATTAAAATTAAAAACACCTTAAATATTTTGAAAGAATGTCTATATAGCTCATGTCCACGAATGAGATTTCTCTCGTAGATTCGATTTGAGTATGCAAATTTGAATTATATAGGTATCTTTAACATATGTTTACTTTTAAAGTTATTTATAATACTTGAAATTTTATTTAAATGAAATCTGAGCTATCTACATTCCTTTATTAGATATGTATAAGTATTTAAATTAGATTTAAATAAATACTATTTGGAACACATATATTTTGTGTACCTTATGTTATACCCAATATTTAAATATAACTTAACCTTTCATATAGTAAATTATTAATTATGTAACCATATTTGTAATAGGAAAAATACTTAATGAAAATACAAGAATATTAAAATGACAAAACATAATCTGCATCTAAAATCAATGATTTTTTTTAAATATATATAACCATTAAAAATAATATTACGCCGTCTTCTTTATTTATCAAATTATTCCAACCATATTTTCTCCAATTAAAATGATAATTTTACAAAATTGTCATGTTTTGTGCCTAGAAAAATATGATCTATATACCGAAGAAATGTATTTTTTTAAATTATTCAAATTATTTTATTACACGCAAACATCATCTATCATGAATATTCAGTGCAGCAAAGTACACCAAGTAAATACAAGACTTTCATTACCATTATTTACTCTTGTGGATTACAATACATCCTACAAATGAAGTATTAAGGCTGTCCGGGGTTTGCATGCAAACTCTGGCATTGAATAATTCTCCGTGCATCGTTTCTAAAACACAATTCAAGCTAAATTGCATGACTCGGTCATCCAAAAGTTTCTTGAATTATTAAAAATGTTCGACTCAATAAATATTTACCACAAAATTATACAATTTTATGTTATAGTTATGAGGATAACAACAATTCATAATTTAATTATTTAAATTTAAATAAAAAATGTATGTCAAAAAGCATTCGATAATCAACATTACAAAACTCAATAAAACAGCAAAATATGAAGAGATATTTTACGAGACATGAGATGCCGGCTCGGTGGGAGCTTATTTCAAACTGTCCATTCCCGGAGGCAGTGACGGTGCTTACTTTATTACATTACTTTTATCGTATTGCGCGAGAGTTTTACTCACTTCAACACCAAAAGTATGACGTCAGCCGCGAGTTGCTCGTTCGTGTTTTCCGGTAAGCTTAGAAAATCATTTTATAGCGTTTTAAATCTAAACATGATAATATGACAGAATATTATAAAAATATATAATGATCGTAAAAATGATAAATCGTAAAGAATTATGAACCAAGTGGAAAAGGCAACAGGTACTTAACTGGTGGCAGCCCTAAGATCTGCAGGATGCCGAGAAAAGTGGAGGAGTATAGTCAAGATAGCAGGAGTTCATAGAGATCGCGATTTTCAGTCATGAGAGAACGACGTGAATTGGAATATCCAGAATTAAAGAAAATTTAATTCTAAATACTAAATTAATGTATTAATTATAAATATATACATATAAAATCAATTTTGTTCCGGTAACGCAAAAACAATATTTTTCGACAAAATTGATTTTATATGTACATATTTATAATTAATACATTAATTTAGTATTTAAAATATCACAGACCTATGTTCTGAATAATTACAACTTCACAACAAGAATGTATTTTCCTTAATAAAATTTAATTCGTCTATTATTTCCAATCTTGTTGTAAAGGGTATTGTTTTAGAGGTATAAAACTTTAAAATAAAATTAAATACATATCAATCGTGGTAATGGCTTTATTGGAAAGATAATTTTGTGCCATTAATGTTTAAATATGATTTCGCGCACACTAGAAGTCTAATTTTCGGCCACTTTTTAGAGCAGCTGGAACCGTATATCGGCAATAACGCGCTGCCAAGACATCTATCGTCTCTGGTTTATCGGCCTAGATTAGCAATTTCACACATCCCAACAGAAAATAAACCAAAGGTGTTAAATCACACGTTTTTGGAGGTCAATTCACAGGTCCATTACGCGAAATTTTGCCCTCATAGAATGTTTCCTTCAATGAGTTGTATGTGGCGCGCGCTGTGTGGCATATTGCGCTGTCTTGTAGAAACCACAGCTCTTCGAAATTATTGCTATTCAATTGGGGAACGAAAAAGTCAATCGACTTATTCGGGTCCTCAATACTGCGCTTTACTGCAGCGACAGCTTCTTCGGTGCGCACTGTACGACGTCTCTACGGATGCGTATTATTAATTAAAGTATGCGTGGTGTGAAAACGATCCATGATTATTCGAATTACTTGCTCGGACGGACGATTATGTCAAGCAAAACTGTCGGTAAAATAACAAACCAAACTGAGCACAAATAAGCTGTCAGTTGTCAAATTGGCTGTTGCTAGAAAAAGTTTTGCCAATTCGAAAAACAAACCTCTTAAAACATCCTCTATATTGCACGACGACAATTTGTTGGCTCAGTCAATAATCACATGTTTTATTTTGGACTTATTTATCTCAAGCCTCATTAACCTGATTTTCTCTTCTCATCCGTGAATAAGTACAAACGTTGTTCAGAGTTGGCAACCAGCACTGTGTCAAACGTATATCAAAATTTTCTTGCTCCCTCTCATAGGAATCTTTCATTCCCAGTTTCAAGTATTTTCCTTATTATGTGTTTTCTGTAGAGAATTAATTATAATTCATAGATGATGCAGTCTCGATGAACGCCTTTTGCACTGTTAAATGTAAAATTACGTAACTAAAAATTATAATTAAAACAATAAGTTTTTGTGACCTTAATCAATTGTATTGAGGTAATTGTTCTCTTGAATATTAAGTTAATTTTAGAAAAAAAGTGTATTTAAGAAATACATTCTATGTTGTGCACTTGTTACTTAAATCTAAAAATATATATTATTAATAACTTTAGAGCTATGTATATAAGTTAATTTAATTTAGTTAACTTTTGCAATAGATCATTGAATAGTATTTACTTGAAATAGTATTTATAATTTCGCAAGTAAGACAAAATCAAAAAGTTTTATTAAATTTTATATTAATATCTTCCCTGAATAATTATTGTAAATTCAAGGTGAGAGAACTTAAACTAGGCACGTTCAATAATTAATTCACTGTGATCTGTTGAAAAAATCACCTTCATCTCAGTATAACATTCGCCCAATTAGGTGAAACTTATCACTAGGTAAATTGCTCCGTTATTTTACCAAAACTCAAAGCACGCTTTTCGTATAAGGTTATTAATCGCTTAGAAGCTTCTCTTAATCGCTTTTAAGAGTCGTAGATTAAATGAACCGGTGGTCGCTCTTCAGATCCTTAAGTGTTCTGGATACGCGATCTCGAATATACAAGAACATTTATGAGTTCAATATTAAATGTTGTGTTTAATAGTTATTTTAATAATAATGATTATATTATTAATACAATATATAAATTTCACTCGAAAATTATGATAATATAATAAAATAACATATGTTTTCAATAAACAAAAAAATGTTTTATTTTAATTATTGAAATGGTAAGTAAATCACTAACTTTGTATTTAATTTAGGTATTCATGGTTTTGAAAAAGAGGTATATAATATGGGAAAATATTAATCAGCCTTGCCAAATAATTTGTGATCCTGTATATTCTTTGCTCGGTTTTTATTAATAATATATTTTTTAATTGAGTACCTTTAAACAAATTATCGTTTATCGTATTTGTTTATTGATGTTTTAAATTACTCACTAATTAGTTTTAATAAACAAATTAATAAAAAATATTACGTCGCTTATTCGTATTTTAAAATAAATCTTAAACATTTATAAAAATCCAATGTTTTGATCACAGATTCTGGGTTCTAAGTAATTTAAAATTGGCGTCAAAGTACACGTAATAAATCAAAACCCTATTTGTAAGGGTTTCGCATTTTTGCACAAGAACATGGGTTAGTTCATTTGCCTCATGGTGTGTTTAATATTCTACCGTAGGCGAGATGAGAATATAAATGAGATTGATGGCTCCCAAGTTTTCAGTTTCCCGTCTATCAATTTACCGTGAGACATTGAATGAAGGTTCAAGGCGGCATTTTCCAAGTGGAAAATCTATTGAGCTTTATTTAACTATATTATACTTGGAGGATTATTAGTTCATATATATATATATATATATATATATATATATATATTATACTCGAAGGATTATTTGTACGTTAATTTATTGTACTCAAAAGGATTATTGGTACAAAATCAAATGTAGAAGTTTAGTATTCTAAAGTACGATCTTGTCGATTTTCCAAATGAATAAGCAAAGAAAATGCAGCACCTCACACTCGTATCAAGGTGTATTCATATTTTTAAGAATAATTTGGTTATGTGACTCATATTAGTGCAATATTAAGGTATTTAACAATAATTAATAGCTTTAAAAGTGGTTGCTTCCTTTTCAATATTTTGCTTATTTGCGGATAATTTTTGCAATATTTTATACTCACTTTGTTACTTATTTACTTACCATCACACCGTTTCCCCGCGGGGGTAGACAGAGAAGATAAAGCGCCACACTTTTCTGTCCTGATTCACAATTATAGCCTCATCCACATTCATGCATCTTCTCATACAAGCTCGCCGGTTACTGTGGCTTCTAATAGAACCATCTTCCAGAAATTAGTTTTACCTGGTTGTGCCAAGTCTTTCGCGGACGTCTTCTATTTTTAGTGCCATCGACACTTACATTATATAGCTTCCTTATCATTCTCTTCTTATTCATCCGTTCCGTATGAATAAACCACTTAAGTGATCATTTATTAATCTTAATCACTATACTAAGATCAGTTTTACATTATTTCCTTATTTCTTAATTTTTTACTCATAAATTGGCTTGTCATATTTACGCCTAAATGATTTCATTTCCAATGCATTCGGTCTACTTTCTTTCTTCTGCCAGCAATTATTTATAAATTATGTTATTATTTTATTTATATTTGTCTTCGTAAAATATCAATAATACAACTAGAAATAATATATATATTGTGACATTATAAACTGGTAGCATATTCGAAATTGCCCCGTCATCTGTTAATACCAAGTACCTCGTAATCATGAATCTTTTCCTTGGAATCACGATCTGTTTCCGTGATTGGTTATAAAAATGGTCAAAATCGATGGTTCTTTTTCAATTTATCGAGTCGAGCTGTCAAAATTACGCGGTTTACTGCTGCGGCTAGTGAAACTAAGATGTAACTGTGAGCATCCAACGTAACTAATGCGTAAATAATTTTATGTTATTAAATCACTAGTGAAACGAGACGTTTCCCTTTGATTACTTTCACTGCTTTGCCTTCAGTACAATACTACTTCGGCTTACATTATTACTACGGGCTATGTGATTTTCTACAATTCGGCATACAAATCGAATGTGCACGGACGAGCATGGTTTGAAGATATACAATCTGTTATAACATTTTGGTCTGATTGACATCAGCCTGCATCACAGAGCCTCGAACTTGCGCCCAACCCTACGAAATTAGGATTTGTTAATGCGAATTGAATTTTGATTTTAATTTTAATTATGTTTCTTTTTTTATAATAAAATTCCATTTTAAAACGAATAACACCTTTTTTTTATCTCCTCCAGGTAATATTAATAAAATTTTCCCACTTTAGGATGAAGGTAGAATATGACAAACTAAGGTGGGTATGCGTTTCTGGGGTGAAGAATTCGCGAAACTTGTGTTCACCATTTACTAACCGGTGAGAGGGTAGAACCCCAACCTTCACTCTCATAATATATATTTAAAAGGTGAAAGGAAGACGCAAATCCCGCGCCGATAGAATTTACCTAACGAATTGCACGATTTTCGAGTCACGCGTCCCACGGATTGGATAAACGACGATTCCGGTCGTAAATCGGAATCGCTGAAAGGAGGGGTGGAAGGAGGGGGGTGTAAAAGAAAGAAGGAAGAAAGGAAGGGGACCTGGATATAACGGGTAAGAGTCGATTATGAGGATTCCAGTAGAAGGACCAGTGATCTCGGGGAATCGCGAATCTGAAGGACTGCTCGCCTTTCCTCGTGTATGACACGCCTCCGTCACCCCGCAGTCGTAGCCGAGATCACACAAACGGTACGTGGGCGGATCTCCGCTTGATATCGAAGACGGCAATAATACAAACTTCACCGCGGCACACAAAAACAATAATCCATATCACTGTGCACCCAATTCACAGAATATCCTAAACAATACAGTGCTGGTGCACCGGAGTTGAATAAATCCACACCACCAATGCTCTTGCGATGTCTAGATCGAACAAATTTCATTCTAGCTGACATCTGCTGAGGTCAAGGTCACTATTCACACTAAAGACAAGTAAGGAAAAAGGATGGGTGGGAATTTGAGCGTGGGGAGGTGTTTTACGAATACGGAACATAAGGAGATTACATTTTTGTTGCGAAGTTGCAGTTTTACAAAACACAGTTCTGTGGTATTATTAATACATTTTTTTTTAGTACAAATTAAATGTATCAATCAAAAATATTTTATTTGCTAACAGGATTCGAACCTGGATCATTTCTTATCCGGAAAAATGCGTTAACTTATTACATTACACCAACATAGTAAGTTGACGATAACTTTTCGAACTTACATGCTGCAGTTATTTCAAATTGATACATCTATTATTCCAAATTTAAAATCCATCACCTTTTACTACGAAAATCTCAAATGTCTAAAAGTAATACACGCTAGGAAATATTATAAATTAAACCAATTTATTTTTGTTAAATTTTATTAAGTTTTTCAAAACATAGTCCTGTAATATTTTTAATACAAATTAAATGTATCATACATGAAAATATAATTAATCAAAAATATATTTTTGTTGCTACCTGAATATTCGAACCTGGATTCTTACCATGCATTAACCAATTACACTACACCAACTTATATTAAAAATACAACTGTACTATGTTCTGAAAAACTGCAACTTTACAATAATAATGTATTTTATTTAATATTTTTAGTTGTTAAAAGTATTTACCTATACATTGACTTACATTTTGAAAATATTTCAATTGGTTTATGCTAAAATTTGCTCATATATATATGAACTACTGCACGTGAAGCCAATTACCGCATTTCATACAGAAACCAGATCACCAATCAGTGCAAAGTAAACAGAGGTCAGCGCAATAAACGTCCGTCAAGCTTTTCAAACAATAAAGGGATTTCGAAATTAATGCAGATTTCTCGCCGCAGCACAGCGCGCTGATCATTCGCGTTCACCCTGTTGCCACAAGGGCTGGCGTTCGTAGGTATGAGGATACTTGATACTGTAGAAGGCGTAATACATAATTTAATACGAATTGTTTATGGTATCTATTACCACAAACATTAAAAAATAAGAAATTAAAATAATAGAAGAGTAAGATCGAATTAAATAACATGGCATTCGATAAACAAAAACTATTAAACATATTATGAATAAATTAGATAGATCGTTTTGAAAGATTTATACAAAAATCTATGTATCGTAAAAATAATATTTATTTTATTTAAATTATTTTGATTTTTTACTATTATATATATATATATATATTTTAACCCAACTAGGCAAGCCTGTTTTAGGGCAAATTGGCAAACAAATTATATTTCACAAAACCAAATAATTCATTGAAGGCAAAATACAATCAAATAGAAAACGAAACATACAAGGCAAATAAACGTGAAAAAATATGATTCTTGAAACTTGATTCTATTACAAACTAAAGTTACGTTTGCTAGCTTTACTAGCTCTTGTGCTTGGATAGGGACTTACACTATAGTATTTTTCTTTCGATCAAATTGTTGATTATTTTGTTGCTCTAGGATATGCCCACAATTCCCTTTCCATGACTGTATAATTCTGAGTTATGATACAATTTTTTCTACCATTCATTTTCTATGCCAATAAATCGGCTTTTATTTTTAAAACAACATTTTTTTATAGCTTCCATAAATATAAAAATCCTTAATGTAACCAATACACCAAAAAGTACAAGTATTAATACTACATTTCATTTACATGCAAGCCTGTTGGCCGCTTCCTACCTTGCTCGTACGTACCAGTTCTGAGGTAAGTAGCCATTAGGTTCCACAAAATGGAATATATGTTGGAAGTAATGTAAGAATTTAATTTAAATGGTAACAAACAGAAAAATCAAAAATCATTAAGGAAACAAATAGAGAATAACTAAAATAAACAGAGTAAAAATTGTTATACAGACTAAAGACATGTAAGAAGTAAAAGAAAAAAAACAAGCACGGAGCAAACAAGACATGATAAGTACGAGGTAGGATGCAAGGACTATAGAACAATAGGACAAAGAATTACATAAAATAATTAGCTTTAATAATTATGTCAGTACAAATTGAATACATTTTGCATAGATACGTATTGTAAGCTACTATCATACCTTCACGTCATTGAGTACATATATGGCTTTCCTTACATAATTTGAAAATTTAACTTCGCTACAAATATTCCTGAATATTTTCTTTAGGCACCACACCATCTTGGTCTTGTAAAATTTATAGGCTGACTTAAACCTTTATTATATTATTGCACTGTTATAGGTATACAGCATTATAAATATTATCATGTGTATGATCTAAGTCGGTCCCTCATGACCAGTGGCGTGCAGTAGGTATGCGTTTCGGTTATGCTGTTACCAATGATATTATACAATCATATATAATAAATGTTGTACATAGGATTGTGAACTTTTGTTTAACCAACAAGACGACATGAATCCGTCGTCTATACGACCCTACCATAATACAGTATATTATAGGTATACAGCATTATACATATTATCATATGTATGATCCAAGTCGGTCCCTCATGACCAGTGGCGTGCGTATATATTATACAATAATATATAATATATGTAATACAATATATGTTGTACATAGGATTGTGAACTTTCGTTTAATCAATAAGACTACATGAATCCGTCGTCTATACGACCCTACTATGTATTTATTTGTAATTTTAAAGTACTCTTAATAGTGTTTTTAAAGTTAAAGTTTTAACGTAAAATAATACCTTCTTACCCATATGAAAATCAGTATCAAAATATGTATGGATGTTTTTAAGAATACTTTCTATAACCGAACATGATTTGTTTATTGTTTGTGTAATTCTTCACTTAATAACTGAAGGAAATAATTATTTTTATTAAAAGTTAACGTAGTAAATAGTTTTGCTAATTGCTTTTTGTATTTCCTAAATCAAGAAAAATCCGTGTACCAAATAAAAAGAACGATAATAAAATCAGTAAGGAAGTAGGAAGAGGAAGTAGATACTTCATTGAGTTGCACGCTGTTGTAAGCCTTTCAAATGTTATTCTGTTAAAAAACAGCGTTAGTAATGACTCCGAACAAAACAGATTAGCCAAAAAGAATTTTCAATTCAGTAAATAGTCAATTATATGACTTGATAAAAATATAAGAGAGTAATGTGAATAGCTACAGTCGATGCATTGTAGCTACTAGCGCTACGGCTACAGGGATGGGTTGTCATGGTAGTTTTTAGAACTAAGCCATTAAAGTTTATACTAATACATAGATGGCGCTAATTGTAATAAATACGTAAATATATGTTCACAATCCATATTATTATTTAATTAATATTTATTTCTCAGAAATTTTAGTAATGCACGGATTTTTTGTTTGTATGAACTGCATGCCCCTGATCATGACTGAGGTTCGTGATCTTCGTAAACTCTCACTCTCTTGAATATGCTTCTCCACTATTCTCGGCATTCTGCAAATCTCAGAGCCCTCACCAGAGAAATTCCTGCTGTCTTTTCACCTTGGTCAATCCAACGAGTAAGAGGTTTTCCTCTTCATCTTCGTCCTTCGACGTGCCCCACCACAAACAGCTTCTCCAAGCTGATTTTCCTTCTAGAAAGATTTCCAAAAAAAAAAAAAATTATCTTAGAAAAATGGTTGATATGTACGTTGTAAATATTGTAATCTCATTAAAATCATGGGTTGTAAATGTAAATGAATATTTTGATATTATTTTTATTTGGACTTCTAAAATTGACGCACAGTCCTTCTATATTATTAGTCATCATCAACCTGTGCCTCTCCACTGCTGAATATAGGCCTCTACCAATGATAGCCAATTCTCTTTGAACTTAACCCTTGACCATCTGTTGCTTAATCCATCTCTAGCCCGTCACTCTTCTGAGGTCATAACTCAATCGAGCATAAGCTCCTCTCCGGAATATTATTTTTTAATGTTCCTCACCTTTTGATTATAATTGATGTAACTCTTTTCACTAACAAGACAATAATGTATTTTAAAGAACGTTTTATACAGAAATATTTTATTATTATTTATGATATACGCATAATAAATTTAACGATTACGATTTGCGTATTAACGAGGTTGTTTTTTAGTTTCGTATTAAATATATACACATTTTAGCGTGTGTATTCATATATACGTAATGAATAGTTCCAAAATATATCTAAAATAATTATAATTAAAAAAAATGAACAAGTAACGAAAATGAAATATCCGCGGCGACTGAGTGATGTTTCAAACATAAATTGATCACTGGAACGATATAAAGCATTAAAAATTATATTATTACCTGACATAAAAACTAATCTAACTAACACAATTTGACAAAAATAAAACTTTAAAAAAAGCCGAAATATCGGCTCAGTATTTATCGCGAATATTCGAGAACCGATATATCGGACCATGGATTACAGAATTAATAATAATAATAATTATTATTATTTGTTAACTTTGTTTTATAAACCATTTATTGAGTTTAAATACATCTAACGGTTTCGAAAAATACCATTTTCTTGACATCCTATTGACATCTCATTGACATCCTGAAGAAGAACTTTGTATTTTTCAAAACCAGTAGATGTATTTAAACTCAATAAGTGGTTAATAAAACAAAGTTAACAAATAATAATATGAATTTTAACCACAAAGTTAATTTTGCTAATTTGCTACAGGAATGTAGGTAATTATTTTCATACAGCTTATACATGAGATAAAACATTGAGTCAGTGTAGCCGTCTTCACTCATTTGATGGCTTATTATCTATAGTTAAGGTTAGGATTGACCTTGATCAGTGATAATACCCGACCAGGATTAACCTGACCAGAATTGTCCTAATCAGAATTTACTCTGGTCACGATTGACCCTGAATTAACATTGAATTGATGTTCAGAATGCCTTTACGTGTATTACCTACAAAATTAATCATTTACTTACAATGCCTGGGGCGATTTTGGTGGTCTCATTCATTTTACGCAGTCTTAAAGTGCATCTGTTATTTAGGATTCTGATATATAAAATTTTGAATTGAAATTTTAAAACATAATTTACTTACTATTCTACCGGGCTGTAGGTACACGTGTACTTCTCGCTGGCTGGAGCATTGAATCCCTTAGTGATTTCAATCGAAAGTCATGTTACCTGTTTAGGCTTAATGGGTGTTTAGATCGGTTCTTCGATAGGGTTCACGTTTTAGCTTCAGGGAACTCCTGTAGGTACCTAGTAACCTACGTGTATTCGAAAACAAATAGGTGTCCAGAATAATGTAGTTCTAAATAATTGATGGCGTTGTTTTGACACCAAAACACAGAATACGGCTGATATTACTGAACACGTTTCAATACGTGTTAAAGAGATTATTTGGAGATAATGAAATAATTACTTATTAAAAAATAATAAATTTTTTCTTCTCCTTTTTTTACATGCGTGTACATTTAATACATCAAAACAAATAAAAAGAAAAAGTAAATGCAAAAACGCCTATAAAAAAAAAATTATAAATTTAATTATGTTTATTTATAACATCGTTTTATTAACCACTTAATAAAACAAAGTTAAAAATAAAAATAATGATTTTAACCACAAAGTTAATTTTGCCAAATTTAAAAATAAAAATTTAATTTTTAAGAAGAACACATTCTTATTGTGAAGTTGCAATTTTTCGGAACATATGTCTGTGACATTGAATACAAATTAAATGCATTAATTAGATAATTTAATAAAATTAAACTTCAATTAATTCTGGCGTCTCCTCTCAAATTTTTCACAAAGGTGTTTGAGATTCCGTAATTCCGTAATATAAAGAAGATGGCTTTCAAATAATTAAACGCCAGATGTATTAATTTGAAAGTGCAACATATAAGTTCGAAAATTTGTCGTCTACTATGTTAATGTAGCATAATCGGTTAATTCATTTCCGTTAATGGTTAAAGAGATCCAGTTTCGAATCTCGGTAGCAACAATAATATTTTTTCGTTAAATTGATTTTCTTTCCAATTATTACATTTAATTTGTATTAATAAATTTAATATTTATTTAGAATGAACAATTATATTTAAATAAATTAATGAAATATTTTCTTATAACAACCCGATGTTGTGAAATATATCAATATTTCATCACGCCATTTACACGCAGCGAGACATAGAGGCCATATTTGTCCAATTGTATCTTTGCCGCAAATATTTTATTTACTATCGTCCACTTACCATATATTCCACTTGGTACATACTTAATTCTATTTTATTTTAATTATTTATTTATGAGAAGTATATAGTACATTATAAACATGACATAATATATTATATAAAAACCACCAGTAAAGTTTCTTCGGAGCTGGAGTAAATAGGAAAAATATCACGCAAACTAATAAACCGAAAGATAGTACATACTAATAAAAAGATAGACAAAAATTGTTTTACACTATGTAAATCGGTGAGAATGGTGAGGGGAGGGAAAAGGGATGTAATGAAAAAATATAATTTACTTGATGAATTAAAAAGTATATACCTATAAAGGTATATTACATATTCCAATACTTACATACTTACATACATACATACACGTATTGACGCAGTTGGCGTAGTTTAGTTTTGAAGTGAAGCAATTTATCGTACTATCTATACTACAGACAGATCAAATATTTAACTGTTCAAAGGTTTTTGGTGAAACTTTGTGGAATTTCATGATTATTTTGTAAATTCAGTTAAAACACTATTTTGTTTCACTATATTTTATTGTGTTAAGCATTACAACGTTTCCGGGAACATCAGTTGAATTATATTATCGATAAAGGGAAGATGTTCCCGAAAATGTTATAACGTTTAACACAATAAAATACAGTGGAATAAAACAGTGTTTCAACTCAATTTTCAAATATTTATTTAAAATTTACTCATTCGTCAGTCTTTTCTGTATAAACTTTTACACTATGATCTGACTGATTAAATTTCTATCGCATTTAGTTATCTTTCAGTCATTTTTTGCCTATATTAGGCTTATTTTCAGTCCATTAAAATTTTATAATAAATAAATTTGATACTGGTATTACAAACAACATTAAATTACTGGCCGTCTGCTTGACTTAACTAAAATGAACGAAACATACAAATGTGCTTAAGTTCTTAGAAATTGACGATTGGCAACGCTAGTGTATAATCTATTATTAAGACTGATTCGTAAAATTGTATAAAAGCTGAGAGCATTAGTTAAATAATGTACTTATTATAATTCCTGGAATGATGGTCGGCCATTATAATACAAAATAATTTTTTTCGAATTTTCAAATATCGTTGTAAAAATCAGACCACAACCATAAATGAAAAAATAAAATTACTTTTTCGTAGAAAGCAATCGCTTTGTGGTTTGATAAATTATTTTAAATAAGCCAAACCGAAAATTTCGTGGTTTCATACAAAGTGATTGTTATTTTATTTAATATAATAAAATTATTATTAATATCACACATAAATTGGAATGATTCACCTCATTCTAGATAATATGCAACTATAATATGGTTGTGGTATTTTTAGTCTAATATGATTTTTCTATACCACATACGAAACTCATTACAGCATCACAGGTCAACTTAATACGATTTTCGTTGGACTACAGTCTCAGACTGTAATTAAAATGTCACTTACTTATTTACAAAGTGAGAATGCACCTCGTGTCTTCATTACCGGCCTGTTTCGAAATGGAAGCAAGACTTTGGACAATCCGTGGTAATTACGAGTATTATATTGTGGATGCAATGATATAACTTAAAACTATTAAAAAATATCGTATTAGTTCATTTAAATAAAATTAATTATATTTTTTATAAATTCGATGAGCTTAATAATCTTGTTAATTATTTAAATTGTGATTTTGTCACCATTGCGACGAAAAAATTATAAAACCGCTAACAAATTAAAATTAATATAACAAATGATATATAAGAGTACAAGTAAAATTGTATTTCAATGATGTTTTTGATAATAGAAACATTACACATAAGATACACAAAAATAACAAATAATAAATAAGATAATAATAATACAAATAATTATAACAATATTCATTTACTTACCTATTAAAATTATTTATAACACATAACATGTAAAGGAGTATATTTATTATAACTTTTATTCAAATTAAAGGTTAAATATATATTAAATGTATTATGTTGTAGATGTACATATATAATCAATTTTATCGAAAAATATACCTTTATAGAAATATACTTTTTAATGCAGCAGCTACATGAGCGTGACTGGATTAACCGTATTAACGCTTCTTGCCAGGTTATTCTGGAAAATGTTCCAACGAACTAGATTGTGCTGTCAAGTGACGAAGCCCATTTCCATTTATTGGTATATTTTAACAAACAAAACATTCAATACTAGGCAGAGAATAATCCTCTATAACTCCATGAGCGCCCGCTGCACTCTGAGCGTGTTACAGTTTCGTGCGCGGTTGCTGAATTTGGAGTAATAGGGCCATACTTTTTTGAGGAATAGAGGAATAGGAACAATCGGTTACAGTAACTTCCGAACGGTATCTACAAATGTGACGCGACTTCTTGCTACCAAGACTTGTTAAACTTGGAAATCAAGCCGAAAGTTTATGGTTTCAATAAGATGGGACCACTGCTCACACGGCAAGATAATAAATGAACTTCGTAAGAAAGACGTTTCCTAAACGTTTTATATATATGTAAGTATAATATTAAATTTACGATTAAAATAAAATTACGAAAATTAATTTCATAGTGGTCATTGCATTATCTAGGATGGAGAGAAATCAAGACACTCGACGATAGAGCACTTCGAAGTAGCATGCAACAGATGCTCCCCACTGACAGTGTATCAATGAATTGAAGAAATACGCTCTCTTTCTACAAAAATTGTAGACACGCTGAAAAACTAGACAACTTAATAGATAACTGCAAAACGTTGTAGTAGTACATTCTTGACTTGATACGTTGCTCTATACAATTTATCAAAAAGTGTTCGAGGTCGGTAATTGAAGTTGAACGCTGGTTCTAACTGTTTCCCGTCTACAAAGGCTGCATGTTTTTTATTCTTTGGTTTGAGACATCGCGTGCTCCTATTCTATACAGTAAATTTCTGAGAGCATTAAGGGATGATGCCAGTATTACCATAATGTAAGCGTGATTATCCAACCTTACAC
Source organism: Eubasilissa regina (assembly GCA_022840565.1). Taxonomy (NCBI): domain Eukaryota; kingdom Metazoa; phylum Arthropoda; class Insecta; order Trichoptera; family Phryganeidae; genus Eubasilissa; species Eubasilissa regina. The sequence goes on from JAINEB010000007.1 coordinate 18,853,939, forward strand.
TGAAGCCTACCTTAGAATCACCTTTATAAATTAATACATACTGCTTTCCTGACAAACAACTGATGGGTGAAATTATAATCTAAATACTAATTAAATGTATTAATTAGAAAGATATGTATATAAAATCCGTTTTATCGAAAAATACTGTTGTTGCTGTCGGGATTTTTACCAGGATTTTATATGTATATCTTTCTTATTAATACATTTAATTAGTATTTAAAATATCACAGACCGTCTGTTCTGAATAATTACAATTTCACAATAAGAATATGTTCTTCTTGATAATGAAATTATAATATTTCTTTTACATACTTTCACATCCCTTGAAAATAATCGCAAGACATATTTTTATTTTTATGTTAGAAAAAAAAATATATATATATTTCATTTAACATTTATTTCTTCTCTATGAGATTAGGGCTCGTGTATAGAGGAGTATATACGAGATAATTTATATCCAGTTAGTCTGTGTATATATATATATTTACTTCAGATACAAATCGATAGTAGTCTGTAATTGTTCTAATTGTGATCGGAAGATTGTTAAAAAAATTGACGCCTTGATAAATATATTGATTTTGAGTTGTGGTATATTTTAGTTTTGGAATATCAATTTGGTCTCTAAATCTTGTAGATTGAAATTCGTTTCTAAAGTTTAATTGATTTTTAATTTTAAAAATTTGAATTATTGATTTTTTTTGTATCTATTATTTTGGTACTTTGAAATCTATGAGACGTTGAATACTTGGATAATCTTTTTTTAGAATAATTTTTATTTTAATTTGTTGAGTAATTTCTAATTATGATATTGAAGTTTTATACATTCCTCCACATCCAATAATACTATATTTAAGTTTTTTTGTTTTAATCTTATTATTAAATCATGAGATTATTGGATATTTCTCACTTCCTTTACATAGTAGGTATTTAAAAAAAAAAGAGAATACATATCATTATTATTTTTAAACTAAGCTAAATACTTGTACTATGAAAATAGGGCTAACTTGCCGGTGCCCTGGAACGAGGCGTGAACCTCCAACCACTAGATCACTAAGCCAGCGTTTTAATCACTACACCAATATGTTACTCTTGTAGTTATACGAAAAAAGGAGAAAGAGAAAAGAAAAAGAGAATGATCCGTCACTCAGAACCCTCCTGCACGTGCCCAACATGTGGAAGGGTGTGCGGTTCGAGAATTGGGCTCTCTGCCACACTCGGACTCATAATTGATAACTATTACAGACGTCATCCTCGTAACGAGGGATCGCTGAAGACCTAAATGATTTATGTACATTGAATGTATAATAAAAGTATACATATATTTATTTTACATAACATAGGTAATATAAACCTTGAAGGAATTTAATATAGCTGGAATATTTACAAGATCAATTTATTAGAAAAATTTGATTGAAATCAGATAAGAACTAAGAGAATTATATTTCCACTAAATCTTTTATACCGGGACCGAAGAAATTGTTTTGAAATTTTGCAGATGCTGTAAGTAGTATTTATATTGATCTACCTAACCTTAACCTAACCTAAGTTATATCAACAAAATCAATACTCTTATACTTACATAATTTAATTAAATACTAAGTTTAAAAAAAAAACACATTTTTGTTGTAAAGTTGCAATTTCTGTTATATGTTTAGTTGTTACTGAGATACTAATATCATATACCATATAGATACCGATCAACAGAATTTTTTTGTATATTTTTCTATTAGATTTTTTTAATTTGTATTAACATATATGTGATATATACATATTAACATATACATGATATGAGTGATGGGTTAGATTTGACCTGAGTGTTTGTAAAAATACAAATTACGCTGCAAATATTCGTTTAATGCTGTTTTTCTTCTAGCTAATATTTTATTAAATATTTCTAAATAGTTTAAGATAAACATAAATCTTATCGGACGAGATTTAAATGAGTTATTAATAAAAATGTGAAAAAAGGCTAAAAAATCTGTCGCTTTTACGGGGTTGAATCTCAGCGCTTACACCGAAATATATATTTTGAGCGGGTAGACAAAAGATACCAGGTATGCATCCATGTATTTTTTTTTACTTATTTTCATCTGGCGGTTCCTAGACAATACCAGTAATATAACTATTTGAGGGGCATTGCGCCTACCTGTAAGTTTTATGACAGTACTTGTTCGGGTTCCGACGAGAAGATTACATGCTCAGTGGATCTTTGTATTTTGGCTATGTAGGGCGTCTGTTGATGCGTGAGAATATGTACATTATTCGTAATATTTTTTAATTTTTAACTTTAATTTTTTAGCAGAAACATTATGGCACGTCATGCCATTTCTTTAAATCATATTTAAAATGAAATATCTATAAAAAATCTTCCACAAAACGGTTGAAAAACTGAAAACTTGAGGTGGGTCTAAAATGACCCACCACCGTCGGACGTGTTTTGTTTTGACCCACCGAACAGTAAGTGTTAATGTAAATTTTATCTATTGCTTGGTTGAAAAGCATATTTAATATTCACTCTTTATAATTAGATTTCTTTAGACTAAGTTATGTTAATTCTACGTCATCCAACTCAAGGCACGATTTTTGTATCATATAAGTTTCAAACTAGGGTTGTAATACATTGTGTTAAAACAAATATCGAAGTTGATGTATATTTGAGTTTATTTTCGATTAAAATACAGTAATATCATAGATGACACTTTACAAAGTGCCGCGAAACTGTGAGTGTTTTGTTAGGTTAAAATAGTCAATATCGTTCAGTTTAAAATAATTCATGAATTCGGCAAATTTACAAATATTTACACATAATTTATTTTAAGTGGTTATTTGTTCTCGCTTCGATAAATAATGCGAGGTCTGTCGAAATATGATCATTGCTTAACATTGGCTCTAGCACGATAAATCAAATGTTAGAAACAGGGTTTTGCGCTTTCACCTGTGAATTAATCTTGCGAATGGACCGACTATCATACAATAACAGCTAGTACAGAAGTAAAGATAAACACGGAGCTCTGAAAGCAACGTGAGGTACTACCCACCTAACACGTCGTTAAAGTTTATGGTCGAAACCTCTATCGGGCCGTTAGTGTGCGTCTGTGTGGGACTTACCACGTGGAGTAAATTAGAGGCCCATTCCCCCGGGCACGTGTAATTATATCGCGTATTCACGACCCCTGAAATTAAATTATGACCTTCCCGCGGGATGAGCGTCGTCAATCTGTGGGCCGCGAAATAAATGTTATTACATCTTTGGGCTTTCTAAATATTGGACTTTAGTCTAATAAGTTCAGTAATTTTAAGGTAACATGAGTAACTTATTTATCTTCTTTTTTTTTTTTATTTATTATCAAAAAATATGAATTTTAACCACAAAGTTAATATTGCTAATTTTAAAAGTACTTATTTATCTGGTTACAACTAAGAAAATGTGAGTGAATCGATTCTAAAAAAAGGTTGTAAAACTTTAGCTGAATGGAGAAGTAAGAAAGGAGAAACTAAAAAATGTAGTAATGTATAGAAAACAAAAGAGAAATATTGATTATTACACGATAACTATCTAAAAAACAATGCCTTATTCGAATACCTGATTTACGATGTCTTAAAGCTGTATTGTAATTTTACTTATTCACTACTTGTTTCCTTTTTGATTTTTGTTTTTTATGTTTTTTACGATTTAATTTAATTTGTTACCTTACTTCCAACTCCTAGTTTATGGAACCATATGGCTACCTGCAAATGCAATAATTTATTTGGTCCCGGTATAAAAGATTTAGTGAATACGGTAACTCTCATAGTTCTTGTGTGAATTCAGTCAAACTTTTCTAATACATTGATCAAGTAAATATATCAATAAGTTCTTTACTTAGTTTAATCCGTTATCTTATTCCAAAATGGCGACTGTTCAAAAACCTAAAAATTAAATACTCTCTTTCACAGAGACGAAATTTCCTCGACACTTGCAGCCATTGCCAGAAGAGATTTTTGTTGTTTTTTTTCTTCTGTAGATATTTGCTTACTGTCACATTAATAACAATATTTTGACATTATTATATATGTATTATTATATAACTATTCATATAACTGTGATTTTTATTGATTTACTCTGATTGAACTCCTGCACAATAATATACATATCTACTACCACAGGATACAGAACCACGCATATTAAATGCTAATATCATAGTTCAAGGTACTGACAGACTATTTATTTAATACGGCATAATTTAATCGACACCTTCAACCACCTGCAACATATGAATAGGTACATATTTGATATCAATTAATTGTCCACTATTACTGTATTGCAATAATAACAACATGAACTGTTATCATTACTGAAGCATTAGGTAGTTAAATTATTTATAATACAAATTAAATATGCTCCAAAGTGAGTAAATAAATTATACTATTCACTTTGTCAGAGTCTCATCAGTTACGTAATATGTGCATGGGGCGGTGCAGCTCTTACTTCAATGGATTCTCTAATTATGGCTCAGAAATGGATCATTAGAGTAATAAACAATAGGCCATTTTGATATAACTCTGAAGAACTCTTAAAATCCTTCCAAGTTTTGGATATAAGACAACTGCTTACCAGAGCAATCTAAAAACTATTATTAAAAAAAAAAACTACTTTACTTCCACGATCCGATCCAAAGAAAACTAGAAGCAAAGCCTTAGAATACTTTTCAGTGCCAAAATTGAATAAAAAATTTGCTTAACGAACTTTCTTATTTTGTGCTCCGCGAATATTGAACAAATTGCTACTAAACCGTAAAGGATCTAAAGTGATTAACGACTTTAAACCAAAAAAAAACAAAGGGGTTGCTTGATGTGGGTAAAAAGCAAAATTAATTTTGATTAAATTAATTAAAAATAATTAAATTAAATTAATTAAAAATAATTAAATTAAATTAATTAAAAAAATTAAATTAAATTAAATTAAATTAATTAAAATTTAAAAAAAATAAAAGCAAAATTTGTCATTTGTGCTAACTTAACTACCTACACAGTTTTGTCTCCTACTATTGTATATTACAGACAATAATATTTTTATAACTTTTTTTCAATAATATTTTATAACTTCAGATTGTACTTTTTTCACAACTTATTATACCTTACTTTACATTATACTTACCTCTAAACAATTACAACTTTTAAAAACTGCACAGGTAATTGTTTTAGAACAGACTACGTCTAGTAAAGTAATTTACCTTTATTTTTTCATATGTACTATTTATGCTACAAAAAAAAAAAACAAAAAAAAAATGTATCAATTAGAAAGATATATAGGAAAATTAAATTTATCGAAAAAATATTTTTGTTGCTACCACGTTATCTATACGCGTTAACCGATTACATTACACCAACAGAGTAAGTTGGCGTCAACTTTTTGAACTTATTTGCCGCAGTTTTTTCAAATTAATACATCTATTATTGCTTTTCTTTCTAAAATTTTCATTTGAGATTTTCGCAAATATTCGCTAGGAGAGTCAGAAATTAAGTCGATTCATTTTTATTAAATTTTGTATAAAAACTGCAAATTCACAATAATGATGTGTACTCCTTAATTAATTATTTGTTTTTAGATGTATCAGTCTTTAATGCTTCCAAGCATCGCAAATAAAGTGTTCATGTTTATCAAACCATAAAAAGCATTCAATAAAGTCCTACATATTAATTTAATGTATAGCAGTGTATGCCACGTAGTCTGATTTCTTATCTGGAATATTGGGAGTATCGGTCTGAATGGGGAGGACCTTCTTGCTCTAATATATACTACCACAAGCACAGCTCTCAGAATGCTCAAGCCTTCTAACCACGACATGATGGAGATCAGATGAAGAGGCAGAGGAAAGGGTAAATGTTGAACAGTTTTGAAAGCAAAGTGTTGCGGAGAATTTATAGATTTATGCAGCATGAGGAAGTTTAGAATACAAGATACAATGACGAGTTGTATAATATTTATTAGTATCCTAAACTCTCTGTCTATGTGAAATTACACAAGTCAAATGGGCGGGTCACGATTAGAAAATGCAGGAAGAGCGGATCTCAAAATATACTTAATGAAAATCCAGGTGATAGGAGAAGTGTTTACGTGCTTTATATATATATGTATATATATATATATATATATATGTAAATAAGGATACAGTAGAGCAGCTACAGATTTCGAACCGGAAGACAGTCGCTGGGAATCGGAGAATATGGAGACGAATGCTTCACGAGGTTAAGACTCAATATGGAGTGCAGTGCTATTGAGAAGATGTCCTAATATACCTTACTTATCATCACGCCGTTTTCCCGCGCGGGTGGACAGAGAGGATAGAGCGCCACACTCTTTCGTTCTGACACAATTCTCACCTCATCCACATTCATACATTTTCTCATACAAACTCGACGATTATTGAGGCTTCTAACAGGACCATCCTCCAGTAACTGGTTTACCTGGTCGTGCCGAGTCTTCTGCAGACGTCTTCTATTTTTGGTGCCATCAACTCTTGCTTCATATATTTTTCTTACCATTCTCTCCTCATTCATCCGTTCCATATGACCAAACCGCTTAAGTGATCCTTTATAAATGTTAATCACTATACTAAAATCAGCTTTACATTATTTACTTATTTCTTCATTCTTTACTTTGTCATAAATGGATCTGCCACATATCTAAGTGATCAAATTTCCACTGCATTTAGTCTATTTTCCTTCCTCTTCTACCAGATCCAGGCATCACTTCCATACATCCATTGTGAACTGCTAGTCTTGCTTTAGTTGATAAGTTCCCATTATCAATAATTTCATTCAAAGCGCCGTTCACTTTATTTCCTGCAGTCACCCGCTTTCGATATCTTTCTCTGTCATTCCATTTCGATAGAATTATGTTATTACATATTAATTATGTTAATAACTTTGTTTTAATTTTTTTATAAATAATATCTTATCCATCTCAATTCTTTGAATTTATTCTGAGATATTACTTTCACTTCATTCTTTATGTATTTGTGTATTCGGTTTAATGTACTTACAATTAACAACAATTTATAATTTTTTCCTATCTTAAGAAAGATTATTGTAGTGGCACGATATAGTTCAATATATATTTTGTGAAAAATCTCGTTAAGATAAATAGATATCAAATGTCTATAATATAGATATCAGATTAATAATGTCTAGATATAGATATCAGATTAAGGCAAATAAGATATCAGATGTCAAATAAACTAACTAAAACCATTTATCAATTATATTATGTTTTTAAATTCAATTTAACCACAATGTAAAGTTTCCAATAAATATTAAAAATAAAATATCCGCCAATTATAAAAATAGGAAAAAAACGCTATTTTCTTATCATTATACGTTTAGTTTTATCATTATATGATTAGCTTCTACAGCGACATTGAAAACACAAAAAAAAAGGTTTTTTCAATATTTATTTTGTAGAATATTATTACAGTTAAAAATGCAAGCTGTATGGAACGAGAGATGTCGGCATCTACCTTATTTACGTGCTACAATGGAGATTGGAGAAAACCTAATTAAAAAAAAATCCATTTCACCCAGGACAGTTGTTGGGCCATTTACCTTGCGTAAACACAGCCAGCAGATAGACCTATACAAATTCTGTCTACCTCTCACACTATTTATCTTTCTTTTTTTATCTCATTCGGATTGCAGGCCTTTCAGGGGCGGAACGAAAAACGCTGAAAAAAGTTTAATCACTGTTGTCCCGTTTTTCGATCATTGCTTAGAATTATCCACATTTTAGAAGTTATCACATTTCAATCAAACAATAATTTACTTCAAAAATAAATATTTTAGTATTTTATTACGAAAGCATACTTATATATCTAGTTTGGTCTGGAAACTTGAAGCGTGAAGTGTGGCGTGAAATAACAAAGTTCTGGAACTTGTTGTTTACATAGTGGACTTAATGAATATATTTTGCTTATGGCGAATGCATTTAAACTAATTAAATCTGATAGTTTTAAAGTTTAATATTTTTTTCAACAATTGCACTCCTTTTTTTTAATGTTTTTCTATAATGATATTAGTGTTTATTTAACTTTTTTAAATGATAATACGCACCATAAATTTGTTCTTCTGCCATTTGAACATTCTAGTTGGAATACATGGTCATTATTAACTACAGTCTATCTTCAGCTCTTCCGTGTCCTACTATGTCAATCGTGCAGTTTCGCTGAGTACAACCTGTGTATAGTTATTACATGACGTCTAATGGTCTATTGGTGTAATTGAATGAAGGCACACACGGTTTAGTTTTTCTGCAGTATGAGTCCAAGCCTTGTTAATATCGTCTTCTCGATTAAAGCTGTGATCAGGGTGCAGTATTTGTGGTATTTGTTATCTTCCATTTGAATACTTATACAGTACCATATACAAGATTGCTTCTTTTCAAATACATTATATATTTTAAGTCCATGTAAGATTACGTTCAAATGCGAAATATTTTTTAAGCTATATAAGTTCTTCCCTACGCGTATCTCGTTTGTTATGATCGTACCATACAAACATTTAATTTTATATATTTCATTATTAAACGAATTCTCGTTTCGAAACAGGTATCATATAAAGTAGGCATAAATTGGCAGTTACATTTAAATGTAATGTAATCACCCGTAGTTCACAAATTAAGTAAGAAATAATAAAATAAAAATTCCAACAAAGTTCAACATTTACTATGATTTAAGATATTCGATAGGTAAAAAATTTATCATAAATCATATAAGTAATGTCACAAGTATTATTAGCCTTAAAGTACAGATACGTATAACCATATAACAATATGCGGAAGAATTAAATATTTGTCAGAATACTCATAGGATTAACATTTATGCCTATTCTAACAATATGGTGAATATAAAGTTCCAGGTCGATGTTTTTCATTTATCGAATATAACATCAGCCAATTGGCCGCCTCTGGCAGCGGCGCAAATGCGTTCTATTTTAATCATATTTTTCATAACATTCTCGCACACTTTGCGTGGTATTTCAGCTATTTCATTTCGAATATTGTGTAGTGTACTGGTGTAGATCTTACCTTTCAAGTACCTTCACATAAAATAGTCGAGAACCGTCAAATCAGGTGATCGAAGAAGCCAGTCGACATCACCACTTTTTGACATTATGCGTCTGGGAAATTTTTTTCGCATAATTTCAAGTATAGCTCGGGCTGTGTATGAGATAGCACCGTCTAGTTGAAACTACATGTGTTGAATGGCCAATCAACCCAAATCGGCCTCCAAGAAGTTTTACAAGATGTGACGATAGCGATCATCATTAATGGTTACACCATTGCCATTATTATTTAAATAAAATGTTTTAATAACTTCAACACGTTGTTGAGACGTCAGATACTCCATAATAAATTGTAATAAACTACTCTCTATGACTACTTAATACGAATTAACAAATATCTGCCAAATCAAAAAAGCGGCTAAACAAATTTGGCCTGGAACATAATATTCATCCTGTAATATATTCGTATCTACTGAGTAGTAGTAATATGGTGCAACGATATTTATGGATATAGGATATAATTTATATCGTTTAGTTTCAAAACCTTTATTAATCTTTACCATAATATGATTAAATATACCCAAATTCAACCACGCTGTCAACTCGTGTTACCGTAAGTAACAGTTATAAAAAGTGTTTTTATTAGCTTAAATGGCTTTAATGGCACGAATTTATTCTAAATATTTTGCACTCAATTTTGAAAAAATGATTAATAACATAATTTAGAGCATTTATTAAGTCCTATACGATGTGTCCTTACTTCTTATCTCTCTTCATTTAATTAGTGCGAAAAAGAAAATTATATTTGTATGTGTGTTGTTCTTTTCACTGTGAAAATAGTGTGTGATCTCTGTCTTTCGAATCACAAATTGTATTTTTATCAACGTATTAATTTTACGACAGATTGAATGGAAAAATAATTGTTTTCGTACGAGTCCCTTTTCATAATTGGTTTTTCACTAGTCATTTCTGAGGGCTAATATTTTCTTTAGGATTATCTAAAATACGAATTTTATGTTGCGTGTATTTACCGAAATATTATATTAATAAAACAAAGATAATAAATAAAAATATGAATTTTAACCACAAAGTTAATATTGTTAATTTTAAAGGTACTATTACAGGTTTAATTATGATGGTAGATCTGTGTTACTGCATGGTTTGGGAAGGGTTAAAATAATGTAAATCAGGGCTAATCACAGTAAACTGTATAGAATATTTAAAGTGATATTATTTTTTTTTACATATTACATATTACGATATTTTTTTATATTGAATACCTTATCGTTTTGAAAATAAGTACATCATAGGTAGGTTTCAATAGAAATACTGCCCACTGAAGAGGTTCTATTGACTGAATTTTTGAAAAACTTCAAAGCTCTTTCTTCAGTCATGACCAGAAGACCTCGAAACAATCCTCTGTAAAAAAAAAAAAAAAATTATCTAAATGTATATGGTACGTTTGGATGTTGGAAATTATGGGTACTAAAAAAATGGTAAAATATAAATGATCCTAATTCTCCATTAAATATTCTTTAACACAGACGTAATCTACATAATTTTTATAGCGAATGCCGGAAGCGATTTTTATTAAGTATAAAATTGTATTTGAAAATACACAATGATTTTAAAAGTGTTATTTTTCAAACTAATTTTAATAAAAATTATAAAAATCCTTCACTTACTATCATTTAAATAAACAATTGTATAAGGTTAATATAATTGCAGTTTAAAATATATTAATTCAAATATATTTTACCAAATTATTTTATAACTTCTTTATTAATCGAAAAATTAGAATTGACAAATTTTCGCCAATTAATTACATTTTATGTATTCCGATGATGTAAAATTCCAAAGTTCTGATGATGATAAAGTCTCAAAATGTACCTAGTCTCTGAAATAGCTTGGTTATTGAAGACTTTATCCTGTCAGAAGTTTTCGAAATACTTAAACAAGTAATAATCTGTTGCCGAGATGGCTGATGGATGAGATAATACCTCATAGTCTAACAAGCACCCATAGTATAGAATAAACTTCTTACGACGATTTTATTGATTTTCGTTTAGTTTGTGCGGCACCCATTTGTAAATTTTTATACATTTTCTCGGTTGTTTAAAGTAGTCAAGAACTATTCGCTGACTATCATAGTGCTAAATCTCAAACTGTTGTTTGTGGTTTTGATTCAGCTCGTTATCAACTGAAGAACGATGCCCACGACCGTCTTCATCTTCAAAGCTCTTGTCCTCAGCACAAAATTTTTAGAATAATTATTGTTTAGTTTTGAAATCACACCAAAAATTGTTCTTATTTGCTTTTCTTACATCTTTAATTTAATAGTCCAATGTGAAACAAAATTAAAAATCGGTATCCGCAATGTATACACCAAAAAATGTATCTTAAAATGATATTAACATGAACACGATGAAATGACACATTCATAAAAAAAATTATAGTATTTCAGAAAACAAAAAATGCAATATTTTTTATATTTGAAAATCTTTTTTTATTATCTTTATTCTTTTTTCATCTTTTTTATGTTTACCTTTATTCATAATAATCATTTAATGATATGTATTTTAAAATATTTACCGGTTTCGGAAAATACCATTTACTTCTTCGGGATATCAAATTAACTAACCAAAATATATATCTGTCACGTTTCAAATAATCCATTTTAATTTTTAAAAATTAAATTAATAATTATTTAAAAAATAAATCTAGTACTTATCATATGTAGTTGGTGACAGTAATGAAAGATGTGAAGATTAACTTGATGATACAAAATTTCTATTAGAATTTTTTTTTAGGAAATTTTTTTTTAATAGACTTGTGGTTAAATTTAGTTGGTTATTTATAATATTTTGGTTAATTGTATATGCTTTATTATTTTCTATTAAATTTAACACCAACATGATTTATATTATGTAAAATAAACAATCTCTCATTTTTATCAAAAATATGATCATTTTCTAATAAATATAAAAAAATTCTGGAAAACCATTACTTTTTAAACATCTTAAATGCTCTTTGACTCTTAAATGTTAAAATGTTGACCTGTTTACAAATATATAAATCAGTACAATATTTACAGCGAAGTTTACAAATAACGTTATTACTTTGTTACCAACCTAAAAGTACGAGTAAAATGTAAAATAAATGTAAAGTGTATTTATATCATCAAATAGCATACCTTTGTAAGTCTATTTTGGTACATATAAAAAACATTATTTTGCCAATTGACATGATGTTACCCTGAATTTCATGAAAATGACTAATAATGGAACCTTGTTAACGTCCATTAAAATGAAACGAAAAGACATATTTTTGGCAATTGAAGAATTTTGGTGATTTTAAAGAAACTGAGAAAAACTATTTATTTTATCTAAGATAGGATAATAATATTCGATGTATATTTTCAATACATTATACCTAAATGATAAAAAATAAACTTTTTATCAAATTGTAATCTAAGATGAAAATAAGGAGATTGACGCACATACGAAACTTTTTTTCAGTTGAACAATACTGTACAGCATGTGCTTGACAGCGTTGTTCTACAATATATAACACATTCTATAATTGTTCTATAATAAAAACAGATTATATTACATGAAAGTTTATTTATTTTAAAAGTATAAAGAATATGCATCACTCGCTTGGTAGATTTTTTATAAAACAAAAAATATAAAAACATTGTAATAACTACTTTCAAAATGATGTTTGACAGAGTTCAATGAATAAAATGTGCTGTACAGCGTTGTTCTACTTACATCAGTTGGAGTTTTTTTTTACAGCAACGACTACTCCGCTCTTCCAAATATGTAGTTGACCAGCATCTTTTATCATTTTTCTCTTGATAAAGTTCAGATAGACATGTTACTTTTATTCTTTATTTATTTAATCTCTGAACATCACACGATGGGAGAATCATATCTGACGTGTCCGCCATCTTGAGTGCTTTACAGCGTTGTTCTACGACAAAGCGTAATTCAACATGCCGTAACTTCGTCAGGTAGTAGAATTTCGAACTATTATTTTAATGCTGTATACTTAAGTCAACACAGATCAAAATGTGCCTTACATTATTGTTCTGGTGAAGTCCTCAATATTTATATATCCCGAGCAGGTAAATTGATACCTGTACCGGTAAATAACCAACAAATAAATTATATCTATCGCCATTAATTGGCCTGCTTTGGTTATGACCAAAATGTGGTTAGTAGCCTCATTGAGCGTACCATAACTGAATATAAACTTACGAAATTTAAATTGGTTAAAACAAATTTGATAAAGAACCGTTCTTGAAGATAAATGTATTAAAATAGACTGACTAAATTAGAATCTGTGTGGAAATTTTTTTTTATGTTCGATTTGATATAAACTCATACTGAAAATCCCATTCTCGATTCACAATGCGATCCAAGTAGTTGCACTTGAGTTGCTATGTAGTTTCTACCGAGTTTCCTCTGGGAATGAATTTAATTTGTAAGCCAATAAGATCTGTCGGTTTCCCTTACTAATAGCGGCTACAGAACTATGGTTGCATACTGCGAAATTAATCCTATAATTTTTATATTCATCTATAAATAGATTCAATATCAAAGGTTGTAAGATCGATAGTTTCATTTTATTTAAGTGAGTAAAATACTTGTATATATACATTTTAATTTTAGACTATTTTTAAAATATGATACATAATTGTATTTTAAATACTTTTACTTTAAATGATTTTTTAGGTTACAATTTTTGTATTGTAAATAGCAGTATAGAAGTCCTATACTGCTATTCGTCCTAAATTCTAATTATAGGAAATTATTATTTTATGGTCTTCTTTTCTTCTTAAAGATATTGTAGCTGTAGCTCTCTTCAACGATCTGCTACATATAAGCAACTAGCTAATGAATGGTTTATTTGGTCCTCTTCTGCTCCTTTCTTCTATCATAAGCTGGATGCATCAACCGACACAGTGTCTTCATTCCATACATAGTGTCTTCACTCCTCTTGCACCTTTTGAGCTGACAGGAATGCAATCTCAAGCAGTGTAATTAAATAATTTTTGTCAATTACATTATAATAAATTTAATGTAAAAATCATTCTACACAGCATGCCTAGGTGAATATGAACACGGACAGTAAGCGGAATTTTGAAGGTGGTTATATTCACATATAAAATATCACCTCCATTACAATCATTTATCTCCATATTTGATACATAATTGTATTTCTTTTTTGTTAATATTTTTATATTACTCCAGCACCATATTTCGAAGACTTTCAGTCTCTTTGTCTCTTTTCATTTGGTTTTCAACTTGTACATTCATATATTCCTTTTTAAGAAGACAGTTTTGTAATATTTTTATAAATATTAAATGAATCAATTAGAAAGACATGCAGAAAAATATTTTTTGTATAACTTTCTAACTGATAATTTTTACCCTTACCTTATTTCCTTATACTTATTCGGAGGATTGTCGATACATGCGTCACAAATGTAGGTGTTAACGGTATGTTATAGTGAAAAAAGTGTGGTTTATGTCAAAATGTCGCGGTGTATGTGATTATCAGAAGGATCTATAAGTGGATTCCAGGGGCCTTTATCTCCCGACTGTCTACGCTCAAATTAGTAAGATATCACGGAGTGTGTGTGTGTAGATATGGCTGTAACTAAAGCAGGTGAATCAAATAAAATTGGTAATTTACAGTTGATGTCGTTTGTTTAAGATAGATGCAAAAGTCGTTTAATTAAAATAGTTGCACAATTACAGGTAAATAAATACAGAAAAGACATGAATCGTCTGCTAGTTGGTGGTTTGGTCAGAAAGCTGGCCGAGAGAGCTTGAGAGCGAGATGGGTCCTGGCGCCGCTACGCCGCGATGTATTGCCGTCGGCTTACGGTTTTTGAGGTTGATGCGAGCTTGGTTTAACAACCAGGTAACTGTGAGGTGCATTCAGGGCCTCGACATGCCCTATAATAAAAATAATAATAATCTAGTTCTAAACATTATTTCTCTAATGCGTCACAATTCTTGCAACTCAACTCGTAGACTCCGCTTTTTTCTTTTTGGTGGATTTTGGATTTATTAATTAAGACATATTTTTTGTGTTGTTTTATGTAAAGAAGATGGATATTATTTTATTTATTTAGGAGAACACATTCAAAACATATGTCTGTGATATATTTTTAAATACAAATTAAATGTATGTAAATTAAAAAGACATACATATAAAATCAATTTTTTCCAAAAATATTATTGTAGCTACCGAGATTCGAACCCGGATCTCCTCTTATCAATAATAATGTGTTCTCCTTAATAATATATAAGTTGTATCAATGTGTCCAAAATTTAATAAAAATAAATTATTATTTCTGGAGTCTCCTATCGGATTACTCAAAGGTATTTGAGATTCCGTAAAAATACTAAAAAATCGCTTTAAAATAATGGATCGATAGATGTATCAATTTGAAAAGTGTAATATACAGGTTCGAAAATTTGTTGGCAATGCACTGTGTTGCCGTAGCATAATCAGATAATGCAATTTCCCCAGATAGGAAGAGATCCATGTTCAAATAATATTTTTAAATAAAATTGATTTTATATGTTTATCTTTCTAATTGATACATTTAATTTGTATTATTTTATTTGTTTAAAAGGCGGTATTATTTTTCTATTTTCTTCATGTCGTATCTTTTATCAAATGCCGGCGACCAAGTTGCAGTATGCTGATTTTTCCCTTGCAAGATGAATAAGATTATTAGCATTTTGAATATTAAGACACTTTCTGAGACAACATCTGTGTAACATAGGAGTGCTATCTTCATTTGCTTGATAAATTTGAAAATATCATACTTCTCACTGCGGCGAGCGTATCAGAAGTGTGCATGCAGCTTTTATTAATTTGATTGTTTTTATTTTTTTTGCTTCTAAATACCTCTTCATTTGTGTGATAATTCTTAGATTACCACCAGATTCCCTTGGGGTTCTATCCTCTGATTACTATCTAATTACTTGGGTCCCAATTCCTTGTAATTGAAACTCAGTCTTTCTAGGTTACAATATTATACGTTAATTACAACACGTTATACAGTAATTATAAATTATACATTCAAAGATAGATTAGTTATTCAGAGAAGCTGTGATGGAAGAGACCTGTTCCCCCAGAGACGGTATTTTATAAGATTCGTCTCCCACCACCATATATATATATATATATATATATGTATGTGTGTGTGTGTGTGTGTGTGTATCATCAAAGTGAGCAGACGAGTGGTGAGAGACGAATCTTATAAAATACCGTCTCTGGGGGAACAGGTCTCTTCCATCACAGCTTCTTCTGAATAACATTTGCATTTTCTATGTGGCTGGCTGGCTATACCGACGTATTTTGAAGATCTCCTGGGTAGAGACCATATTAAATATATATATATTTACAAAGTGACAGTTCTCACAATTGGTAATATGGTATCTACCCAGGAGATCTTCAAAATACGTCGGTATAGCCAGCCAGCCACATAGCAAATGCCTCCAACCTTTTAATGGTGGCTTCTTTTAACGTCCAGACCTTGACTCTATGAAGCAGCACGGATGTGAAGTATATTTAATTGCCCTCATTCCATAGGTGTTCAGACTGATATCACAGTTTCTGAAGAGATTCTTCAATCTCATAAAAGTGCTTCTTACCATCATAATTTTTATTTTTATTTCAAAGTTTTTATCTCAGTCCTGCTTATTTTTCCTTTATATTATCTTCTAATCACTAGAATTTATCACACACAAGAAAAGCACATGTATTAAGATTATGAGTTATATATAGTATCTGACTATTAATTGTGTTCAAATATGATTACATTTGAAAAAAACGATTTGTTTTTTAGTACCTATTTACCCCGAATAAAAAGCCTTTTTTTTAAATGGGTATGACAATATATTTAAAAAATAAGTTTTTATCAGTTTTTAATATCTATAAGTATTTTAATTACTGAATCGTAGTAATAGACAAATAGTCGTGTTATTTAGAAGACTGAAATTAAAAAAAAGTATATAAAACAATTTTTTTTTTATAAAAGTAGAAAACATCTGTACATGTTGGGATTATTCAAATAACATATAATACATTATTTTTATATTAAATATGAACAAGTATTGCCTAGATTATTTTAATTTTAATCTAATGCTTGTTTAAATACAATAATAATTTAGTTATGATTACTAAAAAAAACTCAGTTTTATTATTATGGTCGGTGAAAAGTTTAAACATAAATAACAAACATACAATGCTTTCCCTTTGAGTAAACACAAAATCCTTCGCAATCTAAACACTGAAGGGTTTCCTCTTATGTATGTTAATAATCATAATTATTCTATGTTCATACATAGAATAATAATTATGTAATGTACTTACTCGTACATAATGTTACTTAGTTCATGGGTGAGTTACTAAACTCGCTTGAATATACAAAATTGTGATGTTAGATTTAATGTTGTGGTAAATATATATATAGTCATATCAATACATATCATCAAGTCATATTTAATTAATAATCTGCAGAATAGAACATCTATCCTATCCTGATTCACATTAATCATTTCATTGAAACTTTCTAGTTCTTTGTCATTTATCAGCATTTGATATTTGTATTTAGCCACCAAAAAACATTGTTAAAATTCCTTTAATTAATTAAATAAATATAATTTATTGTTACGTTGCGATCTGGCTTCAGCGGATCGAACCCCAGGACAACGCCATCGGCTAAGCTCAGTCTGTGGGCGTATGTGTGTATGATGTCGGAAGGGCTGATGGAAATGGTATCAAATAGTGCAAATACGTATAACTTATATTACAAAATATAATTCTGGTTCTACATTCAAATACCGGAGAAATTACATAAACGAAAAGAGTTGCATCTTGTTTTGACCAAAACCACTTCCGAATAACGTTCGCCACTTCTTAGAGTGACATGACTTTACAGGGTTTGGGATTTCACTAATACTTTACTCATCATAATAGGTTGTGATGGCAGCCGTCCTCAAGCCAACACGCGCCAGGACCAAGATCTTACCTCGCCTCTGAATGACATCAAAAGCAGTACATTTGTATGAGGCCAAGTTGGAAGGTCTCGACTGGTTCACACAGCTGCCCTCCGGGAACTTCTTCACGGATCCCACCAGAAGATCCTTCCTTGACGCGGGTGAATAAAGGCGAAAATATTTCCCGAAATCACCGTGACTAACAATGCCTTGTCGCATTAATCCTTTTCCCTCGTCATTATTCACAGCGAGCCCGTGAGCCCCGCTGACCGTCGCCTCTTATTTCGCTCACCAATTATGCCATCTCGCCTTCCTTATTCATGCAGTTCTCCGACCGATGAATGTTTGTGCTTGAGGTCAGTGTAAAAGGCGACTTTCGGCACTGACATGTGATTTCAAATGTGATAATATATATATGGATTAAAAAATTGTCAAGAGTCGCTAAGGTGGTTTGTGCATATTTAAGTAAAATAAAATGATGATGGTTAAGAATATAAGACGGATGTATAGGCTTCAGGAACAGAAGACATCCGTCACAGGCCTGACATTATAAAGTAGTCCATATATTGGAAGACAGTCTTCATGCTTTAAAATCAATAAGCGAGCGTGAAAAGATGCAAGAAAGCAAATAATATGCCAATAAAAAAGAGTGGAATAGTTTCTTCTCTGCCATGTTGTTTATATGGTAAATTTCTGTAAATGATTTTTTGATAATCTTAGATTTTACATTTTTTTGATAATTTTAAATTAATTTGACATCCTGAAAAAGAAAATTGTATTTTCTGAAACCAATTGGTATATTAGTTAATTAAATAGTTAAAAAATAATCTAAAAATGAATTTTAACCACATAGTTGATTTTGGTAATATTAAAAAAAAGACGTATTTATAATATCATTAATTAAAACGTGGAATACAAAATTGAATTGCATAAAAAATGACTGATTTGAAAACATAAAAAGAATACGAATTGAAAATATTTATCAGATGAGTGGGGACATCTAAATTATAATTGCTTGATAATTAAAAAAATATATATTTTCTCGAAAAAAATATTTTCCTGACGCATTTTCAATTTTCTGTCAGGCCCATGACTTTGAAAATTTATAATTGTATTTTTAATTTGTGAAATTTGAGAGATGAAACTCAATGCACAGCTCGTGCTTCTCGGTATAACTTTCGCCGAACAAAGACATCCCAGGTATAGGAATCTAATTATATTTATTTCCATTGCAAAAAAAAAATGTCTCGTAAGAGCTGGAGCTAATTGGAAATTTTTCCCGGGGCAGTCTTCTTTAAAGGCAAAGCGAAAACTTTATGTGCAGAACAAAGAGATAGCAGAAAAAAGAAAATCGAAATATCCACAGACAGATCAAAAGGAAATCCGATTTCTTAGCCAAAGTAAACAAAGGATTTTTTTTTTGGAAAACCCAACCCCAGGGTGGAAATCCGAGTTTATACATGAGTTATGCGGATTTAATAATCGAATATTTCATTTTATTGGATTTTATTTCTCGAGTTTTGAAGATGATGTTGGCTTTAACAATATTCGTGAAAATAAATTTTGTTACCATTGTTAAGTGATAAAAAAATGTTATTAACATTTTAACATCATCTTGTTATAAGAAAATAATGTTTAAACGTTTATTACTTGAATTGCCTTTTGGATACGTCATATTTGAGGGGTTTAAAAACAAAACTGCCACTCTCCAATTGAAGGAAAACAAGGTGCATGTTTAAAAATGATAATCTGGCAATAGTAGTAATTTTACCATTGATAACTACTCTTAAAACATGTTCAAAGCATTTTATCAAAAACACATTAATTTAAATCTCTATTATGATTGTAAAATCAGCCATAAATACAATAATTGGATAATGCTAGTAAAATAAATAAAAAATATCCCTTTTGTTAATATACATATTAAGAGAAATAGAATGGTTCCTATAAATCAGACTCCATCTGACATATTTAATATCTTTAATAAGATACCTTTGTTATTTTACTGCTACAAACATGTACAACATTTATGTTCTCTCTTTTGAATAAAATAAATTATCAATTCTTATTTTTGAAGACTATATACATCTTGCAGTTTAGTATTTATTTGTTAGATTCGAATAAAAAAAAACAATTATACACCTTTGTATCTATCCACACGAGTTTTATGTTAAAAACTAGCCGTTTCAGTAAAACAAATAAATGCTACGAAGAAGGAATAATAAATTGAATTAAAGAAATCTTCATTTTGAAATAATTATCTTTCTTTGATTATATATTTGACCCCCTAAGAATACGCCACTGACCGGAAATATTCCCTTACCCTTGCTCCTTGGCGCCCATTTGCGGGACTTTCATTTCCTGTGTCATATCCGGTTAACGTAACTCACGCCTTTACCTAACGGCGCCTTATGTAATGGCGGTGTTATTTCACATTTACTCGTTCACTGTGTCACTTATGTTTCATGTCGCAGCTTCTAAGATTTTCCAATGCACACTTCATTCAAAATAATTATAATGTAATTATATTTGTATTTTAAATATTATCATAGTTATTTATAAATTTGCACACCATGTGTATTTGAAAAAAAAACCTTTTTAAAAAATGATATTTATTAAGTGTTGGATTTTTGAATTTCTTACCTATATTTTAATGTTATATGACAGAATGCTTTTAAAAATTAAATAACTACCGAATGGTTTGTTAGTATTGTGTACGCGACCAATAAATGTAGTAAAGAAATTGGATCGGTAATAAGTCAAACTAATTTTATTTTACTATATTGTGGAATCAGTCACGTATTATAAACTTTTTTGATTACTATATATTTAAAAATATATATATTTATCCTCCCAGTAAACTAGCTTTACCAATATATACTACATATGTATTATAAATATGAATTTTATTTACGTATTTAGTTTAAAAAAATGTAAGTAAAACAAAAATTTGTATTGATTAAATACTTAATATTGAAAAGAATTGCATTTATGAGACAAGTGTTATGTATGAATTACAGAACATAATAATTATATTTTATTTTATATAATATCTTATTGTAAACAAAATTTCAATCGTTATTTATGTTACATATAAGAGAAATTTAGGCACATTTTATTGAAATGAAGTAATAACTTTTATTTAAGTGTGGATTGAGGACAATAGAATTGATTTTTCCTACAATAAAAAATAACCTACCTGGAATTTTACAAATGAGCACGCTTTCTCCCAATTTAGAAGAAATTATTAAAAAATGGTGTATCGATAATAACATGCCTTACCTGTAAGAATGATATGAAATGTTAAAACAGTGACTGAATAATTTTTATGTTTTTAAGTTGAATGTAACGAATGGATGTAAATTTATCTGTATACAAACGTCGATCAAGGTGTTTTGTGGATCATCTAGTGTTAATTAAAAAAATAAAATGAATATTATTTAAAGAAAAAAGATACATATTTTAATATAGTAAATTTACAAGTCTATTATTATTAATTTGTAAATTGGAACACTTAAATGCAGTATTAAATTTATAATTAATTAAATTATCAGTAATATTTTTGATGCAAATGTTATCTATGTAGATAATAATTATTTCATACCGATCGTTTATCAATGTTAAATCGTCAAACTATTTTGTTTATAGTTTAAAAACATTGGTTACTTAGTCATTTGTGGTATTGGGATAATACTGAAGAATATTCAATTCAAAAAAATCTACGCTTACACCACGTTCTAGAGCGTGTTTTAATCCATAGTTTAATTATTTGATTAATTTATAATAATGTAATTGTAGAAGTAAAACATAGTATAAAATAAATTATTTTGTCTGGGATCCTGAAAAAGAAATAAGGTTGCGGGTGAAATTGTCCCGGATAAGGCTTTATTAAGATGTTTTTTGATGTGCAACAGAGCCGTGAATCTCTAACTCAGGTTTCGAATAACCTAATGCATTGCAACGTATATTGATTCTTCTATATACCTGAGAGACTTAGATACTGAAAATAAGCACTTTGAACAATATTGAAAGCTGAAGGCAAAATGTAGCTCTTCAGAAGAATGCTTAGGATACTGTGGACTACGTACAAATGAAGAGACTTAGAAAGTACAACAAGGCGAAAAAACTTCCAGAAACAGTAAAATAAAGGAAAACTACAAACCATGCATATATGCCTTATTGTAAATGTTACATCCTCATAATGGTTACAAAGGTGTATTACAAGGTCAAAGAGGTATGGGCAGCATATGGATTTCTTGGTTAAGTAGTATTCACAAATATACATGTTTGGCTAGTATTCATATTGGAATTATTGAAAAGTACTGTGATAATACTCAAGTTATACTAGCCAATTAAATAATCTGTAAGGAAGAATGGCATATAGGGCATGTTAAATAAAAATAACCGTACCTTGGGTTTCGTTGCCTGGTTTATTTGCGATCCGCAATAAGAACACATTATAAAGTACAGGTATCTGTTAGAGTTACAAGTACAAAATTACCTACACTTTAAGAGAGAACTTGTTGAGAGCACCAATCACGGAAGCAAAATGGGCTTCTCGACTCGATACTCTCGTCTCTAAGCCAAAATCGGCCAAACGCCTTGCTCACTAGCGCGGCGTCCCTCTGGTGGTGCCTACTGCAAGATCGCTATGAACCGGTATGCGGTGTGTCAGCGTGCTTCCACGAACCACCGCTAGGTGGCACAATGAGTCAGCCACACATATATTGAACGTGTGTAAGAGCTCTTCTAGATGCCAGAAGTCCAGAATATTTGACAGAATTATCAACTGAGACCACTCCTGCAACAACACTATATATTTGTTTAGGGCGGACTTAAGTTATGAATGTCATGTATATTAAACAACTATATAAAATAAATAAAAATACTATTAAACACAATTTCTAAGTGATGGCTGACGCTTCATCTATCTATCTATATTTGTAAAAAAAGATATACATTATTTTTGCAGAAAAAATCTAAATTCGTAATAGAATAAGAATTGAATTAGTCGACAAAACCTCTGAATATTAGATGCATACTAATTTTAAAACACAAAATTTAAAAAAATATATGTATATTCTATTGTAGCTATTGTTTCTTTACTTTCTCTTAAATTTATTATTCATTCCAGTTTTCACAATATATCCATTTTTTAATTAAAATATGTCAACTATAAAATAAGATAAGTTATAAAACTCGCATCTAAATTTCAAAAAGTTAATTAATGTTCCGAATCAAATAGGGACTACTGGAATGCTTAAAGTTGAGTAAATGTTAAATTGAATGAAGTTCCAGAATATTTTGGAATGCTAGCTTTTCAGTCTCTGACATCGCGAGTCCTGTTTCTTAAATTTACGCTTTGATTTATTTTATGATGTATCTTATGAAACTTAACTTTTCTTCGTACAGGTCATGTTAATAATTTTGATGTGAACTTATTATAGAATTGTAAAACAACATTGCTTCGAAATATTTAACGATTTTATGATGAGCATTTCTAAAACGATCTAATTGGAATGGACTTTAACAAAAAATTAACGTACAAGTATTTCAATTGTATTTTAATATTATTTATTAATACGCGTACCTAAAAACAAACAATTTATTTTTATGATACAAACTGAAAACGTACGTTACATTATATGATATTTTACAAATGTATGAGGAGCTGGACACAAGGCGACATCTATGTAACACAAAGCTAAACTGGCACCGTCGTGTTCATGAGAGGGCAGTTGATTAGCGCGCTGGATTGACGGCATTGTCAGCGACTGTTTCACTGTGGTCACTTTTTCATCATACTTTGTCCAGGCAGTCAGATCTTTCACTGAGTTCAACAACTTAAACTTGTTTAGAATGAAGATTCTGCCGTTGAAGAACGGTATTTAGAATTGCGTAGTCTTTATAGAATAAACCTGTGATCAAACCGTAAGTACTTTTATGGTTTGAATTATGAAGGCAGATTATCATTATTCAAGCTAGTTTTCTGATGCTTTCTTCATATAATTATGTTATATAAATACATCATTAAAGTCAAAATAAATTAGACGAATCTGTTTCGAAAAAAATATTTATTTCAAACTTCAAATTTCCTATTTCACAATAAACATGTGATATCATTAAAATATATTAACTATATGTAATAATTAGTATTTAAAAAAAACTTCACAGATCTGTATTCGGAATAATTACAACTTCACAATAAGAATGTGTTCTCCTTAATAATATAAGTTGTATCAATGTGTCCAAAATTTAATAAAAAATAATTGTTAATTCTGGGGTTTGCTATAGGTATTTGAGATTCCGTAAAAACAATGTAGATTGTTTTCAAATAATGGAACGACAGATGTATTAATTAGAAAAAGTGTAACATATAGGTTCGAAAATTTGTCGTCAAAATTACTAGTGCTGTAATAGTTGGTAATGCACCTTCCCCGGATTGGAAAAAAATCCAGTTTCAAATCCCGGTATCGCAATAACAATATTTATCGATAATATTTATTTTATATGTATATCTTTATAATTAATATATTTCATTAGTATTTAAAAAAAAGCATCATAGATTTATGTTCTGAATAATTACAACTTCATAATAAGAATGTATTCTCATTAATAATAAAATATATTATGTTAACGTAAATAAAATTTGTTGATATTTGTTTACTAATATAGTTAGTAAATTTAAAAATATCCTGACTAAATAATCTGTTTTAAAGTAAAATTGAAAAATACATTTTTTTCAAAAGCTTTTAAAAAATATTTCTTATACTATATTAAAATGATGATATTTCGTTTAACATATAAAAAATTTGTACTTATTTTTCAATCATAAAATAAGAAATAATAAGCGTTTGTTGATCTAATGGTAAAACACTCGGTTGGGAGAGATTCTCGGTTGATCACCAAGTTAGTTCTTTTAGTTAGTATCTTTACAGAACAAGAACCTAATGTAGTGTGAAAATATAAATTTTTTTATTCATTTGATTTGCGTATGGTATAAAAACGTAATAAGTAATCTTACGGGGTCTTGAACCTCTAATCATTTGATTGTGATGATTATATATGGAAATAAAATCGTCAGCTGTTTTCCACTGCTGGATAAAAGTCTACCTTAATGTTTCTCATTATTCTTAATTCATTGTAATTCACTTGTTTCTCATTATTCTTAATTCATTGCAATTCACATATTTCTACAAAGTTTGATGATTTCGTCAGCCAAGTAAGTTTTAGGACAATCTGTCGACCTCTTAATTCTCCTCAGGTACTATGGATGGACAAAATTTGTCCAACGATTGTCCATCTTTCGAGCGATGAAGTCGTTGCTTTTTCATTTAAAGTTCTTGACTTATTCTTATTATATATCAACTACGCCTTTCTGTTCGTAGATAAACTCGTTTTTTTTCATGTACCTTCGAGTGACACCCAGCATACATCTCTGTATGCCCCTTTGCGTACATAAATAGTCCGTGTTAAATAATACATTTTGTATAATGATATTTAATTATTTAAAAATGTCAAAATTTTTAATATATTTGTGGTTAATTTTTCTCTCGTGAAATCTAGAATAAAATATTTACTTCTTTAGAATTGTGTCTGACGTACAATTATGATAGTATAATCAGAAGCATCGTTGTCCAACATTTCAACATAATCATAATACAAAACCTACACTAATAATTCACATGTTTTACAATACTCTCACTTCATATATATATATATATGAAGTGCACGAAAAACACTCGCTACTTTAACACAGACGGCAGTCTAGCAAAGTAACCAGGACAATGCTGTATATATCAGAGGTGGCATTTACTCCAACCCACACAATTAACTACGAGAATTATACTTAATTGTAATATAGTTGTATCTTATGTTTATCACGTTTTATTATAATATATTCACAACTGTTACAACAAAAACATGAAGTCTAATAAATAAATGTGAATTAGAAAATAGTTTCAAAATGTATGACAATGAAAATAATGTGATTGTCCTAATAATTTAATGTGAAAATCCATTTGTTAGGTGAAGAAAAAAAAAGAAAAATTAAACAATATAAATTAATAACGATTAGATGTAAATGTATATGCATGTAAAAATAAAAATTAAAAATTGATAATTTTTTTTATGAAAGTGCTTTAAGTTATCTCTAAATGAACGTGTAGTGAATTACTCAACAAGCTTGCAGTTCTCCTGTCATCAAGTTACAACGAAGTAAGCTTACCAAGAACCGTGCATGGCTGTCTCCTTGAAACTAAATCTAATTGAAATAAACCATCTTCCCATCACGTACTTCTAAAGACATTGTGAACATTCCGTACAAAAGATTAGAACCACAGTCTTCTACAACACCCTATACTAAAGTCGGAGGAATGTTAATGCCGTGTGATGGTTTGAAGAGTGAATTCTCGGAAAATTTGTAATATTTCAAGTATATCTCATTTACATAATGAGACATTGAGAGTAAGTAAATAAATCAATTGACGAGAAGCAATATTAATATTCTGACGTCCCGCTACTCAGAATTTTGCTTCTTGATATATTGAAATGACTTACAAATTATTATAATTCTAGTAACTGTGTTGTATTGCATTAACATGAAGCTTGTGATCAAATAAAATAAAATAATAAATTATATTTATATTTGAATTCTTTATTGAATGAAATATTTTTTACATATCATTTTTTCTCAATTGACTTAATAAAATGGACAAATATTATTTATGTTTAATAAAAAATATAATATGTATAATATACATAAAATCTGTCCCACAGCATTGCAAAGTGGCCTGTATATCGCTGCCCATTAAATTAAGCAATACAAAACCATTAAATTTGAACGAATTTAACTTAAAATATGAAATTTTTCTCCTTAATGTCACCCCTTCACTGTGCGAGTCAATTATTTTCTCCTTCAAATCAGTATTGACATATTATATATATATATATTGGCCTCAATCAAATGAAACTCGACTCATAAGACACCTACATATTTCCCCCTCCGCACGGCTGACTCCACGTTCTCTCAGTCAGATGCAACGCAATACAACTCTTCCAGGTCATCTTCGGCCCGAAGAAGTCAGTCAGCTGTAACTTTAGTGCATAATATGGCCAAATAATTAACATAATCTTTTGTTCACTGCTGATTGTAGAGAGGGCATGCTATATATGGCTTTGTTACTGGATTGAGGCATTTGAGTTTCATGCCATCCATGGAGTACGTAACATCTATCTCCGGCAATACATTTCAAAGTAGGTATGCATTTAAATTAAATATGTACAGGATGCGGCAGAACTGATTAAGCAGTTCTGATGAGTTGTAAAAAAGTAATGAGGGTATATAGAGAAAAAATGTTTTTATTTTCAAAGTTAGCAGTACATCGCATTTGAAATCGAAGGTTTGATAAAAATGTTGGCGGCCGTTAGCAGTAACAAACTATTGGAGACGATCTCTGAAGTTTGTACGCCATGTTTAAACATATCGCAGGGTATGGTGTTAACTTCTTCATCCTCACCCTTAACTCTGGTAGTGTGTTTAGAGCGACGTTTATACATATTTTCCTTTAGATATCCCTAAAGAAAGAAGTCACAAATGCTCAAATCTGGTGACCGCGCTGACCACCCCACATCATCCATCAGAGAGACCAGATGTCCGGAAATATTTCTCTAAAATATTGAGTGAATTTCGGGCTGTGTAAGCTGAAGCGCCATCCTGATGGAACCACAAGTCCCCCGATCTCACTTCTTCAACAATCTCTTCCATTTTGGGCTGCAGAAAATTTTGCATTGAATTGAGACAACATTCGGAATTCACGGTCACTGTCACGCCTTCCACCTTAAAGAAGTACGGGCCTATCACGCCAAATTATGATAGTACACCACACTGTTAGTTTAGAGAAATGTAGTTTTTTCCAACTGCCTAATTCAAGATTGAATTGCATTAGGAACGGCATTGTTCCACGGAATATTGAACCATCGCCGAAAGCTCTTCGCGTCGCGATCACAGATCGGTTGTTTTCAATATACGCGCCCACGATAAAACCTCGATATGCTCTGGTTCAAACCATGTTGGTTACTGAAATTGGGTCACCGACGGAACAGAAGAAGACCACGTTCCAGCTGTAACTTAGCGAACAAAGCGATACGGTTTTTAAAATTAATAAAAAAAATTGTGAGCATGTTCTTATAAAAAATATCTCTTATATATTATTTTATAAAAATAGAATATTACAATACACGTATTTGTACGTATATATTAATACACGTATCTGTACAAGTTTTTAAAGAAAATACAAAAATAAATGTATCAATAAGAAAGATGTACAGATAAATGAGGGAAAAAAATATTTTTTTGATAAATTTATTTTATTTGTGTATCTTTTTTTTTATTGGCACATATAATTTGTATAAATTAATATAAATAATTTTTAGTATTTTTAATTTAAAGTATCTCAATGATGCCGCGTAGATAAATAATGGTACTAAGGTATTTGTATTGTAAATTGTGTCCCTTCAAAAGCCTCAATAAATCGAGTGTTCATCAACGGACTGACTGGATGGAAATGATGGTCAAACAGCCGACCGAGGATGCCGTATCCGGTTCCGAAAGCCTCCGATCCCACCACACTTACTTCCGGTTTATTCCCAGACCAGCGATTTATTTATTCAATTCGCTACTGCATTCAGCGTTTAAAGTGGATTGAACAGCTCAATAATGCAAATTTATTTTGCAAGCTGCTGTGGGAATAAAACCGTTTGTTTGAAATTACAGCAAAAAAAAAATGTAAAAAATATATATAATATAACATAATGTCGACAAGTCTGCTCAGTTAAATGGTATGGTCATCACCTTAAAACCAAAAAAATTGGGGATTTGAACATCGTTCCTTAAACCAATAAGTAGTTCTAACAATTTATTCTAAGAATTTTGCAACTGATCATGTATGTTTCTTTCTTATATTTATTTTCACCTCATCCACATTCATACATCTTCTCATACAAATTCGCCGGTTATTATTGCTTCGAACAGGACCATCTTCCAGTATCTGGTTTACCTGGTCAAGCTAAGTCTTTCGCGGACGTTCTCTATTTCCGGTGCCATCAACACTCACGTGATGTATCTTTCTTATTATTCTCTCTCCATTCATCCGTTCCATATAACTAAACCATTTCAGTGATCCTTTTTTAATCTTATTCACTATACCAAGATCAGCTGTACATTCTTTCTTTATTTCTTCCTTCTCTACTCAGTTATGAATGAATTTGACATACATACGCTTAAGTGATCTCATTTCCTCAGTCTGACTTTCGTTCCTTTTCTGCCAGATCCAGGCCTCACTTCCATACATCAGTGTCGGTACCAAGACTCCATTGTGAACCGCTATTATTACCTCGGTTGACAAATTCCCATTAGGTATAATTCCATCCAAAACGCCGTTCACTTTATTCCCTGCAGTCACCCTCCTATCAATATCTTTCTGTCTTTTCGTTTCTATCAAATATATTCCCCAAATACACAAACTCATCTACTTGTTCCAATCATTAATTACCTACAAGTATTTTGCACGTTGTCTTGCTTTCTTCCTTCCAGAATGTCGACTTGTTGACTTCTTGTTGTTTTCTTTACATACATCACACATTCTACTCACCAGATTCAGTAATTATTGTTCATTATTCGCCATTAATTCTGCATCGTCGGCATACAATAAACAGCATACAATCAAATCTCTCATGTCAATCAAATCTCTATTCTGCAGGAACTACGTACCAAAGAAAAACTCTCAACTGTTTGTCTGAGGCAAAACCTTTAAATTT
The DNA here is from genome assembly GCA_022840565.1 of Eubasilissa regina. Lineage (NCBI taxonomy): Eukaryota > Metazoa > Arthropoda > Insecta > Trichoptera > Phryganeidae > Eubasilissa > Eubasilissa regina. The sequence continues at coordinate 18,883,824 of JAINEB010000007.1, forward strand.
TTGAGCTGTGAGAAGAGAATATAGCTTGGAGAATCTTATTATAGTAGGCCATGTCGAAGGACGGAGAAAAAATGCGCTTTTCTGGTGATAGTCTTCCGACCAGTAATGCTGAAAAAACTGAAAAAGTATAGTCACGAGTGATAGGGAGTTCAGGAAGATTATGATTCCTAATCACGAGGGATCGACGCAGTAAAATTTGATGGATAATTAAGAAATTAAGCATTTATAATATTGAAATATTCCGATATTTTTTCACCATCACATCAATCCTATTTTTATAGAATTGATATTCTAGTTCTTCTATATATGTATATATATATATATTTTTTTAAGTTTACTGTAGTGGCAGTCAGTTAGTTCTAGCCATTATGATAAAGTGGATCAAAAAGTCATTGTTTTAATGGTTAATACCACGTGTACCAGGTTTTCGAAGATTAACCTTTTTAACACTGTCTTATCTCTATTATTTAAATATATTCATTTTTTTTTTAAATACTACCTGAAACCTGATCAACTAATGCAAATACCAGCTTTTCAGAAGCTTTGTAAATCGATAATACGTATAAGGTGTTCAGCGGAAAAAATTCAAGATTAAATTGTAATTGCTCGTAAATCATTAGTGTGAGGTAAGTGGGAAGAGCATTGTTCTACGCGCGTGATTTGCGGATTTGCCAGTCAGAGTTCAATTAAGATTTTTAAGGAAGCTTATTTCATTTTTATTGGAAAAAATTTTTTGAGGTTTTATTGTACGTTTTTTAACAATGCCACCAAAATAGATGTTTTAAATTTAATAAATCTTATGTTATCTGCTATAGAAGTAATAAATTTTTAGTATTAATTGAATACGTTCACGCCAATTTTCACGGTAGGTACCATGAAAAAGATATTGTAATATAATATATATTGTAGTATAATTGAAAAAGATAAGATTTTATAATTGCTCAGGGTGAGGTAAGTGGGAGGGGTATTGTTCGACGCGCGTGATTTGCTGATTTGCCAGTGTAATGAGTCATTGGTCGGGAGTGCACCGCGCGTTCGCGATCGAAAAATATTTAAAGTGCGGTGATACATTGGATCGTGCGCGTCGCGCTTTTTACACTGACTTTAGTATTCGACGAATAAGTGTGGACCGAGCACGAAAATTATCAGGTTTTGGGTTCAAAAGTTCAGACAAGAAGTGATAATGGTTAAACAAACTCCTCCAGGACCATCAACGTCAGCAGCGACGCCGGAACATGTGGCTCAAGTTTGACGTGAAATTATGTGCAATCATCATAAATCGATAAGGAAGATTTCAGCCTTTACTGAAATAAAAAAATCAACAGTGCACGTTATTTTGAAAAAGAAACTACAGTTTCACCCATATAAACTGAAAATCGTTCAAGTACTCAACCAACGAAAGAACATGAGATACTGGTGCCCCGACAACTCAAAGGAACCCAATCAAAAATGTTTTCATTGTCCAAAATCGACAGTGTGGTGTGCAATTTTTGCCCGAAGGATAATTAACCCTTATTTTTTTAACCATCGAGAGACAGTCACTGCTGACGTGTATTGCCGAATAATCGGCGAGTTTTTGGTACCGTAACTGCAGCTGTTTCCTGGGTTCAACAACAGCACATAATTTCAGCAAGACGGAGCCACTCCAAATACAGCTAGAGTTTCAATAGAGAAGCTGAGGAGAATTTTTCCCAATAAATTAATCAGCAAGTACGGAGACATACTCTGAGCACATCGGTCACAGGACCTTACACCGTGCGACTTTTTTTGTGGGGATACCTTAAGTCAAGAGTTTACAGTGACAATCCTCGAACAAATCAGGCCCTACAAAAAAATATCCGCCTTGAAGTTGCTGCCATTGAACCAACGCTTTGCTCTAGCGTGTTCGCAAATTTAAGAGTCCGCTTGCAAGAGTGACTTGAGAGAAATGTATAGCATTTAGACGAAATCCGCATCGTTAAACTTCTTTTTGTATAAATAAAATATGAGAATAATTTGTAGTTTTTTTTAATATTTTATATTAAACTTGAAAATTTTCCGCTGGACATCGTATATATGAATTAATGTGAAATAAACAACGAACTATTTTTGAGGATGCATACATATTAAGTTCATTTATTTTTCTCAATCTTTTATCACAGAGAAAATATGATCCCTCTGGGCATTGCGAATGAATCTTCAATCCTTCTCAATTCTTCTTGATCACCAAGAAGATTGAAGTACCATTTCGTCGCCCATACACTGCTATTTCGTCGCCTATAGACTTTGCGATTTTCCTCTATTTTTCTAATGAACGTGTTTTTTCATCCATTCATCGTGATGGCTGTATATATATATATATATATACGTTGACGTAAAAATATTTACTAAAAATCTTCAACGCATCTGTGGATACTTTAGACAAATACATATACATATATATACACATATATACATATATATATATGTATATACTTCCTGTTTTTCGTAAACTAGCTCTGCTTAGATAGACATATTCGTGGATCTGGCCCTCCACAATATATATAAACGTCAAAATAATTTTCGCGGTTTGTACGTCTATCACACTTTAAATAACGTGACGTAACGTAAGTCATATATATACAGGGTGTAATAGACCTAGTCCATAATATTTAATCTCAACCATATTAGAGATATACGCATTTCAAAAAAAATCGTAATCGTGCGGTTATTTCGATTCACTGAAATATTTGATTAATTAGAAATTATATATTGGATTCTAAAAATTAAGCGTCATCGAATTTCGAGCGGCTAGGTGATTTGGGGCCTGAAGCAAATATATACATTAATGGTGAAACAATTCGGCAAATATTTATTTTGAAGTACATAAGCTTCAAGCTTCACGCAATTTTGTATAAAATTCAAACAATAATATTTTCCGTAACACTGCAGAATTTTCACATATTCCTTGAACATTTTCGACTCGTAATTTAGTCAAGTATACACCCATAAAATATTTTGAACTAGGTCTATTGCGTCATGTATGAGTATATTTAAAAAAATAATCTGTAATCGTCTGGATCTTTGTCACTTAACTGGATATGAAAAAATATTTATTTGTCGATATTTTATTTTTCAATTAAATCAACAGAGCTTTATGTAAATTTGAAGACATTATTTTTTTCCATTCATTATTAATATCTTATATATTATCATAGGTTCAATGAAGATGAACAAAACATTGATGACATCGAACGATAGAGTAGGCATTCGTGCAGATATGCCGATACGTCATTTCTAGGGATGCAGTAAGGCTAAGCCAAGAAAATTCGTCTTTGGCTATGGTTAATCTTTTTTTCCATTTCTATTTCACAATCTCATTTGTCAGTTTTAGATAATGCTTTCTAAACTGTCTTCGAGTTTATTTATTTATTTATTAGTAACTATATAATATATATAAAAAAATTGTTTGGACTGTGCCCATCTCACTAGAGAAATTCTGTGTCGTTTATTGAAAGCATATGTATATATAGCATATGCATCAAACATATATATACAGACTAGCAGACATATAAATTACATACTCCCTTATACACTCCTGTATACCCACACGAGTCTCGACTCTTATAAAGAAGAAAAAAATATAAAAATAAATATATGTATAATTATTGACTATATTTAATAACGTATTATATCATCTAATAAAAAAATATATAATTTTGTAATTTTTAATATAAATTCACAATCGAGTCATTTAAAAATAAATTTCTTTTTTACAAAATTAGATTGTTAACGCAATTGAAAAAAATATTTGCATTTGTAATAAATGACTGCCCATAATTGTTAACTTCCACAGGTGTTAATCGTTTTAGTCACGTCAAGAATGACTTCGACATGCGGTAGGTGTTATAGTTAACTAACTTGCCATCACGATGTTACTTCAACACGTTCTTTGTGGAAATACTTGTCGATTATTCAAGCTTCTAACTAAGCCGTTCTGTGATATCTGCTTTTATTCTTGATCATGTCAGGCCTTTTGTGGATATTCTGCTTTTCTGGTGCATACAGTATTTGCTTGATAAATATTATTCACCGTATTCTTTGTACTCATACGTTCCTTTTGACCAAAACATCTTACAGATCCTTTCTTAATTCTATCAACTATGTAGGAAACAGAAAAACCTTCACTCTTATTTTTCATATATAAATTTATCACGTTTATTCGTGAGTGATTCTACTAAGCCAAATTTCAGTCTCCTTTATCCAATTCCAGGCTTCCATGCTTGACATATGTTTTTTTTTCTACCATTGGAAAGAAAGGTTAATTATTTACTGATTCATATAAATTCCTATTTCATTTTACATAAGTGAGTTTTACATAATAAACTAACCTTTACATAATAAAGGCACTGGAATAATTTTTAAAATAGATTTCTTTGAAACGAAATATTTTTTTATAAATAATAAAAAAAAACATTTTGTTTAAACCACTATTTATTAATACATCAACATGTTTCGATACCTATGATATTTTCTTTAGGAAACAATGTGTTTTCACTAAAATTAAAAATGCAAGCACAGATAAAAACAAAAGTATAAGTAGTTTTTCGTACAGGAAACAAGAATGTAGACAAGGACGGTTCGCCGATCCCAGATTCTCTCAACGTGCGATGATGATGATGATTATGAGTTCGATCGCATCATAAAAATGCAAGCATAGATAAAAACAAAAGTATAAGTAGTTTTTCGTACAGGAAACAAGAATGTAGACAAGGACGGTTCGCCGATCCCAGATTCTCTCAACGTGCGATGATGATGATGATTATGAGTTCGATCGCATCATAAAAATGCAAGCATAGATAAAAACAAAAGTATAAGTAGTTTTTCGTACAGGAAACAAGAATGTAGACAAGGACGGTTCGCCGATCCCAGATTCTCTCAACGTGCGATGATGATGATGATTATGAGTTCGATCGCATCATAAAAATGCAAGCATAGATAAAAACAAAAGTATAAGTAGTTTTTCGTACAGGAAACAAGAATGTAGACAAGGACGGTTCGCCGATCCCAGATTCTCTCAACGTGCGATGATGATGATGATTATGAGTTCGAAAGAAATGAAACACAAAAGATGTTCAATATCGGTACACTACGGCGACACGATACAATCGAGAATGACTTCCCGCCAGCAGAATAACCTGTTTTTATTCAGATTCATAACAATACATATAGTCATATTTGCAAGTACCTACTCAGTAACAGGCCACCGCTGTGGCATTTTACTAAGAATAATAGTCTTTGTTTTCCTAATATCCGTCCTACAGGCTTTTTGGCGCCACGCCGATGATTACACCTTTAAATTACTGATACGTGTCCTATATCAATTATATGGCGTCTTTGCTGCGATCTCGTAATTCTGTGCGATACAAGTGGTATGTAACTAATAAGGAACTACCGTTAAAATAAATTTAAAAGGAAATTTTTAATAATTTTCTATTAAGATTTAGAACAAAAAACGTACTGTGTAAAAAATTAGATCAAAAATGTATTTTTAATAGGCATCATCCCCACTATCAACCTTTAATACTCTAGTACTCTTTATCTTCAATACTAATTCTTATTTTGCACCAATCATCTTCATTTAGTTCTCGTAATACATTTAAATCATCACATTATCAAGTATTAGAGCGACCAATACTTATTTTTACCGACAAAAATAGCAACTTCTTCAATATTTGCAAAATTACTTTGTGGTCTCATTTTATAAAATAATTAGAAAAAATACTTTATTTAAACAACTAATTAAACAGTTATTTTAATTTTTAAATATAAATTCAAAGATAAAACTGCCATTTATATAATAAAAAAATTCTGTGCCATTTTTTCCTGCAAGAAAATATTGTATCAAATTCCATTCATAGTTATTACGGTAAACCAGGCAATTCTCATTAATATCAAGTGAATTAGAATTAAATTAATTATACGCGTTGGTCGAAAGCGGACTTAAGATAGGGCAGATGGTTCCTGATTGTAATTATCAATACCAATTACAATTCTTACATCCGGCACACAGCACAATCATCACCTATATTGATTTAAATATCAAACTCAGTTATTTAAGGTGAAAGAATCGAGAAATGAGGTTTCACTCGGCCATGAAAAATCCTAACGAAAATAAAAAAAGTCATGATCAAGTAAAATAAATTACTAAAAAACATTGTCCACTTCAGCGCCGATCCCCGAAAAGTGGTTCCGTGATGAAACGCCATTTATTTTATCACGGGGCTGGTTTTTTTCGTGACATCCATCACAGAAATAAAGCCAGGATATGGGGGTGTATTTATCATGTAACATTTTTTATCGCCGCATTAGCGCTAAAACTGAAATAAAGCGTCGGCGTCGGGACGCCGTTTGTTATCCGTATTCAATCGCCGTCCCAGTCAGATGGTGATTTAATTTGGACAAATATTTCACATTCCAAAAAAGTAGATTGAAATTTTTTTGTTTAAATGCACTAGGTTACTTTATAATACATTGATTGGAATAAAACATAAAAGGTTTATAAAATTCTATTTTTATTCGATTATCTCTTGTCTGAATTCGATTGAAATTATATATTTTCAACTCAATTTATTTTTATAATTTGTGAACAAAATATGCTCCAGTAATTTGTATTTTCTTTAAAAAATAAGCACCAATACTTTTTTTCTACTATTAATTTTATAAACCCTTTATTTAATAAAATGTTACAGCATTCCAAAACTAATAAGTACAAATACACAAAGCACATTTATATAAAGCATGAGCAATTAAAATAATTAACTAGTTTAAATTCTAGATTCATGAGTAGTTTTTAAGCTCTTTTAAGACCTATTTATGAATCTTGTATGTTTATTTATGGAGTATTTTATAGTTAAATGGGTATTAAACAAATGTATGTTAAATGGGTATTAAACAAATTTTATGAAATATGAAAATAATTTTATGAAGAAGTTATGGTTCGGACGAATAAAGAAAACTAAATATTTCAAACAATAAAAATCAGAAAACTTCAATATTTAAGACATGTGATGAGACATCCGGAAAAGTACGAGATGTTGCACCTCATAATGTAGGGAAATATTGAAAGTCGGGGCCCTAGAAGAAGGAAAATATCATAGCTGAAGATCCTAAGACAATGGTTTAGCCCGTCTACAGTAGAGCTTTTTCGGGACATAGTAAAAAAGTGACGATAGCCAACACAAAATCTGACATGATACCCTATATGATAGCCAACATGATAGCCAACATGATAGCCAACATGATAGCCAACACGATAGCTAACATAATAGCCAACATGACAAACAACATGATAGCCAATATGATAGGCAACATGATAGCCAATATGGTAGGCAGCATGATAGCCAACATGGTAGGCAACACGATAGCCAACATGATACACAACAAGATAGCCAATATGATAGCCAACATGATAGCCAATATTATAGCCAACATGATAGCCAACATGATACACAACAAGATAGCCAATATAATAGCCAACATGATAGCCAATATTATAGCCAACATGATAGCCAACATGATACCCAATAAGATAACCAACATGATAATCAACATGGTAGGCAATATGATAGCCAGCATGGTAGCCAACATCTATTGAACGAATGAGGTACGAGAAAAAGAAGATAGAAGAAGAGTAAAACGAACGACGAGTAACCAAGAATTTGCGCTACGGTTTAAAATAAAAATATATAGAACACCTAAATATCTTATATCAATATAAATCTTTACAAAAACTTATAATCAATTTACTATACAGGAGCGATAAATAAATATGAAATTTTAGTTTCACATATTTTATATTACAAAACATGTTCGACTATCACATATGTGAAAATAAATCACTTGTTTTTTTATTCTACTAATTTAATTTATTTGAGACGCGTTTCGCCTTGCAAGGGAATTATCAATCTAACAGTTTAACTCAACAACTTGTATTTATAACTAACGAGTAGAATAAAAAAAAATGGTTTTATTTTCACATATGTGATTATGGAATTCTACAAACCTACCTCAAAAACATTAAATATATTCGACTATATTGATGATCGAATATTTTAATGAAGATCACAGATAAGATTTACAATTATAAACGATAGGATGTTTTTTTATTATAAATTACATAGGTATTTTATTAAATACTTATTATTATTTGGCTTCATTCAATAATTTTGATTATTTTATTTTGTGGGTAAGCAGTAAATAAGTTAATAAAAAAAATTTATTTAAACAATAATTTATAGGTACTAAATAAATTATTTAAATAAAATAACCTTTGGTAAGTAAATCACTTACATTTTTTTACTGAAAAAGAAAAGAAAAATTTATAGTCTTGCAATTCGGGTTATCGCGCGTCTTGTGTTGAGCTTTGGAAATAATGTGTATGAAACACGCACCTTTCAGTAGTAAAAATGTGTATCGGTATTATAGCACTTATTGGTCAAGTTAGATTTATCAGTTTAACTGGCCAATGCGTGTGCTCGATAGAGATAAATGGTTCGAACAGTGTTGCCCTTATCAGCCCTAAACAGATACTATTGGTTAACATAACATGTAGATGTACACTTGCCAGTCCATTGATGCTGGTCCAGTATATTATAAAAAATACATTATTTTTAATATTCATTGCAAACTTTAAATGGTGATTATTCATTTTATTAAGGAAAACACATTCTTATTGTGAAGTTGTAATTATTCAGAACATAGGTCTGTAATATTTTAAATACCAATTTAATGTATTAATACATTAACATTTTTAATTTGGTTTTTAATCACAAGTAAAAAATTTACCATGACGCTCAAACAAAAGTAGTTTTTCAGAATTTTCGTATCATTTATTAGATAATGATCATACTTTTGATAAAAAAATGAGATTGTATTACATACATATAAACAATTATAAAAAATTATCTAAAATATATTAAAAAACCAACAAAAGTTAGTTTATTTGACATCCTGATGAAGGAAAGAGTATTTTACGAAATCGGCTGTTGTATAATATAAATTCATAAAAGTGCTTAAAAACAATGCTATTATAAAAATACATTAATTCACTAAACAATCATTATTGAATGTGACAGTATTTATGATTAGTATTATATTAACCATTACAATATTACAAACTAGTGACATTGTATTATATTAACCATATTGAGTATTAATTCGTTGGTCGATTCCAATACGTCAATATCTTTCTCAAGAAAAGTAAATCATTATCGAGGAAACGGAGGTTATTTTTATTTTGTTCAAAGTATAATGAAACTAACCAAAGTAAATGTTTTTAAAAATTAATAAATAATTATAAACAGTATATTTTATTCAATAGTAAGAGCGATTGGGCTATTGGAGATATAAAGGTGATTAAAAAAATATTGAATGTTTGAGTATCGGTATTTTCATATGTGTTGCCGTAATTACCTTCGATAGCTGGTCCTGAGTTTTCTAATTAGTTTGTTGAATATATTTGTTCACTTATGTAAATAAAAAGACACCAACCTTTGCAAACCTTTACACAACCGGTAACCGAAAAATAATACACAAAAATATTTTTATATCACTGCCGTAAAATACATCACCGACTCCGAAAACCGTCTCTGAACAGAAACCGTTTCACTTTTGTTCCTGTTTTAAAATTACATAAATGGAATGCACATATTCAAACTAACCAGGCTTATCCATCGAAGTATTAAACCTGAGTAAAATCTGAAGATAAATTATAGATTAATTTATGTATATTAGATCAAATTTAGTAAAGACCGCTCAGGCCGGAATTCCTAACAGATGTAAATCAAAGTTTTTAGATTAAAAAACTTAAAAAACCAAAACAGTTTATATAATACTTTATTTCTAGAATATGGAGCCGGCCAGTATGATGTTTCTAAATTAATATTAAATCTTCTCAATGACTTCAACGTTCTCTAGATGTGTTTAGAATGATGTTCATGTGAAAATTTAATCCACTAACCTAATATAATTTCAATATTTACATAGCCGAACTTTGTGTATAGAGATTATAAATTAAAACATTTTATAGGATAATATATATATTTTTATATTATCATTAACATTAAGAATCATTTAGGTCCATGATAGACGGTACAACCTCCTAGCCTCTAACGTAGAATGTGTACTCTCAAAATTACACATCAGTACAAGTAACGATAAATGGTTACGTTACGTTAATTTTGAAAATGCACATTATATTACAAAAATATTATCTGACGTAAAAATATATCAAAATTATCGGGTAATTGTATCAACTTGGCAATCTAATATTTTATTTTTCATGATTATTTATATTGACTCCCTTATTGTGACCTTGACGATCCTCTTTCACCTTTCTCTGCAAAATCAGCACCTTTATTCGGATATTTAGGGTGCGGTGAGATGGATTGAAGTGCGGAGAAGGGTGGTTACTACCCATACTACGTCGATAATCTTAACTAGTTTATTATATAGCTGATTAAATATTTGAAAAATGTAAGGAAATTACCATATTTCTGTTGACATAATAATAACTGTTAATAGGTTTTTAAAACAGGATGTTGAATATAAGCGTAGGTGACGGAAGAAAAATACAGGACATAATGGAAAAGGCACTCACCACCGATCCGGATTCTGCCAGCACCTCCAAAACGTGGACTGTATATTGTTGATTTCACACACACTATTTCGTCAAAGGTTTCGACACAACATATTGACGTATAAGTCTCAGAGATTTTTTATAAGGTATTTTAACCGTTCCGATACAATGCCGCCGATCGACTAGACGAGCGTTGCTAGATCATTATTTTCAATAATTAAAGTAATTAATATATTTATACACAAAATAAATATCTATCCCTAACACAGGATATAATAAAATAAATATTTATATTATTATAGTTCATAAAATATAGAATTGTAAGTGTAATACTAAAGTGTGGAAAAGTATATCTTTACATTACATATTATGTACGTCTAATGCAAAGTAATTTTTTGTATAATTTAAGGCTTTCACCCATACATCCTTCCTCCTTCGTCTTCTTCAATAGCCTTGCAGCCTCCTAAATCTTTTGCTTTCGTATGCTCCGGTTCTCGGCCATTCAGTTTCGGTTCGGAATCTGTAGCAGCTCTACTATGCCATTTTCCCTCCAAAATCGGAGACTTTCCAATTTTTTTAACCCTAATAGTGTAATATTAGGGTTAAAAAAATGAATAATATAATATAACAGGTAAATAATATAGATAAAAATCGAGATCCAGGTAAATAGTTAAAATTGTTAATTTTGAGAGGGCAAGGAATTATAATTTACAGCATTACAGGTTTTGCTTTATATTTTGTAATAAAAAACATTAAATTATAAAATAAAGCAACAATTGTTCGTAATTTTTTAGTATCATAAATACGAATAAATTTGACTCGGCGTTATCATCTTGGCTTATAAAATTAATATGTATATGCGTGGAACTGCCTTTAAATTATTTTAATTACATCATATTTTAACACCCCAATAATCACGTTCTGGGAAATAAACATGAAGATAATGATCCATCCATTAAAAATAATAGGATAGTTAACCTAGATGTGAAATTAATATGAATATTTTCACATAAAAAATTCTTTCATAAGATAAAATTCCACCATGTTTGTGTGGACAAAGGAAATAAATAATCTTTATGGTTTGTTTTTAATACTTTAATTTAAATATTTAAGCTTTATTTTCAATTATAAAAAATACAGATTCAACAGTTGAATATACACGACATAGCAGAAATGTTTATTGAACTTTGCATATTTAAAACAGTTACGTGTAAATCTTTAATTTTTCAATATTTTTTTCATGTTATTTAGATGAGAGATTTTTTCAGAAAAACATTTTTAAATACTGTTTCATACTTAAGAATAAAGAACTCTTTAATAAATATGTTTAATTATATTAATTCATCTAATCAACCGGTATTAAGCATTCATTATATCGATTAATGTAATTTTCACATCTTTGCATTATAATTAGTTTGCTAGAAGATTTACATTGTTTCAGATTGGACCAAAAAATGTAGTAATAATATAATTTTAAAAATATGTTTAATAAATTTACTAAAGAGTAATGATGGCAACACATGGTGGATACATATTTCATTTAGAACCCATAAAAGTTAAACTTACGTTTTGACACTTTTTAGAAATTTACGTATTTGAATATTAAAATATTATATGTCTTTTCGATCTTGATAGGAAGGATAACTTAAATTAATGAATTTAATATCTACACCCATTCAAATTCAGAAAATAATACATGCCTAGTACTTAACTGTAGAAGTATTATGTTTAGCAACTGTTTTATGAGAAAATTATATTTTAAAATGTAAAATTATTTTTAAATTATGTATCACGTAATTTTAATCGTAATTTATGTATTTTAATCAAACTAAGGTTTTGTTGAATAATGAACCAAGTTGGCGACAACAATTGAATCCCCATCCTCATGGTCACGAGAAATGTACCAGACTAATACGCCGTGTTGCTTATTTTACAGATATGTATTGAAGAAACTCGATTTAGGGTTCGGCGCACCAAGGAATACACAATACAGTGAGGTCCTAAAGAGTATGACAGAAATAGACCGAGAATTTATCAAGATTTTATAGTTTTATCAACTTTACGTTGTCATTCACATATGATTCACAAAGTGTACTTAATTTATTTTTGAAACAATACTGAAATAAAATTTACTTACTTCTAATAATTAAGCCCCATTTCGGAATATAAACGTAAGCTAAGGTCTAACACTTGCTTGGCCCTGCGGCTTACTGCAAAAGATGCTGCGCGGCCATTTTAAGCGTATCCGGTTGTTTTTTAATTGAAAAGGTAATTATTTAATAAATCAAAATTAGTTAACATGTCTCCACGGATATGAAAAGGTCCAAGTTCGAATCCCGGTAGCAACTAAAACTTTTCGATAAATAGATTTTATATGTCATTTTACCTATTTGTATTAATATTCTTACTAAATATTTTCAAATTGTTCGATAAAAATAGGACTAATTAGGCCTCCTAGAACGAGACTCCAACTCCCGGCCACTAGATCACTATGTGAATATCCTAACCACCAGACCAACAAGCTACTCGGCAAGGTCAGGTGTAGATTTAGCTACCAGAATTTAATCACGCAAGAGAGCTTCCTCACAACTTTGACCTCCTGAAGCGGCAGCCCCATTGCACTGGATGTATAATATATTATGATAATACGCCCAAATTACCGGACGGTAGTATTTATTGGGGCTTTATTCATGGTCCAGCATTAATCTTACATGAAGCGAGCATGATTTATGCAATACTTGCGGCGGGGGTGGATACTTACTGGCGAGGGTTGCGCCCGGCGACAAATAGGGGATGAGAAACGGTGCGAAAACGCTTATGAGAGTAATATTATACTTGTTGATTAAAAGTAAACACTCGAAACCTTTAATTTAAACGTGGATTGCTCCCCTGGGATCTTTTTATCGCCCCATTACTGGTTTGTTTACAATTATTACAATTACAAGAGTAATTGTAGTCGACAAAATTTTATGTTTTTTACTACATGTTAAAGTAACGTATTTGTTAAGTTTTCACTTACTCAAAATATGGTGTATTTTTTTACAACCCCATCAGTTAAAAAAATATTTGTAAAAAAAATTAACCAAGGATTACGCAAACGTATTTATAATTTGTCGATTTTGTATTTGTATTCAGTTTTATTCATTATAGTTTCATCAAATATATTTAAGTTCAATTATCTGGGATTTTGAAAACATTAAAATTTTGCCAAAAAGTAAAAAAGTACATGTATTCAGAAATACTATTATTTAAAGTAATGTTAACTTAATTAAAATAACAAATATATCTATTAATTTTATTTTTTAATGTATAATACGGGTATATACCTACATATTATTAACATGTCGTTAAAGACCCTGAGTCCTAGTTTGACATTAAGGTACAAGTTAATTTTTTGAAAAAGATGCAAAATATATCTTTTTATGATATTCGACTCTATCAGAACTCGACGTTGAGCGGATGCACCATTGGAGATTATTCTTAACTGGTCCATGTATCGTCCGAAAAACGTTATTTTAGAATTCACATTTTATAAATTATTCATTTAAATCATTTGAATTTTATTTTGATAATTGTAATTGTTTGCAATAATTGGTTAAAGTAAGGTTATACTGTAGTGAAATATTTATTTTTGTTTGATAATATCAAAAAATAGATTTTACTGGATATTAAATTCATAAAATGATTCATCATTCAGCATTGACCTGGGTATTGTAATCAGCGGAACTGGCCCAGAAGTATGTTTTAAATGTGCTTTTTAAGATTATTTTAGTTTACTTTATTAATAACTTTTCACTAGACTTTCCACAAGGAATAAATCAATTTTTTTTGATCACCGAGTGGTCACCATAGCCACCCGTAAGACCTAGTCACAAACAAACCGATATCATTCGATTATGTTTGGCTTATTTTAAATAAAACCGTCAATATGTCTTAAGTATTCGTGAGCTACATATTTGTTGAATGTTTCGACAGTCCCTTATGACTGAGGATTGTGATCTTCCCGGAATCCACTGCAGATGTGAAGAGTGTCTATTGTTCTTCCACTTGGCCAGTCCAACAAACGGGGATTTTCATCCTTCTCCTTGTAGCCTACCACAATAAGCTTTCTATGCGATCTTTTCTACTTGAAAAATATCAAAAAAAATTAAAGTATTTTAAATACTAAATTAATGTATTAATTTAGTATTTAAAATATCACAGACCTATGTTCTGAATAATTACAACTTCACAATAAGAATGTGTTTTCCTTAATAATATATGTTGTATCAACGTGTCCAAAATTTAATAAAAATGAATTGATAATTCTGGCGTCTGCAAATCGGTTTACTCAAAGGTATTTGAGATTCTGTAAAAATAATGTAGATGGCTTTCAAATAATGGAACGACAGGTGTATTAATTTGAAAAATGTAACATATAGTTTCGAAAATTTGTCAAGAAAAATACTGGCGTTATAGCACAAAGGTAGTGCACTTCCCCGGATTGGAAATATGGATCTTTATTTCTAAAGATCCAGGTTCGTATCCCGGTGACGCTAAAACAATATTTTTCGACAAAATTGATTTTATATGTATATATTTATAATTAATACATTAATTTAGTATTTAAAATATCACAGACCTATGTTCTGAATAATTACAACTTCACAATAAGAATGTGTTTTCCTTAATAATATTAAAGTATTTGTTTTGACGGAAGATGGTTGAGAGTCTCTCCTGATGTGTAGTTCCTTTAGAATGGAAACATTAGCTCATCCATGGCATGCGCAGCATGTCTCCAGCATCACATCTCAAAATCTTAAATCCATAGTCTTTCTCTTGTCTTCCATACGTAGAAATTGAGTACAAAAAAGACCTCAAAAAACTTATCTTGTCATTAAATACTTAGCGACTATTTTATGGACTATAAAATACATGTAGAAATGTAGCAAACCAGAATTCCATCTATTATGTATAAAGAATTGTAGTATTTTATGTGTGCAGGGTATGAATTAAACGAGACAGGAATAAAAGTGTCTAAACAATAATTCTTAATTGTGAGAGTTTAAAAAAATTGACCTGTCACGTAGACAGACAACAATTATGTAGCTGAATAGAAATTAGAAAATAGTATTTGAATTCTCACGTTAGTCAAGTATTTACATGTCTATCGCCCAATCAGATCTGCATCATATGTTATCCACATCTTCAAATCACATATTGAATAAATTTTATCATTAGGTGTCTTGTAGATAATATAAAATAATGTTTCCATACGAAAACAGGTTTATATATAATTTTATTTAATAACAAACACCGCACATTCTATTCCACATTCCAAGGTAGGCTGACACAGTGATGATTGTACTTAAAAACCAATCTGATGTCAGCTTAATTAATTAACTAATTAATTAATTAGTAAGTACCGTCATTTATTCTTCAATTCTTATAATTGTATTATTCTTTACTTTACAACTCTTAACAAGTGATAAATATATATAAAAGTGTTACATCTTCTTATCTTCTACTGCATGTTCGACCAGTAACGTTAGCAGACAAGTTGACGATCATTATTTTATTTGATGTACAAAACAGTTGGATTGTGGATTTCCCGAATCATTTTTCCTTACCACCTTAATTCTTCAGCCAGGATGTTTTTGTTCTTCAGGTTCTCTTCTGCAATCCGTGTTGCCTTGAATGATGGGATGTTGAATTGAAATAATGCATCTAGTTTTTCGCGTGCACTCAAAAAAAAATTTCAGCAATGACTTGCATCTTTGATATCGCTGTAAGTCTTGCTTGTTCACCAATTCAAACGAATTTTTATATGATAGCCGTTCGAACGCGTAATATGCGCCTACCAATGAATTAAACGCTAAGGACTGTCAGCGTAGACATATCACGGGAAATGATTTCATTTACCTTAAAACCCACGGATTCGTGTACGGTATTTTAAATATACTATTTTTGTATTTTTAAGATTATCAATATCAACTTTGTAGTTAAAAATCATGTTTTTAAATTGTTAACACTGTTTTAGTAATCACATAATGAATTAAAATAACATCTACTGGTTTCGAATAATATAATTTTCTTCTTTAGGATGTCATTAACTAGGCAAAAACAGATGTTATTTTTCCTTTAACAGAATCTATTTAAAAAAAAACATTGATTATACATAATAAAAATAATTATTATTCTAGTAATTTTGTATAATCAAGTAACCATTTAAGTTAGGTACTAAAGTTAATTTTTTAAATAATTATTGTTTTTTTTTAAATAGGTTCTATTAAAGAAAGTGTAAGATTTGTTATTAGTTAATGACATCCTAAAGAAGAAAATTATGTTTTATAAACCCGAAGATGTATTTTTAATTCATTAAGTAATACTAAGTTAACAATTTTTTTTTTTTTCAATAAACTAAACTTTGTACTTCACACTAGTTGAATTAAACTGTCACTGCTATAGTTTAGAAAGGTGCACTATCTCTCATAATCAAGTGAAAACTAAACTAAATACAATGTTACGGTGCCTTTGGCCCGTAGAGGATAGGAAACCATAGCTCAGTCTGGGTCCTCAAGTGTGTGTGTGTGTGCTCTGGTATCGCTTGCTACCTCGGATGGGATGATGATTGATTCAAAGACAACTCTGCTTTTCACATTACACATTTATTAATAATTTAAAATTATATTATTTTTATACTTTATTTTATTTTTTTACTTTATTCTCTTTTTTACAGTTCCTTTTTTACAGTATTAACGATAAAAAATGTGTATTTTTTAACAGATATTTCCCCAATTGTCTTAAACACTTCTATATTGTACATTAATATCACACCTAGTATCAGGGTCTTCAACAACTTAATATTCTATATACTAAAAAGAAATATATCCCATAGCACTGGTAGGTACTTAAATTTATTAAGAATATTGATATAAGTAACTATATTCTGTTAACGTTTGAAATCAAAAAATAATGTTATTTTTGTTAAAGTTCACATAAATAATTTCCAAAAGGAAACCATTTACCATTTAACAGTTAAAACGTGTGGTACCCCTGCTATGGGGCTGCATGCGAAATGGAGCGGTCCATGAGAGGTTTCGGCGTACTTAAGGATCCCTCGCAGTTTATGGGGTGACCGTATGTTATTATGATGAAGTGCTCATCATACACTTCAAGCTCTGCGTTCAACGGTCTTTGAATTCGTAAAATTGGATAATGTATTCAAATGGTGTTTCCACATTGCATACTTTATCTTTATATCGAATACAATATTAATAATATTCTAGTTTTACTAACACTAAACCAATTTTATTAAATATTGATGTATTTTTATAAGCCGTCATTTAAAAGTGAACGATACCGTTACTACATACTTTCCATTAAATATTTTGATTAGTATAATTTCGTAAAAATGTATCATATTACGTACAGTTTTTTCTCTCTCCCTCTCATGTCTAATGGCCCGTATCCATCAATGAAATCTTCGACTCGAGATAATAGATGAATATTATGCTCCCATGAGAATATTTTGGAGACAACTCTTCGATTTTATAGTCCATCATATAAGTACCGAGATACAATAATTTGACCACACTTTTCATGTTCCGTTCGTTAGTTGGGTGAATTTGAATCTCCCCAATAGCAGGTGAAATGGAACAAATGTTTGTAATTTAATGACTTGTGTTGGTCTAACGTAGGTGATAGTAAAAAGTGCTGAGTATCAGTAATTGTTTATGTAATTCATATATAATCGGATATCCATCGTGTATTCGTGTTTGATTTCTTGAATATTTGTCTACCAATCTTAAGGTGATCTTTGAATCTTACCTTCCGATTAAAATCTTAACACATGGTACTGATATTCATCTTAACTAAATTTCTAAAATTTATTTAATTTTCTCTTATGTATGTTCGCATCCACTTTTTATGGTCCTGACCGTATATAAGTGTGACGTAGTTATAAAAGCGCCGGTCTTTCTAGGACTTGGTTTCTCCACCTTTTGATGATTTATCTTTCGCTTATTCATCGTTCAATCCTAGTGATCAATATATCTCTAGGCTCTCTCTACATATTCTAGTAACGCGCCTAAATAACGTATTAATTACATCTCTTCATGTATCCGTTCTGTACTAAGTACGGAGTTTATGATGCCAATACTACATCTCGAAAACCTAGACGATATTTTTTATTTTCTTCTAAGGAAGCAGATTTAAACTTCGTAAAGAGCCATAAAGAAAACGAGATCTATAACTAGTCGGACTTTATGTCACTCTTGAGATGCAGCAGTTCTTCTAAACTTTGGCAAGTTTCGTTCGATCCATGATTCTATTTCATGAGACAAGGTATTCATGGTAAATATAATCATTATTATTTTCATAGTCATTAAGAATATCAGTTTTTTACAATTTTCTCTGAATTGTCTTGCTTCTATTTATTTCATTTTAATATCAATCTTCTACATCATCTACATTAATACATCTTATCATACAAGATTTTCGATAGTTACTAAGCTTCTAACATAACCATCTTCCAGTATCTGATTTTTCTGGACATGCCAAGATTTTTGCGGACGTCCTCTTATTTCTAGTGCTACCAACACTCGCGTCATATATCTTTCTTACCATTCTGATTTCATTTGTCCATTCCACAAAGTCAAATCACCTAATCTACTTTTTGTTATGATATTCACTACCAAAAATAATTTCTATAATCAGATTTAACTTAAGTAAGGTTGTGTAAGAAATAAATGGATGAAAACACGAAGAAGTGGGAAGGTAAGAAAAGGGTTATTAACCGATTATAAAACACTTTTTTAATAAACAATATTGCAAATATTCAAAGCCTTAATTGAATATTCATCAAACCGCCAATATAAACAGCCCATGATTACAATTTACGCGCAGTTTAATCAATCACAAATTCAATATATTAATTCAACAGCTGTTCACACCTTCGGGAGGTGTATATTTATAACTTCGAGTGGGTAAGTACCCGTTTACCAATAATTATAATTTACGTATTTATTTGACAATAGATATTTCAAAATTTGTCCATGATACTCGATAATGTTATATAAATAAATATTTACTTTTTTAGCTAATTATTTCTTTGATTTTCAATTTAATTGTAAATCTACATCAGACTGTCTTCACTTCAGACGATCTTCATAAATTGATAATTCCGGATAATTGTGGCTTTCTTTAACTTTAAAAAAGTTAGTAAGTAAATGAAACAACTCCAACATTTTTCATAATATTTTACTCACTAAAATGATTATATTACCATATTTTTAAGATTAGCAAAATCAAATTTGTTGTTAAAATGCATTATTTTAAATTGTTAACTTTGTTTTATTAACCACTTAATGAATTAAAATACATCTACCGGTTTCAAAAAATATCATTTTCTTCTTCAGGATGTTAATAACTAATCAAAAACATATATTATTGCTTCTTTAATAGAATCTTTTTTTTTTTTAATATTAATTATATAGAAAAGAAATTAAGTGGGTACCTAAGTTAAATTAATACTTGATATTACAAAATTACTAAAATAATTTATAAGAAAAAATTTTAGGATGGGACTTGTGGTTAAATTTAGTTGGTTGTTTATAATTTTTTGATTAGTTTTATATTCTTTATTTATCTCCAATGATTCCAAATTATTTCATTTATTACCAACACTTTTTACATGCAAAATTTTCAATCCCAATATTTTTCAAAACCATGACCATTTTCTAACAAATGATTAGAAATTCTGAAAAACCGTTATTATTCAAACATCGCAAATACCTCTTTACTGTTTGTTTTACCAATATAAAATGCAGCACAATCCTAACAGCTAAGTTTATAGATACCAGAATTATAAAATGTATCATCTTTGTCTTTAGAATTTAAGAGTAAATTTCCTATATTATTATTTGTATAAAATGCCGGTCTAATGTTTTGTGGTAGGTGTTTAGATATTTGATTAAAAAATGTATTTACGAATAAAATCCTATGCCAATAATCGTTCTTATGTTTTATCTGTGATTTATATAAAAATTTACTAATTTTATTTTTATTTAAATTTATTTCTTAAATAATTATTGTTTTTTAAAAATAGATCGTGTTAAAGAAACA
Source organism: Eubasilissa regina (assembly GCA_022840565.1). Taxonomy (NCBI): domain Eukaryota; kingdom Metazoa; phylum Arthropoda; class Insecta; order Trichoptera; family Phryganeidae; genus Eubasilissa; species Eubasilissa regina. The sequence continues at coordinate 18,904,525 of JAINEB010000007.1, forward strand.
ATAACATTTGTTTTTGATTAATAACATTCTGAAGAAGAAAATTACAATTTTTGAAACGGGTAGATGTATTTTAATTCATTAAGTGGTTAATAAAAGAAAATTAACAATTTAAAATAATGATTATATTACCAATCTGTCATTCTGTCTGACTATGACTGACTGTGTGCTTATGTATTATATAAGAAGAATTTGGAATAAACAATATAAAAATTACTACATAGGTATATTCACCATTTTATTTGATTTTCGCATTGAGATGATGGTTTTTTGCCATTTGATCATTATGATGTTTTAACATAGTTACTGCAGTTGACGGAATCTAAAAGTCGATAAATATATATAAATTATTGTTTCACATTTTCAAGCAGATATCGGGGTATTACATTACGAAAAAAAACATAAAAGTAATTCATGTATAAAGTTATGTAAATGTACAAAAGTATACTGAACGATATTCAATATTTTCGTTATCCATAAAGCATGAATCTAATTAAAATAAAATATTTTTCTTGAAAGTCAATAATCGCTGTCACTACAGAGCGTTATTTATTATTTGACATTTAGTATTTAAAATAATTTTGCCTCAGTGTAAATACAAGTGTAAAATCTAAAGTGAAGCCAAAATTACTCCTACTATGAAGTTAGGTAATACAATTTGCGATTCTTAGGATATAAAAATTGTCTGTCTGAAGGTTTTGGAAGATCGACAGGGAACTGGCATGTCGTTTCTTGTTGCATAAGCGTCTTACATAGAATCCAGAGCAACAGTTGATAAAAAAATAGCGACATCTCAGCAACGGCGAGGAGCGAGGTTTTAGAAATACGGCGGTGTGTAGCTGCGAACGAAGATGCTGGCAGAATAGCTCAGAAAACTCAACACGAAAGTTGCCAGTTTGGAGCGGACGGCACACATACTATGCTTATGTGGAAGTCTGTCCTGTCTGAAGTGCAGAACGGATTTTTATTGAGTAATTCGAAATACTCGATTGTAAGGAATGAATTATTAAAAATTAACGTATTGTCCTGGTACTCGAAATTATCAAGAGTGAAATTTTCTCCTGATTACTCGCGAAGTATTATATTTGAAAGATCAAGATTATGTCGTATTCTAGTTTGTTGTCTTTTTGGCTACCGGATTGTCTAATTATCGGCCAAGAATTGGTTTTAGGTCCACACACAGATGCAGATGACGTGGTGGAACAGCGTGCGAATAGCATTCTTATTGTGGTTTAACTGAACGTTCATCGCCGACCGCCGCGCGATCTTTGTTTTGTGGAGCAGCACGGTCAATATTGGTAGCAAAAGCAGGGTGATGATGTGCTTTCTCATTTTAAATTTTGTCCATGAAAGAGGAAGGAGAGTGTTGTATCCGATGTGTTGACACGTGTTTTTAGATATGTTAGTGAGGCACAACTCCTTTCGATACGGTATTGCAAGCTTCTATTTAAACACGCATCCTACTTTCGACACGGTATCGCAAGCTTATAATACTTAAGATATTTATATGTCACATCAGCCTTAACGCACCCTGCAATGAGATCCGAAACGTCTGTCAGAGAGGTCAAATATACACGGACAAATAGCGCAGAAAATTTTACATAGAAAAAATATGCCAATCACGCCGATTTTGTAATAGTTTAAACCGATGCATAATTGGTGTGCGAACCATGAGGATGTAGCGAATTATAAAGGAGTTGAAAAAATTATTAAATATAATAATTGTAAATCATTGCCCACTTTCATAATTTGCGTTTATCCTTATCCATTCCTACACATTCGTTACCAGAACAATAAATTAATATGTGAGATATTTTATCACGCGTGGAGAAATAATTAGTAAGGTAATGTAATGATAGACGAAATTTATTTCATAGAATATAATAAAGTCCGGTAATGTAATTGAATATAAAATATTATTCCGAAGATCGATTCAATTAAATATTTATCAATCATGTTTTTCAACTGCTGGTTAATCTTTGCCATTGAATTGTCCCCATTTTCTCTAACAACCATAAACTTCGTTAAGAATTTCGCCTCAAGAGGTGGGTCTTTAGAATTGATGATTCAAACCTGGTAAAAATGCTTTGTTTACATTTTCCAAGAAATGTTCCGACTTTGAGAACAAAGACCTCTTTCAAAAATGTTATTATTTCATTTAATACCCTTTTTATCAATCGTTTGAGCAACGCTTTTGAGTACTAAAGTATTTAATTAAATGTTTTTAATTTATAATGCGTTACGTACTTTTACGTTTTATTTAAAATACCTTAAATTACAAAAATCTTGTGAATACGATCAATACATTAATTTATTTTAATTTGACATATATGTATATAATTCATTATGGTTCCAAAATTTACGATAATTAATTGAAACTTGATATCTAATTAAAAATAAAAATCACCATGTATTTCACCGACTGCATTTATTACATACTAATACTAAAATATTTAAAAATATATATTATTAGGTATTAAAAATAATTTTCTCTCTAGTCGAGTAAAAAGTGTAGTAATATAATACAAAATATAACAACAGCATCAAAAATAAATCGAAGCATGTTATAAAATATTTTTCATTATTGTTTATTGCTTATTGAATTAAAACGGTTTTGTAATTAAACAATAAGTTTATTTGTTTTGAAAAACCATTAAAAAGCACAGCCATATTCTTTTCGGAAATAAAACACCGATTTTTTATCTTATTTCAACTTTATTACTTACATAGATATTAATATTTTCTTACGGCAGTTTTAGTATGAATTTGAACATTTTTTCAGATAATGAATTATCGTGATATGATTTATGGAATAGTATATTTTGATGAGATTTAGGTCACTTAATTTGCATAATTCATATATTGCCCTTTTTATTGCTACTCTATGTGAATATAAAATAATTATTCTTCATTTATATTTATAAGAAGACAGCAGTTAAATTTTTTCATCGCATATAACCTAACCAATCATACACCTAGGTATTAATTAATTACGATTTTTATATATTAGTTATCCTAGGTAATCATCGTATACTTCTTAGTTATAATTTTGTATTATTAATGTCAAAAGTCTGCATACAACGTAACATATTTTCATCCTGAAATGCCTTTTATAAGAGAATAAATAATAAAAATATAAAAAAATATGTAGCTTATATTCAACACTCACTTGAGTTTATTTTAAACTTTTTTTTAATGAAAAATTTCCCCACGAGCACTGGCATTCACGATATCGTTAGCTAAAAGTAAATATTTCGTTAGCCTTAATGCACACATTTTGTATGTTAAGATTTAAATAATTAATACATATGATATAAAAGGGTCCACACATATTGAATATAGTAAAAATGTAACTGTATTCGGTTACAAAATGTTAGTATAGTTACACAGGGTTCGGTGGTTAATTAATTAAATTAATTTAATATTTTCCATCAAAAATTAATTTTGAATACGTAATAATTTTAATGAAAAATCAATTTCAACATAATATAATAAATATAATAATATTATTCTGCTTACCACGCGTATTACTTATTATACAACTTATATGTATATATCATACGAGAATACTTTTCGGCATTAGGTGGCCACAGTATAACGTCGGCAATAAACTGAAAACGCGAAATAATACCGGAATTTGTTCTCGAAGGAAAAACCATTAATGCAGCATTCTATCTGGATGTAATAAAATGATTAAGAGCGTTAGTGAGGCATGTCTGGCTTGAATTATTTGCGAATGAAGGCTGGATGTTGCAACATTTGGATTTTCGACAAAAATTCAATCAACATGTTGAAACACCCACCCTAATTGCTCGATCTGGGTTCCTTTGACTTTGTTGTGTTATCCAAAATTAAGAATAAAGAATCATCGTTGAGGATTATGACGCGTGCTCTAACTAGCGTAATGAAAAACTCGCTGCTTCTTGCAATAGAAAAAATGTTAGATAAAATTGAATATGGACAAACAAACGGCGATTTTTACTTTCCCATTTAAATACAAAATATATATTTACAACATTTTTGACAAGCTTTTACGATCACTATTATCCACCCGTATCGGATTTGTTCCTTCGGGAGTATTTAGGTTAAGTTATTCGCCAAAGGTTCAATTTTGACGAACGCGTGGGATCGTCTCCAGCCTCTCTCATCCGCCTGAATAATGGTTTCCAATGAAATTCTGTCACTTGACTAACCGCCGCCTCCCCGGAAAATAATGCCCGATGAAATTTAATAATAAATCAAGTTGTCCTGGGTGGAAGTCTTATACTTGTCACTCGCATTTGTTAAAATGTCACATGTGTTGAATCTTCCATGTGCTGTAGTATTGTATTAACGAATCAATTGAAATTGAAAAAATATATTATTCCATAGATGAAAACCTACTTTGATGTCATATCATATGTATTAAACATATATTAAAGATACATTTGATAGTACAGTGTGTAAGAGAAAATTAGATAGGTTATGTGAAAGCGTGATGGAGTAAAAATTTAGTTATTCTGATCAAAAGAGGATTAAATTACGATTTACGACTAGTTGTTTCAAAAATCTAAAATTAATCTTTTAAATTAAAAACTGATTGGAAATGCCTAAATACAAAATATTATATTAATATAAATAAATTATATTATATAATATACAACTTAAGTTGTGATAACCAAAAGAAGGGGAGTTGTGGCGATTTTGATATGATATAAAGGTTTACTAAAAGCGATTACTAAAAATTTTATGAATTAGGTGTATGTGTACGTGTGGGGCGGTGCGGATGGCACAGTGCGCGGGGCGCGGGGTGCCGGATGCCGATCGTCACTTTAGTGACAGCGTGCAATGGCCGAGTTAGACGTGTCTTACGAATCTTTATGCTGTCGTTGGTGATGATCAATATTTTTTGTCATTTTTACCCCTTTTATACAATAAATGATAAATATATATACATATATATATATATATATATATATAGCATTTTACATTTATTACTTATTTTAATGACAAATATAAGTAATAAATGTAAAATGCTCACATTTATTCGATTTAAAAATCGCAAAAGTCTACAGGTGTATTTAGTTTGCAGCACCGGAACGCGCGTTTTTATTTTGGCACCGTAAGGAAAAGGTAAGGCAACTACTTATAAAACAATCCAACCTTGGTAAGTAAATATGTAATATTTAAATCATCATCAAAGATGCGATACAAACGTAGCTTCCGCACAGGAATTATGAAACGGTATGAAATAGTTGGCATTTTCTGCAGAAATTTTCTTTTAGTATCTTTATTTAACAATCTCCAATTCTTAAAATAAATATTTTATTGAAAGGTACCATTGAACTTCATTGTTATATTAAAAAAATTCTCCATACAAAAATTTGGTTTAATTTATAAAGCATCACAAAATTTCTTTGATGAATCTAATAACGAAAATAATGTTTCATGTAAATTATTCAAATCAACGAACAAATCTCAAAGAAACACAATTTTTTTTAAATATCCTATTTGCTAATAATGTAAAAAATTGACATATTATTTATTTTAGAAATTTTTTTCTATTTTTACAAAAACATTGTAGGATAATTCATTTTCATCTAAATAAAAAAAAAAAATACTATTTACTTAAATAAAAAAATCTTAATAAGTGATATTCATAGACCACCAAATATATAGACATGAACTAAGGCAAATTCTTTGTCCCGATATTTTCATTTTAGTGTCACACGCGTACTACTTACGCAATCAAAAAACTCCGCGACTTTTTTTAAAAATATGACTAAATTGGAACGAAAATTTAAACGCTGACAATATAGTATGCATTAATATAAAAAATACGCCTTGTTTACACAAAGATTTAATTTTCGAAGATTAATTCTTTTTCTGTTGCAATAATATGTCATAAAGTATTGGATTTATGTTTCCACCAAGAATGTATATAGAATGTTCTAAACTTCTAAAAATGTACACTTTATTTCATGTCTATTAATTTACTGGTCTGTGGTGATATTCTACTTTTTAAAAATATTGCTAGATCATAAATCAGACAAAAAAATATTTTCGCACGTCGGCTGGTCGTCATCAAGCTCGATGGAGCAATGACATCAGAAAATTGGAAAGTTATATTTGGATGAGATGGACTGAAGACAGAAAGAATTGATGATCCTTGGGGAAGGTCCTTATCCAGCAGTGGGAAGACACAAGCTAATGATGACGATGAATGCTATGAATCACATATTTTTAATACATTACGTTACGGTGCGTTCCTGCTCTGGCGGATAGAACGCCAACGCACCGTCATCAGTCTAGCTCAGTGTAGGTGTGTCTTTAGTGTGAAATGTATCTGACTCTGAAGGATGGGAGTGGTATGACCAAGAAAACACTATATTTCCATATTAAGGTTACACAAATCGCAAGAAATTTTTCTAGGGACACATCCTGTTCGTAGCAGCCGATCACTTTGCTGTGAAATCTCTTGACTTGGCGTCACACGTCTAAATCACCGTTACTTGTTTAAGACAATCGATCTTCCTCGAATAGTGGCAATGGTTTTGGCAGCATCTGTTCCATGTCAAGTGCAAAACTCTCTTTCCAGCATTTCCATGAATCTGCACCATACCCGCAAATTGCCGGCTGGGTGTTGCTGTCATTCTTTCTATTCATGGGTTCATTCTCTTGTCTTAATCCCGACCAATCTCTCCCAAACTTACCACGGATTTCCTGGCTTCGTATCTGTGTTAGCCGCCATTGTTTCGTATGCGTCCGACCAAGGCCCGCGCGCCCGAAGTCTCCAGCCATCTGTCAAAAAGTCTTCGACCCCCCCCCCCCCTGTCCCTCCGTTGTTCGCTAGGGGGCCGGAAGTTAATCCCATTGGTTGGTTTATCATTGCTAATTATTTGTTATCTATGCGGTTTACGTGACACTACGTGAGGCGCTTTCAGGGATGGTTGTATCGCAATATAATATATATTATCTTTTCGCAAAATGCACAAAATGTTGAAGGATTCGTCTCAGTAAAATGGTTGAGAGTCTGTCCTTGGTGTACGATTCTTGCGGAATGAAGACATTTGTGCGTTTTGCAAAATAAAAGGGAAGATAACTTGGAAAAGGTTGTTGTGGTGGGCCACGTCGAAGAACGAAGAGGAAGATCCCCCACCCATTGGACCGACCGAGTAGAAAAGGCAACAGGAACTTCTATGATGACACCCTCAAGATCTGCAGAATGCCGAGAAAAGTGGAAGAGCATAGTGAAGAGGACGAGAGTTCATAGAGATCATGATCCTTAGTAATGAGGGACCGACATGAATGGTATTAAAAGTAGCACATTAATGAAAGATTAATGTATTTTTGAGCACCCATATGTTTCCATACTTTTATAAACTTAAACCGTATTCTTTTTAGACTTTTTAAAGGGGTTTTAGGGATAGCTACCAGTTATCAAAGTGTAAGGTTTAACCGAAAAATATAAGAATTTAGTATTTAAACTGTAAGTATTTATTTTAAGCAAATTTTTACAAACATGTAGTTGAATACAAGATTAAAATCAATGAAATATTTCCAATTAAACATAATTAAAAGGAATAATAATTATTCAAGATACCGTCAATGTCAGGAAATTTTATTTGATAATCTTTAACCACCATGAATAAATATTGCTTCTGATCTTCATCTACGGTGTGAAGACGATTGTACTCTTCCATGAGCGCTACCCCTCTCCCTGCTATATCATTAATAACTTTCATAGAATGTATAAAAGTTCTAATTTTGTTGTAAAGATCATGACCTTGCAGGTTTTGTCAAAAAATCAGACGAAACGGCGATTGTGTTGAAAAAATTCAATGTATGATTTGTAACAAAATCTTCAAATTTTTAACCAGAATGAGAGCATTGTCAAGGGTTACTCGCTTTGGTATAAGCTCCATTAATACAGATTTATGTTTGATGCAGAAAGGTTTTACAGATATATGAAACATATACTAGTGAACACAATATTTTATATGTTACCAGCAAATCTGTCATAATGGCTTTTAAATATGGAAAAGGGCCAGATAATATCCCTCCCGTATGGCTGGATGGGACGAAATTGAGCGTTCAAAATACGGTCAAATACCTTTGCCATATATTTAATGAAGATGACAGAGGAGACAGTTGAGCGTTCGTGCAAATATCCTGTCACGGCGTTTCTACCGATGCAGTAAGGAAGTGAAAAGGATCCTGTTTAAATTAAATCAGCATGTATTCATTATTAAATCAGCATGTATTCACTACTAAATCAGCATGTATTAATTATTAAATCAGCATATAGCGGGACTCTGGTCGAAATAAGAGCAAATGACATACAACCGTCTTCGAATTCAGTACAACTCATACGAAATCCTATTCGGATTGGTGGGTTATTGCAGCGGATCTACAATGTTTGCTGGAATAAAGCTGCGGCTGGAGCTCAGCACTAACTCTCTAGTGCAATCGGTGCTCTCATGGAAAGCTGGTTTCCAGACCAGAGAATGGTAACGACTACAGAATAGCTATAGATACAATAATGGCCATGACTGAAATATAATATTTATATTTATTTTATATTTATATACATATGTGTGAACTTTTTATATTTTTTTTGCTTTTCTTTTTATAACATAAATAATATTTGGTAACTTAAATGTATTATATAATACGTATTATCTTTAGGGCGAATAGGGTCTTCATAAAAAAAAAAATCGATCACGTTGAAACAAAGGCATTATTATTTTTTTATTTATTATCGACATAATTAAAACGTATTGATATTTCATTTAAACTTAATACTATACTAGTACAGGGTAAATATTATGCTCCAGGTCGATGTTGCTTTTGAATAACTAACTATAAAATGAAACAGATTTTTTAAATTTAGTTTATATTGATCAATTATGTCGTTAATTACAATTATGTATAGAATATTTATAATATTCTCACAGTCCCACGTTTAGCGTGTTATTTCAGCAATTTTATTTCGAATATTGTCTTGTAGCATCGGAATCGTTGATGGCTAATTGACGTAAACTTTTTATTTCAAGTACCCCATTACCGGAAAATATTCGAGAGCCGTCAAATCAGGTGATCGAGGAGGCTAGTCGATATCACCACTTTTTGACGTTGTGCAACCGTAGCGTAGCTCAGGCTGTGTATAAGGTGGTTATTTCAGCACTTTGTTGAGGCGTTAGATAGTCCATAATAAATTGTAATCTGTCAAACAAAAATGGCGACCATAGAAAATCGGCCTGGAACATGGTATGTATTCAATTTACAAGAAATGTGTACATAAAATATGCTCTTTGAAATTATTTTATTTCTTAAACAAGTGAGCATTTTGGTAAGAATCTATGCAACGCTTCATACATTACCTCTCTAAGGATATTGTCGGGGTGTGAACTTTAACTTAAGTACCGGGAAGCCTCACTTAACAACAAACTCATTTTAGCTTATGTTGACTTTAAAATCAACCAAAAAGGTTGATTTTAATACATGAATTAGAAAATGTACACAGATCTTCACGAATACTGTATTAATGTACAAACTATTGCATTAAACACAATGTACAAACTACTGTAAATAATAAATAAAGTTTATGTATAATTATAGTACTTATCTAAATAAACTTTATTTCAATAATATAATATTTAGCATATTACCTATGTGTTTATCAAATTATTGTAAAATTTAACATCAATTGAATATTATAAAGTATATTTTTAACAAACATGTATGTATATTTTTTAAAAATGAACCAGAATTGTAATAAATACATTTATTTGAGAAAATAAAATGAAAAATAATAATAAAACGGACAAATATTTTAAAAAAAGTTTAAAATTAAAAAAAAATGATAATAACCAGGGACGTGTGCTGCATACAAGCAAAAAAGCTGTGCATTACTAAAATTTCTGAGAAACAAATATAAATTAAATAATCCATATGTCATAATTACGCTGGCGCCCGCCGTTATCAGTAGAATTATTAGTTGCATGGTTATGGATGCCACCGCGCGACGTCACCGGGGCACTGTAGTATCCTACTAGGTTATTCTCCATTTATTGCTACTACAATTGCTAGTCACAGTTTTAATCTATCGTTCTATTCAAGTCATACAATTGGACCAGCCGATCCATGTTATACGGAGTCCGTACTTATGATGTTTCCTAACAAAATGATACTCGAAAGGTTTTGAACATGTCTTAGAGAATCTACTTCCTCATTTACTAATTTTTATTCGATAATTTGACTACCTACCTAAACGTGGTGTTTTCATGATTGTTCTTTGCGTTCGAGGATAATGCATTTTTATTATGTTGGATTCATTTTTCCTAAATAGGTCGGTTAAACGAAAATTCATTAACCTATGTACAATGTAGTATATAGTATAACATACAATATCATGGTAACAGCATAACCTAAGTGTACATAGTAACAGACTTGTAACAGGACCATCTTCCATTATTTGGTAATATTACTTGGTCGTGCCAAGTCTTCTGCAGACATCCTCTATTTCTGGTGCCATTAACGCTTGCGTCATATATCTTTCTTACCACTCTCTTCTCATTCATCTATTCCATATGACCAAACCACCTAAGTGATCGTTTCTTAAACTTACTCACTATACTAAGATCAGCTATCCATTCTTTCATTTCTTCATTATTTACTCTGTCATACATGGATATGCTACATACGCGCCTAAGTGATCTCATTTCCAGTGTATTCAGTATGCTTTCGTTCCGCTATATCTATATGTTAATATATTTTCTTATATACGTATATATATATATATATATATATATATATATATATATATATATATATATTTGTATATTGAAATTATTAACTGCCCAAATATTAATAGAAATTATAACTATCTTATTAATATTTATTTAAGAAAAATATATTCCTATTATTATTATGCTTCAACATTTAAAGTTAGTACTGACAAAGTTTTATTCATTGATTGAAATAGAATCTTACATAACGTCCCAAGATTAGTTCTCAAAAAAGTTTTTTAGTATTTTCTTTCATTTTCAGTGTAATTTGATAGGATATTTAGATAGTCTTCGTGAGCCCAAGGGAAATTGGAATGTTGAAAAAATTAAACACGATTCAATTTGTAACGATTGTTCAAATACTCGGTGCTACTGAACATTAACTTTTCATATCCTAGAATATTTTTTTGCAATTTTATATGTAACAATTTTGAATTTGTTTGTTTGATGGTTTTTCACATTATATGTATATATATTGGAAATGAGAGACTTAGAAGCATACTTAAAATAAAATCGAGTTATAAAAACCGCCATTATAAATAACTACTTCCACAAACGTTTTCATTTCATTCCATGGTCCCCTCTAAAGTTTTCCGTCCTTTTAATTTAATATGTTAAGTACATAAAAATATATTATGTGAACTCGTGAAATTTTTGACGTGTATGTTTTAATTGAATATAAATCGAAATAAACTTGTCAAATTTAGAAGGCGATGGTTTTTAACTTGATTTTATTGATTGATTAAAATGATGATAACTAGAATTGAGAATAATACTCATAAATAATAGATATACTCGGATCAGTGCAATGATTAAAGAACTGAATATGATGTTCTTTATATAGAAAAAATGTTTGAATATAATGGTATATATTTACAAAACCCTCAACAAAAAAATATCAATGGAATTTATAGGAAAAATTGATGCAAATCAACATGAGTACGAGCATCGTGCAAGAGGAAGAGATACACTGAGAATGCCATTCAGGAAGAAGGCCAAATCTTCAAAATAGATGATGTATAATGCGATGAAATTTTTTAATGGAATGCCAGAAAACATAAGAAAGGATAATTGATAAATTTAAAATAAAACTGACCAAAAATGTCAAATATAAGTTTTAGTAAAAGAAGAGACATTAATCTTGTTTATATTAGAGTGCTTATGTATGCACTATGTTAAGAATCAAATGAATTAATAAATAAATTCTACTTTTTATACATTTTGTTACATTTTTTTCACAAGTGTGTCAAAATATATTCGTATTCGCAGGAACTGAACATCAAGAACAGACTCTCAACTATTTGTCTAAGAGAAATTCTTAAATTTTTTAGGCATCTTGTGAGAAGGGAAGATAACTTGGAAAGACTTGTTGTGATGGACCATCAATAAGATGAAGATATGAGAAGAGATATGAGAAGATATGAGAAGACATGAGAAGAGAAGATCTTTCACCCGTTATACCAACCAAGTAGAAAAGGTAACAGGCTCTTCTCTTGTAACAGTCCTAACCTGCAGGATGCTGAGAAAAATAGAGTAGGATGTATACTCAATAAGGTGTGAGTTCATGGAATACAATTTTCAGTCATGATCGATGGATGTGGATGATATTCGCATATATTTTTTATAAACATTACATTTACTTGTAAAAAAATACATTATTTTAAACTAATAAATGAACTTTACTTTTAAATTACTTACATAAATAAAAAAAAAACAATATTTTAGTGAATGATAATAATACACACGCAATCTGTTATAAAATTAACGTTTTTTTAAATTAACTTCATGTTGTAGGTTTTATATTCTGTGAAGAATAATTTTCGTTAAATAAGTTAAATAAAAATTATCCATCAATCTTTGCAATTAAAATATAATGAAGAGAAAAAACAAAATAAATTTGAAAACGTAATAAATATATTTTTAACTTTTGTAATAACAAAATAAACATCACTTTTGTTACATTCCATATTCGCTCTAGTAATTAACCCTGGGATACTACGCTAGGCATTCGAGACATAAGAACTATAGTGGGGTCCTGGAGACCCCATGTCCTTTTCCTCAATTTTAACTATGCAATGATCGTTTTTAAACAAAAAAAATAATTAAAAATATTTGTTTTAATTAAGAACACTATTTTACGAATGATTCAAAATAGTTAAAACCTTTTTATTTCAGTCTTCACATGATTGAATTAGTATTTTAGATTGTAAAATTGTTAAAACGATTGAAACGATAAACCACAATCGACACTTTGAAATATCTTCCATCTCCTTATTAATTACATTCTGAAAATAAATAATTTAAAGATATTATAAAAATTAATAAATAAGCGTAGTATAAATGTTTATACATAATAAATATTATATAAAAGTATGTTTATAATAATTAATATAATAATTTATTATATACAAACAAAATAAAGTTAAAAATAATAAAATCAGACTCGTCGATTTAGTGAAAAACTCAAAGTTCTTATGTCACACATATACTACAGCGGGGTCTCGTAGAACCCAGAACGGGACTATATTCTAGTTTCGTAAACAATGACAGCCTTATTCACCTTTAACGGGCGTGTAATCTTGTCGATAGCTGGAGGAACACTGACTGAACAGCTACACAACGTCTCGAGTGGCGAAGCCACAGAATTGCGCATGCGCACTAGTTTTTATCTTACCTGGGGTCCAACAGACCCCATCATAGTATCCAAGGGTTAAGACGCGATCATATAAAAAAATTTACGTGTCATTTGATATTGGTTCATCAGACATGAAGAGATCATGAATGTAATATTTTCATGAAATTTCTTACATTTATTTAGATGTTTTAATAAATTAAGAAAAAAAACTTTTGATTTACTTTCTGCTGCTCCCAATTATAAAAAACTATCATTTTAAAACTTATTTCTTTCCTTCAAAAATTTAATGTTGTTTCACACATCGATTGATGTACATTTTTAACTAAAACAATGTTTGATTTATCCAGTTAATAGGTCAAGTTATATTAAATGAAATTTAAAAATATATGTTTAGTTCAGCCGCATAACAAACTCTGGTTTAAACTCGGCAGCAAAGGGAAGTTTTTAATTAAATTTCAAGGGAATGACATCTTTTTACTAGAATCTATATTTTCGTCCCCCCAGGAGGCTCCTCGCCTATATTCATCAAGTTGGATTACGAAGATTTAATGGCAGACTCGGCTATATGGACCGCGATTAGATACACAGGATGTACCTAAATCATTTTGGATATTTTTATTAAAATGATTATTTATTAATGTTATAATTAATTAAAAACAATTTTCCATTATGATAAAATATGTTATGTTCAACAAATTTGATATCTACTTATTTTGTTTTAAAGTAATATAGTATAAAGAACTATGTTGTTTATGTAAATGCCTTCGATAGCTGGTTCCCAGGTTTCCGATTAATAATAAGCACATATATGATATATGAACTGCACTATGCTTTTTATCTTTGCTGGTTGTCTTCTTTAGATTTCGACCGAGCGTGGTTTATTTGGACGGCTGGTCTGGTCGAAGCACGGGATGTAATCGAATGATGCCTGTCGGTTACCATATTCTTAACTTTACGAAAAAAGAGTGGCAATACTCAAACACACACACATATGCATTATTATAAACCAAGAAACCTAGTGGTGCCAATCGAAGTAACAAGGCGCGTAAACATATGTTATGGTAATCGCAACATCAAAACAAATAAAATTTTGTTTTATTCATAAATTAAATATACCCATTATATAAATACTTACACAAATTGGAACACATTACAATTTATTTTTAAAAAAGAGTGAGAAGTCAATATGCGTATTACTTTGAAATAATAAGATATTTTTAAAGATTTCATACATCGTACAAACATTTGTCTCAAAGTAGTTTCAAAGTGTAGTACACTGTCACCGCTGAGTCATTTAATTTGGTGAGAAAAATGAACCAACCAATGTATCAAACACCGCCCTTTTATGCATGACTTTTGCGCCTTGAGCATGTATCCTTCTAGTTTAATTTAACACTCAGATATATGATGTATGCAATGTAGCAACTTATGTCAAGCATTGTATTTCGTCACCCATCAATTTATTTGATCACTATGGGACTAAAACGATTCTTTAATAATTATTTTAAGAAGTGTTGATATGTGTAACCTTTTACCTTCTTATTTTAATTAGTCCCCTGGTACCGTTCAAATAATATCATGACATTCATCAAACATACTTCTAATGAATACCAAATAGATTGTAAAGACTGTCTATCTACTGCTAGATAGGCCTCCCCTAATGAACACGATCACAAAATCGCATTGCCATCAGCCTACCTTATTCATCTCTTGCCCATCATTTTTCTGATGCCTTTGCTCCATCGAGCTTAAAGACGGCCAATATTTGTTTCACCAGCGTGAGGCCTTCGCTTCAGAGAACTTTTTTCCTAACCGTTTTTCATGCGTCATGTATATGTGTTATAGCTGTATCCAGCCCATTGCCATATTAGCATGTAGGTTTTTTGGATGACATCGTATGTTACCTTGATTAGAATGATATACATATAAAATCAATTTTCTCGAAAAATATTGTTGTCGCTACCGCGATTCGAACCTGGATCTCTTCCTATTCGGGGAACATGCATTAATCGATTTTGCTACACCAACACAGAGCATTGACGATAAATTTTCGAACTTATATGTTACAATTTTCTAATGAATGCATCTTATAGTTCCATTATTTGAAAACCATATTCTCTATTTTAATGTATGTTCCCCGAATAGGAAGAAATTTAGGTTCGAATTCTGGTAGCAACAACAATATTTTTAGATAAAATTGATTTTGTATATACATCTTTCTAATTAATACATTTAATTTGTTTAAAAAAAATTAATTACAAACCTATATTCTGACTTGATAATAAGAATATATTCTTCGTAATAACAATTTATACAAATTTAATTTCATACATTGTGAGTTTGGGATACATACATCCGTCCACGTGTGACTGCCCACCAAAAATATTAGATATAAAATGTCGCAATTTCTATGGAATCGGCAGCAGTCCAGTCAGCCAATAAGAAGCCAAATGATTTATGGTGCATTGCAAAATGAAAAAACTGTCATTTCTGTTTTTTTGAGAGTTGAGACGGCGAAGTCTGGGAAAATAGTGTTGGTGAAGATGAGAAGATAAAGAAAAAAGGAAGGTGAGGCACGTAAGGGTACCATAACGAGATGCTGGGCGTCCATGGTTTTATTTTTGTGAAGATTGGTGGCGTGTTTTATACCTTAGATATTGACAAAATTCGTTTATGAAGGCGTTCTTTGTGAAAAATGATTCTGTGACTGTTTCGGGGAGCTGAGCCGCACTAGCCACCGTCAGCTCGGATCTCCAGAGATGATGAGGTGAAACAATGGACATGAGAATTTGATAAACTTTGCATGTCAAGTGCAAGAAGCAAGGGTAGTTTGTAAAAGTTTATTGTACATTATAATTTTAAATAGTGAACAAATTTGTATCATTGTACATTCTTCTTCCCATGTAGACAAAAGTAACTCTCTTGAAGCGGCCTATGGACGTCACCCGGTGAGAATCCAAGAATTTGTAAGTGCAGACTGAAGCTAGCCGGTGACCTGGCTTTCTATCCATATCGTGGAAAGGATGCCCGGTCAACCATGACTGTACGTGGCAATATATTCTTATTGTATCCATTTTTTTGAGTCACATGTCTGGTCAACGAACGCGTCATTCACATTTCTTTTTCTTTTTTTAAATAGGCAATCCACCCTTCAAGAGTGATTTGAGCCATTAATCAAATTAAAAACTTGGTTTTACAAAAAAAAAAGTACAATAATATTACAGAATAGGAAATACTATATTACAAGACAATACTATTGGCGTTCAAACAACTTTGTATTATATAGATTAAACGTGGCGAGTTAAGGAAAAGAAGATGACACAAGTTAACCGGGAGTTGAAAATTACCATTGACCAGACCACTGTAAAAAAAACCTGTGAACATAGTTCACATTTAATCCCTCTAGAAATCCTCGATACCAGGTCCCAGCGTAGAAGAGTTGATGTTTATATTAACCAGCTAGTTAAATAAACTCATAAAATATATTTACATTAAATAAACCTAAAAATCTTCCCTTGAAATCAAAGAGTATTTAAGTCAACAAAGACAAAAAAATAGTTTATAAAAGGTCTAAAGCGGTGATAGATGATCATTGTCTTTTGGGTAATGGTGACAAGAAAGTATTTTTATATAAATAAATAAATTTATATTGTGAAGTATTTAAATTAAATATATCCTTTAAGTTGAACACGCTGGTGTGAGAAATATAAATCACGCACTTGTCGTGTGCTTTAGAAATTATGGAATTTTAGCTTTGAAGATTTGCTCTAGCTTCAAATAATACACAAAGCAATTGCATGTGTTCTGTATGTCGTCGTGTTGATTCTATCTCTCTCCATAATTGCGATTTGACTTTCCACTTCAATTGACGTACCGATATAATAAGAATTACTAAATTAATTTTACTTTATTACATTATTTAATCATATCGTTTTTCCACAGCATTAGATAGAGTAGATTACTGCACTCTTTGATCCAGGATTACCATTCCTAAATGCATCCACTTTCACACATCTTTTCACAAACGATTTTTGAATCATTTAAAATAGGCACCCAGCAATGTTTAATCGTGCCATTTTTGCTATTAATAGTATTTTTAGGTCTAAATTTTGCTATTAGTAATATCTATTGTTGTTTATAATATCTTAAGGTTTAATGTAAATAAAAAAAATCAGAAACAGAGATCTTTTGCCATCACCCTGTAGCGTTGTTTCTCAGCAAATCCTTAGGACATAATTAATCATCGGATTTTGCGTAATGATTAATGAAGTTTCCGGTTTCATTTCCGTTTTACAAAATATTTATGCAGTTTTTTTTTGTGAAATCCCATCTAGAGAACACTTCACCACATTAAATATGGGATCTCAGGGTGCGAATTCCTTATTTAGGTAGGCTGTAGTAATCCATTTTTGAAAGTGAGTCATTAGGGAAAATTCAAATTCATAGAACTGTTGACGCAGATTCTCAAATTCTAATCTACCAAATGGCGTGTTTTTCTTGGGGTGGAATTAATGTGAAAGTGATATTTTCGCAATTTTTATTTTTGCGCATATTTGAGACACTTCAAACTGGATCTCGTTTTTATCAGATCAGCATATATTTTTTTAAGTAAAGTCGAAAGTAACAATCAGAATATTTAAAGAATTTTGTAAAAAATTGAAAGAATCTTAATTTTATGTATGTAGGTATGCCAATTTTGGTAACTTTATGATTTTCAATTATATTAAAAAATTATTCACTAATTTCAAGGATTATAAATATGTTTATTTTACAAATATGTAAGCATGTTAATAATTGTGAACCATGTTTTATTTATACGCGCTTACTTGCATTCTTAATGAATTTTGGTTTGGTAGTATATGAAATTAATTTGATAGATTTTAATATAATTTGATTACAAATATTTGTAATGAAGGTAATTGAGAAAAAAAAATTCTATTTGCTCATTGTTTTATTAATAGATGTACGATACTTCGGCTTATAGAACAAACAAATGATAATTCTGGTCGCTTATGACGTGTGCTTAAATTAGAATCTAACAATGGAGTCAGAAAAAAAAAAGGGATCAGCATGATATTAAACCAAATAAATACATATACATAGATAAAGAATTACGCTCCAGTTTAAGGCGTAGAAAAGGGAAGCTCACCTCATCTTTTCCTTGAGCTCTTGTCGCCAACACTCTCCTAAACGCCGCTGGAACCACATAAACCGTAAATTTTCAATATTCTTAAAAATGCCGTTCTCTAATACTCAGAAATACGTCGGTATTGATTTCACTGCCACAGAGCTTGTAATAACAACTTGCTTAATAATATCGCACTAGCGAGTTCTTTGATACAGAATTTAATCATACACTTTGATGATATCTCCAATGATTGCATTTTTAGAAAATCAACATGAATTGTGTAGTTTTAAATACACCCACGTGAATTAGTCGGCATGAAATTCCTCTTACGTCACCTTCAAGAAACCAATAATAACTCGAGCAACCACACACATAAATTTATCAACAAACGAAACCTCTCATCTCAATCAAGTCACAACGAATTGGTTAACTAGGATTTTTCTTGCGTTGCGGTTGATCGATAATTTACCAACACGAATATTTCAACAACGTATACTCCTGCCTCGATTTACAATTTACAGAGACAGTTAATAAAACGCCTTTATGCGTTGCGTCCGAAAACTTGCTGCCGAGCTCTGCAGGAAGTACGGGAGAGGAAAAAAGTAATACAACATACTGACAATAATAATTACGTTATCTTTATATATAAAGAAGAGTGTCTGTGGATGGGTGAGTTTGTTTTTAATATAAATCTACAGTTTTTGTCCGACCGACCTTGATAAAATTTTCCAGACCTTCAAAATAAAAGGAAGCTCAATGTCTACATGAGATTTAAAAAAACCACCTCCATCCCCCTTTCCCACCTCTAAAAGCAGAATATTGGTTCTTCTTGATGATATTTTGCACACTCGACGTTCAAAATAAGAAGAAAATTACTGTCATCAACTGATTTAGAAAAAAATACTACCCCATCCTCCTAAATTAAGTCTCTTTACTATGTGTAAAGTCCGGGCAACGCCGAGTACTTTGTAGTATAGTATTTAATATAAATTACGTATGTTAAATATGCACTTTTTAAAATAAGTTTTATTCTTGTTGTTTTTTATTCTTATATTTATTAACTGCCCATCTATGTTAATCCTGTTGATTTATGCCTGTTACAGGAATCATTTGCTCTCCTTACATATACCGTCTACTGCATCCTCCCCGCATTGACCTTTCTGAGGATATCTTGAGCGGTATACCGTTCCCGAAGTTCCAAGTTATGTAATCTCATTCATTATTCGGTTACGTTACCACGAATTTGGCAGCACTTTTTGGGCAAGACTTTATTTTCCTACCTTGACTTTATTTTCCGATCTATTTTCTTGCACCAAAGTGAGAGATGACACTTCTCACCCATATAGAACGATCGGTTATATCAGTGATGTATACAGTTTAATTTTTCAATTATGTTTCAACAACTTCAATGACCTCTTATTTCCATAAATCAAAGAAACAAGCGCTATTTATTTATTATTGGATATAATTTCTTGTCAAATTTATTTCCAGATATTTAAACTATTAAACCGATTCAAAAGCTCGGTCTCTTACGATGAATGGCGATAATAATGACAATGGCGTCTATCCTATTTTTTGAACAGGTATTTTGATTTGGTAGTACTTATCTGATCTGAAGGAATACAAACTATTTTCATATTTATTTGTTCTTACTATAGTGCATACATAAGTATTTTTATATAATAATATCTAATGTAAAGAAGATTAAAATCTTTTCTTTTTAATACAACTCGTCTTTCACATATTTGCTAAGTTTCATTTTGAATCTATGTAGTGTGTGATGACATTTACTCATAAATTCTAAGGACAAGGATGATAAATTTAACAATTCTGGCGTCTATAAACTTAGTTGTAAGGATTGTGCTGCATTTTATGTTGGTAAAACGGGTAGAAATTTTAATATAAGAGTAAAGGAGCATTTGAGATGTTTGAACAATAGTGGGTTTTCAGAATTTTCTAATCATTTGATAGAAAATAGTCATGGTTTTGATAAAAAAATGGGATTATCAATTTTGCATATAAACGGTGTAGGTCACAAATTAAATAATTTGGAATCGTTGGAGATAAATAAAGCATGTAAAAGTAATCAGGAAATTCTAAACAGCCAACTAAATTTAACTACGAGTCCTATTCTAAAATTTTTTCCTAAAAATTATTCGACTAAATTTGTATTGAGCAGCAATTTGAGTTAGGTACTAAATTTACTTTTTAAATAATTGTTGTTTTTTTAAAATTTTTTTTTTAAAAATTTAAAAATAGATTCTGGATAAATAGAAAAACAATGCTATATTTTTAGTTAGTTTTGACATATCCTGAAGAAGGAAAAGGTGTTTTCCGAAACCGGTAGATGTTTTTTAAACTCAATGTGGTTATTAAACTAAGATAATAAATAAAAAAAATATATCATTTACTTATGAAGAGTTACCATTCGTTATCTTACTACGCCCTAAAAATTTATCGAAGTCATTCAATTCCATTGTACGTGATTCCTTAAGAAAATATTATTCTAGAAAATAATATCTGTCTTGATTTGGGTTTAACAAAACAATTTTGTTCATCACAAAATGCTTCAATTTTTTGCAATGAATTTAATCGGGTAGAACACGAAAGATGGCCTGGATTTTCTTATATCTATACAGATGGTTCTAAAAGTCAGTCTCCTGTTTCGGCTAGAGCAGCATTCCTTTGTGTTAACCCATATTCAACCGGAGTCTTTAAATTCCCAGATGATACGCCTAGTTTTACTACTGAATCGATAGTAATTCTTGAAGCCCTTCAGTTTGTTGACTCACATGGGCTTGATAAAGTAACCATTTTTATAGATTCACTCGGTTGTCTCAAATTATTAATTTAAATCTAACCTGTTACATATTTTCGCCAAAATAAAATTTCTACTTTATAGCTTATTTTTCTAAAATTTAAATATTATTTTAGCGTAGATTCCCAGACATTTTGGTGTAATTGGTAATGAAACCACCAATTATCTGGGCAAAGGAAGCTTGTAGAGTAGGTAATCTTAAACATGATCGACTAATTGTGTCAGATACGATACAGTTTTAAAAAGAAAAAGTCGAAAACTTGGAGTTCTCAGTGGAATGAATCAAAATTAGTTAAAGGTACATTTTTTGGCCATATTCATCCAAATATTCCCTCTAAGCCATGGTATGTAGGTTCACTTTTAAGTAGGAATAAGATTGTAACTATATGTCGCCTAAAATCTAATCACTGTTGTTCTACAGCTCATTTCTTTAAAATAAATTGTAATAATTCACCGATATGCGAGTGTTGGAGACATCAATCACATATTTTTTGAATATTTTTTATTTTTATTTATTATCTTAGTTTAATAACCACAATCTCAATTGTGGTTATTAAACTAAGATAATAAATAAAAAAAATATGAATCTTAACCACCGAGTTAATATTGCTAATTTTAAAAGTATTATTTTTTGAATGCCTAATAATGGTAGATAGAGAAAATTTAATAACAAATCTTATCAAACAATTTGCAACTTTACCATTAAACATACAGCCTGTCTTTTATGCACCAACAAATCATGCCATATTATCTTTATGTAAATATTTAAAACTTAATATTATGAATCTTTAATAAATTTAAGTGTATTTTTAACTATATTTATTTAAAATAATGGAAATATGAATAAAATTTGATGTAATGTTTTATTTTTTTTGTTGTTTCACACTAAGAGATATGTGAACGTATAATTTGTATACCCTCACAATTTTCTTGATTATCTTAATATAATGGAATCTCAATTGCAATGCTGAATATTTTGTTTAAGTTTTTATTTATTACTTACTTTGATGATTTTTATGTACTCATTGTTATTTAACGAATGATTTATTTTTTTATAATTTGTTAATATATTATAAATATTATTTTATATTTATTAATGTTGTGAATGTATAATCTCATACATTCACAATATTGTATTGGTGTTAATTAATTAAAATTAAAAGAATTGTCTTTTTCATCTTTGAAAATAGTAATGTTGTAAAGTTTTGTTAATTTTAATTAATCTTAGTTTTTTTTGCTTTTTGGTCTGTTATGTTATATTGATTGTTCAAATTAATAGAAATGTGAAAGTACACTTGAAATGTCATATTATTTTTTAATTTTAGTCATATTTTTTTAAAATTTACCCTTCACTTAACAACAGCAATCATTTATATATTTTTTTACTTTCATATATAAATATTCTTCTTCTTACTATGTTATGTAATGTATGTAAAAATGAAAAGAAATAAAAATTCAATGTATATTAATTAATGTGTTAATTAGATTTCAAAAACCAAATACTTGTACTAATATTAATAATATTTCCATAGTTATTTATATAAGTTTATATATTTCATCTTTTCATTTATATATTTAAAAAATTATATTATTTCATTTGCATGTATTTGTAATGGCTGGTTACGCCTAATTGGCGAAGGCCATAATAAAGAGGAAAAAAACACTGACAATTGTTGCATTTCTTCTTCATTAGCCAAACACAAAATGCTGCTGCAGTAGTTGGTGTGAGGAATAATAACAAAGTTGTCTACATGAATGCTGAATAAAAGGCACCCAGTGGAACAAAGGAAACCTTTATGATTGAGTTGAACAATATTTATGAGAAGAATTGATCGCTAGTAGAATTATGAAGAATTTTTTACACACCGGACATCGCATTGACAAGCTCCTCCTTCAATTGAATGTTTATTAAAGTTAAAGGTTTTTTTTACGTAGAACAAAAATAATGAAATGGAAAGATTACATTTTTATTTAATACATTTTATGAATTCGAAAAGATTTTTGTAAGATGTTGTAGGAGGGCATTTATTACACTTCATGATATCAGCTGCACATAATCCCGGGCACGTAATAAGTCTATGAAATAACACGCGTTAGGTCAGCTTATTAATAGAGGATAGCTTCTATACGATACGAATTCTAGTATTTATATAGTCTTCTATTCAAAAAATAAATTATTTATTTTGCGTAAGTCTTTAATCAAAGTATGTTTTGATCAAACGATCATATATCATCAGTAGCTGGAAAATCTTTTGATGTTTCGATAATACTCGATATCTTATTTATATGGTTAACAATAAATTAATATATATATATACTTATACACATATAAAAGGTGGGTGTTTGTACAAAGAAAATAAATGTTTTAGGTTTTGAAGATTTATATTTTAAAAAGCAGATCTAATTCTTAAATAAATAACAACTCGATGTAAATAGTTATGAGGTATATACCTACGGACCTAGTCCACAATATTTTATAGGTAGACAACTGACCAAATTACGAGTTGAAAATATTAAAGGAATATGATTTGAATATATATATCTTGGAGCTAAGTGGAAAGCAATATATTTTTAATATGCATACAAAGAAACTAGTACATTTTCTTTTATTTTGAATTCAAATAATCTGGCTCTATTCAGTAGACTAAAATATTCCACTGGAAAAAATGTTTTTATATGCTACCGAAGAAACAAAATATATATTTTGACCAAAAAAAATATGCGGGGAGAACACGGATTAAGCCCATTTCTCAGACTGAAAATGAGTTAATGTCTATGATTGAGGTTTTGTGATAATATCTTGATCAATATATTCGAATAAAGATAAGATGGGCATCTATTTGGTAAATATATTTTTTTATTAAAAGTCATTTATTATATGCATATTAAGTTGTAATAGAATTACACTGTTAGTTGCATTGAAAAATTAGTAATGATTGGTTTTTAAAACTAATGAATGTACAATGTGTCAACTCAAATATGAACTCAATGCCAATTAATAAAGCAATATTATAATCAAAACTTGAATCCAGTCAAATTGAATCATGGGTGTAAAGTCAAATCATTATATATTGTAAAGAATAAAAGTATTTAAAATATTGGGATTAAAAATACTGATTGCACGTATCTATATACCTAGCATAATAGATTTTTTAAAACTTAGATATATATGTATATCAAATACGAATGCTTATATACATGTACACCTAATATAATTTAAATAAAGTGTTATAGAATTAAGCGCATGTACTTAAATTTAATCAACAATTGATATTATTCTATGGATAAAAATATACATTTGTAAAAGTAGTCAGCTTGAACTATAGAGAAGTAATACGATATATGTTCCAAGAACATCTTACATCACAAAATCTCTGAGATTACGCTAATACCTGTTACGAAAATTATTACCTCGTCTTCTTTGTAAACTCACTGCCCAGCGAGAACATCATAAGACAACTTGGCTGAGTCGGACGTTCATGACGTATTGGTCCGTTATTAAACAAGATGGTATCATTGCCCCGAGGGCCACCAAAAGGATAAACTTCAATGAAATAATGGAAATGTTACTTAGAGGCCTCGTGGGTGATGTTTATTGACAAATGCGCACAATAATTAATAACATGACTATGAGAGATTTTACATGGAGTTATAGACATGTCAATGAGATTTCACATGTAGTTATAGACATGACAATGAGAGATTCCTCACGGAGTTATAGACATGACAATGAGATTTCATATGGAGTTATAGACATGATAATGAAATTTCACATGGAGTTATAGACATGACAATGAGATTTCACTTGGTTTAGAAAAATTAGAGGGGTTCGATTACTTCATGTGGGAATGGCACCCGCAGGCCTTTCTGAGTTTGCTGAAGTGAATTTGGGAGAGACTAGGGTTGATGACATTCTTACGAATTGATCTTCGCCAGGATTAGAAGAATCTCTGGACTTACATGTCTGTAGTCCAAGGATCAGGTTCGAACACCCTTCATTTTTAAGATCTGCTCTACTATTGGTATATTTGATTTTTACAAGGATCTCGTGACAAATTCTCGTACAGAAAGATGAGGATCAGTTTTAGCTTCGCGCACTGCGCAGTGAGGGTCTTTTGTATGCTGAGCCGCTTTTTTGGCTGAAGCGCATGATTCTTTGTGGACGCGCTGAGCGACGCGTATTCTGGTTGTCAATAGTTTATGTACTGCGGCTAATTGTTGGACCCTCGCGGAAAGGGTCGGTACGTGCGCATACAAAAGCGCGAGGGTCAATTTAATCATGCACACCTATTACGACGGGCCTATGCTGGATGTCAAGTCATTGCGTAGACTTATATGCTAAACCAACGTTCTATGTATTGACAGACGAAACACCAACCGCTCTTTTGTATTTGTATTTATAGATATTCTAACATACCAAATAGTGATGAGAAAAAATGCTCCTCTCGACTCACTGGTGTGATTGTGATTGATATTCGATTATACCGGTGATTGAAAACTGTGACTGTGATCACAGTTGCATTATTAATACGCATGCGGCGCGCGATATCACAATACACAAAATAAATTAAAAAAACATTTTTAGTGTATTTACTTATACTATTCAATCTTCAATTGCAATAAAAAACATAATCTAGCATATTGCGTAATTTTGGCAGAATCTATTAGATGGTGCTTATCACAAATTATAACATCATTCCTTTATGAATATTTTTGTTTCATATACACATGCGCCGAATCATGGTTCACAACCAAACCAAATATAAATAAATTTAAAAAATGAATCACGGATCACTATATTCCCAGATATTCAACCACTGATAGTGAGTGTGACTCAAAGATATCAATGATTGAGTCATGGTTCGTGATTTTAAGCTCATCACTAATAACACCTAATATAACCTCAGCACACTTCGCTGCTTACACGAAGATTTCGTCAGCGCATTAATATAACTTATTTTTGATACACTGTATGAAACTACATCGAGTGGAATTATGTATGACTTTCACCTTTCTCTTTTATCCGGTAAGGGTGCGGTATAACAATACACACTGCTAACTCACGTACTGGGGTGCGGGTGAAATATTTGTTAAGTTTTCCAAGCCATGCTGAGATCATGTGTTATGTGTAGAGTTGCTAGCTATTTCTGAGAAAATTTCGAGACATTATGGCACCAAACTGCCAGCTAGTGACAGTGACGTGCGTAAGTCGATGATCCATCAATATCTGGATCCAAATTCATAATATATAAAAACTATATCTATGGTTCACTAGAAAGACCCACCCATTCCCGGAACTGTTATAAGGGTTTTTACCCCATTTTCAGTTCCACTCAACAAAGCTAATGCTTAATCGTCTTTTTATTTAAATAAAAGGTTAACAAAAAAGAAAATGCAATGATTAGCAACATTTCGATGGGTAAAAAATATTACATTTTTAAAGAGAACACATTTTTGTTCCGAAGTTGTATTTTCAGAAGATAGTATTGTGGTATTTTAATACAAATTAAATGAATCAATTATAAATCTATCTAACGAAAAAAATATTTAGTTACTACCGGGCTTTAAGCCTGGACCTCTTCTTATCCGGGGAATCACGTTCTCTTCAATTAATTCATTTAATTTGTACTAAAATTAATCATTTTCCAGTATTCCTTAAGTGCTTTCTTTATTCCGAAAAGTGTGTACAACATTCAAGAATAGGAAAGAAAAATAAATAAGCGAACAGATATTAAAATACAGTGTAGATTAAAATAAGAACTTATATGGGTAGCATAAAAATCATGGATAATAAAAATCATATGGTTTAGTACATAAACAAAACTTATGAATGCCATAGAAGCCTCAAACAAAATGTATGGTCAACCCAAACTGAGGATGTTTTAGTCACCTCGAAGACAGATTGGGTAGTAATTGGTTTGCTAGTAGTGAAGAAGCACAAGACGCGGAAAGATAGAAGTGCCTTGTGGAGCCTTCGGCCCTTCATTCCTTCGAGTAAATGATAATGATGGAATATTTAGGTTACGTTTTATATAGATTGGTTATATATCGGTGGGTCACCCCAGACGGAGCTGAGGTAAACAACAACAAAGACTGTATTACGACAGATTGGATCTTGATTGGTCAGCAAGTACTGGTGAAGTGCAACATAGGGGAAGATGGAAGCGCATTTTAGAGAATTTGCGCCCCTTACCTTCCCTGAATAAGGAGATAAAAATGATAATCATGAAATATTTTGTATTTATCTTACATGAATTGGACTGTATTGAATATTTGCACAAACACGTATAAATACTTAAATAAATAAACATAGTACATATGATTTTAGATTGTTAACATTGATTTATTAATCACTTAATGAATTAAATATATTTACCGGTTTCGAAAAATGTCATTATCTTTTTCAGGATGTCACCAACTAATCAAAAACATATAATATATTAAACGAATATCAGATATCTCATACAGACTACGGTTATTTTTTATTATATTTAATGGAAAATATATGGCAGTATGGGGCTAGTAGTACTGAGCTTACGGCAGGCTTACTTAGTAGGGTGATCACTTTATGTATTTATATATATATAACGTCCACCAATTCTCACCTCTCAGTCTCCACATTTATAAAAAATTTTAAAGTTGTATTTATGTTAGTATGTGGACTTGCTTCGAGTATCACTACACCATCACCATCTATGGACCAAATTTGATAACTCATTTTTTCCTTTTTTTTTAAATTTGATACATGTAGAGATTGAGGAGTGAGAATTGGTGAACGTCATATATGTATGAAGTGACTACTTAAGCCAGCCGAAAACAGGTTGTAAGCCTTGTAATTACCCTATACTGCCATATATATTCCATTAAATATAATAAAAAATAAGCTTTGTCTCTATGATATATCTGATATTTGTTTAATAACAGTGCCTTTGTAGATAAAAATCCAGTAATTGTGTTTTCTTGGACATATTCAAATATTGTTAATATGTTATATTGTTTCTTTAACATAAACTATTTTTGAAAAACAATACATATAATACTTTTAAAATTAGCAATATTAACTTGGTGGTTAAGATTCATATTTTTTATTTATTATCTTTGTTTTATTAACCACAATTGAGTTTAAAAAGTTAAAGTTTAGTTATGACATCCTGAAGAAGGAAAAGTGTTTTCCGAAACCGGTAGATGTTTTTTAAACTCAATTGTGGTTAATAAAACAAAGATAATAAATAAAAAAAAAATAAAAAATAAAAATTAAAAAAAATAACAATACATATATTTTTTAAAATTTAGTACCTAATTTATATTATTACTTGATGATACAAAACTATTCTAACAATATAACATATGTTTTTTTTTTTGTTAATGACATCATGAAGAAGAAAATGATATTTTTCGAAATCAGTAGATGTATTTAATTCATTAAGTGGTTAATAAAACAAAGTTAACAATCTAAAATAATGGATTTTAACCACAAAGTTGATTTTGCTAATCTTAAAAATAATATTATATATCTGTGTATATACAGAAAAAAAATTGTCATGTAAACATTAAACTTTCTTATGAAGAAAATGAGTTATTCAGGGCAGTTTAGAATGTTGCTGTCGCCGATGATGGATCCGCAGTCAGAGCCATACGACACTTATCAAACTCGACCCTTAAAACAGTTCTGACTCAAAAGTTTTGTGAGAAAAATATGTATTTCTACAAACAAAATGTTGAAGAATAATAATTTATCTTGAATGAATAAATGGTTGGAGTGTTGCATGCAAGTTTATTTCTCAGGTCATTTAAATACTGCTGTTCGAAAATGTTTTTCTTTTGCACTGACTAAACGCGAAAAATTATTAACATATTCAAAAGCGTGTCAACGTAAACAACGTTAACAAATCGTTTTATTCACAATACTAAAATAGTGAATATATTAAAAAATATATTTAGTTAACAAAATTATTAGTGTAGGTACACAGACTTCCAAATATAGAGACATGAACTGACGCAAATTCCGAGTCTCTGTGTGTACAATTTGATGTCACCCACGTGATCGTGATCACTTTGGTACTATTTAATCAATCAAATAGCTCCACATTTTTTTTTAAATATATGACTCGATTGAAATAAAAATTTAAACGCTGTCAAATATGCGTTAATCTAAAAAAATACGTTTTGCTTACACAAAGATTTAATTTTCGAAAAGTAAATACTTTTACTGTTGCATAAATGTTTCAGATTTATATTTCCACAAATAATGTGTGTAGAATGCTCCTCGTCCCGCAAGTAATGTTCCAAACCCCTTTCCTATATATACACTTTATTTTATGTTTATTCATTTACTGGTCTGTGTATAGCTACTATATCCATCGGAAAACGGAATATCCATAATTGCTTCTTGCTACTGTCAATCTGTTCTTACACTTACAATTAATTTTTACAAATAATTATCATAATATAGGGTGTTTCATAAAATACACAAAACTAAGAATAAATAACTTTAAATACATCTTAATGTTAAGTTAACGAACACAAATGAAGCCGCGAAACTTTGGCATGCCACAAACTTGTGGCACGAAAATGTCAAATGAGTTTCAAGTACTATGTTAAGTATTCTTGTCAACTATTCATTTGTGCGGCATAAACTCGGAACTAACTTATAAAAGGCAATTTCAAAATTATTTTATCTTCTGAAATTTCGTGATAACCCACATTGCTGTTTTGGGTACATCCCAAATATTTTACAAGGTTTGAACTTCTGAACAGTGATTACTTACATATTTATACAGGTCGGTGCATATGAAATATCGTATTCCTTTCCGTTACCTACTTGTTTCCCCCACCTATACCCAGAACACATTTTCTGTGATTTTTGCTTGGACCAGTTGAAAGTTGAAGTTTGAACTAAGTTATCATTTACATATAGTACGGTAGACTTTAAACATTGTGTGAATTATCTTCCTGCCGTGTGGGAATGATAAATTGACGGAGAGTGTTTGGTTTCTTTCTACCGTGAGTGCCGATTAGTACATCTTGCTGTTGTACTTGTATCATACTTCATAACATCAACGAAGTGTGGATTCAATAATACTTTGCGCTATCAACGAAGTGTAGTTTTCTGAAGCCAGAAGACTTGTGGATCTAGTGGAAGAAGAAAATCTAGATACCTAAAGGAGCATTTCTTATGTCGTTGATCATTCAGCGTCCCTGTTACTTATTCCTGGTTCATCTATTAAATTCCTTTCACTCTTACATCCCATATTTCATGCACATGTTGTATTTATGAGTTTCAATAGAGTGCGTATTGTAATCCGATACGAATTTAAACTCGGAAGAATTACGACGGCCGCATCTCGCAACATAAACATGTGGTGAGGCTATCATACATACGAACTGTGCAACGTCGATTCTAGGAATTTTGTTTTGGAAATGAGTTGCTACAAAATGAACTTCAAGACATGCTCCAAACCCTTTATTTCATCCATTGAAAATTCTGATTGAAACAGTTTTGTGTAGTATACATGATGTTATTGATTATTTATTCATACGTACTGGCTACAGCATAATAGAAAATAAAGACTGCCAATGTATTCAACAAATACACATTTAATTAAAATAAAGCTTCCAGTCATCTTGAAAATATAAGGACCTAATCTGTTATACGATAATACAAGAGCCCGTACATCGCAAACAGCGGTTTTGATATATAATAATTTAAACCATGAAATTCTCCGGTAGGTTTTTTTTATTAGCTGTAGATATTTTTTAATTGGTTGTAAACCCGTACATCACAAACAAAGGTTTTGAAATACAGTGATTTAAATCATGTGATTCTTCAGCGTCCACAAGATGATACGGTTAATTAAAAAAAGTTAAAATTACTTTTATTATTAGCCTTAATAAAATAAAAATGTGATGCTACATTAATGAGCTACATTATGTGTGTCAGATTTCATTACAATAATTTGAGTATTTATGGCATAGTGCTCATTTTTGAAAAGATTTGTTACAAATTTCTCAAAAATCACAACAATTCGAATAACTTCTAAACCGTTGAATTTCGGAATACTCTATTTGAAAATCAGTGGATTGTTGGTAATGTTCCCTCAGTTAAAGGTCTGTTTAGACTACTGTCTCTGAGATACCCTATATAATAATATTAACATGATGGCACATTTATCTTGTCAAAACGAAATCGTGGAAAACCTTGCCACCTTCAGGATCGAAGCGACAAACAGATTATATTAAATATCAATTAGAAAGATAAACAGAAAAAATCAATTTATCGAAAATTATTTTTGTTGCTACCGGGATTCATATCCGGGGAAATCCATTAACCGATTACACTACACCAACATAGTAAATTGACGATAAATTTTCGAACTTAAATTATATGTTGCACTTTCAATTTGATACACTGTCGTTCCATTATTTGAAAGCAATCTACTTTATATTTACGGAATCTCAAACACTTTTGAGTAAAATCCGATAGAAGACGCCAGAAATAATTAATTCATTAATTCTTATTAAATTCTGGAAACATTAAAAACACTTATATATTTTTAAGGAGAATACATCATTACTAAAATAAAAGATTATGCTAAATTTAAAAAAAATTGTTTCAAATTATATAACAGTACAATAAATATATTATAGCTAATTGCATAAAAAAAAATTAAAACAAGTATAGTAAACACTTTATAAAAATACTATCATTCCTTAGAAAAAATCTATCAGATTTTCGTCTCGTCTTCAAATCAAGATGCCGCTTATATTTACCTTTACAATTGCTACCCTCGAATCCAACGGGGATGATATTCACCGCAGTCAATGTCATGTGGCTGAGTGTTCTGTACACATAGTAATCTGCAACAGACCACGAACCAAACAAGAGATAATTGCACTAGAATTGTTAATTTAACACTACTATTTCGATTGAACTCGAAATGTAATATATTTATCCTTCATATTTAGAAACATTGCGAACAAGTTTATAGAAGTAATGAAATTATTTTGCACAAAGTTTTTATTATGTTATTTTAAAAATTGTGTTACGGATAATTTTAGAGAAAGAAATAATTTTTGGGCGCATCCAGTATTTACACAATTTTTAATATTAATGTCCATTAGGGAAAAAAGGAAATATGAAAACCACCTGAAAGGCATGTCCGTTGGCTGAACTATATTTTTTTATTAAAACCATTTTTAATTGATAATAATTATTCTCACTTTATATTTTATACCGATATTTTAGAAATCACCTAAAAATAGATCGTTTTATTGGGGTTTATTTTATGATTATTTTGATAAAGTAATCGAAGAGTTTAAAATATTTTTAAAATTTGAAAATAGACTAAACTCACATCATTATTAAAAATTGTGCTAAATTGTTCTCAACGTCAACATGACACACTCGGATTTTTATTATTTGATAATTTTATTTCTTTTCTTGCTATTATTTAAAAATATATATTTTTTGTTTTTTCCCATCATAATTAAAAATATTAAAAAATATATTTTTTGTATATCAGAAAGCTGTCCAAGTTTTGAAGATAAACCAATAAACAGAACATAGCTATAACAATATATTAAGGACAGTTTTAGGATTTAATGTCAGTAAGGTTTTATCGTTCAGTTAAAATCATCAAAAATATCATGTTCACACAGCTTAGGTTCAAGGAATTTTTTAAAGGCTGGGTTAAAATTATGAATACAATTTAGCCAGTCCATGAATACTCTAGTGGCAAATATCTGAAAAAAAATCCTCATTCATGTTAGTATTGACAAAAAAAGGCCTCATCAGATGAGACACGGCTCGTAATGATCTCGGCTTGGTCTAGGGTTGCTCTCAGCGCTGAGGATCTCTCCAGCCCCGATGCCAAACGCATCTATATACACAGTTATGGAACTCTTCCAGGTCTTCTTCATTCTTAACAACATATACACAATAATTTTATTTATTAGACTGTCATATTGACCCATAATGTTGCCAATAAATTTGAAGAATATTTTGATTACTTTTTTAAATAGAGCTTGCCATTGTGATTATCTACTATATATCCATTGTGTGTTATCTAGATGCTAATAGAAGCATAACACGTGACGACGAAATATTTCGACCGTATGTCGTCAATTGTTTTCAGAGTTTCAAAATGTAGCTTACACAGTCTTTTTTTCCTTCACTCTGAGATGACCGCCACTAGTTCCTTTGTTTACTATATTACTGAAATTTTATTTATTATCTAGTTGTTATTATATGTAATACACGTGATTACTAAATATTTTGATCGCACGTCGTCCATTGTTTTCAGAATTCAAAAAAACGGCTAGAGCTATGCATAATGCCATCCACGGGATATGTAAAATCCTTTTCCAGCAATATATTTCAAAGACACCTGCTTAGCGCTTGTCGCTGCCAATATTTTATCTAAAACATTACGCAAAAATAACTTACTGGCTGTACTGTAAGATACCTGCTGGATCCGAGTAATTGAAGAGTGTAAAAGAGAGCGATTTACCTTATTGACCTAAAGAGAAAGGTCAACAATCTCATCTTCTCTTATAATCTTTTTACTTACACAGCACCTGCCCAGTTTATGAATTAGACCTGACAATACTTCTATATCGAGTAAGGTAACTTTAGACGTAAATATGATGACGATATTACGTCTGAAGACTGAAAGTATTTGAACAAATATGTAATATCTCATAGAGACAAAGCTATTTTTTAAATTATATTTTAATGGAAAATATATGGAAAAACTTATTTACGATCTATCTTCGGCTGGCTTAAGTAATCACTTTATTTATAGGTATATATAACGTTCACCAATTCTCACCCCTCAATCTCCACATTTATCAAATTTTTGAAAGTTGCATATATGTTAGTTTGTGGACTCACTTCGAGTACCACTACAGCATCGCCATCTATGGACCAAATTTGATAATTCAATTTTCTTTTTTTTTAAACAGCGTATATGTCATCACTATGAGAATCTGATTTTTTTTTAAATTATTGTCAAACAATATTATTTATCTGTAAAATGTCTTTTAACATATTATACTAGAATACGCCAGAAGAATCAATATTTTGTATATATTTTCTTATTTTGACTAGAATATTATATTAGCAATATTTGAATATGTCCAATAACATACAATTACTGAATTTTTATTAGTATTGAAGTTGAAAAATAGTCTCGCAGAAAAATTAATTATTAGACCTGTCACCTCTAGACTCTTATTAGAGGTCAAAATACTAGTGCGCTCATCTCATTTAGAATCTGGACTGGGATCCAAGCTTCTCAAACTTACGAACCTGAGGATTCATTGAACCTTTAAAATTTCTAAAATATAACTTAATTATCAAAGCGAATGTGCATCACATATCATCTCATATTGAATATAAATAAGGGCCGACTGGTTAAACTAATGTGCCCTATTAACCACTCTACAGTGAATACAAAATAAAGCTGAATTATTGAGCTGCGGTCATATACAATACTAATAATTGTATAATTATATACTCAAGGATATTAATTTCAAAATAATTACGCTAGTTTGTAGAAATTGATGGATTAGTTTCGAAATTCTATAGAGACGATCATTTAAATCTTTGTATGAACAATTTTCTCATAAATAATTCAAGTCAACCTTAGACAATCTCCCAGAATCACAAATTAGGAAGACCCATATATAATATTAATTTAGAACTCCTTACGTTCGTAAGTCAAAGCCTAAACGATATAAGCTTGGGATTACGGACCTTTAGGAAAGGCCCCCTTCGTGTTTTAGTTCCATACAGGAAGATATTTATAGGAATAATTGGATTATTGTAAGCTATAAAAATATTGGTTAGCCTTACAGGAATTTCGGATTCAAAGATTAAGATGTTTGTTTACATGAAAAACGTTCGTCTACAAAAGATCACTTAATCCACTTTGTGATTGGGTTTTTGGTAGAAGGACGCGTGAAATTTTGATAGTAAAGCTTTGAGAAATTTATGCGGCTTAATCACATTTTATTCGTCTTTAAAAACATCAATGCAAATATATAACTTATGCTCATATGTATATATATATATATATATATGAGTATAATATATATATATGAGTATAATATGAGCTACATTATTTTAATACGCGCAAAATTAAATATTGTATGATGATCGATTCAAATTTTTTTTTGTTGATTAATATATAAAATCGTTTCATACAAATATATCCTTTATAGAATGAATGAAAATTAATAAACGTTCATTATTTGTATAGTATCAACTTTTAAAGCATCCTCAGAATATGCAAAGCCTGGTTAGTGACTAAGTGGTATTATACTCGTAAATACAATTGTGTAAATAAATAATAAATATTAAATAAAATAAACACTAAAATTTTTAAAGTTTTTTCTTGAGATGTTAATTTTTTCTTGATAATAATATAACTAAATGTATAATATAATATATTATTATCTTATATTTGGTACTTACCGCGCACGAGATAGGTTAGAAATTGACATTCACAAATTGGCAACGGAAAAGAATTCTCGCTACCGTTTTTTTTCGGTTGATAGATCTTAACGTGCATGGGCGTTAGCCCGGTGTAAAAACAACGAAGATGTGACTTTGTATAAGAGAAGAAGAGTGAGAATAATTAAATATGTTTGGCGTCTGTGTTGTCCTGCACCATAGGTAATTTTCTATTCGCTAATTGTTTGTGTAATTTCAGGATAGACGCATTTCTTCTTCTTCCTCGTTATTTTTTTGTTACCTTCTTCTTAAACTACTTATTTTGATATGACAGGAAAGTGGTCATGCCACGACAATACTTTCTACTTCAGGAAGGATTTCTCCCGAAGAATGAAGGAAGAGGCACGATTTGATCTCTGCCGCCAATCAGTACGCGACGGGATAATTTTACAACCAAATATGACGCAAGAAATTCATGGCGAGCATGACCCACCTGATGTTCTAGCCAGTCGGAGATACAAGTAATTACAAGTGCCTCGGACAAGAAAATCTGAATGAAAACTGTGGATCTCTGTGCAATGTACATTTTACTTCGCGTGTACGGTTGTAAAATAATTTTGGATGTAATTGATAATATTGAGAGTATTGTAGTCTTACTTTTATCTTTTCAATTTTTTAATTTAAAATTAATAACTTTCTGCTTGTGTTGAACCAATTTATGATATGATTTTTTGTTACATTTAACCTGACAAACTGATCAGCTAATAAATTTGTTTAATGTTATTTCTTAAGTGAAGATTTCGAAGAGTCAAGTCTTTTTATTACACTGTTACTTGCACAAAAATCTGTTGATTTAGATATTCAAATGGTAGTTAAATTTTATTATTTTTATTGAGGAAAAAATTGTAAATCTAATCTTTTCATCTTATCACATTCTAGTAATGGATCTCTTACTACTTTCTACTTAATTATTCATATGTTTTTTGTATTAAATTAAGTGATCAAATTTGTAATAATCTCTTATTTTTCCCTGAGTATGATGGCTGAAGTGACAGGCAAGACATTATGGTAAATTCTGTAATCAAAGACCCATGCCCATCATGTGAACTTCTGCGCAAACCGGTGGTGTGAAAGCATGGCGTCCTATCCTGACGATTACCAGTCACATACAGACGACCACGTCACAACATTTATATTAGTTAACATATTTTAAAATCAACGAGAAAATTTAATAGAAACGAAAAATCTATTTTTATATTCAGAGATATTAATGGAATTATTAAGATAATGTTTGGAATATACGGAAACAGAAGGTGATAAGATTGTATAAAGTGTGGATATAAGGAAGGTGATATTAATAACGGCATTTCAAATCTGAATATTACAGCATAGTATTTTTCCTAATATTTTTTGGATTGGAAACAATTTTTAATGCATAACCGAGACTCTAAAAATAGTCATAAACATACCAATTTTGTAATATTTTTTTGACCTTATTAATATTAAACGCGTGGTTAGTGTGGAGCCGTTTATTACGTCAGAGGATAGAACAGGAAGAATAAAGGAGAACGTTATCCATGAGCGCGAAGTGAAGAGTAGAGAAGAGAGCCGGCGGTGTTTAGTCTCGGTCCCGCCAGGCTCTCGAGTGCCGGGTGAGACCCATCGTGGCGGAGCGGAAGGCGTGTCATAGGCGAGCGATCGGGCCAGATAGGGGCTCTGCCACCGTCAATATTCTAAATTTAAATCGCTGTCTCTTACAATTTGATCTAACATAATTCTAAGTACGATTAGTATTGTAGGCAACCCTTGATGCCGCATCTTTGACAGATGTCACATATAAATGTACTTAAGACCGGGTCAAGGAAGTTATGGAAAGTTTTCATAATATATAAACTATTGCAACGCGTTATCATTAAGTACTCATATAATATCTCAAAGAAAAAAGGCTAAGAATTTTTCAATTTAAATTTTCTGTTGTAATTTTCAGTATGTAACTTGCACATTTCAAGTAAAAAGTCTTACAAAGTCCACTGATTCTATTCTAACAAAATTAATAAAAATCTCATATTTTATAATGGTAATATATATATATATATATATATATATATATATATAGGTATAAACCATTCTCATATCAAACACTAACTTGGTACTTGGGTTTCAACAATTTTTATTTAGTAAAATCAAATGCTTTAAAGAAATAAATAACAATAATTGCAAGCAGTCTCCAAACTTTAAAAATGTTACACAAACCGGGAGAAATTCACTATTTCGATGCTTGTCACGTATGTGTTCGCCACCAAAGCGTTCAATAGGGGTCATTATAACATTTAGCCTGAAAGCCTCCGTACCGGACCCTCCCCCAAGGCCTCGCGGGAAATCAGCGCAATTATTTGGGGGTAGGGGTGACTACCCAGGGTATCTTAGGTCCACTGCGGCAACGGTAGTTCAAATTGAATAAAAATATTATAACTATTTTCTTTACATACATATAATGTTGATTCAATTTAAATTAAGTAGATTTAATATCTAGAACGTGATGAATGCGATAATAATTTATAAAAAAGAGATTCAGAATATTATAATAAAATATATCATTAACTGTGATAATTTATATTTATTATCAGTTTTTTTTAATGGATTTATTAAAATTTAGTTTGAGTGAAAAGTATAACATTAGACTGAAGTATGTCGGTAATAGAAAAATATTGCGATGAATATTTAAAAAAAAAATTTTCTTCTAGTGAAATCAGTCGATGAGGTAATAATAAAATCTTATTTTGAATTAAAAATTAACTTAGAAATTAACAATGCTAGTGGAGTACAGACAGACAATTAGAAAATTGCAAACAAAATAAATGACACCTTATTTTTTACAATGATAAAATGTAGTATTATATATTATATAAAATAAGAAAGTAAAGAATATCTTTGTAGCAAAAATGATAATTTTATATTTGCTTAAATCGAATATTCGATTGGAACTATTCCTTTTTTTGTTTGAATTGTACCAATATCTTTTGTCGATTTTGATATTGTATGGGTGAAAATTATAAAGCAAGTAAACAATTATTTAATTATAAATAATTAGATAAAATACTTTGTTTAAACCATTGTTTATTGACTATTTAACATTTTTCAATACCTATAGGATCTAAGAGGATTTGGTCTTTGTAAATAATCACCTTTTAAATTTGTTTTCATATAAGTTCTTACTTATTCAACACTTAATAGTTTTGTTTGTATCTATGCTTGTATTTTTATTTCAGTCTACATTGTTTCCTGAAGATGATACCATAGGTATCGAAACATGTTGAATAATCGATAAATAGTGGTTTAAACAAAGTATTTTGTCTAATTATTTATATAAAATGAGGCCACAAAAAGATTTTACTAATATTGAAGAAGTAACTATTTAATTGTTGAAGTTACTTTAAAAATATATTTTTAATTTTTTTTCTTATTTTAATAACTATATTTCAAAAACTACTCAATTTCATTTTCTAAAAATTATAAAGATTAATCTGTTTTTCCATAAAAAATACAAATGAACCTTACTTACTTATACTTACTTGTATATTTAAAAAAAAAGTTGGAATCGTAACAACAGCCTCGAGAGTAGCTTTAAAGATCTTCATCTTGTAGAGTCCATGAATATGTTTATAAGTTCCAGGAGGAGATGGAAGTAATTAAATATTATACAAAGCTTATAAATATATAATCACGTTTGTTGATACCTGCCGTTAAATAAAAAAAATATACATAAAAAATAGAAATACGTTGTTACATTTAAATACCAAAAATAAGTATTTCTTTCGAAATATTACTGATACAAATTAAAATCCTACGCAAGGACAAGGAGAATTCTTTATCAAAATATCTTGAAATGACTATTGAAAGATATTAATAATTGTATTACATATATTACGTTAAAGAATATTTAATAAGTACAGAATTTAGTAAATTTCGAATATAAAATCAAAAATGTTAATTTTTCATTGAAATGTCATAAAATCAAATATTATTATAATAAACTCATTTTTTAAAAAGGATAAAATAATCATCGTCAAAAATATGTATGTTATTTTAATTATTAATTAAGAAAATCCCTAGAAATTTAAATTATTTACCAAATATTGTTACTACTTTTTCGGCAATATTCTTTTTTATTCGGTCCGCCGCACACGCCAAACATTTCGAAAGACCCTCGTAAACCATTAACCAGAGTGTTATTCAATTTCTCTTGAAATGGGAAATGTATTTTAAAAACCGCAGCATTATCGAACCTCGTCTCGTTTACAAACCGAACCGCCCCTACAATGATTCGCATCCCCGTTACTGGTGTTGGTGTTAGCGTATTTTATTGAATGGCGATTATTTTAACCGGCCAATAAGCACGGACGTGTACGGTGAACACTGAACTTACACTGTGCACTCGCAGTATAAATATGTGTGCAGACCCTGGATAAGTATACGAGTATAATATGTAAGTATATTTTATCTATAATGCGGAATTTTATATTGAGATAGAATTTTATAAAGATTAACTTCTAAATTTGATTATTTTTGATATGTAAAGCTAACTTGAAATATAATATAATTTTTTTGAATTATAATATCGTATTTTTTTGTTGAACATAAGTTCACTTCGTGTAGGTGTACGAAATATATTGTATTTAAATATTATTGGGTATAAACGTATAACCCTAGGTGTTAACGTTTATATAAATATAACTTATTTATACTTTTAAAATTAGCAATATTAACTTGGTGGTTAAAATTCATATTTTTTATTTATTATCTATTTAGATTCTGGTGAAGAAACAATGCTATATTTTTAGTTAGTTATGACATCCTGAAGAACGAAAAGGTGTTTTCCGAAACCGGTAGATGTTTTTTAAACTCAATTGTGGTTAATAAAACTAAGATAATAAATAAAAAATATAACTTATTTATTAAGATCTCGCTGCATTTGCAAGGATAGATAGAGAGGATACAATGTCACGCTTTTTTTTCCTGGCATATCACTCTTGTGTACATCTACTTTTTTATACATCTTCCCATGCACGTACTTCGATTGTTAAAGCTTCTGACAGACATCCTTCAATATAAATTTTATCTGACAATAGCAAGTTTTTTGCCTCAAATATTTTATTTCAGCGAATTCTTAATTTCATCGCTTATACTATATTCACATCTACGATCTGCGTCTTCCCATACAAAAAAAGAATCGAATCACTGACCGATATTGCTCTTTTTCCTTGGTTGAAAAAAAAATTCTAACTCGCCCACTTTCAACAGCTATCAAAATAAAACCACTCAATAAATCTGTTTGATATTTTGACAGGTGTCATTCAAAAGATGGCGTTAAATAATGGTATACAGATTTTGTGTCAGTGGCACTATTAGTAGTAAACACGGGTACATATCATACAGGCCTCATATATTTCCTTTTAATTTTCAATATCTTCTCAACTGTCTGCCATTTTTATTTCAATATCTTGCACAAACTTACCACCACTAGTAGATATATTTCCCAATATATAAACTATTTAATTTATTGTATAAATAATTCACGAATAAACTGAACTGCGGTAATTGCAGAGGTAATTAATTAACTTGCTGTCGATTGTGGGGAAGATACGGGGATTATTGTTAACAACCTTATCAAAGTTCTAAAGAGAATCACACCAGAGCCACAGGCAGGTTTCCGCGCCGCTCTTAATACAGTTGATATGATATGTACCATTAAACAGCTACAATAGAAATGTCTAGACCAGGGCAGGCATCGCTTTGCTGCTTTTGTAGACCAGGTTAAAGCCTTTGATTTAGTCAATAGCGGTATACAGTTGAAAATCCTTCAGATACTTCACGTCCCTCCGCTTCTCGTGGATCTCTTGGTCCAGATATACATCCGCAATGATTGTTTCGTATCGCTTGGTAAAATTGAAACATAAGTGTTTGATACCAATACCGGTATTCGCCAAAGCTGCGTTCTAGCACTGACATAGCCATCGTGTTTGTTGACTTTAGATGACTTCACGACAAAGGTATTGAAGTGACATACCGAACCGACGGCAATATGCATAGCCTGCATTGACTGTATGCCCAAAATATAATGGCTCACATATACCTACATCATAAAGCTGCAATATAGCTGCGTTTTAATTGATCACTTGGAAAAAGTCATCTGAAAGTTCATCAGTGTATAAACAGATGCATATCAGATGTTTGACCGAAAAATAACTGTAAAGTAAACCCATATATTGGTTATTTGTAATCTACAGATAACGTAACACTGGAGGATCCACCTGACATCAGAGTAGAAGGAGTACGACTGGAGAGCGTATTCAACTTTATTTATTTTTATAAAATTACTAAAGAATCGTCTCAGGAATGTATCAACGACTGTCGCTAAACTTAAAAAGATAGTCTTCAATAGCAGATATATTTTCCAGCCCACTGAGATATCAGGTATTAGTGGGATAAGATCCCGTGGACTGTATCGATTAAAATTATGGTTTAGTTAACTCAACCCGAATTGGATTCAGAAAGGAAATAATTGCAGATGGATCTGGCCTACTTTGATCTAAGTCCTAGGTTGGACGACAATTTTCAACTCCACTTGGAAGAATGGAGATCTAACTGCACTTCTGAATGGTGTAGAAAACCACTTTTTTTCGAGGTTCGGATTGTTACGCACGGCGACACTTTCTCATTGTTCTACAAAAAAACCTATTGACAGCTTGGCGTCGAAATACAATCTGTTCCCACGTCGGCGAAATCCCTACGTAATTAGTTGGCTAGAACGGAAAAGGTATATTACAGTTTATTGGATATGTGGTAGTACTGGACTTGCATCAACTGGTATAACATAAAGTATCTTCCCATATTTTTGTATGGAACTGAAGCTTGGAGAAGACCTCGCAGAAGACATGTTGAGTCTATAAATATTCCACCAAAGTTTCCTACGCCGCATTCTGCTGATCCACTGGAGTGACCATGTATCCAATATTGCAATTCTAGATCGCTCTAAGCGTCGGCCTATCGAGGCAGGATCGTGCAGTCGAGCTAAGGTGAACCAGACATGTAATACACATGAGCGATCATAGACAATGTAATCAAATAATATATTACTGCATACATAAACAATAATTTTAAAGAAGTATTGTGTTATTAAAATACGAAAAAATATTTATTTTCAGCATAATGGTATATAAACATATATCGTCATAATTTAATTTTATGATTTTTGTTAAAGTATTTCATTCCCAGAAACCACTAATTACTTACAAAAAACTGAAAAATTTGATATTGATTTGTAAACTTACTGATTTTTACTGATATTGTAATTTTAGTCCAATAAAATTATTATTCTTCAAGATATTTTTAATAATCGATTGCCATTAAAAAAATAATGCACATTCTTCAACATTTGCATACACCTATCAAAGTTATCTTTATCATTTACATTGAATATTTTTGATTTCTAAATTCAATTTTTAGTTTATTTAAAAATTCATATCACAAATTCTTCTTCAAGAATTTTATACAGAAAATAGTTATGAATCTTACAAGAAATACGCAGAACAATTTTGCAGAAAAGTATTCATATTCATAAAATTCCTATCTCAATAATAGTACTTAAGAGTCTACAAGGGAGCACTCTTTAGATCTGTCCCCCTCGAACTACCAACCCCCGGCACAGCCTCCATCCCCAGCACCACCCAGCGGTTTCCGGTACCAGCGATGCGATATCCAAGCGGATGTTTGGACCAGTACAGTGCTGACAGTATACGCCGGTGTGTGCCTATAAATATATATGCTATATACATGAATTTTGTTTCTAATGAAAGTACCTACGATATTACGGTATCACAAATAGAGGCAAATATAACTAAGCAGAAAAAACAAAATAGAATGATTTTTTTAACGTCGCTGACTAATACATATTTATTTATCCGTTAACAAATGTTAGAAGAAGATTACATTTTATTTATTATTGTATCCAAAAAAAGTATGTAAAATAGAGGATCTCGAAGAATATGTGGAAAAAATATAATTTAAGACAAAAAACGTACATCTTTTTCATAATACACATTGATATAGATATAATTAATGAAACAAAACAACTGGATATAACCATTTCCGCTCTACTAGGTGAACACATGTCTCAAGGCTGACTTTGTGAAAATCTATTTTTAAGAATACTGTGTCGTTATATTGTATTAACAGATAAATAAACCATCATACATTATCGATTATTGTTAATTTATGTAATATATGTAAAAGGGACAATACACTTTGTTTATATTTAACATATAAAATC
This sequence comes from Eubasilissa regina, assembly GCA_022840565.1. NCBI lineage: Eukaryota > Metazoa > Arthropoda > Insecta > Trichoptera > Phryganeidae > Eubasilissa > Eubasilissa regina. The sequence continues at coordinate 18,948,656 of JAINEB010000007.1, forward strand.
AAAGTAGTGAATACAGTTGTTCATGCACGTGATGATAAATAAGTACGAGTGATTAAAAAAATTACTTGATTTAATTTGGAATTTTTTTTTGTCTAAATTTGTCATTATGTCAGAATATTTAGTAGTTAGAAATTCTTATCACTTAGATTTATCACCCATGTTGTTAAAAAAATATTTGGTTTTAACCTTTCCTCTCCAATGATGAGACTGGATTGACATTGTCTCTAATTACGTGAATATCTCAGTAAATATGTTAAATAAAGAGTTCATATTTTAGATATTTCTCCGTAATATATTTATGTATTGAATAAAATAATTACAATTTATAAGTATTAACTATAAGCAACAACAAAACATGTTTTCTCGGGTAACCTGACGCGAATTTGTCAATACGTGTATTTGTATGAGTGGAGAGGCACAGTGCGCGAGGAGCCGGATGCCGACCGTTACTTTAGTGTCGGAGCGTGCGCCGGCTGAGCTAGACGTGTGTTATGCATTTTTATGCTGTTGTTCTTGATGACCAATGTTTTTTTTCATTTTTAGCACTTTTACACAATAATATATTGAGGGAGTTAAGATCGACGTTCTACCCTTTCACCGGCTAGTTAGGGGTGAACACTAGATTCGCTGGTTTTTCACCTCAGAAATACCTTATTTTGTCACATTCTGCCTTCATCCTAAACTGAAAAAAATTTATAAATAATACCTGGAAGTGATAAATAAAAATATGTTATTCGTTATAAAATGGCATCTAATCATAAAAGAAACATGAACAAAAAAAATAAAATAAAGATATTATACAATTTACATTAACAAATTCTAATTTTGTCGAGTTGGGCGCAAATTCGACGTTCTGCAATGCAGGCAGGTGACAACAAGATGTTCCATTAGATGGCATCACTCCGGTCCATGCCCGTCCGAGCAACCCATCTCCTTGGCCTATTATCGTAGATGATCCTCAGCATTCAGGCCGACATAATTGGATTCGTATGCAGAATTGTAGAAGATCACGTCGCCTGAGGCAGTGACATGTACCGTAGGAGTGAAAAATGTAGCCTACGGTGAGAATAACCGAAGGCAACGTAACCAAAGGGAAAGGTCTCGTTTCCTGTAAAGATTATTCTCCATGCGATTAGATTAACAAACTATAGTAAATTATGCACTAGTGATTGAATAACATAAAAATATTTATCCTTTGGTTACGCTGGATTTCTCACAGTTACATTAGAAACTCTGGTCGCAGTCATTGAACCGCACAAGTTTGAAAAATCTGCTCGATGATTTAAAAAAGAACCATAGACGGTGACCGTTTTTATAACCTTGAAAATGGATTTCGATACCAACGCAAGGGCAATTATTTGTGATTTTAAGATGTTTGGCAATAAAACAAGTGACGGGGCAATTTTGAACGCGACCCTAATTCTAATGTCACAATATATATATATATATATCAACTATTAATTGAATGATTAATATAAGTAGTAAATGTTAAATATTCGTAAAAATCGCGAATGTAAGTTTTAGCACCAGAACACGCGTTAATGTCTCGGATATTTAAGGCCATTACGTACACATGTATGATTATGCTAGCAATTGACAATTTTATTTATATATTATTTATAAACAAATCTGTTATGTTGATATTATAGTACAATTTATACATTTTATAGTTATGTGCTACTTCTCTGTATGATCAAAATCTAAACAATTGCCTTACATTACGTAAATAATTAAATAATCATATATCAATTCAAAATAACTATCAAATAGTATATAAATTAAAGAAACAGTAAATAGATAATTTTCATAAAATATTTTTTTTTCATATACTGTGAAATAATGTAAGGACAATGTTTAACTCATACCCATTTAGAAATTTTCAATCGGTAGTAATATAAATTGAAATTCAAAAATATCACAAATAAATCTTTAATTGATAAATGATCATATCGAATTTTTTTTTCTATCATACATTTCAGAAACGAAATGTATAATTAGATTGCGCACTTCAGCATAGAGTTTATACATTCATTTGGAGCACCAAGTTCACCGAATCGTGCTTTGTGTTATATCCTCCTTGTAAATATTTTTTACCATTCTTGTGTGCCATTCTCTTGTCCAGAATAAAAATTGGTATGATGTTTGAAACGTGCACCAATGTATATTCTAATGAATAATGTATATTCTAGTGGAGGAGTGCAGACGTCTAGTGCAACAAACCGTATACTTGCGAAGTGACAATTAGTAACATTACACGCGCACGCCCTGACGGGTGACACGTTCACCATGGACGTAAACTCATTAATTGTTAACATCAAAAGTGATTTAAACAAAACAACTACAGTAAAAGATTAAAAAATAAAACCAATCTTAAAACAAAACCTAAAAACGTTAGATGGACTAGTCAACATTGAAAAAATACAATTTCAAAAACAAATACTAACTTTACAAGATAAAATTATAAAAAAACAACGAAGATTACACAAAAAAACTAGAAGATTTTATAACAAACAAAAATAAATCATATGCCGGAATACTAACGATCAACATAAATAAAACCATTTCTTCCTAACCGAATTATGCAATAATCGTGTCTGCCGATAAATTAAAAAATGAGGAAATAAAAGAAAAAATACAAAAAACATTAAATTGATAAAATTAAAAATTGGAATCACAGGACTAAAATAAATTGGAGAAAATAAAATAATAGTTAATTGTTCAAAAAAAGAAGATTCAAAAAATTTAACAGAGGAAATAAACAAAACATTGGGAACAGAAATTAAAGCGGACGAAATTTAAAAAAAAACATCAATTTCTAGAAAGAGAAACCTTAAACTACATCATACAAATGACAGGAAAATTAAGAAAAATCCTAATTGAAAAAGGAAAATTAAACATAAAATTCCAAAGAGTATCCATCGAAGACTGCAATCCGTTAACACAGTCCTACCATTGCCAGAAGATTGGGCATACAGCCAAACATTTACAAAAAATCTCAATTAATCAATTAATTTAAAAAAATAACACTGTAAAATTTGATACAAGCACATCATTAAGGTTTAAAAATAACTTTAAAGTCCCTAAATGTAACACTGAATACTATTAGCAAAATTGTATATATATTTAAGTATAAAAAATTTCAATAGCCTCCCTACACAAATTAAAGAAATAAAATAGTTTAGAAAGAAACTAAATGAACACTTCAAAAATACATAATTGGAAAATAAACAATATTAAAGAACACTTCGGAAGCACACAAATGGACAATGAATAGAATACGAGTATGTATGGTAGAATATATAAAATTATTGTAGTGTAATTCCCTCTTCAAGCACAAGAGCTGGTCTCTTTTTTGGAGAGGTAGGCGAAAGAAAAAACATGTAATTTTAAAAATGTTGGATTTACATACTAATGAAAAAAAGTAACAATAACGACTTGATTGCAGATAAAAATCAAAATCAATCGAAATTTTTTATCTATTTCACTTTATAAACTGTGTTCGATTGCTTTAAGATAACATCATTCATATAAACCATTTCCCAAGTTTAATTTACCAAATGACACCGTTAATATGTGAGAAGATTCATTATTGACAATATACGAATACATATTTAAATATTTTTTTATCGAGTTTGCAATAATCAATGATGATTTAGTCTGTATCCATGATGGTATGAAGGAACAGAATCTTTTATTTTACCTTTGGTAAGATCAGCATCGCTACTGCTAGATGTCAAATCTGATCCGTTACTCTCCAATTGTCATATTTCTTGGTAAATTTCATTTGATGCTGACAATTGGTCACATATGAAACGACATTTTTGGTAATACAGTGGAGGTCGATTATAAAGCGGATTTGCGGAGGACGTATCTGATCCTAGGTACATGATAACCGCTGTATAAACTAATTATTAAAAATTATGATTTTTTCAATGAAAAACAACACACTTTTTAAATTATCTTTATTATTTTTATACATTTTTATAAAATATAAATAAAAATTAATTTTGTTAATATAATTCATAAATTACAATATTTTTTTAAAAATATATATTAAAAATTAATGAATATAACATAAAAATTTAAATTAGCAATAATCTGTTAACTATCACATATATTTAGGAACGAAAATATAACGATTCTTAAGAATTTTAACTCATAACAAAATCAGTTATTTTTTGCTGTATGTACCCGCGGTATATCCGAATACGTGTTATAAAAGATGCGTTATAACCGGCTTCTACTATATTATTTTGTTACACGTAATAATAAGTACAATTTTTTTTTGTCACATATTTAATCCTCGGTTGGGGTCTGGTGGACCCCGAGCGAGATAAAAACTAGTGCGCATGCACTATTTCGTGGCCTCGCCACTCGGGACGTTGTGTAGCTGTTCAGTCAGTGTTCCTCCAGCTGCTGACAAGGTTACACGCCCGTTTAAGGTGAGTAAGGCTGTCTTTGTTTATGAAACTAGAAGATTGTCCCGTTCTGGGGTCTACCTACCTCGCTGTGATATATGTGTAGCATAAGAATTTTGAATTTCTCGCTAAATCAACGAGTCGGATTTCTATAATTTTCAACTTTATTTTGTTTATATATGATAAATTATTATATACCTATTTGTATATAATATTTATTATATTATTAAGGAAAACACATTCTTATTGTGAAGTTGTAATTATTCAGAACATAGGTCTGTGATATTTTAAATACTAAATTAATGTATTAATTATAAATATATACATATAAAATCAATTTTGTCGAAAAATATTGTTTTAGCGTCACCGGGATATTTATTATGTATAAATATTTATATTACGTGTTAAGCTTATATTTTATAATATCTTTTTATTATTTATTTTAAGAATATATATTTTTTAATTATTCTTTTTAACTTTCCAAGTTATTTTATAAGAGAGAGATTTCCAAGTTTCTATTGTGGTTTATCGTGCCAATCGTTTTAAGAGTTTTTTAATCTATATTACTAATTCAATCACGTGAAGACTGAATTAAAAAGGTTTTAAGTATTTTTAATCATTTGTAAATTAATATTCTTAAATAAAACCAATATTTTAAATTGTTTTTTTTTTTAAAGTGATCCTTGCATAGCTAAAATTGAAGAAAGGGACATGGAGTTTCCAGAACCTTCCTGTAGTACTTATGTCCCGGCTACCCAGCGTACTATCCGAGGGTTAAACTTATTAAAATGATATTTTTTATGTTAATATATATTTCGATGAAATATCTTCTGTCCTTCTTGTTATTCTTATTAAACCTTTGTGTCCTCGGAATAAAAGTTTTTTCTTTCCTTTCTTATGCTCTTAGCAAGACAGTCCTGGTCGTTATATTAGTGATAACACCACAGCCAAAACTATTCGTTGCCACCTAACCCAACTCCTCGCGGATTCCTGGAGTTAGCCCTCCATCTGCTCAGAGATGCTAGATCTGACTAAAGCGTAAAGATCGCGTTTTCTCGACTCCGTCTCGTACCGCTAGTCTCTCTAATTTATCCGCACATGTTGTGGCATATCCCCAACTATTTCAATATGCGTATTTGTATTATGGAAGGCAGACATTGCACAACTTTTATTTAATGTAAAATTGAGCTGTACGTTCTGTGATTAGAGACATACGTAATACAAATGAAGATATGATAAAGTCGTGACAAATTTTATTAAATATTTGAGAATCATTTTTGAACCTTTTTACGGTCTATCTCATACTTTATTCCCTCCATTATAACATTTTTGGTGAGCTAATTTTCTTATTATTATTATTTTTAATAAGGAATAACAGCTAAATATTTTACTAGTACTTGTTCAAAGTTTTTCTAATTCATACTGCAGTAATGAGTAAAAAATATAAAATCAAAGTTAAATGAGCACAAGCAACATGAACTAAGCATTATTCACTATGAATATTTATTTATATATGTATGTATCATGTATGACATAATTATCTTATGACAATTAATTATAAATAAGAAACGGGTATTTTTTTTATCACTTGTGTGAACAATGGCGAACAGTGTAGTAGAGTTTTCTACCACTGATGGCGCGTCATGTCATCAAGTTGTTAAAATTTCCCAGTAGTACGAATTAGGCTCAGGTATGAATTAACACTTACTGCCCGGTGTGTCAAAACAAAACACGTCCGGCGATGGTGGGTCATTTTAGACCCACCCCGAGTTTTTGGTCTTTTAACCATTTTTTGAGATATTTTTTATAGATATATCATTTCAAATATGATTTAATTAAATGGCATGATGTGCTGTATCTTCCTCCTAAAAAAATAAAGTTTTTATAAAAAATACTACGAAAAATGAAGGTACATATATTTGCGCTTCAATGAACGTACGACACGGATCAACTACAAACATCCACTGAACCATCGGTACGTCGTCGGTTACCTACCGGTTTGTGATAGTGATTATAAACATTTTAGATTGTCCGAATAAATTTTTTTATTTTTATTTTTGTACAAACATATATTGGCTATAAACAGAATAATAAAAAATAGGAACAAAATGTACACAGAAGTAATTAAAATAAAAATATTATAAATGAAATATAAAAAAAGTACATCCTTTTTATATAAAATGCAATCAACAATATTATAAGAAAAGCAAAAATGTAATTTACATATTTTTTTTAAATAAATAAAACAATGGACAACCTATATTCAAGATGATATATTATTTATTATCTTTTGTCAGGACAATCCGGGCAGTAAATTACTTGTTATTGTCATAATAAAAATAATTTTCAAAAATATAGATATGTAAAAATTAAAAATATATACACATCCTTTTTAATACGAAATCCAATCAAATTATAAAAGAATTGGAACTGACATAATTTGAAAAATAAATAAACAAAACATATACACAAAATAGATACAACCGATCAAAATTGATTGTTTTTACAATCTGAGCAGTAAATTGTTCCATACTTGTGAGTCTTATAAACTGCCTTGCGATGCACTGGACAGAAAATTTTTGAATCTTTGTCATTTTTACAAGAAAAAACCAGACAAAGCCAAGTAGGCGCGGCTGGCCACAAACATATTTCTATTTTATTGGGGTTCCGCATAGTTGGGGGCGCCATAAAAAAGATGTTATAACAATAGCAATAAAATATGTGTAAAATAATTTGACTGGATTACTAGGACGCATAATGGAGTGAAGCTGCATTATTTGTATCTCCTGTTTAAAAGGTTAACATTATAAGAATTGGCGCAAGCGGTGAGAGTCTATCCCGTAAAAATGACTGTCTTAGATCAGTTTTTGGGCATTTTTTCACATTTTTATCAATAACTCATTTAAATCTCGTCTTTTAATATTAATTTATATCTCTAATGGCATTAAATGAATATTTATAGAGTAATTTATATTTTTACAAACACCCGGGTCAGATCTGACCCACCACCGCAGAGGATATGTTAAATGCGGCTCCCCTAAGACCAAAAACTAAAACGATTAATTATAATAGAAAGTTGAAGGTGCAAATCTAAATTTTTACAACAAATAATAAACATAGATGTCAAAGCAGATAAACATAAAATAAGAGAAAAGGTATATGTAATTATTCAAATAGTATGTACTTAATTTGAGTACATAAATATTTACATATATTTCGCAACAATTTTAATAAATTTTAATATATATTTACCCACTTTATTTTTAGTTCAAAAATATAACCTGCAATCTTATATCATCCCTGAAACAGTGTCGTCCTATTCCAGTACACATATTTGTTCTGTGCGATTAACGCGCAACGCGTGCGGATGAATTGTAAATGAAGGTTGTGTAGCGCCCGCGGTGAGGGAGCAACCCCTGCATGCCGGGTTAACTGTTTCGCGATAAATAATAAAGGTAAAGTTTTCCAGTTTTAATTTTTAATCAAATGTGAGTTTTTTGTAATTAAAAAGGGAGAAATAATACTCACACGTTAGAAAAACATTGATCTAGAATTGTGGATAAGAAAACATTGTAATTATTAACATCTACTCTGCGGTGATGCGTTAGATTTGAACCGTTTTTTTGTAAATATACGAATTACGCTACAAATATTCATTTAATGCTGTTTTCCGCCTAGTTAATCTTTTATTAAATATTTTAAAATAATTTGATATACAAATAAATGTTATCAGACGAGATTCAAATGAGTTATTGATAAAAATATGAAAAAACGCTCAAAAACTGTCCTAAGATAGTCGGATTGAATCTCAACGCTTACGCCGAAACATATATTGTCAACATTTTGAGTGGGTAGACAAAGGATACCAGGTATGCGTCCATGTATTTGTTTTGACTTATTTTTCGTCTGGCGGCCCCTAGACAATGCCAGTAATATAATTATTTGAGGGGCGTTGCGCCTACCTGTAAGTTTTATGACATTACCTGCTCGGGATCCGACGAGAAGATCATATGTTCAGTGGGTGTTCGTACGAGTATTTTGGCTGTGTAGGGCGTCTGTTGATGCGTGAGAATATGTACATTATTCGCAATATTTTAAAATTTTTTAGCAAAAACATTACGGCACATCATGCCATTTCATTAAATCATATTTAAAATTAAATATCTATAAAAAATCTCCCAAAACCTAAAACTTAAGGTGGATCTAAAATAAACCACCACCGCTGGATGTGTTTTGTTTTGACCCATCGAGCTGTAAGTATTAAAATTGATATAATATATATTAACGACTTTTGTAATGCGACTTTAAATAATGGTACAATCATCACTTTCGCGGATGATACCGTACTTTGCTTTGAGGGCAAGATTTGTGAAGAGGTCAAAACTCGTGCACACGATGGTTTGGGCTAGGCGAAAAAATAGTTTGATACGAATCTCACTTAACACAAAAAATCAAAATATGTACGTTTTTGTATTAACGCCACATTAAAATCTTACACTCATCGTACATGACCGCAAAACAAACAATACCACGGATTCCTCATGCCAATGTGAAAATTTGACATTAGTTAAAATTATTCGACATCTGGGTGTACTGATTGTTGATTATCTTAACTGGACAGAACACATATTGAAGCTAGCTAAACGCATAAGAAAATTAATTTACTTTTATAAAGGACTACGATGTATAATTGACTATAAACTCTTAAGATCGGTGTACTTTGTACTCTGCTACTCCTTAATCAAAAACAAAGAGAGAAAAAGCGTAAAGAAACAGCAAAAACAGTATTAGAGTCGGCTAAAAGAGCACAAAAGACAATTCTTAGGGTAATAAATGGTCGTTTTTTGAGATATCAATCATAAGACAAATCTACATATATGTTGAGAATTGTCCAATATTTCCATGCTAACAACAACTCACCACAAGCAATAAATTATGGTCATAATACAAGACACTGAATGAACATCTACACACCAGTTCCGAGAGCAACAACGACATTTTATCAATGATTCATGCTCTTAGCACCGAAACTGTACAACACACTTAACACCAATTGGAAATCGTTCATTTCCAATAAGATTACATAAATATGGACCCAATGTTATATTATTATATTTTATATTCACCTCTGTTACAACAAAAACATGTTTGTCAATGAAGTCTAATAAATAAATGAATAATAATAATAAAGATAATACATATAGGCATACCTTCAAGCAACAAAATAATATTTATGTTATGAAAATAACACCAATAAAAGATAAAAAGTACATAAATAAAATATAAATACTAAGTTTTAGTCACGGTTTTTATTGTATATGTAGCTATGCTGTAATAATTGCCAATCTTTCATCAGGAAGCCAGCCCTCCATGAGAGTGCCGCTTGCTCTAGAGAGTTGGTGCCAGCCGCAGCTTTACACCAGCAGCTCGATGTCTCAGAAGCGGAACGAATCCATGTACACGGCCTTCGTCAAATATTGTAGATGCGCTCTACAGTATTCTGTACGAGTTGTTGTACTGAATTCGGAGACAGTTGTACGCCACTTCATCGAATTTCGACCAGAGCTCGCTGATACATACTAGTGAAGAACGATTTAAACAGGATCCTCTTAACTTTCTTACTGCTTCGGTAAGAACCATGACCGCATATTCGCACGAACGCTCAACGGTCTCTTCTGTCGTTCTGTCATCATCGTCTTTTCTTGATTTAATTATTCAATAATTATAATATTTTAGTACTTCCACATGACTTCACGGCTCATTAAAAGCTTTCGCTTGATGCGCAACCTGGCCCCAGGTGAATCAGTCAAGTTTGTCAGATATCCTACATTATTGTAATAACTATTTTTCATGAATAAAGTTATTGGCCCTATACCAAATCTGTGAAACCTTGAGGATTGGTTGAATTGCATTTCGTTTGGACCCTAATTTTGAATTTACCGCTATGAATGACTACCGGGAGAACAAGAGCTCCCGAGGGCATCGCTTTCAGACCACAAGGTCACGAAAGCATCTCTACCACGTCGAGGTAGCAATCCGTATAAAGGAATACTTTTTTTTCAAAGATTGTAAATACTAAATAGTTATTTTTTTTTACTGATTATTTAACTTTGTTTATTCATATAACTAAATGAGTCATTTAAAATATCAACCAGTTTAGGAAAACATTTTTCCTAGTAATTTTTTATTAACTTAATTTCCACACCTTTCATCATCATAACAATTTAAATTAAGTACTAGATTTATTTTTTAAATAATTATTTTAGTTTAATAATTTTAACAATAGATTTATTTGAAAAAACATTAGAATTAAGTGACACATATTTTTTTGGTTAGTTAATCCGATATCCTGAAGAATGAAATGATGTTTTCCGAAACCGGTTGAGGTATTAGATGACTAAAGTTAAATAACACAATAAAATGAACATAATAAACCACAAAATGCAATTTTGCAAATATTAAAAATTATAAATAGTTAGTTTTTTGTCGATACCGACGTAAATGAAGTACGAGTATCATAAATTATCAACCAAAAATAGTCCTTAGTTGCATAAATATTATGGTTGATTTTAAAACAAAGGACGCAGGTAGGTAATTAGGCACGGGTACAATTCATGTATCCATAATAATATTGCCCTTCTCCTCCTTTTATTTGTAACTTACTGGAGTATATTGGACGCATTGGTCTGTATTGGACTGTGTGTTAATTGTCAGTAAAAAAAATATTCGCCAAAAGTAGCGAAAATGTTGAATGTGTTTTCAATATGTTTAGGTTTAGATTACTTAAATGTTTTCTCTTTTATATATTCAATAACAGTACGGGAATATATATTCAATTTGAAAAGAAGTGTACATTGTCATTATTACGAGTAATAAAAAACAAAAAGTAGCGAAATCGTACGAATTTTGACGACTGGCAAGTATATTGACCATCTGTCTTAGGTTAGATATAAGACACGTGACGCAAATGACAGATGAATGTTTGTAATGTTTACGTTGCATGATCTCAGTTTATTTACGAATGTCTTAAAGTGGATATATACAATATATATATATATATATCATAAATAATACGTAAGAACACGTATAGTTCCAAGGAAGGAAATATAGAATGCACTAGCAGAAAATATTGTTTTTTGCTCAGACTTGCGATCCTGGATTCATATTTCGTCTAAAACCATATAATAAGGTATTTCTACATTGAAATATAGACACTATGGAAGCCCTGGCCGAGCAGCAGCCATCACTGGCGTAGCAGCCACTATCGGCCGCGAAGCGACCCTAATAGCCGCCCGAAGGTCCTAGCAGCAACAGCTCGGCAGTCGCCGATTGCTTTCCTGCTAGTGAGTTATAGGTTGGTAATAATTTCTGTTATTCTCGTAATAAAGTCCATTGGTCACATGGTTCTATAGAGTCAATAGTCACTTTTTTTAAAGTGTCTGTATTGCAGAAGAATATTGGTTATGTAATTATTGAATTTAGTAATTATGAATGAATGAATTACACACCTATATATATATATATAGTAATAAAGTAATTATGAATGAATGAATTACACACACATATATATGTGTAATTTAACGAATTTCGATGTAAATGTATGTTGACTGGACTCAGAAGCGTTTGAAGATTATGTTGTGTATGTCACATGGTTCTATAGAGTCAATAGTCACTTTTTTTAAAGTGTCTGCATTGCAGAAGAACATTGGTTATGTAATTATTGAATTTAATAATTATGAATGAATGAATTACACACATATATATATATATATATATATATATATATATATATGTGTGTGTAATTCATTCATTCATAATTACTTTATTACTATATATATATATATATATGTGTAATTTAACGACTTTCGATGTAATTGTATGTTGACTGGACTCAGAAGCGTTTGAAGATTATGTTGTGTATGATATTGTGATTTGTGTGAGAGTAGCAGATGCCACAAAAATCACTCAGAATACTCTCGATCGTTTTATGTCGTACTGAATTTATTTTGTGGTATAACAGCAGTTTTTTGGAAGGCAATTTTGTGGCACGTGGAAAATGAATTTAATGGTCACGGTCTTTCTTAAAATGGTTGTATTTTCTTAATTATGGCTAGTAACACTGAGTTTATTAGTTTTACATTGGTGCAAATGTCCTGTCTAAGTAATATTTTTAAAATAAGGCAATTCTATTATATAATTTCTGATATAAATTAATAATAAAAATCCACATTTTTAATAATAAACAACAATTGACAATAAACAACTTTTACACACGATGATACTTTCAGAAAATAAATTTTGTAAATAAAGTATAAAAATAAGTTATAAAAATATCGACAATATTGAATTAATTTGCCACCCCACTACACAATATCCGAATTATCAAATGTGGACTGTAAAGTTACCCTTAAATGTGTCAGTTGTATTCCGGTCCACCGTGTTAACGGCTTCGTTCATTATTCATCATCCTGTGTGTTTGTTGTTCTCTTCGCTGATTGAAAAATTCCCTTTGTTCCCTTTATTTACCGATCGGGGCATCGCATCGGCTGGACCCGGACACAATGCGAGATTAATATTAAAATCTCTTCTAAAACAAAAATAACCAAACAAAGGCAGTGGCGTGGCTATTGTTTAATTTTGGTGATGCTGTGCTAATTGCATTGTTGTGTTAATTGGCGCCGAAATATTCGTTATATTTTTTTATAACGCATAAATTTCTATCTATATTGTGATGTATTTAATATCTTTAGATGAAATTATGTTGAAAAGGATTACAAAATTAAAGTTGTTTGCTATAAACTATTAAAAAAGTGGCTGTATCTTCCGAGTCGAAAGTAGCCTTGATAAAAGAATATATAATACAAAAAAAATTCGGATAAAAATTAAGTAATTCATGAGCTAATATTTTTACATATGAAACTCATCACAGAAAATAACCTAACTACGACGTTTATTAATGTAAAGCAGTTAGGTAAAAAGTACCTTAAATATTTGATTTAGTATTCTCAATAGATTGTACATTATTATATCATGGTTTTTTTAAATAATGATTATTTATATATATTATATATAAATTAATTAATTATCTAGAAATATATACAGAAAAAATTTATCAAAAAATAATTTCAATATTTTTTTCTATAGAAAGCTTTTTCTGTATATCTTTCTGGTTAATTATTAAAATACTACAGAACTTTGTTCTGAAAACACAAGTACACAAAAAAAAGTGTTTTCTTTAAAAAAAAATGTATAATTATAAAAGTAAATAGTCATGAAAATGACTGACAAACGGTGCAAATAAAAGACATGTGAAGAGATGCTCACTAGGAATAGTTCTTTATTTTTTCTACAATGAAATTAGTCTACATATAATAGACCTGGAGGAGTGCCACATCAGTGAATAGATACGTTGCATTTGACTAGAGAGACGCTGGAGTGGCTGGAGCTGAGAGGACAACCCGGTATCGGGACTTGCGGAGGTGCATTACCGGAGTCATTAATTAATAGCATTTTAGGCGAAGTTTGAGTCGAACTATAAATTAAAGTAGAATTGTAAATTACTTCAATGGCTCTGAGTGAAGTCCTATATTTTGTTCTTCTTCTTCTTTTACTAAATAGGCAATCCACTCTTCAAGAGTGATTTGTGTCATATATCAAGTTAAAACTCCATTTTATAGAAAAAAGTACCATAATATTATAGAATAGGAAATATTACATTACAAATCAATACCGTTGCCGTTCAAAAAATTTGCCATTATATAGATCAAATGTGGTGAGTTAAGAGAAAAAAGGTGATACAAGTTAACCGTGAGTTAAAAATTACCATGGAACCTATTTTTTCATTTACTTCAAAAATAGCATACTAACTATAAACTAGTGATGGTAAACCGTTACGTGACTGTGATTATGTCGGTGATTGGTAACTGAGATTTAACGATGATTGGTAATTAAGATTTAGGCTGTCGGAGGTTTACTTTCTAGTGTACCGGTCATAGCTCAAAGAATTACATTAATCAGTTATCAATCATCGTTACGATCGAACACAATCAGCCATAATAATAGTCAAAATAACGGTTTAAATAGCGATTTTACCATCTCTACTATAAACGGTTTTGATTTTATTTAACATTGAACGGTTTTGATACCACTGTATCTTCGCCAGAATAGACACAAGTATATTACTTTGTAAAATTAATTATTATACCTACACGTGTTATTTCTTTCGATAGTAAATTTGGTCCCGGGTTTTCTTATAGACAATATGACTATTACTCAATATGACAGACCACCACTAATCTAACTGACTTGCTCAGTCCTCCGCTTGTGATTGTGACCTCTGATGTATTATTGTAAGATCTCCAAAAATTCCTCGAGTGTTCTGGATACAACTGCTTGAAGTATTTCTTGATAATGGTCCGGTTCCAATGGAGGTTTGACAGCGTGTGGTCTCATGTCAAAAATTGCAACTTTGCTACACTGCGTAAATAGACATACCACAACAACAAAAAATATAGAAAAGGAATAAAACAATACACAACCACACAATTAAAGCAATAAACATCGGCAGTATCTTATATTTTCATTAAATATGTTAAATATTTCTAGGAATATAGTACGCCTTCTCAGTGCGAGTACGTTTTCATACGTATTATGAATTTTCCACATCCTCGTTTACTCTGGTTTCGAGAAGGATATTGTAAAGGATATTAATACCGTCGAGAGTAAACATGTATAGTTACCGTATGTTTCCAAATTTCAGTCATCTAACATGCTAGTTTATGTTTCAATTTGTTAGATACACTTGTTGAAAAACAAATATTGAGCAGAAAGACACACAAACGATATGGACTCATATGATATGAACAATCCGGAACAAATATGGAATAAGTACTACAAAGCGATTTCAGACTCTAACTATAATTAAACTGTGTTTTTTAAATTAACATGGATTTGTAGGTTTCAAAAAAAAAAAACCCAAAGAAAAGATTTAAGTATTTAATATTATATTATATATATTTATAATATTATTATATTTACATAATATTTAAAAACTACACGAAACCATTTGCTAAATTAAAATATAATTTATTTCTTCTCTTACAAATGCAATCCACCCTTAAAGACTGATTTGTTTCATTAATCAGGTTGAAACTTTATTTCATATAAAAAGTACAATAATATTATAGAACAGGAAATATAAGTCAATAATAATAAGTCAATACCATTATCATTGGCAATATTTGAATATGTTCAAGAACACACCATTTTTGGATTTTTACCTACTGTTATTAAACAAATATCAGATATCTCATAGAGACAAAGCTCTTTTTTTATAATATTTAATGGAAAATATATGATAGTATGGGGTAAGTACAAGGCTTATGATCTGTTTTCGTCTGGCTTAAGTGATCACTTTATATATATATATATATATATATATATATATATATATATATATATATATATATATATATATATATATAACGTTCACCAATTCTCACCCCTCAATCTCCACATTTATCAATTTTTTAAGAGTTGTATATATGTTAATATGACATATATGTCATTTAGAAAAAAAAAAGGAAAAACGATTTATCAAATTTGGTTCATAAATGGCGATGATGTACTGGTACTCGAAGCGAGTTCACATACTAATATATATACAACTTTAAAAAATTTCATAAATGTGGAGATTGAGGGATGAGAACGTATATATATATATATAACGTTCACCAATTCTCACCCCTCAATCTCCACATTTATCAATTTTTTAAGAGTTGTATATATGTTAATATGACATATATGTCATTTAGAAAAAAAAAGGAAAAACGATTTATCAAATTTGGTTCATAGATGGCGATGATGTACTGGTACTCGAAGCGAGTTCACATACTAATATATATACAACTTTCAAAAATTTGATAAATGTGGAGATTGAGGGATGAGAACGTATATATATATATATATATATATATATATATATATATATAAAGTGATCACGATAAGCCAGCCGAAGACAGATCGTAAGCCTTGTAATTACTCTATACTT
This sequence comes from Eubasilissa regina, assembly GCA_022840565.1. Lineage (NCBI taxonomy): Eukaryota > Metazoa > Arthropoda > Insecta > Trichoptera > Phryganeidae > Eubasilissa > Eubasilissa regina. The sequence goes on from JAINEB010000007.1 coordinate 18,965,123, forward strand.
CCATATCTTTCATTAAATATAATAAAAAATAGCTCTGTCACTGTGAGATATCTGATATTTCTTTAATATCATTATCGTTCAAAATATTTGCTATTATACAGATTAAATATGGCGATTTAAGAGAAATAAGATGACACAATTTAACTGGGAGTTGAAAATTACCAATGACGAGATCACTGTAAAAAAAACCTGTGATCCGTAATGAATTTTTGTAAGTGAAATTCCGACCACTTAAGTGCCAATATAAGTACAATTAAATAAAATATGCGGGATAACTCTAAACGTTAATGATAATAGTTGACTACTTTTTTATGTTCGCGTGATCATTGTACACACCATATTATATAGCTATGGCCGGATGAAATAATCATTCACGTAAGTCAAATTGTGTTCCTAATCATATAAGTCAGACTTGTATGTTTATTTTTCCCTATTTTTATAACAAAATATTAAATTTTTTTGTGATAAAGAATAATGGGAATATCTCTCATAGTAATACTATTTGACTTACCTACGTGTTTTAGAAAACTTTTGACCAAATAAAAAGAAAATCCTGAAAAAAAACCCCCTCACGAAGTTGCATTTACAAAAATTAAATGTTTAAAGTATAAAGATAAACATGTAAAATCAACTTTATCGAAAAATGTTATTGATGCGCTATCAGGATTCGAACCTGGATCTCTTTTCCAATCCGGGGAAGATGCATTACTAATTATGCTACAGCGACATGTGTATTAATTTGAAATATAAATACTTTTAAAATTAGCAAAATAATTTTAGATTAAAATGTATTATTTTTATTTGTTAACTGTGTTTTATTAACTACTTATTGAGTTTAAATACATGTACCGGTTTCGAAAAATACAATTTTCTTCTTCAGGATGTCAATAATACCTAAAAACGTATGTTATTATTTCTTTACCAGAATCTATTTTTAAAAAACAACAATTATTTAAAAAACAAATTTAGTACCTAACTCAAATTGTTACTTAATACTAATTTACTCTAATAATTTTTAGGAAAAAAAATTAGAATGGGACTCGTAGTTAAATTTAATTGATTGTTTATAATTTTTTGATTAGTTTTACACGCTTTATTTATCTCCAACGATTCCGAATTATTAAATTTATGACCAACACCGTTTACATGCAAAATTGACACTTCCAATTTTTATCAAAACCATGACCATTTTTTATCAAATGATTAGAAAATTCTGAAGACCCACTATTATTCAAACATCTCAAATGCTCCTTTACTCGTATATTAAAATTTCTACCCGTTTTATCAATATAAAATGAAGCACACTCCTTGCAACAAAGTTTATAGACACCAGAATTGTTAAATTTATCATCTTTGTCTTTAGAATTCATGAGTAAATTTTCTATATTATTATTTGTATAAAATGCTTGTTGGTGTAGTGATCAAGACAGTGGCCTAGTGATCCAGGGCTCAAGGATTCGCGTCTCGTTCCAGGACACCAGCAAGTTAGTTATATTTTTATGGCAAAAGCGTTTAGCTTAGTTTAAAAATAGTAAGTATATTAATGTATTCCATGTACGCATCTCTATTTTAAAAAAAATATATTTAAATTAAAAAAAATTGATGGAACGATAGATGTATTTATTTGAAAAAGTGTAGCATATAGGCACGAAAAATTGTCATCAAAAATACTGTCGCTGTAGCATAGAAAAAGAGATCCAGGTTCGAATCCCGGTAGCGCAACAACAATATTTTTCGATAAAATTGATTTTATATGTATATATCTTTACAATTAATACATTTAATTATTTGATTTTATACGTAAATAAAAATAAAAAAGATTTTTTATAAAATGAATGAACTTGTCTGTGATATTTAATTTGAATTATATATATAAATTTCTGTCATATCAAAAATGAATTAAATAATTTTTTTTTCAACGTGATTAGCGAAGCTCACTGGAGATGGTTCCGAGAGATGCGTCCGAGAAGGTGTGCGAACCGGTTGCGTTGCGATATGTTGTTTCAAGATTTTCGGGCAGTACTAGGAAGCGATAAACGATTGTAAACTGACAGGTAAAGTGTAAGGTGTGACAGCACAGTCCGTAAGACGCGAGCGTGACATCCGCAGGACCATAGTAAAGTTTGACCTAATAATCTAATTAATAAATATTTTTACATTAGTACAAAGTAATTTGAACATACAATGTATATAGAAATGAAAACTAAATAGTTAATGATCAGATATTTACGTATAATCATGGCGGGCCCAATACTCTGGATCGTATACTCTTTATTTGATTAATATAATGAATCAAAATCGTTTCCCAAAAGGTCAAATTTGAACAGTTTTTTTGATATAGAAATAATTGTTTCTGTTAGATTATTAAAGGGCAATTAGAATTATTAAAGGGTAATTAGTGTTAGATTATTAAAAGGAAATAGGTTAATTAAAAATTTACATACAGTTAACTACAGGAATATGAAAAAAACGATGTGTGTTATTTGGGAAAAAAAATCAATTCATAATCGCAAAATATGTGCTACGTATTTAAAATGAGGAATATTTTTTATGAAAAGACATAAAAACATATTCATTGTGTGATGATCCACATGTAACCAACTGATAAAAAAAAAAAAATATGAAGTCCGAGAAATTTCTAGAGCAGTTGCGACATGGTAGCGGGACGGGGGAGGGAGACGCGAGGGAAGGGTCGAGAGGGGAAGACGCCGTCGGGGAATGACGCACGGCAGTCGGCCTCAGGAGAGGAGAAGGTCGGTTTCGAGCTTTCAGTTTGGCCAGTTTTCGGAAGAGTTTCGTGATCGCACGGGAGAGGGTCGCTTTTGAAGCTTTTCTTTTGGAGGTTTACGCCGCGAGTGTTTTAGGGGTGATCGTGTTGTTTGTCGGGTCCGCGAAGGTCGTGTTGAAATTCCGAAATCGCGAGTGTGGTGACTGAAGGCAGACCGGGGTTGGCGCTGACGCTGAGAACCGTAGCAGAGGACCCAAAATACTAAGTTTACCTTTAGCATGCTTGTATACATAATTAAAACCGCTAACAAATACTGTAGTGTGAATCGGATCATCATGTAATTACTCATTCATAGAAAGGGACTGGCGTAACCGCTAGGCCACTTGATATTTCATTTTATTTAATTACTGTCCGTTTTATAAATTGGGAACACCCACCTACAAGTTTCAGTTACATGTATCTCATTGTTTAGGACCAATTATATACTACTATTGGCCGGGTAAATAATCATGTAACTATGTACGTAACTTTTGTGTATTTACTTATCCGCGGAAATATAAATCTAAAAATCTCATGAAATCCTGACGGGGCGCATTTTATAGATTACATTTTCGATCCGAAGAAATGACTTGCAGTTTGAAATGATAGAATTTATCGGAGGGCCTTTGTATATTTATTTTACCTTGAAATCGCACGATTGCATGGGTAGGAAATCATACTGCGTTTATTGTTACTACTATTTTATTACTAGTACTAACATTGCCCCCCCCCCAAACTGAATTTATTCGAGGGTCTCGCTCCCTTGTGATCAAAGTAACAATAGCGTCGCGGGTGACTGATATTGATGCAGAGGGATTGATTGTCAAAATAGTCTTTCGTCGAGTTTGGAGTGGACTGCAATTGCCGAGGAGGGTCTCTGTTCTGGGCGATACATATTATTCACGGGAATTGTTTTAATGCAATCGTATACGTTAGTTGCAGAGCGGAGGGGTTAACATATGCTAGCTGATCAAGTGGCGCTATTGGCACAAAAGACGAAAGAGTCTGCCGATTGAATGCAGTGGCCCCACGCCCTGGCTAAGACATGAGTGGACGGAACAGATCCCAGAGGAAGGACGCCTCGGCGAACCGTAGGTACCTCTTCGGACTTCTCGAGAGATGAGTCTCTAAACATGAATGCCGGGAGATAGTCATTTCAAACCACATAGCGTGGGTATCTTATTGAAAGGACGAGAGGGAGATTTATATCAAAAGGCGTTACTCTGCACGGGCTTACACATTATTAACAATCCTAACCAATTGTTCCTGACTCTATTCGAGATGCATTGTCCGAGACACCGAGGATCATCCTGCAGATAAATCAAACTATACATCAGGCACCGTTGCCGCATGACGTATATTTTCAGACGCACCCAAAGGAATGGTGGGAATTTCCTGAAAGTCGTATTGTCATGTCACAACCTCGTCACAATTAATTACCTACAGTGGTGGACGCGGCCCCGGATTGGCCATTTTCCTACCGATACTGAATAGCTGTCACAATCATCACAATTAATTACCTTCAGTGGTGGACGTGGCCCCGGATTGTCCATTTTCCTACCGATACTGAATAGCAACATATTAGAGATACCAGGACCTCGGCCATGCATCTTGAATGAGTCATAACAAATGATATTGTTCACTTAGACATTGGCCGAATCAAAATTTTGGATTATCATCATCATCATCTTTAAACTTTTGAACGCGTTGGGTGCAGGGTTCGAAGTTCAGGACCCGTCGTCTACTGCGAATATGCGCCAGACGTACGGATTCTGAATTTGGGGTCAGGGGAGTCGAACGTACGCCACAGACCGGTGTCTAGAGAACTTATCATATAATCACGGAACATATTTGCCAAGCGAGGCAGGCACCTAGCATGTCGCATGTTGTTCCACATGTCCACATAATTTATGAACAGCTAGGCTACACCACGAAGCGGCCACAGTCACGAGTACGAGTCTACGACAAGGTTGGTGTCATACGTATAATTTCACCCTCACTTTACATTTAAGCTCCGAATAATGCGTACATATGTATAATTCCTTCCACACTCTTACATTCTAGCTCTGAATAACACGTACATAATTAATGCTATATCGAGCGCGCTCGAATATCATACCGCTTGACGGGAAGTTTTCTGTTACTTAGTCGTATACTATAAGATAATCGGTATATTTATTTTAATAATTGCTCTATAGGTATTTGAACGGCTATAATACTTGGATATTTGTAAACTTTAGACATTCTGATAATTGAAAACGCGGGTTAAAAGAACTAGGATCATTACGGACATAACATGGGGAATATTCTTAACCACTAGAACGATCACGTTGGCCAAATTTAGATATTAAGCGAATAGGCTAGCATTAAGCATAAAAATTAGTATTAAGTAAGGTAGAAAGCTAGATCCCCACACTGGCGACCGGGAGAGCTCGCACGTAGGAGAATACCGAATCTATAACAGAGGCGTGTCTTGCGAGCAGGACGCCCGCACAGGGAAATTGAAGATTCCGCATTAATTTAGAAATAGTAATACTAAAATTATATTAAGTTAGACATAGGGAAATACGGAATGGTTACAATTGGAATCTTATTAAACTCATAAACTGCCACTTTGAACGATAATTAACGATCTAACAAGTGAGTGACCGCGTAGGGTATAGGTAGGTTTAAAATGTATTTTGAAATCTTACGAACGTATTCTGACGTTCATAGGATTGACATTGAAAATCGTGTTTAATTCCATGTCTGCATCGTAGAAAAATGTCCGTAATCATGATTACGGCTTTGCGTAATGTGCAAGGGTTTGGCGTAATAGCTCGCTCTTGGAATTCAAAAAATACTTCATTTTTAAAAAAGAGAAAAATAACTGGCTAATACATCACTTTTAAATAACTCTTTTAACTAAATAACACCGACTTTTATCATAATTCACGTGTAAAGGAAGAAACGAAAATATAAAAAATTAAAATTAAACGATAAGAATGTGTGCTTGTCTTTTGTATTTTATATGAGAATATGGAATGATGGTATTATATGTATATGTCGACTGCAGTCAGAGCCAGCGGTTGTGTAATTTATTAAGTGACTGCGGGCACAGTACAAAATACACAGGTTCAGCTGAATGCAAGCATTCTTCATCTTGGTCTCAACGGAATCTCGGTCACAAATCAGCTGAGAGTATGTCAACGGAATCTTTATATTAATCAGAACAGCAGCTGAGGTATCTAGAGTATGAAGATTTATTTGGAATAACTGGTTTATTAAAGTTTTCAAAAAATATCAAATATATATATCCCTTAACTTTTCCTGCAATGATATTTTTATATATATATATATATATATATTATTCTTTTTTTAATTGAGGAGTAGAAATGCTTGATTGAGGAGTAAGCAACGTGTTTTTAATTTGATTATTTATATTTACATTTATTTATTTATTTATTTTAATACATGTATGTACTTATAATTACAATCTACAATTAATTACGGATATAACTATGTATATTTTTATTATATCCCATCCATTTTTAAGTCTACCCTACTAGGTCAACACCTGAGGGTTGTCTTTGAATACATTTAATCGTAGGAATAAGAAGCTTAATCAATACTATTTAAAATAATTTAATTGTTATTCACGTTAATAAGAAGGTAAGTTATGATAAGTTTGTTAGATTAGAAATATAATATTATCGAATAATATGTGCTAAGGCATACGAGTACATAGCTTGCAATATAAACAAATCTCCATATGGACCAAATTATACCTGACAATGATCATTATGTGATTCAAATATGATATGATCAATAAGCAATATAAATAAATGTTTTAGGTTTCGTAATATGAGTGTTTTCATGGAATGAGGTGGTTGGCTCCATGTCTAAACCCCATCCTGTAAAACCAAGGAAATTCCTCAGCTTGTGTGGTCCGCTTTAAGTATTTTACATATTTCCCTCCTACCTTCCAACACCGGTGAAGGAAAAGAGTGGGAGGACCTCGATATCACTGGGATAACAGCATGAAGAATGGCATAGTAGAGCTGCTGCAGAATTTGAATTGAAAGACAGTCGCCGAGAACCGAAGCATGAAGTATGTGAAGGTTAAAAATTCAGAAAACCAAAGATGGGTAAGAGGGCTATTCGAAAAAGAATAATAAAAAAATGTTTTTGAATATACATACTTTGAATATATCAATATGACATAAAGTTTTTAAAATTTAAAATGATTTAACATAATCAACTATAATATACAAAAATGCGTTTATTAAAGAGAACACATTCTTATTGTGAAGTTATTCAGAACGCATATCTGTGATATTTTAAATACTAATTAAATGTAATAATTATAAAGATATACATATAAAATCAATTTTATCGAAAAATATTGTTGTTGCGCTACTGGAATGTATTAATTTGAAGAAGTGTAACAAATAGGTTCAAAAAGTACTGTTGGTAATGCACCTTCCCCGGATTTGAAAAAAGATCCAAATCCAGATTCGAATCTTGATAGCACAACAATATTTTTTCGATAAAATTGATTTTATATATATATTTTTATAATTAATACATTTAATTATTATTTAAAGTTAGTATTAGTATTTATTTATCAAAAAATAAATACATAGAACTTAGTATCCCTATTAGTGCTATCTAGAATATCAACTTTTATTCTATTATTCTATCCTAGAGATAGAGCAAATTCTCTAAAACCGGACAACATAAATAATAAAAAATATTTTAATTTAATAAATGTTTCTAATTGTTAAAAATATGTGTTTTAATAATTTATCTTAAAGTATACTTATAATATAATATTATCTTAAAGTATACTTATAATAAGCACGAACGCGCTGGCCTGAATTACTCATCTAACAGACACGGTAAGAAACTGTTCCCAACAAAAGCATTCTGGACCGGCTTCAGGTGTTTATAAGACTGCATAATATCTGCTGAACTTATGTTCGCCCGTTTGCCGTATATCAAAAATGTTATTTTAGAACATTCAGGTGAATGCAACGCTGAATTTAAATGGCATTACAGCTCTTGCAGTGAAGCTGTGTGCATTTCCCGCACGCTTCAATGGAGGAAAAAGTATCCCGTAGGAGTGGAAATGCGAAAGCTTTTGAGAAATTTAATTCCCCTGATATAAGTGTACGTACCTATTTGCATTTTATTCCATGTGAATAAAAGTTAAAGTGGTTTTCGCGTTAGTTGAAAGTGGATCTTCTTCATCAGATAGGGTGGGAATAATGATATTATTATAATATTATTTTAGCACTTCCTCTACGCGAATGGGAATATTGTAATATCGATACATTTATATTAAACATATATGTGCAGCGTCTAATTCCAAAACCCCCTAAAATATATTTGGGATAATTAGAGTTAAATGTAGAGTTTTGCAGCTATTTTATTTTCATTAAGTAGTTATTTTTTGCCAGCTACATGCATAACGTATTGTTTCTCGCAAAAACCACTTAAATCTATTGATATTGCATGTTTTAAATCAGAGTTAATTACAGAATATAAAATAAAATCGGCAAATCACAATACTTGTTAATGATTACGTGATCATTGATATACTCGTACATTGAATATCTATTTCCTATTAAAATCTCATTGTTAAACATTTTCTTTTCTAATCACTCATTTCAACTATCAATCTGTATAGCAACATATATAAATAGTATTTTATTTAAGTTTGAATATATTTTTATTTGTTAAACCGGTAGATGTATTTAAACTCAATTAAGTGGTTAATAAAACAAAGATAACAAATAAAAATATGAATTTTAACCACAAAGTTAATATTGCTAATTTTAAAAGTAAGTTAGAATGCTTTAATTATTATATAATTATATAAAAAAAAAACCTTTGTTCCTATAAAAAAAAATATTTAGTAACTCCCTTAATTTTTGAAATGCTTGCTATCTTATGCAAAATATTTGTAAAATCGTCGTACTTGCCAAACAAAATTTAATTTTGGAAAAATAATACAATAATGCCTTTTCTAAATCGTCAGTCATGGAAAATGAAACGTAAAAACACACGAGAGAGTGTTTTTGGAAATGTGTATGTAGAGAAATGCGTTATCTTAGAAAAACAGGCGCGTCGTACTTACATCATAGTCCCATAAATAATGGCTTTTTTGATTTAATACACCGGTTTAGTCTCAGAACTGTTAGGTATCAAGTGAGCGAAAACAGTATTTATTATTAAAATATCAATAATCAATAAAATTATACAATAAACTTTGTGTCGTATAACGATGTGAATTTTATATGAAAAACTAACCGGTTTCGGATAAATCATTATTCTTCTTCTTATTTTATAAAGGCAATCCACCCTTCTCCGAGAGTGATTTATGCCATTAATCAAGTTAAAACTTCATTTTATAGTAAAAATACAAAACTATTATAGAATAGGAAATATATTGCAAGTCAATACCATTATCATTTTAAAAAATGGTATTATATAAATAAAATGTGGCGAGTTAAGGGAAGAAAATGACACAAGTTAACCGGGAGATGAAAATTACCCTTAACGAGATTATTGTAAAAAAACCTGTGATATACGATCAAGGGTCTCCTCCTCGGCACCACACTCACACATTAAAGAATTTATTAAGTTCAATCTGAATAAATGAGAAGCTACCTGGCAATGCTTAATTCTCATTCTAGAGATAATTTTCCTTCATCTGGGCTATAAAAAACTATACCTTAACATCGAATTATTGTCTATTGTCTCAACATTTTTAATTCATATTGTGGTGTACTTATATATACGATTAGTGTGTAATGTTAAGCGTGCCTATCGCCGGGCGCCTGATCCCGTGCAAGTGGGAGGAGGGGGGCGACGACAAAGGCTATAAAGGAGAAGACGCTCGTTGAAGGCGCTCTTTATTTGTTTCCTTCAGCAACCGTGCTTGTAGCTTTAATATAATAAATAATTATTGTTCATAATTATGAATATTATTTTTTCTACTACCCGGACAATAATCGTCACATAGTTCAGCCAAATCAACCGGCAAACTTAAAGACATCACACAAATATGTAATTAAAATAACTATATTATTACATATCTGAATACATCAAATATACAATTATTTAGAGGTCTTATTAATTGTATAGTGTAAGAGTTACTCCGATGGAGCAACTGATGTTTGTAATTATGAATATCAGAAAGATTTGTTTAAGGTAAGTTGAGAGCCCTAATCCTCCTCAGATTCTCTCAGATGTCTCAGTGTATATTAATGTTACGGAGCATGCGTGTGAGTATATGTGTTAGTGTTGGGACTAAACCAGGTAGATGAAATGAAACAGGACTTATAACTGGTTGGCGTTTTTTATTGAATGATGCACAAATAAATGTACACTGTTTGAAGATTAAATTCTACGTTACAAGTCTAGCGAAGCTCAATAGAAGTGGTTCCGAGCGATGCGTCCGAGAAGGTGGTCATGGGAAAAGTGATCACTTCAGCTGGTTTCTAGAACCTGTTGTGTTGCGATGTATTGTTGTCTAGATTTTCGAGCGGTACTCGGTGGCGAGGAACGACTGTAAAGTATCTGGTTTGACAGCCGGGTCTGTGAGGTGCGAGCAGGGCTTCTACAAGTAGAATGATGAATGATATGGCTAAATAACTGCCAGTTGGATTTAATGGTTATTTATAATTTATTATTATTGTCGATTATTTTTACTTACTTTGCTTGTTTCTAACGATTCTAAATAATTTAATTTTGGACCAACATCATATATGATATCAAATTTTTATCAAAAGAATGATAATTTTTCAAAAAAAATTATTCGAAAATTGGAAAATTTGATCAAAATGTTAACATAGGAGTCAAAGATCATTTGAGATCTTTAAATAATTATGGTTTCAAATAAATTTACTATTTCTCTAATATACGCATTCCGACAGATATTTTTTACCATATCGCGTGTTACTTTAGATACGTGTGCTTTATGTTTGATATCCCCGATATACAAACACATACACACTTAATCCGTTTAGAGCCAGAATGTTTATCTTAAAGAGATAAGCAAGAAAAAAATATTCATAGAAATAAAGATGATCCACCCTTTTAAATATTGAAAATAAAACAAACCAATGCTCACTAATAGACAACTCAAAAGACGTTCATTTATATGATATATAAATCATAATTGTAAAATAATGTTTATTCTCGTGCTCAAAACTCATTGTTAACAACACAACAAAACACACCTAACAAACTTATGTTTTCGTCATATTATTATTTACCTTCGAATACGTTGTTTGATATTGAATTATAATAATATTTTGCCAACTCATTACTGATAACATTTTATAATACGTAACATAAGACAAATTGCTTCTTTGCTCAATTCAATACACCCAATAAATTATTGGGATTTATTGGACAAAATAAAATTAATGCGATGTTTTCTTCTTTCGCTTTCATTAGAAGTACTTTCCTTCGGGGCTTATTATTTTATATGAGATGTTCGAATAAGATGTAATTGATCACAACATATTAAGTTTATAATATTTATTTACTAACATAGGAATACTATACATGTCATTGATTAATATTTTAGATATACATTTGTGGTAATTGAAGCGATATCTTTGTGGTTAGATATTTTGCTAATTAATTTTATCACCAGCATGTTTCGTAACAACGCCCTTTACATCTTCAGGGCTGTATAAAATTATATCTAAATGTAATATGTAATTTGGTTAATGGTTTCGTTACTGTACATAAACATTTCATTTGTTAATAATACACGAATGATTAAATTAACAATATAAATATTTAAACATAGTTGAAATGTTTGTTCAGTTTTTTTTTTATATTAGATAACGAGTCGTGCTTTAATATAAGACTCGAAGAACATCTGAAATGTATAAATAATCACAAGTTCTCAGATTTTTTTTATCATTTAATAGAAATTAATAATTTTATGTGTTTTCTCTCTTGTCAGTAAACAAGAGAGGTCTTAATGATAATCTAGAATAAATAGAAAAAGTATATAAAAAAATACATATCATGAATAATAAACTGAATTTAACCACTAATTCTCTTGGAAGAATTTTACAATAAATAATATACCATGAAGCCTCGTTTTTAATAATCTTAACACAATTCATATTTTTACTACGGTGTAACAAGAATTCAAACGTTGCAGATTTGACAATATTACATACATTGTTACAGTGCGTGCTTATTCTGGTGGATCAAACCGACCAACTCAGTCTCGGTGCAGTTCTAAAAATGCCTCTCAAATGTCGGACCCAGGCGAAGTCCAGGTGCGCCTAATTCTTTCTGATGATTTTTCTTTGACTCCAGCCTGATCTGTTATTACTTTTCTACATTCTGCCCAAATATGATCTGTGATGTACTATTTTGTGGGTTAAACGCCGGCAGTGGTGAGTAGAGGGTGAGTCTCTTATATGTTTTCCTTTTGTGCCGTCCCGTTTCCCGGAAGGGAGTGCCTCTTCACTTTCCCTCTGCTACCCGGCTTTTTTGCTAATTGTTTATTAAATTATTTTATATTATCTCTATGTTATGTATTGTAAATATTATTTATTTAATATTAATAGAGTGAGTTAACCGGAGACAATGAAGTCAAATCTTGTTTTGGCAACTGTGTGGTATCGCCCTGTCAATATGCGGGGCGCTATCGAACAGCTGCCTAGTAGCATTAAAAAATGCCAACCGGGCGGCAAATGAGTAGAACCGAGATAGGAGCCTCGAGCTTATTGCATCGGCCCTGGGTAAGCAGTGGGTCCGCCCTCATTGTTAGTCTGTTGCTGTAGCCATATTCTTGGCTACCCTCCAGTCGTTTTCTTCATTCCAAGATCTCCATTTTGCCGGCCAGGATCAAGGCCTAGCGTGGTTGCCACCTACTTGTATCTCACCCTATTCGGAAATGGTCGATCGCGCAAAACTTCTTCAACTTGCCGCCAGGGGACCGCTCGCTCGCGATCCATTGGCGCGGAGATTTCATAATGCACAATCTACATGGCCACCGCGCATAATTCAATTTCCTAATATGGCGTCCACAGGGCTGTGACTTTGTCATGTCACAACATATTTTGATCATGTTTTATATAATTGTTAGGAAGGAATAGACGTTGCTCGGAATCCGCTTAGTTTAGTTAAAATCGAACTCTAGCCCGAGTCCTAGTCCGGAGCTGATATACGACTACATCTCAACGGCTATGGTTTGCTAACCGTTTTTCATTTTGTAAGTTAATTATTTCACGTCCTTGTGATATTTCTCAAATTAAACTATTTTTGAAGTATAATAAATTCTTACAGAATCTCCACCAGCATTTTGTTTCAATTTTCTTCGCCTCGCAGTTGGTCCCTCATTATTGAGGTTTGTGAAGTTCCACCATTGCAAATACTTTAACAATCTTCTCAATAACTTATTGGAGTCTTTTTAAAAAAAAAAAATTAAGAAATATTCCTTGAAATATGGCAGAGTTACAGATGTTCAATGTTGCATGTTTTGAAAACAATAGGTTTATATCATTTTTTCGTATGACATCACATCTTCCGAGTCGACAAGTTAACTTCGTTCTAATATTGTTATAGTACTGACCGGAAAGTACGAAAGATGTGACGTCACACGGTGGATATGAATAATCCGAGCGTTTTTCAGCAAGCCCAACTTTGAATGCCAATATCTCCGTAAGTATTGCATATTATGAAAAAAAACATGGTAATCTCTATTTTTTTTCTTTTTCTTAACGTACTATAATACCTCATTTCTGACATGTTCTACTACCTCATTCAACATAATCCTGCACAACGTGAATTGTTAATAAGATTGGAGCACTAATAAAATAAATTTTACTCAATATCTGCCTCATTTTTAATAAAATAACTACATACATTTTAATTTTTCTTAAAACACATTTTTAATTTCATAATGTGATATTTTTTCAATAGATATATTTTTCTCCTTTATCTTTCTAATTGATTAATTTAATTTGTTTTAAACGTAGATTGATATATTCATGTAGGGACGGCGATTGAAATTCACCGCCATTGTCGCCGTCCCCAGCCGACCAGCAATGCGAGCAACATCCGCAATCAAGTTCCAGGCTTCAGCGGAGAGAAGCCGCGCGCAGCCTGGCTCAATCACTCGCCGATGACACTTCTGCCGCTGCGTCTCGACGGGTCATGAGCGGAACCAAAACAGAGTGCCGCTGCCTCGTTCCTCTCACTCATCGTACTTCACGGTCCCCTTCTTTTTCTATACTAGACTTCAATAAATGACTTTACAGATAAAATATAGGTTCGAAAATGTACTTTCGAGATTCCAAATGAAAAAGTTGACCATCGCTAAAAATAAATGTAAGAAACCCTATTTTGCCTTACGTATAAAAAACATGCAACAACACTGTATATCATTGTTGGGCAGATATAAGTTACGAATGGTTCTACGTTGTATATCTTCCTGGGTATTGAATGGTGTATTAAATAACCACATAAAATAAATATAAATATAATTTATTTGGGATCAACCTGCAACAACACTGAATATCATTCAAGATGGCGGACGCTCCATTTATCTATCAATATTCGTAAAATATGATATACAGTGTTGTTACGGGGGGGGGGGGGGGGGTCACATATTGATTCCACGCCTCTCAGTTGATTATATAAACTTTTATTGTTCCCTAATACCTAACTTATTAAATAAAAATTTGCTAGGATTTTAATGTAAATCCGTCTAGTTTGTTAATTTTATTTCAATAAATAAAACAAAAATGTGTTGATGAGGCCGTATTGTTTACGGGGGTTGCAGCAGTGCGCCGCCTTCAAAGTTCACAAAAACGGCTCTGATTAGTTGTTTCCAGCGGCAAGTTCCGAACTTCTTGGGATAAAAGATCCTCAAAAGGAAATATTTCTCTGAGAAAGCAGGGCGCTGGAAGTTTGCTGAAATATTGCTGGTTTGTTGCGCAGTTTGCGAATCAGCCCTCATTGAATAAATAACGTTGTTTTTGAACATTCAGCTCTGGCAATCTAAGTTATAGTTGAAGTCTCTTATGAATAATTCTCAGAGTCTAGTTGCAACGCAGTACCGCCCGTGTCATTTAGTAATTATTTTGTTAAACTTTGTAACATAAATGTTCATTTGCATTTCAGTCACGTAAAAAGGTTATTAATTCGTGGAAATGTATAAACTGTATTACTATATTACTAATTATTAGGATTATAATAAAATATTATACACGTCAGCGGCACAACAAGAGAAATTATATTGTACTTGGTTGATATGCGCGTGCGACCGATTAATTTGTGCGATAAACACACACATTATTACGCAGTTCATAACGCAGCTGCACGCTGTTCTGAATTCCATGTCATGTTTTTTTTTTATACTAGGGTGTCATGTGACTTGTTGTACAAAAACTATATCGCAATTTATTTAAAGTTTTTTCTTGAGACTCACAGATATTGTAGCATTTAATTTAGATCCTGGAAGTCATACAATTTGTTATTCCATAACTATATTGAAAAGTTTTTCTTCACATTGCATTAACTAATATTACTCTCGAATATCGGAAGATAAAAACAGAAAATTGTTGGTTGAATATGGCGGACTATACACAGCTATTTCAAAAGTCATCTTTTACATTGATACTGTGGAGACCCTGTATGCGCCCATAGACATGGTCGTGTAAGGACTCACCTATTAACCATACAGGGCCCAAAGCAAAACAACCGATCGGCAGATACAATAAGACAATATACACCAGAGACAGGTACTGCTCAAGTAGCTAGCTATCACTCTTTCGCAGATCGTCCTCTCATAGTCATCTCCATTCAATAGTATCTCGAGCGAGCCACTCCAGAGTTCATCACGTATTTGACTGTACAATTCATCAGATCAAAAAACGAAATTTTGTACGTGCTCTTTCATTTCAACACCTTGCTCTAGTTATATTAACAGCCGCCCTACACTGCGACTAAAAGACTTTTAATAACTTTTTCACTTTATTTTATGTACAAACCTAAAGATACTCGCCTATTGATCCATTGGTTCGAGCCTCATTCCAAGATACCAGCAAGTCAGTCATATTTTCATAGCACAAGTGTTTTGTTTAGTTTGAAAATGGAACACGTATTCTGTTAACGCATATTTAATAAAATAAATGTAATATATATATATAGTTTTTTTTTTTATTCCTATTGGCAAAATCAACTTAAAAGTTAAAATTCATTTTTAGATTATTTAAATGTTACATTCTGAAGAAGGAAATTGTATTTTCTGAAACCGGTAAATAATCAGAAATATATTTATGTTCCCACAATATTGTGGGATTACAGATTTCTATTCTTGTTATATTTTGATTGCATGTATTATACATTCTTATAAAGGTAAAAAAAAACTATGCATGAAATTGTTAAAACAAAGTCTATTTTGTGATCTGCAAATATATTATTATACACGTGCAAACGCTTAATATATATTTTTTTATGATAATATAACATTTATGATAAATTGAGTGGCGACATTATTTTTTTGAAAAAATACTATAAATGTTTGAGTTTTCCGCCGATCATTGGATTGAACTAATTCAGTGCTGCTGGCAGGCTTTTTGGACTCTTTTTTTAAAACATTCGAGTGGCGGACAAATTTATCCGCGGTGATTTATGGTGTTTTTCGCACAATACTGCTGGATTGCAGGAAATATTATGGCCGAGTTCTACGGAGCGCGTTCGATCAGATATTTAAGCTATCACTGTCTCAATCACGGTTTGATTGATATCGGCAATAAACGTAATAAATGAATTCAATTTATGTAGTCCCACTAGGCTCTAGAGGACATTGGCGGCTCTACGAAGTTGGAGGATTACTAATTTATCATTTGATATATTCATTTAGAAAATGTATTAATTATAAATATAACCCGCTAGTTATTTATAAAACTAGTAGTAAGTTATCAGCGTTGCCCGGGACTTAGGTCGTTGTTCAAGATAAAATATCGAAAATATAGAAGAGTGCCTATGTATCATGTAGGTCTTAAATAATAACAAATGTTTGCAAAATTTGGGATGTATGGGAGTTAGAGAGATGAGTAAATATTCGTTAGGATTCTAAAGAGTAACGAATGATGTACAATATTTAATTTCATAATATACAGAGCATTAACAGTTTGTTAAGATTCTCCACCCGCCTTACAGACTTTGCCATATAATCCAATGTTTTTCAGCATTCCACGGCACTGAATAACGATAGAATTCAGATGATAATATATCGCGACGCAACCAGTCCGAGAAACCAGCTGATGCGATCACTCGGAAGCATCTCTCAGCATTCGCCAGTCACGAACTTTAACTTACTAATAATAATTTTACAATAAACGCAACCGATTGTAAGTCCTGTTTCATTTTATCAATCTGCTCTAGCCGCAACACTAACGCTTATACTCACACGCACGCTCCGTAACATAAATGTACACTGACATTCATATACACGCATGAGAATCTGAGAAGGATTAGGAACCTCAGTTCACATCCTCTGCGGTGGTGGGTCAGATTTAACCTGGGTGTTTGTAAAAATATGAATTACGCTACAAATATTCGTTTAATGCTGTTTTACTTCTAGCTAATATTTTATTAAATATTTATAAATAATTTGAGATAAAAATAAATTTTATCAGACTATATTTGAATGTGTTATTTATAAAAATGTAAAAAAACGCTCAAAAATTGACCTAAGACAGTCGCTTTTATGGGATTGAATCTTAACGCTTACACCAAAATATATATATATTGTCAATATTTTGACCATATTTTTTACGACGGGTAGATAAAAGTTACCAGGTATATGTACATGTATTTGTTTTGATATATTTTCGTCTGGCGGGCTCTAGACAATGCTAGTAATATTACTATTTGAGGGACATTGCGCCTACCTGTAAGTTTTATGACACTACCTGGTAGGGTTTTCAATATTTTTTTAGCTAATTATAAATGACAAAAAGCAGTTCCGACAAAGTTTTGAAGCGGGTCGGCCATGGGTAAATTGTTATATTTTTGACAATTATATTCTGACAATAACAAACAATTTACTGACCGGAATTCACAGAACACAATCAAAATATCTCCCACAAAACGGTTGAAAAACCGAAAACTTTAGGTGGGTCTAAAATGACCCACCACTGCCGGACGTGTTTTGTTTTAACCCATAGGGCAGTAAGTGTTAAACAACCATTCTTATATACATAATCTTAAACATCAGTTGCTCCATCCGAGTGACACAATTAATACAATCCCTAAAAGTTCAATGACACAAGATATAAAAAATTATAATTAAAAATCATTAAACTTATTAAAAATGTTCATCTCATGCGTTCACTATAATGCAAATATTCACAGCAACCTGTAGATACTACAGTGGGTATGACCCGTGCATTGACAATGAAATACAATGTACTTAAAATGAGATGTTACAGCACACATTTGTAAAATAAAATGAAAAATACACGAAAACTTAAAATAATGTAAAACATAATTACATACAGGAACGTATAATGATTATAAATAAATATTTAGCACGAATATATACAAACATGGTTAAAAAAAAAGTGTCGTTTAAAGGTTTTTTATAACTTAGTATTGTATTGAATACATATCGACCTCTCAGAATAACAAGGTTCCATCTGACACTGATACTGTTTTGAGATAATGAGCTCAAAAGTGTTGATTGAATTTCAACATATATTCATGTATATTTTGTTTTGAGTGTGCAAATATGATCAGTTTTAAGGTCATGACTTATTTTCGCTATTATGAATTACCACTGTGAGATGAGGGAAATTAAAAATAAAATAAAAACAAAGTAAATGAACAATAATGATCCATAAATTGAAATAAATAACTGAAGCAGTTGCAACTGCAGCTCTTGCTATTTACTTTAATATCCGTTATATAGAGTTGATGTGTATGAAAGGAACAAAAAATAATGCATTTGGAACCCTTTTCACGCAATAACTCAAATTAGCCCAAAATGTTAGATGGAACCTTTGGGGGATATGGTGCCCGTGTTTTCATTCTAAACTGTATGCAAAATTAAGTTTAGATTGGTCAACGGGTGTAAAAAACAGGCAGACTGACATTCAGTTTTATATATTATTAATAAAGATTTAACAATAATAATACACATCTATATTAATAATTTATTAAATTTCTCTAATTTAGTTAAAAAATTGTACTGTGGTGAGCTAATGAAATAAGAAAATTTTCAATAAAATATCATTTCTTCGTAAAACGTAAAACATTTTTTTCGAAAAAATAAAACACAAAATATCTTTAAAAATATTATATAGGTAGTTGCTAAAAAAAATAAAATGGCATGCTAAAGAACTTGGGCCTTTAAAGATTCAAGCTTACCAAAATACAGCCTAATTTATTTGTATATATGCTCTTAAACTAATTGGTTTGCTTATGTAAACAATTTTATACAAATTTTCACTGCTGAGCAATGTGGTTGGAGTATTTTAACATGAATGCCCTCGAAAGAGTCTGAAGTATTTTTTAATTAATTGTAAAATTAATGACATAATTTTTTTTGTAGCTAATCAGCAAACAATATTTCTTATCGAGTTCAATCAAACAGATATTTTAATATATTTCTTTAAAGTAGCCAGAAAATACTGTCAAAATCTATAACAAACTATTTAATATAAGTAGACACAGATTAAAAAAAGCACATTTTGGGGTATACTAAATTGATCAGTAAATGTTTAATTTTTACTAGCTATTACTTTATTAAAAGTTAGTTAAAATTTAAAAAAACAAAATTCTTTCCTGAAAATTGGATTGTATTTACTGTTTCTGAGATGTGTTGTAGAACTCCATAATCACATACATACATATGTGAAAATAAAACACTTGTTTTTTATTCTACTCATTTAATTTACGTGAAACGCGTTTCGCCTTGTAAGAGCATTATCAATCTTGCTTTGATTAATTGATAATTCCCTTACAAGGTGAAACGCATCTTAAGTAAATTAAACGAGTAGAATAAAAAAACAAACGTCTTATATTCACATGTATGTTATGTTATTATAATAAATCAATTTTAAGAATTAAGGCATTCTCAATAGTATTAACGTAGACTTATTAATTAATTATTTTATAGACTGTTTGAAATAATACAACACGATAGATACTTTATTGAAACTTTCAAGGGAATAGATTTTAAAATTGATTTAAAATATCATAGGTTTATGTTTTTTTTACGAAAACTGTACTTATTAAAAAATAATATATATATGTCTCAATTTATTATATACTCGTAGATTAATATTTCAGAAAATAATTCACCGATATTGAAATAGATTAATCATTTTTAATTTCTACCCGCACCACTTTCCACCAGACAATGAGGTTGGGCAGGTAGAGCAGACGGAAGTTAAGTGACGTCATTACAAGATGTCACCCTGTGGAGATAATTCCGGTGTCAGTGTATGGCGGAAACTGCCATTAAATTGTCGGGGTTGCAAATAAACTCGGAACGTTTACGCGTCGCCATTTTGTCGTTAACGCTGATGATTGCGGATCATTTTCAGGTTCGCTAAAATTGAAAGTAGGACAGTGCTATTATATAATTTTATTCGCTTTAAAATGTGCAACCACACTATCAATGTATATATCAAATTCCGTTAATATATTTAGATAAATACTTATTGCGGGGTATTTTTCTATTTTAACTTAATTCTAACTGTTCTATTTTCTGGTTTGAGAACCTTAATTCAAGAACCTGAATTTAATTCAAATTGAAATTGTTTCGCTGGTATGGGATGAAGGATGCCGTACTTACCCCGAGTTGGGTGGTCTCTAATATCTGACGTATGAAGTGCAAGTTATATATATACACAGAGTTGTCTTTTATGTTTCGCATTAAATATTTAACAGTGATGGTAAATATTATTATATATTTAATTTGACTAATTGAATAATTTAAAACTTTTGTTGCGCAAGAAATAAGATTAATAAATTATTTCTGAGTATAATTCATAATGTTTAAACAAGAGATTGGAGAAACGTGACGTAGGACGGATAGAAGGAATTTGGTATAGGGACAGGACAGAAAGGACTCAATAACCAATCAGAAAGAACACGACTTACCTGGATTTATATTCATTATATCCACTGGTCTCCTGAACGTCAGTAAAAACTTAATTCGCACGAAGCACTGTACTACACAATAGCAATTTTGGCACGCACAGGAAGAAACCGAACACACAATAGCAACAGTAACTGTACTCAAGATCAATGTAACGTGATGTTCACACTTCTTGACAGTTCAAACGTTCATAGACAACACACATGCAAAGTCGTGCTCAGAGATATATGAAAGAGGGGGACAGATAGATATAGTAAATATAATCCGTGGACCTGTCATAAATATCGAATACAAGTATTATCACAAAATGAATCACATTTTTGAAATATTTTATGATTCGATTTACTTTACTTTATTATATTTATACTTTAGTGGACAGTTGGAAACGTATCTCTGTTAAGACATTATCGAAAAAAACAATGGCATATGTCGGATATTGTTACTCTAAATATTGGCAGATTAAAATTCAACTAAAACCGAATAAGGCGCATTTCTTTATTACAGCAGTGTATTACATAATAACAATATATATTTTTTGCTATTATATATATATAATACGTTCTATATTAATATATAATACGTTCTATAAAACAACTCAGTTGTATCGAGTTTTTGTATCTGCGTATTGGAGGTTATAGGAAGCCGCCTACACAATAATAGGTTCTCCTGATTCCCAGAATTCTGCTCGAGCAGGGTCCCTTGACGCCATGAACAATGCAAAATAAGGAAAATTAGATTTATTACTCCATCCCAATTTACGATTAAGTAGAATGTGAATAATATATTAACATAATATAGTCCATACAATAAATAGCCTTTCTTTCGCTTCAGATCTAGAGAATATGTAGGTATTATTACTTTATTTTACAATAATAATATTCTATACAGTTAGTATTATTAATTCATTTTTTCAGTTATTACAAAAAAATATACATGTATTTATTACTACCTAATTAAGAAATGTTAATAAAGATTAAAAATACATCTTTATTTTAGAATCGTTTTCATTATGGAGGAGCGTTTAATAATAGCTCAAGTAAAATTTTACCAAGCATACAACATAACGAAAGGGTAAAGTTTGAAAAAACTTGTTGAACTGCCTGATAACTTTTTTACAGTTTAGTGGGATAAAAATTGCACTCGTGTTCGATTTTTTCCAAATATTTTAATTTCGACGTTAGGAAACATAATTTTTTCCTTGTGATTTTATCTTTAGACAGCAATACGATAGATTAGTCTTGGTGTATGTTGTGTCGTTGATCGGCATTTAAACATTATCATGATTTTATGTGAGCTACAGTATTAGGTACCTACAGACTGTTAATAATTTGATATTCGACGTCTTTTTTATTGTAATTCATTTCGTGCACGATTCATTGATGTGAAATCTTTAGGGTGAATACTAAGTTCCAGACCGATTTTGTTTGGCCACCATTTTAGTTTGGTAGACATTTGTCAGTTCACATTTAGTAGTCGTAGAGAATAGTTAATAACAATTTATTTTTGAGCATCTAATGTGTCAACAATGTGTTGAAGTCATTAAAACATTTTATCTAAATAATAATGGCAATGCCGCAACCACTAATGGTGATCGCAATCGTCACACGTTGGAAAACTTCTTGGTAGCCGAATTGGGTCGATTAGGCTTGCAATATATGTGGCTTCAATAAGACAGTTCCACTTCATACATAACCCGAGCTACACTTGAAATTTTGCAAAAATAATTTCCTGGCCGCATAGTGTTAAAAAGTGGTGATATCGCCTGACCTCCTCAATCACCTGATTTGACGGCTCCCGACTATTTTTCGGTACTGGAATACTTGACAGAAAAGGTCTACGCCAATAAGCCAATAACAATTTCGATGCAAGAATGTTATAAAAAATATTAGCCTATATAATATTTCATTTATAATTGTAATAAATCATGTAGTTGACAAATAAAAACAATATTTTTTTTAAATGTTTAATTTTTTAGTTATTCATAAATAACATCGACCTGGAACATAATATTCACCCTGTTTAACGATAATTAACAATTTTAATGTTGAAAATATTTTTATTTTAATTAATTTGTATGTTTACGTATCTACCTGCATTCTTGTAATGTATTTAATTTGATTAAAAATCCGCGTATGTTTAATAAAAATAAATGTTTTTTACCATAACAGTTTTTTAACTAATTCAATAATTGAAAAAAAAAATATATATTACCATTCAGCTTATAATTAACATTGAGTATATACAAATATATATTATTAATCAATTATTTTTTATGTGTTTATTATATTTAATGTGTTTATTATAAACTATATTTAAGTAAACTATATTTAAGTAAACTATATTTAAGTAAAAATTAATATATGTTTCCTTTCTCTTATTTAATAGACTATCTAGAATATTCTATTAAATCTTGTAGTGTAACGTTTTATGTTTCAAAGTACAACAGATACCGATGTTATTTGAAAATCCATTAGCCGTAAAAAGTAATGTCTTTTTTTGGAAATAGTATTGTCACCCGAACAACAATCACGCCCCAGATCCTTATCCCGTGTTAATCCCCACCCTAATGCCTTTCTGCGCTGAACGTTTTTGCCTTTGCAAACATCGAGTTCAGATCCTTATCTGTGTTAAGGAATACGCGTACCATTCCACATACAACGGCATCCTGATCAACAAAAGGCAAAAACACTTCAATTATGTACTTGGGAAAATGTAAACGAAAACGTGAAATGCCTAGGACATATAAAATATTTTATAAATCTTACGACAATCGAAATAATCATATTCCTACATATGTATGTTTTAAGATGTCAATGTTGAGTATAAATATAAAATAAATACCTACATTTATTATCACAGAGATAATACAAATGACGTACAGACTCGCACAAGGGGTCCATCCGCATCATCAGTCGGGGTCCAGATCTCAAATGTGATGGAAGTGGATCACGCAAAATATCTTAATTTTTTTTAAATCAGTAAATATCATTATATGTATATTATTTCCTCAGTATTAATAATATGTAGTAGCCTCAATCAGATGAGATTCAAGTCGTTATAGACCCTTAAAAGCCCCTGTACTGGGTTGCTCCCACAGTAGACTCCGGGGTCTCTTCAGCCAAATCAATCCTCCATTGTGACACACTTCCAGGTCTTCATCGGCCCAAAGTAGTGCCCAGGATAATCTTTTTTTCTAGGAGAACTTCACTTAACTGCTAGACGTACAGTGTGGCCGAAAAATTGAAAAAATCTATTGTTCGAGACATATTTATTGAGACATTCATACGTCATGCTGATGTGATACTAATAATTTTGAAGGGCTCTATTTTACGCTTACCGTTATTACGGACCTTCTATGTCTCTGCCACATACATGAAGAATAGAAAGACAATAGTGTAAACCCACAGTGTTTCTGATTAGCGGACCCAAATAAATTATCTTTTGAACTATCTCTCATTCTGCTATTTAGGATGTTTGTTGTGATGCAGTGAAATGATCGAGTATTTTCATTATCGACTGAATTATTTGTAAACCAAACTGTTTGCTAGTGATTTTTATCATCAATAAACAAACAGATATAAAACAATTGCAAATAAGATTCGATAATAATTAAAGTTATTTGTTGGTCTGATGAGTAAGATACTGGCCTAGTGATCTAGTAGTGGGGGATTCTAAGAAAACAAAATGTTACTTTTAAAATTAGCAATATTAATTTATGGTTAAAATTAATATTTTTTATTTATTATCTTTGTTTTATTAACCACTGAATTGAGTTTAAGTACATCTACCGGTTTCGAAAAATACCATTTTCTTCTTCAGGATGTCATAACTAACTAAAAACATATATCATTGTTTCTTCACCAGAATCTATTTTTAAAAAATATTTAAAAACGATAATTATGATATATACTTTTAGTTAGTTATGACATCCTGAAGAATAAAATGATATTTTTCGAAACCGGTAGATGTATTTAAACTCAATTCAGTGGTTAATAAAACAAAGATAATAAATGAACAGCATGTTGTGTGTAGTCTTCTTTTCACAGCACAACCGTTTAGCCTAGTTTGAAAATAGTAAAAATATTGATATGATATGACATCGTTTATGTGTCTCTATTTTTTTTAAAGAAAATAAAAATTTTGTGATATTTTGTCAATTATTTTATAAGTTTATTAATTATTTGAATACATAAATGTACTTAATATTTATTCCAGTAATACAAATAATTGTTTTTTGCGCGACGTGTTATTGAATTGGAATCAAAACGGAGCTATAACATGAGTATGTTCGCCAATCTATTTATATATATGTAGATAAACAAAAAATAATGTATATTTTATCGGTGTGCACGTCTTCCCGTCATTTGTGACGAGTTGTAGCTGATGTAAAATGTTTGTTCAACTCCGCATGTTAATGTGTTAAAGTTTGTGTTTTTCGGGAGCATAGGTCATGACACAGGTGTGGCCGAACATGGCTTATTTTGCAAAACTTTTTGGATTGATTGCTGGGAACAAACTTTTATTTGCTTCAAGTTAAATAATGGATTGTAGGATTTTCTTCCACCAGCGGTAACAGGCTTTAGAGTAATTCTTTTTAGTCGTTGAATACTACGCGGGCTATACAACACATTTTAAATGTTTCTTTATAAGTTGTAATGAACTACTTATTTTTTTATACCGATTATTAACAATTTCTTGCACAATATCATACCTGTGTGGCTTTAGAGGAAATAAACAGAATAAATAAAATATAAATAAAAATCACATTGAATATGCGGTCATGAAATCGATTGCGAACGCTCACCGCGTGCATGATTTACAAATATCCAAATTTTACAAATCTAGCGCAGCCGCCTGTATTATTTCACTAGTTGAAAATTTTGCATTAAGAATAAGTACATAAAACACAAAAAATATTATATATCATAATATTTTCTAAATTATTGCACATGATTGTTTACCCAGCTTCGTGTCATGCTTTTTTTGGGCAAATTTAAAAAATAACTGACAAATTACGTGAAGTGTCAGTTTCTTTTAAAATATGAATTCGGCAGATACACAATACTTTTCTACTGAAAGTACACATTTTAAATAAATGGGTACTTGACTTATCCACAATTCAAACTTTCAGAATTCTCAAAATTAGAATTTGGTTCAAAATTTAAAACATCATATTATTGTGATCTTTTTACTTACCGTGAAACGAAATTTCTATATTTTTAAAAATAATGTATCAAATAGACGAGCATGTTGCGTAAATCCAAATTTTTTTGCTACAAAATTTATCTTTTTGTGCATTTTAAATCATTCTAATATACTTTTCTTTTTTTTTCCAATTTTTCCCAACATCTTGCTACATTTTTCTCATTGCCGTATCTTAAAATAATAGTTAAAAATAAAAATCTAAAGTTTTTTAATAAGGTGGATAGGTATTAAGGTATATAATAAAACTCTCTAAAAAAAACTTTAAATGCAAGTTAAAATAAACCCACTATCTTCCAATGCCTTTTGCTTTCTACACATAATGAATATTAAACACCTCGCTGTGAGGACCTCAGCACAGTGTAAAGCTCTACGAGGTTCTACGATCTGCGAGACAGCTTCTTGCTCAGACAATTTTGTAGACGAGAATAATTATTATTCATAATTTTAAACAACATCGTCAAATAAGCGAGATCACATGGGACATGTAACTTTATTTTATATTAGCTTAACGATCTTGTTCCCAAGAGGGTTCTAAATTTACCACGCTGCATACATTTTTTATTAAAATGTCTACCTACTTATTTATTTAAATAAATATTTTTTTATAATTTCAGCTAAGTTATACTTTGAATTCATAAGCCTGTTTTTTATTTATTTGCGACAATCTGTTTACTTAATAATAAAATAAAATACAAATAAATAAAATGAAACAGAATGTTTGTGTGTTTATCATCAACACATGCTAAATACAACACTCTTAAATCCCTTAAATCTTTAAATTTACCCAAGTATTTGCCTGGAGTTTTAGATCTATGTTTATATATATAATGTTAAAATGCAAAATCACCCAAAACAATATTTTGGTGTTCAAGGTTGTAAAAGCACTTAGCTAAAGTAAGGGACGAACCAGCCATAAAAGTCGGTATTTTTAGACCCCCAAGGCGGCGTGGGAACGCCAATAAAATCCGGCGTACACGATTTTCGGCACGTAGTGAAATGCACCAGAAGGGATGCATCACCTTCATGTAGCAGTCTTTCCACCAAGCTCAACCGGGAGAGATCGCTCCGTAAATGCGATCTAATTTTCAGTTAGAAAACAAAATTAGGATCGTCTCTGTAATTTGTAATTACGGGGTAAATTTAAACTGTGCGCCTCGAGTTTAAGCTTAGACTATGATGTTCTCTGCGTTTAATCGTTTGTGTGAAAGCACTCAAGTTTCATGATCCGATCAAGTCAAGGTCCCGTAAAAAGCCAAGACAAATCATATACGGTACGCGCAAATTGTGATTGAGAAAATCGCGTCCAGAGTCCCGGTTTGCCTAGTTAATTGGACATCGTCTGGTGGTCAATCCCGAACTTCGTCACTCTACCCTGGCATCACATCTATTGGCGACAAGTTACTTCAAGGACCATCATCAGCACGTGGAAGACATCACCGGAAAGGTAATCCCTTACGTGAGAGACCTGCAGTAAATATTAAACAAGAGTCACACACAAAATTTGGCAATTAACTTCATGTTGGCATGATGGGCTCGCAAATAGTGTTGAATTAATAGTTATCATTTTTTTAAATTTGTATTATTAATAATAAGTAGGTAAAATGTGTTTTATTGTTTTAATTAATACATGCAAGTCACAAAGATATTAAACTTTATTATAAACCATGGATTTTTGTGATTTCTTTTCATAACCAATTGATTTGATAATCTTTTTTAAAAAAAGAACCATTTAGGCTATATGCCTCCCCCCTGACCATGAAGCCGAGGCGAAGGAGGAAATTTCGTAACAATAATTTTCTCAAATTCTTTATATTTTTTATATTTTACAAGAAATTAAAAATATTGTAAAAATTGTATCTAGTGTATTATACTGAATTTAGTATTTCTATACTATGGTCATATTGTGAACCCTAAATCAAAATTGTTGAGGATTATTTTACCTGCACCTGCATAAAATATAAATCGTCAGCCGCATCCATATAAATACTTAAATTAAGCCTTTTTTGAGTAGCTTGAATGTAACGTAAAAACAAGCTTACTACTACAGATTAATATATTATTAATATGTGATAATATATTTTTTTTAATTAACAAAATTACCTACTCCTGTTTTATTATCTATTTTAATTAAAATTCATATGTACTTGACTACATCAATTATTTACGCTCTGAAATAAAAAAAATTCAATATCAGTTTCAGAATTTATTTTGAATTTCTGTCTTTACTAGAAATGAAGTTGTTGCGAGACAAAAAAATACAATCAGGACCTGACTTCAAAATAGAACCAGAAATGTAAAAAATTGAAAAAATCGCCCCAAGCTTCTAGCGGAGTTTAAAGTTTTGATATTGCGTACTCACCCCCGAGCGATGGGGGATGAAAAATGCT
Source organism: Eubasilissa regina (assembly GCA_022840565.1). NCBI lineage: Eukaryota > Metazoa > Arthropoda > Insecta > Trichoptera > Phryganeidae > Eubasilissa > Eubasilissa regina. The sequence continues at coordinate 18,993,621 of JAINEB010000007.1, forward strand.
CTTTCATAATGAGGATAATCTTGGTCATAAATTTCGCCAGAAGAAAAAAAATCACGTACAGCCTTCGCACACGAGGATAACAAGTTTAAAATTTCCCTTTGTGTTGTTAACACAACTCGCTTTGGGGGGTGGATTTTAACGTTTGACATTTGTAAAAATTAAAAGCTTTTTGTGCTTTTTCCGACGTTTGTAAAAGGTAGTAGAGAAATGTTTTAACAAATTCGTTATGTGCTTTTGATACCCGTATTTGGGATTTGAGTGCAGCGCATCGTCGAGCTTATTTCTAGATTTCAGAAACAGTGCAATATTTTATCTATCATTATTTGTGTTTGTCGGTTATTAAATAACTATAATAAACTAAAGTCTATCCGCTGGGCATTCCAATATATATGATAATTGATATATTAGCAATATTTGAACAAGTCCAAATACACACGATTATTGAATTTTTACCTACAAAGGCATTGTTATTAAACCAATATCAGTTATCTCATAGGGAAAAAGCTATTTTTTATTATATTTAATGGAAAATATATGGAAGTATGGGGTAATTACAGGAATGAATAATTATAAAAATAAATTATCAAATTTGGTATACATACATGGCGATGGTGTTGTTGTACTCGAAACGAGTCCACATACTAACATTTTCCATTAAATGTAATAAAAAATAGCTCTGTCTCTATGAGATAACTGATATTTGTTTAAATGATATAGTTTAATGAATTCAGCTGTATTAATCAACTGGTGAATACGGAATATAATTGTTATTAGAATTACTTACATCAATGCAAAGAAAATGGTTGAATCATTGATGATCTGTTAATAATAAAAAATAAATAACAAATATTATTTTCAGGTACTTTCAAAGAACCGCGTGCGGCTCAGAAGATACTGTTTTGTTTGCTGTTCTCTGATCTAGTGAGACAGGCATAGAATAATGTCGACTTTATAAATATTCTCGCAAAGATAAATAAACATGTAAATCAGAAATTTCACCCATAAATCAGTTTAACACTTTCACATGATACAGCAGCCTATTTAGTTGAGCTGATTTTCATCGACCAATACGAAATATAAAAAATTCGGATGATTTAATTAAATTATTGAGCAAGAAAATAAATCATTACAAAATTAACCTAAAGATTTATATTTGTAAAAACACACCAAAAAATTTAATGTTTCACCAAATATTACAGTTCTTTGGAGATAGCGCCACTGACATCCTGCGACAATAGCTAGAAGCTTTCTCGCTGCGCGCTCATACCGACGCATGCGCAGTTCGCCCCACACAAAATCGGTGCCATACTTGTATCAGTATACAGCCTTCAACCGTTCTGGAGGGTTGTTAAGACGTTTTAGCGTTGAATTTTCATGGTACGTGAATCGGATATACATAGACGTAACGTAACCGTATTAATCAATCATTCTTGGAACAATCGTTCGATTTTCAAATGTGGGAAAACAGATGAATACCAAATATGGAAAACGATTCGTCTTAATGTATAAAACTAACTGTTTTTCTACTATTTATTTATTTCAAGGCTTTTAACATCGTGTTTAAACTGTGACTGTGAAACATAATTATAAATTGTGATTTTTATTATAAATATAATGAAAATTATTTTATTTTATTCAGTGACGTTGGTGATAATCTGTTAACTAATAAATGTGTCGATTTTGTAAAGAATTCGAATAAAAGTTGTTTTAAAAAATGTGAAACAATTTTTTTTCCGGTTGAAATGAAGAACTAATAACGTGCATGGTAAGAACTTTTTTATTGTTTGTTTTTTTTTATTATTTATAGTATAAGTTTTATTGTACAATACAATCTAATAAAGAATGTTACATTTTTATTTGATATTTTCAAAATATGTGATATTTTTTTATTTAAAATCTTTTAAGCGCTATATTTTACCTTTTAATGATATATATTATAATTCACATTTTCTAAGCATTGTATTTTGTATTTATTTAAAAATATATATTTTAAAGAGATTATGATAAAATTTGCTGGATCCTGTATTACAAAGGCAGTTTTTTCTTAGTAATCTTTTTTCTTCTAATCTCTTTCTACGAAACTACAGTATACCAGGTGGTAACCTTCTATAAATATGTATGATCTCGAATACGTTTATCTATATACCTGTCTTATATGTTAAAAGTTAATAGTAATGAAATTTCTTCATTATTTTCATACATTTACTTAACTTCTCTTACGACTTTTATTTGCAGGGAAACAGCGCAATTAGTATCTAGTGTGACAAAAATTATCCGTAATAATATAACGTTTCCCCGTCTATATCTGTGACTTACTGGAAGTCGGCTTCAGCCTCCGTAGTATCATTATGATCGTATAGCGCTTGATTAAACGGACCGGTCTGTAAAAACGAACATGTTTTTGATATCTCTGAATTAATATTTTATCGAAATCGTATATTGATCTGTCATCTTTTCGGATGTCTATGGATAGGGAAAAATCTCACCATAGAAGTTGTCTATCCACGATTCGTATATGTCATTTTTGTTCTTTTTAACAGCTAACTTACAAAGATGGAATAATTTGAATTATATCGACATTTTATTTACATGTGATTTGTGTTGGAGAAAGATCTATCATTGAAATAAATTATATTAAGACCCTTATCGTGCAGTGGTCACCAATAGTAGCGTAGTGGCTACTGTTGACCGCAAAGCTGCCCGCAGGGACTAGCAACAAATAATCGGCGATAGCTGATGAAACCCTGACTGTGCAGTGGTCATCAAGCAACGCGTAGAGACCACTATCAGCCATTTGAAATAATAAAACCCTTTAAAAAACTCAAATTAATAGGATCGATATAAATATTATTTAGTAATAAATTATGATGTTTTCATACAAAACTCTATTTTAAATAGCGGAAGACTTAAACACGTAAGTAAATATAATATATTATTTAAAATAGTTTATTTTTACTAACACAAAGTGTTTTGAAAACGTCAAAAATGGTTTATAACTATTATTTTTTTGCTAATTTGATTGAATGCAGATTTATCTCCGTAATCTTGGTTTTAATATTATAAGAAAATATATTTGTGTATGGCAAGAATTTTCTATATTAAGGCAATCTTGTGACACGCGGATAATAAATTAAATGGTCGCGGTCTTTCTTATAATACTTGTATTTTAATAATTATGGCAAATAACACATAGTTTATTAGTTTTTCATTAATATAAAGATCATATCTAAGTAACAGTTTTTAAAAAACCAAATCCAGTATATAATTTCTGATATAAATGAATATTAAAAACTCACATTTTTGTAAAAAATGCGAAAATATTATTTTGAGATTGGACATTGGATTTGATTATAAGGAAATCACGAAGCTAGTAATAAATGGAAACTCATGTCCATCAAATCAAAAAATTCAATCTATCACACAATCATATTACATATGTGATTTTAGTTATGGTTTCATACAAAATCCTTGGGAAAGAAATGAAATATTTTTTTAATTCTCAGAATATGAACCGGAGAGTCACAATCAGCCATGTTAGTGGTATATATGTAATCCAATGTTGATTTATCATTAATCGAATCCTGATTTCGTCGACATAGTAAAATTGTCAAGGATAAGATGGGCAGGGCATACCTATAGAGCGGATAAATATGAGATGTACTGTGACCCCTATTTATTCAGGGATTCCAAATTAAGAGCGACCTCTTAGCAGACTATCTAGATTGTGTTGGTCTGAGTGGGGCGTGATGGCTAGGGTAGAGACGTCAGGTTGTACATCAGGCGATGACTCTCAATGAGCTCTGAAGCCATCATAATAATAGTTTACATTTCAAAAAATAGTGGGAAGAAATTTATAAAAAATAAAGTATATTATACATGAAAATGTTTTTTTTAATGATCCTGAATAAAGTCGATGACTAATTCGGATTAAAATATTGTTTTTTTTAAATACTTTACTTTATTCCATTATTATTTAACATTATTGGAAATATGTTCCCAATATTAATAATACAATTAAACTAAAATTAAAAACATTGTCAGACAGTAATTAATGATATGTCTGGAGTTAACGGAAGTAAGGGTGGCGGTAAAATTAATATGGATAAGATAAGGGATATAATGAGTAATATTTGGATGTTTATTTTTTCTTTTTGTTTTCTTATTATTAAAAATTTATAAATTCTTCAAGATGTCTATTTTTCGTACTTTGGCCTGACTATGTAAAAGTTCTAAATTATTATTGTCAAATGAATGGCCCTCCATTCTTGCATCTTCGGCCATATTTTGTTTTATCATTCATCACACACAATTTTAAGTCACTTTTCTATCGTTATTCATTGCTCTAAATTTAAACTATTTATTTTTAAATTTCGTGTTTTTAAGTCAGTTCAAGAGATATATTATTAACCAAAATATTTTTTGGCAATATCATTACAATCAATAGTTTTTTTTATGTTTTGGTTTAAATAAAATATTTGTTTTTTTTTTTAATACAAGAGTAAAATATTGAATGTATTGTTTCTGAATGACATTATAAGCTTCCATATTGAGATCAATTCAAATGCATTACCAATAAGGATATCAGATAAGGATGATAATAATAATAGTATTGGATACTTTGTATTGCGCCATTCTCGAAAAACTCACCTCAAGTGCGCTTTAATTGTCCTTAATTATAATTAAATTTTCGTGCCGGCATTTAATTTCTAAGAATCATTAAAATTTAATTATTCGACTTAAAAGATAAACAAAAAAAATCCATTTATCGAAAAAATATTTAAGTTGCTACCGGGATTAATAAATGATACTACAATAATCACAATTATACTTGATTGACTTTTGAAAATTTGGACCATTGTAACATTAAAGGTCATTACTTTTTAAACAATTTTTAGTATTTTAAAAATAAATTTGTGCAATTTTGTGGTGGCGTACTATCTAAGTTTTTGATAAAACCAACACAAGATTCCTTGAACAATTCTCCGCCTTCGGTAAAACGATCCAAAGTAAATTGGAAAATGATATATAAATGGATAATTTTTGTTTCGAAAAACTGCAGTTGCTAGTAGAGATAATCTTTTCAGATACTAGACTCTCAGAATAAAACATCGAAGATGAAATCGATGATTCGGAACCCCTGTTGCTAGATGTATACGGGTACCTGGGAATGAACGATGAAATGGAATGAATGGCCATTTGTTCTAAATTCGTACTGTAGTTTGTGTGATTAATTATTTAAAAAAAGAGTCAAGTTTTAATTTCAAGGTAACATTGTGTTGAAAATAGGTTTGCAATTTTAGAACATAGTTCAGTGATATTTAAAACAAATGAAACGATAGAAGTTCATTTCGTACCCCTGTGGTAACTAAATATTTTTTGATTAATAGCTTTTTTCTAAGTAATCAATTAATAATCATTTAAATTAATCATTTAAATTAATAATAATTAACATTATTAATAATTAATTAATTAATTAATAGTTAATAATCGTTTAAATTAAAAATTAATCAATTAATAATCAAATAATCATTTAAAAAATATGTATATCGTCAATATATACATTTTTGATGCATTTTTTTCTAATACTATAATGAAAATCGTTTGTAAGCGTTTTTGCACCTTTTAGTATAAATTGATGGAAAAATTATGTTTGTTAATAAAAATATATTTTTTAATGCTAATAATAATATCAGTACAAAATTTACATTGCGACAAGTAATTTTTGTTTTTCTCATGAAGCAGATAGATCCATATTTAAATAGAAACCAATTGTAAGTAATACGTGAATATTAAAATAGTTATACTCGGATAGTGTGTGAACATAATTAACAAATTAAAATTGAAATAATCAACTAATATAAAAAATCACTTCAGAATATCCCCTAATGGTCTCTCATCGTCCAGTTTTCAATAAAAATAACTGTTTTATTGTATGGAATAATTATTTCAGCAATAAACTAAATAAAATGTAAATTTTGATTAATTGAATAAAAAATATTTATTTATAATAATAAAAGTTAGAAGATAAAGGTATATTAAATACTTTGAGATTTTATTATATCATATTATTTAATGTACCTCAAGCTCAATGGATGTAAAATCCATATTATTAATGGCAAACCAGAATATGATGCAAAAAACAGATATTAAAATTACAAATAAAGATAACCAAAAATAATAATTTAAACATACTGGAGCTTAACACTATACGATAGATATCTGTACAAATAACCAGAGACAGAGATAAATAGGATGAAAGTATTAGAAATGTGGTGCTGGAGATGAGTGTATAGAATAGGCTGGACTGAAAAAATTACAAATGAGGACATTTTGAAGAGTGCAAATAAAGAAATTCGAAAATCAAAGAAGCCAACGAAATCATTAGATAACGCATAAGTGAGAAATGTAATCAATAGAAAGATTCAAGAGATAGAAAAAGTCTAGACAAAAATACATCCACCAAATAATGAGCAAGATTAGTGCAAACACTTATAGACAACATCAGGACGGTGTCTAGGTTACAGACGCATGGCGCGTGGGATATGGATAATTATGGACTAACGCAGTGGTGGTTATCCAATGCTGGTAATCATAATTAGTCAAAGTGCCAAAATGCTACCCTAAAACGAGGTGGATTAACGGATTAATCAAGACATCGGCACAGCACCGAATGCACCGAGAAAAATGGGAGTGACTTAGTAGGCCTTCATTCCAGTAGAAGAGGGAACAGCTAATAATGATGATAAATGAATGACAATGAACAAAAATAAAATTAATAATACACAATCATAATTATGTTGTTGTATTTAATATTTGTATAGTTATTTATATTGAATCATTATTCTTTTTTTATTCAGCTCACAATATTTTAATTTCATTGGTCCAGTGAGACCGGAAACAAGCTACGTTTCGACATCAATTCTAACACTTAAATCTAACGATAGTCACTATATTGCCATTTCAGAATTTTACTTTACATCTTCTATGCTAATACTACTGCAATTGTCTTAATTTCTTATTATTTCTCGCGAAAGGATACACGAACATGGTCTGTTCTATGGCTCGCCGGGCTATTTTGAATTTATAGATGAGACCTGTTGTAATTGATCAAATATGAATTAAATTTATTTATTAGGAAGATATACAAATAAAATCAATTTTATCGAAAAATATTTTTGTTGCTCCACCGGGGTTCGAACCTGAATCTCTCTCCAAACCGAGGAAGGTGCATTATCCAACTATGCTACAGCGACAATACTTTTAGCAACAAATTTTCGAACCTATATGTTACATTTTTGATATTAATACATTTGATCGTTCCATTATTTGAAAGAGCCATCTACTTTGTTTTTACGGAATCTCAAATACCTTTGAGTAATCTGATAGCAGACGTCAGAATCATATCAATTGATTTTTATTGAATTATGGTCACATTGATACAATTTTATCAAGTTTCAACACCGTAGATCAGAAGAATATAAAATTTTCAGTATATATTTTAGTTTCGCTTTTAATCATTATCGCTTTTTTGTGAGATTTTGACTTCTCCGACGGCTAATTTTATTGCTTCACTTATTTAATGCTTTCTATAAGCTCAAGCGCGCTGTTGTTAATCGAAATAAGCCTTGGATGAATATGGATAATCACCATTAACTTCGTCTTATACATATTCATTTGAAGGCCAATACTTTTGGAGACTTTACTGAAACCATTATCTAGACTAACTTTATACAATACATGCATTATTTTTATTTTGAAATTTTATTATTATTCCGAAGAAATGATATCGGGAGCAAGATTAAATTGGCATTGTGTTCAAAATTTCATCGGGTCAAAATGACCTCTCAACCGTTTTAGAGGTAAGGCAAATCAATTATTTTCGAAAACTCAACATCTCAACTCAACTCAAGTCTTAAAAGAAAAATAATTTTCATTTTCAAAAATATGGGTACGTTTTAGGTTTTTTTAAATATCTAAACTTTAAAATTTACCCTTTATCAGCACTCAAGCTATATAACTTTACATATGGTGTTTGAGTTAGTTAATTAGACAAGATATATAACGTAATTGAAATGGTATATATTTTTATTATAACCATTTTTTCACTATTTTAACATAATAGTTAATATGTAAAATTTGTTATATAAATATATTCACTGACCTAGAAAAAGAATTTATAATATATTATAATTTGAAATTATTATTCCGGGTCTGATTCTATTATATTTAAAACGTACTTACAAATAACTTTTATTTACAAATCTCCTTTGTAAATCACGAAATAGGCCAAAAATACAAAAGTAATGTTATATTTAAAATATTTGCTCAAGGATAATAAAAAATATTACTGTCACAAATTTCCAAATGACTTCATTCCTGTTAGACATTCGTGATAGAAAGGCTTAGTTTGTTAAAGTAAAACTACGTAAAAAGGGGGGGACAAAAACCTACCTGGAGAAATTCAATCCACCGTTGCGTGTCCTTCGACCATTAAACGGGGTGAGTTACTACGAGATTCCGAATATTTTACTATTAACACCTTCGATGGAATTTTCCTTCCCCGCGTACATTTGCCCGCGATCCGAACAGCCATCCACGGATACCCGACTCGAAAAATACCTTCACCCAGTACGCCGTGTTTTGAATAAAATTTGAATTATTTAAATTTATAAACTATTATCGTCCTCTGGCACAATGCCCGCAATCTTCCTTGCAAATTTAATTGCGCTATGAAATTATGTATATGCAATTTTCATATTGTATGTGTAGGTACACTACTAAATTGTGCCGGTTGAAATAAAATACGGACCTGACTACGTTAACTAAATTAAATTAAACTAATTAAATGCTAAATTGCACTGTAGTTAAAATAAGAACTGTATAAAATGCACATAAGAGTAGAATTTCTGATTCCCTGACGTTTGATCCTCCGACGTTTGATCCCCCGACAGTTGATCCCTCGACAGTTCATCCTCCCGACAGTTGATCTCTCGGATACGTATTCCCTTGGACAGTTGATCTCCTTGCCAATTGATTCTCCAAAGCTTCTTCAAGTACCTATTTATATTCATAAACACCAGTATCCGTGAAAGTTATATATATATAACCCTATAGGGTTAGAGTAAATTTATACAAATATTGTCGCGTTCGAAATTACGTATAATTCCAGATAATAACGAATGTTTTCATATTTACAATTAATCGTTATTATGTTAAATATGATTACTTTTACGAATTGTGATAAACCATTTTTAATTTATTGTTTTAATATTTTAGTTCAGTTTTTAGATTTAATTTTATTTGAAATTTAATATAATTAACTTAAAATATAGTGTAAACAATTATTTTAAGCGTGAGTAAAAATATTTTCCAATTTTGTAACGCTTTCATTTTTTTAATTATCTAAAAAGTTTAATGTGTAATAATTTTTTCAGCACACAACATTTTTATTGTAATGTTGGTTGCCTGCCATGTTTCCAAATATATTCTAATGGTAAAAAAGGGTGTATACATTCATCCAAAAAATTAAATACCTTAAATTTTAATAATCACCACAAAATCACAGCCTTTAATACTGAGAAATTTAAATAACTAAGTTTGATAAATGTCTGATAATGTGTTTTGAGATTGAAAATCATTGGTAAAAAATAAAAAATTACTTTAAAATGTAATAAGTTAGAATAGCATTGTAAAATGGAATTAAATTCGGTAGTTCCTTTTCTACATTTAAATGATGTGTTTTATTTATAAAAACTTGTTCATTTTTGTAATAAATTACATTTATAATTATAATTATTTAAATATCAAATAATGTATGTACATATAAAGATTTGTTAAAAATATGTATTAGATAATAACTAATCATATTTAATAAGGTCACTTGTAATATTAAAAGTAATTAATATAAAATATTATAAATATTTTGTTTATGATGGAAGTGATGTCATTTCTTTAAGGTTTACAGAGTCTAGTGAGCAGAATGTACGATGTATGTATGAATGTTAACAAATTGAAAGCGATGGTATTCAAGAAGGAGGAAAGTAAGACAGGTAATGAAGATTGGAACAAGTAGATAAATTTGTTTAATTGGGAAGTATGTTTGATAGAAACGGAAAGACCGAGAATGATATCGAAAGCAGGGTGACTGCAGGGAATAAAGTGAATGGCGCTTTGAATGGAATTATATCTAACGGGAATTTGTCAACCGAGGCAAAACTAGTGGTGCACAACGAAGTTCTGGTACCGACACTGATGTATGGAGCTGGCAGAATAGGAACGAAAGTAGACTGAATGCAGTGGAAATGAGATCACTTAGGCAAATCTATTAATGACAGAGTAAAGAAGAAAGAAATAAGGAATTAATGTTAAGCTGATGTTAGTATAGTGAGTAAAATTAAGAAAGAATCACTTTGCTGATTTGGTCACATAAAACAGATGAATGAGGAGAGAATGGTAAGAATGACGCAAGTGTTGACGCACCAAAAATAGAGAAAGTCTTCGGAAAACTTGGCACAACCAGGTAAACCAGATAATGGAGGATGATTTTATTAGAAGCCTCAACAATCGGCGAGCTTGTACCAGAAGATGTATGAATGTGGATCATGCGAGAATTGTGTCAGGACAGAGGAGTGTAGCGCTCTATCCTCTCTGCCTACCCCCTCGGGGAAACGACGCGATGGTAAGTAAGTAAGTATGCGTAAGGTCATGTTATTTTTCATCGCTTCAAATGCGATAGAAATTTATTTTTAGGTTTATAGATTTTAGCCAGATAGTCAGATGCAGTTGAATTTATTGTAACCAATGTCAATCACGTTAAATGATTAAATTAGAATACAGATCAGAAAAGTGGATACAAAGTAAAATCCTATTTTAATGAAAACCTATTAAAAAAAATAAAAATATATATATATATATATAATATATATATATATATATACAAAGTAAATAATGAAGAAATAAAGATAGAATATAAATCTTAGTTTAGTGAGTAAGATTAAGAAAGGATCATTATGGGGATTTGGTCATATGGAACGGATGAATCAAGAGAAAATGGTAAGGAAGATATATGACGCAATATGTTGAAGGCACCAGCAATAGAGGACGTCCGCAGAAGACTTGACATGATCAGATAAAGTAGATACTTTAGGATGATCCTGTTAGAAGCCTCAATAATCGGCGAGCTTGTATAAGAAGATGTATGAATGTGGATGAGGTGAGAACTGTGTGAAACGGCGTGATGGTAAGTTAGTTGATTAAAGGTTATAATAAAAATTTTCAAATAAATAAAAAAACATTATTTATTATTTACAAATTATGTCTGTCAGGCACACATCCAGACAAACCATATATATATATTATTAGTTTTAACAATTATGTAAAAAAAATATTTCTGAAGTCCATTCCAAAAATGAACTAATTCGGATCAAATTCATAATTCTAACATTTCGTCATGAAAACAAAAAGGAAGTGCGCAAAGGTGTGCGTATTTATGAGTGTGTTGGTTTGTCTGGATGTGTGCCTGACAGACATAATTTGTAAATAATAAATAATGTTTTTTTATTTATTTGAAATTTTTTTATTATAACCTTTAATCAACTAACTTACCATCACGCCGTTTCACACAGTTCTCACCTCATCCACATTCATACATCTTCTTATACAAGCTCGCCGATTATTGAGGCTTCTAACAGGACCATCCTAAAGTATCTACTTTATCTGATCATGTCAAGTCTTCTGCGGACGTCCTCTATTGCTGGTGCCTTCAACATATTGCGTCATATATCTTCCTTACCATTTTCTCTTGATTCATCCGTTCCATATGACCAAATCCCCATAATGATCCTTTCTTAATCTTACTCACTAAACTAAGATTTATATTCTATCTTTATTTCTTCATTATTTACATTGTCATAAATGGATCTATCACACATACGCCTAAGCGATTTCATTTCCATTGCATTTAGTCTACTTTAATTCCTCGGAATTAATCTGTGTCGGTACCAGGACTACGTTATATAACACTAGTTTTTCCTCAGTTGACAAGTTCCCATTAGCTATAATTCCATTCAAAGTGCCGTTCACTTTGTTTCAAGTAGGTACCCTCTTTTTGGTATCATTCTCATTCTTTCCAAATAATATTTTGGTATCATTCTCATTCTTTCCAAATAATATTTTGGTATCATTCTCATTCTTTCCAAATAATCATTCTTTTCAAATAGTATTCTAGGAAATAATGTTACTTCATTTGTATATTTCTTACGATCATTGTATATACTCGTGTCTAAATGAATACTGTTTTTAAGTAAAGCAATCCTAAAGAGGTATTAATTCTATCATTATTATAAATAAGCCACTTTAAATATAATACTTGTTGTTAGGAACATAAATGAGATTTAAATTAAGATAGAAATGTATAATGTAATAAAATAATATAGCCAAAATATTGATACCATGAAACACGAACTAGAAAAAGAAGAATGAAATGAAAATTTATTATACTCGTAGTTTTTTCACAGAAATTAAAATACTCCAACGATTAAATGCATTAATATCAAAAAGGTAGCAAATAGGTTCGCTAAAATATTGTCGCTGTAGCATAGTTGGTTAATGCACCTTCCCCGGTTAGGAAAGAGATCCAGGTTCGAACCCCGGTGAAGCAACAATATATTTCGATCAAAATGATTTTATATGTATGTCTTTCTAATTAACATACTTATTGAATATAAATTATTAATAAAATTAACAATTTATCATTTTTTAAATAAATACAGTGGAATCAAGATATTATAAACACGGATAATGTAATAAATTGGTTATTGTAATCATAATCAGTCAGTTTCACAACCTTGTAAATATATATTTTTAAATAACGCGCCCATTATAATCAAACCTCGGCTTTTGTTATCAATACGTGGATACAAAAAAAATTTTTAGGAATTTCCTACAAATTTATATTTTTTTCATTAATCATTATCTTTATAAATGTCCGACAATAATTCTTAGAAAGTAGGTAGGTATTTAAATAGATTCTTACCTGAAGCATAACCATAACACGTAATGTCAATAAGTTCAATGGATAATTATTATTTGACGATGAATAACTTATTATTAGGTGATTTAAAAATAATCAGCGTATATCTTTAATGTTATTAACCGTTTATTGTTATCAAAAGTTACAGGTCCAATGGTGATCACAATACGTGGATTTTACTGTAATTATAAACCTATATATATATAGGTGAGGTCCCATTAATCATATCCTGAAATCCCTGATAATCTACACAACACCATACATATTATATAAGTGTAGATTTAAGAGAGGCTGTAGATTCAAGGTCAGTAAATTCGGGGCAGAGACTAGATTAGGATCTGAGAAAAGATTAGGGTGGAATAATAAATATACTGAAAGGATGATCCAGCAAGATAGCTCCGCGGGCAGTAAGAGGGGGGGGAGGTAAATTCAGGTGGTGAAAATTGTTTATTGCACTTTTCATAGTGAAACTTTCACACAATTCTTGACAATGTTTAAATGTTTCTAGAGATCTATCAATAAATTACTATATTACAATATAAAAATTGATCTTAACACATTTTGTTTTAAATTTATTTATTTCTGAATCGTATGCCTTATTTAGTAAGTAGGTACTCTTATTAGTTGCTACATTACTCGTTCATTCTTACAATATTATTTAACTACTTTTGTGGTACTTTTCCAATAATCCATTAATATACAATTATTTGTATATGCTGCGGTTGCATACGTATTAAAAAATAATAGTAACGCCCATATAAATTTAACTCACATATCGACATTACAAATAACCACAATAAAATAATTTTAAATAAAGTAATTTTTTTTAAATATATACATTTTTACATCTTCTATTTTAAAATATAAATCGTACTTTGACATGAAATTGCTCTACCCCGAATTGAATATCTTGTGAAACAAAGCTCTTTGTCCATAAGGGAAATGAAAATACTGATCCTCATTCCGATTTCAAATCTATTATTTAATTGAAAAATACCTCAAACAATAGAACAATTTAATATTGTATTATGCTTAATATTATTATGGGAATTGTAATAAAATTACAATTAGGTAGTTAATTATTACTTAATTATTAAACAAAGCAGTAATTTTTGAGCGATTCAATGATCATTCAATTGAATTAAATACTTACTTTCGTCTTGTCCACATTAGTATGTGTAATCTATGCATATATATATTATAGTTAGATTTTAATTATAAATTGTTTTGTAATATTCCTAAATATTGTAAATACTGTTAGACGTAGTTTTGGAAATTACCAATTTAAATATGTAAAACTCACTCAAGGCTAATCAAAATTTTATTTATATTCATTTCCATAATTATTGCAGAAGGCAATTTTTAGTTCCATATTTAATTTTTCCAAATAATTTAGCGATCGTTGCGGCTGTCTACGCCATTATCAATCGATCGTCCAATTATCGAGAAAAATTAAATATAGAACCAAAGAAATCGTGTTTGATTTATTGTGTTGATTAATAAATAATTATCTCCCACTTGATTGTTATATAATTTGTAAGCATACAATTAAATATAAAATATAGTTCTACTATAGTCCTGAGCCATAGTATTTACAACTTTGAAATAAGTGATGTTTTAATCAAGGTCTGATTAAAATGGTCAGGGCTCCACGGATTGGCATTTCAATAGAGGGTTCAAAGCTCTCTGGCATTTGATCAACAATTGATACTACACTAATTGCAACCAGCAAAGACGAAATGGCAGAACTTATCAACAAAATAGAAGAGACCTATGTTTTAAATAAAATTAAACAAGACAAAATAATCACAGTAGATCACTTTCACCGAATGGAGAGAATTAATAATGTTCTCGATTTTATTTCTCTGGAAAGTCTCGTTTCAAAAAATGGAGAGTGTGTAATCGAAGTTTGAGAAAGAATTGATATGGTTATGTCTGTAATATTGAAACTGACCAAAATTTATAAGAACTCTTGAGAGAAAGATATTGAACATAAAATAGTTATCATTTTTTTTTTTACATTTGAGTTATGAATGTCACAACGTTATATATATTATATATTCTTGGTCAATGAAAGGTATATTAAATAACCGTATAAAATAAATAAATATTCTATTAAACACAATTTATATGTAACCTTACTTATATTTGTAAAAACTGATATACAGCGTTATTGCAGGGTGGGGGGGGGGGGGTATAAAATATTGTTTTTATAAAATAAATATAATGTTCTACTCGCGGTTACTAAAATAAATCTCCAATACATTATTATATTATTAGATATCTGACATCTAAGAAGTTACCTGAGGTACCAGTATTAAACCGTTTTACCTGCCATCTTTAAAAAAAAACTAATTTATATTATTAGGCTTTCAATAGGAAATCCTTTTGTGACTCGTGCCCTCAGGCTTTGAATTCGAGATCATTATTTTTACAGATCTCTTTTTCGATGCGATTTAAAACCTGTTAAATTAATTTTATATTTCAGACAAACCCGCTGAAGTGGGCCGACGGGATGAGCTGGGCGGGGTGCGGGGGAGGGGGGCGGGGGCGCAGGCCACCCGCGCTGCCGCCCTTGTATACAATACTCATCATAATTACAGGTAAAAAATATCCAAAAAATATATAAATAAGTATACACATTTTAAGTTGTTTCATTCACTTACGATTTCTTATTTTATTGTTTCAACATATTATCCATATTTATGATTAGGGTGATCACCAAACCAAACGTTTCAATCCAATTACGGCATTCAAATTTTATTTATTTATTTGGAAAAAATACAGTTAATCTACAATGTAAAACAGTAAAAGAACTATAACCAGACATTCAACCAATTTCATGCTTCCTCTGATTTAACTATAGGCTAGTTATAGGTTAAGACTTATTAATTTAATAAAATACTTTATTTAAGACTTTAGTAATAAAGATTATATTATATGCAATGTAGAAGACAATAAAAATAGTGAATACTTTATCTTCTATTGATGAAGTAAGTAAAAATATAATAATAACATTGAAAGAAGGAAGAGAAAAATAGAAAAAAAATATCAAAAGTTGCAAAATAAACTATTCCAGATAAAACGGCAGGGAGAAAAGGAAGAAAGATGGGATAGTAATTAAAATCTGTGTAATAATAATATAATTTAAGGCCGTCATTGTTTATATAATGAATTGTTTAATCTCCTGGTCACACGTCACGCGGAGTGGATTATGACAATTCCGGTCGTAAATCGGAATCACCGCAAGGTGTGAGGGGAGTAGGTAAACGTGATACAGGAAGAGATCAGTGAGAGGATAAGGATTCTAGTCGAAGGAACAGTGATCTCGAGAACTGGGATTCGGAAAGACTGCTCGCCTTACCTTGTATATGATGCCTCCGAAATCTCTACAGTCGCCGCCTAGATCACACAATAAATGGCACGTGAATGAGCCGATCTACGGTCCCGATTGAAGACAGATATCACAAATTCACCCACAATACACACAGACAACAAACAATACGTGATCACAAAGCACAAGATCACAAAATACAGTGCTGGTACGCTGGAGGTAATTGTCCACACCGCGAATAGTCTCAATGGTTGATACAGTTGACATTTGTTAGCGTCAAGGTCACATTTCACACTGGCGAGTAAGAAATTTAGACCCGAGCATGTGATAACAATAATTTTCGAGCCTAATATTACAAACGTGCTAAAGTGTGTTATGTAAATACGGAACATATAATAAATTTTGATTTAATTGTGGTAATTAGAGTATAGAAGAAGTCTTCTTCTTATACAGAGAGCCTCAGTAGAAAATATAGTATAATCAAATTATTATTACTATTTTATTTCCTGGCCTTCATACCTTCTATGATTTTCCAACGAAAGCTCCTTGTCTTCTATATATTATCGGGCCAACAAATTTGTGTCAAGCATCAACTAATTTTGCCTAACCATGTAGGATTTCACCATTTCAACGTTTATCGTTGTCTTGCTATGTGCCCGGTGTAGTTTCATTTTAATTTTGTAACTGTTTGTCAGTAATCTTTAATTTTTTTCCCATCTATCGTTTTTCTATATAGCAAGTAGATATCTAGAGCATTAGTCTTTCTATGGTCTTTTGCATAACTGTTAATTTTGACACAGTTTGTTTCATAGTGTCCATGTGCTTACTTCATGTCAGAATAAGCAAAATAACGCCACAAACTCGTTCTGAGGTGCTACGATATCTTCTTGCACTCAAGTAAGTCGCCAAGTTTTCTAAATGCTGCCCACGACAACCTTCTTTCCACTTGATTTCGCCCGTTTAGTTTTCCTCAACCGTAAGCCAATTTTCGTAAAAAAAACTTTGAGACACGTAATCATATGATTACCATAAGAATACTCACTGAAAAGAATATAGTACATGACCTTCCACTTGTCCTCGTTTTTAAAGATTTTGAGAAGGCGTTCTACTCAGTAGAACACTTGACAATATACAATGTATTATAGATTCTAGGCATACAAACTACCTCAAAAACAATGTGCTATCTTTAAAATAAAATTAAAAAAAACAAAAACATATATTCAATAAAAAAACTGGAAGTTAACCCGAAAATTTACCTTATGTTTTAATAAAAGTTCAAATATTATTTTTAAAATACTAAATTATAAAATAGGAACCAAATAGTGTTGACGGCTTCTCTATATTTGAAGGAAAAAACTCATTATTGAAAGTGGTAGCTCGTATTTAGAACACTTCTTTCATGTATTTTCGAGATTCGATACAAAGTAAGTTATATATTACAATTAGGTTTTGACGGTTTTACGGTCCGGAGCCAAGAGAGTGCGCCGACGACGGTGTACAATAGAAAACTCTTTCACACGCGTCATCTTGCCAACCTAACTTGCGATACTCATCTATCATCATAGATACATTACAATTATAAACAATACATTTATTATTTGTTCCGTATGAAAATATCTTTTGCTCAAAATGCGTCATTCATATTTATTCGGGCAATGTCTTAAATTATTTTCTAGCGGAATTGATCAGAAATAAACTTCGACAAAACTAAAAGTAAAATGCAAACAGAAGAGTAGCAAATAAAATTATTTAAAAAAATTTATACGTCCATTGTAGATCAAATTTATTAAATATTCAAAGCACATTGGTATTTTATAATGTTCATATTAATAATAGGTTTTTTTTCCAAAATAAATATCAGAGCATTAAACAAATCAAGGATGATTTTAAACGAATACATGATGATTATTAGTTTCCATACGATCAATGCAGTGAGTTTGTTATATTCCGGCTACCTACCTTCTTATACTTCTTACTTTAAACTATTACTTATATTACTAACTTTACGGCTTATCAAAGTAGATGCAATTTATAAAAGTTAAATTCATACCTACTTATTATAATATAATAATTGAATTCGTTTCTGATTTTACTTTGAGTAACAGGTCAGGTTAACGACCTCGGTTACTTGGAAGCCCACTTGAGATATTCAATGAACCAATAAAAACTATTGGGCCTAAAATCTTCCCTTAAAACAAAAAATGTTTATATTAACCAAGGATTATAGATAATAAAAGGCCCGAAGCCATAGATCACTGTGTTTTGGGTATCTGTCATGGTAAGTTCTTCTTAAATAATTTTTTTTTTTTTTGCGAAGTGTACAAAGGGTGCACTTCTCCTTTTAATTTAGCACTACGCTAGGGGGAAAAATGTAATTAGTTAACCTACAAACAGGTAAGCGTAAAAATCAAAGATTCAGCTTTTTTACGCTCTGTCATAGATGGTCTTCTTTATTATTTATCTCATTGATATTTAGTTATTAGGTGTAGCTTCTTGCTTCTTTCTATTTGTCTTCTATCAGCATTTATTCTAAATTTTTCCGATGCTGTGGTTGTCGACGATTTGTTACGTAGGAATACCATCCCAGCTTGGTTTTTCTTATCTAACTTAAAAATGTATAATTTTAGTTTCTATGCGCAAAAATAATTTCATACTCATTTCTAATAGTGATAAGCACAAAGTCACGAACTGTGAGTCAATCACTGACATCTTTGTGTCACGCTCCCTATCAGTGATTGAGTATTTAAAAACATTGACATTCGTGAATTAAATTTTTTTATTTTCCAACAAATGGCACTATTCAAATTTTTCACAAATTTATGAAATTGATACGCAAAATT
The DNA here is from genome assembly GCA_022840565.1 of Eubasilissa regina. Taxonomy (NCBI): domain Eukaryota; kingdom Metazoa; phylum Arthropoda; class Insecta; order Trichoptera; family Phryganeidae; genus Eubasilissa; species Eubasilissa regina. The sequence continues at coordinate 19,012,825 of JAINEB010000007.1, forward strand.
TATGAAAGAATGACGTCATAATCATGACCACCACCATCCAATAAATTCTGTTAAAAAAATTTACGCATATTTGCTGGGAATTTGATCCGAAAACCACACTTATATTTTATTAAAGGATTTCATTCTCTTCGTGATGATAATTAAATTATATTTTTATTTATTATTGATGTTAGAATATATTTTTAATGCAAATGAAGTTTTAAAATTACGCTTGGTCTATTTCGTTTCTTTATTTGTGATATTGTGCGGCGCATGGAAATTAGTAATGAAATAGTGATCAGTCACAGTTTTTAATCCCTGATATTTGTGAATACTAATCACAGTCACACATGTGAGTCAAAAGAAGAATTTTATTCATCACTTATTTCAAGGTAGTACCTATTATCAAAATTATACTTATTTTCGTAATAAATTTCACACCAAATCCCAAATATGTAAGGTGAACTTTCTCAAAATACTTGTTACTTTTTAATTAAATACTTATCTGATTTACAATGAAATTTTGTTGGTAAAATATATTTTTTAAGTCATTAAAATATAAAGCATTAGAATTTAGCGAAAAATGTAGGTATCTCAAAATTTTCCGTATCGAATTTTTAGACTATTTAGAAATTTCTGAATTTCGCATTCCATCATCAAGTTTTATATTTTTGATGCGGCATATAAAAATGGCTGACTAGAAAGTTAAAAGATACACTTTAAAATAATCCAGAAAACTTGATACATAAGATTCTATATCAGTATCAAATACAAGAGAAGAAATGTATATATTTAAAGTAATAATACTTATAAATCCAATTTTGATATGTCTTTTGACTTGACTGACATGATTTCCCTAAATTTCTCCCTCTGAAGATTTTCAAGGATTCTGTCAATCTTTCCTTAGAACGAAAAGATAATTCGTTTTTTTTAATTATGTGCGTTTTTTTTATATCATATCATAAAATTAAGATTTCATACAATTATTTTCTTCTTTGTAACTTTACTTTTGTTTATCTTGGGTGCGCATTAATAGGCAATCTATTAAGTTGATAATATATCGCAAAGAAATAATAAAAATGTATTTTCAATAATATTTTATCTAATCTGACATCATATTTATGCATAACACAAAATATTAAATAATTCTCACAAATATATTTAAAAGAAATATCATCATTAAAATCAGTATGAAATAATTATTTAATAACGGCAAACTAATACAAAAAATGCGTGTGAACGATGGCTAATATACCTCACACAATATTAACTTTGTAACACTATTATTTCATAAAAAATATACTTATTTTATTCCAATCTTGACTAGCTTTCTCACATTTGGCATACAACGCATTAGAGCGTCATTATCTCTTATATATTTTTTTAATCCTATCTATAATCTGGATCTTGTCAAGATGGGTTAATAAAATATATTTTTTATTTATTATCTTAGTTTAATAACCACAATTGAGTTTAAAAAACATCTACCGGTTTCGGAAAACACCTTTTCCTTCTTCAGGATATGTCAAAACTAACTAAAAATATAGCATTGTTTTTCTATTTATCCAGAATCTATTTTCCGAAACCGGTAGATGTTTTTTAAACTCAATTGTGGTTATTAAACTAAGATAATAAATAAAAAATATGAATCTTAACCACCAAGTTAATATTGCTAATTTTAAAAGTAAATAAAATATATTTTTATTCACAGTACTTTTCACGCAAAATCTTCCTGGCAGTTAAATTAGTCTAGCTTTAACCAGTTACTTCAGTAATAAAAACATATTATTTTAAAATCTATTGGAGTATACAGGATTTCATAAAACTTTTATCATGATTGAAATATGCTTATTACCATACATCAGATTTTCATAATAAAATGTGACATGAATTTTTCAAATCTTTTATATTATTTCAGCAGATATTAATTACAACTTCAATATATCAAGCTGAAATAATACAGATATTAACAGTGAAAAAAATAAAGTGTAATAAATTTCAGTATCTACAAAAATGAAATATATTATTTTTCAAGAATAGAGAAATTGTTTTCTTTTGCACATTAAAAAAAACATATTGGAAAATTCTTGAAGTTTTACTTAATATAAATTTCAACTGTGAAAATTATTAATTTCACAAAATACTAAATGCTTGAAACAATATCTTCCATTCAAAATAAAAATGACGAGCTTTCTAGTGAGTGAAGCAGTTTGCCAAAGTTGGTCGACTCGAGACGACACTTGTGTCAGACACTAACGAAATTCCAAAGTGGGTTAAACCTTTCAAACTACAGTCAAATGGCTCGAAAAGCGATTAAGTAAAATTCTGTTCCCAGACTCGTCGTGTTGGCGAACTGTACTCAAACCACTGAAGAAGAAAGTGGAGTACTGGAGAAACTTGGAATAACAATATGAAAAATATTTGACTCATTTAAGCCAGATTTTTACTTGGATTAATAATTTGAATTGAGAATCCATTTTAAATTTTAATTTGAGTTTTAGATCAAAATCTCATGTAATATTGGATTTAAAAATTCCGAAATTGGTAATTGTTTTATACTTTTAGGAGAACCGATTATTATTGTGAAGTTGTAATTATTCAGAACATAGATCTGTGATATTTTAAATACTAATATCCCGGTGGCACAACGACAATATTTTTCGATAAAATTGATTTTATATATATATATATATCTTTCTAATTAATACATTTAATTAGTATTTAATTGTTTTATACATACTTAGATACAAAAAAGTAAAATATTTTTTTATTAACACTTACTGCCCGGTGGGTCAAAACAACACACGTACGGCGGTGGTGGGTCATTTTAGACCCACATTAAGTTTTCAGTTTTTCAACCGTTTTGTGGGAAATTTCATTTTAAATATTATTTAATGAAATGGCATGATGTGCCGTAATGTTTCTGCTAAAAAAGTAAAGATAAAAATTAAAAAATATTACGAATAATGTACATATTCTCACACATCAACAGACGCCCTACACAGCCAAAATACAAACATCCACTGAGCATGTAATCTTCTCGTCGGAATCCGAACAGGTAGTATCATAAAACTTACTGGTAGGTGCAACGCCCCTCAAATAGTTATATTGCTGGTATTTTCTAGGGGCTGCCAGACGAAAATAAGTCAAAACAAATACATGGACGGATACCTGGTATCCTTTATCTACCCGCTCAAAATGTTGACAATATATATTTGAACTGAGATTTAATCCCGTAAAAACGACTGATTTTTGAGCGATTTTTCACATTTTTATCAATAACTCATTAAAATCTCGTCGGGTAACTTTTATTTGTATCTCAAATTATTTGGAAATATTTAATAAACGATTAGTTAGAAAGAAAACAGCACTAAAGGAATATTTGTAGCGTAATTCATATATTTACACACACCCGGGTCAAACCTGACCCACCACCGCATAGGATGTTTTAATATAATTTTAAACAATTTATATTTTAAACACATAGTGAAAATTTTAAACAACGGATTTTATTGCTAAATACTGATTAATGAACTCTCACGGTTCTGAAGATAGACTCTATTTCCGTCAAGCGGTCTTTTATAGGTTCTCTTTATATTAGGAACCCTCTTTCCTCCTCCCAGCAGGATATCTTATCCTCAAATTGTAGTCAAATGCTTAAGATAAATAATACCATAAACCATTAGAAAAAATATGAATATAATGTACTGAATATCTATGAAAAAGGAAAAACAGTGACTTGGAGTACCGATGATAAATTGACTTAGATATATATATATATACGTTAGAATTGGCAAAGAAAATAAATTAGTTCTACCTACATTAGTATGTGGAATAATGTATCGTTTAGTTCCAAAACCAATCTATCGATTTTGGCAGAAATTCATGTAATAATATTATGGAATGTATTTTTTGTGCTTGTCATTCAGCAGAATGTGATATTGAAAATGTTATTCGTTTCATTGTAAATCGAATTTGAATATTGGGCTGGGTTCCAACATCTATATTAAAAATTGGCTAAAAAAATTGTTTTTTTTATTTCTATAACGTAAAATAATATGTGGAGAATATTATTTTGGTTTCTAAGATTTATTGTTAACGATCGATACGTAAGTACATTCAGATTGAACTTAATAGAGTCGCAAATGTGTGAGTGTAATGCCGAGAAGAAAACCCTTGACTATATTTTTTTTTCCTGTTCATTGCGGATCACAGGTTTTTTTACAGTAATCTCGTCAATGGTAATTTTCACCTCCGGTTAACTTGTTTCATTTTCTTTCCCTTAACTCGCCACATTTAATCTATATAATGGCAAATTTTTTGAACGACAATGGTATTGACTTGTAATATAATATTTCTTATTCTATAATATTACTGTACTTTTTTTATAAAATAATGTTTCAATTTGATTAATAGTACAAAATACTCTTGAAGGGTGGATTTTCTATTTAAAAGAAGACACGTAAGTACTGGATGCGTCATTATACTCCTTGCACAAAATAAATGCGGTAACGATTCATAGCTCGCTCCAGGCTGAACTCTTCAGGCTTCAGGCTGCTGTGTTTACGCGCTTTCGAAACAATTCTCTGAGAGAAATCTCATCCTTGTACACGCGCCATTAAATTCAGAAATATTTTTAGAGACATACATATCAACACAATGGTGTACATACTGTAGGAGTAAGAAAAGATCAATTAATGTCTCACATACTTATCCAAATTTTTCGCAGCTATTCCTTCTACATTTATGTAAATCTTCTTACATAATTTCTTGATCTCTTCAGGCTTCAAATTGTTTGATTTTGATAACTTATTTATGGATCGCCTGTCGCCGTACGCGCGCATGTGAAAATGACATACGTAGATCGGTGGTTCTTGTATATTACCTATCCACTACCCTCTCTTCCTACACCCAGAATATGACTCTTTACTATAGTGTATTCTCTATGGTTTGATGAGTTGAAGTTGTACTTTCAAGCTATCAGGTTATCGTTTACCGGTGGTACGGTAGGCTATGGATTGTTAATTATCGCCCTAGTGTGTGGGAATGATAGTATATTATTTGTGTGTAATTGGTTTCTCGCTACTATGCAAACCGATTAATGCTGTACATTATGCTTCGCGCTGTCACTGAAGTATATATCCAAGAGTGCTTCGTGCGGATCGTTGATCTACAGGTCTTGAAGCCAGAAGACCAGTGGATCCAGTGGAAAAAGATCCAAATACCGGAAGGGGCATTTCAGAGGTTGGTCGTGTTTTCTGATTTTGGGTGGTCTTTCTGCCGCCATCTTTTCATCTATTCCTGTTCCTCTCCTGAATTCCTTAAACGCTTGCTGCATCCAATATTTTTCCAATCCCTTATTCAGTCACTGATATTACCACTCTTCAAAATATGTTCTATTCAGTTATACAATTTGCTTCGTAATCACTCTTGACTACTTATGCCCTATCTGCTACGCCTTTTACTATTTTTTTTTACTAATAAAAACGATTTACAACATTAAGATATACATAGGAGAGTGCACTGTATAAAATATACAAATATTCTAAATTAAATATAATATTTAAGTACGGGTTAAAATATAACACTTTAAATATTAAGTTTTTTTATTCAAATTGCACATTAAAATATTTCAAGTAATCATAATTATTCATATAATGGAAGAATAAATAAATAATAAATTAAGAAATTAATGCTTGTCCTTTAACTACTGACGTAGGTACATCTTTGGTTTCATAATTACTGACATGAGGTTAAAATGTCCTCAACAATTAGGTTATAAGTTTGCATTATAAATTAATAATTTATTTTTATTTTACTACATTATCATCATCACCGCTGATGATCCTGAACGCACCTTGGTATACCAGTGCGTAAAATAGAGCCCCTACCAACCTTAAAAACATACCCAATACCGACGTCGGGTGCCGATACGAATACATCCGAGTTGATAAAAATATTGTACATATTATAATAACATGTCTAAAATTTATATATTATCTTATTGTGAACGTCCACAGGCAATATTTTTTCCTGGATAGATTTTTTTTGCTTGTTCTTTGAACCGTGTCGTTCTCTTTTCGATCTTCCTTCACAATTTATCGGTAAGTATACTTTGACAGGAGAGAATTCTTGCTAATAATCGCCAAGCCTCGTGCCGCGAGATATTTACGGGATATAAATATTTTACTATGGTGCGACGGAACGTTTGTCAATTTCTGAATCGCTTAATTTTACTCGACAATAATGTGTTTTAAATTCAATATAAAATCAGTGTTTATAAATAAAATAAAAAATAAATGCTTTCCTTCAAAGCAGTTACCTAAAATAAAACTTATCAGAACATTTATTATTCGAATAATTCAATTCAATAACACGTTATCATTGATGTTTGAAATTGAAAATTTCAATATTATTTTAAGTGTCCACTAACTCGTGAATTTGTAGACTTGACTATGATATTGAAACTCCTATGGTGAGTTGGATTCACGCCTACATCTTTGGAGACGTAATCTAAGATTTGTCAAGTGACGAGCGGAGCGCCCACTAGCGTCGCCAAATGAACGGCCGCACGTGTCACCGACATCGTCCCGCTCTGCATTCATCCGGCGCATCCCGTCCAGTCGTATTTTAAAGCAAGTGTGTAATTGTAAAATTTATAAATAAAACATACATTGTTTAAAAAATATATATTACACACGGTTAATAGTCATTCGAAAGTATAATTCATGCTGAAGTCTGCCGCGTGTAACGAAGATGGTGTTATGAAGCAGCTTTAATCATCAGCGCTGAGATATCTGGAATGATCACGCTGTTACGCAGGCGCGTACGAGTCACGTGCCCAAGCACGAGCGCGCTCGTGAAAGAAAGAGAGGGGCAGTCACGGGAGGGCAAGGAGTGTGGGTACACACATCTGCGGCGGGAATACGCATCCCTCCCAGGAGATAGTGAGTAAAAGGAACCGATACAACACCTTCGTAGCTGCGCTCCTGACCTGATATTAACCTCGACATATTTTCTCTCTCTCTCATTGACCGTCGCCTTGACAACTTGGCCAGGGACCGGACCATCCATCCAGAAACGGCGCCATCTCCCCGGTGAGTCGCCTATAGAACCAGCATTCATTTTTTAGTGGCAACCGTTAGTCAAGATCCACCGGATTTTAGTTCAGGTTTAATTCATACCAAGTCTGTAATGGTCAACCCTTATATGTGTTAATTGTCTAGTATATAAGCTCAATTGTCTTTTGTTGCTTTCGTCATTAAACATCGCCCGAGAGGCTTTTGTTCGTTCTTTCATTGAACCTATCCTTTTGGTGGCCCTCGGGGTTGCGATGCCATCCCAACTTGACAACGAACAGAAGGAAACATTGATCGTAACAGTGGACTTAGTTGATTTTGGAATATATGCATTTATGTATTAACACGGTACTTTTACTCTTTTTAATTGTCTTATTTACTCTTTTTAATCGTTAAATGGTAACATAGCAACATAATTTCATAAATTTTCTTAAATTTAAAAAATTAAAATATATATTTTCAAACAAAACTGAATGATTGTGCGATGAAAATTAATTTGTTGATCTCCTGGAATAAATCACGAACTCTCTATCAACAGCCTACTCAAATTTATTTTCTTTTTTTTTAGTGTTTCTAACTCAACTATAAAAAAGTATACCTACTATATAACATGCTATTTCACTAATTGTATTAAAATATTTTTACATAGCACTAGAACTATTTATCAGGGTTACATTATAACTATTTATCAGGATCGTTATTGACCTGCTGATATTATGTATATAAAAAAATATAAAGTGATTTTACCGTAAGTACCTTTTACTCATTCATTATCTTCTCTGATTGCGTCGTTCCTCTATGTTTGAATCAATCTGAAAATCTAAACGTTCAAAAATCACGAAGAGTTGTCGTACGATATTCTAATACGTACAGGTACACTCAAAACTCAAATTTTTTTTTGGTAATTTACTCGATTGTTTATCCGTTTGGGGAGATTTAGGAGCTGAACGATTTATTGATTGAATTATACATTGTAGGTAAGATATATGTATGTAGTATTGTTGATCTTCATATGCCTGTGAAGTGATGGGTATGAATCATCCAGATTTATGAATGAGTTAAGGCGGGCAACACTTATTTCGATGACAATAACATTCTATATGAGACCAACACAGCCGACCACGCTTCGCCATGACTAGCAGAATCTGCATTTATCGGTATTGCTTCAAGACGCACTTTATATATTTGTATATAAATATCATAAAAATTTTTTTCACATAATTAATTATATAGGAGTAAATTTTGTATTTGAAAATCACTATTAGTTCACATAATACAGGGTGGGCTTCAAATTTAGTCAAATAGAAAGTATTATATTTTTAATAATTGTAATTTTTAATGGTTAATTAAAAAGTTCGTGGGGGTTTTTTGTTCATTAAAAATCAAATAAGGGTAGAAATTTTTAGAAAATGGTTTCAATATTAAAATACTTATCTTCACAAATTGCTACCATTTTTCAATGAGATATAAGTATGTAAAATTAATAGGATGTTGTGTCTTTAGAGACGAACAATCTATCAACCTCCACTTTAATCTCCTCTTTATTGTAAAAATGTCTATTTTGCATGTATTTATCTAGCGCTAAGGAAATGTAATAATCAGTTGGATAAATATCTGGAGAATATGGGGGGTGTGTAAGAATTTCCCATTCTAAAGTATATTTTTTTTACATGTGTTTTTTCAGTATGGGTCTTGCATTATCTTTCAAGAACAATACTTTTTCCGATTAACTTCATTTGATCAGCTTCCATGATTTTTCATGATGTAAATGTAAGCGAATTATTTTTTCACACACAATAAATGATTTGTAGAGTTCATATCTTAACAAATTCTTTGCGGTGGTGGGTCAGATTTGACCAGGGTGTTTTTAAAAATACGAATTACGCTACAAATATTCATTTAATGGTGTTTTTCTTCTAGCTAATTTTTTATTAAATGTTTACAAATAATTTGAGATACAAATAAATGTTATCGGACGGGATTCTAAGTTATTACGCGATTATGAGTTATTGATAAAAATGTAAAAAAACGCTAAAAAAATAAGTCGCTTTTACGGGATTAAATCTCAGCGCTTACACCGAAATATATATTGTCAAAATTTTGAGCGGGTAGACAAAGGATACTAGGTATGCGTCCGTGTATTTGTTTTGACTAACTTTCGTCTGGCGGCCCCTAGACAATACCAGTAATATAACTATTTGAGGGTCATTGCGCCTACCTGTAAGTTTTATGACACTACCTGTTCGGGTTCCGACGAGAAGATTACATGCTCAGCGGATGTTTGTATTTTGGCTGTGTAGGGCGTCTGTTGATGCGTGAGAATATGTACATCATTTGTAATATTTTTTAATTTTTAACTTTAATTTTTTAGCAGAAACATTACGGTACATCATACCATTTTATTAAATCATATTTAAAATGAAATATGTATAAAAAATCTCCCACAAAACAGTTGAAAAACTGAAAATTTGAGGTTGGTCTAAAATGACCCACCACCGCCGGAACTGTTTTGTTTTGACCCACCGGGCAGTAAGTGTTAAAGGCATTCATCATCATATGAGACTTGTGTAGATTATTTTTTTAGCAAAAATTATAATAATATCTTGTAAATGACTTCCATTTTTATCTTCAAAAATGTGAGCTTTTTTAATGATGCTCTCGGTAACTGTACTCAAAATGCCTGGCTTTATAGTTCAGATTTTTCCATGAATATTGCTATTTAACTCAAAAAAGGTCAAGAATTACTGACAAAAAACTATCTTTACATAAATAAATAGGGATCTGTGACATTAGAGGAACGCGCTAGCCAATAAAAAATCAATTTCGAATTTTCATTATTATATTTAATTTCAGAAATAATTTGCCCTTATTATTTGCATCACATTATTATACGATTTTTTTTTTTTGTATATGAACAAAAATTCGTATTATATATAATGTCGTGTTAAAGATAAATAAAATAAAAATAAAAATATACAACTTTTTAAATGGTACAGTGACCCCTGTATTTATAGTTTGACACATCTCAACCTTTTTATATATGTAATTAGATTTTTGACCGACACTACATTATCACTATATTTATCATCATATACAAATTAAATTTAGTCATAAAAATAATATCAATTGAAAATAAAATATCCGAATATTGGATTTCTATCCCTTGTAAAACGTTTTTGTTCTAATCAATTTCAAACAAACCTTTTTCTTTTGTGTACCTACTAACCTCTTTCATAAAAGATATAATGGGGTACCTCAGCCACACAACATTGAAACTGAAAGATATTCTTTGTATATGGAAGCGAAAGGGTATTTATAAATATATTTTAACCCTTTTTAAAAATCACTTCATTAAAGTAACGTAATTCGAAAGAATTACAAGCCGCATTAGGTTCAGCCGGGTAGTTCATAAACTCCACTTATCTCAAGAGGAAAAATAATTGTTTACTTTTAATACAAACATGCGAACAACAATTACCTCCTCGGCTGTGTACTGAGCGCCATCTAGGGAGAGCCGTTTCATTTTCGCTGTTTTATTTTATCGCTTAAAGAATAAAACCTTTCTATGCAGAGGATATTACTTTTAATTCCAAGGTTTTCTTTGTTTAACTATTTTTTGCGTGAATGTTTCTGCTTACCTTTGAGCTGTTATACTACATAAAAGAGTGAACTTTTTCTTTTTAGTTAACGCAGCATTTGTAGGTACGAGATTTTAACGACTTACTAGAATAACAGAAATATAGCATTTTCAGCAGGAAGAAACTAGGTGTTTTAGTGCACAAGGCAGAAATACACCCTTTACATAATATAAAAAAAGAAAAATTAAAATATATATAGTAAAGTATAACTTCAAACTATACAAAAGCTAAACATAAAATAAGTATTTAACACTTACTTGTTTTAAACAAATTGAACAAAATTTTATATTATATAAAGGGTGTAAAAATACACCCTTTACATAATATAAAAAAAGAAAAATTAAAATATATATAGTAAAGTATAACTTCAAACTATATAAAAGTTAAACATAAAATAAGTATTTAACACTTACTTGTTTTAAACAAATTGAGCAAAATTTCTGATTGAGAACATTTCAACGTCACTTATCATCACCTCGCCCTTTCTTAGATATTTTCAAAAGTTGAAAAATAACCGCACATTTCGTTACTCATATTTCCCTTAAAAATGTTTCTTAAACCAGTAGTTCTGAATATTAAATTGTCAATATAAAAAAATAAAATTTGTTATTGTTTACACAGTTCACGAAGCCCAGTTCTGCATTCCAATCTAGGCTGCACCCGAAACTACTATCTAGTCTACCCACCTCTAGTTTCGCCACTGAAATTAGATAATACTTTATAAATTAATGAAATTTTGTATTTATAATTTTTTTAATCTTAAATGGTGACGTACACAAAATTAGTAAGGTCACATATATCCAATATCATAGAATATCTGTTTTAACGTTACCGTACAATAATTACCTGATATAGATAGAAGCCAACTGGTGTCGGTATAATCTATCAAACAGGTACACAATAGTGACGTATCGTATGACATCTGATGATGATACGCTTTTGTGGTATAGTGGTGAGATACCATAAGATAAATCACGTTAATTATATTTTTCATAGTGTAAGTGCTTAATTAATCTTAGTTTAAATAATAGGAAGAATATTTATGTAACGACATGTTTTCCGTAAAGGAATACATAATAATATTTCGCTTCCCTACACTATCACTATAATAATATTATAGTGATAGTGTTATTACGGCTGTAAAGTGGGTAAATGACCAGGTCTGAGAGGCGTAAGTAGAATAAGAGCGAAAGTATTTTTAATATGTCTTGGTTAATATTACTTGAATTTGTTTTCTTTTATATATTAAATTATGGTCCGTAAATATATATTCAATTTTAAATGAAATATTCGCAAGTAAAGGGTTTTTTAATAGGGTCGCTCAAACTTTCTTTCAACAGGGACAAGAAACTACGTCATATTTCTTCAATTTTTTTAAGGTTAACACTCGTACTTAGTTGGCAAATCATCATGGAGCAGTACACACCGGAGCAACGCTTGCAAATTATTCAAATCTACTACCAAAATTCGCGTTCGCTCTCCGCAACTTTAAGAGCATTACGACCATTTTATCGTCATCACTTGCCTGCCACAGCAACAATTCAACGTTTGGTGCAAAAATTTGGAAGCACATTGTCGCTACACAATGTTCCAGTGCCAGTGAGACAAAGAAATGCACGAAGTGAGGAAAATATTGCCGCCGCTAGAGCATCTGTTCTTGATGACCCAAATGAGTCACTAACACGACGTTCTCAACAATTGGGCATTTCTGTGACGTCATTGTGGCGAATTTTGCGAAAAGATCTTGGCCTGCATCCATGCAAGATCCAGTTGACACAAGAACTAAAGCCGCTTGACCATTTGAAGCGTCGCCAATTCCTCAATTGGGCTGCACAACAATTTGAAAATGATGCTGAATTCCATCGAAAAATCATCTTTAGCGACGAAGCTCATTTTTGGCTCAATGGATATGTAAACAAGCAAAATATGCGTTATTGGGCAGGCACCAATCCACACGTGCTTCACGAAACACAATTGCATCCCGGAAAAATCACTGTTTGGTGTGGATTACATGCCGGAGGTGTCATTGGACCATATTTTTTTGTTGATGATGCTAATCGTCATGTTACTGTGAATGGTAATCGCTATCGATCCATGATAACTGATTATTTTTGGCCTCAATTGCAAGGTATGGACTTGGCCAATATGTGGTTTCAACAAAACGGCGCTACTAGTCACACGGCACACGCAACAATTGACTTATTGAAAACCAAATTTGGTGAGCGTGTTATTTCGCGAAATTGACCAGTTCAATGGCCGCCTAGATCATACGATTTAACACCATTGGACTATTTTCTTTGGGGCTATGTTAAATCTTTGGTCTATACCAACAAGCCGGCGACGTTACAAGAGCTAAGAGAAAAAATTGAACGCGAAATTGGTGCGATTTGGGCCGAATTATGTGAAAAAGTGGTGGAAAATTGGATTCAACGATTGGACTTCTGCAAACGTGCCCGCGGTGGTCATGCGAGGGAAATTGAATTTCATACATAATTGCCACTGAATGTACTTTAAAACATAATAACTTTTTTTAAGATATATTCATTCGTTTTTGTTTTATTTTAAAAAAAAGTTTGAGCGCCCTTAATGAAAAACCCTTTCTACCGACGTCTGTCATCTTTTCTAATCAATGCTGTCTATGATAAGATAGATCTCTTACCGTAGAACAAAGCACATTATTTGTTTTTCCGAGATTCTTTTATCATCATCTAGATATCATATTTGAACATTTTGACACCTAACAGTATGTTAATATTTGCGACCTAATTAATATTTGTCAAAATCTGATAAATAGTTATTGCTCTGATAAAATCGCGAACAATGGCGGAATAATTTTAATTACATCGAGATTTTATTTACGTGTGCTATGTTAAGCTATTTAATTTAATCACAAGATATAGCGCCGTTATCAGTTCTCTACGAGCTATACACAAAAAATTGGTCTTAATCTCAACCACCCAGGTCATGTGAAGAGATCAAATGGAACCAGAATAATTAGATATGATACTTACATAAGCTGGTTGTTTATTTAATTGTCACTGATTTTATTTTGAGCTGTAAAAAGTTACATTGTAAGAATAAGACTTAATACATTGTTTTAGTAATTGATTTAACCGTTTGAATGCTACGCGTCGCAAAAGCGCTGCGATCGTTTGTATCGGAAATTGCTTAGCACTTAAACGGTTAAATATATAAGAATATACTATGAAGTGCGGGGGCTAGACGTCGATCTTCTAAGCCGCGTCTAGTCTAGTCTTGCGCTCCCCACTTACTACCTAGCGATAATGGAACCTCTGGCGATCTAGCTACATAACCATGCTTGAATGCCTGCTGTGTGCGTTACTAGATGGTGACTCGTGTTGTGAAAAATTAAAAAAATAGTGTATATCTGTGCAGTACATATTTGACATCTTTCATAGTATATCATAATATAGCATTTTGTAGCAATAAACTTATTTATAAATTGTTCATAAAACCTATTTAACATATGTTCGTTAAATCTATTATTCTTATTAATCTACTGAATAGTTCAATGCATATAATTTATTTATTTACCTCTTAATATAAAAGATATTCTTAGCATGTAATTGTATATTTATACATACCTATACGCATTGTGACATTACAAACTGGTGTCACGTTCGAAATTGCCCCGTCACTTGTTTTAATGCCAAGTACCTCGTAATCACAAATAATTTCCCTTACGTTAGTATCCCTGCATCTGTTTTGAAGGTTATAAAAACAGTCACCATTAATGGTTCTTTTTCAATTCATTGTGTAGAGCTGTCAAAATTACGCGGTATACTGCTACCTGAATACAGGATGTAACCGTGAGCATTCAATGAAACCAAAGTGAAACGAGGTTACTTTCACTACTTCGCCTTCGGTTTACATTACTACTCCGAGTAATGTGATTTTCTAAAATTCTGCATACTAATCCAGTTGCGTCGGCATGGATGCTGGTAACTAACTACGATGATGGGTCATGGAGATGGAATGCTACGAGGGAATGTGCATGGACGAGCATAATTTGAAGATATGCAATCTGTGGTAACATTTTCGATTTTGTTGTCACCAGCCTGCATCGTAGCACGCCGAACTCGCGCCCAACCCGACGAAATTAGGATTTGTTAATGTGAATTGTATTTGACTCTAACTTTATTTATGTTTTTTTTTATGATTAGATTCCATTATATAACGAATAACACATTTTCATTTATCTCCTCCGGGTATTATTTATAAATTTTTCCCAGTTGAGGATGAAGCCAAAATGTGACAAACTAAGGTGGGTATGCGTTTCTGAGGTGAAGAACCCGGGGAACTTGTGTTCACCACTGACTAGCCGGTGAGAGAGTAGAACGGCAATCTCCACCCTCACAACATATTTATTTTCTATTATCATAATTTTGTCGTTCATCCGTCAAACATTAAGAAAACATATTTTGACAGTTGTCTGTATTGAATGGCAATATAAATGGGTAAAAGTGTGCTGTTATCACTTCAAACAAAAATAATAATTTTGAAATTCTATTTCCCTATTAATTTTTTAATCAAATAAAGATTATTAAAACTATTAATTTTCCGTCATTTTTGGCGTAAAGATAGATGTATACTCGGAATTCGAGGGTGTTTAATTAAAATTAATTAAAATATGATTTTTGGTTCCACTTGAAGCTCTCTCTAAAATATATTATTTAATATTTTTAGACAGAAGATTTAATTTAATTTGACTGATAAATACAGTAGACTTAACAATTCGCTTTATCGCGTAGGATAATTGAGCAACGTGACACAGAATTTAAAAGCCGTATCATAATATAGGCAGAAAACGCTGACAAATAAATAAACAAAAAAACTATTTTTTTAAAAGTAATATCGAAATTGTTGTAATTTATTTGTTTAAATTAAATTGCTTGGACTAAGTATCGACGAATAAAGTTTTTATTTAAATTTAGGCACCATTCAAATTCGTATGTATTATTTAGTTATTTAAAAATATTTTATTTTGTTTGGAAAACGTACAGTTAGGGCCTCTCTTCCAAAACTAATCCAACTTTTCGCATTTTTACGAAAATGTGAGTTTTTATTACTAATTTATATCAAAAGTTATACACTAGAATATACTTTTTTTAAACTATTACTTAGATACGATCTTTACACTAATGTAAATCTAACAAACTGTATATTATTTGTCATAATTAAGATAATGTTTTATCCGTCATTTTGCCAATTTTTTTTTTAAATATTAAATATATTTTTATATTTTTTAATTAATACTAGACCTACAAAACGTCTTGATAGACGTTTATTTGCAGGTACATTTATATTAATTTTTTACATTTAATAAACTCAAAAACATAAAAATTAATCAGTCAGCGTTTAAACAATTCATATCATTCTTACATGTAAGACAGATTATTATCGATAAGGCATTTTTAATATTTTTTTCTAAATTAAATGAAAGCTTGCTCTTTTGTAAAGACCTGGGTAGTTTATTTTTTATTGTAGGAAAAACAAATTCTATCGTCCTCGATCCATACTTATAATTGATTATGAGGTGATTTTGGGAATCGTCAGATTCAGATTAGCTATACCTTTTGTATTTTTTCCATGTGAAGCCACCCTATTTAGAGCATCGTTGTTATAATTTTATAACAACGAATATAAAGGAATATAAGACCGATAAAAATAATTAAATTATCCTAGTTGATAAAGGTGTTTTTCTTTGAGATTTGATTTTAGAATTAGCAACACTTTTTCCAGCGACAGCTAATTTGATAGCTGATAGATGATTTGTGTTCAGTTTGGTTTTGAAATTTTACCATGAATAGACTTAAGCCAGAACAATGTTTGCAAATTGTGCTAATTTATTTCGAAAAACGTGGTTCAGCTCGCGAAACTTACCGTGCAGTACGACCATTTTATGGTCGACATAATCGTCTATCCAAGCAAGTAATTCGAATAACCGCGGATCATTTGCGCACCACGCATACTGTAATTGATAATATGCATGCGTAGAAACGTCGTACAGTGCGCACTGAAGAAGCTATTGCAACAATGAAGCGTAGAATTGAAGGGACCCGAATGAGTCGATTCGCCATCGTGCACAGCAATTTATGGACATCTTTGTTCCTCAATTAAATGGTATTAAGATGAAAAAACTGTAGTTTTAACAAGACAGCACAACATGCCATACAGCGCGCGCCACAAACAATTTATTGAAGGAAACATTCGCGTAATGGACCTATGAATTGGCCTCTAAGATCATGTTATTTAAGACCTATGGATTATTTTCTATAAGAAAACGTAAAGTCGCTAGCGTACGCCGATAATCTAGAGAAGATAGACGACTTAGAAGCCAACATTCGACGGGTTATTGCCGATATACGGGCCCCGCTGCTCCAAAAAGTGGTAGAAAAATGAACTTCCAGATTGCGCTTTATTCGAGCCAGCTGCGGTGTCCATATGCGCGAAATCATACTTAAACACTAATGGTATAAAATAATCATTCCAATAAATCTAATACTGTGGTCATTACCACGATTTTTATATGTTTTATGTCATTTTAAAGTTCTATATATGTCTATAAAATAACACCTTTTACAATATGTTTAATGTAATCAATTTTTTGTATATGAATACGAAGCATTTAAAAAAATTAAATAATGTCCCTGTATATTTACAAGGACTGGAAGCTATATTTTAAATTCAATGTGCATGTGTTCAATTTATTAGCAGTACCTAGCTACCGTCATGCTTTCACCAGTTTGTAAAAGATGAATAATCAGAAACATCGTTTATACTCACCAAAAATTTTCGTGGATAGAGGCTTTGTAGAATATCTTGGAGCTTTTAAAGCTCATTTTTAAGCGACTCATTTCCAAAACAAAACTTCTGGAGCCATTGTTGTACAGTTCGTATGTTTATGGTAACCTCACCATGTGTGTTGTTTATGTTGCGAGTTGCGGTCGCCGTACTACTTCCGAGTTTAAATTCATATCGTATCACAATAGGTATTTCACTCGTACTCATTTAAGCTACAGATTTCTCGTGTACAGAAAATGCGACATTTCAAATGAACTTGTGGGGGTTGTAGTTGTAGAATATTATTGACTCGTGACGATCTTAATTATGTGATTGTAATATAAGGTTTTGTGCATGGTAAGACTGAAGCGTCAAACTATCTTCTAGTCTTACGCGTGTTGATGCATGTCGCAATGTATATGAATATACATGTGAGTATTTATCCTGTGTCTAGAGCAAGATATTTAAATAAAGAATACCTTACAAAAGTTAGCGTTTGTTGCGGAACGATTTATAATGGCGGGTACGACGAGTATATAGCATATTGCGCGTATGAAGTTGAAGACTGGAGTGCTCGCTTGTAATGTTGACGAAAGAACGGTTTGCGGAGAAATGGTTGGCTAGCTCTTAGGTCTCATTAGTCACGATGTACTGGCATCTGCTTATTGGTCAATTAGTTTCGACCCTATATGGCTGTCAGGTGAGTCCTTACACGGCCATGTCTGTAGGGCGCGTGCTGGACCACCACACAATAATCAATGCAGGTGTAACCATAAATTCGTCAAATTACATGTTTTCTCTAAAATATCAATGCATTTATGATGAAGCGTAAGTTTAGTAATGAAATATTTTATTAATTCATATGAAATAATAAAACATAGAACACACCAACATGAATATACAATATGTTTATTCAGCGGATACTACAGTAAAATTTGATACGAAATTTGGTTAGAAATAGCGCCTTTTAATAATAATTTATAATTAAATAATTATTTTATATTCTCACTTACTTTTCGTTGTGATTTATTCTTATGTTATCGGTAGGTACCCGGGATCAGGCGCCTTCAAAATATCTTTACAATAAAAAAGATTTCGGAAGCGCCGAAAATCCCGGTACCTCTCACGTAAGAAAAGTGAGCGAGCGTTCTATCATCTCGCTATTTCCCCACAGACTACCAAATATGAATTGACGACAAATTTTCTTTCCAGGTTAGAATCCCGATAGCAACAACAATATTTTTCGAAAAAATTGATTTTATATGTTTTACTTACTTTTACTTTTTTCTATGGTTTAACGGAGTACCCGGCTTAAAGAGCCCCCTGCTCCTCAATCTAAAGTAGCCACTGGGGGCCGAATTAAAAGATGGTGGTGTTTATATATTTAGGAAAAATAACAATTATGAAATAAAATAAAAATTATTTTTACGAAAATTTATAATAAATATAAATAAATTATTTTTAGATTAAAACGTACTTATGACGAGAGTTATTACGAGAATTTAGCTGCTACTTGTTGCAGGAGATAATAAAATCGATTTTGGTCGTTTGATGCGCGAACGTTGTCTAATGTCGTACGCTGATAATGAGCTGATAGTAGGATTTCGGTGCTTTGGAAGATCAGCATAGAAACGTCTGGCAAGATGTTTTATGAATTCCCTAACGGGGGGAATGCCCGATTCGTGATGGAGCTGTGTAATCCTGGTCCATTTTGGTGCCTTCAGAGCGAGTCTGAGGACCTTATTCTGAAAGGATTGTAGTTTATTAATGTGTATTTTGGCCGCGTGACCCCAGACGGGGGCTGCGTAAAGGAGTATAGGCCTCAGGACGGCCTTGTATAATAGGAGCTTGTTGGTTATGGTAAGTTTGCTACGCCTGCCTATCATTCTAATTAATACATTTAATTCATATTTAAAATATCACAGACCTATGTTCAGTATAATTACAACTTCACAATAAGAATGTGTTCTTCTTAATAATATCATATTTTCTCACATCGCACATTCTAATAATACTAAAGCATAAACATAATATGACGGATACACGATACACGAGTTCATTCGCATACCTATAGAACCTATTGTCATCCAAAGCCACATAACGCAGTAACAAGAGTTATAATAGACAACTGGTATCCGTCAGTATCTGCTCTGCCGAATTTCAACAACCAATTTAAAACTTGTTTTTCTCATTCTGATGTCATTTAAAGTTTTTATGTTATTTCCAGTTTAATTGTATATACTGGTAGCTTGAAATGTGAATAATCTTTGACAAAAGCATTTTTTATACTTGGAACGATTTTAAGGTTGTGCGCACCATTTGTTAAAATAATCTCTTAAAGAGATATTCCATAAAATAAGTAAATCCCTAAAATCCTTGATAAAACTTACTAACGCGACGCTCCTTTGTCTAGTCAACGATATTATCTTACTTTACTACGTTTGGGAAGAAAGTAAATATTTTGATTATATATGACCCAAAATATAAAATGTTTTAATTTGTGTAAAACTGTACTCCCATGTATCACATTTTAAATTAATAAATCTTTTCTTAATGTACCGAATATTACGGTGAGAGATTTGTTTTTACATAAAAATACTTTGCATGAATCACTTTGAATAATTTAACGTCGACCGATTTCGATGGTAATGTATCTTCATCAAAATAAACGTACACATATAGTTAGTGTTTTTTTTATATTCATTTCAATGTCATAAGAATTGCAAAAATATTATATATTACATTATTTTTAATACTCGTGTATTATTACATAGATTTCATTATATAAAAAAAAAAGTTTTTATAGGACCGTTAACGAAATTCACCGTTTATAAATAATTAACCTTTCGGCTGAACGGACTATAGAGAATTATTACCATCGTCCAACTTCTACGAACAAAATGCTAATTTAAAAAACGAGTATTGAGTATTTTATTGAAAATTTATTTATTTCGATATTTTCTGTAGATTATATATGTGAAATTTTCTATGCGTGTATATTGGGTACGGTGGATCGTGAGGATTTTAATAAAAATTATATCCGTATATAGTATGCCGACCCACCTTTCGTGTTTAAGTTACTTTAATATTCATCTTGTTTAACAGCTAATAATATGTATTTGAATTATTTCAGATTTTTATCTGGTACCACACCAGAGATATTTAGCCTTGAAAGGTACAATTTTTGTAAATTTCAAAACTTTTGAGAATTTTTCGAAAAAAAGGGATATCAATCTTAGGTTCAAATTTTGTGTGTGAACACATCTACTTCTCACCACTTTGTAAACAAACTTTTGATATACAGATTCTAAGCCTGCAAAAACATCCACGCGAAGATGGGATTTTTTTAAAACAAAAGCTAAGAATTCTGAAACTCTAAAATGGCTGAAAATTCACACCGTGGGAATACATACAGGTAAAAATATACAATAGCAATCTTGTAGCCCATTTTTTTAAAACGAATTACCTTTAACCGCATGTTGATAGGACCAATAAGAGATCAGATATTTCAATTTCTGCAAACCAATTGCAATTGCAAAATATGCTACGCCTCGTAAAACAAATATAACTACCACACAGAAACCAAAAATAATAAAATTAAAATAATGATTATTTTGAACTACCAACAAATTAGAGAGATTGCACAAAAATATGAGAATATGTAAAAATGATCAAGCAACAGTGTTGGACCATTTCCCTTTAGATAACAAAAAATGACCCTTTAGATAACAAAAAAACGCCCTGTTTTTAAGTGGGTCATTTTAAATTTCAAACTTGCATACACGTTAATTTAAATATGACGATAACAATTAAAATACTATCATTATTTTTTCTATCTATCCTCTATAACATTTTTGCTAATGAAAGTGGCAATTTCGTATTTATCAAATAATACTGTTAGTTTTAATTTTTAAGCTTGTTAATAAAAACAGTATCCATCACCCTCCCAATACAATAAATCATTTTTATATGGTTTGCTATCTATTGCACAGATTTAATTCCATTCATTTATCACACTTAGTAATTCGTTTAATTTCCGCACGATAATGAAACTATGCTTCAGTCTTATCAAAAGCACGGCGTTTACGATCAAAACTTAATGACGCTCTAAAGCAATTATTTAATTTTAGTGATATACTTACACAAATCTCATTTATTATACTACTAGCCGTCGATACCCGGCATTACCCGGGATTCAAATTTAGTAATTATTTAAAAAAGGGATATAGGGGAGAAAAAGATAGTTTTGATTTCTGCAGGCCTAAAATAATAAAAAAGTATGCAAAATTTGATCCAATGAGAGAAAGAGTGAGATATCCGGAAAAGTGACAGAATTTTCCTCAGAATCCTAGAATACAACTGAACAAAATTTGGATGACGTTCAGAAATATATACATTTATATAATGATTAGGAGGTGACTTTCCTATATTTTGCGAGGGTTCTAGAAAGTTACTATGCAAAATTTTGTTAAAATCAGTCACAGTGTATCGGATTGTAAAGAAAACAGACAGAGACATTCAATTTTATGTATATAGTTTAAATACATATATATATATATATATATATTTTCTATATTAAAAACTATTTCTAAATCGCATTATTCTACTAATGGAACTGCCCATACAATTTATTGTATAATAATTTTAAAATATAACGTTACTTGCTCAAAACTATAATATAATTCTCATTTTGTGTTTGTTTATTAATTAATATGTACAAGTCTTCTATTCAAGATTATTTTCAGTATGATTTTAATACAGCTTATCATGCTTAAGAATAATACTTTATGCATGGTTTACATTGAAAATTGAGGATTATACATATACAGGGTGTAAGAGACCTAGTCAACATTATTTTATGGGTTATTCACCTGATTAAATTACTAGTCGAATATATTCAAGAAATATGTGCCTAATCTCAACTATGTTAGAAATATAAGCATTTCAAAAAAATTCGTAATTAGGTGATTATTTAAAATATTTTATTGATTACAAATTATATATTGAATACATAAAATTAAAGGTCATCGAATTTTGAGCGGGCAGACTATATTTTATTAGATGTTTTAGGGCCTGAAGCAAAGATTTAAATTAATAATGGATAAATTTCAGTAATATTTCTTTTGAAGTACTTATACTTAAAGCCTAAAAAGATTTTATAAAAATGTCAAACAATAATATTTTACGTAACGGTGTAGAATTTGCACACATATCTTAAACAATTTTCGACTCGTAATTAAGTCAGGTATCCACCCATAAGATATTGTGGACTAGCATAATAAGAATTAAAATATATATGGCTATGAAGAGAGTTACAGATATTTAATAAAATATATATTTATGGGGTTAATTACCGATATTTGGGATGAATGGTTTATATTTTTCATTTCCAATAATTGTTCAGAATCAAGTAAAAATACTTGTCTAAAAATAACGAAGCAAACTCAAACTGAATATGTAGCTTGCTTATAGTAAATTGACAAATTTACTGCCAAGAAATACTAGACATATAATATATCTGTATAGCGACGATGCCACATGTAGTTGAAGGAGATCACGTAAGACCTGGGACCATTAGAAGTAAAACATTTCGTTTGAAGCAGCGGATACACCTAAATGCATATTAAATCAGGTCAAAAATATACGTTACTCTTTAAAAGGAGTACAGGGTAATGGTGTTTATTTATTTATACTTTGTTGTCAAAAATATTTATTTTTTAAACGTAGGTTTCTTATCACTTTATGTTAAAAGACTACACTATCGCTAAATATATTTTTTATTATAGTTATTATTTACTTCAACAAAAAGGAGTCGAGGAGAGAAAAAGAGCTCAAAAGAAGTTAGAAAAGTAGCTGAAAAAGCTAGTAGCTCATGTTTATATGAAATAAGGAGATGCAGGTAGGGTGGAAGAAATTCGGGAGAGGAACAGAAATAAGAACTGGCTAAAGGACCATCTAGAATCAGAAAATACGACCTACCTGTGAAATGCTCCTTTCGGAATCTTTTTCCACTAGATCAACAGATCTTTCGGCTCCAGTACACGTACTACGCTGTTCAATGCGAAGTACACTTAGACGTACACTTTCGGTGATAGCGCGAAAGAGTCAACATCTTATACAATCGCATAATGTACAGGTTTTGGCAGGCACGGTAGCGAGGAACCAAAACAATCACAATAAACTATCAGCCCCACACAGCAGGACGATAATTCAAGCCAACAATTTGTTCCCACAGTAGGATGAACTTGGCAGTAATAAACGCACCCAATGGAAAACGCTTACTTTACAATTTGAAGGTACAACATCAACTGCAAACTATAGAGAACACACCATCGAAATATATCGTGTTCTGGTATAAGAGGAAAGGGTAGTGAATAGGTAGTAGAGAGGAACCATTCTATGTCGCGTTCATATAGCGCGCACACGGCAACCGGCGAACGTTGGGTAGTCATAAAGATCGAATAGCTCATATGGTAACATATTTCGACTATATTTCCCATATAAAATAATAAAATGATATCATAAATAGCAATTCCTGTCTAATAAGTAGATAGGTAAACTATATTATTTTATTATGTACCTTTATCTCCACATCAATGAACGTGTTTAGATGGTACGTTTTTCAATACAATTTTACCGTTTCTTTAAATTTTATCTTTTAGTTTTTCCAATCTTAGAAAAAATCAATTTTTATACATTTATATAACTGCATGGTATATAAAATGGGATTGCAATAATATATAATAATAATGCAATAATATATATAAAATGCGATTGCAGGAAACAAATCTGGTAACATGGTCAGATATTGTGCGATCTCTGGGTTATGATAATTCTGGTTGTAAATAGTAATAACCGCAAGGTGGGAAAGTATATCGGGAGAAGGATACAGGAAGAAGTTGGTGAGGGGAAAGAAATATTTCTAAGGACCAGCGATCTCGGGGACCGAGATTTATAAAGATTGCTCCTGCTCGCCTTACCACAAGTATGACGCCTCCGAAATCCCCGGTGGCGCCGCCGAAATCACACACTTCATGCACGAGGATTATCACGATCTCCACTCCCAATTGAAGATAGTGGTGTCACTGTTTGGCACACACAAACAATTAACATTATGATCAACATAAAATCACACAAAACAGTGCTCAACGGCGCTGGAGGTAATTATCCACACCGCGAATGTTATCGCGATGTCGAGATCAACCAAACAATACTAATCATGTGACACCTGATGGCGCCAGGCTTACAATTCATACTGAGGGAAAGCAGTAGGATTGGTCATGGATAGAAATTTGGACGCGGATATGTGTTTATACAATTAATCGGTCGATATTAAAACTGGCGCCAGAAGTGTTTTATAAGTACGAAACAAATATCATTAAAAAACCAATATGCTTTTTTACATAAAAATACCTAACCTACTACAATACTGTCCAGTCTGTTTAGGTACAAAAACCTCTGAATCCTAATAAAACTCTCTTGCTCACGCTTATTTGTTCACCATTAAAATCGATTCCGCGTGTATATACTAAATATAATTTTATGAAATTTTGCTTCTCTTAACTCGTATGAATTTCAAGGTGCTTTTTAGCGTATCTTAATTTTCTTGGCCTGTGTGTGGCTCCCCACGTTCCACTGCGCCCGGTGCCCCTACATTGGTTGAATAAATATCAGGGCAGGCTATAGGGCCTGAATAATTCAGGCTTTTTTGATTTACTAGTCTGAGCACACGCCGGTGTATAATTATGTTCCGCCAAGGAAAAAATCTAGCACCGCAAAATGTAGTTTTCACGAAAAATCCCTTTACCTTGAAAGAGTTATAACTGTATTATTTTCACCCGCCGTAGAACATTTGTTCACATTTGGATTAAATTAGAGATACATTTCGATTATGCCTGATATTTACGTATTTTATGAGGCACATTTTTCTGTTTTATTTTCGTTGTTTATCAAATTAATACATTTATTTAGATTTAGACATGATTTATTGATAAAACTGTTAGTTTCAATAATGTATACTCTTAAATAATATTGATAATTTACCATTATTTTAAATAACTGTCATTGAAAATGTATTTGTCATAATAACAGGATTTTCTAATTTGTTCTCACAATGCCTTAAATGCTATAATTTTCACGTTTAACATGTCACTGCCTCTAAATCAATTAAATTTTTAAAATCAAACATAATATATAATAATTTTTGTTAAGGTAGGTAGATAACGTTTTTTTACAATTGATGATGTTAAATTCACTTTTTATTAATGAGGTTATGATTTTCAAAACTTATAGTTCTATGATAATAAAACCAAAGTATAAACAATTATTAAGTCCTTTTCATTTTTACATTCTATCATGCTTAACAAGGTAAAGCGACCAAAGAGTACACACAAGCAAATAGTGCACATCGGGATATATTCCAAATGCATTGTTAAAATTGGCAACACTGTGATCTTAATCGGTTATCTATGACGTGAACTACCATCCAGCATCTCGTTTAACTCATGTATTGGAATGCATTCATTTTAAAAAAACATGTTCTGTTTTTTGGTGGTTTGATTTAAAAATCAATCAAAATAACCCATCTGTTACAAAAAACTAGGACTACTATAGCAAAAGTGAGTTTTAGTTTATTTAATTTAACTTCTATACAAGCGTGTTTATTCGCTGTCACTGGAGTCATTAAGTAATTTGGTTATGTCGTCAAATTGGTGCCAAAGCAAATAGAACGTAAAAAAATATTATTTTTTAACTTGTTTTTAACTTATTTAGAACTTTCAACATTGTTCACTTATTAAAAATATGTTATTTTATTTCTGAAAATATTGTAGTTTCATACGCTAATTAGTACGTAGGTAATTTCATTATACAATTAAAATATAGTTAAGCGTTCACTCTTTGCTTGCTTTACCGTAATAGAAAGTTTCCTGTAGCAAAGTTTCGGATCAGTTATTACCGGAAAATTTTTTCTTTAGTTTAGTTTTTTCAGTAAAAATTTACATCAAAAATAATAATCTTTTATTAAAAATAAATATATAGGTTTCATTATTTTTTAAATATGTATAAAGCAACATTTAAAAGAGTAACATGAATGCTCGTACCATAATAGAAAGAAAAAATTCATTAATATAAACAAAGCCCAGTGAAACATACTACTTTGGTTAAGCAGTAAAAAACTTGCTTTGAGATTAAGCTTAGTTCGATCATCGATAAAATCACCAAGTGAGTTCTATTTTACTTAGGATAACTTTATTTTAAAGTTAAAATATTAATATGTCATGCATTTCATGTTTAGGTATATTTATAAAATAATGAAGTGTTAAAATTATCATTAATGACTAAAAATAGTTTTTTAGTGTGATAGTGGTTAATATAATTTAAAAAAATATATTTAACAAAAATAACCGATCTTGACTGAATATTTGTTGATGTTCATATGCTATGATCTGTCGAATTTTTATCATAAATAACACCACAGTAGTACAAAAAAAAAAACTGGCTACTTTAACACAGACTTTAGTCTAGCAAAGTAGCCAGGACAATGCTGTATATATCAGAAGTGAAGTCTATATAATTGTATCTTATGTTTATCATGTTATATTATAATATATTCACCTCTGTTACAACAAAAATATGTATGTCAATAAAGTCTAAATAAATGATATTGCAATGATTTAATTTAATTTAATAATATATATTAATATACATACACCTGGAAAAAATAATTTATTTAAGTTAATTAAAAATAAGTACGATTATGGTTATCTTTGAATGAAATCATTGATATATTATTAAATATTTCCACGAATAAAACGATTATGTTTTTATAAGAAAATATATTTCTTCGCTGTTTACTTTCTATGTTACGAAGCAGTCCCAATATACATGAATAAATTACCGAGTTATGCAGGATGAACCGAAACTATTGTCTCATGATGTAGTTAAATAACCGTTATATTTATCATATGTTTTGTAATATTTTTTCGCTTCAGTATTTTGTCATTTTATCATTTGTATAATCTTCTATTCTATTCTTTAAAAAAGTCTCACTTTCTTCTTAGTTTCGCTGATTGTTCATTATAATGCCATTATAAAGTTATTACTTTTCTTTCACACCTCTATGCTACGGAGCCATTGTGTTTTATTTGTTTACAATGTTGTAGTCGCGTGACAAAATTTTCCTCCGAGCGCTTTTCTTTATAAAAAGTTATGAATATTTTACTTTTTGATAAGACCCTACAGTAGTAAAGGGCGTTATTAATGTTATAAGAATGAAAATAATCACCGCAAAAAAAGTTACATAAAAATACCGAAACTCTCCGACTGTGGTGTATTGAAAAAGCGAGTAATTTATTGCAGTGTTTTTCACTATTTTATGGGGCAAGCGTAGAAAATTATTATTGCTACATTAACGGCAATTTGATTTTCTTGGGTTGGATGTTGAATAATAAGTGATCATATTAGTGGTAATTCATGTAGCGTATCTCTGTAAAGGAACATAATAATTATTATAGTGTAAGCACATTACATAATATAAACACAGGGTATTCATCAATGGACCTTGATGAAATGTATGGGGAGTGATGGCGAATTAACAGATATATGTATATAAAATGTATGGCACGCATGAAGTAGATGTGCATAGCATGAATTAATGTAGATGAATCAGAAAGATCTGCTTGTGTGCGAGTTGTGGGTGCCCAATAATCACCCGTCACTCACGTGTTAGTGTTTGGCCAGAGCAGGTTAAGAAACGAAAACTACTTACGATTGTCACGTGATTTATTGTTGAGCACTGATTATAGATTTAGTGAAGTGGTTAAGCCATACTATATAATCTTTACATGCGAATAGTTACAGAGACGGTTCTTGGAGTCTGGAGTTGTCTGGAAGGCGGCGGCGAGAATAGTGAGCTTCGAGAGCCGGCCTTCTAGACGGTTGCATTAATTTTATATTGACACCTAATGTCGTTACTGGGTGCATTTTTGTGCATAGTCGAAATTCCCTGGAAAAAAATATCCATTAATTAGATTAATCAATATTTTAGTGCTGTTTCCAAACTAAGTAATATATATCCAAACAAAATTGTACTTGAAGTTCACGCTATATTTGAATTCACGGTTAGGTACTAGTTAGAGCTAAAGTTAGCTAAATATGTCAATAATATTTTCATAACCTCAAAATGGCTGAGCCTGTTAACCCAAGCAAGGAGTATAATAGAAGAGCGGCGATTATAGAAAGCCTTCGTGCCGAAAAAACTCCCACCGAAATTATTAAATTCTTCAGGTATTCAAGATCGACTGTATGTAATTGTATGGGACGCCCACAACTCCAAGAACGTCCTTGTGGGCAAGACCAAGTTTCTGACCAATTCAACGTCCTGAGCGTCGTCTCAAGTGAGGGTGATGTCATGCCGCCGCACTTCTTCGAAGAAATGGTCACTAAGGATGTTTATTTAGAGGTTCTGAGGACAGTGGTAAAGCTGTGGATGGAGACTGTGGCATGTTGACATGTTTTGGTTGAAGGACTTTTGGCCTCCCAACAGTCCCGACCTAAACCCTCTGGACTACTAAGTGTGGGGCGTAGTCGAGAGACAAACCAACAAGTCTAGTCACCCTAACGTCAACTCCCTTTGAGCTGCTATCCAGGCAGAGTTTAAGGCCATGAACCGCGATCAGTTGAAAATAGCGTGCTCGCACTTTAGGGTGAGGATCGGGGAGGTGATAGAGGCGCTGGGTGGTTATATAGAATGAAATTTCCTAGCAAGGATCCTTTAAATGAGATATAACAGCATTTTTTGGTATCTTAGTATATTGGGTTAAATAAACAACTTTTTGCAATAACGTTTTTTTTGTCCGGATCCTAACGGCGCACCGTGTATATATATATATTGTGACGTCGTATTTTATTCGTCCTCCAGCTCACTCAGTGCAAAGCATGAAGTGGGTGGTTTTGATGCACAGAATTCACCATGTCGTCTCCCATCCACATCAGTAGTCATTCTCAGGGAAAAATAATAAAATGAGTTTTTAAAATTTACAATATTATAATTTATAGTTTTGTTTACAAAGGTTTAGCATGCTAAAATATAGTAAAAAAAAAAACATCACTTAAATTTGATTACAAATAAAGATTTTCGAGAAATCTTTCTTCAACAAAATAATAGATTTTTATGAAATCGTTAATACAAAAATTAGCAAATTGGCATATAGAATTAAACATAAGAATAAACCTTATGATACACTAGATCTTCAAAATTTTACATCAAAAATTACTTTACAACAATTCAAACACCAGAATATTCGCTCTTCAGGAGCAATCCACCATTTTCGTCTAATTTTGATGTTCCGAAGCACCTGTAGAATACTTGTGTCTCCTCCCATGGCAATACTTCAGGAAGGCTGGGTCATCTGCATCCTTTTGAATTCGTGAGAAATCCTTCACGAGGAAATAGTATTGTCCTCTAAATTTCACCTCTCTGCCGTCAAGTAAGAAAGGGATGCTTTACACCCCTTCCTTGATTAAATATGAAATCATATCTCCTTGACAACAGTATCACGAGCACTTGCTTTCGCGCTCTCCATCCATCAACCCGAAAAATAGTACAGAGAAATTTCTTTCCGCGATCCAATGTTGCCATTTGGTAAACGTCAACGCAAATAACATCTTGTGATCGGTAGGTACCAGATATAATGTGATAATATATATATATATATATATATATATATATATATATTATAATGTTTATTTAAAATTAGTTAAACTTAAGTCTAAAATGTCGATATAACAACCATATTCACTAAGTATTCATTAATTAATTAACTGCAGTAATGAAATTACAGTGGTATCACATTCAAAATTACTTTTAATCATTTTGATTATACAGAGTGGTAAAAAAATGCTCCATGATAAGTATATTTATTTGTCAATTTACAAAAATATTTTTTAATATGTGATTATATCTCATATGAATACTTAGCCATTAATTAACTATTATTAAGTTAACTAAGAAATAATCGCTAGTATGGCCTACAAACTACATTATATTTCAAAACGTATAAAATAAAAGAATACGTATTTGGTTTAAATATTGAGTACAATTTTTACTAATTACTCATCATCCTTGTATATTTAATTATACCCGAACCTAAACCATCTAAACTTTGATCCTTAATAAATTCTTTAATTTTTATAGCCATTCAGAACATTCCGGAAAAAGTTTATATTAGAAGGTTTATGAATAAATCGACGAAGCGTGGGTTGTATGCCGGAGGCTTGGAAATTATTGCGAGAGATTTACGAATGAATTATTTCTCACTCGGGATCCGAAAATCCCTAGGTATGAAAAACATTAATGCCTTAAATACAAGAAAATAAGAATAATAAGAAAAATAAGAATAAAATAAGAAAATAAAAATAAATGAGAGTGTTCAAAAATGCTTGACATCAGTTGCACAGAATGAACATGTATTAGGTATATACAAAAAATCATTCAGCGTGAATTCGGTCTCACGTCGGATAATTTTGCTACTTCTGTTATTCTTTCTACTTATATTGCGTGAAAAAATATTTGTGAATGAATAGTTTATGAGAAAGACGCAAGGTTTTTTTTATAAAATAATAAATATTTTAAATACTAATTAGAAAAATATTCGTATAAAATCGTTTTCAAATTAATACAGCTATCATTCCATTATTTGAAAGTCATCTACTTTGTTTATATATTTTTATATAAAATTGATTTCATATCTTTCTAATTAATACATTTAATTAGTGTTTAAAATATATACAGACCTATGTTCTAAATAATTACAACTTCACAATAAGAATGTGTTCTTTTTAAGAACTAATATTTACTAAATTACTAATATAGTAAACACCTAGCTACTTTAAATACATGTTATATTTCTTTACCAAACAGAGGTTCTCGTATGGAGCGTGGAATTTATGGAGCCATGAATCTGTTGAGCTGTGTGGGAAAACTTTATGGGAGAATAGAAAGAGTGTGAATGATGACGAAAGAAGGGATGTTGTTATGTACAATAAGCATTTACGAATATAAAAGGATCAAATTTTTTTACTGAACTGATTACTAGCTTAAGTTTTTGCAAGATATCAACATTTTTTTTGTTACTCTGTTGATCTGTTAAAGGCTTAATATAAGTAATAAAAATAAATATTATGGTACGTACAAAGAAAAATATATCTACAGTACCAATGGTAAATTTCATTCCTTTATGAGGGAAGTCATGTTGTGTAAGAATGAATGGGTCATAAGATTATTTCCAAATTAGTTCCTACTTTTTTATAGTTTTGTCTATCTATGCTTGTATTTTTAATTTCAGTATACATTGTTTCCTGAAAACGATACCGTAGGTATCGAAACATGTTGAATAACCAATAAATATTGTTTTAAACAAATTATTTTGTTTTATTATGAATGACCAACTGCCGATAAATTTAGCGTAAAGATTTTTAAAAATCCCTGTTGCGAGTAGACAGCGACACCTGTGAGCCGAGCAGCGAATCGCTATGGGCACGACACACAAAAAAATACACATTTAATTAATCAATTAGATAGACGTACAGAAAAAAATGTATTTTATCGAAAAAACATTTGGTTTATTAATTAATTTGCTACCGGGATTTCTATCCCGAGTCTGACAAATGATTTTAGTAGAATATCACCTGGAAGAATATCTCTACAGAGTTAATTTATTTTAGAGTCGATGTTTTGAACCATAATAAATAGGTTCAGATTTATTTTATTTTTTTATTTCCTTCGTTGCAATATCATGCGGAGCCTGCACATTAGGAATGAAACTGATGAACGTGATCATTTACTGATATATTCTAATACTAATCACAATCACACCTGTGAGTCAAGAGTAGCATTTTTCTCACGACTAGTCTTGTAATGTGTAACGCTGAAAAATAGTTAATAGTAATAAAATATTTTTCGATAATAATCTTCAGGTACCTACCGATTTCGAATTTATTTAGTTTTTTGAAAATCAATTCATTATTTAAGGAGGAAACTAAATCATGAAGTTGAACTGTAGCCTACATCCGTCTTAAGACGAGCATGCTGTCTTAATTCTGATACCTAAGCATTCCAAGAGTATTTCAAGCAATTTTAAATTGTTTTAAAGTACCTTTTCGTTGTTAAATCTTTTTCTTCTGCAGATATGCGTTCAGTATTTCTTCAATTTATATTTTTTGCGCTTTACTTTTATAATTAAGTAATAAAAAAATTACTTTACTTTTATAATTAAGTAATAAAGGAGGTTTTGATAGCGTACTGCACAATCAGCAATGATCACCTGACTAAGAACAAATTAAAATACCGACGTACCTCGCTTTATAGTGCTGCGCCTTGCGGCGCTTCGCTAATATGGCACTTAGAACATTTTAAATCATAATTGTTATTTTCAGAGTTAGATCGCTCTTACGGCGCTGTGTTGGCTCTGCGGCGCATGTCACGTGACTTGATTAATATTACGTGATGTGCGTATCAACTCTGCACAGTTGTTCGGCGTCTTTACATACGTAATATTAAGTTTGTTTGCATATATAATTAAACTTTGGCTTTTTATATATATATATATTTTTATATGCGCATTACTTTTTTCATCCTAGATATATGCACTTAATAAACGATGGTGCAAAAATATTTCTAGGTTATTATTATATATATATCCTGGCAAGTAAGGCTTCATGGCCGCAATTTAGAACCTAACCTATCGCATAAGCAAGGTACGTCTTCAGTAGGTAATTTTAAGACTGCTGCTGATTATTGTGCACAATAATCATAACGGATGTACTCGAAGCAAATGTCGAGACGATAAGAACTACAATCGCGTGAGTTCTATAATTCATACAATGGCCCAAAGAAACGTACAAGTGAAAGTCTATAAAAGTGGAGTAATAATTTGTTTATTATTCTCGTCGTGTAGAATAATGCTGAAATAAATCAAATGTCAACATTAAAGTGAACACATCAACTTATTTGTATATTACATTTACAACGACTTATACAATACGAATACATCTCTATCGTAAAACTATCAAGTTAATCTTATTTTCAAAACACATGTACTTATCATCGTTTTAAAATATTACAAATATTAATGTGAATGCATTTATATTAATAAAAACACTAAAACTTTGAACGATTTAGAAAAATCATACTTATTTCCATTCCATTTATAGAAAAATATGTGTATTTAAAAAAAAAACAAAGCAGGAACGAAAATAATTGTATTCTATTTATTTATATTATTATATTGTAAAATTTCATAAGACGAAAATTTCTTGCGATGCTGAAAACGAAAATCATATTTATGGATAGACGATCGAAAACTTTTATATGTATTTTTACGGTAGACATGTAGTGGACTTTTATACCAGAGTAACATTATCTGTAGTGTTTTTTTTTAATCCGAGCAATATAATAATATATGATTCTTACTATATTTATTTTCATTGTGCAATTTGTCATAAATATTATAAATTGATGTATTATTATTTAGAAATAAAAATTTTCTATATATTTTGTTTCACCAGCAGGCGTGAATTTTTGTTTTAAAGTTTTAAAACATTATTTATCTAGTGGATTACCGATTTTTATTTTCTTACCTGAGGAGCGTTTGGAGAGATGGCCCGAAGAATTGGCAAGACGTCTGTCTTCATCAAATCTTATTGATATTTATGCCATCTTCCGCCTTTTCTTCGGAGATGATGACTAGGTACTTCTTGGAAATCGTTCACAAGATGTCCAAGACACGTCAATTAAGATATTTCTGTGTCTGTAGTAAGTAGGTTGTATTGCGGTACTTTTCACTACGTTCATTAATCTCATTGCTGCTACTCCTGAAAAAATTATCATTTCAGCTACCTAACGAGTCCATGTTTGGTAACCATTTGTATATTGAAGTAGGCCTGAACGCAGCCATAGTAACTGCCAGTTTGATCTTAACACTTAACAAGAATTTATTTATCACCGTGTTATTATTTTTTAGTATTTTAATCTAACAGATAAAAATAATTCATACATGCTAAGTATGTAGCACCAGATGCCCACCCTGTAAGCGAACTGCAATAAAATACTGACTGAAATAAAATATTTCGCAGTCATAATAGGTTAAAAAATTACATGGTAAAATAATAACTCAAATTACATGGTAAAATAATATCTTATGCAGACAATACAGTATTAATAATTAACGAAAAAACATGAACTGACGCTAATATATCGGCAAATGAGAATGTTAATACCATAAAAAAGTGGACGGATGATAACTTACTATCAATTAATACCGATAAAATATACTTTCTACGATTTGCTATTCAACAGAAACAAAACACCGAAATTCATATTAAAATTTACACTAAGGCCTGTACTCGAGAAAACATTTGTGACCAATGTTCATCAATTGAAAAAAAAGACTGTATCAAGCACCTTGGAATCATAATAGATAAAATCTCAAATGGAAAGAACATATTACTAATCTCACAAACAAAATAAGGAAAATAGCTTACATATTTTTTAAACTCAGAAACGTCTTATCACTTACGTATCTGAAAATAATATATTACGCGTTTGTACAGTCACATTTGCAATACGGTATTATTGGACGGGGAGGTGCATATAAAACTTCAATGTCACAATTAGAAATCACTCAAAAAATGATAATAAAAATTATTTAAAAAAAAAAAAGACTTCCAAACATATTTTTTAAAGTACCAAAAATAGTAGACATATACAAAAAAAAATTTAATAATTCAAATTTTCAAAATTAAAAATCAATTAAATTTTATAAACGAATTCCGATCTACAGATATAGAGATCAAATTGATATCCCAAAACTAAAATATACCGCAACTCAAAATCAATATATTTATCAAGGTATCAAATTTTTTAATAATCTCCCCAATCACAATTAGACAAATTACGGACTATCATAAATTTATAACTGAAGTAAAAAAAATATATACACAGACTAACTGAAACATAAATTAACTCGAATATACTCCTCTATACACGAGTCTTACTCTCATAGAGAAGAAACAAATGTTAAAATATATATATATATATATCCACTGATCAATGAAATTGTACTATATTTTTAATAATAATAAAAATGAAAAATAGAATCTATCGTAAAATACAAGACACGTGACTAAAAATATTGCTAAAAAAATTTTAGCTTCTGGGAAGAATCAGAAGATTCATTAGTATCGAGTCTTGTAAAATAGTATACAACTCTGTTATTATTCCTCATCAACTACTGCAGCAGCATTTTGTTTTTAGCTAATGAAGAAGAAATGCAACAATGGTCAGTATTGGAAAATAGAGCTTTGAGAATAATACTTGGATCAGTGGAATGCTGGAAGACCTGATTATAATGACCTTTAAGCAGATTTTTTATAAATTATTTATAAAATATACAATAAGATAATATCGGTGGAATTTAAACAAAAAATTGATGCAAATCAACATGAGCACGAGCATCGTACAAGAGGAAGGGAACTGTCATTCAGTAAGATGGCCAGATCTTAGAAATCGATGATGTGTAGTGCGACGAAGATTTTTAATGAAATGCCTGAAAACATAAGAGCGGAGGAGAAATTGAATAAATTAAAGAAAAACTGATGAGCTATGTAAAAGATAAGTTTCAGTAATAGAAAATACTTTAGTCATATTAGAGAATATATAGAAGCGCTTATGTATGCACTATGTTAATAATTAAGAATACAATTTATTTATTTATACATTCGACAGTAAAAAAAAAAACAATAGTAGAGTTATACACCCCCAAATAAGCAAGATATTGAATGATGTAATACAAGATCAGTATATACTAGATGTAAGAATTTGTTAACAACAAATAAAAAATATACGTACATATATCTATAGTAATACAATATGAAAATTAACAGGTATTATTTTTTCTAATCATTGTTGTTGAAAACCTTTGTATGTGTTCGTAGATCGTCTCTATAAAATAATTAGCAGCATTATTAGTATTATCGATCAAGTAACGATCATTCCATTTTAGTTTGTTGATAGCATGAATTGATTTTTCTGAATTTATTTTAGTAAATGTATTTTTGATTTGTATAGGGTTTATGGTTTTTTTGTGTAGTTTTAATAGCTAAATAGACCAACAGAGAAATGATAAGTAATTTTTGTATCCAGTATATATAGTTTCAGATGTAGGTTATTTTCTGGTTTACACCATATACGGTCTTTAGAATTTGTATCTATTCTCGTATACGTATTAATGCACGACAAAAATTTGGCATCATTAGATTTGATCTATCCATTGAGACACTTATGGCGTGTATTGGACTGAGATATTGGTGAAAACCTTTTCCAGATCTCTTAAGGGTGTGGGCGTTTCTGGAACCCTCCCGCTACTGTTTATGTTATCCTCGCGCTATGTAATGTACCCACCATATTTAGGTTCGCATGATTGTACAATGGAAAGCAGTACTGCTCAATCTTAATTTCCCTGGGGATTGATTGTATTTATCCTATAGGCTGTCCACGCAAAGTTTTGTAATATTGAACTCATAGTAAGTGTATTCTACAACTCTAGTCAGTAAAAAAGTTTTTTTTTTTTGTCTAAATCCTGTATAAACCGTGAAATTAGCCTATTCTTTTTTCCACGATTGTTCCCTTTTCGCTCGGTTTACCTGTTTCAACGCTGTGTTTCTCTCTGACAGTTTTCTTGTTGGTTAACGAGCACTTTGATATATGTATGCATGTAGATACCTTTATATGAACATTTAACATACTATGTAAGTTAAAATTGTAATTATGTTTAACTTTGTTTAAACCATTGTTTTATTTTTACGTCAACACAGTATTTAAACAATATTAAATATAATACAATTTGAAATTATGTCTTAATTTAACGCTACAAACATCGACGATACATTATTATAAATTAAATGTATCAAATAACAAAGATATACAGATAAAATCAATTTATCGAAAAAATATTTTTCTGCTACCGGATTTTCTTTATATCTTTTTTTATCTTTGTAATTGATACATTTAATTTATATTAAATATCACAGACCTATGTTATGAAAAATTACAACTTAATAAGAATGTGTTATTCTTAAAAAAAATAATATATTATAAGTGTTGCTCTTTACCTATTATAGTCGTTATTTTTAGATGTTTACAATGAAAAGAGATGTTCAAAGTTAATTTTTAGTATATCTGATGAAGCTTATACCCTGCCGATGTTTTCTTCCTTTCTGTCCCTCTCCCATGTCAACCCCATATCTCATTATTCTATCGAGTATAGTTGTGAGACACCCGAGACTACTGTGCATAGTTGTGAGACACCCGAGACGCTGGATTACAAGTGCATATGAAAGTTGAATTCTCTCCGTAAATTCGGATCAATAAGAATTAAATAAACGAATTCAGCGATCTCCGGGTCACGTCCCACGGAATGACAATTCCGGTCGTAAATCGGAATCACCGCAGGGTAGAAATCTTGTACAGAATAAGATCGGTGAGAGGATAGGGATTCCAGTCGAAGGACCAGTGATCTCGCGAGCTGGGATTCGGAAGGACTGCTCGCCTTACCTTGTGTACGATGGCTCTATCACCCCTGCAGTCGTTGCTGAGATCACACAAACGGTACACGAATGAGCAGATCTCCACTTCCAATTGAAGACGGCAATATGACAATTTCACCCAAAAATATCGGTCAATTTGACGTCGGCTGACGTCGAATTGACCGATATTTTTGGTCACAATTCACACTGACAAGACGAGCATACGAAAATATATAGATGGGAATTTGGATGCGGAATTGTATCAATAACAACTGTTGCAGCTGATTTAAAAGACACCCCAAAAGTGTGTTTCAAAAATTCGGAACAAAAGTCATGCTCGATTTAGGCTTCCCGCAGACAAAACACGTTTAGCCACGTGAATTTCATTTTTTTGATCCATTCATATAATATATTATCTTATAAAGTTTTTATCTGTAATTTATTGAAAATATTTTACTATGCACAACTGAAATTGAATTCTTCCAATAGTTTTACTTATCCAACATTATAATTCATATCTTATATTTTCTTTCAAATTATTGCAGTTCTTTTTAGTACACTATGACACCCGTAAACTAGATATTGATAAAGAATCGATACCTTAAAATAGCTACTTCTGAAATTTTATGTTGTCTAATAAAAATATCAACTTACATAATAATGTCACGCTACTCGGTTTGTTCAGCTTTATATTAAGTACCTCTACAGCTGCATGTTGCGACATCATGACCCACCAAAATGCAGGAATGACAAGAGGCCATCAGTCAACTTGAAGCTTCAGTTTTAACGTTGTAAAACTGGCGGATGACGTGTTGCATGCAAGATGGCTTGCGGAATAACATTTTTTTTGGAAAATAATATATCAGTGTATTGTTGAGTCTTGTCAGTATTAAAAAAAAACAATGGAGTAGCGAATATGTCAGAAAATGTAACACGGAATTTTTAAATTATTTTTTTTTATCGTACTGTCTGCTAACATGCATTTTCGAATTTTGAATCCTTATTAGGAGACAAATCTAAACTAAGGAAGAGTTAAAATCTCATAATAAATGCAAATAGATGTTAGGTTATCCAAAACACGTGATAAGTAATGCTGTTTAAAACCAATTCTTGCACTAACACGGTCGAAACCTAGACTTAAACCAAAAAATATGGAGCAACCCTAAATGTATTTGAAAAAAGAATCCTCGGCTGGAGAATTTTCGAAGCTGTCAAGAAAATGATGTGCAGTGTAGGAATTTATTTATTTACTATTATTATTATTCACGCCCTATTCGGGCATTAGCATAATCTGTAAAATAATATAAACTTCATCAGAAGTGCAATACATAAAGAAAAAAATATATATATAAGCATGTTTTTCATTTTGAAAATTAAAAATAAAATTAATGATAATGTGAAGTAAAGCAATTCATCCGTCACCATTGAGTTAAGATATAAAATTTTTTAATAATGTAGACCTATAAAGAGTTAAATTTACAGCAAAAATGTCGACTACCTCCGCATATTCATTCCTCATAGAATGTAATTTGGGGAATACGGAGTTAGCTAATGCATGTGTTCTGACATTACCACTGTAACAGAACAATGAGTTGTATCTCGATGATCTCAATGGTGCGCAAAAGTTATGCAGACCAACAATCTGAGGGCAGTCTATCCATGCCATTGATGATCCTGTATAGAAATATAAGGTTGGACATCATACGTCTCACTGATAATTTTAACAATTTCAGACAGCTAAGAAGATAATCCTAATTGATATCCTCAGAGTGTATATTTAATTTAAAATTATTGAATCTTAAAAATTATTTTTACAAAAATGAATTGCATGATATATATGATTAACCAAAAGTCGTAAAAGGTTTCAAAGACTAAGCCATATTAGGCGAATGAATGAAAGGCAATCACCAAAATGGCTGCCCAATAATAATTTTGAAGAAAGAATGCATTCTTAATTATAATCTTAATTATATATTAATAATTTTTAATTATATATTAATTATTGGCCTGTATACGTACCTAATCAATAAATAAATCAAAACAAATTAAATGCTTAATAATAAGTGAACATAGTAATCTGAACCTGTAAGGTGGTTAGAATCAATTTTACTATTTAGATCTGAGACATGGACACTAATACTATAAAAATATAGGTAAAAAGATGCGTTAGATATCTGGTGCCGATGATGTATATTTCAAATTACACAGATAGCTCGAACATATCCGTAATATAATAAATAAATATCGCACGACTTTTGCAGTATGTAGCTACGTATTCTTAGATATCTCGGTCGTGTCACAAAGTGCATAAAAGCAATTCAGTAACTGGTAATATAAGATAGAGTAAATAAAATAGCGACGAATAATTTTAGTTATGACATCATCAAGATAGTGAAGTCTACAGTAAGAGTATAATGGCGAATAAGAATAATAAAATATGTATAAATAGGTATGTGTATTTAAATATATATTAGTATTTTAGACCGTGTACTTAGTATTCGGAGAACAGTGCGTTTCATTCGCGCGATTTTTATATTTATCTTATTTAAAACAAAAGGCAATGGATACCTTCATAAATGTATAATACATTATTTTATTATTAGTGTTTTGTGGGGATAAAGACCTGCGTCCTTACCTTGCACCGGTTAGTCAGTGAAGAGCACAAGATCCGAGGGTTCTTTATTTTAGCAACACATACCCACCTTATTTTTGTCACATTCTGTCTTCATTCTAAACTGGGAAAAAATTGTAAGTAACACAGTAAAGAAATAAAATAAAATACAATCCACTTGACAAATCCTTATTTCGTCGGTATGGGCGCGAGTTCGACATCCTTCATGCAGGTGACAAGATGTTAAATTGATGGATCCCATCTCCTTGGCTTCTCATCATGATTGACCCTCAGCATCCAGGCCGACACGATCGGATTCGTAAGCGAAATTTGTTGAAGATGATTGAAGATAAAATTAATGCAAAAGTTCTGTGACATGTGTAATCAATTTTTATATAACTAATTGCCATGTAGTAAACAAGTTATTTATTCTTAACAAAAAAATTGCGAGATGAAATTCATGGAACACGGAATATTTAAAAAAAAGGTTAAATTATAATTTGTACAATCAAGCGTAGTTCTAAATCAAGAATTAAACTAACACGCTATCACATAAAAATTTATAATTAACACAAGAGTATAAAATGATATGTTTTAAAATATTACGATATTCAAAATGAAAAATAATATTTATTCAAAACGAAGTATTTCCCCGCGGGGAGAAAATGGGGTGCCATATTATATTTCCCTGACAATTCTCACCTCGTTTAGATTATTCTGTCTTGATTTATAAATGGACCATCTATCAGTATCTGGCTTATCTGATAACGTCTTCCACGGATGTCATCTATTCCTGGTGCCATCAACACTCACGTCATCAAACTGGCATGAATTAAGATATTTTTTAAGCGCTCTGGCAAAATATTTTTTAAACCAAGACTGGCAAATGCTGTAAAAAACAAGTTTAATTTAAAAAAGATGATTGATAGTCATGATTAATAGTTATTCGATCGTGTAATACATGTGTACGACCAGTCAAATTTGCACTAATCGCTTTCGAACGCCTAAGAATGTCACGCGTCCCGTGATCAGATATAGTTGACCTTAGAACTCAGAAACTATTATGCTTAAGCGGTAGTTTTAATATTTTGTTCATTGTCCTTCAACAGTGTTTCTAATTTTTCAACCACATAAAACATTACATTATATAATACGTTTCCCCATAATTGTGCTATAAAAATGTACAATATCATCCTAGGACTTTATATCAAGATCATTAACAACCTGTTGATAATCTGTATATTAAAAATAAAGAAAAAAATCACTTTTTTTTTTTGAAAAATTGGTTTATTGTCAGACTGCTTGAATAAATTTATCAACACCGATATATTATTTTGACAATGCCACAGACCGGTAGGGGCACGCCAAATTGACAATCAAAAGCGACCATTCAAAATAATCAACCATTTTGATTGTGTGTCATAAACACACCACAACTCAATAGTCACCGCTTACAGGAACCAATTTCGGTCTTCAATAGAAAATTCGGTATTCATTATGGGCTCGCATTCGCGTGTCCGCGGTGCATTAGATAAACACAGA
The DNA here is from genome assembly GCA_022840565.1 of Eubasilissa regina. Taxonomy (NCBI): domain Eukaryota; kingdom Metazoa; phylum Arthropoda; class Insecta; order Trichoptera; family Phryganeidae; genus Eubasilissa; species Eubasilissa regina. The sequence goes on from JAINEB010000007.1 coordinate 19,055,061, forward strand.
AAAGTTAGAATGGTGCGGTTAACCTACATTTGTCGATGGAGGTAGGGTTGTCACCGCAGCTTAATTATGCTGCTTAGTTGTGTTCATTAATTTAAATGTCGTTAAGTACACTTTAATCACAGTAATTTTTCTGTCTACTACAATGGATTTATTTTATTGTCGTGAAACACGATATCTGATTATAGACTATGAATGTAACGTTTACAGAACTGCAATTGATTTCAGTGTAATACAATTCACGAGAGTTTGCCTATTCACTTAAGCGTTGAGATCAATCGGATTAAAGGATTAGGAAATAAAATACCTCAGAGACTCTTCACGAATAAGGTGAAACCAATATTCTATATCATATATTCTCACTACCAACTCCTGTGGATAACTTTTTAATGTAATTTAGGGCCTTTTCTCGGTATTTACCTCTAGAAATTATTTGTTTTTCCCAGCTTGAAACCAGATAAAGATGATTATTTTAACCTTTATACAGGATGGCCACAAAGTCTCTTAAAAAGGTAATCACAGCGTGTCTGTACATTGTCCTCTCTTTTCGGCACAACGTTTTGTTTTTCTCTGTATTCTTTTGGCGTGAAAGGTTAATATTATATTACCGTTAAAGAATTCTCTGATGGAAACTTTTCCTTTATGATTCCTGAAATATCCCATTAATTTAAAGTAAGTTTCCTAAATGTATTTATTTACGGAGAATTAACCTTAATACAAACATTTTTTTATTATTTATAATAGCTCTTAGTGAAGTTTCCTTATAATAATATAGGTATTTAATATACTACTAGCAAAGAACCTACTTATTTTATTTTATTAATATCATTTTTACTCTAGCTATTTCTGACCGCTTAGGTCAATATTTAAGTAGGTTCGTGTATGATCTATCACCAGGTTCTGTTGTTGAGCTCTCGATTCATGCAATAGGACAACGGTAAAAAATATTTTATACTAACGAATATGGCACATTTTTTATAATATTTATATTATGTGTATGATCATATTTTTCAATTTAACATCTCTAAATTTCATAATTAATAAAATTGCAACTTCACAATAAGAATGTGATCTCCTTAAAAATATATACGCTGTATTAATGTTTCAAAAAATTAATTAAAATAAACTATCCCATCGAGTTTTACTCAAATATGTTTGAGATTCCGTAAATATAAAGAAAATGCCTTTCAAATAATGGACCAACAGATGTTTCAATTTGAAAGTGCAACGTATAAGTTCGAAAATTTGTCCTCAACTTACTGTATTGATGTAGCATAATCAGGTTCGAATCCCTGTAGCAACAATAATATTTTTTAGATAAATTAATTTTACATGTATATCTTTATAATTAATATATTTAATTTGTAATAAATATTGTCTTGTTTATATTATGTTTAATGTAAGAAAAATAATCTAATAACATATAATCTAATAATTTTTATCAATTATTTATTGATAATTGAGTGACTATTGGTAGTCGATTGAGATGTTCCAGTACGACAGATTTATATAGATATAAAATATCTGCTTATGTAAACGCCTTCGATCCCTGGTTCCCAGATTTTCGATTAATAATAAGAACACATAAAATTGATGAACTACACTAACCTGTTAACTTTGCTGTCTTTAGATTTCGGCTGGCTGAAGCGCGCACTGATGGTTTTAGAACTGCTGGACTGGTCGTAGCACCGGAGGTAATGAGAATCACGCCTTAGTTACCGTCTTTTTTTGATTCCAATAATAGGCGGCAATAATCACGCACACACATGCACATTATCATCAACCAGGAAACCCAGTGGTGCCAACCGAAGTAATAAGGCGCATAAACAATATCACTGTCGCATTTTTTAGCCCTGCATAATATCGATTTTAATTATTCGATGTCATTTTACAAATAGGTTTAAGGACAGCTGTCATCCTGATGAGGATTTTAGAAGACTTATTAAACAAGTAAAGATATACGATAAATCTTTAAGTATGGTTTTGAAAAAAGTAACTGATGTGCGTTAACTCGAAATCTTAAATATAAAAGAATATCATTTTATCGAGGTGCAGTGCTGAAAGCAGATGCCGTGAACCGCGAGAGATACACATGTATTTATCTTTTAAAACTTAAGGATTGCACAAAGACTTTCGACAACATACAAGAGAATGATTCTTACAAACTTTTGTATGCCTTGCCAGAAAATATGATGAGTCAAGAAGCTCGATCACAGGAATAGTTAAGGGAATGCAAATAAGTCTACTGCAAGATGGATATACCAAATAAAGTAGTTAACAAGGTCCTCTTTAAACACTGCGATCAACATGCCTTAAGATCGGGAGGAAAAGAAACGTACTGTGCACCAAATTCCAGATATTTTGGGAGATCACGACGCTCAGTTTTGATTATATTATAAATAAGAAGAGATAATAAGATAAAAGTATTAAATAAATATGCTAGGAAGGTAGACGGGAAGAGGGAGACAGTAAACTATTTTGCTGCCTTTCTCAACCCGTGTAAATAAAATATCTATTTTTTATTTTCATAATCTTTATGTAAATGTTAAGCCTATATCTTCCTTAAGGAGACGTCTCTATAATACTATAAACTCTACGGCAGCTTTTGTTGTATATCTCTCTTGTAACTATAATTAAACTTTGTTAATTGGTACTTGATATCTACTTGTAATTATAATTTGTTTAATCTTTGTTTCTTAATAAATACTACTGAAAGCTGGTATAAAGGAGTAATAAACATTAAAAACAAATTATGGTTACATTACACCTTTGTTACTTTGCTTTATCGAGAGGAACTGGAAAGAGAGTAATCATTCCTATAACAGTTCCGGGTATCCAATATACTCCTTACCTTAGTGTAGCCAAACGTGATGCCAAAGACCCGCTGTACGAGTGCGGTCTTCAGCCCAACAGCAACTTTTACATGAATACTCCATTTAATGTGTAAATTGTAAACATGCATTTCATTGTAACCTGCATTGAATAAAGCATGTGTTTTCAACTAAGTACTTTATTTTGCTCACACCGCGCCACTGTCTCGAGTCCTTTCCTCACTGTAGCCTAGTTATGAGACTCGGCAAACTACTTTTAAGCACCATCTCTTCCTAGATACATAATAGGTACATATTGTCAGCTCAGTTGGTTTATATTAAATGATTTACATAGTGTTACAGGTCTAGTCAAGTTAACCACAGTGCCCAACCTACTTCAAAGTAGTGTTGCAAAATACGCTTTTATATTTTCTGTCAGATTATCGACTTATATTATTCTCAACATTCACAACGGATATTTAAAATCAAAAGATTTATATATTACTTATTTATTTATTATTATACATGCTCTATTTGGGCATTAACATAGTTTGTAAAATAACAGAAAATTATAACTGAAGTGCAATACACAAAGAAAAAAATTACATAGTGTCAGCATGTTTTTACATAATTAAAAATAAATATAAAATGTGAAGTAGCAATTTATCCGTCACCATTGAGTTAAGACACACAAAATTGTAATAGTGTAGCCCTATAAATAATTAAATTAACAGCAAAAATGTTGACTACCTCCGCATATTCATTCCCCAAAGAATGCATTCTGGGGACTGCGGAGTTAGCTTGTACATGAGTTCTGACATTACCACTGTAATAAAACAATGAATTGTGACTCGATGACCTCAATGGTGCGTGAAAGTCAAGCAGACCAACAATCTGGGGGCAGTCTATTATACCATTAATGATCCTTACATTGAAATAATATTAAAATATTGTCATTAATTACTACTTTAAAAAAAATTGTTTTCCAATGGTTCAAAAAGTACAAAAAAGTTATATTTTGAGTTCACCCACAGGGCAAGTAATATATCAACGTAAAATTTGTGACAGCCCTGTTTAATATAAGTTGCTCGAGCCACACAATATATGTATAAAGGGCGAAATTATAATACTTCTTTATATAAATCATGTAACATTTGCCTGGTGATATACAGAACGAAGAGTTGGTTGCGTGTAAAGTTTTTACTGCCGTTTTATCCAAAAAAAAAAAAAAAGAAACAGAAGTTTCAGTTTATCGCCCGTAGATGACTTTGCGAAATAAAATGTCGATTTTTGTAGGGTGATTTCCGTCGTACAATTCTCGTAAAGGTGATGGAACGGCGCCATCTATTGGATATTTAAAAAAGTAAAATAATTAAAACATCAGTCCATCCCACAAATGTAATAACATAATTTGAATGTAAAAAATAATTATGAAGATTAAAACTAAAAATTGTATAAAGGTTTGATAAAAAAAAAATTCTCCCACATGAAAAAATCTCGACGCGGAGTTTTTCCAAAATATTACCTTCTTACTAGCAGAAAATAATCGATTGTGAAAGCGACATTACTTGTTTTTTATACATTATTATTGTTGCGGACGGCTGTAGTGAATAATTCCTAATTTGATAAAACAGATAAAATTATATTAATTAAGTTGGGTCTATTATTCTAGTAAAAGAAAAATTACGCATTTAATGAAAATAAAACATATTTTTCTATGTTGAAAATATATTTATAATTTATTATCGAATAAAAGAAAATCGTGTACCGCAGTATGACATAACTTAACTAATGAACGTAAACAAATACCCAATCAGATATTTAAAACTCTTCCGACGTTAAAACGACAAATATTATTAATATATGTTGTATCAATGTGTCCAAAATTTAATAAAAATGAATTGATAATTCTGGCGTCTGCAGTCGGTTTACTCAAAGGTATTTGAGATTCTGTAGATGGCTTTCAAATAATGGAACGACAGTTGTATTAATTTGAAAAATGTAACATATAGGTTCGGAAATTTGTCAAGAAAAATACTGGCGTTAGTAACACAATTGGTAGTGTACTTCCCCGGATTGGAAATAGAGATCCAGGTTCGAATCCCGGTGACGCAAAAACAATATTTTTCGACAAAATTGATTTTATATGTATATATTTATAGTTAATACATTAATTTAGTATTTAAATATTATATATATTACGCCACATGGCTAAATACTGACTGGTGAAGGTGATCGAATCCAAGCAACCCAACTATCAGTAAAATAAGATTGTGAATTGTGATTATTGTGCACACTGAAAGATGAGAATTCTTAGTGACTGATAGTACTTAGAACATGATCGTTAAATGCGGCAGCCTTATTACTACAATTCTCTTTACTGTTTACATAGGTGTAAGGAAAGGTTAAATCTTATTTACTATCCGACCTACTCTCCGAGTAACTCTGGTGTAAAATCGCATTGCTTATTTCAAAACGAAAACATTTAACACGAATGTATTAGTTAACCTTTCCCTTACAGTTCTAAAATAAAAACGCAATAAACTCAATGCTGTGAGTTTTTCGATTTTTAAGTTGGATAAATATTAATATTTTACATTTATTACTTATATTAATCATTCAAATAATAGTTAATATATTATATTATTCATTACGTTGTAGTACCTACCTGTCGATAGTGATGTCTATGGTTGCCGTGTAATAACAATGGCAACACTACTGCGCTAAAGAATCTTTGGCTAGGTATTTCCGTTGGCAGAAAGGAGGAACGTGGTCGATGTCTTGTAGAATGTAATAAATAATAATCATGTGATTTAACATTTGAGGAAGGGTAAGAATATTGAATTTTAGGCATCTGTGTTACGTGCGTCGTGTTATATTGTGTTGTATTGTATTTGTTTTCTTACAGGATGTAAATCTCTTCTTAAGTATGGACTCCCACGTTGGGAGGCGTCTTTATCTGAATTAAGTACCAGATGTACGGATGAGATTCATGGAGGATTGCCCATGAACAGAGAAGGATGACGATCACGATTAGAATCCATCTGCTCGAATCATCTTCATATGGAAAAAAACCCTATTTAAAGAACACGTCTTGAATGACGTCAATTTACAAGTAACATTTCAGGTTTTGCATAAAATAACAATTTGACTATGGTTTTTGGATCAGTGGGTACCAAATTATTGTACCTAAAACATTTTTATGTTTTACGCAACGACATCAGAGTCGGTATCGCTAGTATTACCTCGGTTGAAAATTTCTCATTAGATATTATTCAATTCAAGGCTGCGTTCACTTTATTCCTTCCAGTCACCCTCCTTTCGATACATTTCTCAGCCTTTTCATTATCTACAAGCATTTTCCACATTGTCTTATATTCCTTCGTCTCGAATATTATCACTTTCGACATGTTAATATTCATAATAAGGTCAATTTCCTTGCACGCATCGTACATCTACTCACTAAACTAGTACTATTTATGAAACTTAATTTTAATGTTTTTTCTACTATACACAAGAACGTTGTTTTTTAAAATCTCGGTATGAATATAATGAAAATTTAAAAATATATAGGTTTAACAAATCCCGCGTTGTTGAACTATTCCACCATTAAGCAATCTTCTTCGGAAAATATAATCATTGACATAGTAATACGACCATTAACATTACGATCAAATACTTCCATTAGCATGATATTTGTATTCTTCCATCTGTCCGTCATTAGTTATACGGTAATAAAAGACAAACACTGAATTTTGACTCAATTTTAGAACGAAATACATAATAATATATTTTGGAATATTATAGTGATATCATAGTTTTTTTGGTTTTGACAGACTGGAGCAAATAATATTAAGAAGCGATTACAAGATTCCTGCTTTATCCACTGATACGTATCGATTTTACATTAGCTTTCTGGGGTATTCCATTATTGTTTACCGAACATTCAGGCACCAGGGAGACAAATAAGTAAACAAATGTTGGTACCAATCAACAAAATACTTTTACGTTATTAATAGATGTTTATTATTATGACTTTATTAATTCGATGTTGATCATGGAAAGGGAATATTTGAATAAATATTATCATTCCTCTTCTTCTCCGTGGCGCTATATTTGGCCTCCTACATAACTGCATCGCATTCTGCTCCTATACTCCACGTAAACAGCTCTCTACTACTACTAGAGAGTATCTACGAGGCGCGTTTTTTTAAGTAAGCATCGTATTTTAAAGAAACACAACATAATTTGTACAATACTTTACTTTCTTCGAACGCTACACACCTTAAACTACTTCTCAACGTAGTCGCCACTATTATTCATAATGGGGTACCAATTTTTGTATATACCTTCGTCGTAGAACGACGCTGTATGTGATGAAAACAATGTATGTACTTCGTATTAAACAATGTACGAGTATGTACTCACACAGTCGGCGGGCTGATCTATTATCTTGAACATTTTAACCACTCAATACAAGATGGCTACACTATGTGAAAATCTCTAACGTTGCATGTGGTGAGTCAACAGATGAAAACCATTGCGCATGCGCAACATCGCAACCGCAGCGATACACCGGGAATATCCGGAAACGGTACTTTTTTAAAAAATACGCCCCTTTAGAATCTTACAATTGTTTATTGCATTGGAGCTCGTTGTTCATTTTTATTCTGTAAGATCCTGTGTTCGGTGCGGGTCTATACAATTTTATTAGTAGTTAACATCAAAAACTGCTAATTCATTTTCATTATTTTTGTTTTGGCAACACATATCACAATTATAAGTTGACACATGTTATTGTTGTTTTTTATAGAGAGTGGGCCATATTTTTTTTATTGTTATAACCGCGCAAAGGAGAGGCATGCGAGCGACAGCGCGTGGGAGGTTGGTTTTTGTAAATTTAGTCGCAATGGATCGTTTCACGGGGGTACATCGCTCGTTCTGCGTATAAAAGTTTTAAAAAAATAACGATTCTTATGTGATTGTTCGGCATGGATGAGGCATAAGTTTTTGAGGTTTTTAAAAATTCAATAAAAAAAACTGCAGGTGGTATAATAATGAATGTTTATTTTACTGAAAGAGCACAATTGCAAAAATCATGTCTTATAAATAATGTCGTCTAAATATCCACTATTTCGCCGCTGGAATTCTGGTATCTAGGTACCAGCAAAATGTTTGTGAGTCTACAATCCCGGATCTTCTCGTACAGACTCGTTAACTTGCGTGGCACTCTCTTCACTTCTCCTGCTCCGTGGCCTACTGGTTATTTTCTTATTTAGCGTTTAAGCGGTTTCTTCAAAATTCCTTAAATTCCTTAAATTAATACTCGGACATTGATTCACGCTGCGTAATTGATAGTGAATGCAAAACAGTCGCCAAACAACCGCATAAGAATCGTTGTTTTAGGTAAAACGCACGTGAAGCAATCCATTGTGACTAAATTTCCAAGGACCAAACACCCACGCGCTGTCGCTCGCGTACCCCTCCTTCGTGCGGTTCCCGCGCAGAAGCTTTTGATGAAATGCAAAAACTTATGGTCCACTTTGTATTAGCAGTTAACTTTATCTAAAAATATTATTACATACGGTATGTGTATACAAATGATATTGCCATCAAATATTTCATATTATTTATAATTATATATTAAAAATTAGAAAAAGAAAATACAAAAATCTTTTATCAGATATCTTATATTTAAGTTGACAGGTAGAAACTATATTTTATTAAAAATTTCACCAGATATTAAATTAAATCTACCTTTGATAACTTAACTGAAAATTGTGAATCAGAACATGAAGTGTGTTATGAATAACTGATATTATAAAATGAAGAATAAAATAATGTATATTATAAACTTAAATTAGTAAATTTTCAAAAACGTTTAGGTTGTAATACATTTTTTTAGTATAGGTACTTATTTTATTTACAAAAATAAACTTTACCATATATTTTTTTTAATTGCTTGCATAGTTTCGTAAAATAATTTATTAAGCCGAAGCTATAAGTTCCGAACGAACTTAATATTTTTTACGGATTTTGTGTTCTTACATTTTACGAAACAAAAGAAAATCATCATTCTTGAAAATATTTCATGAAGGGATGACACACTGGTTACTTACTCTCATCCCTATGTTGTAAAAAAAACAAGAATCAAACCGTGAATAGAATTTTGTTTCCTCTTTTGAAATAAATATCCGTTCAAAATGCATTAAAAATTCTTGCGCACAGTTGATACGTAAGTAATAATATTATTCGTTGCGTTCTGGTTCCGGCGGATCGAACGTCAGGGCATACGCCACCAGCTAGGCTCAGTTTATGGGAGTATGTGTGTATGGTGTCAGTCTTAAACAATAATAACACTAGATTCAACGAATTAAATACACTATAATTACATAAAACATAATAATCCCAATAATAGTTTTTGAAATCTTCTTTCTTTTTGTTAAACTTTTCTCTTAGTGAGGACACACATTGTTACCTATTTAGCATACATCAATTTATACCTAGTTTACTACAAAGTGAAGTCATACCAAAGCCAGGCTGCCATGGGGTGTTGTCGCAGCCTTAGTCCAGGCTACCACACTCCCGTACCAGAAGTGATCTCCTCCTTCCGGAGGTTACCCTGACGCCATCTCGTCACTGTAGAGTCAGTCAAGCCCACCCATCTGCCATCGCTCGCAGCGTTGCAGCGGAGTCTCCTCTAATCCCGCGGATGGATCTGACCCATTTTCAATCTCTGAATCCACCGCGAGAGTAAAGCCTCGTTTGCGATCTTGGTCGTCGCCAATTGCCCCGCAAAGAGCGCGGTACGCACTCCACACTACCCGGATGTTCGCGCAGAAGTCCTCTCCCGTCAACAATCTCCATTTGCCCTCCCATTCATCTAGTCTTCTCATTAATCAGATACCGCTTCTGCTCGGGGTCGGTATGGTAGGCCGCTGTCGTTGCCGCTGATCAAATTCAAATGTCACATTGTATTATTTTTAATCCAAATTGAACGATTTCTACTTTTATTTTTAATTTTTATAGTTGAACATATTTTCTATTTAAAGAAAAAAATATTATTAATTAAAATATTTTTTTTAACACTTTCACATTCGATAACTCTTATGGATGTTTAGAAAAAAAGTTTGGTTTGGTTATGAAAATGAAATTGTGACGGTGCTTATGTGTAATAATTGAATCATCGTTAACTCCACTTTAACATATTTTTTTATTTTAATTATTCAAATAACTTAAAATATATAGGAAATAAGAGGATGTGATTATGAAACAGTGTTTTTTTATGAATATTTATTTAATTTAACTAATTAAGGGGATTTTAACAGTATAAATAATCATAATACAACAAAGATAATATAACATACGAAACTAATTATAAAAATCCACAAATATGTACAAGCAAACTAATAATGAAGTACATAATATAAGTTAATATCGCAGTTTACAATATTAATGTTGACGCAAGTCAAGTACCCACTCCCTGTGCATTTGTCCTTCCAATAAAATTAAATATACCTGTCCCGCTTTAGCTAACCAATGACTTAGGGATTTCGCTAACGGGGGAACAGAATGCTTTCTGATACTGAACTATCAAGATCTTGAGCCTTTTTTTATGCCGTACGACAGCAACGCCGTACGTAACGCTCAGACCAAGAAGAATGCACAACAAACATATTAGTCACGTGGAAGTTTATCCCAAGAATAAGAGCAGATCCATCTGCCATTATTTTCCTTCATAAATCCATTTCGAGTTGTAACAACTGATCAACATTATAATCGATACAGTCCACGGAATTCTATCCCACCAATTAAGGGTGGAGAGGTTGAAATTATTGTTGTGGTAAAGGGAGAGCAAGATGTGTTTGTAGGTAGAATGATTGGTTAAAACTGAAAATGTAGTGATTCATAAAATAACTGTTAGCCTAATAAGGCCGATGTTGAAAATTTTTATTTCTGTTAACTTCTCATTATGGTATTATATACAAATGTCGTGGTGTATTGTGGCCACACTAGAGCTGGTTAGAGACGAGAAAGACAACTTACAGTAAACAGAAGCTTATTGAGCATGGTTATACAGAATTGAGGATGAAATTTGACCACACAATAAAGTTATGCTCAAGTAGTTAACAGAGACTGTTCTCGGAACTTATGTTCGGAAAGATGATGGCGAGCAGAGTGAAGCTCACGAGTGGTCCTCCACGCTTGCGGTCGTATGCGATTGTCTCATGGTTATTACGTCGATACCGGGTGAGTTTTGGTGGCTGTCAGGAGCACTGGTTTACACATTGGTAAGTATAAAGTACGTTCAGTACCGTAATGATGACTGTAGAGGCGACAGACCTCTACAAATTCATATCGTAATACAAATAAAAATATTGATTTACTTACTAACAAATATTAACAGCAATATTCCGGAAAGTTATTTTAATTAATTCCTTAAGTTAAATATTAAAGAACTCACTTAATTAATAAATTCTTTATTAAGTATATATTTACAATTATGATTTTGATCATTAATTCAGATGTCTACGAATCCAAAAAATCAATATGTTTTACAGCGACAAAGTATTTGTATACAAGTTTGTTCATCACATCATAGTATATTTAATGTTTAAAATTATGCAATATATTTATGTATTACATTACATTTTTGTAGAAACCTTATTGCGATGGTGTAGAGATTAATTATACTAATAAAGTATAAATTCTATTAAGGAGAACACATTCTTACTGTGAAGTTGTGATTATTCAGAACATAGGTCTGTGATGTTTTGAATACTAATTTAATGTATTAATTATAAATGTATACATATAAAATCAATTTTGTCGAAAAATATTGTTTTTGCGCTACAGGGATTCGAACCTGGATCTCTATTTCCAATCCGGGGAAGTACACTACCAATTGTGTTATAGCGTCAGTATTTTTCATGACAAATTTTTGAACCTATATGTTTCACTTTTTCAAATTAATACATATGTCGTTCCATTATTTGAAAGCCATCTACATTATTTTTACGGAATCTCAAATACCTTTAAGTAAACCGACTTCAAATGCCAGAAATATCTATTAATTTTTATTAAATTTTGGACACATTGATACAACTTATAGTATTAAGAAGAACTAATTATTTTTGTGAAGTTGTAATTATTCAGAACATAGGTCTGTGATGTTTTAAATACTAATTTAATGTATTAATTATAAATATATACAAATAAAATCAATTTTGACGAAAAATATTGTTTTTGCGCTACCGGGATTCGAACCTGGATCTCTATTTCCAATCCATAATCCAGGATCGAATCCCGGTAGCATAGAAACAAAATTTTTCGACAAGATTGATTTTATATGTATATATTTATAATTAATACATTAAATTATTATTTATAAATTCTATGCCAGGTATTAACCTAAAAGGTGACGCGCGGCATGCGACAAATGTCATTTGGTAAATTTTTGGAGGTTATCAGATAGATACCACTCTGTGTCTAGCTTATCATACTAATCTTATGGCTCGTGTCCACAGATGAGATTTCTCTCTGAGATTCGACTTGAGCTTGCATAAAAAACACTGCAGAGATCAGTGCGAATCAATTTCTGAATCATCAGTACATATATCTTGTGCGCGGATTAAAATGATTCATCCAGCACGCACATACCTTTAGCGACTCTCAGAGTACACGATCCATTACATGTGTGGTGGTCCTGCATGCGCCCCATAGACATGGCCGTGCAAGAACTCACCTGACAGCCATATAAGGCCGAAACAAACTGACCAATAAACAGATTCCAATACATCGTGACCGACGTGTCCTAGGAGCTAGCTGACCACTTCTTCGCACATCGTTCTTTCGTCAATATCTTAAGAAAGTCACTCCAGTCTTCAACTTCATACTCTCAATCAACTTTATATACTTGTTGTGTCTATTATTTTAAATCATTCCGCAATAAACGCTAACATTTGTAAGTTCTGTTTTATTTAAATACCTCGCTTTAGACACAGCATAAATAATCACACACGTACATTCGTATACACTGCGACATGCACCAACATGCGTGAGAATAGAAAAGAGTTAGGGGCTTCAGTTTCACCATGCAAAAACCTGATACAATTACACATATCGGTCACACAATTAAAATTCTCACGAGTTAACCATAGTCGACAACGACAGCCCCTACAAATTCATATTCATTAAAAAGCCTCGCTAAATGAAATACTCTAACAAAAAAAATGTTCTCATCAATGAACATCGACTTGAATAATATCACATGAAGGTAATACAATAATTACTCAAGTCGTTATTAATTTAAGATACCAAGAAATATATATTGACTTTCATTCGAAATTATACACATTTATTATAATTTAAATAATGGTCTGGTTTAGAAACTTCATTTGAATTCTCCAGAAATTATTCATCACCAAATAAATTTTCCATTAAAGTTGAGCATCAAGGGAATAATAACTTATTCTTATTGTGGGACTTCGGGGTAATTAATATTGTTCTGTATCACGCATCTCATTTAGTAGCAAGAGGGAGTGAAACAGATATACTAGTATTATAGCAAGTGTATATATAGTGCCTAATTCCGAAACTCCGTAAAACGGATTTGGGATAATTAGAGTTGAGTATGCAGTTTTGTAGATTTTTTGTCAGCTACATATAGAACAAATTATGTATGGCGAAAGCACTTAAATGTATTGATATTGCATGTTCAAAATTAGAGTTAGTTTCAAAATATCCCGAAGCAGACAGAGTATAAATTGCTATTTCTCCTAAAATGAAATTAGCCAATCACAATGCTTGTTGATGATAACTTCATCTAAAATCCAGTATGGCTGACAGAACGATATATAAAAAAAAATACATTACAGAAATGTCTCTTTAAAAATAAACATTTTGCACATTTGCTTTCAAAATATACGTTTTCATCCATAACTCAAAAACACAAAGTTGTTTTAGGGGGTTTTGGAATTAGGCGCTACATACTCTATTCTTTGTGAATGATAAAATTTACAGAAAAAGGCTTACATTATTTTATTTTACAATAATAAATTTAGAATGATTTGTAATACCTACTTATTTATAGCCAGCTATTTAATTTTATTTTTGTAGGTCTGCTTATAAATTGTTGAAATTTGAAATAGGCAGTGTTTTTCAAACAAAAAAAATTATGCGTTCATAATTCTTACTTACTTCTCATAATAACTCAATACTGTTGACTGATAAAATCAGATATTTTTTAACTAAACGCCAAACCAACTATTTTCTCATTTCTTTGAATTCTTTATGTTACTCACTTTTTAAATGTTCGTAGGGATTTTTAAACAGGTGGGATCTACGGATACTGTAATGGTACCTACGTAATATTTTCATGGCTTGCGGCAACAATTTTTTTTTTGTTTTTCTGCTTGCATTTATACAATAGTTGATCAAGATTTCTTTCAGTTTCATATATGTATTACAAAGACTTGCTTGGCACAAGCTTACATGTTTAAAATATTTTCTTATGCGTCGGGTCATCTAATAAGTCTTTGCGGTTTTTTTATTGAAATGCAATTTTTCAGCTATTTTGTTTCTTGTGACGAATTATTATAATAGGTCAGTGTCGCCGTTTTTGTGCATCTTATAGTTTTTGGGTTTTAAATAATGAAGCATCATTTGAGAAAAACGAACATTTTCAATACGTAAGGTTGGTTACCTGCCTTTGTAAATCGTCCTGCAATAAACGTCAACTTTTTTAAGTTCTGTTTTATTTCAATACCTCGTTCTAGACACTAGATACTCGCACGCACATTCATATACACTGCGACATGTACCCACACGTATGAGATATTGAAGAGAGATAGGGCCTTCAGTCTCACCATGCACAAAACCTTCTGATACGAATCACATAACCAACAAATATCAGTCACTCCATGCGAGTGACTCCACAACTCAGGTCATATATATATCGATCTCAATTCATTACACAAACATTAAGTACCAAAATCCTTAAAGCTTAACCAACATTTTTTTTCTTGTCATAGTTAATTAAAAATTTTCTTAATATATTAACCAGCAAGTAAGGAGACATACCCTGGGCACCTTAATCACCGGATTTTACGCCGTGCGATTTTTTTTGTGGAGATACCTTAAGTTGAGAGTTTACAGCAACAATCCTTGAACAATTCAAGCCTTACAAGAAAATATTCGCCGTGAAATTGCTGCCATTGAACCGACACTTTGCTCTCGCGTGTTCGCAAATTATGAATCCGATTGCAAGTGTCTCGAGAGAAATGGATGGCATTTAGATGATAATGTTTATAAAATGTAAAATCCGTTAAACTTCATTTTGTATAAATAAAATATGAGAATAAGATTGTAGTTTTTTAAATTTTTATTTTGTATTAAAATTGATAATTTTCCGCTGGATACCCTTTATAATATAACTGGGCCTAATTACGACAATCGATTGCTTTCTGTTTTACAAAATAAAAATGGTTTACATTTGAAAACAAAAATGAATATGTCTTGAACACTTTTAGGTCGATGAAGTGTTTTCAGAGTATATATTTTTTATTATAAACACAAATGTATCAATAGATTAAAATGAAAATATATTATTTTGATAAATTCTTCGCCACTTTTAAAAATAGACATCCACAAGTGATCAAAATTATTAGTGTTTGATATATACGTGCGAAATTTTTTCATCTTTTACGCAGTGATGCAGCCTTTTACGCGAGCTACATATGTGTATATTACATTTGTCTTTATAAGATCTCTTTGTAGTATTTACTTGTGAAATACAGCCATATGACAGGATTTTATCGGATTATCAAGAGAAAAGTGTGAAAGAATATACGAATATGTGAGGGAATTTTTGCTTGTGACAAATAATATTTTCAAAAGGAAATGTTTGTACTTGTTTCTGTCAATTTTTTTACAATAATGACGTAACATGAAGCACGATATTCACCGAGAAAGTATATTTACTCTGATTTTTATTTTAATGTAAACCAAATGACAAGCTATTATTTGCCATAGACAAAATATTTCGTGTTATAAAATATAAATAACTTTATTTTGCCATATCTTGGAAATGGCCGCAATATATAATTTTACTAATGATTATACAAATATATCACGTATCCGTGGTATATATAGTAGGATATACGTAGGATTCAAAGTATACCAGTGTTTTAATTAAAGTGTCACATCAAAACAGCAAGAAGAATGATTTAACAGCAGGTGAAATTATATTAGTAAGAATATGCACTAATTTATAATAGGTATTAAATATCAATATTTACAAAAAATCACATTTACTGTGAAGTTGTGGTTTAAGAAGATGCGAGATACGATTTTATTTAAAAAATATAATTTCTGTAATGTTTTCTGATTTAAAAAAATTGACTGAAGGTCCTAGCGCCAGAAGATCGTGCAATTCGTTCGGTAGATCCTACCGGCGCAGGATCTACGTCTTCTTTACATAGAGTATAATATAATTTTATTCGCAGGCGGGTAGTGTGGGAACACAGCAGTGAGTGGCAAATCTTTGAAAGGAACATGTTTTTGTTAGCTATTTATCTCGTACAGTCAGTACATTGAAATAAGTTATACTTTATACGTGTATTTTGGGAAAAAAATTACCTGACAGTATTATTAAACATTAAATAAATTTTAAACTTTTGGCTGGATGTTGCGATATTAGTTAACATTTATAATGATCAATACTCAACTAACTCAGGTTATACCAGCCAATTAAAGAATGTATAAGAAAAGATGACATATCGGGCGTGTCAAAGAGAATCATACCTTGCATTTTGTTGTCTGGTTTATTTGTGGTCCGCAATCGTAACATACTACAAAGTAATGGTAGCTGTTAAATGCATAAGTATAAAATAAGTGACACTTTAAGAGATAACTTGTTAAGAGCACCAGCCACGGAAGTAAAATGAATTATTAGGTGTTCTCGTTTCCATGCCAGGATCTGCTGGACGCATCGCTCACTAGCTCCGCGTCTCTCTGTCGGTGTCTACTGTTATCTCGTTGTGCACCGGTATTCGGTGTGTCATCGAGGTTCCGCGAACCACCGCTAGGTGGAACTATGAGTCCACTACAGACTATTACGAAATTCATATTTTATTTTCAATTACTCTTGTGACCAATGTTCATCAATTAAAGAAAAATACTGTATCAAGTACCTAGGAACCATAATTGATAATAAACTCAAACGGAAAGAACATACTATTAATCTTACAAACAAATAAGGAAAACTACCCACATATTTTTAAGATTCAGAAACATATCTTCAATCATAAATCTGAAAAAAATATATTACGTGTTTCACATTTTCAATACGGTATTATTGTATGGGGAGGAGTATAACTTCAATATCACAATTAGAAATCACTCAAAAAATAATTCTAAAACAAAATGTCTATTCAAGTATCCAACTCTTCACAGATTTCAATGAACCTAAAATAATAAACATATACAAAAAAGATTCAATAATCGAAATTTTTAAAATAAAAAATTATAAATAAAAAATAAAATAATGAATCGAATTCCGATCTACAAGATTTAGATACCAAATTGATATTTCAAAACTAAAATATACTGTAATTCAAAATCACTATACAATTAGAAAAATTGCAGACTACTGTAATATCTGAAGTCAAAAAATATGCACACAGACTAACTGACACATAAATTATAAATTATACACTCTCGTATATACTCCTTCTCTATACACGAGTCTTACTCTCATAGAGGAGAAATAAAAGTTAAAATAAATATATCCTACTGATTATTTTTAAAATGTATTATATCTTCTAATATTAAATTTAAAAAATAAAATATTTCGCAGAAACTCTAGTTAAATACAGCACACTGCTACTATATATGTATGGATGTACTAATAAATTGCGATTAAAGCTAAAAAAATAAAAACATTTTCGATATGTCCAATTTTTTTTTTTTTACAAAATGAGAGATGAAAAAAATTTTTTGATAATTGACATATAGTTAACATAGTTTACTTGCTGATGAAAAATATTTTCAGATGATTTAAAAAAAAAATATCAACATGAATAACGAAAGTATAAGTCGGGAATGAATTTACAGTTGATCTCAATAACAAAGTGCACTTGATTAAAAAAGGATTGCTTCGGTAGTTTTCTAAGATGGTCATATAAGAAATTTTATTAATCGACGTGCATACATAATAAGATACATATATACATATAATTGAGCCGAGAGAGTGTGATTGAACTAATGACTATGACGATCTATTCTCGACAATCTCCGCTGAAAAAAGGTGCGATGGTCAATTTTAAGTTACTTAGTTGAGTAGTTTAGTAATAATCGAAAACGCGCTAGAATAACAGGTTTTCCAAAAGTTTTATTAACACTTACTGCCCAAAACAAAACAAAACAAAACAGGTCCGGCGGTGGGTGGTGAGTCATTTAAGACCGATCTCAAGTTTTCAGTTTTTCAACCGTTTTGTGGGAGATTTTTTATAGATATTTCATTTTAAATATGATTTAATGAAAAGGCATGATGTGCCGTAATGTTTCTGCTAAAGAATTGAAGATAAAAATTATTTTTTTTTACGAATAATGTACATATTCTCACACATCAACAGACGCCCTACACAGCCAAAATACAAACATCCATTGAGCATATAATCTTCTCATAGGAACCTGAATAGGTAATGTCATAAAACTTACAGGTAGGCGCAACGCCCCTCAAATAATTATATTACTGACTGACTTATCAAAGAGTTATATTATATCTAGGGGCCGCCAGACGAAAATAAGTTTAAACAAATACGTGCACACATACCTGGTATCCTTTGTCTACCCGCTCAAAATGTTGACAATATAATTTCGGGGTAAAAGTTGAGTTTCAATCCCTTAAAAGCAACTGATCTTTGAGTGTTTTTTCACATTTTTATCAATAACTCATTTGAATCTCGTCCAATAACATTTATTTGTATGTCAAATTATTTGAAAATATTTTATAAAAGATTAGCTAGAAAGAAAACAGCATTAAATGAATATTTGTAGCGTAATTCATATATTTATAAACACCCGAGTTAAATCTGACCCCCCATCACCACAGAGTATGTGTTAAGTTTGTTTCGTTTTGCCTCTAATAAAAAATTATGGATGTTAAAATGTTAGAAAAATCGTAGAATTAAAGATTTTTCTATATTGTACACGAGTTTAATTTTTGCTACGTTGATAAAAAAACATTCATCGATAAATGTATGCGTGCTGGTAATCTACATATATTTGATATATATTATATATAGGTTTTATTATTATTGAAGTGTTAATACTTGCAGATGTTGCTGATAGAATTATTCTCAGAAAATTAATAAATCCATTAGTATTTGAAGTAGATTTTTTTTTCACATTTCTGTTCATCTGGGAATCGAATAGTTGTGTTTTATAGAAATAATTCAAGCAACTGAAGGATAATCTGGGGCGAATTCTCTATTGTTAAGAGTTTGTTTATTCTTTCAAACATTGTGAAATGATTGGCCATTTTCTCTAACAACTTATTTGTTTATGATTTTCTTGCCAAAGTCAAGAATTATTCCGTTCTCAACTTCATTCAGTTGTTTATTCACGTTACGATCTCAATTTTACCAACGATTCTGGATATAGGAGATGCAATCAAAAAGTTTGTTACGGTTATTAAAATTACTATTGATTTAATAAAATTACATTTGTCGAAATTGTATTTATAAAAAAGAGCAGAAAACAGTTTTTTAAGAGGTCATGATCTCATTATAATTAAAGAAATTTGATGAATCACGTAGAAAGATTAACAGAAAAAATCTCTCTACCGAAACCCGGATCATTATTTTAATTTTATTTATTCTTAATATATATATATATATATTAGATATATGCTATAATATAAAAGTTATATATCAAAATGTTCTCTTTTATTAATACTTGCACATATTTGCTTAGTTTATTCTCCATTCTTATATAATGTGACATTTAATTAAAGATTTTTATCGCACTATATGTACATCATCAATTTCTGAGATTTAGTCTACTTCCTGAAAATTTTGGTAATTTTTTTAGTGAGAATTTAAAAATACTTGTACATTTTAACCATTTTACTTTATGACCAATTTTGACTTTACATAAGACATATATTATATCCAAATAAAAGTGGTTTACTTTTATTTGCATTGAATATATAAAATCTTTGATTAGCATATGTTAGGTAACGCTAGGAATTTCAGAAATTAACCCATTTAATGAAATAACCATTATTATCATAAAGCATATTATCAAGAAATCGATTTTTTTCTTTGCTAATATGTGGTATTCCAATATATCATTATAAGTAAATTAAGTTAGTATAATAAAATAGTTTAAAAAGCGTTGAAAATATGCAGTGTACGATTTTCTAGAAAATAAACCATTTTTGTAACTGTATCTGTAACTATTTCGGCTATAGTTTCGGTTGCTATGTTTATCATATTTCGTCGAAAATATACACGGGGTTGTGAATAAGAAAACTTTGATGCAGATTCTGTTATGCCTGCAAATTCACGTTCCGTTCTTTTCCATTGAACCTCATATTTGTATTCGTTCTTTTTTAAGTTCTCTAACATTTGCTGCTACAAGTTCGTATTGGATTCCAATAATTTTTATTACACCAAAGGACTTTATGAATTATTCAATGCGAACATCCGAACTGTTGTATAAATACGGAGCGCTCTCCCGCAACCCTTTATACATAGCAAACAGTAAATAATCACGATAAAAAATAATGTTTCTTACTTACCATACTCGCCTCTACGTAAATTTCTGCTTTACCTAAGGGAATTCAGAAGGGTATATTTTTGCAAAGAAACCCTTTTTTCGGATCCGGAAAAAAACATTTTCCTTTACTTGTGTAACTATCCACAATAAATCATTTTACCCAAACATTGCGGCGCAAAAATACAACAAGGAAATATCTTTTACGTCTTTTTTTAACTTAAACTATAACTGAAACTCTGTAATTTTAATACGAACTTTCTGATTGGATCTAAAATAATTTATATACCTATACATCATATTAAATGTCTAAGTCATAATGTTTGACTGGAATTTCTGTCATTATAAGTAAGCATTTAAGTCGAATCTTGCTTTTTGCTATGATATATGAAATTTTATACGTTTTTTTTTATTATTTTCCAATTTTTTATTACAATTTCATTAATACTAATACATATTTGACTCTTTCTTTCAAAGTATGTCAACATGACAGATTCTACACGCCGGTCTCCATTTATCATTTCTAATAACTATATATCATGGTATATAATATATACTTACAAACATAATTTATTAAAATTTTAAAAAAAATCTTTAATAATTAAAAGATTTTTATAATATCCAAAATCAAGCAAGATTATTTTTTATATCACGATTTACCAAATTAAATTGCGAAAGTTTTGCAAAAGTGAATAAAAGTAGCCATTTCTGTTTTATATTTTCCAAAGAGCATCAATTTTTAATTACATCAAATCATCGTAGAAATAATTCGACGGTACGTGAAATTACGTAAAATTCGACGGTACGGTACGTGAAATCTTCATATGATTGTGTGTCATGAAATATGTAACATGTCTTGATGATGTAATTCATCTATATGATTTTCTCAAACGTTAAGTGTTTAACTATAGTAATTGGGCATCGTGACTTATTATAGTGTTCAAATAATCACAAAATAATTTATTCTTATTTATTATATTATTGCTTTACACATACATGTTGTCGAATCAACTAAAAAGCAGGAATTTAATAGAGATTTCATCTTAGATATACCTGGCTGTAACATTCTAGAGAATATAAGAAGAGTGTACCTTGCTAATCATTTCTTCCGATTGATACGGCGTGTAGTCGTTAATCCTGCTTTTATGGCGAACATAAGTATTTATGCCCGCGACAACAATATTCGACGAAGTCGGTATTGGCATTTCCATTTTCCGCTTTGTAGGACTAACTTGTCGTCATACCTAGTGAAAGAGCTATTGAATCGAATCGCTTCAGAGACGGATATTTTAAACGTTTGTGAAAGACAGCTTAGGATCAATCTTGCGGTTCTCGTCTCGTAGCTGCCTGGTGAAAAATAACTAACTAATTGTCTTTGATTGATGATTTATTTCTCGTAATGGTTATATACATATTTTTTTTATAATTATTAAATTATAAGCAAAAAAGTTTGCTTTAAACCCATGTTTATAATATTTATATTAATGTTAAAGTTTTGACGTTAAATAAAAATATTGAAAATGTTATAAGATTTTCCTGACCTTTCAGATTCTTTAACATGGGAATAAGCATTGATGTCGCCGGTGATGTCACGGCAGAGTAACCTAGAAACCTTTACACAAAAAAAAATACTACTGACAAGTTTTAAAAAGCTGTCGTAAATAATATTTTTATATAAAACATGTAGAAAGAATTTGAAAAAATCAATAGTTTGAAATACTAAATTAATGTATTAATTATAAATATATACATATAAAATCAATTTTGTCGAAAAATACTGTTTTTGCGTCACCGGGATACGAACCTGGATCTTTATTTCCAATCCGAGGATTACCACTACTATCAATTGTGTTATAACGCCAATATTTTTCTTGACAAATTTTCGAACCTATATGTTACATTTTTCAAATTAATACATCTGTCGTTCCATTATTTGAAAGCCATCTACATTATTTTTACAGAATCTCAAATACCTTTGAGTAAAGCGACTGCAGACGCCAGAATTATCAATTCATTTTTATTAAATTTTGGACACATTGATACAACATATGTTGTATCAATAGTTTGGATTGTGTAAAAAGAATTATATAAAAGATTCACGCAATTTTATACTAGAAAAAAAGGTAGTGTTTGAAGAGACCTGGTGTCGAATTTAAACCCACGTGACGTTTTTTAGCATATAAGAAGTTGAATGGAAATGTGTTTGGAAGTACACGGAAGATCTCAATAGTATTTCGAAGACTTTG
The DNA here is from genome assembly GCA_022840565.1 of Eubasilissa regina. Classification (NCBI taxonomy): domain Eukaryota; kingdom Metazoa; phylum Arthropoda; class Insecta; order Trichoptera; family Phryganeidae; genus Eubasilissa; species Eubasilissa regina. The sequence goes on from JAINEB010000007.1 coordinate 19,077,895, forward strand.
AAGTGTTTTATCAACAGTATTGTCAAAATTTCACATGTAAATGCCACTATAAGAGCTATAGAATTGAGACCTTCACTTTAATGAACACGCTTTAAATATTAAATATAACATCAAAGAGCCCGGCCTTCTCACGCATGGTGTAAGCCCGTAATGGTTTGGCATTATGTTAAGAAATCACAATTTTAATACGTATGTATGTATGTGCCTACCTGTTTACATTTTCATAAAGGAACAATGTTTAACCCTGGATTGCATACGTGGGGTATAACATGTTTCAAAAATTGACACGATATAATGCGCACGTGCACCCCTTCATTCTATCGCTAGAAGTTGTTTGATGCCAGATATAATTTTATAAATAATTACATCACCCCCATGCACTATACTATGTATATGTCACCTGATTAAATGAAATATTTATTTTGAATTTTCTTTATTATTAAAATAATCCACAACTGCTTCTTTTACATTATCGAGTCATTTTGCAAAACTGGTACATAGAATTGAATTTTTTGAAAATATGGTTCCAAAACTGAATTATGGAAGTATCACAGAGGGTGAAACAATTTAGATTAATGGATATTTTTTTTGAACTATATTAAATAACATAACTATTGCTTTTTTTAAAATACGAAATAAATGTATTAATTAGAAAGGTGTACACAAAAAATCCATTTTATCGAAAAATATTGTTTTTGCGCTACCGGGATTTGAACTTGGATCTCATCCTATCCGGGGAACGTGAATTAAGAATGTATATAATTTGTATCAATGTGTCCAAAATGTAATAAAAATTAATTATTAATTCTGGCGTCTCCTATCGGATCCCTAAAAATAAAGAAGGTGATTTTCAAATAATGGAACGATAGATGTATTAATTTGAAATGTGTAACATATATGTTCGAAAATTTGTCGTCAATGTACTATGTTGGTATAGCACAATCGGTTAATGCACGCTCACTGGATAGAAAGAGATCCAGATTCGAATCCCGTTAGCAACAACAATATTTTTAGATACAATTGATTTTATATGTATATCTTTCTAATGAATACATTATTTTTTGTATTTTAAAAAATATCACAGACCTATGTTCTGAATAATTACAACTTCACACAACTTAATTTATAATATTGAAAGAACTGTTCAAAAACAACATCGACAACAAAAAACATGTAGCAAAAAATATTCTTTCATAGTTTGGTCCCTTCAAATTCTTTAAATCAGGGCTCCACTATTTTAGTTTTTTATTCTGCTAATATTACGATTAACAACGTCTAGTTAACAAAGTCAATTGTTATTTTTGAAAACAACTAAATAACATTAATCTATTTATTGTACTTAATTTGTCGTGTTTGTTTGTTTGATATAGCGGTAAATCTTCTGCTAGTGGTTTAAGATATCAAAATTTATCCAAACTTAAAGATTATAAAATGTTGGTTTTGTGCATCTATAAAAGCATAATTACATCATTGTTGGATGCCCGAAAACGTCATTCAAAAACGTAAATAAAATACAATGTTTTTAGTCCATGATGGAACAAATCATAAAGCATTTCAAATATTTGACTAATCGAGTTAAAAACTATAATACGAACCAAATTTTGGCCCCATCAAATTTCATTACTCCGATTGAATTAATTCATATAAAATCACACAAAATTATGTTCACATTGTTATAATAATAATTATGTTTTTATTATGATATAACACGCACACACGCTTAGACCTGCAAACCATTTTTATTTTAAATATATCATGAATATCATTAGAGGCTTGAAGGACCATAGATTGGATTAAGAAAGGAATTCTCGCAGTAAGGATCTGGCCTACGTTTATCTCAGTCCTGGGCTGGACGCCAAATCACACCTCCCTTGACTCGCACTATTTATGAAGAATTCGGTTTCCCGGTCCGGATAATTCGCAACGCACGGCGATGCTTTCGATGAAAAAACGTTGTTAATAACTCGGCGATCGAAATACTCTGTCCGCCCGTCGGCCGAAATCGGTTAACCAGATAGAGACAGGTATATCGAAGGATTATTGGACCGAAGTAGTAGCACAGGAAGTATTCGACTTACGTCAACATTCACCATCATCATCATCATCATCATCATCATTTTCTATCCATTGATGGATAAAGGCCTCCCCAAATGTCTCCCATTTTTCTCTGTCCATTGTTATTCATTGCCACGTATTTACGCAAAATTTGATGATTGAATTGAACAAGATGGCCTATTGTACCTTGAGTACAACTGAATGACTGCATTATTCAGTGATTGTCCTTCTTTCGAGCGACATTGTTCGAAGGACTTAAACATATATACTTCTATACGCGATTCAACACTGACAAATAGAGATTAAAGTTAATACTGACAAATAGAATAAAGATAAAAGTGAAATCAATAGAGATTAAAAGTTCATTAAAAATATACGCTAACATATTTTATTATCTGGAAATTTTTGGTATGAAAAAGCTTTTGACAAAAAATGGACATTGATACTATAAATATCATACGTTCTTTTAGTGTTAACCTCTAATAAAAGTCAATGGAATATATCCGTATTTTTATCACCGTTTCAAACAGGGGTTTGTTTTCTTTTACTTCAATTTTGATACACTAAATACAGCAGTTTCAGATGTCATTCGAGGAATACCATTTTCGATACGACCACTTGGACAATTCTTGAGAAAATTCTCTCTTATACTGTTTGTATACGTTAAGGAGAACACATTGCTATTGGGAAGTTACAATTTTTTCAAAACATAGTTATTGATCTATGCAACATTCACACTAACGGAAGCGTTATATATTTTGCCTATGACACTGTTCTTCAATTTTGAGCTGATACATAGCAGTATTTAAAAAAGCCTAGATAGGTAAAAATAGTTAGACACAATTGTTCTAACTCGACGATATATGTCATACATACTGACCAAATCAAATTCTTATAAATTATATTTGATGCTTATCTTAAATGGAGTCATCATACACAACACATTACAAATAAAATTATAAACATCATATACTATGTTAGAAATAATTGCTTTGAGGGGAGCGTCTATGTCTGCAATTAATCCAATAATAGCAGCTCGGAAAACTATTTTAAAAGATATCCTCAAAAACCCAACTGATGAAATTTTTAATAAATACAATGTCTTTGATATAAGACAAATATACGCTAATACCACTATTAATTACATAAATATAAACAGACACATTTTAAAGCAACCCAAAATATAATTACCACACGAACAAATAAACCCACAAGCCCCAAGAGCACATACAACATATGGCCAAAGGAACTATTTACAAATATTTTGGACCTAAATTATTTAATAGGATATTGACAGATTTATCTCAATTCAATTGTTCCGGTAACTTGAAACTGAAAATAAAACTTGGATTCGTAATATTGGTGCACTCACCTAAACAAATTGATCAAACTAAAATAATTGTTGTCACAAATTTCATAAAATAATATATTGAAAGTCCACTTTGTAATTGCTTTTTAAACAGACACCTTATGTATGATTTATAAAGTGTACGTATAATAGGTAAATGTTAATTTCGATCTGATATTTGTAAACTAATTTATAGCACAATCACTTGTAAACTATGCCCGTCTCAACATAGAATTTTCTAGTGAGGCGGGCACAGTCAAAATATATTATACATATGTATTTTTTAATTTTTAATAAATAAAATTAAATAGTTCTGTGGTATTTTAATACAAAATTAAATCCCGGAAGCAATACAAATATTTTTTCGATAAATTGAATTTTCCTCTATATCTTTCAAATTAGACAATATTGTGTACATATATATATATATACGTAATATACTATCTAAGTATCAATTGAAAGATGTCCATGCGAAAACTCTAAACAAATACGTGTTCTATCTATTTTATATCTAGACTGACAATATTTAATAGTAATTTTATACTAGAGAATTGTACAAGATTAGCGATATACAATAGAGCCGTGGTAAAAAATACTGATACTTAATAGACGTATACCTGGCAAATCCATTTATGATAGAATAGAAATAAAAAACCTGATCTTAACACCTCTCTCTCGACTTAGCTCGTGCTCATCTATTCTGCTTCCACAACGCAACTGGCTGCCTCCACTCTTCGCGATCATGAGCCTAGTTTAGTGCGACGTGTCGCGAAACTTCGGCCATGTCTCGGACTAAGTCTATCTTATTGAAGATCGATCTTTTGTCCTCCTTCCTTGTACGTTCTCCGTGACTCCTTCTTTCTCCTGGCTCTCTCCATATTTTTTAGTTTCACGTCCAAAGTACGAAGGAATTATTTTCCTGCATGTTTTATAGAATCTTTCTTTAGTCTTGAATAATGAAGACATTAGTTCGTTTCGCAGTCCACAGTACACGGAGCATTCGACGCCGACAACACATATCGAAGGCATCAGGCATGTTTATTTTTTTTCTTATATAAATCTTAATATAATGAATACGATTAAAAATATGCCGCTTAGCTGGTTTGGGAATGTAAAATGAATGAGGAGAGAATGATTAAAAATATATATGACGTCAGTGTCGATGGCTTCAGAAACAGAGAACATGACACGGCCGAGTCAACCATACACTGGAGGATGATTGTGAAAGAAGCTTTGAAAATCGAAGAGATAGTAGCTACCTTGCGTAATACAGAATCAAAAACTGTAAAATAAAGGAAAACTAGAATATTTAATTTAATTAACTGACGGAACAAAAGTAATCAAGAACTACTTTTATAATGATCTCCTAATAAATATTAAAAAATTTGATTATTGCCCGAGTTGTTTTGCTGAGGAAAATCAAAGCGGTAGTGCACAAATTCAATAACGAATCCTGGATATGATGGGATCCTTCGGGGTTTCCTTCAATCGATGTTAGAATGGTGTGAAAATGTCAGGTTATAAGGGTGTAGTGTTCCATTCTCTGCCTATCCCCGCGAGAATACCCCCGCGGGAAACGGTAATTACTAAGTTAGTTAGCATTATACAATTACCTTCCATCCAGAATATCAGATTGGTGTGTGTTCACGGGTAGCTGAATACACCAGAACTGGTGACCACTTATACAAAAATAGGGTTATTCAATAAATATGATAAAATTTCAAATAAGAATAGTAGATATGTTTATTAATGTTTTGACCGCTATTATTATATTTTGTATTTATTTAGTCTGCCGTTTTACCATGGACTGTTTCACATTGGAACAAGATTTACAAGTTAATAATTTCTACAGTTCACTATTCCTACAAATCAAATTACTATTGTACAAAACAATCATCCGTCCAATACTCACGTACGCGAGGCCCATCCAAGGTTCAAGTAACACTAATATTTTAGAATCCGAAGAAAACTACATCCTTAGGAGAATCACAAACTCACCCTGGTTTGTCAGAAACACAACCATTCACAAAGGCTCAAAGATACCCTCACTCAAACGACATTTACACGAAATATCGTCTAAATTTTAATCTAAATTAATTTCCATCCCAAACCCTTCCATAAACTCCCTCGGCCTATATGATCCCTCATCCGACCCCCATCATTTTCATCCCATTTCACTTTTTTACCCTGTTCTTGATTCTATTAAACAAAATTTATAAAAGATTCTATAAAAACTTTTACTAAAAATATAAAAATTTGTAAAAAAATTCAACGAAATCAAACAAAAAAAGAATTAAACTAATATAAAATAAAAAAAAATGTATTATAAAAAAAACTTTACCCATTTTTGCTACTACTTTATACAATTATTTACAACTTTAAAATTACCTGATATTAAAAAAAAAACTATTCTACCATGTTTCCAGAACAGGGTCCCCCAAAAAAATTTATGCCGCTGTTATTACCTCATATGACTGAGATAAGAGGGCTCAGCTCTTATCTCTCCCCTCTTAAACAATCGAATCAGAGACAAGTTAATAAAACTTTTTATCAAAATCAGTCTCCGGCTCAGCAAACCTAACGTGTTGAATTTTATGGTTGACATAATCATCAATTTGAGCAAGCAATTCGTCGAATTGTGAAAAGGTTTTAAACAATTATTCATTACGTTATACAAGGATATCGGTAAGATAAATAAATTTTCGTACTGAAGCCAATATTTCAGCTGTAAATGAAAGTGTAATAGATGATACAAAATTATTCACAGCATTTAGGCTTATCAAATGGCATGACGTGGCTTATATACCCCTACATGATCTAATTAGTACAAGACCAAGAATAATTGAACAATTAAAAAACAACTTAATCCACCAGATTTATGTGAAAGAATGTCTGAAAATTATATCCGAAGAATGCATTATATCAAACGTAGTCGTGGTGCACATTTGAATTAAATTATATTAAATAAATAATAGATATCTTATAGAGACGAAGCTATTTTTTATTATATATAATGGAAAATGTATGGAAGTATGGGTAATTACAGGGCTTAAGAATATTGCTTTAAATAATTTAAAAAATAATAATTAGATTCTCCTTGTGACATATTCTGTTTCAGGGAAAATGAATTATCAAATTTAGTCCATAGATGGCTATAGTGTAGTGGTACACAAAGTGAGTCCACATATTAACATATACACAACTTTAAATTTTTTTTTATAGATATGGAGATTGATGAGTGAAAATGGTGAGCGTTATATTTATATAAAGTGATCACTTAAGCCAGCCGAAGATAGGTCGTAAGCTCTGTAATTAACCATATCTTCATATATTTTCTATTAAATATAGCTTAATCTCTATGAGATATCTATTATTTGTTAAATGACAGTGCCTTTGTAGTTGAAAATCCAGTAATTGTCTCTTCTTGGACATATTAAAAAAAATTAAATTATATTCCATTGTTAATGACATGGAATGATATTTCTAATAAAATAAAATCATTGCTATTATAATTGTTTTTTTTTTAAATTTAATTCCATTTTAAAGTTCTATCACGCTTATTGGATAACCTGTACATTCAGTTGTATCTACGCTCAGTGATACTTAACAGAAATTCGTTTAGCGGGTGCACAATGCCAACTGTGCTACCAAATCTAATGCCAACTATTATTATCAAATTATTTTGCTAACCGTGATGGTCCGGATTCGTAATAAACATCTCTTATATCATTATTTTATATATATATATATATATATATATAATTAGTACGTTTTCAATAGCACGGTTTTTTTTTGGTTTTTTTTAGGCACGGAAAAGGTTTTTTTTTCTTTGGAAACTTTCGCGTAAAATTACCTCCCGTGTCTTAGTTCATAATTTTATTTTAGATCAATAAAGATGTAATTAGATATTAGTTTTTGAGTCTGTAATTTAATACATTATTATTCAGTATTACTATTTATGTATTTGAAATGATCTTATTATAATTTTAGGTTTAAAAGGAAAACCACCACTATTCAATTGACAAAATTGTGATATTTTTAACTGATTTTATTGCCAGAGCGAAGACTTAAAAAATTATATGCTTTAATAAAATATTTTTAAAAACACACTAATTATGTATTCAAAAGCAAAACTGTTAGATAATCAATTTCAAATACCCTGTATTTTCGTCAGTTGGATGGAACGCCTAAATTGTATTATGCATAATTATATCTGGGTACGTTAACATTTTTTTTACAAATTTAATGCAAGAAAAATATTAGTATTAATTGTATGTGTTTTGTATTATAGAAGCGCTAAAGTTGTTTAAAAATTCAATTTTTTAATACAACGTGTTAAAATGTAATCTCGTATTGGTTCCATAATCAAAATATACAATTTAATGTTAAAAAAATCATGTAATTCTTTGCCGGCACCTGAATATATTCTAGTAGGTGTAATGTATATTTTAAATTTCGTTCAAATTTAGTAAAAAACTACTTCAGTCCATTCCATTTATTTTTTACGCAAAATATTTTTTGTCTCAAAGTATTTATTAAATAACCCTTTCCACTTAGAATCGACACGTTTTTAACCTTAGCGTGTTACCTTGAGGTCAGGTTTATATTAAAAGCATCATATAAAATCACGCAATGTCTGCGGGCTGCGATATCTATATTTGAGTTAGCCATTTTTAATTTTTTCCGTGCATTAGCTTATTTCTTATATATAATTTTATTTTACGAGAATGCCCAGTGTAAAATTTTATTTTAGCTATAATTAGCATCAGTAAATTTTTAATATCGATCTATGCGTATTGATCATATAAGACTATATATTGGATGCTCATAAATTTTATACTGATTTCATAAAAATCTTGATATAAATCTAAGAAATTTGTGAAATTGTATGGTGAAAAATTAAAAAAATTAGAATAGTTAAATATTAATAGACATATAATTATTGTGCTATATTATAAGGATAATGTATTATAAATGAAGAATGAAATAATATTGATGTAGAGCTGATTTACACTGTTAAACAACAATATTTTCGTTGAATGTGTTATGCACACATATAGTAAATTAATAGACATGAAATAAAGTTTACATATAGAAGAGGGATTTGGCACATTAGTTGAGACGAGAGGCATTCTAAACATGTTATTTATGGAAACATAAATCGGATAGTTTATGAAACATTTATACAACAGTAAATTCGAAAATTAAATATTTGTGTAAAATCATTATTTAAACCGTTATTTTAACTGTTATTGCGACTGTGATTGTGTTCGATTGTAAAAATGATTGATAACTGATTAACGTAATTCTTCGAATAATGATTGGTACACTAGAAAGTAAGCCTCCGACAGTTAAATTTTAATCACTAATCATCGTTAAATCTTAGTTACCAATCATCTATCCAATCACAGTGACGTAACGGTTAACCATCACTAATCGTCTTAACTATTAAATTCTATAGTATAGATATGTTATAATCTAAGATATACGGATTACTTTTTGTCACAGAAGATTAATTCACATATTAAATTAAGCCTTATTCCATTGCCCGAATAGACACAATACTGTATTAAGTTTAGTTATCGCCTGATAATGAAAGGAACTCCACCTCTCGAAACTAGTAGTGAAAATAACCCAACGTGTGTGTAGTAATAAAATTTTTCTGTGAAAATGAAAATAATAAAGAACTCTTGGTAGGCTGATAGAGTAGCCCGGTGTTTAATCTTCCCATAAGGATATGGAGCAGTACAAATTGCACTCTTATTTTGTTATTTTGCCTAACGTGTAAGTACATAAACTTTGTACTATGAGAAAAAAATATTCTGAATGCGTTTTAAATATTTTCGTGATGCAAAAGCTGCAATAGGTATTGTTACGAAATAAAATTTGACTATGGAAATATTACTACGGGAACGGATACCTGAAGCGAGAGAATCAGACGCGTGCCGGCCGCTTGGTCAGCGGTCGGAAATCTTCACAAAATTATACGAGGCCACCCCGAATAATCCACTACATACTTTGAAGGGTCAGGCGGACCATATTTGGCGATGATCGGATCCTGTAAGATATGGAGACGCGCACGGACACTCGGAACGGATTGGGTGTCTGGTAGAGTTTTTGGGTCCTGCCAGGCTTATTGATAAACTGCTGACTACAAAGAACACGGCAGGATAATTTGGAATGAGTTTGTCGAGATAACGGATAACGGAACGGAACGGAACGGCTCGGCAAACAGGAATTTTCATCTCGGATCCCGCTTAGTATCTTGGACGGAGCGCCGCGACAAGGGTGCATCAGATAAGTTGTGAACATTCTCCGAGATTGATCTATGATTTTGATTAAACTGAAGTTATGTGGGGATAGAAATAAGTGCGATGGGATAATTCAGTTACCTCTTATAGCAATAGACGGAAGTTTCTTGATACCGCAACGGAAAGTATTGCTTTTTTGTATAACGGCACGTGTCCACGATGATCTTTCAATAAAACTTTAATCTCTGAAAGTCGTCGTGCGTACTAGATGCGTCATATCAATATTTTTACTATTTTCATACTAAGCTAAACGTTTGTGAATGAAAATAGAACTAACTTGCTAGTCTCCTGGAATGAGGCTCCCCGACTACTAGATTACCGGCGATTATCTTAATCACTAGACCAACAAGTAAGTTCTAATCATATAGGGTTTGACTGATTTGTAATGAATGATGTAACCAGTAAACACGTACCTTTACGGACTCTCAGAAAACAAAATTTTATTAAAAGTTTATCACGGGCTTTTTTTTTTACAAATATAGATAATTCATGTAGACTTTCACGCACCATCGAGGTCATTGAGACACAATTCATTATTCTATTACAGAGGAAATGTTAGAACAAATGTATTATCTAACTTCGCAGTCCCCAGATTGAATTATTTGGGGAATGGATATGCGGAGGGAGTCAACATTTTTGCGGTTAGTTTAACTGTTTATAGGACTAAATTGTTACAATTTTTTGTGTCTTAACTCAATGATGACGGATTGTACAATGGTGATAAATTGCTCTACTGATTGTCTAAGCTGAAGTGTGTTGGCAACTGATGTTTATTATGTCATACTTGTCGACTAGTTGTATGTAATTTGCAAACTGCGACACTTCTTTCAACTTTCTATGATACTCCATGTATTTGTGTATAATTTTTGTTTTGTTCTATGCATTTTCTATCATTTTTTTAAATACCTTTTTTTAATAATTTTGATTATGAGAAACATTTAGATATAATTTAATTTTTATCTTTGAATTGCGATTCCGATGTGATTTTATAATAAGTAAAAAATATTATATTAATGCCTAAGTTGGGCGTGTACAATAAACAAATAAATAAATAAATAATCGATGAACAAAAAACATTATTGAATCAAATCAACGAGAAATCTCAGTACAGTATGAAATCTCGTGAATTTCCTTCAGATTCAGCTAATTTGTAAATTTTTCGTGATTTAAATTTATTTTGTTTGTTACATTTAATTTTGCTTTTATTCTGGAATAATCTTCACTTCATACCGACACATACACACCTACACGAATACACATTTCCTCCGATGGTGATCATCAGATGTCGTATGAGGTAAGTAGGTGATCTGAATCCGACAACGAGCCCACATTATCTCATGTTCTCCCCTGACTAGCCGGAGGAGATCGTCCAGCCTCCCTAGGTGGCAGGACTGGACTCAACAGTATATACTGTGAATAGCTAGACAAATCTACAAAGTACTATTTCAAACCTGTTCATTCTTTAGGAGCACAAGTTCAAAGACAGACTATCAATCTTGTCTAGAAAGCAAATAGTATTGGACGTACAGTATAACGTGATAAGGTGAATATAGTTTGGAAAAACTGGTGAAATTCGGCAATACTGAAAGCAAGATAGCGAGAAAATGATGGACGGATCAAATAAAATAAATGACAAGGTCATCACTTTACGCAGAGTTATAAATAGAAAACGGTAAGAATGAAGGAAAAACGGAGAACGATTGTCAAAGTAGCTACGGGAGTAAGATGACATTTAGCACTAAGCTATAGAGAGAGAAAATGGGACATAAAATAAAATATGGTATAGGAGAACAGAGTTCCTCACAAGAAAAATCGGATATAAGATCCTTGCAACTATACAAATAAGATATAATACAAATTAAATTAATCAACCAGAAAGATATAAAAAAAAATCTATTTATCGAAAAAATATTTTAGTTGCTACCGGGATTCGAACCTGGTATTTTTTCCTATCTGGAGAAATACGTTATCCAATTTCTCCACACCAATCGATTACGAATGTTCAATCTTAAATGCTGCAGTTCTTTCAAATTGATACATCTGTTATTTCATTTTTAAATTTAAATTTTCTCTCTGGTCGATTCATATAATTCGTATTAAATACCATAGAAAGTTCATTAAAAACTTCAATTGCACAATAATAATGTATTCTCCTTAAAAAAGAGATATATCATTATATGTAGTATGGTAATAATGTTGGCATGGTGTTATGTCGGAAAACAAATCACGATATATTGATTCGACCTGTGTTAAAATTCTGAATGTAGGTGCCTTATTTATAAACAGTTCCATCGTAAATTTGTACCGCCACTTACACTTATTTTTCTTCAACTGCACAAAATTTATGATAATTTAGGTTTGAATTTAAATTCAACGCACGATGCGATATTACATCATCATTTGTTCATATTTATATCGCGATCGAGTTCATATTTTGCATATCGCGTCCCCAGAATACACTTAACGAATGGGCCAAAAATGTTATCTTGAGAGTTATGGCTGACACAGATTCACTCACAGACTATTTTATTATTATTTATGATTAAGATAAAATATCTGTACGTATTATTTTAATCAACTGCTTTTTTTGTACAAAATGTATTCGTATGAAAATACATTTGGAAAATTTATACATCGCCCATATCGTGAAAACATCACCCGGACTCATAATGGCTTCGTTTTGATTCGCTTTGTAATGGTTTATTTTGCTTGTTGTAATATTATTATTGTAATTTTGTGTTTTTTTTTTAAATTTTACCGAACAATAATCACTATGAAAAGCAAAAGTTATTTAAGATGACTTAATATACAGTAATTTTGTATTTAACAGTGTGAGTTTTACATATATACGTTTCCGAAAAATCATTTTTCTTCATCAGGGTAAATAAAAACTAAAACCAAACGTCAAAAAATATATTTTTTTACCATTATAATAATAATTTAATAATAGTTAAATACAATGGAAATAGGATAGGACTTGCGATTAAGTTTTGTTGGTAATTTATGAAATTTGAGATAATTTTACATGTTTTATTTATTTAAAACAATTAAAAATTATCTTATTATTCAATTTCAATATTATTTACATGTAAAAAGATAATTTTCTAATAAACGATTCGAACATTCTGAGAATTGAATTCTGGAAAACAAGTCAAAATTTTAACATATTAATCAATGATGCTAAAATAATTGATAATAATAAGAATTTGATATTTAGATTTCAATTTTTATCACCATGATAAAATATGGTGAAATGATAACGCATTTATAGAAAAATAGCAACATTATTTCAATATTAAAATTTTTCTGTATTAAAAATATCACAGTACTATTCGGTCTCCCCAAAGCCTACAATATTTTGCCGAATTGTATGAAATAATTCTAGATAGACAAACTTAAATACCATCTCAGGAGCTGGTCATTGGGTGTTGACAGAGATGAAACTGAGCAGAGTCATCACATGAAGAGAACATCATTTCTTATATATATTAATTTTCTGTTTTGTATTGTGTTTCAATCATTAAAAAGCGAGAATATTTTAGTTATGTTATGTGTTATTATTTTATGTTGGCAATAATGGAAGTGATAAAAAAAACGTCACTAATCCAGTGGCGCGCAGTAGGTATAGATTTAGGTTATGCTGTTACCAATGATAATATAGAATCATATAAAATATATGTACTTTTGTTTAACCAACGTCTTTGGATAAAATAAATCCGTCGTTTATACGACCCTATCGTGTATTTATTTGTAACTTTAGAGTATTATTATTAGTCTTTTTAAAGTTTAAGTTTTAACGTAAAATAATACTTTCTTACGTACATAAAAAATGTATGGACGTTTTTAAGAACAGTTTCTATGACTAAACATGATTAATTTATTGTTTGAAAATACGTAAAGTAATAATTAAAGGAAATAATTATTTTTATTAAAGGTCAATGTAGGAAATAGTTCTGCCAATTGCTTTTTATTTTTCTCAAATCAAAAACCAATCCATGCACCAAATTTAAAGAACAATCATGAAATCAACACGTTCAAAACAGTAAGATAGTAAAAATGGCGAATTAGTAAAAGAGGAAGTAGATACTTTAATGATTTGCACGTAATTGTAACCCTTTCTAATATTATTCTGTTAATAAACACCATAGGTAATGACTCCATACAAAACGGATCAACCGAAAAGAATTTTCAATTCAGTAAATAGCAATTTATATGACTTAAGTAATTCACTTGCTTAAAAATAGAACTGAGTAATGTAAATAGCATGATGCGGCGAATAAAATTATAGCGCCATGAGTACAGCGATGAGTTGGGGTGAGCTTTTAGAACTAAGCAATTAAAGTCTCTACTAGTACACAGATGGCACTAATTGCAAAATAATGTTTTTGTTAATGTTAATCCAATTGTTTAATTTATATTTATTTCTCAGATATTTTTGTTATGCACAGCTTTTTTGCGTGTATGCAATGCACGCCCCTGCCGGAATCGTAGATCAGAACTGATCTAATATATTTGTACTGATAATTGTGAGATTTGTAATAAACGGTATTGTTATTACATCGAGTTATCTTGACTACCTGAATTCCCACATACAAAAAGTACAAGAAGACAATCCTTTGCAGCTATAACAAAGCGGTGCAAGAACTTTACATTTTATAACCCTGTTTACTTCAATTTTAATATTTTTGGTTTAGATTGAGATTAATGGTTTCATATTTATATTAATAGATATAACGGATGAACCTTTCTCTTTTAGTACAGACTTCGCTCTTGTTAAGGAGACAGTGAATATCTCTTACATTATAAATCTTGAATGGAATAGGTATGTTTGAACGTTTGATTTACTTGTATTTATATATATATATATATATATATATATATATTAATATTTAATACATACATAAATTATAATATTTATAATATATCATCTGTATTTATAACAAGTTAAAATAAAAAATTTAAAAGGTCTAAAATTGCAACTTTACAGTAGAAGTGTGTTTTCACTAAAAATAAAGATTTGATCGTAATAAATCAATAAGACCAATAAAATTAAATATATTTCTATAACTTTGTGATGAAATAAGAGTTCTCAATTGAGAGGTAAAATTAAAAAGTCGTATATTGTTAACGACACGTTTTAAGATTTAAAAACTTTAAACAATGAGAAAAAACTTCAACAAATAAATACCGAATGTAAAGCTGTTTGAAACAAATTGGATAGAATAAAAAAAAAGTGAGATAATTTAGACATGTAGAACGTTTGAGTAAGGAAGATATAGTAAAAAAAAGGTGAGATTATTTAGACATGTAGAACGTTTGAGTAAGGAAGATATAGTAAAAAAAAGGTGAGATTATTTAGACATGTAGAACGTTTGAGTAAGGAAGGTATGGTAAAAAAAAGGTGAGATTATTTAGACATGTAGAACGTTTGAGTAAGGAAGGTATGGTAAAAAAAAGGTGAGATTATTTAGACATGTAGAACGTTTGAGTAAGGAAGATATAGTAAAAAAAAGGTGAGATTATTTAGACATGTAGAACGTTTGAGTAAGGAAGGTATGGTAAAAAAAAGGTGAGATTATTTAGACATGTAGAACGTTTGAGTAAGGAAGGTATGGTAAAAAAAAGGTGAGATTATTTAGACATGTAGAACGTTTGAGTAAGGAAGGTATGGTAAAAAAAAGGTGAAGACAACATAAATAGAGAGCACTTGCAGAATGATTAGCGTGACCAGATAAATCAAGTACTGGAAGACTGTCCTGTTAAAATTTTCTGCAATCGATGAGCATGCATGAAAAAATACATGATTGTGGATGAGGCGAGAGTGGTGTGCCAAAACAGACGAGTATGGTATTATATCCTCTCTACCTGCTTCTGCAGTGATGGTAAGTTAATTAGTTAGTACTTCATAGCTTTATTTTATTCGATGTAGCATTTTAAGATTAAAATATTGTGATATTTTAAAATGCGCGGCGACACAGGGCGCTACTATATAGATCCGGGTGGACACGGTCGGTTAGAGAGAAGGCAGGACGAAGGGAAGGGGACATGCGCTCGAGCGGGTGAGGTGGAGATGCGCGCGGGAGACGGGGCTCCGCCGCAGAGAATGGAAAAATGACGACGACTTAGATAGCAAACGAGGATTTTCTCCCGCGGTGGATTCAGAGATTTAAAATGGGCCTGATCCATCCGCGGGATTTGAGGAGACTCCGCTGCAACCTGCGGAGGGGCCACATGCGAGATCAGAGAAGAGATCACTTCTGTTACGGAGGCGTGGCGGCCTGGATCAAGGCTGCGACAACACTAAAGACAATTATCGTGTTTACAACGCCGGGATTGTTATGTTTAATATTATTCAAGTGAAATTAATGTTAAGTTAAATCAGTGTTGTTATTGTTTGAGACCATTCCATCCATCCGAGTTAGGTATACCGACACCACGCACACATTACCCACAATCTGAGTCTAGTCGGTGGCTTGATGCACTGGCGTTCGATCCACCGATATCAACGCATTAAGTAACAGTATATTTTTTCATTCCATCTTCCAAGGATCATATTATTATTTATTTCTGTTCAACGAAGTATATAAATATCTTATAACTGGTCAATTTTTGTTATTTTTATCGTTCAAAGCTTGAATACCTACATTGTGCTTATCAGTTTCCTTGTTTCCTCCAGTTTGAATATTTTATAAGTTGACTTAATCTTTATTTAAAATCATTATTTTTCCTACCTCCCCATGATAAATGTATTCCAAAAATACCGGGGGAAATTTCTAAGGAGGAAAAAATTATATTAAGCATGTGTTCAGAAACTGCTTTCATTATTAGCACAGGTCGACATTCGTCAAATAAAACACGACCCAAGCATTTACTGAGCCTAGCGATACAATCAAAAAGCTCTAAATTTATATCTTGTAAGTGTGTGTTCATAATTTCTTAGTAACAGATTAGAAGGAATCGTAGCTACAAAAATAATAAACCAATTAGATTTTTTCTACTGTGTTTTCATCACAAACCGTCTTTACTTCAAGTACAATATCTTTTGTTGATGTTTTATATTTTCTTTTTGGCAGTTTATAATACATTAATAAATTATTTAAATTATTTTTTTATTAAATTCGTATCTCCTTTGAGAAGATATTTATAAATATTATAATGGTGCCTAATGTCTACAATGATAAAATAATAGATACATAAATAGAGGGTCAGTATCCGACTGTATACACGAAAATATTACTATCGGGTTGCGACATATCAATTATTGCTATACTCGCGTTTTTAATAATTCTTATAATATATTTTAAATATAAGATAAATCAATTAAATTTTAAAATTCACTGATATATTCAAAGAATTTTTAATTGTTCCAGGCTTGCTCGTATCAGCTGGTGGTTCCTCAGCGGGATATGAGCGGAGACATTCGGTGAAGAGATTTTCAGGACTCTACACGGGACCATACTTTGATCCCACAACCCCGACTAATATAACGGCGCAATTAGGGACCCATGCATACTTACCTTGTAAGGTATGCATTTCAATATATTTTTTTTTAACTAAATGATTTGTGTTCACATGGTGAATGTTGTATAAAATATTCGTGTATATTTCGTCTGTAATACTTTATCGATTATTCGTGGTTTAAATAAATGCTGAATGTTACAAATGTATTTTTAAATATTATATAAAAGTTACATTAAAATTGTTCTAAGTTGTTCACAGTCGATTATGTATGAAATATACAGTAGATTATATATAAATTATATAGTCTATTATGTATGAATTAATTTAATAGCGACTAAAGACGATGTGTAGACAGATCGACACATTTTATTGGGAAGAATAACTCCCGGCGAAGAATATCTCGGAATTTGGCGTACTTAGCTAGCAGCTTTGCCAAATTCGTCAATTTTAATATTTCAAAACTCGCAGAACGCCTATACTTCACCAAAATAATGCGACCTGAATAGAGTGCTTTTATAGCAGTACCTTTTCTTCCAAAAGTCTATTAAAATCTTTGGCATAACAATATTAAAACAGCTATGGTGCGGTCCCTATATCAAAGCCACGATAAAGTCAGTATCTAAAAATTATACGAAGTGTATATGCTTATTAATAATTCTTAGTGATCGATTATGTTATTAAATTGGTAATATGAGGCTTTGAGCCAATAGAAGAATCAATTATTCACTGCAAATTAGATTATTTAATTAATTCATTTATTGATTCTGATATATATTTAGACGACTTCATTTGTTCGAGAATTAGTTAGGTACTAAATTTAGCAACATTAAAGTGCGCGCACACATAGGTACTACACGTGTATAAATATAATTATGTACATGCACAAAATATCATTACATCAATATTTTTAAATTATGGATTTTTGTGTTTTTAATATCATAACGGCTTAGAGCAAATTCCTATACATCTGTATCTACTATTTTATTGTTTTGAATAAACAATCGATTTAAAAAAAAAAGAATATATCATCGTATTTAAAATAACTAAATATTTTAAACAGGTAGGTACTCAATCTTAAAACTATTGTATGTATTGTAACTGAAAAAAAGTATGTATATTTTGCCAGGTCAAACAATTAGGAAACAAATCTGTGTCATGGATCAGAAAACGTGATGCCCATATTCTAACTGTAGACCGGTACACTTTTATAGCTGACGAAAGGTTTCAAGCCTTTCTTGTTGAAGCTACCGACACTTGGACTTTACAGGTAACTATTATTTTCTTTAAAACTTTTTCCCTATTTTTTATGTCAAACTATAAAGATTATATTAATTCTATCAAATGACTTCTGGAAATCACCAATAGGTACTAAATTGGTAGGAAAATGATTGCGGTTTATGACCAAATATATTTTGATGATAATTCAAATATATTTTTCTCAGCTAATAAATAACTTTATTAATCAAAATGAGAACCATTAAAATTGACACATTTTTTCAAATTAATCACTAATTTTATTATTTCGGTGATGTAAAACTGAAGCGAAGCTCTAGTTGATAAATTCTTAAAATGCAGTTTAAAGTTTAAAGTTGTCGAAATGTTTAAATTATCTGTTGGCAAAACAGATGTTGAGTTCATTGAATAAGACGCGTAGGACAAACTTCGTTACGGGGATTTTTTTTTTTCGTTATGTTCGTGCGGCACCCATTTGTCAATCTTTTTTCTTATTTTACCAGCTGTTTTAAGTAGTTCAGAACTGTTGAACGACCAACGCCTAATTTTTGAATGAGCTCTAGCATTATTGTGCGTGGTTCTGATACAACTAACAGCATGACAAATGACGCCACGACCTTCTTCACCTTATTTCGTCCCCAGAATGAAATTTCTGGAATCACCATTGTATCGTAACTATTAAGAGAACCCTCATCAAATGGTTTAGTTTACGAGCAATTTCTGCTACTTTACCATCTGTTTTGAACTTATATAAAATTTGACTTATTTTCTTTTATTCCACTTTTAATTCAATTGACCAATTTAAATCAACATTAATAATATAGCCTACGTCAATAATTTGATAAAATAGACCTACAAGTTCACTTAAAAATTATATTAACAACATATTAACATAATGAAATAATACTTTCATCGAAAGTAATAATTCAAAACCACAATTATTTTTCTACCAACCTAATAACTTAATAACTTTAAAATTTTTTTTTTAAATATTAATAAATATTTTCCTTGGTTTTCTTTTTCACATTATATTTATTTCATTACCTTTAATGTATAACTTAATATGTATTATCTTTTTGGCGAATCAGGTTAAAAAAAAACCTAATCACGCTGGAATAAACCCATTATTATTATTATTATTAATTCTGGAAAAGGGTGTATTTTACACATTTTTTAAAAATACATCATTAGCCTGCAATTAATACGTGTACCATTTTTAAATATATGACAGTTTATATTTTAATCATATTACCTGAAAATTACAGTGAAATAAAACAAAAATTCAAACCTTGCATATTTTTATAATGATTTTGGTACATGCTTTATTGGATTACAAAAAAGTGTCATTTTTTTGTAGGTATAGTGTATTGATTTACTATGTGGTTGGTCCATATAATTAATAACATATACACCCTGTTGAATGCAATTGAGCTAACCATTTTGACTAAAATTGTGCTTTTGTCAATCATTTTTTTCATTTTCGGGAAATATTGAGACGGGAAATATTTCGGAATGGGTAAATATTTATTAAATGAGAAAACAAACAGTCCAGGGCTATCCGTAATACCACTTATATGCATAGTTGCTACAATATGAGTAACGTGATCCGTATTACTTATGTATATACCGTACACGGGTATATACATAAATTAGACAGATCTGTATTCTAGCAAATGTAGTAAATAATACATACGGCTCGGATTACGGAATCAGGTGTTGTTCTATAAAATGATATTTTGTGTTATAGGTGAAGTACGTTCAGGCAAGAGATGCCGGACAGTACGAATGTCAAGTCAGTACTGAACCTAAAATGAGTCATTTCATTTTGCTTAACGTTGTCGGTAAGTTTGTACATGTTATATTTCAAGTATGTTTTTGTTGTAAACAATAATTTGTGTTTGCGCGCAAAATATAAAATGGCCACTCGCTTATTGTGATCGTCCGACGCCCGGTTATCAACAGTTTAAAAGATACTAAATATTTTTTTTTGTAAAACCATACGTACACCGGGACGGAAAGATCTGACTGTGCATGTGTACTGAACTATCGGAAAAATTCACAAGCCATCTGCCGGACAATATTCATAAATTGAGTCAAAAAATAAAATTAAAATTATAATTTTCCCCTGCGGAGGACCGAACCTTAGTTGTGATATGTGGTATTAGCCACTGCACTACCGACGAGTACGAATGTAACGTGAAAATATACGTTGACAAATCTTAAGCTCTTTAATATGCTCTTTAAAAGATCACCAGGTGTGACTAAAATATTTTTCAAATGAAAATTAAATTCAATATTACACTTTTATGTTAAGAATGTATAAAAAATAAAGTGTTTCAAAATATTAATAGTTTCCCTAATTTTTAACCCAAAAGAAAAATCCGCATAATAATAATGTATTGCTGTTTTTTATTCTACTCATATGACATATGACTTCACAGTCTAAAGGGGGATAGCAATATTAACACGCGAAAAGTAGTATTCTTCTTCTTATTCTTTTCAATAGGCAATCCACCCTTCAAGAGTGATTTGTGCCAACAATAAAGTTAAAACTTTATTTTATAGAAAAAAGTACAATATTACAGAATAGGAAATATTATATTACAAGTCAATACGATTGTCGTTTTTAAATTTTGCTAAATATGGCGAGTTAAGGGAAATAAGATGACACAAGTTAACCGAGAGTTGAAAGTTACTATTGACGAGATTATTGTAAAAAAAAACCTGTGATCCGCGATGGACAGGCAAAAAACATATGGTCAAGGGTTTCCCACTCGGCACCACACTCACACATTGGGGAATCTATTAAGTTCAATCTGAATAAATGTGAGACTACCTGGCAATACCCAGTTCTCATTCTAGAGATATTTGACATTGCTCTTTTGGAGATCCAGGGGGTGCGGGGAATAGATCTTTGAATTATTTTAAGCCGATTACCCTTATGATTATTTGAATCCATGAGAATCCACTAAATAAATATATTCCATGTTCAAAAAAATTAACATTTTAAATGTTAAATATATATCTATAATTTATCTCAACAACATTGCTTTTGTAGGTAAAAATTCAGTAATTGTGTGTTCTTGGACATACTTATATATTGTTGATAAATATTTCGTTAAATAAAGTCTAATTTTCGACAATGATAATATCTGCGCAGCTGCAAATCTAAGTTAAATATAATGTAAGATTTAATATTTAATAATACAAATTAAATAAGTAGGTACAAAATTAAATACAAATTTGTATAAACTTCATTATACACTTACATCTTACGTATGAAAAAATCATACCACAATTATTAAAGGCGCGGTGGGTAAGCTAATTAATGCAGGTATAACAGAAAAAAATATTTTCTAAAACAACTAATTTATATTTTATAAAACAACTTTCAAGATCTTAATGATAATGTTGGCAACAGTTTATTAAAATATTTTATTACAGTGTTGTAACATATTGTAAATTTTCCCTTTTTTGTGATTTTATATAATTTTAAAAAAAAAACTAATGCTTTTGAAACACGAGAACTATATTTTCACAATAGAACGTGACTGGTTAGCACAAAACATTCGATAACGCTCGTAATCATAGTATTTAAGTGAAAGATGAAAGATTGTAAAATAAAATAAATTATGAAATTTACATTATCCTCACCCTCGTAGTTTTTAACTTGTAGGTAAGTAAGTATTCATTATGCGAACAAAGTGAGTCATTATAACTGACAGTTAATGTACCACAAGGCTACCACCGTATAAACAGTTGGAAATATTTTTCTGAAAATTTTTCCTATAAATTATATATATATATATATATATATTTATAAAATAACATAGAAAATGGTTAAGACAAACATCTTTATTCCGGGCTATATGCGAGTAGCCATTATAAATGGAAATATCTATTAACTGACAAAATATTACTAATGTGGAGAGGTATATCGCCTGTTCCGTAAAGGAAACAAGAAAACAAGGGTGGTTCGCCGATCTCAGCTTCTCTCAACCGGCAATGATGATGATGATGATGATAATGAGGTAGAAAGAAATGAAACAGAAAAGATGTTCAATATAAGCACATACATAAGTAAAACGGTGACAGCCCGCCGCTTGGGACGTTCTAAGAGGTCTTTGTTTTCCTAAATCTATCCCACGGTTTTTTTGGCGCCGCGCCGATGACTACACTTTGAAATGATTAACACGTGTCTTATTGTATTAATTAATACGGCGCCTGCTTGGTGAGAAATTCCTGTGCGATACATCGCCTATACAATCTTCATCATTAGCAATAAGCTCTGAACGAACCTTGCAGATACGCGAGTGTAAGTAGAGCTTCTAACAGCCATAGTAATACTCCCGGTACCGACACCGTTATAACCGCCATCACAATAAATAAATCATATGCCAATAACATTGCGCTAACAGCCGTCTTAGCGGCTGGCTCCTGAGCGCCACTTCTCTCGTTTCAACTTTCCAATTAAGATTCAGCAAACGCTTCTCTGGGTTGACTTTTTATTGTATATTTCTGAACTGTAACTGTGCTCAATGAACAATAAATTTCTGTCAACTGTAAGTAGCCTCACGTTGTTTAACCTGCTCCGACCACAGTTTGACATATTTTATTGACATCATCATTTTTAGTCTCCATACTACTCTTCCGAGAATATTAAAAATAATATTTAAATTTTATGGAAATCTATATAAATACATTATGTACTTATTAATATCTCCACCTCCGAAATGGACAGCCCTTCTGAAAAATCTCCTACCAAAGTTGAATATGCAATAAAGTGCACGAAAAGCGGCAAAAACGAGAACCGATAGTCTTTCTCTTGATATTATCAAGGAAGCAGTGAGTCTGCATTTAAACTACAAGCGGATGTCTTAACTGCAAATGTGAAACGAGGAACCATTCCACAGAATTGGAATAATGCTTGCATCATCATTCTGTACAAAAGGAGACCGAAGGGATCTAAAATATTACAGACCTATAAGCCCACTACCGATATTATATAAAGTGTTTACAAAATATGATAAATTATAAGTTATCATCATTATTTTATTTTATTTATTAATTTATGATTCGGCACATGTGCAAATGAAATGAAAAATATTCATGAAGGAATAATGTTATAATTCGTGATAAGCGCACATAAAGTAGATTCTGCCAAAACTTTTTACGCATTTTTACTCAACATTTTTAAGGGTTTTCATTCTCTTTGTGACCATATTATATAAGATATATATATATATATATATATATTGGAGTTCCGCAAGGCTCCATCATGTCACCGTTCTTATTTAATCTATTTTCGCACGACATATCGGCCGCGCAAGACGCGAACACAGCGGTCGCGCAATTCGCAGACGACACGGCATATCCTTCTACGTCAAAAAAACCAACGTTAGCGATCTGCCGAGTACAACGACAAGTCACCCTCTTAGAGGATTGGTGCAAAAAGTGGCGCGTCGAAATTAATCCGTCAAAGAGTGCCGCCACTCTCTTTTCAAGAAGGCGCCCTAAGACAAAACGCCAGAAGCCCCACATAAAAATGTTTGGTGAAAACATCCCCTGGACCAGCGACATCAAGTATCTTGGTGTCACGCTGGACTCCAAACTCACGTGGATCAAACATATTCAGAATAAGCTAAGCGCTGCTTCGCGTGCACTCTGCGCCCTCTACCCATTACTAGGCAGGAATAGCAAACTTGCCACAGACAACAAGCTCCTCATCTACAAGGCCATTATCAGGCCTACACTCCTGTACGCAGCCCCCATCTGGGGTCACGCGGCTCCCACACACGTGAAAAAACTTTAGACCTTCCAAAACAAGGTAGTCAGATTAGCTCTGAAAGCCCCGAAATGGATCAGGGTCACACAACTCCACCACGACTCCGGCATACTCCCCGTCATGGAGTTCATCAAACAAACCGCCAAGCGTTTTTATGAGGGGCTTCCCAAGCACCACAACCCGATGATTAACGTTCTTTCGAACTACGATATAACCGAACCGTCTAAAATGCAGTTTGCAGTTTTCATGCGCCAAGTTAAAAATTTATAAATTAATAAATTTTGCAGAATAATAATAAAAAACTATAATAATAAAATTTAACAGGCCACTAGGCACAACTTCACGATGAAGGGGCAAGGGGTCCAGCGGACCCGGTACCCTGTTAGCCATGCAACCAAAGTCCAAAAAAAAAAAAAAAATATATATATATATATATATATTAATTATACATGCTAAAATATGTTTTTTACGTAAATGAAGTTTGAATAATATGAGTAAATACGCTCAAAATTATGTTTTTTTAAATTTATTTCGTGTATTGTGATATTGTGCTGCGCACGCATATTCGTAATGAAACTGTGATCAGTCACTGTTTCCAATCACTGATATTATCGAATAACAATCATAATCACACCAGTGAGTCAAGAGTAGGATTTTTTCTCGTCACTCTAAGGTAGCCAACTACGCACCCGTAGACACGCACCCGTAGGCATAAGAGGTAACAAAAATTGAAGCATTTTTGGAATGAAACTTCTTCAACTCATAAATTATCTCATCAATAGTTTTCAATCACGGTGATGAAAACGCGTCACGGATATTATTACGTCTTCTCTATCCGCCTCTGGCTCTATGCCTAACCGTAAACCAGTCTATGCCTGGCGCTTTAAGTTTCACGTAGAATACGCGTACCTGGCACACTGCCATTTTTAAAACGTTCCTTCATATGTCAACAATGTGGATTCTAAAAAGAAAAAAATCACATTTTCAGTTATTTTGGCATAAGTAAAATGTTGTATTTACGAAATAATTAATTGAAATTAATTGATTATCGAGTAATAGTTTAGCAATATAGTATTTTTAAAACAATTAAGTCATACATATATTTTGACGACCCATTTAAAAACTATTGTGTAGTAAATAGACTACAAACAATATTTTAATTATTTAAAACAAATAGAAAAATAAACAGAAAATATCTCTTTATAGAAATAACATTTTAGTTTTTACCGGGAATCGAATCGTTTAAACGTTACTCAAAAAAATAAATTATTTATTTATTTTTAGTACCGTCCATTTTAATATTTCCCTGCCCTAAAATTGATATTCCACGAATTTTCACTCCAAATATATATTTTTTTAATAAAAATGTAGTAATCTAATTCACTAAAATTATAATATTTATTATTATTATTAATAATAATTATTAGTATTATTTGTTACTGAACTCTTATTTTTGAATTAGTAAATCCGGGATACTTTTATATTATATATAGCCTAGAAAGATTTTCACTGTAGTGTTTCACTCACAGGCACGACTGTCCATTTATATGCTAAAATATTATTCTTTTCTCTATAACTATCTGTTAAAATGAAAGCTTGATTATGAATAGAATCATCACAAATACATAATTCAATGACAGTCAATCAGGCCAGAAGCAAATTATTCAATACGTAATGGTGACGACAGATTGTTGAACTTGTTTGTTACACTTTGGAAATTAATACATCTAACGTTCTATTATTTGACAGCCGCCTTCTTTATTTTTACGGAATCTCAAATACCTATAAGTAATACGATAGGAGACGCCAGAATTAATAATTCGTTTATATTAAATTTTGGACACATTAATACAACTTATGTTTTATTAAGGAGAATATATTATTTTTGTGTAGTTCCCAACATACACCTTTTCATGCAGTAAGCAGGTGACATTCAACTTTAGATGCAGTGAGGAGGTGAAGAGAATCCTGTTTAAATCGTTCTTCACCAGCATGTATACCTGCGAGCTCTGGTCGAAATACAAGCAAGTGACGTATAACCGTCTCCGAATTCAATACAATACAGAATACTGTTCGGATTAGTACGTTATTCGTTCTCGGATTCGTTCCGCTTCTGAGACATCGAGTTACTGGCGTAAAGCTGCTGCTGGAGCTCAGCACCAACCCTCTGGTGCAAGCGGCGCTCTCATGGAAAGCTGGTTCCCTGACCAGAGAATGGTAACGCCTACAGAATAGCTACATATACAATGGCCATGACTGAAGTAGTTATATATGTAATATTTATATTTTGTTTGTGTATATATGTAAACTTTTTACTTTTTATTAACTTTTTTAATTTATTAATATTGGTTTTCTTTTTTTTTTCTTTTTTTATTAATATAAAAAATATAATACAATTTCAATAATCAATGGATATATATATATATATATATATATATATATATATATATATATATATATATATATATATATATATATATATATAGATATATATATATATATATATATATAAAAAAATATATATATAGATATATATATATATATATATATTTTTTTTATTTTATTTTTTTTTTTCTCTATGAGAGAAAGACTCGTGTATAGAGAAGGAGTATATTCGAGTTAATTTATGTTTCAGTTAGTCTGTGTACATATTTTTTTACTTCAGTTACAATTTTATGATAGTCCGTAATTTTTCTAATTGTGATGGGGGAGATTGTTAAAAAAATTTGATACCTTGATAAATATATTGATTTTGAGTTGCGGTATACTTTAGTTTTGGGATATCAATTTAATCTCTATATCTTGAAGATCGGAATTCGCTTCTAAAATTTAATTGATTTTTAATTTTGAAAATTTGAATTATTGAATTTATTTTTGTACGTCTACTATTTTTGGTACTTTAAAATCTGTGAAAAGTTGTATACTTGGATAGTCTTTTTTTTAATAATTTTTATTATCATTTTCTGAATGATTTCTAATTATTCATAGCATTATATTTATTTCATAACCTTAATGTATAACATAATATGTATTATCTCTATGGCGAATCAGGTTAAAAAAAAACCTGATCACGCTGGAATAAACACATTATTATTATTATTATTATTATTAAACATTTATTATTTTTCATCATGTGCTCATCGAATCATCATTTCTCCTGGCGACATGTTCAAAGTATGCAAATATCCTATTCACGCTTGTTGAACATGACTCGTAATATAGTAATAATAAAATATTGTGGACTAGGTCTGTTACATCCTGTATGTGTATGGTAAATATAAAAAAAATATTATATAAGTTATTTATATTAAATATGATTTACATGCTATTTTATAGAGGCCTCTCTGGTTAACTAGCGTGAAAGAATGTGAAATATTAAAAAATATTTCTTAATATTTAACTACCTACTCAAAAATGTACGTAGTTTTAAATTGATGATAATCAAATACTATCATCATCATCTACGTTACAGTAAGTAGCATACGCCTCATACCTTCCTAGATTATCTGATGTTTGTATCGCAGGTCTACTTCTGTCGTACGTCATCGGTCCAGTGCCCATTTGTCCTACCCACATTTACTCTCTGGTCCTAGGGTATCCGTAGGTATAGCTTTAAAACCTTATATTGCCCTCTCGTCTCATTAGATATCCCACCCTCTGTCATTTTAGCTTTCCACCCGGCTTTCTACGTCTTTGAGTGCGGTTTAGTTACACATCTACTCGCTTATGCTTCGTTCACATGGCGAAATCCCCATAACATGAAATGGCGGGGGGGGGGGTGTTCGTTGCATTATCACCAGAGCATCCGTATTATATTACTGTCTTATTATTGTTAAATGTACTTGTACTCGACATAAATAATAAACATAGTATTAGATATCGCATCTAAACTGTCAAAACATGTTTTTAAATAATTTATTATGTTTAATATAAATAATATTATTACAAATTAAATTAATCAATTAGAAAGATACTCTGAAATACACTGGTATAAGTAAATAAAAATCCTAGATATGTTGGTAGCAACCAAATAGTTTACCGGTTAATATATTTTTATATGCATCTTTTTAAATGATTAATTTAATTTGTATTATAAAGTATCAGAGAACTATGTTCTGAAATTTCAACTTCACAACAAAACTGATTTTTTATTTAAAACTAAATATCTACTTATTCATTTATTCTAATATAATCACAGTTTCTTAATAATTAAGACAAACAACGGTGATGACTATATGTTTACAATTTTTTTCTGCGTGTACAGGTACTCGAATACTATTTATGTATACACCATTTACGTAGTATTAATGAAAACCACGCTGATACGGGAAAAATTCGCCACTCTTAAAATTAAACTCTTACGAAATCCTCTGGGAATAAAAATCGAAATAAGGTATGGGAAAACCATAAAAAGCAGACGGCGTTTAGTGAAATAGGAAATAAGAGTTGCGATTTACTCTCAGTGGGCGTTGCACTGACTACTCGCGGCGAGTGTAAACCCGCGGTTCTGTCTAGCCAATTATTTCGAATAGTTTCTATCTGGTTGGGGCACCTTGACAGCGCCTCGTACTTAGAATTATTTTAATTTTCTTTAAACGTCTTTATTCTATAATTTATATTAAAAATTATTCTATAATATGTTTTCACTCTCTTTAGCAATAATGAATCTTGATTATTGAAAACACGGTTCAGGACAAACACTGTAGATCCTTCAAATGGAACAAAAACATCTTAACGGCTATTTAAAACCTCAAAATATTTGAGATTCCGTAAAAATAAGATAGATGGCTCTTTCAAATAATGGAACGATTAAATGTATTAATATCAAAAAGGTAACATATAGGTTCAAAAATTTGTTGCTAAAAATATCGATCCAGGTTAGGATCCTGATGGCGCAATAACAATATTTTTTGATAAAATTGATTTTATTTGTGTATCTTTCTAATTAATATATTTAATTAATATTCAAAATAACTGTTCATTAGATAAATTTATTCAAGAGATTAACGCATTGCTTTGTTTTTAAATATTTTATGGCCATTAAATATGAAACTTTTAATACCTTTATTATTTTTATTCATCGTGCAACGTTATTCGGGCATTATCTAGAGATGGTGAAATAATTATTATATATTTTTTAGAATTTATATATATATATTTTTTAATTATCATGAATAAAGCAATTTATGAGTAGTCTTTGAAGTTTTAAGCCATACTCTTACAATTTAATGATTCAGTAATAGATAATACTACGAAAGATCTGACATGATCAGATAAACAAAAGTTTCAATAACCGAAGACCATGAGAAGATGTGGACGTGAAAGTCAAGAGTGGTGTGCTAAGACAGAAGAGTATCCTTTCTATATCCCTTCTACCTTCTCCTGCGGAGAAACGGTATGATGATAAGTTAATTAGTTAGTTGTTCTGAAAATGTTAGAGAACATTTTTAATGTATCAAATCAGTATAATTAGTTTTGGGGATTTGGGTTCGGGGTAGGCGATTGGATTATTAGATACAAATTTTAGGAATCGAAAACCAAGGGAATTTTTTTTTTGCAGTTATACAAAAACAACAATAATTATTGTTACTTTTTACATAAGTATATACAATATTACATACACTAGATATGATACGAGTATACACTTTTATAAACTATACTTATATTTATTTGAATTGTAAGGTGCACATATTAATATTAAAAAAATATATATGCTGGTAATCCAGTTGTTTCCTTTGTCCTTTTCCCAAACGTGCTCTAAGATTTCTGATCATGGTTTTGAGCCAAATATCTAAAGGGGGCGTGCACGTCGAGTCTCGGCGATCATTTATGGCGGTTGTAAAGTTCGCGCCGCCGCCGCTAGGGGCGGTTACGCTGGCGGAATGGGCGCGAAATGAAAAAAATAAAGTTTTTTAAGTAGTAGAATTAGCAGAACTGCGGAATTGAGAAAAAGGGTGTAAAAATTGAGAAATCAAATGTTGCCTTTTTAATACTCAAGAGACATACTGGAAGCCGGTCTATATAATTGTATCTAGTTAGGTGACTATGTTTTTTATGTAAGTTTCAAGATTTATAAAAATATAATTTAATGTAGATTCTCGTATTGTTACTACAAAAAAATTGGACGTATTATTCAGTGCTTTAATACCTTGGTTTAAAAAAAATTGTATGAATACATTAATTATTACATGTATACATAACAAATACTGTATTTTCATCTGAAAATAGCATTACTAAACCACCAATAGCACCAGCTGGTTCCGATTTATACAGTGTGATGATTTTATAAAATTTAAAAAAATAAATACAATAGCGAGATGCTTGTAGGTAGATAGATAGGTACACATATCTCGAGAAAATTCGGAAACTACGTGTTGAACGAATTCAATAAGAAGTCAGATGAAAAAATAGCTTCAAAGCTGCCAATTTAATATAATAATTTTTTTTTAAGAATACATGCCCTTTTATGGGTAAATTTATAGTCCGTGTGATGTTCACGTATGGTTTAAAATATGAATTACTCAGCTCACGTGGTATCGAGCGTACGCGGTTAAAATAGCAATATATTATTTATTTCAAAATAGCAAAAATGGAGAACCCACTTCTCCGGATAGGAAAAGATCGAAGTTCGAATCCCGGTACCAACTTAATATTTTTTCGATAGATAGATTTTTTTTCTATATCTTTCGAGTTGATTAATTTAATTTGAGTATATTAATTACTTCATCCACGTGTTCCTTACATGGCTTAGTCACGGTAAAAATGTAACATTTGTAAGTAGTGCATCCGTTTTAGGTTCTAGGACACATATCCCCTGGACACACACCCTCCGGACACAAACCCCCCGGACATAATATCCCCGGACTCTTATCGAAATACCCTCCGTGGAATAAATCCCAGCCACATATAATAATAATACAGACACAAAACTAGTTATTCAAATCTGTTCAATACAACAACCACTGTTCATTTCAATCCCCCCTAACCTAACTTAACCTAACCAATACCGGCTCCTCATCCGAGATTACAGTCAAAGTGTACGCAAGTAAACTTTCTTTTAAATACATACTGTGATATTATATTAGATTCATCTTTTTAAAGTAATGAGTCTGATTATTTTTATATGAGAGGGGGAGGGGGGGGGTTTACAGAGAGGGTTAATTGTGAGGAGATATTTTGCACGGGGGTTAATGTCCAGGGGGTTTGTGTCCGGGGGGTATATGTTCAAGAAGTATGTGTCCTGATACTTCGTTTTAAGTATGTAAGTATATGTATGTAGATACGCATATTTTTGATATACATTAAAAATAAAAATAAACCATGCTACAGAACACAACAATTTACAAGCACATTGACAATAGAAAAAATCTGAATTATTTTTATTTGGTATAAACATTTCAGGTAATTGCGATGGCTAGTTCACCAATATTATCTTACCTGATTATGAAAACGGACGCAATCCGTATATCTGTAGATTCCTCTATAGAAGAATGCTGACCGAAAACTAACCCGAATAATGAAACACTTAGCACACGTGTTGATCTTGATTTAAAGACAATGCCTCTGATGAGTTTTATAAAGCTATATTAATTCATAAAGTACCTAAGAATGTACCACTCTTGTGGTTTTGTATTAAAAATAGTAAAGATGCATATTTTGGTGTCTTCAAAAACATACGTATAAGTTGATCAATTAAAAAGATACTCAGAAAAATCTGTCCCAGTGGTAATAAAAACATTTTATTACCATTGGGATATAAGCCCGAAATTTTCTCTGGCCGTGATAAAATATGATTTCAAAAGAAAAGGCAAATTTATGGAATAATTCAAATCAAACGGGATTTGATCTTTGTATTGAAATTGGCGAAGGACCAGAAACGAAGGGGAGAAGAAGGTTCGGAATGCTCAACTTACCTTGGCATTAGTGATGAGAAAAAATGCTACCCTCGACTCACTGGTGTGATTATGATTGATATTCAATAAGATCAGTGATTAAAAACTGTGACTGATCACAGTTTCAATACTGATACGCACGATATCACAATACACGAAATAAATAAATAAATAAACATAATTTTGAGCGTGTTTACTTATATTATTCAAATTTCATTTGCGTAAAAAACATATTCTAGCAAATATATTATATATAATTTAATATCATCACAATGAGAGAATGAAAACCCTTAAAAAGTTTATTTTTCGAATCAATTTCAAATATCAATGTCAAATGTGTAAAACATTTTGGCAGAATCTACTAGATAGCGCTAAACGTTATTCCTTCATGAATGATTTCATTTCATATGCACATGCGTCGAATCATGGTTCACAACCAAATATAAATAAAATAAAAAAAATGAATAACGAATCACGAAATTACAGATATTTAATCACTGATAGTGAGTGTGACATCAGTGATTACAGTTCGTGATTTTGAGCTCATAATTACTTGGCATAGCTTTGTTGTGATGCTACAAATCACTCCACGTCAGATTTTTGAACTCAAACACCATTTATTTACTCACGACTTGTTCACAGATAACCACAGATTTAAGCTGAATGGTCCAACCACGTGTCTCATTTAATTCCATGACAACTACCCACAAAACAAATCCACATAAAGATTCACATTCAGATTTTTATTCTGCCACCAGTATTTTGTATACCTAATCTAACTTAATATAATTTTACGTAACCTATCTTAAGATAACGTATATTAATCTACCCTATCAAACTGAGTAAAAGTGAAAAAAATCAGTTTGAAAACTGGCGATACAATGATAAAATATTTATGATCTATTTTTAATATATTGATACTATTACATTACTATGTCAATGTGTGCATCTGTCTGGTATACATTTTTTTTGTGTGCAGTAATCCAGTAGTCACCATTTCACAAAAAAAAATCACATATACGAATCAAGAGCTGAGATCCCGTGGTTTGATCCCAGATTGTACACAACGTCGACGAAGTCAGTCAGTCCAAATAGATTAGTTGTGTACCCACAAAATATCTCCAAAGATCAAGATGAAAAGCACTTTACAACATTTAACAAGACAGCAGCTCTGGTTGAAAATAGCAAATCACTTATTTCTCACGAATCGTTACGCAGCTGACTTAAAGCAACTGTATGTACACGACATATGCAGCACAATCAAGCGTGGGGTAGGAGAATAATTGGATGGGTATAAGTAAAAAGTTTAATACTTCACCTGTCGATGAGAGTTACTGTTCTCTCGAAACTCGAGTAGTGCTAATAAACTGAAGTAGAGTAATAACATTGTTTAATTTATACCAATCCATTATGATGAAACTCTACAAAGTTAACGCCGATTATATCAATAATATATAGGAGAAAAATTATTCTTTTAACTATTAATAATTCAATTTTCATGTTGGTAATAAGTGTTCACCATAAACCATCAAATGAAAAGATATGAAATAAATTATATATATATAGGAGAGAGTTTTGGAACATTAGTTGCGATATGAGGGGCATTATATACACATTCTTGATGAAAACATAAACCCTACACACATTTATGTAACAGTAAAAGTATTTACTCTTCGAAAATTAAATCTTTGTGTAAACAAGACGTATTTTTTACAATAACCCTTAGTATGTCTGGTAGGGTTTGTCAGACCCACCATTTTGAAGAACTATCGATATTTTCTGAAATTACTTACCGATGACTAAAAAATCATTGTTATTCAAAGATTATAGCATATTATAGTATCATCAGTGCCTTCAATTAATAGTTTGATTTAGATCTCTGTCTTAAGTGAAACATTCTTTATTAAAAACACGGGAGTCTATTTTTAGTTACCTAAAATAAGAAGTATTTTCATTTAAATAATAAAAATTAAATCAAAAGTTTTATTTTTATATATTTCCTATAAATATAATCTTAAAAATATTAGAAAATGTGATATCTAACATTCCTAGCACATTACTTATGATATTCAATAATGGGGCCATCAGACCCACCAGGCATACGGTGTGATTCCGATCAAAAAGGCATGCCAAGGGTTAATGCATATTACATTGTCAGCGTTAAAATTTTCGTTCAAAACGATTTATATTTTTTTTAAGTCGCGGAGCTATTTGATTGCGTAAGTAGTACCAAATTGATCACCTGGGTTACACCAACATGAAAATATTGGCACATGAAATTTTCGTTAGTTGATGTCTATTTACATTTACATCAAGTAACGAATACATTTACATTTGTTGGTATGTGGTGTTCACCCATTATGAATACTGAAGACTCTATATTTATATATATTTTTGCCAAAATATTGTCATATAGCAATATACTATGTGTGTACAATATATTTTAAAACATATCACATTTTTAGTTTCTATGATATGGAATTGATTATTTTTAAACAAATAATTTAATAATAATACTAGTCTGCCCGCACCAGCAACCGCACGGTCGCAAACATACTCTGCAAAGACGCAGTACTCTGTTGTCGATCTCCAGGTTAAAAAAATAAAAAAATTCGCTAATACACCTTGAGAAAACCATAAAAAATATTTTGATAGGAAAATTCGAAAAGAAAAAAGATAAAAATGTATACTTTTGTCAATCTCCAGAAGTTTTAAAAACATAAATATTGAATTAACACTGACTAAGAAAGTCATAATGTATCCACGAGATATCTCTTTAATTCAAATAATAAGCAATGTGCCTATGAAGACAAATCACCAATGCTAGATGGTATACATATTGTATGACAATAGGCGTTTCGCATTTATGGTCATTATATCTTATATTCAAATTATTAGCTATGCGGCTGTGGAAGACAAATCGCTAACGCCAGTGTACACTGCCACTTATTTAAATAAATAATAATCATAAAATAGACTTTCCTTTTAAATGAAAATAAAAATAAAATTTTCGCTAAGACTCGTTATCGTTATAAAAACCATTAAAAGTGATGTGACTGGAAAAAAAGAAGAAGAGAGAAGTCAAAGGCCTGTCAATCTTTGAGAAAGGTTAGATTAGGTTAGGTAACTGGTTACACTGTTATTTTACTACTATTACTACATTATCTGGGGGTCTTCATCCAACAAAAAAAAATACCACTTATCTTGGTATCCCAGAATTGGAAGAAACCTAGCCGACGTACACAACCAACAACCCAAGAGGTGATGAAGAAATTGTGCGGGGGCTACACAGACTCACTCCGAGCACTTAAATAAATTTCTGCTTTTCTCGGTATACTAGAATTGGAAGAAACAGAGCCGATGTACACAACCAACAACTAATTTCTCCAGGTTTAAAAAAAAACAAACATTTTGTTAATACTCATTGATAAAACCATAAAAAGTGTAAATTAACAATGTGTGATAAAATCAGTTACTTATAAAAATATATATATACATATATTTTTTTTTTTTAAATTGGCTTATCACCCCTACGGAGTGTTTGTGCCATTACCGAGTAATTGTATTTAATGTGAAGTTTCTTTTGGATACATTTAATTTTTACAGGTTTATTTCATTGGTGTTTAGAAACCTCGTTAATATTTTAAAAATGGTTTGATTGTTATATGATAGTTATTTGATTGTTATATGATAGAACAAAGTTGGGATGTTGATGGGGAATGGAATTTTGTTATTAGAAAGATTTTGGATTAAATTTGGATACTGGTCATAAAAAAACATGATTTAAATTTTCCTCTTCTAGTTGACATTCACACATAAGAGAGTCTCGAGTGCGGATTTTAAACAAGTGAGAATTGATACAACAATGGTCAATCCTCATACGGCAGATCGAGGAAGTTTCAAACTTATTTAATTTCGTTTTGGAAAACTAGGGCCTAGTAGGAATCTCTGGCTGAATTTCTCTCTGGCTGAAGAAGTCTCCCATTGATCTCTCCAAATTCAGATCATTTTCTCTTTGAGAATAGGAAGTATATCAGATACATGATTATGTAAAGGGACGCCAGAAGTAGAGGCTTCATTTTCATTTCCCGGAATTCCACAATGACTGAGAATCCAAGCTAAAGCAATATCCACATCTTTTTGTTTCATACTAAATATTAATTATCGTATTTGGTTACACTGCTCGTCTTCGACATATGAAAAGGGACACGATTTTAATTTTTGTATGACGCTAAGAGAATCTGGCAGGATCAGGCTTTTATTGCAAATGAGTACATTTTTCATAATATAATTTAATGTCTTGAGGATTGCAATGGCCTCAGCTGTAAATATTGAGGTTTCTTTTTGTAATCGATATTTCTATGCCAGGTTATCTGAATCGCATAATGTTGCTGCCCTAGTGTCTTATTATTTTAATATACATGATTAAAACACATCCATATAGAATTTATAGATAGTTGAAAAAAATTGTGGTATTTTCATCGAAAGTAATAATAATAATTTTCTAATTTTAGTTAATTTGACATCCTGAAGAAGTAAATAATATTTTTCAAAAGCCGCTGGTGTTTAATAACTCATAATAAACAAAGTTAAACAATCTTTAAAAAAATAATTAGATATATTATGTATTCATAATATAATCAAGATAATTTTAATTTAAATTTAATACACAATAACCAAATCAGCAATAGCAACAACAATTTTAATTTCAATAATTACATGGAAAGATTAATGTTGGTCATCACACGCAGAAACAGGAAACAAATGCGTGGACAAGAGATCGAGAGTAGTTGATATAATTTAATATACTAAGAAAATTTACCGACAATATGCAGGCCACTTCAGGCAGGGTGAATAATCGTTGGACGAATGCAATCAATGGAATCACGAAGTAGATGGGCCGCCCCATAAATTAACAAATTCTTTAAAAATCGTAAAAACGAATAACAATGTACAGATAAGAGTGGAAAACACCTGGGGAAGCCTTCATCCAGCAGATAATGATGTTAATAAACAACTCTTTTTTTTTGAAATGTCACCTCAAGGGCGCTTTACTTTTGTATATCTACAATAGCTCTACCACTCGCTTTTCAAACATTTAATTTTCAAAACAAACTTTAAAAACATTATCCGAGAATAGTCCATTAGTTAAAACATTATTCAACCGACCTTTTAATAAATCAAATAATTAAAACCGACGGCCTGTTTAAAAGGAATACGATTGTCCTTGTACCTACAGTTGAAATACCAACAGAAACGAAAACACGATTTCTTTTGTAAAGAATGTGAAACCTCAAAATCGCTTGCGGCAAAGTTTTCTTTCTGTTTTGTTTTCATTCAGCCCGTCCAAGGAGAAAAATTCAAAAATATGTTCAAAATTTAAAACAAAATATTATTAAGAAAACTTTTGAAAGATTTTCACAGTAAATCTCGAGCAATATACCTTTTAGACCTTTTTCAAAATTGCTGCATAATAAATTAGTTTTAAATTAAAGAAAAATAAAAGCTAATAATCATAAATAAGACGGCAATACAGTTTCTTTTTAATTTGATTTTATTAAATCTCTAAATTTTAATTTGATTCTATGTTTCTTCACTTATATTGTTATTTCAATAAAATTAAGAGATCTTTACATCAAAAGATAACTTAATTTCTCCTGAATAAAATTTAAAAAAATTGGAAAATTTTATCTAGTAAATTAACAAAAATATGATAACGAACAATTAAATTTATATTATTTACTAATTTTACACACTAAATAATAACTTATTTACATAAACTCTTTTTTTTCTATCTAATGTTAAGGTGCATTCTTGAATGCACCTTAACATTATAATGCTATACTCTTTATTAAAAATGCCAAAATTAATTAAAAAGGATTGCGCGTTTATGTGACTTTCACTAGTAATATTAAATAATTTATCTTAAACTTAAATACATTTTTTTATGAAGTTGTAATTTCAGAAGGGAATTTGGTGATTTTTTTTAGTACGAGTTAAATAAATTAATTCGAAAAATACACATAATAAATCTACATATTTACCGAAAAAATATTTTCGTAGCTACCGGAGTACAAACTATTAAAAATATAGTAAAAGTAGCACGAAAGTTTATCCAAATTGAATGAAGTGGATTGATTTAATTCTGGCGTCTCCTAGCGTGTATTACTTAAATTCATTACAATATAAAGTTGATTGCTTTTAAAAATGAAATAATTAATGTGACAATTATTAAAAAAGTTTATAGAATATATGTACAAAATATGTAAAAAAAAAAAAATAGATAAAGTTTCGAGTTTCTGCTCCGGTAACAACAAAAATATTTTTCAGATTTTCTATACATTTTTCTAATTGATTCAAAATAAATAATTTAATTTAAATATGTGTCTATTTGTGCTATTATTCTTAAATTTTATAAAAAGAAAAACATGTT
The DNA here is from genome assembly GCA_022840565.1 of Eubasilissa regina. Taxonomy (NCBI): domain Eukaryota; kingdom Metazoa; phylum Arthropoda; class Insecta; order Trichoptera; family Phryganeidae; genus Eubasilissa; species Eubasilissa regina. The sequence continues at coordinate 19,116,413 of JAINEB010000007.1, forward strand.
AATATCTGTCTCTTTTTAGAGTAAGACTTTCCTGTACATGAATAATGTAATGCACTCCGACATATTTAAATTCACACGTTTTACCAGACTTGTTCGCCCCGCGTTCGCTTCATATTCATCAGTTGAGTGTAATAGATTTGAATATTTGACTCGTATTTTTGTTTTCAATTCAGTGCCGAAGATCGAGATAGTGGGAGAGTCGGAGATGTACGTCAAGGCTGGCAGCACCGTCAGCCTCCGCTGCGTGATCACCCGCTCCCTAGAGGAGCCCGCCTATATCTTCTGGTACAGGGACAGCGAAAGGGTTCTCAACTATGATAGAAATCTTTTAGATATTCGAATGGAGAGGATAGGGCCTGACACCACCGTAAGTATATGTTTTAATGCACTAAAATTAAACATTGCTATAATATTACTATCGATACAACTTTGCACATATATTAATGTTTTAAGAGATCATCAAATTTATCAAAGTTGTGCCTAACTGCAAGTGCACTTGTACGATTTTTTATCGTTAAGAACCTGTTTTAAGCAAATGACAAAGATCTCAAAGACAAAAAATTAACATTAGTAGTAATATGTGTAATAGCTAAAGTAGTAGTGGTAGTAGTTGTATTGGTGGTAGTAGTAGTATTGGTGGTAGTAGCGGTATTGGTGGTAGCAGCAGCAGCAGCAGCAGCAGTAGCAGCAGCAGCAGCAGCAGCAGCAGCAGCAGCAGCAGTAGCAGCAGCAGCAGCAGTAGTAGTAGTAGCAGTAATAGTAGTAGTAGTAGTAGTAGTAGCAGCAGCAGCAGCAGCAGCAGTAGTAGTAGTAGTAGTAGTAGTAGTAGTGGTGGTGGTGCCGGTGGTAGTAGTAGTAGTGGTGGTAGTAGTAGTGGTAGTAGTAGTGGTAGTAGTAGTAGTAGTTGCAGTAATAGTTGCAGTAGGGGTAATTATAGTAGTACTAGTATTAGCGGTGGTAGTTGTAATATGAGTAGTGGTAGTAGTGGTGAAAGTTGTTATATAAATAGTGATAGTTGTGGTATTTATAGTAGCACGGTACCATTTTACCTATGAAGGTTATGTAATGTTCTTTCTAAATAAAAAAGATTGAGGTGAACTGTACGGACTTCAAAGCATAGTAAACGTGTTATTATGAAAATCAACAACCACTAGATATTTAATTTTTATATATACATTTATATACAGATAGGCCAAGGGTACTTCGCCAATATACCTACCATTATATTTATCTTTTACATCATATTATATATAACTTTGTTTTTTGAAATTATAAAATAAATATAATATCTTCTTAGTGACTTCCAATTACACGTCATGAATATAATCTTCATGTACATCACAAAAAAATTTTCATGCTATGTAAAATATATAAAAATGTAATGTAAAATAACATGTAAAATATATTTAAAAAATACAAAAACAAATATAATTAAAATTTTTTTGTAAATATAATTTTTTTGTAGTTAAAACATTTCATGATGCGTAAAATATAAATTAAATAAATAATTACATTATAAAAACTTATTTAATTTTTAAATGCTAATGGTTTTGGCCCATACTATACACATGACTAAGCATACCTTCAAATTTCAATAGAATGTTTACTTACTTATACTAATGTTTACTTTTAATCTCCAACTTTGTTTTATATTATTTATTGTGTGAAACCGTATGTTAAATCGCGAATAAAGTAAACATCGTAAATTATTTTTTTTTATATTAACCCTTATTCAACAGATTGGAACTCTCGTTATCTACAACACAAGAAGAGGTGACTCTGGAAATTACTCCTGCAGTCCCTCCAACCTGGATTCTGCGAGCGTGATGCTTCATGTACTAAATGGTAGGACTATTATAGCTATTTGTAAACTTCCTAATATTAAAAAAACTTGAATACCATGTGATTATTTTAAATGAATTTAATTATAAATATGATATTTTACTGCAAATTACTGAACGATTGTTGCATTTTATTTACCTGCCTAGATTGGAAAAACCATAAAGAATAATAAATATTTCAAACACTTATACATAATTATTTTAAAAAAATTACCATATTACTACATGGACAATTACATATTGAATATATTTTTTATCACGTATTTAGTTTTAAGAGAAGCAATCAAAATCAACAAGTATAAGTAGTTATTTACCTACATTGTCGTTATAAAAATAATACCCAGTCGTTTGTGTAGTCCAATGTTTGATTTAATTTAAAAAATATATATAATTCTCTTTCGTCTGTTTTTTTTTAAATAAATTATTTTTTATTTATATTTAACATTTATTTACTTACCAGTGGTTACATGTTGACCTTACTAAGCTTTATCAAAATTTTAATCTTTTATGTTATGTAGATAAGAATATATATTTTTTTTTTAATTCTAAATATGGACCATAAGGTAAAGGTAATTAAATTAATTATTTAGAAGAGAAAATAAACGTAATAAACTAACTTAACACACATAATTTAAATAATGGAATACGTATTATTTGGATTTTATTGCGAATTTTAATTTTACATACATACGTTACACTAATAATGTGTATACGACACATAATTAAAAAGTTGGTGTTTTTTTTTCTTCCATATAATAATACAATACAGATTTACAAGGATATATTATATTTATGATTGCTAAACAATTACGAGTAGCCTTAAGGTATACTCCTGAATCAGTTAGTTGAAACATTTCCTCCAAAAACACTGTATATCGTTTTAACAAATAATGATAGATAGACGGAGCATCGCCCATATTGAACCATGTTTTGTGTTATATATTCTAATATCACTAAAAATTGTCGGTAATAGTATTTTTTATTTATTTTACGGTTGTTAAATATATGTACCATTCGAAGCCCAAGAAGATATAGGTATAACGCATTTGCATTCATAAATCAGATATGCTCGAATACGATATAGTTTTTTTGCAGGGGTGGTCTCAGTTGTTTTCTAATATTTCATGTGTTAAGATGTGTTAAAGTCTGTTTTATTTTTTTGATGTAACGTTTAATTATATATTATTTTTAATTTATATAATTATACTTTAAATTTAAAATAAAATTATACAATTTAAAAAGTATCAAATCAACTAGGGCTAATTTTGAAGCAAAATGTGTTTTTTTAAATATAAAATATATTTATCATTAATTATTAATAATTAATACAAGAGAAGTGATTTTTTTAACTCGATTCTAGTTGTAATAAATCTGTTTATATTTACATTAAACGATTATTATTTACTTAAACACTGCTTTTCTATTTAATATAAGTAAGCTGAGCAAACACACAGTACATTAGGAGATTGTTATCATTCTCCCTACATCATCCCTCTCATCCTCACAAATGGTAATCGCTTGTACGACCATGTACAAACCTAGGTATGTATAAATAGGCCTCGGCGTACATACATACCTACCTTATGTGTATAGTATTCTGTACAAGCTTCAAAAGCTCCCCGTTATTCAGTACGGATTTATATAGACGTTACACAGTAAATTAATAAGAATTGTTAAAAGCCTTGAGATCATTTTTAATATGTGTATTTTAAAAAATATAGCATTTAACTAATATTCTTTTAATTTAACAATATCCGATCAAAATCTCATTATTTCGTTACAATTAACATAATAATAATTTGAAACTATGTTTCAAATACGCCCTGATGAAGCTTGAGATAAGCAAACCAGTTGACGTATAATAAATTTCGTGGTTTCATACAAAGTGATTGTTATTTTATTTAATATAATATGTCAAACCACAAAGTGATTGCTTTCTATAAACATATACTAATAATAATATTGGATAAACTGTTTATAGTTCTACATTATATTTGTTAATATAATTAAAAAATGTTATTTTAACTTATGGAAATCATTTTTGAAAAAGTGCGTTTTTAGTCTCTTCTTAAATAAAGTCTGATGCACTGTTTCTTATGACGGAGGGCAAAGAGTTCCACGCTTTTGGGCCTGCAACCGCAAATGCCCGTTCACTAAATTTAAACTTCTGGCAACGGTTGGTCGATTCTACAACCCTGTCCTAAGAGTTTGAAGTCTAACATTCAAATTGTCTGGGATATAAAGCTTTTGAGAATACAGAGATGCCATGTCATTTGTCGCCTTACACATCAACTAACACAATTTAAATTATAAACTTTCAGAGAACCGAAGCCAATGTAGCTCATGCAAAAAAGGATCTTATATGAGAGAATTTGGAAAGTCCATATGTTATCCGTACTGCCGCATTTAAAATGATTTGTAATCTATCCAGCTGAAATATTGGCAGGCCAGCATAGATGCTGTTACAATAGTCCACACGTGACACCACAATTACATTTATAAGTAGACGGGTTGCTGCAAGAGAAATATGTCTCCGAATACTTTTAATCTGTCTCAGTTGATAAAAGCGTGCACTGACAATTTTGCTGATTTGTGTGTTAATCGAAAGGTCTAAATCAATTTGTACTCCCAATAACAACATTTTTATTACATTAATACGTTAATGTTTTTTGTTTTCCGATTCTAAAAAATAATTAATTTAGTATTATAATAGTGATGGCTGTACTTACTTATTATTGAATTTTAATATAAACAGAAGCAAGAAACACTTTGACCAAATGCAAACTAATATTTGTGATGATCACAAAGAGCTGAATGATTTTATCTATGTTAAAAAATGAATAGTGTGAACGGAGATCCGACAAAAAATTGGTACGGCGAAGTCAAGTAGAAATTGAGTATTATTTGGAAGAACCGCTCTATCTCAAAAAAACAAGTCAATTAAAAGTAGTAATAACTTCGGTACTCTCCATAGATCGAGATGTGCTCTTAGCACCATGTATTATACATCTATGGATAAAAAAAAAATCTTGCTTATTGCTAGAAAAAATGGAGCGTGAAAAAAGTAGTGTTTACTAGTACAATAACACAAATCAATCTAAAGTTAAAAGAAATAAGCAGTTCGCATTATCAAACACCATGGTCAAAATTTTTTAATAAATTAAAAAAATTTGAATAAAAAATTTTTATGTATTTTAAGTTTTAAATTATAATGTTATGATTAGTTTCAAAAAATTCTATTATAAACAAGGAAATCTGTATGAAAAATCGCTGAGTAATTTATATACCTAATTATCAATGTTCTCTAAAATAATTAGACAAAAATGTAAACAGAAACATGGAATTCCTTAAAATATATAAAATTGGCAGTATTTTAATAATTACAGTAATAATACATTTTATGTTTACTGTAACGTAAATTTTTTTAGAATACTATATAATTTTTATTAATATATGTGCATTAAAAGCGTGTCAAGCGAATTATTTCGAGTCTTAATGAATAACGCATTATATTAGTTACTAATATTACTATTATTATATTTCAACAATGTATGTAATTATATGGTTTTCAGTTTCAGTTTTATTGTGACAGTATTGTACACCACGCTTATTTTAGTGCACATAATTAAATTAAATTTATAAAAGCCTTTAAAATCTTGTTGTGGATTAAAATTTTCATGAAAATGTTGACATTAAAGGTTTGAATGGAAAACCGTCCCATGATAGCTGAAAACTTCCGTTCTATATAATCATAACCTAGCGAGGGGTTTGTCTACGAATAGAGTAGCTTGTACTAGTCTAATCACCACAATGAAAATTGGGTCTGTACGGCTAAGGCTACAGAATTCCAGGCTATGGTTCCCATGCTCTCGCTCCATATACCTAGTCAACATTCTCCAGCATTGTTTAGTTCTAATAGAGATGACTACGGATGAGCCAGCAGTTTTCATTATGCAATATCCATTTTATTTTCTTCTATAATATTGAAATTATTCTACATAGTTAAAAATTATTCTGAAGCAATGCAGAATTAGATAACGCGCTTTAATTACTACAATTAAAGGAATTCGCATTTATTTGTGAAAGTTGTGAAAATAATTGTTAAATATTGTTATTTATAAAGTTGGTTCTATCAAAAAAGTTTATACATTTAACAGTATTTAATATTTATATAGCATAATTTGAAATCTCTTCTATCAGCAATTTTATATAAAATGAGTTACTTGAATCTGTTAACTGAGGTTACATATTTTTATGAATCGCTATTCTTTTCCAAAAAAGATATTCCATCTTTCTAAATAATATCTCTCTAATTCCTAATCAGAATCAGATAGTGAAATTTTATTATTTTTAACACAAAATTTACAACATAATTCATTAAAAACTAATATTTATATAATCTAAAATATTAAATTAATGTATTAATTATAAATATATACATATAAAATCAATTTTGTCGAAAAATATTGTTTTTGAGTCACCGGAATTCGAACCTGAATCTTTATTTCCAATCCGGGAAAGTACACTACCAATTGTGTTATAACGCCAGTATTTTTCATGACAAACAATATTTTTCGACAAAATTGATTTTATGTGTATATATTTATAATTAATACATTAATTTAGTATTTAAAATATCACTGAATAATTACAACTTCGCAATAAGAATGTGTTTCCTTAATAATTTATATAATCACTAGTATCATTTCATCAGTGCATGATCTTATAACTAAACTTTGTTTTCTATAAATGTGTATAAGACATTACAAATGAGTTAGCGAAATATTTGTATTATACTGAGAACTATTTAAATTGGAATATAAACATGTACGATACTCCAGCTTACAGGACTGATATAAACGATATCCCGGCTAGAAGGGCCGAAATATATGATAACCCGGTCGCTTATGACCCAAGCTTAGATTAGACTCGAACACGCAAAGGAGTATGAGAAAACGGGAATGTAGGTTATTGGGATACAATATGAAAAGAATGATATTAAACCATAAACAGGAAAGGACCAGACTCCAGCCAAGGCGCAGAGAAGTGATGAACTTAGTTGCTTCGTTGATGATTACCAAAAGCGGTCTTGCATTGCTGCTGAAATCTGAAATGAGTTCTTAAATCTATAGGAAAGCAGAACGCTTGGAGATTAAAAAATATACTACAATAATCACGACAACAAGATGAGCGAGTGAGGTTAAATTCACATGGACGTAAATTAATACTGAAAAATATATAGTCGCAGGCCATAAGTTTTTTCCACTTTTAAATCACAAGCACGTCAAATTGCAAATTGCCCCATTCCATATTTTACTAATTTTCTTTATTATTAATAACTATTAATATTTGAATACGTCAAAGAATACACAATAACTGGATTTTCACTTACAAAGGCACTGTTATTAAACAAATAATAGCTATCTCATAGAGACGAAGCTATTTTTCATTATATTTAATGAAAATATATGGAAGTATAGGTAATTGCAAGGCTAACTACCTGTCATCGGCTGGCTTAAGTGATCACTTTATATAAACATAACGTTCACCATTCTCACCCATTAATCAATCTCCATATCTATCAAATTTTTGAGAGTTGTATATATATATATATATATATATCGGAAGCCCTGTAATTACCCATACTTCCATATATTTCCGTTAAATATAATAAAAAATAGCTTTATCTTTATGAGATATCCATTATTTGTTTATTAATAACTAGTTTATAAAATGTATTATATGGACGTATAATACATTTTATTTTTTGCTTTAAATTTATAGCCCGTAATAATAATAATAATTTTTTAGAAGTGTGCGTATCTGAGCAACGAAAACGATTTTAAAAAATCTCTATATATTTCAGCACAAAATATTTCCTCATGTACATTTATTAATGTAATAACAAATGAACCGAGCAAAGGCACGCAAAGTTTCAACAATAATATAACAGACAATAAATAATAAATCTTGAATACCTCTTCTACGAAATATACTCACGAGAGGCGGACTCGCTACAGGGGTGGAGAGTTTACCATTTAGGGGATAATAATATTTGCATGCACACACACACAAAGATCATAGTTCACTACGCAGAGGAAGCATGTAATCATTTTACTTACTACAAGGGTTCTGAAGTGTTTTGGGTCCAGCTTAACTTAAGGTCATATCCAGAATAATTGAGGTAGAAATAACTTGTTGCGCTTTGAATACACGCCGAGTGAAAATTATTTTCGGACGAAAGGCATAATTGTTGTTAGTGATCTCAGTAACACAGATTAGAAATTAGGACCTAGTTAATCGAATGACAAGTGTTTACATACTTAGTATTTTGGTTTGTTATGTATATATAATTTGATATATAATTTAGTTAGAAATAAAGTTTTTTGGTTATCCCACGTACGAATATGTTGGTCCTGAGAAGTACCAATATAAATATATAATATAAAGCTTAATGTTTTTACTTAGCGCTGAACTGCCGGCCTGAAAAGACTTGTTCCACGATCATTTCAAAGCGATACTTGATCGATAACGCATTCCTTGGCGGTAAAGATATTTACCTGAAATGTTGTGACATTAGTGGCAACGAGCGTGTCCCCGTAATGCTCTCAATGGGAGCAAATGTAGCCTGGTGAGGGACTCACTTTTTAGTAATAATTAAATGAAAATATGCAAGTTATTTGCAATGACATGCTTTAACACAACTTGAAGAAAATATAAGGTGGTATTTTATGTAGGTACCATCAGAATTTTTAAAAACAGAAAAAGTACTTAATCTCATAGATAAATGCATATAAGCAAGCAAGTGTGAAAGAAACGTGTTATATTTTAACATAAATTGCGAAGTACACATTTTAATATGCATGATATTAAAATAGCATCTTATAAATTAGAGTGGTTTTATCACATTAAATGTTTTATTATACGTGCAGATTTCACAGTAATTGCTTGTAATGTTCGGTTTTGGAAATGTTTGCTAGGTTCTCGAATAAATCTAACGTCGCTTCTCTACAATAGAGTTTGAATAATCAAGGTCAGAAAAATACCGAAAAATGCAAAAAAAACTCAAATTAAAATATTAATAATTTTATTATTTGACAGGTGAGCATCCAGCAGCAATGCAAAGAGGTAAGAACTCAGCATCGCCCATTCCGGGGCGGTGGTGGGGTCACCTCTCTGCCGGCCTGGGACTGGCCGCTTGCCTACCTCCCAGGGCAGTCGGTGTGGTGGTCGTGACGCTGGCATTACTGGCACAGGCTCTGCCCAACTCGTAAGGCTCGTCGATTTGTGAAGTGAGACCTTGGTCACATAATTGCTTAGGGATTCTATATTGAAAGAGTTAATTTGTGACATGTGTAGTTAGTATACGGCAATTTACTCATGTATACGAACCTACATTTTTTTATTATTTACTAATCAGAATAATTAGTTCATTCATAACTCGAATATGTTAATAGTTTTTTGTACAATTACGAAATTTTACCATCATAGTGTAACAAATCAGATCGTATTAAAGTTACGGCAAGTGATACAAACAGTTTTCATATAAATATAATAAAGTAGTGAGAGATTATTAAGTAAGAAAAATCACCACTTAATGTTTATGAATTATTTAACATAAATTTCTAAAAACAATAACATTTTTTTTATAAACATGTGAAATACTTTATGTGTATTAGGTAACATCACAAAAATAACTAATTAAAATGTTTTACTTTTTAAATATAATAAGTGTGAATATTAAACATCAACTTAATAATATACGTATACTTTAATAAAAATGACGCTTAATGAAATTTCGTAAATAGAAGCTGTATAATTAAATATTTAGCACTTTGGTAAATGACGGAAAAGTTTCTATAGAAATACTAATCTATCGTTATCAATAAAATTATAAATTGTACGTGCGATAATCTGTGATTGATGTAGATAATACTGAATGGGTAAAATATAAAGTATGACGTATTTTCCGGCAAAGCTGCTTTGCAGTGTGCATTTGTAATAATTACTACATTTAAAGAATATTTTCTTTAATAACGAAAAATATGAAAAATATCTCTCTGTAAAAACATTTTTGTTGTTATTTATTTTACAACTTACAATCGTATTAGGTTTTAAATTCCCTATTTTGCTTCAATAATGGTGCTATGATAAATTTAATTAATATTTATTTCTGTCTGAGATTGTATAAAACTATGTAGTAAGTTGTTCTTCTCAAATTTATTATCATGAATAACTAAATAATGTTCGTTGTTTTTCTTTGAAAGATAGTTACTGTATTTAAAATAAATCAATACAATAAATTATTATTCCCATTCCATTATTTTAACATTTTTTGTATTTATCATACCTACATAGGTTTTATAAATAAAATAATTGTAAATAATTTAAATAATAATCGCTATTCAGAACTACCGCTGAAATAAAATAAAATGAGCTTTATAGGTAAGTATTAAAGGAATAACTTGATGTTGTGAAATCTAGATGTTTTTAGTGTTTTTTAAATGATCAAATCATTTTCTTGACTCTTTATTTCCATGCCGAACTAATGTTTATTATAAAAATTTATTCACGAACTATAATTTATTAGAAATATACCTTTACATTACCAACTTTGTGGTCAGACACAATCGTTAATTTAAACGACTAACTTTTTATAGATCAGGTTGATTACTTAGACTTCTTTCGATTTGATGCCACTATATCTTTGTTAGGATATATGTACACGAATCCATAACATTTAAGATGCCTCGGTAATAACATTTTTTTCTGAGTCTGACAATCATCATTTAGAGGCTGGTCACGATTTTTATACAGCAAACTGAAATTTTTTACATTCATAAAACTATTCTTAAATTTAAAAATTATACCAAAATAAATAACCTCATTTTGTATTTATTCCCTGTTTCAATCTTTAACAATACTTTAACCCCTCTCTCCAAATTGCAGCCTCGCCTAATTTTATGGATTTAGTGTACCTTTGTCCTGAAGATTTATTTGGAGATACAGTAAGATGAAGTATATATATATATTGACATATATGTAATCGATGTGATTTATAAGATCTTACTTGCTTAAATAAAAATGATTAAAATAATTGTTGTACAAATGTAAATAACGATAGAGTAGACACACTAAATATTGTTCCTAATATGTTTCTGACTTTTTAAAATCAATAATCAGAACCCGTATATAATATAGTATATATTATATCTTTGCCTTTCTTGCTTGTTTGTTTATAGAATTACTTTTATGATATATGCAAGTGTTTTATTATATTTATTTTTATTGATGTCATTAAATAGATTTCAATTAGAGCGTTTTTGAATTTATTTTCAGAATAATAATGGAGTTAATATCATTTATTAAGGTCTAGGTATCTAAGCCTTAAACATAATCCTGTTTAATTGACTGGTTTAATTGTTTGCTTCGTTAAGATTGAACAAAGCAGGTAATTTTTTTTTTACAACTATTCGTTATTCAATTATTACATACTCTTCAGATATATGTGTGTGGTGTATATTAAAGTATTTAAATTATCCCAAAAAGTAACTATTATTTTAACCGTTATTTCAAATGTACATGAGACCAGAATTTTCCTTGTTCAGTCTGGGATTATGTATGTATCTTTAATGTATTCAAGGCATTCGTCTTGCGGAAAATCGCTTCCGCGTGACTCTAGGATAAACCGGGATAATCTTCTGTGTATCTACAGGATACCGTGTCTCATCTTGAGCTCAAACAAGGTCTTAGTGACAGGGAGAATCAAATGAATCAGATAAATCTAATTAAAATATGAATACAGCTAAATTTTCTAGAATAAAAAAAATTATTCTTAACAAACTTTCCCTGTATCAAAAAAAAGAAGAATAATAAGGACTTCAATTATCTCGGCACCATAAATACTGAAGACGCTAGCTGCAAGCCAAAAATTAAACAACGCATTATGGAAAGACCACAGTATTTTCAAGAAAATGAAGGTCAGGCTTTGCTATCTTTGGTGCATTCAATAATTTTTATGATGTTGAATCATAGAGCCTGAAGGTAGGAGAGAGAAGACCAATTGATGCCTTTGAGATGTGGTACTGGAGAGACGTGCTGCGCTTACCATGGACGGCGAGATGCACGAATGTCTCCATTCTGCAGGAGCTGAACATCATAGATAAACCCTCAACCATTCGCCTGAGAGGAATCCTTCAATTTTTTGGGTATCTTGTGATAAAGGAAGATAGCTTGGAGAAGCTTGTTATGATGGGTTATGCTGAAAGAAAAAGAGGATGAAGAACCCCACCCGTTAGACCGACCAAGTAGAAAAAACAAAAGGGACTTTTTTGGAGTCATCCCTAAGATATGCAGGATACCGAGAAAAGTGGAGGAGTATGGTCACGAGTGTGGGAAATCATGGTGATTACGATACGATCCTCAGTCATGACGTTTGTGATTACATATAATATGTCAGTCTACTGCGTATTCAATATCGTATTTTTTTTAACAGATACAAGACAAAAATACTCAAAGCAAATGACTTTAATCAAATGCTGAGAACCAATGTTCTTAATTACTACAAAAAGATAAGAGATTTAATCTATCTAGGATCTCTCTTACCGAGAAATTAAAAGTGCAAAACCCAGACCCGAAGAAGAATTGTTGTAGTCAAGTCAGCAATGTCGAAGCTGAACAAAATTTATTAGAACCGCTTCACCTCAAGCAATTTAAAAGTCCGACTGGTTAAACCCTGGTTTTCTCCGTAGCTCTGTACAGAGGCGAAGCATAGATCCTGAGAAGAAAATAAAGGAATCTTTCGATACCTTCAAGATGTGGCTTTGAGGTGTGGTATTCTATATACACTACACGTCGACTGATAATGAATTAATATGTTTATTCTTTTGAAACTCTGTACTAAAGTAAAGCTCTTCATAACATTCAGGAAAACAATAGAGATAAAAACAGACTATGTTCTAAAAATGACCAGAGTCTCGCTTGCACACATCACAATAAATAAGACCCAGAATCGTAAAGAGTGGAAGTAATAGGTGCACTCTACTCGATGCTAAGTCATGATCACATCGACTGAAAAAGAAAGAGAGAAATATATATATATATATATTAAAAATATGAATTAAATATTTTAATTTGAAAGATATACATATAAAATCAATTTTATCAAAAAATATAGTTGTTGCGCCAACGGGATTCAAACTTATATCTCTTTCCAAACTGGGGAAGGTGCCTTATCCAACTATGCTACAGCGAAGATATTTTTATCGACAAATTTAGCGGTTTGGAAAGAGATCCAGGTTCGAATTCCGATGGCGCAACAACAATATTTTTCGATAAAATTGATTTCATGTGTATATCTGTCAAATAAATATATTTAATTTATATTCAAAATATCACAGACCTGTGTTCTGAAAAATTACAACTTCACAATAAGAATGTGTTCTCCTAAATATATATATATATATATATTTAGGAGTATGGAGTAGGTAAGTATATATATATATATATATATATATACTTACCTATTTTTTCATGCCGGCTTTGCTCACGATTCCAAAATAGGTAATAAATATACAGGTGTTGTTGTGTTGTGAAGTTAAAAGTACCAAAATCTTTGATTCGTTGTCCAGGAAAACCCGGCGTGCTGATCTATATCCATGTGCTGCTGTCTCAGAATTTTCTGATAACTGATTTATGAATCTGTTCAGTGACATTTTACAAATATCAAATTGTTTAAATGCTCGCAAATAATTATTTTCCCTCATCGCCAAATCAGAAGCTTGTTTCATAACGCTGATGCAAATATTTCCCTACTCAGTTTTTCTCTTATACATCTTAATTCTGCAAATAAGAAGAAACAAATGTGAGTGTACATATTTTGTATAAATAATACCGGGAGTGGGGTAGAAAGTGCCACCGCGGTACTTTTATCCCCGTACCAAAATATCGAAACAAATTATAAAACAATGACGATCTATGTGGCTAAAAATTCACTCTACATTTATAAATAAATTTATAAGTGAATAGGATATTGTCATACACAGTAAAAGAAAATGTACTCACAAAACCAAACACTTTTTTAAATTAAATTCGCCAACCATAAAAACAAAGTATAGACTTGTGCACCTCCGCCTAGCACATTCACTCAACTGACGAAGTGCGAAGCGAGGTAGAGGAGATATCACCACATCATGCGGTGTTCACATGTAACGTTTATAAGATATTTACAATGGAACTTTCTTCCCGCAGCACTTTAATCCCCATTCAACCCTACTCGTAATTCATTCAAACGATCCGTTGCAGGCCCTTTTCATGAAACATAATTTAATTTTGGGTCTTGTTTTTTATTACTGATCGTGATCACCCTGTTAATTGATGCGAATTGTCCACCAGTTTCATTTCTCTAAATTGTTATCTGACTATGTTGATTGATCGTGTCTCGTGCTTGCAATACGTGTGAGGTATGAGTATTTAATGGCGTTGATGAATTTAAAGCATTATAGAAAAACCCAATGATTCATAGTTATTGCATTATTATTACTATCTAGAGTATAGTATAGTCAAGACATCGCTGATTCATTCTCGAAGCTGATAACTATAACTGTAATAAATGTAAAGAGCGGCCCAAATTAGACCAAATAATTATATTAAATGGTATATTGTAGGAGTGTCGTAACAGTTCATATACGCATCATTCGATTTTTATACGCAAAAAAATTAAGATTTAATTTTAAAATTTGTTATAGGGATGTTCTGGAGATACCTAATTGAGTATGACGACGAGTATAGACAAATGGATTGTCATTTATAATCTGCCGTATAGCTTCTATAACTGCTTCAGTGTGTACAGACTAATGAGCACCTCTTCCCAAAAAATCTGCCACTGAGCTCTGAGCTCATAAGTTATCATTATATAGGTCTGAAAATTAACGCAAGATTTGAATTAAATAGAAAAAAGTTTTAATTCTTTAAGTTTTTATTTTTTTATTGAATCATAAAGTACATGGGATAGTTATTTATGGAATAATATATCGGGCAAATGGCCTCCACGGCTTTCCTGGCACAAACGCATTTTTTTGTCGAAATTTTCCAAGACCTTTTTGCATAATTGCTGACTGGCTTGTTTTTGGACGACCAGTGTATTTAGCGTCTCCAACTAATCCAGTCTCTCAAAATTTTTCAATTTCCCTTCACAGTTGATGAACTCAAAACACTATTCCGACTATATTTTGTATTAAATTTTTGAATTGCGGCCGCCAAACTTTCATTATTTTTGAGATATTGTTCAATGATGAAAACACGTTGTTCTATCGTTGGCCCATTTTTACTAACCCTAAACTCTCAGCTGTCAAATTATTTTTTTTCAGGGTTGCCAATAATTTACTGCGGAAATGGCGGCAAATTCAAATCTTGCGTTAATTTTGGGACATCTTTATATCCACAAAAAATGTTTTATAACCTGCAAAAATAAATAAAAATAAAAACCCAAAAAAGTTACGGATATTTTTAACTGTTCAGTTTTGTCTGGGCCACTGTGAATATGATAACTTTCCATACGAGAATATAAATTTTTATATAATAGATATGTTAATCATTTTCATCCCTTTATCCTAGGAGGGTTATCTTCCCGTGTTCTACGTTGCTTTGGTACTTGTTAACCAATAAGATCCAAACAGTCTTTATACTTATTATATCCTGCGACGCCAGCTGTTATTAGACTGCGCTAGTTGTGATATATCTTTCCCTTAAAGAAATAGGTAGCGTTGTGATGTGAATATTACTCGGTGGAATCTTGTAACAATTTAGTATTTAATACACAAGTAAAGATTACAATTTATCTTATATCTATCTACGTTAAGAGACGTAGAGAAAAGAGCACTTCCACTCGTTGTCAGCCATATTTATGCATTCTCGCCTATCATAGCTCTCCATACGTACACATACACACAGAATAGTGAAGAGAAAAGGTTCTCTCGAATCACCGCTGTGATTGTGATTGGTATTCGATAATATTAGTGATTGAAAACTGTGACTGTGATCATAATTTCATTACTAATACACGTGCGCCACATGCTATCACAATACACAGAAACATAATTTTGAGCGTACTTATTGATATTATTAAAACCTCATTTATGTAAAAAAAACGTATTCTAGCATCAGAAATGTATGTAAATCTAATTTAATATCATCATAAAGAAAATCAAAATGCTTAAAAAATATATATTTCTCAGCATATATGCGTAAAACGTTTTAGCAGAATCTACTAGATGGCGCTGATTCAAGTTATAATCGATTTAAATGGCAGCGTCAGAAAAAAAAATTCAATAAAGAATCAGGATATTCCCAGTTATTCAATCACTGATAGTGAGTGTGACTCAAAGATATCAGTGATTGACCCATGGTTCGTGATTTTGAGGTTATCACTAACACAGACCCGTTCACCCCGAACGCGTGTGCGCCTGTCATTCCATTATCATTCTATACACATCAGAATACTTGTACTTTCTTGCTATATATCTCAGCGTAGTTTGGGCGACTTATCGATCCCCTTCCATCCGGAGTTGCCAAGAACATACATCTCGGTAGTTACTCTTCTGGTATTCGAAAGACGTGTCCAAGACACTTCAATTGATATATTTTTAACATATGTAGAAGTAGAAGCTCCATGCCTAGGGTCTCCGTTACCTCGATGTTTCTAACTCGATCCAATATTGTTACTTTTGCTAATCCTCTAAAATAACTTATATCGTAAGTCTAGATTCTGAATCTCACCTAATCCGTTAGGATCCATAATTTGTAAAAGTGGGCTTTAAAAATGCTTTAACACAGCTTTAAAAATGTTCAGTTTTGTCTTGACCCTTTATATTATTTTATTTTTGTATGCTTTATTACTAATGTAACTAATATAAAAATATCAGTCATGATTTTCATTAAACGGTGATTAAAAATTATCGTTGTAATATTACATCAATAATTATGTATTATAGCAACACAAACTAAATTTTTTATAAAGTTAGTTGGAGAAGAATTTTACATAAATACCGCGGCTCCAACAGAAAATACATTTCGGGAAAATAAAATGAAAAGCCACCACCATTAAAATAGATTGAATTGTGGTAATCATGTGATTCTCAAATACTGCCAACCGTTTGTGAAATCTTGACAATCATTTCTTGATTGCTGTTATATAACATTGAACATTTCGTAAATTTTGACGTACTCGTGTGTACAATTTTGGAAACAATCTTATGACCATAATGGCCTATAACCCGGACGAAATTTTTATGAGATTTTTGAATCAAGACAATCTCTGAGACGGAAATTATGCTTCTATAAGATATTTTGGAGACCATTTTTGACTTGTATAGCCTCGCCTACTTACTAATTCTCAAATATTCGAACACTACCACCTGTTTACGCCTCATTTCACGCCTGTTGAACTTCCAAAGTCAAATCTCGCTCTACTGACCGTTGATATCCGATTAAAACAAAAATACAATATACAATTATAATAAATATTTGTAATTTAACGATTTCTATTTATCAAACATTTCAAAATAAACATTATCTATAGTTCTAGGTGATGTTTGTGCACTTATATATATTCATGCCGTTAAATCAAACACGGTCGGTACTACCAATCTTAATTAGTGATTTTAGAGTTTTTCTCCAGGTTAAAATCTTAACACGTCTACAAGGTACTGAGATTTATCTCAGCTAAATCTCTGAAACTTTTCTCATCTTATCTCATAACGAGGATACGGGTCATAACAATAAAAGAAAAGGCAGATAATGGTTTATTTTAAAATATTTAAAATATGAACTACATTCACACACAAAAGTTTTCATCCTTAGTGTATTTTTAAATATTTTGATAAAAATCACATCATAAAATATATTTTCACTTTCGGAATGCGCAACAACATTTGTAAAAACAATTATTTTGGATGGGAGGTATTGATTAACGCAAAAAATAGAATTTTGGGAAAAGTTTTAAGTTGATGAGAGGGTGATTTATAATACAGGTACACGATATTAAATATTTTTGGTAAAATAAATCATTATTACACACCTTTTAAGTAGCAATATTATTTCACCCTCATTTCATATTAAACATAAAAAAACTATTTATATTTCTTTTTTATCACAATAAAATAATATTTATGGAATAAATAATATCTTTAAGCCAATAAAAATAAAATGAAATTCTTATTTAATCATTTTTCAACAGCGAAATTCCACAAAATATTGTGTATTGTAAAATAAATAAATTTTAGGTACGCCTTATTGAAAGATGGAAATTGTATTTATGAGCACAGTTAATTATAAGCAAGTATAATATTAAAAAAATATGATATCTATTAATTAAACAAAGTATAACACATTTTCATAGCGTAAGTAAATAGTTTTTTTTTTTTTTCATAATGATACAAGGTAAGAACTGTGAAAAAAAATGAATTGTGTGGATACATTTTCAGAAAAACAGCAATAAAAATACTACAGCACTTACATGAAACACTCGTGAAATAAATGTTGCAAGAGAACATCTAATCCTTTGACAAATTATAATATTGTATTTTTAAAAAATGCAGCGACAAAAAAAAAAATTGTCACAACACATAAATTTGATTTCAGAAATAGCAATAGGTATTTTGGCGCCTGTCCAGGAGACTTACTATCGCTGATAGTTTCCCTATAAGCCTCCGTAGATACATTAACATCAAAGTTTTCATGTTTTCACCTAATTGTAGAATTTGTTTAAAAGATTAATTTCAGAACCATCGAGAAGCCATTCAAACTGTATATACCCTCTACGCTTTGAATAGTAATGCGGTATATGGATGTGTTGGAAACATGGATAATTAATTTAAATTTATTTCCTACTTATGAAACACTTTTAGGTCAATTATTATACATCATACGGTTGACAACTTCGAAATGAAAAAATGAAAAAATTTAAAAAAAGTAACACTTAGTTGTCGTATTGTTAAAAAAAAAAATTAAATTATTTTATAAAATCCCTAAATATTTTTGAACCAAAAATACAAAGCTTTGGATACTTTTAAAAGTATTTAAGTAAAAGCTGGGGATATTTATCTATTCGTCTAGCAATTTGTTTACAACGCGTATACAATAATCTTTTATTGTGTTTCGTATTACTAAAGTAAACATAATGAACAAACATACAATAACCTTTTAACAAACTTAATATGGTAAACATATGCTTCTTTCACCCTCAAGTATAAGCCAGGCAATCCTTGTTAACAGTATTAAGGGGTTTTGGAAGAGTTAAAATTATCGATCAATGCTCAAAAATTTGTTCGAATTTAATTTTCTTTCAAACTATACAATTCAACTTACGTCAACAGTTATCAGTTTTCAGTTAAATGTTATGAAAATAATTATTTAATCTAAATTTTAAGGCGTATCTTTGGGCCAGTTTCAAAAAAAAACTGTAGACGCTACATTAATGAGTTCTATACTTTGTATAATGAGATAAGGATCTCAAGGTTTATTAAAATAACACCAAGACCAACAGGGAGCAGGAAAGGCCAACGCTTAGATGGAGTGACAATGTTTTCAAAGACAAATGCAGAGAAATGATTCGCAATTGGGATTAATGGAGAAAAATTATTAAAGAAGCTTAGACCCATCAGGGGTTGTACAGCCAATGGTGATGATTATGATACATACTAGTATTTATTTTTTTGTTATGGTAACTAATTATTCGTAAATAATAATACATAATATTATATAAAGAAGAAATTTTTCCTAATAAAATATTAAATCCATAATACAATTTTAATTAAAATTGAAATATATGTTAATATTTCTTGAGGTTGAAAAATGATTTATAAATACAATATACGTAGACAACATTTTAAAATAAAGTTATAATCATAAGAGGTCATTACTACGGCTGTATGTGATGTGATATACATAAGTATAAAATCGTCAGTTATAATTAATTCAACTCATAGGAGAATCACCAATATAAACTGCATATGATGTAAGTATTTACAAGTACATTTTATTTTTCAATATTTGCAAAATTAATTTGTGACAACATGTTACATAACTATTAAGAAAAAAAATTGTTTTAATCACTATTTATTGATTTATCAACGTGTTTCTAGACCAATGGTCCCTTCTTCAGGATACAATGTGGGTATACTAAAATTAAAATACAAGCATGAGATAGCAATAACTTTTCTGAATTTTTCAAACATATTTTGGAAACAAACCATTATTTTAACATTAATAAGGATTTAGAAATTATGCATATAAATATCATGGGTTTACGGTTTAATAGATAAATTAGAAAAAAATAAAAGTGTCAATGTTAAAATAAACATTAAAAATAACCAAATTCTTTTTTTGCAAGTACTTAACTTTTAAATTGATTTTAATTACTAATTACTTACCCATTACTTATATTTATAGTTTTATTTTTTGTCTATTCATGTATTTTTATATATTGTTGAAGAAGGGACCATTGATCTTGAAACATGTTGATAAATCAATTATTAGTGGTTTAAACAAAGTGCTTTTTCTTATTATTAATATTTTAAGTTGTACAATTATAATTAAACCTTGCAGTTAGACATTTCTAAGATTTCAATAAAAATGTTTTTTTATTTATCAAATTCGATAAAAAATTTCAGAATTAACGAAATCGAAGTTGCCACTAAGGTAAAATAAGACAAAAAATATTATCTTCTTCTTTAGAAAATATTTTTCATGTCATTATCGTCCATTGCTCCCAGTATTGCGCTGTCATTTACCAGTTTGTCACTATCAACTTATTTACATAATCAACCCATCATTTATTACATCTTAACAATATATTGGTTCACTTGTGGCTGGTTTGAAGGGAAAATATCAATTTTCTCTCGACTTCGACTCGATTTTGTCGACAGATCTGTCACTTAAGGTCGTACCCAGTATGGATCATTTTTAAGATTGCTCGCAAACCACATAGTTAGCGTTAGAGCTTCAGGATCACAGATCATCGTTGACAGAGAGAATTCATTAAATCAGGCTAATAGGAATCGTATAATTGCATGATATATTACTAAAGGCTGCTCATACGCATTTGGCATATATCGAGAATATGGTCCTTTCTCGGATTTTTACTAAAAATATATTATCCTATATAAATTTGACTTTGCCTTGATTTCAAAAATGAAAAATTATCCTGTTGCAAGTATTTAAAAAGTTATTACCTTAAAATTTTGAAATTTCGCCTTAACTATTTATGAAATTTGAAAGATTATCTAAGGTCAACTATAACCTACGGTGTCCTACTTCAAAATAAGCAAAAATGAATCTTAAGGCGAAAATATAAAAAAAAATAATACAAATTAAATTAATTCATTAGAAACATATAAATATAAAATCAATTTATCGAAAATATATTATTGTTGCTACCGGGATTCATACCTGGATCTCTTATTATCCAATTTCAGTTGAAGTTTTCAATGTTTTTCTTAGAAAAGAACATTAATAGTCTTAAACATACATTAATATCATATTATTTCTAATGCCGACATCATTAAAATTGAAATAAAAAAATAATATCTGTATTTATATAAAGCCATGCTTATCTGAATGAAAAACAAACAGTTTTCTCAAAAATTATTAATATGATCCCGAAAAATATACAAACATCCGTATGTTTAAGTCTGAGTTTCACCCATGCACGACTGTAAGGCGGGGAGCACATGTACATATTTGCGTAAATGTTTATCTAGCCAGTCATTAATCATACTTGGAAGGAAACATGAATAAACAATTCCTTCCTTTCCTCCTCTCCATCTTTACCGTGATCCTGGGAAATCCTGTTTCCCATACCTATATTCCTGCAAATAAAAGTAAACATCGTTACATTTTCTTCCTTTATATCGCTTGAATTAAAAAATAAATACATATTCTTAAAACGGTTAAATTTTTGATCTTTTCTCCAAGTCCTATTATTATTATTAAGACGTACTATGTAAAATGAAAATAAACTAAAGCCGCTCTCTATAGAAATAACAACTTGGGTAAGCTTTTGATCAATTCGGAAGATAATAATAAAAAATTAAGCTATTCAGGAATCTATAAACTCTGACGCAACGAAGGCCCAGCATGTTACTTAGGAAAAGCTGCAGGAGATGTGCATGCGAGGGTTATTGAACACATGAGATACCTAAATAATGTAGGTTATTCAGAATTCGTAATTCATCTAATTGAGAAAGATCACTATTTTTAACAATCTTCAGTTACAGGTATACTCCTTACAAATAAGTCCTTATAACATAGAAGCTCTTGAAATCAAAAAATCATTTAAAATAAATCAAAACCATTTACTAAACAAACAAGTAGATTCATCGAGTAGTCTAATTTTAGATATGTTCTCTCTCTCTCTCTCTCTCTCTCTCGTCCTCTCTCTCTCTCTTCAATGCTTTCCTAACTGGTTGTAATTCTGTTTTTAATTAGTATGTATTTGTTCAACCCTGATGAAGGTTCCAGCCTGAGCCGAAACTAGTTGGTTTATATAGGGAGATATAAAGCGATGTTAAAACCAAAAATATATATATTCGAAGAACGACTTATCACTATATGAACATTCTACTTTGTTTTTTAGATAACTTTTGAAATATGTTAATAATAATGATTACTTTACCAATAAGATAAGGTATAGAGAACGTTAGGTCTGAGACAATGATAAATAATCCTTGCACATCAGAGGTTCAGCAATGAGGACATCCATTTACAGAAAAAACTGAGTAAATTTAAACAAATATTTTAGCAAGATAAGTAAACTAAAACAGAAAATCAAAGTAAATAATTTTCACATAAAAAATGCAAAAGATAAATTTTATTCCGAAAAAACGAGAACGTGAATTCGAGACATTTCTATTGGCGGCAGATAGACCTTCCAGTAGGTTTACGGCAACTCAATTAATTTGGGTCAGATTTATTATTTGTATTCTTTAGAGAGACATATTCTGATGGCACCACTTATTTTTTCGAAATAAAAATTTGATCATTTCATTTTTTTACTAATATTGATTTTGGTTTATTTATCAAATAATAATATCACAACCCTTGTAAATTTAATTTTATTTGATAAAACCTTATAATAACAAGATTATTAACGTGCTAGCTAAAAACAAATTTCTGATAGTAAACTATAGAGGTGTGTTTTCTGGCTGCTACGTAATAATAATAAACTTAAAATTCACTTTTAAAAATATCATCTACTCCATGTTCACTGACCTCATATTCCCTATTCAACAAATACATAACGCATAGTATTATGTAGTTACTAGTTAATATAGTTGACCTTTGCATATTAAAATAAAATAGAATGTCTGTCATGAGTTTAAATAGTCAACATTTAATATATTCAATTTTAAAGATAAACATAATTTTTTAGTCTTTTTTGTATGTTCGTCATATCTTCTTATCATTTTGAAGTATGTTTTTAGGCCTCTTTAATTACGCACTGTATTTTAAATTGAACATTTTGTTTGGAAACCTAATAGCCCATAGATATCTTCTACATTTGCTAAGCAGAATAAAACAATGTTATATTCGAAATTGCCCAACAAGAAACTCATTAAAGTTCGCAGAAGGTACTTCTAATGAAGTATTATTATCTGATTCGTGTTTTTTTTCTGAATTAGATTGTAATAATAGGAAGGCTTTTTTCACATAGTACAGTATCCAGAAACATTGTAGATGCGTAATCTTTTATGATATTACTATATTGAAACTTTATCAAATTATTATTGAGGTATGATATGAAATCTAAAATAGTTGTCTGAAAGGACAAATTTTCATTTAAATTAGCATCATCGACCACTCTTGAATGAAGGTCTCTTTAAAATATTGTTACGTTTTCGATCTTTGACAAGTAATTCCCACTGCTTTAACTATTCTGTCTGGCCAACGAGACTTTGCCATCCTCTAGGTCGTTTTTTTACCTCGTTGATATCACTTAAGAATATGTTTTGTTCATTGATTATTTATTTGTTTATTGTACACCTCCTATTCAGGCATTAATATAATATTTTTTACTTTTTAGAAAATCACATCGGAAGCGCAATACAGAGATAAAAATTAAATTATATCTGTACATTTCTCATAATCAAAATTAAATAAAAAGTTATTTAAAACAAATTGAAAATTATAGAAAATGAATAGAAAAAAACAAAAATTATACACAAATACATAGAGTATCGTAGAAAGTTGGAAAAAGTGTCATAGTTTGCAAATTACATACAACTAGTCGACAAGTATAACATAATAAACATCAGTTGCCAACACACTTGAACTTAGACAATCAGTAAAGCAATTTATCACCATTGTGCAATACGTCACCATTGAGTTGAGACACAAAAAAATTGTAACAATTTCGTCCTTCAAACAGTTAAACTAACAACAAAAATGTTGACTCTCTCCGCATATTCATTCGCCAAAGAATTCAATTTGGGGGACTACAAAGTTACCTATTTCGTGTGTTCTAACATTACCGCTGTAATAGAACAATGAATTGTGTCTCGATGACCTCAATGGTGCATAAAAGTCGTGAAACATGAATTATCTACATCTGTAAAAAAAAGTCAGTGACTATGATAATCTTTCAATAAAATTTTATTTTCTGAGAGTCTGTAAAGGTACGCAAGTACTGGTTGCTTCTTTCATTACAAATCAATCATACCCTATATGATTATAACGTACTTGTTGATTAAGATAATCGTCAGTAATCCATTGGTCGGGGAGCCTCATTCCAGGAGAGCAGCAAGTTAGTCCTATTTTCATACATGAGCGTTTAAAGAGTAAAAATATTGATGTGACACATCTAGTACACACGTGGACTTTCAGAGACTAAAGTTTAATTAAAAGATCATCGTGGATACGTGCCATTATACAAAAAAACAATATTTCCGTTGCGGTATCAAGAGATTTCCATCTATTGCTGTAAGAGGTAACTAAATTATTCTAAAATAATATTATAATGATACGCTTACGGGTTTGCGTTTGGATTGATTAAAACATATTTTTATAATCCCCAACACAATGTTTCAAAATGTATTAAGTCTACTAGATTTATAATTTATTTTGCATGTAGCTTATAAATAAATAAAAAAAATTAAGGTTTAAATGACTTACTCTATTATCAAAATAAACACTAGCGGAATTATTCAGTGTATTGTTGGACGTCGCAACAATACACTGAATATAACGCTTCAAATTTATTACAATTGTTACAATTTGCATCATATTATATTAAATAAAAACAACGTGACGCGAAATAATTGATGAACTATTTTTTTTTTCATTTTCTTGACTTAGACCACTTTCATCATAATATGTTAAATATTTATTCATGTACTTTATATTTTAATTTGTTCATATATATACTGTAATATTTATTTTTTATCACTGTCTTTTCATATTCTCGTATATTTAATCGAACAAAATAAAAAAATTGAATATCGCATGTATTATGTTGAATTAACAATGTTCTACTAAATACAGTTTTTACCCCAAACATTCCACTACCTAGATTCCTAAATTTCACTGCGTGGTATTCAAACAAGCAAACGACGTGGATATTTGTAGTGACGGAAGAATATTAATTATTTAGATGCTTTGCATATCCAAAATATTCTGGTTTTATTTCAAAAATTAATTCTGTAAAATTTTATGATTCGACCTACATACGTAAATACAATTTTGATAGTTTATTCCATTAATGAAATATTAAAATGTTTTGAATCTGAGCTTACTTCGTACCGTAATGCAAAGCTTGAACCATTTTTACATTTTAAATAACTCAGCAGTCAGCAATCAGCATAGCTCAGTCGATCTATTTCAAGAAAATGAATTATTATAAACCAATCGTTAAATATTATTTTGTCGCTAAATTTGCAATTAGAAACCTTAATGTTAGTTTTTGATTGGAACTGGAATTATACAAAAATGAAACAATTATTAAATTCTAATTATTAAATTTAATTAATAATTAAACTAAATTATTAAATTTGTAACAGTTTTATCAAAATAATTTATTATAAATACAAATATATATCATTCATCTGTAAAATTTAAATTTTATTCCTTGTTTTAGTTGATCTTTTCATTAGTTCTCAGTTTTACAGTATAACACAGTATTACAGAATACGCAGTATCGGCGCTATACACAATTCACATACTTAATACAATACCCTCACAATATAATAACTCATTTAAATTACTACCTGCATAACAGTATTAAGGTTTTCTAAATTTCAAATGTCACAATACTGATACAACCGATCGTTCCATATGGGTGTGTAGTTTAACCTCTCACATTAGCGGAATTAAATAAGTTGCAGCTCTTAGAAAATAAGGCATTTCGTAAAAAAATATGGGCTAATACATGATAAGCTGACTGTAGAATGGAGGATATTAATGAATCTGGAATTTCGGGAATGGTATACCGCCTCAGAGATCCTAAGAAAGGTCAAGCTGCGTCGGGCGGGATTGGAAAGTAATAGGGAAACAGTACTAGACCAGATGAATCTCATAACATGCACAAAGCCTTCATATATAAGCCAAAAGAATCGAGACTGAAAAGTAGACCAAGACGCAGATGGGCGGATAATATCAAAATAGACCTGCAGGAGATAGGTGGGTGTCCAGCCAACTGGATCATCGAGGCGATGTCAAGAGATGTATGATTGAGGTCATGGACTTCAGAGTTCCGTGATACCATTAAAAAATAAAAAGAATTTTAAAATTTCAGACATAATATTTATTTGTTTACTATGAGCCCGCATTTCCATATTTCATAGGAAATTAACACAACCCTTCAATTAAATATTTAAATTTTCTTAGATACGCGTGCCATACAGAAATACGTTAAAATTTAGTAATAAAAATAGCATTTTAAAAATAATTTATTTTCAAAATAAGCAATATTACCAGCAAATAATGCACCTTCAAATAACAACGGCATAGACTTTTTTGTGCCAAAAAAAAAACTTTTGCACAAAGATTACACACAAATGTTGTGTGAAGTAGCAAAAAATATACCTGAAAAGCTTTGCATTTAAACTTTTTAGTTATAATTATAGCTATTTTATAACAAAAGTAAGTCTCTGGCTCCACGAAAAGAGAAAACATCATATTCAAAATCCTTTACAAGTACATATATAAAATGCTGCAAATATTACTGTTTATTTTTTTTTTGTTTTGAAGTTTTGTACAAACAATTTTACATTAATGTAATCATATTCTTTGCACAAGCAGCTATACCAGAGAAGCATCGTCTATTATAATACACTAAATACTAGTTTAGTAGGCAGGGCACCGATGAAGTGTTTTACTTTACTGCCAAAATCACTCACTCAATCAATACAATATAATATATAATTTGTTGTATATATACAACAATGATTATATTAACATAGACGACAGTATTTGACTTTCAAACAGCTGGCTTAATATATTAGAAGACGGAAAAATTACCCGATATACTGACAATAATAATGATAACTCATTATTTTTTATTTTTTTATTTAGGGATTTTGACAGTGAAAACATATTGTAATAAACATAATAATTATTTAAAATGCGATACTAATAAAGAAAATCCACAAAAAATATTTGGAAACAAAGTATGTTTAGATAAAAGAAGGAGAAGAGGGGTGAGGTTGCAACTAACGTTGCGGTAAAGGAAGAGCAACATGAGTTTTTATAGGTATAGTGAATGGCCAAAGTTTAGATTGTGGTGGTTCATAAGAACCCTTTGAGCTTAGTAAGGCTAATGTTGAACAAGTCAATTTCTGTAAATTTCTCATTATGGTATTTGCATAACCGGTGAATGAATGAATTTTGTATGTAAGATGTTCTACTTCTGGGAATGTGGAAGAGTACGGATTGCCTGGTTGACCTAGATGGCACATGGAGAGATATTAACTCCAATTGGCTGGGACAATCAATGTGGCCTTGCAGTAGTTTGAAGAAAAGTATTAGGTCAGCACGTGTTCGTCGATGTTCTAGGCTCTTCATATTGTGGAAGACATATTATAATGAATGATTTCGCAAAGCACTGAATAGACATATTAATGATCATTTTAGAGTAATATTTCACCGATAATGCATCTCATAAATATATTTGGTAATAAGATTTACCCGAAACGTCGGTCCTCCTTGGGACCAACAGACGCGGAATAACAAAGAAACTTAATTTCTAACACATATATATATGTATAATATGTATTAAATAATATTGTATTATGTTGTTGAATGTGTATATATATATATAACGAATTCTTTTCTGGGAGAACCCCTATCAAATTGTCCTGAAAGGGACTTTTACATTTCGACGTTTTAAGTAAATAACACTGGCCTTATAATGAATAAATAATAAGGGCCTTTTATCCTGAATCCTGCCCTAAACTGAAGAGTAAACTCGACCGTACAAAGCAAAAGCAAGAGTTAAAATCTTAGTATCTACCTAATATTATTAGTTGATGTCGCGATTAACTATATCTAATGTTAACGAAAGGTGATATGTAATATAGTTATTTATTTAATAATCTGCTTTGTGCACGCGTAATTACCTTGCTAAGTGGTTCTTTGATTATTATACGGGGATTTTGTTGGTGATGTTTTTTTTTAATGGATGTATTTTACAGAATTTTTGTTGTACAGAAAATAATTCGTTATCTTTTACCCGTAATTATATTTGTACTCACATCAACAGTTGTTGTTCTAAATAAATAATTAAAAAAATTAAATGACTACCTTCACGTTTTCTTAAGATGTCTGTTTTCTCTGTATAAATAATGGTATGTATTAAGTTCACACAATCCTTGCTGCATAGGCTTTCATCTGATGGTCTTATCGGAAAATCTTCCATTTATCATCATTAGGTTCTCTGGGAAGAAATTCAATTTTCTCTCGGAATAATTGCGTGGTTTCGCTCTGGCAGCTTTGGGGAGCCGGCTTGCTAAGTGGAAACATTATATCTTTCGATATTTCTCGCTGAGTATAATTTCCATTGCCACAATATGCTGTCGTCAGTACTTTTAGTTTTCGTGAATTTCCACAATTTTTATATCTTTAGTTTTATCAGGAAGATAAATTATTTTTTTCTATATTTGAATAGTCAATTTATTAAGAACGTATTTTACGAATTTTTATTTGAAACTAGTCCACAGCTTAACGAATAATATTTAAATATAATGATTTTACTAATGGTAATTTAAAAATATAAGTTATAAATTCAAATAAAGCAGTCGTTACGTGTATTTTAAATTTTTTTTTTTAATTTTGAAAAAAAATATTTTTTCGTTTCTTGTATATCCGTGAATCTAAATTAACTAAGATATAACTCCCGGTTACAGGGATCCTTTCCGCAATCTTTGAATTCATAGCAATTTTTCATCGCATATCTATCAAAATATAATAAGAATAATAACCGAAAAAATTATTTAAGGTCATTGTTTGATCTAGCGGTAAGATGCTCACATAGTGAAGGAGTGATCAGGGGTATGTTTTTTGACTTAAATATAGTAAGAATATTAACATATTTTATTACATATTTCTATTTTAAATACTAAATTAATGTATTAATTATAAATATATACATATAAAATCAATTTTGTCGAAAAATATTGTTTTAGCGTCACCGGGATTCGAACCTGGATCTTCATTTCTAATCCGGGGAAGTGCACTACCTTTGTGCTATAACGCCAGTATATTAATACATTAATTTAGTATTTAAAATATCACAGACCTATGTTCTGAATAATTACAACTTCACAATAAGAATGTGTTTTCCTTAATAATATTTCTATTTTTTGTTAAATTAACTTTATCAAAGAAATGTTTAGAATAGGTGACAAAATACAATTTGAACAAATATTTACTCTCTCTTTATGTATTATATGAGGTAGACTGCATAAATAAATCACTTGACCGCCATATAGTCTGACTGATATCCGTCAAATTGTAGACAACGGTACTCCGCGATCAAACCTATCCAAGAAGTCATAGAACTGACAACTCTTCTCCTGGCCAGCTTCTCGGACACATTCTAGTACGCATCTCGGCAGCGTCTTCAGTGAATTACGTTTATCTTGAACTTAAATAATGTAACAAAAATCTATTTCATAATACGCCTGCTCTAGCCACAAATACTCACACCATATTGGTAACATTTCATATGTATCCCTCTGATACAACATAAATACAATCCTTATACTGGTGACCCTTTTCAGTCTATAATAACTAATAAATACAAAGTCACTTAACAATACAACAATACAGAGAAAAATCATCAAAGTAATATTTTAAAAAATAACAACTTTTTTCAAAATTCCCAGTTTCCAAAATAGAAAGCATTTACAAAAAAAATCTCAAATAATCAATTACTTAAAGAAAATAACACTGTAAAATTTGAAACATACACATCATTAAGATTTAAAAATAACTTTCAAATCCTTAAATGTAACACCAAACACTATCAGCAAAATTTTATATACTTAGGGATAAAAAAACTTCAATAGCCTCCCGACACAAATTAAAGAGATAAAATAAATAAAAGAGCTTAAAAATAAATTAAATGAACACTTCAGAAGCACACAAATAGACAATAAATAATTGTAGACTACAAATGTATAACTCTATATATAAAATTATTAAAATGTAACTCCCTCTCCAAGCACAAAACCTAGTCTCTTTTTTGGAGAGGTAAGCGAATAAAAAACATGTAATTTAAATAATATACAATACTAAATGATAACTCATTATAAAAAAATTATAAAAATTTCAAATTAAATATATTAGCGGCCTTGGTAGTCTAGTGGAAATGACACTAGCTTCTCATAACGAGGACTCCAGGTTCGATTCTCAGTGAGGACACAATACACCTACATCATTTTCTCAACTTTGGGTATTTTTGTGATATGTTTCATAACAGTAATTGGCCCCGTAGCTTGTTGTAGAGTTATTGTGAGATTGTTGAGTGTATTAATATTATTCTCAATATTTCTGCATATATATATATATTTTTTTTTTTTGACGGCGGATTAATTGATAATATCATAAACGCCTATTTGAAAATAAAGATGCACGCAGATCCGAAAAGTTAAAGCGATACTTATAGAAATAATCCTATAAACTCGATCATTATATTGTTACTTTCTAGAAAATATTCATAACATGTCCCAACCTGAGTTAAAAATGACTTGTGATTAATGCGATATGAGAAGTAATGTTCTGCCATTAACAAAGACTATATATTTGAACTTTTTACTTTAATTTCAAATACCTATTATATTTCTTAAACTCAAATGATTATTAAAGTGTATTATTTATATTTTTTCGGAACCGTTCTACGTTGATACACTGGTGTAACTAATTAATATTTTTTATCAGACCACTTTTTAGAAGAAATATGTGTAAAGTGTAATTTAAAACAAACGTCATCTGAGCGTTTAGTAATGCTTGGTGGATTATATTTATGTTATATTTTTAACTACTCAATTAAGTGTTACAAAAATAAATCTGTTAATATTAAAGTAGGTTAAAAAATAGTTAATTTTATTTGAAATTTCAAACGATATTATCAGCAAACGGGTTAAATTCAAGTTGAACTGTTATGACACGACGCGCGGTTAGATTATTCCCGGTTACGCCCGTTGACCCTTCAGCAGCGCGGCGCTTAGCGTCGAGGCGGCTCCCTTTGGGTTCTGTTTATAATTCGATTTCTCAAGAACATTGTTTACTGACAAAGTCCCGAGACCCGCATGACCACAAGCTGGGAGGTTTCCTCTTAACCTGTTTCAAACAAATTCTTGGCCCCAACTTGGACACGTATATCATATAAAAGATGAAATACACTTCTTGGTTGTATCATATATTATATTAACATTGTAAAGGGTGTCCCAAGAAGAGCGATTTTTTTTAATTTGGTGGCATTTTTACTGTAGTACTTTGACAGTCAAACCATTATGACGATTCGATAGTAGACAGTCCGCCATTATCAAAAATGGATCGTTATTCGACACAACAACGCATTTTTATTGTTAAACATTATTTCAAAAATGGTATAAGTTTAACTGCCATGATTTTAAAATCGTGTTCAATTTTTGGTAGTCAAAATAATCCAAGTGCGTCAGCTGTGAAAATAATAATTGTAAAATTCGAGGAGACTGGGTTGATTACTGATGTCAGACCATCGACACGTGTTCGTGCAGGTCGTTTTTTTTTATTTAAGAACGATATTTGAATCTAGTTGCATAAAACACATACATATTTGAATCTAGTTGCATAAAACAAAAACATTGGTGTTAAACAAAAAAATTTATATTAGAAAAAAGCTGTGAAAGAAATATCCAAGAACACTGTCCAAAACAACGAAGTTCATAACAACGTAAATAAATTTTTAACGAGTTAAATATTACATAAAACTTGTTTATTTTCAGGAATACAAATATACTACTTATTTAAATTAAATTATAAAAATGAGTAGCTATATTTCAGAGCAAATATTAATATTTGCCTTTAGATATTGACTCTTAGACCCTAATGACGCGATAGACTAATATTATATCCCTCGAGGCTTTCATAATCACAAGATTTATGGTGAGCTTGACACAGAGTGGCACCTGGCGAAGCAACACCAAACTATAATGGATGTCAGCCAGTCGCCGCAATGCGCGTTCAGCCAATAATTCTCCTAGGTCAAGGTCAAGGTCGCTCATTACTACCTAGTACTTTACTTTTTGTAATTATTGTTAATCGTTGTGCAATTAATTCAATGTATATTTCTATTAAGTATTTTTTTACACTGCTATACCTCATTGATGTACTAATACATTTTCCTTACTGTCAAACCATGATGAATAATAAATTAACATGAACTCTAGTGACGGACCGACGATTCGAAGGCGGTTTATAATTTCTCATATCAAATCGTCTTGATCCAACATTAGTTAAAAAATCTCAAAGTTCAATACCCTTTGTATCTGTACTTGAAATAAATTAATGGCTTTGAATATTGTTATTCACATGTTTTCACTGAAATACTTTTTTTTAGACTTGAAGGAGTAATATTTATCAATATTGTGTTCCATTTCTTACGCTTCCATTAAATTTCGATTTAGTTATTTAGAAGAAGAGTTACGCCACTGTGTATTATATAACATGTATATTTTTCATTCAATAATACGTATAAGTATATACAAAATGTGTATAAAATTTTACACATTTTACATATAGTAATATTTTGATATTGATTTATTTCATTACAAATAAATGAAAAAATATATACATCTAAATAACGTCGCTGCTGATTTCCATTTTGATAATATAATATTATCAAAATATATTGATTGATAATATAATATATTGATTGATAATATAATATAATATTCATAATATATTGATTGATAATATAATATAATATTCATCCTTTTGTAAAATAAAAACTGTCACAAAAATAACCATAAGATAAAAATCAAGTATAACTAAGCTTTAGACTACTGCCAGATACTGTTTTTGTTGAATCAAGTCTGCATTGTCCTGTAGAATAACCTCGTATCGAAACCATGTATAAGCAACTGTTTTACTGTTGATGGAAAATATGTAAACTTATCAAGGGATCATTCATTCATTGACACCTTACTTTCCTTTCAATTAGCCAATATTTCTCTAGTAAATTTTAAAGTTATTAGTTGTGAACTCTTAAGCAGACACGCTGACGTGGTCTTAATCTTCGCTAATTTTTACATACAGAGTTTAACAGATCTAGGGCGGATACCTGACTAAATTACTAGTCGAAAATATTCAAGAAATATGTACCTAATTTCAACCATGTCAGAGATATAATCAATTCAAATAAAATCTTTATTATGCGATTATTTTGAATAATTAAAATATTTTACTGATTCCAAAGTATATATATATTGAATACAAAAAATAAAAGTCAACAAATTTCAAGCCGCTTGACTAATTATTATTAGATGACTGAAGACCTGAAGCAAAGATATAGATTAATAATTAAATGATTTCGCAAATATTTATTCCAAACCACCTATTTAAAATTTTGTAATAGTTTCAAATAGTAATCTTTCCGTAACAATGCATAATTTGCATATATTCCTTGAACATTTTCGACTCGTAGTAGTCAGGTATCCACCTATTAAATATTATGGACTAGGTCTGTTACACCCTGTATGTAAAAATTAACGAAGATTAAGACCACGTCTGCGTGTCTGCTTAAGAGTTCACAACTAATAACTTTAAAATTTACTAAAGAAGTAATAAGAAACACTAAGTGCAGGCTTGAGTCGAGCCTACGTTTCCCCACTATCCCACGTTGATGATGCGAGTGTCCCGAGTAGCGGTGGGAAGACCGTGCTCGTTTGCGTTCGGCGTGGCGTGAGCGTGCAAGTTCAAACCAGTTTGTTTTTTAACAGCGTTTGTGGTAACGTTTGCAAACAAATAATATATGAAATTCAGTTAAAGCCTGAAGTATGTCAATACATGTTTAACAAGAATACTTGGACCATTCTTAATACACAAATCAAATTGATGATCACACTTCAAATATGACCATATTTTATAATGAATGCTCTAATATCACACGCCTTGTAGAATGTTCATTTGTTGTACTACTCGCACGCCGCATGCTCTGCAGAATGATTTTTCACTCAGACCTTAAGCTTTACGCTACTGTACGATAACTTCGCATTCCAACAAAATAATCCATAATAAATAAATATTGTTACGGTAAGTCACAGCTACTCTAGACATACACATATCTGAGACATCTACTTTTAAAACATTCTACATACATTACCTTTAAAAAAATAAATGAACGCTACTTTATTCAAAATCCAAAATACAATCCCTAAATAAATCTAGAATTTTTGAAGCAATTAATTTTTTTATCTTTTTCGTATTCGTACCATTTGCGTGTTTAAATTTCACACAGAAATATTAGTGGGCGTTCAGTAAGCGAAGCCTTTGGTGGGGAAACAATATATTTAATATAATGACGTCATTGCCAACGTATCTTAAAACTCAATACCCTTATTTTTATGCAGTAAATAGTATTTAAAAAATTAAACGACAAATATTTATTTAAAAAAAACACTTATAGTAATAGTATAATACTCGAATCCATGACCACTATTCCATTACCATCCATTACTTTACCAATAGATTACTCTTCTAACTATGTTATATATTTTTATTTGAATTGAACTTGGAACTATATCCAGTTCATTTTCGTAACTAATTTTACAATCAAATTCAATATTATCGTTTTATGGATGAAGTTGCGATTCTTCACAACTTCATTGAAAATTGATCCAAGTCATCATT
The DNA here is from genome assembly GCA_022840565.1 of Eubasilissa regina. Lineage (NCBI taxonomy): Eukaryota > Metazoa > Arthropoda > Insecta > Trichoptera > Phryganeidae > Eubasilissa > Eubasilissa regina. Next base: position 19,151,635 of record JAINEB010000007.1, read on the forward strand.
GAAAAATGCAAAGGATAAATTTTTCCTCCCTTATTCAATAATACAAAATTATTTTGAGATAAACCAATAACGTACATTTCAAAAGTGCAGACCAAAATTTTTTGCCATCCTAATGAAAATTTAAATCTACAAAGATTTATTTATGGAATTAAGATCTATACTGTCCCGACTTTTATTTTTACAAAACAAAAGAAAGTGGGCAGTCGTCGACTGTTGTAATTAGGCCCTATAAAGAGTGTGCAGCGGAAAATTTTAAAGTTTAAGATTAAATAAAAAAAAATGCAATGTTATTCTCATATTTTATTTAAACAAAATGGAGTTTAATGATGCGGATTTTAGTTTTATAAACAACATTGTCTAAATGCCGTCTATTTCTCTCAAGACACTCTTGCGATCGGACTCTTAAATTTGCGAACACGCGAGAGTAAAGCGTTGGCTCAATGGCAGCAACTTCGCGGCGGATATTTTCTTAAAGGGCCTGCATTGTTCAAGGATTGTTACTGTAAACTCTTGATTTAAGGTATCCCCATAAAAAAAGCACGGTGTAAATTCCGGTAACCGGGATGCCCAGGGTATGTCTCAAAACTTTCTGATTAATTTATTGGGAAAAAATCCCCTCAGCTTCTCCATTGAAACTCTATCTGTGTGTGGAGTGACTCCGTCTTGCTAAAATTATGTTTTATTATTGAACCTGGGAAACAGCTGCAGTTGCAATATCAAAAACTCGTCGATCATTCGGCAATACACGTCAGCAGTGACTGTCTCTCGCTGGTTAAAATAATAAGGGCTAATTATTCCTCGGGCAGAAATTGCACACCACGCTGTCGTTTTTGGACAATGCAAACGTTTTTGATGGCATTCTCTTGGGTTGTCTGGGCACCAATATCTCATGTTCTGTTTAATAACATAATCATTGATATGAAAATGTGCTTCGTCAGTAAACAATATGTTTCCAAGCGTTCGTCCTGTTCCAAAAGGTTCCGGCATCGTTCTCGCTAAGGTTTCACGTAAAGAATAGTCATTAACGTTAAGAAACTGCACGTTATATGGGTGAAACTGTAGTTTCTTTTTCAAAATAGCGTGTACTGTTGATTTTTTATTCAAGTACAGGCTGCAATCTTTTTTATCGAATTATGCAAATTGCGCATAATTTTACGTCCAACTCAATCCATATGTTCTGGCCTCGCTGCTGACGTAGGTCCCGGAGGAGTTTAGTTTACCATTAACCCTTATTGTCTGAAATTTTGAACATAACACCAGCTAAGTTGCGTACTCGGTCTATCACTTACTCGTCGAATTTTAAAGTGTGTACAAAAAGCGCGACGAGCACGAACTCATTGCGACTGGCAAATCCGCGAATCACGCGCGTCGAAGAATACCCCTCCGACTTACCTTACCTTGATGGTTTACGAGCAATTACAATTTAATCTTGAAATTTTTTCACTGGACACCCTATATTATATACTATTATTTTATTTTTATTTTTGGATTAATTTACAAAATTAAATTCTTATCTAAAATGTTAACAATAATTCAAACTCTTAAAAATATTTAATAAACATGTGTATTTCTTCTAAATGCATATGTTTCAAATTTGTTACTTTTCAACAGTGACATTCATAACACACTTGTACAGTAATATTTAAGATTGTTTTTACATGAGAATAGTAACCAAGATAGGCATAAACATTTGACTTAAGTTTCTGGCAAATTCCGCACCGGTAGGCAATAAAGCACCGTGCGCCCAGCGGGTTAACAACTCCGTGTAGTTTGCTAGTTGACCAACAAAGTTCGACTGACGAGTTTCTTCGGCCGTAATACCGTGTGTAGTACTTAAACCAACCCAAACTAAATCCTTACTTGGTAATAGCCTTTTCCTATAGTATCCTTTAAGTAAATTGGCACTTAGTGGAAGTTTTTTTTAATTATATTTATTTTTATGGATTATCAAATATAAAGGTGTGATATATTTTATTTATCAAATACTGTGAAAATTATATTTTTACGCCTATTAGAATAATGAATATGCATGTAAATTTATGTTTAATATTTTTATAACTTTAAATAACCGAGAGTTATATGAGAAGTACCCGTGTTTAACAACTGATGCAAAATCATTGTTTAACGCTATATTTCGAACAACGTCTGTCAAAATTTAAGATAGATTCACCAAGTAGTTTTGTTTTTGTAGCTGTTGAAAGTAGGTAAGTTTGTGTTTGCAATCATGGAAAAATTGCAATATCGGTCAGTGATTCGTTTTCTTTTATTGGATGGGAGGAAATCAAAGTGAAGTGTAATGCCGTTTATAAGTAATCGTACATTAGCGATAAAAAATTAATTCATGTAAATCCTCATAACTCATCGATTCGATAGCTGTTGTGGCTAGGGAATCTAGTCTTATATCGGGATTCTAGTCCAGTTTACTATACATACTAATCCCTGGATAGTATGGTCCCAAAACTTTCAAGATTAATAATATTTTAAAATTTTTGGGGAAACAAAATTAGACGAAGATTAAATGATGAAATACTCTATGCTTTACTATCAACTTGCGCATATGTACCATTAAAAATGACCAGTAATTTTGGATTAGGAATAGATTAATTAGTTGTCTTATTATACACTAAATTAAGGTAGTTGGAGTGCATATATGGAATATGGAATAAAATATCAAAAACCTTGAGAAGAAAGCTCATAGTATGATCCAGGTACAATATAACAAACGGTGTGACAATATTATTAAACTGCACAACGCATTACAATGACAGTATGCTTAATATTATAATATATTGATCTCTCTCTCTTCTGAGATCTTCTCGAGACATTCTTTTAACCATAGTCTTCAAAATGGCAAATCTATATAACGCGGTTTCTGCTGCTTTTTTAAGTTAATTGATCCAAAAGGAACGATTTTTTTTATTTTAATGGAGGCTTGATTGTAAGCATTAAGTGAATACATTTAAGAATTAAATAACTAAAAAAATTCCGTCGATAACGTGAAACGTATATGTAAGCATAAACACGTTGAGAATCATCATTTTTTGAGCTATTGGTTTATGCGTGGTTGGATGGAATTAGATCAATAGGATTATGTTACATGGAATTACGGCACATTACGGCAAATTACGGCAAATGCGCATGAGGCCAAAGCGCGCAGTACAACCCCAACAACAGCACGCACAAAAATGCGCGCCCACAATAACGCGCAGAACAAAATTACAATATTAAAAATTTGGTAAGCGGATTTTGAACCCTAAAATGAATATAAATGAGAAGATTTATACCTATTTATTATATTTTATATCGAATAAAAATTAAAGCATTCTTATAATATAAAAAAAAAACATGAATTATATAAACGAAATAATTAAAACAGTTTAAATTTCACTAACATAACAAAAATACCTTTTAATGATATTTTTTTTAGTATGTTGTGCATACAAATACCTTTTTAAAATGAGATACATGGGAATATTGCGCGATATTGTAGGCACGCAGCTCTCTTGCACGTTATTGTCGGCGTGCAGTTATCTTGCGCGAAATTATTGAGATACCGGAATGACAAACCGCCCGCTAGTTAGCTTGTAATTCGTGTTCATATCATAGGTTCATATCCTTGGTTCACTTGTTAGGGAGAGGAAGATGGTCATACAGTGGCGTGAAAAATTTAAATTTACAGTAATTACATGCATGAGGGACACTGAATTTATTAAATTACAATTACAAAAATTAGACGAATGCCGTAAAATACTAATACACTTAACCCTCTTTTTGTGCGATATCCAAGTTATGCGGTTTTTTTTAATGCAATTTTTTTTTTTAAATACGTATTTTGGATAAAATAGAAAATGAATCAACACTAACCGAAATTTGGAAAAAAAATTACAATTTTGGACTGTTTTAAATCATATTGCATCTGGTATCGCTGAATTACGACCACACACTTTAAATGTATACTGGAAAGCAGCATCGCCTGGATGTGTAACAGTCAATGCAATCATTGAAACAGTATCAATATCAGCTGAAATCGTTCATTTATCGCATAGATTTGGCGGAGAGGGATTTGATACCTTCAACGAAAATGATATCGACGAATTACTTACGGATAATGCTATAAGTGACGATGATATTATAGATTTAACTCTGAATACTGACATGGAACCAGAAAACGATGACATGGTGAAAGAAATACCAGTTTTCCTCGCAACAAATATAATTCGGGAAGGTCTACAACTTTGACGTAAATTGGAAGATCATTTTATTCTTCATGATACGAATTCTGAACGAGCCTTCAAGTTTCAACGTGGGCTCAAAAATTGATTATTATTTCTGGGTATGAGGAACTGCATAAACAATTAGTCATCGAAACAAAAAAATCCAAATAAACTTTGATCACTGATTATATTGTTAGAAAGAGAAAATCTACAGAGAACAATGATAAGATCGACGGTGATACTACGACTGCGCATACTATTTCTTCCGAAGAAGAGAGTGAGTTCGGGCCACATCGCAAATCGCAACGAAAATTATCATACAGCGATGATAGTTTGTAATTAAAATGATTATTATTTCTCTAGTGGATGACTGGTGCTAGAGATGTCAGCGATCCTTTATATTTTACCAATAATGCGAGACATTCTTAAAATATCACCAAAAAGGTTATTGTTTAGTAAAATAAAGTAAATAAAGATTTTTATTGAAAGATTTATATTTTATTTTTTGAATGGGTTATAATTTTCTTGATTTTCTATTAACTTTTTTTGTGTGATTTTAGGAATATTTTATATAGCTGTTTAAAAGTTATGCGATTTTTATAATCCATAGAATGCATCTTCACTTTTTCTATGTAAGTCATAGCTTTTTTGTGCGATTTTTATTTTGTGTAATTTTCCGCGGAACGCATCTACCGCACAAAAAAAAGGTTTAAGGGTACGGCGGTGGGAGTGAAATGCTAATAATCGGTTCAGTAGTAGCAGAAAATAAACATAGCTGCCGGTTCACTGGTGGCGCCAGCTGCATTATACACGGCATTGCAGCGTGTGACTGACTTGACTCAGTGCTATGTCTAGCTCACCATATAACACACAGTCGTATATTATATACATGCTACGATACGCTCATAAATATATACCGATCAACACTCACTAGAAAATTAAAACTACAATAATTATTGTATATGATAGTGGAAATTTTGTTAGGGTTAATTAAATTCTAGCCACGTGAAAATTTTTCATCGAAAAAAATATAAACTGTTTAATCAGTAGAAAAATATTTGAAGAACTTGCGTCTTTATCTGTCATTGTGGCAGACAAACGAAAAAAATACTTATCCAGTTTTTCAAAATGTTGTGTTAGTTGGTCGAGAGAAAATTTATTGTTTCTCGCTATTATTTTTGTGATGATTTGGAAGAAAAATAAAATGATGACTTTTCATTAGCTCAATCAATAATCTGAGTCGGATTAACCGCTTCCTGTTGGCAGCTTAACTCCTCCCTCACAGGAACTTGTATGACATGATGTATGGGTTGAGTCCAATGTTGTAATAGATAAGTACATTTATACGTATTACAGGGTGATTATTTTTATCGTTTTTTCTTACCGCGTTTCGTTGGCTGAGATTTTAGATATTATCACGGATATTACATGCAATCCATTATATGAACTAACACTCGCATTGATACCAAAATAAATACTTTTTTTAATATCATTTAGATCCTATTTTTTCTACCTCAGACATAATATATGTTGATTCGTCTTAAATTTGTTGTATTTTAAAGTTTTTATTTTTTTATTATTTAATTTAGAAAAAAGTTGAAAAATCTTCGTTTCTAAACAAAATACCTCACAATCGTTATAATATAACTAGATATATATTATAAGATTTGTTGTTTGTTAATACATTTTTGAACAATATATATATATATATATAAAAGATACATAGTTTTAAAAAATGTAAATATTATATAGAGACCTACAGATTATTATGTTAGATGCCTCGTTGAGCATATACTAAAAGATGTAGATATCGTATCATATTCATTTTATATCATATCTTGTAAGTGAATTTCGTATTTTAACAACTGCCTCACTGAGCTTCGCCTGTGCTAAGGCAGATATTTTAAATTTTTAATCAACAATCATATTATACATAATTAGTTTATCAAATATAAATTTAGAATTAGTTTGAAAAAAAATAAGGAAAAAATAAAAAGTGTAAGTAACAAAATATGATGTAATATTTGATCCTGAGAAATTTATAACTTACTTGAAATTTGTAAGGATAATACACATTTTAACAAATTTAAATAATACAGTACAATTTAATTTAATACACACACAAGCATGCACAGGCTGTTCACTTCTTGGTATAGGGTCTGAAGTCTTGAGTGTGTATATTGAAGGGGTGACCATGCTATGAACATACATTCGGTCTGAGTTTTTTAGTCAGAATTTTATTGCGCCTTTGAACCGCCCGTGTTGCTCAATTAGGAGGCTACAAAAACATAGATTTTTTGCCCTATGTGGTGCACATCCTAGAAATTGCTAAATTATTCTCTTCTGAGATTCTGGTATTTTTGGCATTTTCATGAAAACTCCAGATATCGTTATTGGTGAATATGTATTTAAGAATGTGATATAGAAAAGTGTGGCTCCACCTATCCCGTCCGCGAAGCGGCGTTATGCTAAATTTGTTACAAAATAACTTTTATACGATATTGAAGATACAAAACGAATATTTAAATGCATAAAAGGCGAAATATTTTCTATTGCATATTATTTTCATTTTTCGAATCGTATTGTGTATAATACAATCGAGCTTGTCTTCATTAGCTCTATTACATGGAAGTAGAATGTAATTTATTACTCGCTGTTGGAGTTATGTCAATTTGGAACGCCATTCGCAACAACTCGTCGTTGTATTTTAAAATATATAAAATACAAAAATTGCCAACAGCGAGGAATGCCTTTTTCAAAAACGCCGCCTTTGAAAAACTAACTATTACATTAATAAGTATAGAGGAAAAAATATAATATTAACAATAGTCTACATTTAATTTTTGTAATCAATTAGAATTTAAAAAAATTTAAAGTAAAGTATTATTAGTTGCATAATTAGATTCTTTATAGATTTCTTCACATGGCTGCAAAAAAAATTCACTGTATTTTCGAATCACAGAAATAAAATATAGGATGTCCAGCGAAAAATTTTCGATTTTGAAATTGTAATAAAAACAAACAAATAATTTTGTTATATTTATTTTAGTTTTAATAAGAAATAGAGATCAGCGGATTTCATTTTTTAAAGATTGTATTGTCTAAGTGACGTCCACTTTTTGCAATGCACTATTTTAACTGAGTCTTAATGTTAACAATTACGCGAGAAAAAAATGATGGATTGATGGCGGCAAATTCACGCCAGATGTTTTCTTTTAGGGTCTAAATTGTTCAAAGATGTACTCGTTAGATTTCAGGTATTCCCACAAAACAAAAATACAAAACGTTAAATCTGGCGACCGAGGTGGCCAGGATATGTTTCCGTACTTTCTTATTAATTTTCTTGAGAAAACTTCTCTCAGCTTCTCCATCGAGACCCTAGCAGTGTGTAGAGTTGCCTCGTCTTGTTGAAACTGCGTTTTGTTATTGTATACGGGAAACATTTGCAATTGCGGTATCAAAAACTAATCAAATTTATGGCAATAAACCTCAAAAGTAAGAGGTTGTCTCTGGTTAAAAAAGTAGAAAAATTCCCAGTGGACACTATATATAATTATATTTAGCCCCTCACACATTAAAGAGAGTGAAAACTCACTTTCTTCATGCACGTTCGTAATTTCATTTCATTTCACAAGATTTTTTTTAAATATATGACTCGATTGGAACAAAAATTTAAACGCAGATAATATAATATGTATTACTGTAAAAAATACGTTTTATTTACACTGTTCCGTATTTGAAAAACACACTTTAGCGCGATTGTAATATCAGGCGCGAAAATTATTGTTGTCACATGCCTGCATCCAACTTTCTTATCCATGACCTATCCTATTGTTTGCCCACCAGTGTGAAATGTGAACTTGACGCCAGCAGACGTCAACTTAATTGATATTTGTTCGATCTCGACATCGCGATAGCATTCGCGGTGTGGACCTTTCAGGTCCAGTGCACCAGCACTGTGTTTTTTAGGATCCTGTAATTGAGGTGCACAATGTCTATTATTTGTGTGTGTGCCGTGGATGCAAACTGGCATCGCCATCTTCAGTGGAAAGCGGAGATTGGCTCATCTGCGTGCCATTATTTTGTGATTTTCATCGGTAACCATGGGGATTTGCGGAGGCGTCACACTCAATATATCTGAATCTCGGTTCCCGAAATCACCGGTCCTTCGAGTAAACCCTATCATCTCATCGACCTCTCCCTATACCACGTTTCCCTAGTTCCCTCCCCTACCCGGCGGTGATTTCGATTTAGGACCGGAATTGTCGTAATCCAATCCGTGGGACGTGTGACCCGGAGATTGCACAATTCATACACAGAGATTTAATTTTCGAAGAATAAATACTTTTACTATTGCATAAATGTGTCATGATCAATTCCTTTTTCTGTGATCCTAAAATAAGTATGGTGTTTGTTAGTAACAATATTTTCCCGCTTGCTCATGTTATTTTCTTTCCGTCTTGAATTCAATGAACTTTTCCGCAGTTTGGGAAATGAGAACAAATTTTTTATTAAATATGCTTTTTATTTACAAAGTATCTTTGAAAATTTGAAATAACGTTTAATTTATATACAAATTGTTAGAATAATAATAATAAAGAATCAATTTCATTAAAAACATTAATTTTTAGATATACGAGAATATTTAGCTGTTTCAGATTAAGTTCAACTTTATTTAGAATTTTATCACATTTTAAGTATCATAATATTGAGTATTTTGTTGAATTCCTAGAAATGAAGGTCCGGCCTTTTTTTTACGTAAATTTTAACCTACAGTGGGTATACGTAATTTAATATTACTATCCACCACCAAGACCTGTAATTTTCAACACCCGACCCTTGCTAATCTCCTTGGTGCTGTTTGTTTCCCATTTCCTGTTACGTAATTACTCATTACAATAATTATACACGAGTAAGCAAACAAAACACTAAAGAAAGAACATCATTTGTCTTATTCAATATAATAATAATATTTTTTAAAACAATCGATGGTGCTACCTTTACAAGTTAACAAATTTATTTTGTCCTCGCAAAATTAACTTGATTGTATTTTTTTTCTCATTATTAAATAAAAAATTTTACATAAGTATTTTATAAATACATTATTTACATTTCCGGATGAGAAGTTTTACTGGAAAATAATTAAAAATTTATTGCATTGGTAAAAACAGTTTACTTGTTATTGTGATGGTTTTACGTTTTTTTTCAGCTGTATATCTAATATAAGCTGGAGATGCAATTATTTGAAACTGACATGTTGCAAAAAAAATGGTAGTTGCACAACAACTAGAAATAATATATCTTCCATATTTTTATGCAGTTCTTCGTTTTCTCAGGAATAATCAGTAAAAAATTTTTTTTTTATACAACGATAAAAGTTTATTTTTTGACTACTTAACCACGGAACTCCAACTTTTTACTTGAATTACGACTATGTAAGTATGTACGATTTTTAAATTCAAGTAGGTATATTTTTCTCAGCTAATAATTTTATTTATTAATCGAAATAGAATCGAAACATTATTGGCATATATTTATTCCAGTATTGTAAAATTCTGGAGTTGATAAAATCTTTAAATCCAATTTTGTTGTACTTAAAAAGGTGATAATCTATTTGCAAGATGTTTGGTGAGTATGGTTGATGAGACAATGTTTTATAGCCCAACATGCCCTCACAGCTTAGAACAAACTTCTTGGTTTTCGTGTCCAGTGGCGTAGCGACTTATGAATTTTTTTTTAAGTTTTGAGTTTCACTGTGTAGAAAACATGATTTTATTTTATTTTATCAAACCATCATTTAAATGCTTGGAGCTAAAGTGGAAATCTGGTGAATTTGGTAGATGGTACGCCCCCATCCAAGTTTCATTGTCCTGTCATGGGTCATCTTGAAGAGATAAAACTTTCTTCCTACTTGCCAAAGCTATCTGTTTTCTTTTTAATCTTTTTAACCCGTTGAATTTGGTCACAATAGATACTAGAAGTGACGGTTTCTCTCAATTTTAAAAACATATGGTTGGTCTTAGATTGATTATTATGTAAATGAAAAACTAGGTTGACTCGGTGGACCAGACACAGAAATAATTAATTGACTCCAATATTCAGAAGGAATTTAGGGTGAAGTAATGTGGTAATGTAAGTAAGCATACTTTAAGTTTTGTTGTCAAGTTTATTGAAGTCTTTTAGATATAGATGTTTCAGGTAGTTGGTAAATTTAGGTATACGAAATTACAGAGTATTACAATAAAGCAAGAGACACCTGAGGAGTTGTTCATATTCACACCGAGCCACAGAAGTACAATGGATCGCGCTCATCATCTCGCGTCCCCTCTGCGCCCATCTCTGTTGGCCGAGCTACGAAGCTATGAACCCCGCCTCCGTTCGCGATCTGTTATCAGATGTGTATCACGGCCACTATGCCTCTGCGTCGCGGCGCCAGATACCGCTCTCTATCCGCCTCAATCCTTTGAAAAATAATTCCTACAGAATCCGATGTTTATTTAATGCGTCTTGACAAATAAATTTTTCGGCAAGTCTTTGATGCATTGGTTCCAATTTAGAATTCCTACTATAAACATGCACAAATAATTTATTTTCGATCTGTTAAATTAAACGAATAAAAGTAAAATACAGATAAATGTCAACACCTCAATGTGTACTCACTGAATGACTCAGGAAGTGGATTTTACAATCCAAGTTGTTTACCATACACGGTCGTTAAATAGGTTTCATAAAAATTCCAAGAATCATCACTCTTTTAAATCAGCGAGAACTTTTCTATGAAGGATCAAGATGACAATAATTTTTTCTCACGCTTGTATTGTTAAATAAAACGCTGAACATCACTTAGACTGAATTCAATACAATATATCTTCTATAATCTAATAACGTATTTACGCAACTCGCAGAAAACTAGATATCACGTAGGGAAAAATAATATCATAGATAGCATCGATGAAAAGACCGCCAAGAAACAGGATGATAATATTAATTGAAAAACTTGTTGGCATCAAATTGTTGCTTTCTTTTATAAATTTAAGGATTTTTTTGATGATTTATGATGTACAATTATTATTTAGAAATATTCGCATAACTAATTTGTAGTTTAATTAAGAAATATTTTTTTAAATGAGTATATAATGATTACTTGAATTATACAACATGAAATGTCATCCAAAATACATCCTGGAGCATTCATATTTTATTCAGTAAAAACGTTCACTTATCTTGCTTCTATAGTTAACAAAACTAACAATGTTTGTGAAGAAATATACACGAGGATGTTAGTAATAGTATGCTACTTCAGGCCAACACGACAGTTCAACTTTAACTATTATTTAAAAATAAATTCTGAAAGCAAACTGAAAATTATATAAAAGTAACTCTAACTTAACAGTGATACCAGTTCGGTGAGTATTATTATTATCAATTGAAATCGGAAGTAAACTTGACCTCGTTACTTACAGAAATAGAGAACCAGGATCTTGTAAATAAGGTGTGGAAAAACGAGGGAGTCATCACTCTTCATCAGAGGACAGAAACAGGCAACCAATCACATTAGAAACTTTAAAGGGAACCTGGACCCACACTTAATTATTAAGCTTGTGATATTGATGATGATTCAATATAAATGAATCGATATTTCGTTTTTCTCTATAGATTTATTAAATATTTATAATAAATGTGTTAACAGTATCAAATATCTCTAGAATGAGAATTGGGCATTGCCAGGTGGCCTCTCATTTGTTCAGATTGAACTTGATATATTCCTCAATGTGTGAGTGTGGTGCCGAGGAGGAAACCCTTGACCGTGTCTTTTTGCTTGTTCATTGGTTTTTTTTACAGTGGTCTCGTCAATAGTAATTTTCAACTCCCGGTTAACTAGTGTCATCTTTTTTTTGTTAACTCGCCACGTTTAATCTATATGATAGCAAGTTTTTGAACGACAATGGTATTGACTTGTAATATAGTATTTCCTATTCTCCAATAATATTGTAATTTTTTTTATAAAACAAAATTTCTAACTTGATTAATGACACAAATCACTTTTGAAGGGTGGATTGCCTATTTAAAAGAAGAAGAAGAAAAATAAATGTATTTTGATAACATTTGTTGATATTTTAAGAACAACTTATTATAGGCTCTTAGTTACCTATATTATAATTAGTTATTTTTCTTTCTGGATAAAAAATAGCACTCGGTGTACTATAATTAGTCATTTTTCACCTCATTTCATTTTGTGAAAGGTAACAATTATGAAATAAACTGGTTAGTGGAAGGATCCATGGCACGCGATGCTCGCCAAGAGTAACGGTAAAGGTCGACAAACATCGTTTGATTCAAACTTATTTCTATTAGAAATATAACATACAATGAATGTCTCGCTAGTGACTATGTAGTTATCTTTACCGACACTTTTGGCATATCTCGTGCTTGTCTCGAAACATGTAGAGAAAAATATCGATTAAGATCGGTTAGTTCAATATTACATCTGTGCAAAATTCAATTAAATAAGTGACTCAAACGCTGACCATACTGTCAATTATAGGAAATCTCAGCGTGTTTCGAATAGAATGGCGAATGGCATTAACTATATGAGTATGACTATGATAAAATGAGCTGGTAATAATTGACTATGGCAGGACCAGCTTCATTCTCACATTCAAATAATTCATTCTTAATCTAGCCCTATCCTTATCATATATTACAATACTTATCCTAAGACTCGTATAACTCAACATGTACGGCAAACCTTCTACATGGATTGACATAATTATACTACTCATAACCTTTTTAACGTAATACAATTTAAAGGTATCAATAAGAAAGATATACAGATAAAATCAATTTATCGAAAAAAAATTTTGTTGCCACCTGGATATGAACCAGGAATCCTTCCAATCCAGGGAAGTGTGGTGACCTATTACCCCACGGCTCCATAGTAAGATACAAATTTTTTGAACTTGAATACATTATTTGAAAGAAATCTACTTTATATGTATGGAATTTCAAACACTTTTGAATACAATCCAGTAGGAGATGCCAGAATTCATTAATTCATTCATTTTATAAAATTTTGGAAATATTAATACAACTTATATATTTTTAAGGAACACATTATTATTGTAACGTTGTAGTTTTTCAAAATACAGTTCAAAACATACAAAAATGTTTTTTAGATATATTGATTTTATCTGTATATCTTTCTAATTGGTACATTTAATATGTACTAGAAAAATATCACAGAATTATGTTCTGAAAAACTACAACTTCACAATTATACGGTGTTCTTCTTTAAAAAAATTAATGTACACTACACTAAACCTTAAAAAAACACTATTCAAATATAAGCGAATTTTTTTTTCTGTACTAAATAAAACACTCGAAATTATGATTGCTGAGGCGTATATGGAAAAGATAAAAGTGTTTGTTCATATGATTTTTTTTGCTGTTAAACACTCGAATTATCGATGAAATAGTATGTGTACATTTAAGGGAGTGTGTAATATATTTATGTATATTAGGCGAACGAATTTTTTTAATAATAACTCATTTAACGAATCTACAGGTAAATAAATTCATATGATGCTTTAAAAGTCAACTACTAAAAACAATTACTATTGCTATATATAATACTATCTCGATTCAAATTATTATTAAGTATTTAAAAAAATTATGTGAAAATGGAAATATTAATATTTTTAATAATGACATGATTAATGATTAAATAATAATTAAAACGATTTAGTGAAATTAGCTTTACACCCACCAAAATAGATTGAATTGCTATATTTTCTGATGATGATCTATTTCCAAACCGGGAAAAAAATGAATTGATAATTCTGTCGTCTGCTATCAGATTACTCAAAGGTATATGAGATTCCGTAAAAATAATGTAGATGGCTTTATCAAATAATGGAACGATTAAATGTATTAATATCAAAAAAGGTTACATATAGGTTAGAAAATTTGTCGCTAAAAATATCATCGCTGTAGCATAGTTGGATAATGCACCTTCCCCAGTTTGGAAAAGAGATCCAGGTTCGAATCCCGGTGGTGCAACAACAATATTTTTCGACAAAATTGATTTTTTATATGTATATCTTTCTAATTAATATATTTAATTCGTATTCAATAATAGCTGAGTTTGTTCATTATTTTCAAAAGCTGTTCAGCAGTTTTCGTTTAAATTCACATGTAATATTTTCGAACATGTTCTTGTAATTTGAAACGTGACTCGCTTTAGTTTTCTTATCGAGATAAACACATGAACTAAGAAGCTAGTAAAATATTTGTCTTGTCTACCCCACTAAGAATTCCCATCATATATTTATGCTAATGGCTTAGATCAAGTTGTGCAAAATAAAAAAAATTACGAATATGCACAATTTTTAAACATTTCTAAATCATTAGTGAGTTAAATTGTCAAATATTGTACATGCTAATCCATAAGCGACATAATTTATTAAGCAAGCGGAGAATTGATGATGAAAAAATTTTTTGATAACGAAAAAATTTTTTGCCTGAAGGCTTTTCCCATATAAAATATATTTGGTACCTAAATAAAGAGTTTATTATTGCTACAGTATTGAACTGTTCACACATGTACATAGTCTGTGTACGTTAAAAAATTACTCTAATAATATAAGTTATAATATAAGAGGTTTATATTTCCTGTGAACAAGTACCTTAACATGGCACCACCTTAACATGGCACGTGTTATCATACCGAAACGTCAGCCTAGATTTCTCCAGGGAAAGCATAAACAAAGAACGCGATATAACCCAGAAAAGACACCAGTTGCATACACTAGTGCTCACGGAAATCTTAAAATATCGTAGTTATTTTATATTTTTCAATTTTAAAAACATATATTTATAATTCGCCGTCGATTATAGATTACTTACTTACTTACTTACCATCACGCCGTTTCCCCGTGGGGGTAGGCAGAGAGGATAGAGCTCCGCACTCTTCTGTCCTGACACACAATTCTCGCCTCATCCACATTCATACATCTTGTCATACAAGCTCGCCGATTGTTGAGGCTTCTAACAGAACCATCCTCCATTATCTGGTTTATCTGGTCGTGACAAGTTTTCCGCGGACGTCCTCTATTTCTGGTTCCATAAACACTTGCGTCATATATTTTCTTACCATTCTCTCCTCATTCATCTTTTCCATATGATCAAACCATCTAAGTGATCCTTTCTTAATCTTACTCACTATACTAACATCAGCTTTACATTCTTTGCTTATTTGTTCATTCTTTACTCTGACACAAATAGATTTGCCACAAATACGTCTAAGTGATCTCATTTCCACTGCATTCAATCTACTTTCGTTCTTTTTCTGCCACCTCCAGGCCTCACTTCCATACATCAGTGTCGGTACCAGGATTCCATTGTGCACCGCTTTTTTTTATAGATTACTGTGTATGTAATTTAAGAAACTCCCTCATATTATTAGGTAAGACATTCGTTTTCAAAGATCTTTTTTCATGTATTGTATAAGTTTTCTTGTATTTAAAAATATTCCTAACTCGTGATATATTATATTGGCAAAAGTAATATTTGTAAGGTTAGTAAATACAGTTGTCGATTTAAGGAAGTTACTAAACCTACCAAGCATTTCATATAATTAAAAAAAACTGTGTATTCAAAATACAATATATTATTTTAATTTAGAAATTGTGTCATATATCAGATTAGTCCACTATGTTATATAGAGATAGAGGTATGTACTATTGATTTTGGTAGGTACTATATTTAACATATGTAATTTTGTTATGAATAACTTCTTTATTGTACTCATAGCCTACTACCCTGTAAATGAGTAATTTTCAAATACTTTAATATTAATACTTTTAAAATTAGCAATATTAACTTGGTGGTTAAGATTCATATTTTTTTTATTTATTATATTAGTTTTATTAACCACAATTGAGTTTAAAAAACATCTACCGGTTTCGGAAAACACTTTTCCTTCTTCAGGATGTCATAACTAATATTATTATTATTATTATTAGTTAGTTATGACATCCTGAAGAAGGAAAAGTGTTTTCCGAAACCGGTAGATGTTTTTTAAACTCAATTGTGGTTAATAAAACTAAGATAATAAATAAAATAAAAAATACTTTAATATTACACCTTAAATAGTTTAATCAAAATATTTATCCTTGATTTGACCACCCCCACAAGCGCTCTCCGCCGACTACTATCCTTGATCACTCTTCTCCAGTTCAAATACCATCCCATTCTACACCAGTCTTCTTCCATACACTTCCACTGGGATATTCACTCGGTCATGATCTTTAGTGTACCAGAAATACTTGAAATACGAATATAATATAATACTATCCACATCTTCGCATATTATTTGTCCATTTTTATTTCAAATATTAACCTGTAGCATCGGAACTGCTGTTGGCTTATTGTCATATACCTTTTATTTCATGTACCCTCACAGAAAATAGTCAGGAGCTGTCAAATCAAGTAATTGAGGAGGCCAGTTGATATCACCACTTTTTGACATTATGTGGCCGGGAAAAAATTTAAGCGTAGCTCAAGCTGTGTGTGAGGTAGCATTGTTCGGTTGAAACCATTGTATTGTAGACTCAATTGATCCAATTTGGCCACCAAGAGGTTTTCCAACATGTGACTATAACGATCACCATTAATGGTTATTCATGCCCCATGTTTTGCAGAATAATAATAAAAACTTAAAAATAATATTTTTCAGGCCATTATGGCAAACATCACGATGAAGGAGCAAGGGGTCCGAAGTGACCCGGTACACCGTATGACACGAAACCAAAGTCCAAAAAAAAATTTATGGTTATAACATTACCTCTTGAGTCTTAAGAGAAATTATCACATACGCCACATGGTGCAATATAAAGTAACTGTGTGGATGTAAAGATCGTTGATGTATTAATTGAAGATTTTCAGTGTTCCAATAACGGCTATTTTGTTTATTAGCAAAACTCTGAAATGAAATGAGCTTCGTCGCTCATGAAATTTTTTTTCCAAAAGTCGGGGTCATCAATATTGAGCTAAAAACATGTGCGTTCGAATTTTGTCAGCGTATATGATCATTTTTCATTTTCCTGTATGGCTTGTGTTAATTGATTTTTATATGAGCAGAAATAAAATATTTTCTTTAGTATTTTTAACAAAGTTCTTTAGAGACATTCCCAATTGCTGCGCACGGCGTCGAGAAGAAATGCCAGCACTTTCAAGAACACTCCTTCTTACTGCATCAATATTTTCAGATCTACGTACGCTACTTTGTCGTCCCATCTTTGGTTTATCTGCTAATATGTATAAAGCTTAAAAATTATTCACTACACGTTAAATGGTTGACTTGCCTAGCACATGACGAACACCAAAAATTATTTATTTACAACGATTATTTAGATAATTTTTTTTAATAATTTTAACACGTTGTTGGGGGGGTTAGATACTTCATAATAAATTGTAATCAACTATTCTCTACATCCATAAAATACGAACTGACAAATATCTGCAAAATAAAATCGGCCAGGAACATAATATTCACCCTGTACAAACATTACAAAATATATTTATATAAAGTGTTTGCGCGTTATACATATTTCGGTTAGCAATCCGGGGTTTACAAAATATGAAGTATGTACCGTATAGCTTTACATGGGTATACCACAGAACTTACGATGGTAGAACTAATCAGACTGAGATCATCCAAGAGATCGCCGGCTACACAAACCAGGTTAGTGGATTTACTTGCATAATCTGGAATTGCATACTTTATATGTTGCCAATATAAAGCTCAGAATAAAACTGACTATCCAAGTAGTTTACACGAACATTAAGAGTTATTTTTGCCAGAAAGTGGTGAATTTATTGTCAAACATTGTTTGACATCATTTCCTTTTCTTATAAGGCCACATATTTTCTTTATATTGCGATGTTCAAAAGATACTACTTGCATCTGAGACAAAATGGGTTTACCCTAAAACGTATCGTCGAAACAATTTGGACCCTAGAGCCATGTTTTATTGCTATTTCAAACCAGTTAGTGCTGTGACGGTGTAATGTGGGATCTTTGCCAAATCTTTGTTTGTACACGTGACGTATTGTTATTGATTGCTGAGATTTCTGCGAAATGCAGATTATCACGTATACATCGTTTAAACATTGACCAGATAATGCTAAGTAGGTACATTACATTTTATCACTTATTACATTTTCAATTCTAAATAAATAACATCTTAATCACGGTGATTATCATGAAAACTAGAAAACATTTATTTGAACAGTGATGGTGAAAAGTATTCCATCATTTATATTTTTTCATATAAAAATTTTATGATACACCCAAAATATGATGTTTTTAGTATTGTTACAATCCATGCAAGTCTAACACGAAACAGTTTATATGCCACAATCTACCGGTGAGTATCGATCGGGTGGATAGTGCAGATTACCAGAGGACCAAGTACTAGCATTGCAAAACGCCGGGCGAACCAGTAGCGCTCAGATTGTTTCCAATCCTCAACTAGACAGCAGCAACCAGCTCTAGTATGTATTCGAAAGTGCGTTTATTTAACCTTACTATTTCGCATTATGTATGAAAGTGAGGCCTGGAATTGGCAGAAGAGGAACGAAAGTAGACTGAATGCAGTGGAAATGAGATTGATTAAGCGTATGTGTGGCAGATCCATTTTTGACAGAGTAAAGAATGAAGAAATTAGGAAAGAATGTAAAGCTAATCTTAATATAGTAAGTATGATTAAAAAAGGATCACTAAGGTAGTTTGGTCGTATGGTACGGATGAATGAGGAGAGCATGGTAAAGAAGATATATGACGTAAGTGTTGACGACACCAAAAATAGAGGACATCCGCGGAAGTAAACGCGGTAAACTAGATACTGGTGGACGATCTTGTATGAGAATATGTATGAATGTGGATAAGGCGAGAACTGTATGTCAGGACAGAAGAGTGTGGCGCTCTATCGTCTGCTTACCCCCGTGGGGAAACGGCGTGATGGTAAGTTAGTTAATCTCGCATGAATTACTCATAACCGTAACCTTTACTGTAATTTGTTGTGATATCTATGGTTGAAGTATGCGAGAGCGCGTGGTACGATGAGCGTGCAAAAGAGATCAATCGAGTTACGTCGCCGATGGCGGGTCTCTCTGCTTTGATCTCCGATTCGGGTTACATCTAGTAATTGTCTCGTATTTATATTGTATATAAGCGTCGAAAATAAATAATTTTGTTACTGAGCACTCTGGTATTATTCCGATGACACGAACCCGAGAATCAACTTCCAAGACAGCAGCATATTGCTTGTGACGAAGAGTCACTACACTATGTTGTAATACACCACAACTTTACTTTTACTTATTTTTTTTTACGTAACTGAAAATAAACTTTTAAGAAATTAAAATTAAACCACCATCCAACTGTAAGTTACTCATTACTTTGCCAACTTTTTGGCACCTGAAAAAAATTCTAGCTGGAGCATCCGAGCGGAATCTAACACGATATTTAGGTATTTAACATTAATCATATATTGATAAAAAAATAAAGTCAGATTTTGTTTCAGGTATGCACGTTGCTCATAAATATGCAATGACTGATGAAAAAATAGTATTCAATATATTATTCATTGCAATGCGTGATATATTAGTAATTTAATTTTAAACAATATCTATTTCATACATTTTTTATTGATATTTATAAATTTCTGTTACATTTGATCAGATGCAGCGATAACAGTAATATATAATATACATTAAACTTATAATTAGTTTTCTGATTACTAAAACTGTTCTAAGATTATAAAAATGTTCGATTATGAACAATAATTGAACTATTTCTTAATAAATGGTATCATCTCTCAACAACCGTCAAATCAATTTCGCCGACGTGTTAGTTTATAGAATTTTTTATGTATTTTTTAACATAAATAATTGTTATACCTAATCCAAATATCATACTGAATTAATGAATGAATCACTTAACTATGTATTTTATTTTTTCATACTTTTATCGTTAATATATGTAGAATATAGCGATCAATGACACTTATTGTAGGAGAGTGTTGTTTTGATATTAAATTACAATTAACGCATGTATTGAACTGTTGTATTAGAGATATGATGACCATTATATTATTGTAACATAGTATACATTTTGTATTTTCGTCATTAAATTTTTAATGTTATGTATAATTATAAAACAATAAAAAAAATACAATTATATTTCACACATTTGGAGCATGTATCTTTACTTCCTCATTTTTTCTCCTGTTTATATGGCGCGTAAACCATATTAATGGAGAAAGTAAAAGCCGTTTTCTCTGTAATAAAGTAAGTTATCCCGGGAGTCATCACAGGAGGACTAAAGGGGTAGAACATAGCACATTAAACTCTATCGAAGGATCATGGTGGCTTACGAGTTCCCTTTAATTAAAGATAAACAAAAAAAGGTTTAATCTCCTTTGTTCCTGGTGCTTGTATGATCATGTTGTAACTACCTCCCACGTACTTTAAAATAATTTATAATCAACAAATAACATGCAGAGGTCAATTACAGAAGTATTATATAAATCTATTCTTATAAATGGCAAATTTGAAATTAACCTGATATAGAAGTGAAATATTAATTTTATTTTAAATGCGAATTAGTTGGATTTTAATTTAAACACTACTTAAATTTTTACATTATAATAAGTTTCTGAATTTTACTACTACATGTTATTTTTGCCTTTGTAAACGTATATTTTAAATCATTGTACGGAATATTTTACTACAATACTTTAAAAAATACATTTACAAAGGAATACATAACATGGAGAAGTAAAATCCACGATGAAAGATAGTTAGTAGTAAAAAAAATTTTTTTTTTGTTGAATCATATTTAGTAATCTCCGTGTACCATCCTTTCCAAATTTATTTAGCTTTATGAAAATCATTATTAGCTATGGAATTTTTTAATTTTGCACTATAATTTAGTTGACCATCGTAAAAGGCTTTATGTCGAATTATTAAACTTTATGCATATTTGTTACAGCAATATCACGGACGTACAAAAAAGTTCAACCTACAGATGGAACTATGCGCAATATTTATATGTATCATATTTTCTGAGGGTTAAACATAGAAGATAAAACACCACACATACTAATCTGTCATGCGTTTCTTTCTTTTATAGTTTGAAATCACTTTATACTTGCCCTTTAACTTAATTACGTTTAATTAACCTATAAACTTGACTATTTTACAATCATATCATCGGCTTTCCTTTCTTCTATCATATTATGTATTAGCGCCGATTAAAATTAATTCATTTCTATTAATTTTTGGAGTTTGACTTGTTGCCTCATGTATACATTCAATTCGCGGTTTACCAAATTTTAACATGCGTATCTCCTTCCCTTTCTTTTCTCACCTATCCTTAATCACAAGGAAGAAAGAAGATGTTGCGGTGATTAAAGATCTTCCAACTGCAGCAAGTTCAGTGCGCTTGGAACTTTTGTACGAATAACTCCGGTAACGCTTATTAATTAATCTTACCTTAATCCCGATTCTACATAATAATCATTTTCACGAGTGTTAGTATACACCCCGCGACGCTTGTGTTTGTGGTGAAGAGGAATCAACAAACGAACCAGCATCCGGCAGACGAAAAGTAAGTGCCTTACTTTCTTCCTCATATTTCCACCATTATCTATCTCTTCATTTCATCTTCATCTATTCGAGTCTTAAATACATTATTTTTGAAAAGCGAGCGAGCCAGCTAAAATTTATCCCAACTAAAATTTATTTAATTTATATTATAAGCTTTTTTTAAAGATAAAAATGTGAGTAGAAATATTGTATTATAATACAAAGGCATGTGAGTGTTAGTTATATTTATTGAGATACATGGTTAAGGCTCGTTTCAAAAATTGCGTAAAGGACAGTAAAAAATTGAGCACAGCGCGAGTTATGCTTATTTTTTATTGATTTTTATTTGTACGCTGAGTAAAATAACGCAACTTTACTAATAAATCTCCGAGACGAGTGATCATAGTTACATGCACCGGTGTATGAGAGCTTAGAGTGGAGTGCGTGAGGGTATATACATAAGTATGTGTTATAGATTATTTAATAGATTAGTCGTATAACTTTTAGACCTCGCATTACAATATAGTAATTAATTGTGGAGAAGGGAGACTCGTAATAATTAAAGTTCCACTTAGCATACGGAAAAGTAGTGAACATCGTGTTGGATGCGAAGAAACTTCGAAATAAATATATGACATCTATCAAGACTGATATATATTGTAAATTATTAGTACAGTTGGATTATAATTATCTGGTATGTTTAAGGGTATTGATTTTCTTTAAGTTTCAAGAATTCAGAGATGACGTTTGGTCAGACTATATATGTTTTTTAATTGCGCTTAATATATTCATTGTAGTTTTTCGTCATATTAGAGACGCACATTTTAGTACTTTTTAAATACTTAGCTAATTAAAATATGCCTATTATAAAAAGTTTTCAAAGTGTACTATGAACTGTAAAATTTTATTTATAAATTGTTAATAATTCAATAATAATGGGATGAGTCGGGCGGGTACAATGAAAAAAGATCAGATAATTTTTTAATGTTTCAGACTGCTGAGATTTAGTTCGAGATATTTTGAAAACGTTTATGCAGTCATTTTTGACATTTTGATTTTATAAATGACGACGGTGACACTATTTTACAATAAAAAAGGTTTAATACAAATCAACATATCACATTAAAAATGACGTTCAAAAATGTTTGGAATACAAATGATATTTTAATGCAAATATTGTAACGTAAACGAGCATACTATTCGAAAGATAGGCACCTCTTTAGGTTGCGTAGTACTTCAACGACCGAAAAATGGCTTAATAAAAATGACTAACGTAAAAAATGTTATTGCTTTAACCACATCTTGTTTACATTTTTCACTAGATTTCAAAACTCATAAAATACCCTTTATTTTCTTATTTTGCCAACTTTACTCACCATTCCTGGTTCCTTTTCAAGGGTTGAAAAATGACCCACTTGAGAAGATGCACAAGGCATACTGATGCTGTTCAAATAGGGGAAAATCGCATAAAGATTCCAAAACATTTCCAAAATGTTTACAAATGTGTCCAATTTCGGATTCCAACTTTTATTTGGACAGTAGTTTTATAAAGAAGTAATGCATGTTTGGGTCAAAGTTTTTCTATAAATTTTTCAATAATTTTCTTATATACGAATGAAAATATGAGAATACACGTTTATAAATGAAATACTTACATGAAACATGTAATGAATTTTGGCCGGATGTACACTTTTTTATATTGAGCTTATCAGGAGAATTGCAAAATAATAAAATAAATAAAAAGTATTTAATATTTGATAATAAATAATTTATTAATATTCTTTTATACGCTACTGCGAGTTATTTATTATATAATATTTCAAAAACCAGTTGGATATAAATAACGCACGGTAATTTATAAAACAAAGTTAATAAACCATTAATCATTATAATGAACCACAACGTGTTTGCTTTAAACGGATTTTAAAAATATGATTAATTCACATATAGATAGATATACAAAGTGTGAAAATTACTAATATTATTTAAACAGTGAACCATAATACATATTGAGGTGTATTGTTTGATGAAACTTATTTGAAATAAATGAAATAATATGTTATAATTTATGTCAAGGACTGTCAAAGAGTTTAACTCATTATCCCGTTTACAAATTTTACATTTTGCACTTCTAAGGAGTCAAGTATAACGTTGTGTAGTTCTGTGAAGGTCTACCGCCTTAACAATCTCCACTACCTTGCATGTACTTAGATGTAAAACATCAACTTCAAAAACACGCCTGGTATCGATCCTTAAAAAACAACAATTATATGCCCTGCAGCCATCCGGAAATCGACACGTGTGTGCCACTCCTCTTACAGCAGCCTTCCAGACGAGTTCATTGACTGACGATTCTCTTTGTAGAAATTGTATTGCTTATATTTGTATCAGTAACTGTGTTTCAAGCATCAATAAACATCGGTTTACTGCAAGTAGTGTTTTCATGTTCAATCTGCTCTAGCCAGACACACAAACGAGCATGCACACGCATATAACATTTTGACAAATACACCAATTAAACATTACATATTTTTCCCATAGTTCCCTTAAATCACTAATAAATAATTTTACTTTTAAAATAAGCAATATTAACTTTGTGGTTAAAATTCATAATTTTATTTGTTATCTTTGTTTTATTAACCACTTAATTGAGTTTAAATAATTTAAAATTGATTCTGGTAAAGAAACAATAATATATGTTTTTAGTTAGCATTGAGGTATTGAAGAAGAAAATTGTATTTTTCGAAACCGGTAGATGTATTTAAACTCAATTAAGTGGTTAATAAAACAAAGATAACAAATAAAAGTAAATAATTTAACAGGGTCAATATAAATAACGTCCTTAACTAATTAAAAATTGTTTATACCCATTAAAAATACGTAATTATGAATTTCTAAAATTGTAAGAGACAAATTATGGCCAACCTGAAATCTTTATCTCTCATTGTGTGACAATAACTATCGTATACACTCGACTGAGTGAAAACTTAGTATCGGAAAGCGAAATTTGGGCAGACCAACTGCTCGCTGGATCGATGACATACGGGCCAGATAGTTGACGAATTTGGGGAGTACGCAAAAATACTTATGATAATTATAAAATGTATCGAACACGCGCAACATCAGAAATGCGCAGGATATTTATAACATTAATATTAATAATACAATGAAAATTTTCATAAAAGAAATTCATAGATGCATGTAACTATTTAACATTGCTATGGATCAACTTATGAAAATATTTAAAGTTGACAAGTGTAAAATAGAACAAATAGAGAATAATGAACAAGAACTGCAGCGTCTAGTGAGTAGAATGTATGATGTATACAAGGAGAGCAACTTTATTATGCATGTTAACAAGTCGAAAGTGATGGTCTTCGAGAAGAAGGAAAGTAAGACTTGAATGAATGTTTGGAACAGGTATATGAGTTTGTGTATTCGGGAAGTATGTTTGATAGAAACGGAATGGCTGAGAATGATATAGAAAGGAGGGTGACTGCAGGGAATAACGTGAACGGCGCTTTGAATGGAATTATAACTAACAGGAATGTGTCAATTGAAGTAAAATTAACGACGCACAATGGAGTCCTGGTACCGATACTGGTGTATGGAAGTGAGGTCTGGAGCTGGCAGAAGAGGAACGAAAGTAGACTGAATGCAGTGAAAATGAGATTACTTAGGCGTATATGTGGAAAATCTATTTATGACAGAGTAAGGAATGAATAAATAAGGAAAAAAAGTTTAATAAGTTGTTTTATAAGAAGCAAAAATCATTCTCGGGTCACAATATCCAATAGTGAAAATTCATGTTCATTAGGTTAATTAGTTATTAGAGATAATGTAAAGCTGATGTTAGTATAGTGAGTAAGATTAATAAATAATCACTTACGTGGTTTGGTCATATGGAACGGATGAATGAGGAGTGAATGGTAAGAAAAATATATGACGCAAGTGTTGATGACACCAGAAATAGAGATATCCGCGGTAAACTTGGCACGACCAGGTAAACTTGATAATGGAGTATGGTTCTGTTAGAAGCCTCAACAATCAACGAGCTTATATGACAAGATGTATGAATGTGGATGAGGCGAGAATTGTGTGTCAGGACAGAGGAGTGTGGCGCTCTATCCTCTCTGCCTATCCTCGCGGGCAAATGGCGTGATTGTAAGTAAATGAAACAGAAGCCTTCGAAATGTATAACTTGAGAAAGATGTTAGGTATCCCGTTTGGATAGAATACCTCAATCTTGTAACAAATTAACAAAATATTTTCCAATCTTCGGCCACATTATTATGCATCAAAGTGACAGCTTTCCTGGGAACAACATAGAGCCAAATAAAATCTAGAAGGGTACCACGAGTACCAAAGTGATGAATATGTACGTTGCATCTGGCTGAAGAGAGCCTGAAATCAACTATAAACGTGAATGCACTGTCAATGCAATTTAAAAATTTTCTTAACTCAAAATAATTAACGAACAAATTTTTCGATTTTTTGTTTTATAATATAAAGATCATTAACAGTTCAATTAAACTTACGAGAATATATAAATACAGTAATAAAAAGCGTCACAACAAGAGCGCAAAATTATTTTTTTTTATAAAAAACCGGAATTATGTACGGAACAATAACACATCTGATAAATGCTCTCCTCGCCTATGCTGACACACTTTGGTTATTTTGAAGAAATTTTTAATCACGGTTTGGCATAACTGTGGCTGGATTTCAGTGATACAGCGTCTAATCTCCTCCTTCGCTTGGGTTGTCGTGGGCTTCTCCACATAACCGTTTGACTTTAAAAAAACCCAGAAAGAAGTCCAAAGACGTTAAATCACACGATTTAGGCGGAGAATTCTTGTCGCCCAAACGGGAGATTACGCGACCAAAGAATGTCTCATGCAATAATGCCATTACTTCACATGATGTGTGGTAAGTGGCACCGTTCTGTTAGAACCACGCCAAGTTTCATTCTGGTGAACAGTCGCGGTGTTTTCAACTGAACGACCTGGATGTGTTACGTAACATATCGACGGTATGACATTAGTTATTGACCCTGGCTCCTAGAAATTTTAGATTGTTCTCCTCACAGCTGATGCAAAAATTGTACGCAATTTGCGAATCATGACAGTCAAACTATCATAATTTTTTAAATAATGTTTAATAATAAGAATGCGTTGTTGTATCGAACGGTAATCCATTTTTAATAATGACGGACTGTCAACCATCGAACTGTCATAATGGTTTGACTGTCAAAGCACAATAGCAAAAATCACGCCAATTTAAAAAAATTCTTGTTGAGACACCCGTTAATAAAGCAAATCAACTAAAATTATGTTGATTCACTTTCTTATGGTTCCAATTTTCATCCATGCAGCGGAAACTTGGACAGTTATGAATAGTGATAAGCCTAAAATAGATGCCTTTGAAATATATTTGTGTAGAAGGATGCTACGCATCCTGTGGACGGCACAAAGAACGAATGCCTCAATTCTGCAACAAATCTAACCACAGCAAGCCTCATCTACAACAGTGAACAAAAGTTTCATCCGATTAGATAGCTGTGAGGGCGATCCAAGACTTGCACATGTGAAGGTGCATTAAGATCCGAGTCTCATCATTGAGGTCACTACGCATATGTCAATTCTGATGCGAAGGAGGAAATAAAAAGAATAATGAAAATATGCGAAAATAAAAGCGTATCATAAAAGTGACAAAAATAAAGCTGGTGAAATCTTTATTTTGCATGATTTAAAATTAAAATAGATAATCAATTATGTGCAATTATGTCAGAAGAAATGACAATCGGGAAAAGCTTGTGGGGATCTGCGGAGGCGTATCTCCCACGTAGGATCTTCACTCGTAACACTACTGAGAACTGCAAGATGCCCAAAAGAATCGATGAATGGGGAATAGGAATTATTGAAAAATTACATGTAGATATCGAGACTAAGTCATCAAGGAACGATAGGAAAGCTTAATAAAATCGATTTAATTTATATTTACATATAATGCCTCATGATAGCTAAATCCAAAAGCATTCAAGTTTGCTTTAAATAAATTTGAAATAAGCCATAAATTAATAACGAGCTGTTATAAAAGAAACCATTTTTCGTTAAGATAATTCTATTATTTTTGCCTTAAATATAAAATATGTTTTTTAAAATGAATAAGTTTTTTCATCAAAAAAAATGTCTGAATGACGTAATTTATTTTATTATTTAATTGATTATTTATTATTTAATTAAAATATTCAAAAACAGAGATGCGTTCGCGAAATATGTGTCACATTAATATTATTACTATTTTCAGACTAATTTAATTGCTTCTCTCGACCACTAGAGCACTGGGCGAGTATCGTAACCACTATTCCATTGATACATTATTATGAAAATAGCAGATAAGTTTGTTGCTAAACCCTGCGGGCGGAAAATTCACCGGATATTGTAATTAATTATTGTATATAGATGAATAATAAAGTTAGTAAGGATTATTATTATTGTGAAGTTTCAATTTTTTCAGAACATAGTTCTGTAATATTTTAATACAAATTAAATGTATCAATACGAAAGTCCTTTCATTCCTATCGGGGGAAGTGCAACATTTAAAAGTGTAACACATAAGCTAGAAAATTTGTCGTTAATTTACAATATTGACGTGGTGTAATAGGTCAGCGCACGTCCCCAGATAGGAAGGGTTCCTGATTGAAGGGATGACAATATTTTTTTTTCCGATAAATTTATTTTATCTGTATATATTTTTTATTGATATATTTCATTTGTATTAAAATAATAATGTTTTTTTAAATTAAATAAACATATAATTACTAAGTTTGTCGGCAAATATTTGAAATGGTGAGAGAAATATGATCATATACCAACGTTATAACGGAATAGCACGATCTTTACGACTATAGGTGAAGGGTTTTGAACATTATTTGCGAGACGAGGGGCATTTTACACACATTATTTGTGAAAACGTAAATTCGATAGTTTATGATATATTTATGCAACAGTAAAAGTATTCAAACTTCAAAAATTAAATCTTTGTAAAAACAAGACGGATTTTTTACATTAATACACATTATATTGTCAGCGTTTAAATTTTTGTTCCAATCGAGTCATATATTTAAAAAGACGCGGAGTTATTTGATTGCGTAAGTGATACCAAAGTAATCGCGTGGGTGACACTAACATGAAAATATTGAAACTAGGAATTTGCGTTAGATTATTTCTATACCAATATTTGGTAGTCTGTGATCCAGAAGCAATACATAAAAAATGATCATTTGATGTACTATTTTACTTAAAAAATATTTTATTTTTTATAATTAACTTTTATAATTTATATAATCTACATATGTTTGCAATAAGGTACATTTTTTAAGTTCTTATATAAAACGTCTATAATGACAAGTTCATGAAATATAGGCCTGGTACATCAGCAATAAGATAATCTGTTAAATAAATAAGTCCGAATAAACTAAAGGTATATTGAGAAAGCTCATTGAAAAATGAGATTTATATTTTTCGTGATATTAACTCGGTTATGAAAGACAACATTATAATTTATAATAACACTAGATTGTGATTGACGTCTTCTTTTATTTATCATATATTAATTAATCGCGTTTGATGCTTTTTGCCAGATCTTTTCATGTGTGAACGAATATTCTAAGAGATATCCACTTCTTGCAACGGTTGAACAGACTGATTAATCCGTAGAGAAACCTGAAACATTTATTATCCTGATCCAGGGTCCTTATCTCACAGAACCATCGGCAAGTTTTCTCCGGCAGACTGATGGCAGATATTTGATCCTTTGATCCTTCTAAGGCAGCAGCTGTTTTCGCTTTATAAAGATTGTATAAATTCGAAATAAGTCAACCGTAAAGCATTTTAATTATATAATACATTAAAATTCCTTCACGAGTATAATTTTACTAAAGTTACGGTTTGATGATAAACTAACATTCAATGGTATTGAAAACCAATTTATAGATCTATGGAGTAAAAATTAAATGAACTAGATGAAATGAAAAAATATTTTAAATTTGGCACTGGTTGCCTAGCTAGCTAAATGGTATTAAACATAGTTAATTGAAAATACATAAACTTGACAGAATAGACAATGCGAAATAAAGTATTTTTTAATTACAAAATAGTCTTAATTCTTGTTCTGTAATTGTTCTAAAAAATCGTTATTTTAAAAATCAATGTAATTTCATTAAATATAATATAATTAAACAAATAATAAATATCTCATAGAGACGAAGCTATTTTTTAATTTTATTATATTAATGGAAATATATTACGACCTGTCTTCGGCTAGCTTATGTGATCATTTTATACAAATATAACGTTCACCATTCTCACCCATTAATCAGTCTCCATATTTATCCATATCATATGAATAATGGGTGAGGATGATGAACGTTATATTTGTCTAAAGTGAAAGTAAGCCCTGTAATTACCAATACTTCCATATGTTTCCATTAATATAATAAAATTAAAATAGCTTCGTCTCTGAGATATCTATTATTTGTTTAATAAAAGTGTCTTTGTAGGTTAAAATCCAGTAATTGTATGTTCTTGGACATATTCAAATACAGCTAATAATATAATTAATTAGTTGAAAATAAAAGTTAAAAGTTTTCTGTAAATAAAATCAAATGAAAGTCCCGATGTTACTGGAAGGTTCTAATCAAAGGTTTTTATGAAACATTGTAATTAAAAAAGTGCTCACTTCCAGCGGGAAAAAATATAATTCTAACCTAGTTATTTTTAATAACATTACGCAAAACATGGAAATCATTCCACCTCCCCCTGGCCTCCTCAATCCTACCTACCGATATAAACGTATTATTTTGAATGTCATTCATTCCAAACTTTTCATAGTTACTTTTTAGGACCCTGTGAAAAATAAAATGGTGTGTTCCTCCTCTTTATGGATACCTCAACCCCTCGACCCAATATCCATGTAAAGTAAATTAAACGCCTTTAGAATTTTGTTAAATTGCACTCTAGTTGCATATTGACGAAAATATATTCACCCCATTCATCTTCATACAAAACAATGGCACCCTACTCCCTTTTCTTCTAAACCCTTCCTAAAATAATAACTAAATCTGAACCCGGAAAATGTCTGGTAGAGACCGCTAATTATCTATAAAACTTTAATCGTAAACATAATTATAATAATGCGATTTCTATGGAATTCCATTAATATATGATTTATTAATTTGTCGTGTTTTCTTAGTATCCTATTATTTCATAAATTTTTTCATGTGCAATTTTTATTTCAACGCACAGTGATATACTCGAGTAATGTAAACACATACAATTATGAATTACAACTCATTTCATATTAGGTTTTAATGATATACTCATTTATATAGGAATTGAAATTTATATCTTAAAATCAAAAAAATATTATACAGGTATAAAATTTACTATCTCCATTATAATACAAACATGAAGGCATGGTAAATTACTATGTTCATCGTTTATCTATGAAGACGCTTGAATCAACTTTTAATAAATAGTTGTGAGAGAACAAAGGTCTTCAGGAAATCTGACCTGAAACTAAATGCAGGCACTAGTTCTGTAAGGCGAGAATCACAAAATGAAACTTAAAGACGTATTTTGAATAAAGCACAATTTTGAAAACATGAACCACTGATATAATTGGTACTATAAATATATTACTAATACCCGTCCTAAGACGCGACGGTCAGGCAAGTTGTTGGATACGACAATAAAAGAAGAAGAAAAAAATTACACGGAATTTTTATGTCACATAAAAAAAGCTTAAAAAATACGTGTTACAAAAGAAGAAGAAAAAAAATATAACTGAAATTTATCTACCACCAGATTTTTTAAAAACACAAAACCTTTCATCTCACAGAGAAAACCATAACACAACAGTACTGAAAAGAGAATAAGACGTGAAAGAATTTTTACCATAATCAGATTTTTTTTAAATAGAAAAAGTGTTTAATAACAGAGTTACGATAAACACATGCGACAGAAAAATGTTACATATAAACATCGCAAAGATTTTACTCAGGTACCGCGTCACATTTTTGGTCATTATTGGTCAAATAATATAGAAAATATTTTAACAATAAAAAATATTTTTTGTCCATCTCAGTCAATTATATTTATTAATAGTAATATTATTTGTAGAATTTTCCATTCTATTCTGCCGCGTGTATCCGACCTCTAGTCGATGTTTCAGATTCCATTGCAGAATCCACTGTGGCATCAGCGACAATAGCCTCGATGGCGTCATTCTACTTCCTAGACAATTGTAGTTTTACACTTGTTTGAATTGCTCAAAAGAAATCATCTCTATTTCTACAATCACGTACGGGCCTCCTTAAAAAATACATTTTTACTGATCTTTACTCTGCGCCGCTTCTCACCAACTGATCACGTCAAGAATGTTCAGGTATTATGTGTATGTATATAAGATTCAAACCTTATTGAAATTATTGAAACACATTGAAATTGTGAAAATTCTTTACAAAATTTGTGATAATTTCGCGAAAACCTTTCGTCGAGTTCGAAGCATCTTCTTGTTCAGCAGTTGTTAATTAAATCAAATGAATTTAACATTCCGGCAGAGTTGCTGATGTGAAAATAGGAAACATTGCTCGCTTAACCAGATCAACTGGAACGTTTGTACAGTAGTTGAAAGTGTCGCCGAACAGCAATTAGGCACTTTGCACTATATTTTACATAATGATCTTGGCTTGCAATAATTAAAGCATGCAAACCAATGGCAACGGTTGAGTTCGGATCACCCGCTATATATCAATGGGGTGAGACAGAGTTGTCTAACACCTCCACCGACAGATATATCGGAGAGAATAATATGTGCGGTTCCCCTACTTCAGAATTGCTTACTTACCTTTAGTTAAAAAAAAAACTGCATTCATCACTTAAAAAAAAAAAAACAAATTTTGAATACAAGTCGAAAGTCATGGTATCCGAGAAGGAGGAAAGCAAGACAACGTGCAAAATACTTGTAGGTAATGAATATTTGAAACAAGCAGATGAGTTTATGTACTTGAGAAGTATGTTTGAAAGAAACTGAAAGACAGAGAAAGATATCGAAAAGAGGGTGACTGCAGGGAATAAAGTGAACGGCGCTATGAATGGAATTATAACTAATGGGCACTTGTCAACTGAAGCAAGACTAGCGGTTCCCAATGGAGTCCTGGTACCGACACTGATGTATGGAAGTGAGACCTGGAGCTGACAGAAGAGAAACGAAAGTAAACGGAATGCAGTGGAAATGAGATCACTTAGACGTATATGTGCAGATGCATTTATGACAGTAAATAATTAAGAAATAAGGAAAGAATGAAAGCTAATGTTAGCATAGTGAGTAAGATTAAGAATGGGTCACTTAGGTTGTTTGGTCATATGGAACGGATGAACGAGGAAAGAATGGTAAGAAATATATATGACGCAAGTGTTAATGGCACCAGAAGTAGAGGACGTCTGCGGAAGACTTGGCATGATCAGGTAAACCAGACACTGGAGGGTAGTCCAGTTAGAAGGCTCAATAATCGTTGAGATTGTATGAGAAGATGTATGAATGTGGATGAGACGAGAATTGTGTGTCAGGACAGAAGAGTGTGGCGCTCTAACTCTCTGCCTAGCCCCGCGGACAATCGGCGTGATGGTAAGTAAAGAATTAATTTCGGGTAACACTGTAATATAACTTTAGACAATACCTGAGCAAGTGCTTTTAATTTTTTTTCTGTTGTCTTGTGATATGGAGCATTCTGGAAATTTATTTCAATAATAAATCCGATTTAGCTACTATCTATAATTAACAGAAAAAAAAAACCTTTGATCTGTCGAATTATTTAAAAATGCAGATAGGAAAGACAACTGCAGCGTTACTAAATTCGAAGGTTGTATTCAATTCATCATCTAGTATATGTTTAGTGCCTCAAGACGATAAATTTTGCAAAAACTTTAATTTTACTCTTCACACTAGGCCTATAAGAAAAAATAACATTCAATAATTTAAGTTAACCAAATAATAACCAAAAAAACTGATTTAATTGAGAATAGATTTTAATAAGACTTCATTCGGGTAATTTTGAACATATCTAAAGCACCGGAAAACTTATTACTTATAAGTTTTTGGTTATTCTGGTTATATTTGAATTTCACAATTACAGCTATTTATTATTATGTTACATAAACAGAATAATCTTTTGTTAAAAATATTGTTTTCAAGATTTCAATACGCCGAAAAAGTCTTTGCTGTCTCTACCCAGAATATGAAAATATGATATAAAGAACAACTACACTCAAGAATTATTTTAAAAAGCCTCGGATAATATATAATTTATTTCTATTGCTCTGTCTAATAAGACTGTTGTGATCATCGAATCAAAAATCGTCTTGAAACCGCCCACAAGTTCATGTTCCACGAATAAGTTAAATCAAAAATTATTATTTATTTTGAATTCTTAATTAGTTTAGGTAAGAAACCTTGTGAAAACACATAGAAATTCAGACTCAAAATCTGTACACGTCAATTTTGCATTAAATTAAATATCTAAATTACGAAGGTGCAATTATTTCCATGACAGATATCATAAGATAAGCCTCAGTTAATATTCTTTAAAATAATCGAAAGAAAGACAATGCGACTTCGAATATTACCGATATAATAAAAGGTGACCAAGTAGCATGGATGAGACGGCATATTTCATTGAAGATGATTTCTTGCGTGCGGAGTCGGGGGAGTGATTTTTTAATGAGATTAGAAAGAGAATGTGGCAAATAACTTTTATTAACCCCGATTATTTTATCAAATAATTTAAAAAGAAATATAAAATAAACAAGGTTTTCATTTGTTCGAACCAGGTGTCTTAGCTTAAATCAGATGATTTAATGTAGGACAAGTGTAGCAACGCAAGACTTTTTTTAAATTCTCGATCACTGGAGTCCTTTAAACAAAAAAAGTACATTTCAATGTTACTCAGAAAGATTGTATAATTAAAAATCACGGACTTTAGTTACCAAAAATATTGAAGTCCAATGTTACTCAACTATCAATATTACATTGGATCACCCGTAAAAATGTTTACCTGTATAAATTTGGTGGCCAAAATGAATTAAATTAAGTTATAAGAACACTTAATAATCAAATAGTTGTAGCTGATTGTTTCTGAAAACATAAATATCACTAAAAAACATCTCAAAATGGTTCAATGTTACCCGGAATGTCTGTACTGGTACAAATATAATTTATAATGTTAGGTTTCATCTGCGTCCAGCACTGCCGCAGGCTAGTTCTGTTGGTAAAGACCTGAGACAGGCGGCTTCTCACGGTAGAATCGATTATTTGGCAGATAGTATCATTGCAATGGAAGGGTTTTGCATACACTAAATAAAACGTGGTCCAGAGTATATACGAATTGTTGTCTAAACATTTGAAGAAGAATTCCGACAAACTTAATTAAAGATAGTGGGGAATAAAGGGAGGTTAATACGCCATGTCACTATTTGATCCGCCAGGTTAATCGATATGGGGCTGTAGCTTACCTTGATCTGGACCTTCCCGCGCCCCCAAACGATGATCGACTTCGGCGGTTTCTCAGAGTGAGGTTAAGTTGACCGCTGTAGCGCTAACACGCGCGGCGGCGGTGATTGTATTTGTCAAGATTATATCATCAGAGCTCGCGCGCTTATTCACTATGCACTATCTGTTTTTAGAGCTGGAGCTAAACTTCCCAGCTCGACACTAGGCACTGCGTACTTCAAAACTCTCAGCGGTCGCGTCCGAATGCAAACGTCGACGTTTCTAGAATGTTCTACCGCGAACGTTTCATTTTGCGAGTAATTTCGGGAGATGGACGTACACCCGCGTGCATTTACCAGTCGTGGGATTCTCTCGTGCCTATGCCCTCCAAATCAATTATATAGATTCGGCATCGACACGTCCGATCGGATTATTATAACTAGCAAAACGACCCTTTCAGAGATAATCTGGGCTCCTTCCTTGTTAGGGCTACTTTTTGACTAGCTCGCCTCTCGGCTCGTCCTTGTTCGGGCTCGCGGCTCGAGCCGAGCGTTCCCGAGGACCTCCGAGAACCTCCGAAGCCCGAGTCGGCAAGTTCAAGACAGCCGCCCGAGGGGTGTTGGATGTGTCTATTGCGTTTTTAGCAAAGGAGCGCGCGACCCGGAGCTGTGATAATATATGCAACATGACTATAACTCTTAATGTGATTTCCAATCAATGTAACTTCCGTAATAAATAAACAGATCTTATAAAATATTTAAAATTTAGCAATATTATATTTTTGTCAATTCTGAAAAATAGATTAGGTAAAATGACAAAAAACTTAGAGTGTTAAATCAATTGAAATCACACTATACGGATGCAATTTGCCAATGAAAGTTTCATGTGTAAGCTAAGATCAACATTTCCAGTACACCTTAAAAAATATTATTTTAAATTTCAACACTTAAACATATTCTATACTAGCATTAAATAAAATTTAAGCCTTTAAATATAATGAAAAAACGCTAGTAATGACTTTAACATTTAAATGTTTTATTATCGATAACTTTAAATAAAGAAAATAATAATATTATAAATGCAAAACTATGCAAATAACTTCTACAGGAATATATCAGTTTAATCACGTGCAGAAAATAACATATACGGAAACATGAAAAATTTAATTACGTGCAGCAAATAATGTACACGAAATATGAAATATTTTTAGATTAAGGTAAAAAAATCACTCTTCAAAATATATTTATTGCACAAGACTTCTGCATAGGATATTTTTTACAATTTTGACCTGGTGCAGGCGAGTTGAACGACATCTAAATTAGCCAAGAAAAAATGTACGCCCTCCAGTAATAGGACATCATTTAAAAGAATGTGCACTCCAATAATATAATGCCATATCAGAAAGGAAAATCATGTTTCTAGAATAAAGAATTTTCACAATGCAAATTAGGAATACGCACATCACACACAGGGCACGAAAATTTATATTGGAAATATAATTACCCTTTATAACAAGCTGGATGATATTTTAACTTGAGCAACAGACGCGCAGTTCTCCAAATCTCTCCGTCTTTCCGAAATACCGGAACAGTCCTTTGACCCCGCAGATGCAAACTCTGGTAAAACTAAGAGTAAGAGTATGGTGCGTACCAAAAATTAAGTGAGAGTAACGTTACAGTATATTTAACAATACAGTGTATTATTCCAATAAATTAAAATTCAACAAGACTATTTTGAGATAGGTATTCGTGTAGTACGATGGACTTCGGTTTTCCAAAAATAACCATAAAGTAACACACTTAGTTTCAAATAAATTATTTACAGCATTCATTCCACAGCGCAAATTAATTGTTGTTACTAAACACTAAATGATTTTAAAAACATTTTCAGAGTGAACTTTTAAAGATATTAATATTTTTGAAATCGTGGTTATATTTATTAAACATATTTTGAGTACGGTTTCGTGATTCAAACTTTGACATACCTTTCCAGAATATCTTATTCATCCAACCGAAATTTGCTTGATGAGTTCTGAGCTATGGGTTATCGTTAATCCGGTCTGTCTCAAACAAGAATTCCAAATAGTTTGTAAATGTATTATTTACTTATTAATTTAGTAAAGAAACCTTCAATATCATAATAATAATTAACTTTGAGCGTTAACAGTCAATATTATTAAAAATATATAAAAACCTGATAGACAGTTAGTAGTCAAATATGACTGCAAAATATGGCGTCTTAAAAAAAGAGGTCTAAAAATTCAGTACGTAATCCACAGAGACGAGAAAAATTATGTGTGTTGGGCATTACATGAAGAAACAGGAAAATAAATGTGTGGATAAGAGAATAGACAAGAGTACTTAGTTGATATAATTAAATATGCAAAGAAAATAAAATGGTGATGAGTAAGCCACGTCACTGTATCCAAAGGAATCAAAAGGTCACAAAACCAGCTTGACTGATGAAATTATCAATTTCTGCGGAAATACAATGGATAGAAGAATGGGAGACACGTGAAGCATGAAGTGAAGTAGTGGATAGAAAACAGCTGATAACTATGATTATAAAATGTTAGCCAATGATTAGTTTATTTATAAACCTCAACATAAATCAAAGATGTTAAACAATGACACAGAAATACAGATTACATGAATGAATAAATCTTGCAATAAATTAGCGATGTCTTGATTTGGGTTCGTACCTCTTCAAGAAATGGACGTTAAAATTTTCTTCGACTTGATAAGACAGATATATATTTTTTTTATAAAAATCAGCCATAGTGATAACAGTGATGTTTCATAAGACTCGCTGTAAACGCGCAATAAAAATAGAATAAATAATTACTACTGACTAGAATAATTAGAAGCATTTTTCAAAAATTTATGGCAATCCACAGAATTATAATGAATAACGTTGTCCCTTTTCATCTCACGTAAATAAAATTGCATAGCTGTCTCCCACTATAAATAATAATACAATATATGTCGAATAAAATTGTTAGATTGATAATGCCCTTACAAGACGGAACGCGTCTCAAATAAAAAAATAAGTATTTTATTTTCACGTATGTAATTATTAAGTTCTAGAAACTTACCTCGGATTATTACCAAAATTATTATTATCAAAACTCTCGAAAACGCCGTTTCTAAAAAAGTTGCAACAATTTTTAAAAATATTCTTAAAATTCATGAAGATGATTTTTATAACATTATTAATATTCTCGAGAAGATTTACTATTAATAATGTAGGTATGTACATATTTTAATTTAATTTAAAATATGTTAATCTCAATACTCTTGTACAATAACCTAACCTAACGAAATAAAAATATAAAACAATATTTTTAGACAAAACAATGAATAATTTGTTTGCAGAATGTTGCCATCAACAGTGGAACATTTTTTTAAGCTCAATTCAACACACCAAACTTTAAAAATATATGTATGAGTTATTTTCAGTCGTATATTTTAATCTAAACTGGAACAAAGACTTTTTAATCAAATGAATTTGTTGAATTCGTGTAGATAATCACATTTCAGCTCTATTCTATTCTTATGGAAGCCTTAAAAGGGAATACCTCAAATAAAAACCCAAATCAAAAGCATTAACGACAAATTATTTTATTCCATTACAAAAGGTATAGGATTTTATATGTTTTCACTTTACGCGGTAAAACATACAATGAGAAGATTTAAACAGGGCAGAACCGATAAAAAATCCCAAATTCCTTTGTCTTTTTATTGACAATTAATTGAAATGGAAAATTGCGAGACAAATCTTCATTCCCATTGAGTTCTAAGTAGCTACAAAAAGCTTAAGTAGTTCTTTGAGGGAACGTTTCGTCACTTAAATTGAAGTCAAAATGAATTTGGGGGAATTGTCACATTGTCACACAAAGTGTTTTCCTAAATCGGAAAACAGCTTATGAGATTTTTTTTGAAATTATGATATTTATGTTTCATCACATCAGTCTTAATAGTGGATCATCAAAAATAGTCACGACTTCTAGAACTTATTTGCGACAGAATAATTGGGAACAATGTAAAAAAAATGTTTTATAATTAAAAGTACTTACCCAACTTTATAAATTCTTCGATCAATTTTCGGATTTTTTCCGACAATTTTTCAACAAGTTGATTAAATGCCTATTATAAATTTCATAATTTTATAATCTCTTTTTTTATTAATCCTCTTGGATAAACTTATGATTGAATTTTTGAAATTTTTACATAACTGATCTATTTATTGACATAAATGCAAAAAAATATGTTAGGAGTACATATTGAAGAGATT
The DNA here is from genome assembly GCA_022840565.1 of Eubasilissa regina. Lineage (NCBI taxonomy): Eukaryota > Metazoa > Arthropoda > Insecta > Trichoptera > Phryganeidae > Eubasilissa > Eubasilissa regina. The sequence goes on from JAINEB010000007.1 coordinate 19,191,345, forward strand.
TTCTTTAAATCTCGAGATATTTTAATGTATTTTTTATTAGTTTATTACAGATGTACATTATTTTTTTTATTAAAAAACCCGGGAGGTATTATTTCCATGACAAATATCATAAGATAAACTTCAGTTAATATTCTTTAAAATAATCGAAAGAAAAAATCGTGACTTTGAATATTACCGAAATAATATAGATGTTGACCAAGTATGCATGGATGAGACGGCACATTTCATTGAAGTTGGTTTCTTGTGTGCGGAATCGGGGGAGTGATTTTTTAATGAGATTAGAGAGAGAATGTGGCAAATAACTTTTATTAACCCCGATTATTTTATCAAATAATTTAAAAAGGTGTACATTAGTTTTTTTTATTAAAAAACCCGGGAGGTATCAAAAAATTTTTTAAAGAAAACACGTTCTTATTGTTATGTTGCAATTTTACAGAACAAAGGTCTGTGATATTTTTAATACAAATTAAATGCATATCTTTCTAATTAATACATATAATTTTTATTAGAAATATATGTTCACATAACATTATCGAAGTTGGAAAAGGTTTAAAATATTATATAATATGTAATTTTACTATTTAAAATATTTTTATGTACATGTAAATCTTGTGACATCTTTTATATTTTTTATAAACAAATTGAAATGGGAATACGTGTCATACCAATATTCTAACTATGTTCAAACAAACTTAAACGCGTATGCCATGCAAATAGGACTAACATCGTGGTCTCCTAGGACGAGGTACAAACCCCCAACCAGGCCAGTATTTTACCATTAGTCTTATCTAGCGTGGTAAGTCGTGGTGTAACTAAAATCTGCTAATGAGTTTCTTCTCTATTCCTGAAAGAACTTCCCAATTTTTGTTTTAAACAGATATATATTTTTATATAAAAATATTGTTACATATTTTTAGCAACTCATTCTCCCGACAATATAATGTTCCGAGTTGAGTCCCGATGGTAACTAAATATATATACTAGGCATATATAATTTTTCTATGTATTTTTACTAGTAATTCATCTAATTATCAACATACTAAATTATACTAAAATATAAAAATGGCATATAACTTAAAAAACAAGTTGCATTTAGGATAAATAATGAAATATTATTAGGAATGTCGTCGATTCGCCCCTTTGATTCTAGTGATGACGTGTGTATAATGGAGCACCTATAAAAGCTTTATAAGGTTTCTTATTACATACACTGTCACATGATTGTGATATTAATGCTTCATTTATAAAATGCTTTATGGTTTTCACTGAACGTTAAATTAAAAAAGGAGTCGAATCTGAAGTTTTTTAACTATATTTTGTTTGTCATCAATTAGGCCAGGCTGCAAATTAACATTCCAAAAAAATTTTTAAATATTTGATAGTGTGATATATCTAATTTTCCAAAAGGCAAAAAAAAATTAACTTAATCACATTTAAAAATAACACATATGAATTTTCTTTGAATTATCGAAAGATCAAAAAAAAAATATCAAACGATTATTAAAATAGAAATCATTAATACTTTTTTGATATAATGTCAAACAAATATTTTTTTTCTTTACCAATGGAAATTTTATCAAGATTTCAACCGAATTCAAGAATTTTTCTTCAACTCTAAATACACGTTCATAGCTCTATTTTTTTTTCTCTAAACAAATGCTGTAGTGTGAGTATCGTATTGTATCGCAGGATAGTATTATTCACCCGGATTCGAACCTTTATGTTACGTCCAATAAAATAAATCCTTCCGCTTGTATTTTGTAATCAAACGAAATCCTATTAAACTTTGATGAAACCATAGGACAGTTCGTTGCCAGGTCGAGATTATTGAAATGGCGTTGACAGGTAGGAATAGGATATGTGTAGGTAGGTACTCAGTTACAACTTTTGTGATTAAATACCTTTTTGAGGTACCTACTAACAGAAAAATATAACAATTATAGTTATTATCTCATATAAAAGAATTGATGACCAATAATAAATTCTTCTATTGTTGTATTGTATGTGAAGATTTGTGAAGGGGAATCTTTATTTATGTTCATGTCTTAAAGAAATGCCTTTTCTTTTTTGATAATATAAATAGTAACTATATTTAATAAAACTGACTTAGAAATAGCTAGTGTAATTGTATTTAATACTTGGTTTTAATTATAAATTTTTACTATATTTATTTCGCTGTCATTTGATGAAGTCCTTCCCGATTATTAAAAGGTTATTTCAATTCAAATATAGGGTAAACAGAATAACAATTTTTATCTTTCTCTATTTATTTTTTTATACACATATATGTATTAATCTGTTATTAGTACAATGATACAATACAATTTTTTCTTCATGCTACACATTTCTAAAAGGTATTTACTTGAGGTAAATAGCAGTGGAGGCAATAGCTTTAATAGTATTTAATTAGTTATTATACATATATTTAGAGTTTATATTATACATAAGTTTAAATTTAATACTAAAAAATAACAAAAAAATTTATCACTAGCCACGTGCCTGCAATACTAAACAAGCATATTGAATTGAAAGTTGTCAAATTAAAAAATTAAAAGAATAATCATCTATATCTTGTTTCAAAATACTAAATATTATTGTAACATTTCCATAAATACACTAATCTAGTCCAAATTATCTTGAAAACTCGGTTTAATCTATAGTATAATAATACGTGTATATGAAATGTAACTCGACGAGTAATTTACATAATTTAAATGAAACAACATATTTATTATGTACCTACTACTTATACTACAGCTACTAACAAATTCTGCCCATCGCACACCCCTAAAAATTTATAAACCATATAAATGCGCGTGGTGAGTCACTCACCATCTCACTACGCGGTGTTGAAAGGCTCTCTAAGGCTTTAAAATTAAGCTAAGTACAACGCTGTGAAGACAGTAGCTGTTCATGGTTTGCTTCTTAACTACGTATTAAAATTACTTTAAATACGCAATAATTCTTAATAAAATACGTAATTAAATCAGGTTAATATTATGTATTGCAGAGTATTTATTATTAATATGCCATTATTATTTTTATAATATTTTTTAAGCAGATACTGTATAATATTTCAATTTTATTATATTCATTTTTAAAATCGTCACTAATAAAATGTATGCGGAATTTATAAGAAAAATGTATTTATAATGCAAATTAACACGAGCACGAACATCATACAAGAGGAGGAGATGAACTAAGATTGGCATTCAAGAAGTTGGCTAAATCTCAGAAATCGATGATGAAGATGTTTAATGAAATGTTAAAAGATGTAAGAACGGAGGAGGAACTGCATAGATTCAAATTGAAAGTAAGCAAATATTTGCAAGATGTTCATATTATAGCACATATAAATATATTTATGTATGCACTGTATTAAGAATAAATAAATAAAATACTTTCAAAATTAGCAATATTAACTTTGTGGTTAAAATTCATATTTTTTATTTATTATCTTAGTTTTATTAACCACTGAATTGAGTTTAAAAAACATCTACCGGTTTCGGAAAATACCTTTTCCTTCTTCAGGATGTCATAACTAACATCATATAGTTATAAGATCCTGAAGAAGGAAAACGTATTTTCCGAAACCGGTAGATGTTTTTTAAACTCAATTCAGTGGTTAATAAAACTAAGATAATAAATTAAAAAATAAATAAAACTCCAATTTCTGTCATGTGACGCAGTGCTTGGGCATAATCTTTCTTAAATACAACAATTTGACTGATTTCAAAAAATTTAACAAAGAAGTGTTGGTAAAATAATTTCTTGTTATATTATACTTGGGGTTTCGTTTCATTAATAAATTCCACAATTAAGAATGTTTTCATGTTTTCACTGCCGTTCAGAATCTTTCTAAATTTTGAATTGTTCTGAAGAATTTAATTTTCTGGGCTATTAATTAAGTTGCCTGCATCTTCGTCATCAATTTCTTCCTCGCTTTCTGTCAAAATGATTTTTTTTTGAGATTAAGGAATTTTTAAGAATTCTGGTGATAGATAAAATTTCATAAATTTTTTTTATTCATCTTTTGTTAAAACTGTTTTTTATGCTTAGCGCTAAAGCACCTTTTTTGTTTATTAAATTCAAGTAATACATAAAAAACCGTGTGTTGTCTTTTTTTTCTATTGCCATATCCCATAATTTGACTGATGGTCATATCTTAAGATGGATAAAATCCTAGTTTTCTAATAAATGTTTTGTCTTATGTTTGTTATGTACTTCTAAGAAAATTATTTGTTTTTAAGTTACTACTAGACAGCTTTATCATTTACTTTACCACAGGCGTGTGAGTAACGAATACAAAGCCATATCATATATTTATCAAATAACAAGATACGTTATAACCACATGCGTTTAACATTTAAAAAAATAATAACGTGTCACACTCTCCAGGCAAGTTCCAGGTATGGAAAGATAGGTGGTGATGAGATAATAATTATATTAAAGGTGCTAGAAAATAAATTTGCATCAAAAACAATGTAAGATTACAAAACTAATGTCACGTTCAAAATTGCCTCATCATTATTTTTAATGCCAATCAATTTAGTAATCACGAATAACGCCCTCACGTTGGTAATACAAGCGGGCTTCAAGGTTATAAAAACGGCCGGAGATTAATTTAATTTTTCGCTCTAAGCTGTCACATATGCGGCTAGCTGCTGTGGCCAGCGAAGCTATTTATCAAGAATCCAACATGTAACCGTAAGTATCTAAAATGTAACCAATGGGTAAATACTTTTATTATAATTCAATCACTAGTTAACAATTTACTGTAATTTATTTTGACCTAATCGCACGTTAAACAATTTTTTAAAGGAACAAGATTATTTTTCTTCGGTCGACATTAATTTTTATTACATTATTATTCTACAATTCTTTTTACCAATTCCATTACGTCGGCTTGGGATGCTGGAAAAACAAACCACGACGATTGGTCACGGAGATGCTCTACTACGATGGAAGGTTCATAGATTTGGAAGTTATGTAATTTTTTGCAACATTTCAATTCTTGTCACCAGCCTGCCCTGAAGTTCGTCGACTTCATACTCAACCCGACGAAATTAGGATAATTTAATTTTGATTGTAATTTGTTCTAATTCAATCTATGTTTTTTTGATTAGATTCAATTAGTTAACGTAAAATATCATTTCATTTATCTCTCCCGGGTATTATTAATAAATTTTACCAGATGAAGGCAAAATGTGACAAACCAAGGGGGGTATGCGTTTCTGAGGTCAAGATCCCGCCATTCTTGTGTTCGCCACTAACTAGCCGGCGAAGAGGATAGAATGCCGTTCTATACCTTCACAATGTATATTTAAACAAGCTAGAGAACATTCGAATAAACCATATTAAAATTAAAATAAATATCTACTGATTTTTCTCATACTACGTAGAATCGAAGAATAACACATTTACAGTTGATACATGTACCTACTATTACACAAGTATAAAATTCAAATTAAAAAAAAGATTACAGTAAATAATCTTTTCATAAAAACCATCAAACTTTTCAATAATAATAACTATGTATGGGTGTAGTTCATGCCCTGAGAATTTAATTTAAAAAAATTCCAATTATCCAATTATTCACTAAGCATATTTTATCTTCTCATCAAAAAATAAGAATGGAATTAAAAAATGTGGTTATACGAAAGTCGACCCTTCGTCAGTTAAGTCAAAATTAATTATCTATTTCCAATTAAATCCATAATGACAATTCATGTGGCACGCTCCTTGTCAATGTTTCCTGCCAACTGTAAATTTCCATCCATGTTTCACATCCATTATTACCAAAATTAATGTAATTAGGGACGTTATTGAGTTTTGCACTGATGACGTCAGAACCAGCACTGTAATTAACAATGTGCACTCATGTATCAAATGCCAAATATAAAATCTGACAAAATACTAAACTAAAAAACAGTCAAATAACGTCAATTCTGAATATCAAATAATGAAATTGGAAAATATTTTTAATCAGAATCCGAATGTTGAAATTGTTTTAAAGGCTTTAATGAAACTAATTAACCTCTCACTGCAAATTGTGGCGCGTGTTAACTTGTACTACGTGTTTGTTAAAATAAAATCCAGGATACACATTTGTTTCCATTTATACCTTCAAATATTATGAAGAGTTATATCAAAATTTTTTTCAAGAGTTCGTTTTTTTTAAAATTATTTTGAATTATACCTAGACTGTACAAAGTATGATAGAAAATATGAGAAAATGACCGTAATGATCCGAAATTATTGGAAACATTTTTAGGGTAGGTTAGTTATTTAGACATTTTGGTTATTGTTACCGACGCAAATCGCCGATCACAGCGGTGGATAATGGAATCGAAAGGGATGAGTGAATGGAAAACAGGTAATCTGAAATAAGGGTAAGAGAATCCTTCGATAGCGGACCGAGATGGACTCACATAACCAAAGAACAGCTCAACTCACCTAGTTGATGACGCCGCCTCTTTGATCTTCCGGAAGTTCACCCAATATACAAAACTATCATGGTACAAAAAAATTCTCATGAGTTTCAACGTTCACATGGAAGAGGCCTAAGGGATAGGAACAAAACTAAAACTCGTGACAATGACATTCCATTTTACAATAACATTTGTTTCAAATTATGGAAGCGTATGGGTTCATCTGTTAAAAAAAAATTGCGAATACGGAACAGTTATTTTAATATGCATGACTATGTATTGTATAAATAAACGATAAATTATTTAAGTTTCCAATGTTAATTATATAAATTTATTAATTGACTATGTTTTTTTGAATTATTAAATTATTATCTCTGAACGTTAACAATGTTAAACATAAAATTCGAAAGATCTTCAAAAAGGATTCTAAACATAAAAGATTTGATGAAAATACCGTAGTTTTTGGAATATTTTAAATTATTTTGGTAGCACGAAAGCGTGAGTAATTTTCTTAATCACCCGAGAAGGTAGTCATGGTGCATTAAAAATATCGAACAATTGAAATGACATAAAATTTGAAGAGGGAATCTATGTAATTTTCCTAAATAGGTGTTAAAAATAACATACTTTATTTATATTTCTGTTTATTTACTTAAATTATTGCAAACTTATTTATTTTCTCATGTGCTTTAAAAAAATTATTATTTTTTAATAATATATATACATTTAAAAGCTTTGTTAAGCTGAAATGACAGCTTGTCAGTAGGTGCTGTAAAAATTATGTTTGACATTTTATAAAATGCGTATATATTGTTGTTTGTTACTATTACAATACATTAATGTAATAAAAATTATTGATAGTAACTAGATCAAAAGTATAACATTTAGGTAGGTACCTATATCAATGTTAAGAGTTCAATAATTAACAATATCATTCGTTCTACCGTTATATTATCTACATTTTGTATTTAAATGAAGAGAATGAGGCATAACATCATTTAATATTTTTTTAAGAATACAAAAAATGTATAGCTATTTTGTCAGAAAAGAAAAAGAGAAAATTAAATATAGTCTAATGAGTACTTATAAATTTTAGAAAATAAACTGATTGAATTTTTAAAATATTTATTTAATAAAAATTTTGATTGGAAAAGTTGGGCTAGAGTGAATATTTGGGATAACCATTTTTTGACGAAGCTATAAGTATTTTAATTAACAAGGAAATTTACATTTTCTATTTGATGTATATAAGGAATGATATGCATTTTGATAATATGCATTCATCATACATTTCGCTCCATCATGACTGAGAATCGTGATCTTCATGAACTCCCGCCCTCTGGACTATATCTCTCTTCTTGTTTCGATATCCAGCATGTCTGAAGGTTGTCACCAAAGAAGTGCATGTTGTTCTTTTTACATGATAAGTCCAACGGATGGGGATCTTCCCCTTTCTTTCCGTCCTTTGAAGTTTCTCTTAGATATCTTCCTTTCTCATAAGATTTCCAAACAATTATTGAAGGATTTATCTTAAATAAATAGTCCCATGGTGTGTGTGCAGCTTCGAAATAATTAGACATGTGTGAGATGAAATATGTCTCCTATACTGTATCTTAAAGGCATCGATTATCTTCTCTCACTTGCCTTTAATGTCTACGATCCTATGTTCTTGTCAACTTTAGATATTTTCATTATGTAACTTTTTGTCATGTGAAAAAAAAAGTATTTTGGGTGCGGATTTATCAAAGAGTAGAGTTATTGGTTCTTATTCACGACCGCTTCAACTGTGAAATTGCTTGCAATTGTATCTCTCGTTATTAGAAAAAATAATTAAATTGTGTCAGTGGTGCAATGAGTCGAAATAATAAGCATAAAAATATATTTACTGATAATATATAATTACAAGATAATTTCAACAATAATTATATCAGCACCCCAGAGGTAAAATTTGTTAAGTCCATTAAAAAAAATAAAATATATATATATATATATTATCTCCTATTTCTTCTAAACATTAGTTTGTCTTTCGTTTGGGTAAACTCATTTAAGTTCATAGATCACGGTTTCGTATACAGAGAGCCTTTAAAAAGAATTCTTGCTCAGATTACAATGATTTAATTTGATAATAATAATGACGCGTGTGATTTACAAATTTTCCAGTTGCAATGAGTCACTGGTTGGGAGCGCACCGCGTGTTCGTGGTTAAGCAATATTTAAAGTGCGGTGAGTCATTGGTTCGTGAGCGTCGCGCTTTTTGTACTTACTTTAATATTCGACGAGTAAGTGATGCGCCAAGCACGCAACTTGTCTGGTGTTTAGTTCAAAAGTTCAGACAAGAAGGGACAATGGTTAACCATACTCCTCCAAGACAATCAGCTTCAGCAGCGACACCAGAACATGTGGCTTAAGTTCGACGTGAAATTATGCGCAATCCGCGTAAATCGATAAGGAAAATTGCAACCTGTACTGGAATAAAAAAATTAATAGTGTACCGTAGTTTGAAAACAAAACAACAGTTTCATCCATACAAACTGCAAATCGTGCAGTTTCTCAACGAAAATTAATATTCTTTACGTGAAACCTTAACAAGAACGATGCTGGAACGTTTTGGAACTGCACGAATGCTTGGAAACATATTGTTTACTGACGAAGCACATTTTCATATCGATGGCTATGTTAAAAAACAGAATATAAAATACTGGTGCACCGACAACCCAAGGGAACGCCATCAAAAACGTTTGCATTGTCCGAAAATAACAGTTCGGTGTACAATTTCTCCCCGAGGGATAATTGGCCCTTACTTTTTTAACCAGCAAGAGAAAGTCACTGCTGACGTGTATTGCCAAATGATCGACAAGTTTTAGATACCGCAACTGCAGCTGTTTCCCGGGTTCAACAACAGAACACAATTTCAGCAAGACGGGACCACTCCTCACACAGCTAGTTTTAATGGAGAAGCTGAGAGGATTTTTTCCCAATAAATTAATCAGCAAGTGCGGAGACATACCCTGAGCACCTCGGTTACGTGCGACTTTTTTTTGTGGAGATACTTAAAGTCGAGAATTTATAGCTACAATCTTTGGACAATTCAGGTCCTATGAGAAAATATTCGCCGTAAAGTTGCTGCCATTGAACCAACGCTTTGCTCTCGCGTATTCGTAAATTTAAGAGTCCGATTACAAGAGTGTTTTGAGAGAAATGGATGGCATTTAGACAATATTGTTAATAAAACGTAAAATCTGTATTGGTAAACTCCGTTTTGTATAAATAAAATATGAGAATAATTTTGCAGTTTTTTTTTAAATTTAATTTTAAACTTGAAAATTTTCCGCTGGACACCTTTATAAGATTATTGGATAATATCGATTTTCATCATAAGCTAAATATTTTTGCACGAAAATTATAATAAAAATTAAATATTAAGTAAAACATAGATTAATGTTTGTTGATTATTGATTGAACATTTTTGTTTTACAACATAAATACCAATATAGAAATATAGACAATACATGTTAGATTGCTCGGTTTGATTGTTGTTTATACAATATAATGCCGGTAATTTAGTTTCCAATGTATCAACTGGAGGAACTTTGATTTGGTCATGTTGCAGATGTTACCATCCCGCATTGGTTATTTGAGCTACACAATACAAATACTCTTGATTCAATTCAACAATGTAAATCCAAATAGTGAATCATACTCGTAAATACATAATTCGTGTTTGTAGTGTAGAGCGACTGCTATTTCTATGAACTGATGTAAATTACACGTTATAAATTATAACAAGAAGTACCTACGTGTATGTATATAATAAATTTGAATTCTCGTTAATAAAATAATCATTAGGAGGACACATTCTTATTACGAAGTTGTAATTATTCAGAACATAGGTCTGTGATATTTTAAATATGAATTAGTATATATTAATTAGTAAGATATACATATAAAATCAATTTTATCGAAAAAATATTATTGTTGTGCCACCGGGGTTCGAACCTGAATCTGTTCTCTTTCCAAACCGGGGAAGGTGCATATATATTTCTAATTAATATATTTAATTCATATTTTAAATAATCAGTAATTTTGAGTGCAAAGGAAAGAATCTTATTTTAAGCCGAATAGTCTGAAATAGATAAATGTGAAGGCTGGTAGCGAATTGAAACGCGGGTTTTTGCGTGGTCATGTATTATGTGAAGTCAGAAAAGAAAAATAGTAAAATTAAGTAAAAGTAAGGAAAAGTAGCGGAGTCTGAAGTGTAAGTGGAGCGGGTGATACTGGGTTCGGCTTCTATCGGCGAAAGCTCGTCCCCGAATGTAGATGTCGCCTCGTCGTCGGTCAGCTAAGCGCGTCGATAATGTGTTACGTAAAAACATTTCCCCATATCCATTTGTGAATTTAACTATTAACCCTGAACCCGCAATAACAATTTAAAAAAAAAAACAAGATAGTTTAAAAAAAAAATATATATATATATTTTTTTTCATGACAAGGGAGATTGTTACGTAAAAACATTTCGTAATTATAATTTCATTTAAAGTAACTCCGTTAGAGTCGAGGAGAGTCGGCATGTGTCAAGGACAATCCGGGCTAGATGGCGCATAATTAGCAAACCAGGCGCTGGATAGAAAGGTTCTAACTCTCGCGCGTCATTTTGGTCTGAGCGCTGATCACTTTGGATGAAAAGACGCGAAATTAACTTACGCATACTGGAGAAAGTTCTGCACGCAATCTGCAGATACGCGTGCAGGAACACTTCCTGTCGGTACAAAATATAGTGTCCGACAAGGTGCTAATTATATACTTTCTCTTTCCAACATCAGTATGTGTAGGTGAAGGAGCGCGAATTTCTATCCCAGAGTTATCTTTATTGATACGGTACAGAATAAATCGCGTGCTCATCTGCGAGCGGCAGTTCAGTCCTGGCATCGGGTCAAGAAAGCGGTTCCTCCAAAGTGCGGAATAACTCAATTTATAACACGCGCATTTCGGTTTTCACTCTCGGGTTAACCTACCTATAATCTAATAATATTAAGATTTATCAGTAAAATCACGTAGATTTAAACCACAGCCCATTTTAATGACTGCGAGGCATGTGATTTGGAGTGTTACCTAGCTAATAATCATATAACTAGTATTGAGTAAAATCAAGTGAGACAATGGTCACATCTCACACGTGACCAAGAAAGCCGTGGAAACCTTTGCGCTACAATAATAATAATATTGTTATATATACATGTAATTACGTGATAAACACCTGTTTTTGAAGCCACGTCGGACTGAACTCCACCATCAGGCCTTGTTTGAGGCCAACGCCAAAACGCTTGAGTAGACCATCGCCACCCACCACAGCAGAATAAAGAAAGGTACTGCTAACTCACACTACCTACATTTATTTATGGAGCGCGCCTTGGCACAAGTCCTTCCCTCCCGCTCAAAAAGTTCCCACTTATTTGTATTTATGTTGTAACATAGTTGTAAGACCTTTTAGCTCAAATTTAAAAATTGTGAATTTCTTTAAAACTATAAACTGGTGAGGATACTACCTTGCATGTAACATCTAATTTGACTTTATTTTTTATCTAGACCAATGAGAATAAATGTTTATAGAAAAATCCCAATATTAATTATCATTGAAAATTCCTTCTTCCCCCTTGATTGAGTGATCGATGCAGTGAATTGAATCCATTTCGGTACAGCCGAACGACCTGATGAGGGTACCTCATGCTAATCAAACTATATATTAAATTGTGTTGGTTTGGTTACGTAACAAATGGCGGTGGAATTGAATTGCCGCCTTTATATATATATATATATATATATATATATATATATATATATATATATATATATATATATATATATATTAATTATCGTTTAACTTGAAGTATTGAAGAATAATTCACATGGGATTAGTAAATGCAGTAGAACCCAAATTGCATCTGAGTTCGTGTGAACCGAGCGTACTTTGGATAACAAAAAAAATATGGGTAACTATGGACATTTGCGACGGTTACAAACTGGTTACTTTTGATACGATCAAAAATAACTATTTGAAATAGAACGCTACTAAGAAAAAAAACAAATTGTTTTTTTAACAAATCTTTAATATTTGCTATTTCATAGTTGTTCCTCGCATCTCGGTCACTATATGAAGGCGGACCCACCCCTTACCTAGGACCGGGGCAATAAGATCAAGGTTTCTATCTCGATACTCATTCACCACCTGGTTGGCATTTTTTAATGCTACTAGGCAGCTATTCGATAGCGCCCCACATATATGACACGGCGATACCGCACATCTGGCAGAGCAAAGAAACAAAACAAAGCCTTCGATAAAGTTATGTATTTCAAACTCCTCTTTATTGGTATTCACGGAGACCTACTTAGATAGTTTTTCTCCTACTCATCCAATAGAAGCCAAGCAGTAGTTGTTAGCGGTTATAAATCCAACTGGGCACGCGTCACATCAGGTGTTCCTCAGGGATCACTTCTAGGACTACTCCACTTTAATATTTATATCAATGACATCTTTAAGTGTTTATTATATACTCACACACTTTTATTCACGGATGATATAATTTTTTTTACTCCAATTCATAATATCGACGATTGCCATAAACTTCAAAGCGATTTAAACCGCCTTGGTGTATATTGCAATCAACATTACCTATAAATAAATATCGGAAAGTATTGCATGATACAATTTAATAGGAACAAGAATCCGTTTAACTTCCCTCACTCGCTTAATAATTAACTCTTGACCAAGAAACCTGAAACTAAAGATCTTGGGATTATATTGGATTCTAAATTATTCTTCGACTTGCACATTAACCATATTACATCCAAAGCAACCAAATTGTTATGTTTTATCCTTCGGGTATATAAACAAATCAATAACATAAACACCATGAAAATACTACTTCTCATATGCCCAAAGTATCATCGAATATGTCTCCCAAGTCTGAAATCCAAGATATATCACATACATCTATAGAATCAAAAAAATACAGAACAGATTCCTCAAATATTTTAACTTACGTAGTTATCAAATATTAACTAGCACTGCTGAGTCATTTATAATTTTCAAAGTTCCATCACTACAAACTTGAAGAGACATGGCCGATGTCATTTTCCTACACAAAATAGCCAGCCCTAAAGTTGACTATCCTGATTTACTCAGACGCATATCTATTCGAATGCTAGCCAGTCAGCCAGAACTAATCCTACATTTAATCCTCCACATTTCAACACCAATGCTAAACACAACTTAACAACGAGCACCCCTTTATCTTAATTCACACCTAAACAAATTTTTTCAAGATATGTTCAATACTTCAGTTACCTCAATTAAATCTAAATTCAACACATAAACTTTAAAAGCCTTTATTCTTCTTTTCATTCTTATCACTCAGATTTTATTCCCTGTCCCATTTTCCTTTTCCTTTCCCCTCGAATATTTTCTTACTTTCTTATTTCTAGCTTTATTTTCCGTGTTAAAATTGTTATTTTCAACTTTTTTCTCACATTATTCTGCTTTATAGTCCTTCTTTTTAAATTCTATTTTAAATTGTACTCACTTTATAAAGTATTTTGTATCCTCTGAGAAAATATTAACTGGTTTAATTATTGTTTAGCTTTTATTTTAGATTTTCGTATTTACTGGTAAAATGTATTTTTTCTGAATAAAATAAAATAACATAAACAAAACAGAGTAGATTACTCGCCAAGTAACCCACCACACCCTTCATGCGTCAGCCGCGCAGTGAAGCAAAGGTATGGCTGGACTGCCAATGAGAATCAAAAGTAGTTTTTAGTTTTCAGTCGATTATTTTGATCAATATCATAGCTATATAAGGTGTTGTACAAGTTAGTGTAATTATCAGAGTATTAGCGACGACCTTTAATTCAACAGCTTTTCTGGGAATGTCATATTAAAAAATCAAACAAGTAGATTAAAAATCCCTCGATATTTACAGCGCATTAAGTGTCCGGGTTCGGACCTAGCGGCGCCAACGGTCGATTGAATAATAACAGAAAATTAGCATAAAGATTTGTGACCTCTCTGTTCGCCTCGTGGTCCTTTCGCGGCCACTGATAGCCGGTTCCCGGCCATTGCCGCAATAATCTAAAAGCCTGTTTTTAAAATATTAAATAATTGGTGACTAGCACCTACTTAACCAACTCACGTAGACACATTCCCATTTTTTTTTTTTTTAAATAAATAAATAAATTTTTACTATTTTTAAACTAAGATAAACACTTATTCAATGAACATAAGACTAACTTGCTGGATTCTTGAAATGAGGCTCGAACCACTGACACAAGCAAATCAAAATCATTGTTAAATTATTTTTAATAAAACATCGATTCTGATTCTAAATCTTGCGCCTCAAGCAACTGCGCCATGACCAGTTCTCGTAAAAGATTTTATACAGTGGTCCAAAAGTCCCGTAGGGGTTACAATGTTAAATATATATTTTAAAATAAATTATTTTTAAATTTATTACAGATTTTTATAAAGAAGACCTTTGAGATTAACCATGGAAACGTACTCAACTGAAGAGCGAACAATAGTGAAATTTTTAACCAATCCATAGTTTTAACTCAGCATGCATATCATCGCCAGTTTGATGTGCGAAATTCTCCAAACGAATCAATGATTTGGCATTTGATTAGTCATTTTGAGAGCCAGGGTTCACTTAGCGACCTTCCGCATATTGGCAAACCTCGCTCCGTTAGGAACAAAGCCACAGTGGAGTGTGTAAGGCAAAGTGTTGAAGAAGTCCGGACCGCATTAACGCGAAGGCGATCTGGAGAAGTTGAGGTCTTCTGGACGTGTTTTGAAATCATTAATTCTTTACAGTGCCACAGCTCATACAGCAAGAGCCACAATCCAACTTCTAAGAAAAATTTTCAATGAATGAATAATTTTTCGCATTTATGACAAAATTTGGCCATCACGGTCCCCAGATTTGACGATTCTTGATTACTTTCTTTGAAATTACCTCAAGGAAAAATTGTATGTTAACAAGCCACGAACACTTTAGCAGCTAAAGGGAAATATTTGTATAGAAATCAGGGCACTGGAACCTGAAACGGTAAGAACTGTCATAGTCACTTTAGAATGGGCACGTTTGTATGAGGCAGAAAAAGGACGCCATTTGCAAGACATAATTTTTTTATATATAATGAAACTTTATTTCCTATATTTATTTTATTTTATACTAAAATATTATACATTTAAAAAATAAAATATAAAAACATCGTTACCCTTCGTGACTTTGGGCCCACCTGTATAATAAATGTGCATCTATGAAACACGAAATTATCTATTGAATAGATTTATTACAATTTAACCTTCATTGAATTCGCTTTTTAAAATCCTAAATACAAATATACTTTTCACTCAATAAGAACAAAGTAGGTATATTATCATATTTGTAAATCCGAATTGATTTTTATTGCATATTTTAGACGATTTAGATTTAATAAAAAAAAAGCGTCAAAAAATAAAATTAGTTTTATAATTGTGTTCGGTAATTCTTAACTTGAGATTGGTAATAAATATTATTTTATGTTTAATTACTTACCATGCTAATTATTTTCATTTTGTTCATTGAAAATTCAAATATTGACCGAAGGGGCAGAGCTGTTGATTTTTGTAAAAAAAATAACAATCTCCTTGAGAAAAGCTGTAGATTTTAGTATTTATTAATAATTAGGTACATTTCCAATTTGATGTATATTTTTTTCGTTCGACTTTACTTCTCCAGTAGGGGTGTACTTGAAAGCGTTTTTATTTTAATTTTTACAATATCTTACGATACAGCTGATACTGTAAAATGTGGACTCCATTAAAATAGAATGATAAGAGGTGGGAGGGACAGATGAGACAATCAAAAATATTGTAAATTTGTTTACCTTAATATTATTATAGAAATCATTTTAAAATATTTAAGAACATTGCGAGAATTGGTTATAAGTTGTAATATTCAAACATGCAATGTTTTTTATTTTAAAAAATTTACACGGAAAAATATTGATGTATTTAGTTTTGCCTCAGCTAAGTCTACTGCTTAAAATATAATTACTTTTAAAAGGCAGCAGAACACGATCTGCAGGTTTTCATCAATCAATTTTATTACGAAAGGTTCATTCATAAAATATCTAAATATATTGTAATTTAAACCAAAAAATATAATGGCAGAACCATATTTAATTTTATAGAATTATCTTTGACACCCAGAATCTCGAAATATTTCCTTACAAATATCGTATATTTTGTTTATAAATAAATTGTAAAAAGTTCAAACAGAAATTATTACCTTTCACAAATTAATATTTTTGCAATGGTTATTAAATACATCGTTTTCAAAAAATTTTTTTTTAACTATTATTTAATTAAAATTTATAATAAGGATACCTAGAGAATTTTATAGTGTTTTAAAAAAATTATACCTAATGCGTATATATTTTAAATAATTTCTAGAAAGGAGCCTATAAAAACTGATCAAATTTTTTCAGCAATTGTCATAATATAAATAAGTGCTGACACTAAGTATTTCAAGAAGTTTAAACACCGGATTTGAGGTTTGTATCGAAGGCTACCTAATTTTTTTTGTAAATTTTCTAGAAAGTAAATTACATTTTCATTTATCAAACAGATTGGAATGATTGACAAAGAAAATATGTTATTAATTTGGCAGCGGTGAAAATAGAGAGGCGTAGGCTTCTAAGAATTAGAGTGACAGAAATAAATTATATTAATATTTTTTTCTACTTTATGATTTTTAGAGTGGTTGAATTGAAAGCCATTAAATATTTACGTAATTTGAACGTTGACAGACAAGATACGAAATATGACTAATGGTTTATGACAAATACTTGACCCTTATCAGAATTAACATTTCTAGACCTTTCGAAAAGTTCACCCTCTGTGGGAAGGCTGTTGTTGTTGCCCTAGTTTAACAATGACATCTTACTAATTACCGGAAAGTTTAATGTTTTGATGGTTCAAGGATAAGAAGTATAACTAAGATAAAATATTCCGATTCTCATGTTACAACGCATAATTGTGCTATGAACGATTGCCGTGTATAGAAGTTTGATCTTTTAAATTTTTGCAGGAAGGCAGAATGCGGTTTTAAAAAATATATTATCCGTAAAATGTATCGTCATAGTCAGTTTAATAAGAAAACGCTAAAAGGTATTATTACCCTTGCACTGCAGTTCTCGTGAAGTGCAGTCTTCTGATGCTGTATATTTACCAAACTATTTCATTTACAAGAGAGTAAAAAATGAAACAAGAATATTGCGGTGAGAGGAAAGATATTGGGAGCAGACACGAGTTATTTATAGGATTCACTCAGTTAAGGTAATATTATCTATTTCAAAAAGAACACTTATTCGATAAAATTAAATAGAATATTAACAATAATCTGTAAAAGTCGAATGAATATAGATAGTATGGTTGGACGACAACGGCATCTCATGGCTAATGAGGCAAAAAATGTCTGGCGTCATGGACTTCCCAGTTCTATAAAGCTCCAGAAAATAAATAATAAGACGTATATACCGTAATATTAAATTATGAACAAGTTTATAAATTTATTTGTGTTGTGGTTATAATACATGTATTATGTATTTATTATTTGTTTTAATTTACGAAACTACTGTGTCATTTATAATGTACTTCCATTTTCGAGATATAAGCCTACATATCCTTTTAAATAAAGGCTTCATTTAATTTAAAGCAATATGAATATATTAAAATTATGTACGATACCTTTATAAGCAAATACGTATATCATTCTAACTATTTTGGAAATTGGCTTTATATACGGAATACAATCCTGAAATCACCAAATGAATTGAATTCCCTACTATCTTCTTAAATTTTCATAAAATGCTCAAATTTATTTTTTCTGTAGTTGACATATTTCTTTGATCTGACAATAATCACTCGGGTTTAAACATCAACCCGGGAGCCCATCAAGTCTTTGACTGTTGATAATACCTAGTGAAAAAGTATAGGTATATTGATGTGACATATATTCCGCGTATTCGACTCTATTAATTTTGAAAACGTGTTTTTCTTCCAATTTCGTTATTTGAATTATCATTTGAAAATTTCTGTGTAATAATGGAAATTCAAAAATACCTCCCACATCGCTGTTCCACGTTAATTCAATTATCTAAAATGATAAAATCGCACAATTAGTTTAACTCAATTTACTGTCGGAACTCATGGTTTCTAAAATATGACTGTATTGCTATGTAAATTCGTATAAGCTTACATATATTACGTTAATTCTAAATGTATGATGATGCATACAAACGATTACCATAAAATTAAAAAAATAAACTTAAATCTACAAAACTACGTGTAAAATTTTCTAATTAAAACTGTTCACTTTTAAAATTTCTTCCGGCTCTGACCGTAAGAATCAAGCAACGTTTATAAATGCATATGTGTCTCAAAATATGATGTGACGTACGTGATCTGAGTCTCGTTCACACTCTCCGGCTAGTTCAGTGCGAAAATATGAAATGTGAGTACGGTACTCAAAACTCACCTTGCTGACGACTTTTCTCTTCACTTGTGATACATTTGTAACAAGTTGTATAATTTGGATAGACAAAAATCTAATCAATTTGATTTAAAGATGTTACAATTAACTACACTTGTTTATTACAAAAGAAATGGAAAGCAACCATGACAAGTACGATTTAATATAATACAAAAATATGTTTGCGCAGAATATTCCCCGTTGAAAATAAGAAACCGCCATCACAGTAAGTTGATAATCCAGCGCAGTCAATAACATAAAATAATAGTATATGATCTTGGACTTGGCTTACAGACCTGGGTCAACCGCTACACTTATCGGCGACATCGTCTATCATCAATTATAGAGTTCTTCCATCCAGGGTCCAAGTGGGAAATAAAATATTTCAAGTATTAAAATTTACGAGTTTAACAAGTTCGACGGTTGGTAGAGCCGCCATGTTGACGGTCCGAAATGCCAAAGGTGCGACCAGCCGATAAGCCCGTCTGCAGATAAGATGACTCCGACAGCGCAGCGCGCGCCAGTAGATGCGTTTGTGAACCGGTCCCCAATCGCGACAACCTATCGCGCATGTGCGAGAGTGTTCTATTATTAATAGTTTTCCAACCGAATTTATTAGATGATATTAAATAATTAAATTATAGGAACGTATTTATAACGTTACAATGTTTTAACTTTTTTCTCGGTTAATAAATTTTTTTTTGTTACTTTCGATTATTGATCCCTTAATAGAGTTACTTATCTGTAATTAAATAAAATATATTTTGTACAAAAAATAACAAAAAGGAACGTATTTTTTGGTCCAATTATAAAAGAATTATAAAAGACTTACAATTTTTTTTAAATTTCGGACAGTTTGTACAACTGCTATGTTGAAACAAAATGGCGGATCAGGGTGGATAACGATCGTAGCCGAGATGTCTATTAGATACACTTTTTAGAAATCTTTTTTTAAAACCAGGTACGATATTATACGAAAGTTTTAATGCCCACATAATCCATTATTTTCCACATGTATAATATATAGGAGTTTTTATATATATTTTAACCGAGGGTGGTTTTGAAGTCTCTTGATCATGATCACAGAAAGCGCTTTGAAATTTTCTGAAAGTTAATATTTTTTTTTGCAATGGGAATCGAAATTTACCTAAAATTATTCAAGTTAGTTCATCGCTCGCCTTACATTGAAAAAAATTACATATGTATAAAAATGTACAGACCTGCCTCAACTGGTTAGTAATATTATTACAGAACAGAGACCAACTATTTATGCACCTTGCCAACTAAATAACCCTCTCACTTCAATTTTGCTAATATCAATTTAACAAACAATGAATATTAAATAGATAGAGTATAAGGAAAACAGATTCAGTTGGTAATCTAATGTAAAAAAACAATGCTCGATAAAGTTTATATTTACACGTATTTAAAGTTTATATAGTAAACAATATTTTTGGTATTTTCATAAAATAAAAATAAAAATGTTAAGTTATTATAATTGGTATATAATATATTTAACACATCCTCAGCGGTGGTGGGTCAGATCTGACCCAGGTGTTTGTAAAAATATGAATTACGCTACAAATGTTCGTTTAATGCTTTTATTCTTCTAGCTAATCTTTTATTAAATATTTTCAAATAATTTGAGATACAAATAAATATGATGATAGATAAGAAACACCATTTTATAAAAGGATGTATGGCTGTAGTACAAGTTGAATATTATCTTTCAGGACGATGTTGTTTTTAAAAACTAGGAAATAAAACGAAAAATAATAATTTGGATTTATTTGTCAATTATTTAGTGTATATGTTTATGTTTATGTTTGAAATATGACATTGGCCAAATGGCAGCCTATGGCAGCGGCACAAATACGTACTCTTTTAACCATATTTTTCATAACATTCTCGCACATTTCGCGTGTTATTTCAACAATTTAATTTCGAATATTATTTTGTAGAATCGAAATTATTGTTAACTTATTGGCGTAGACCTTTCCTTTCAAGTACCTCCACAGAAAATAGTCGAGAACCATTTGAGGAGGCCAGTCAATGTCACCACTTTTTAAAATTATGCGGTTGGGAAAAAATTCTCGCAAAATTTCAAGCCTAACTCTGACTGTATGTGAGGTAGCACCGACCTTTTGAAATCACATGTGTTGCAGGCACAGTTGACCCAATTCGGCTATCAAGAAGTTTTCCAACATGTGACGATTGCGATTACCATTAATGATTTGAAAAGAGAAAATAAATGATTTGAAAAGAGAAGATAAAGAAAAAATATTTTAATCACGTTGTTAAGGTGTCAGATCCTCTATAATATATTATTGTAATCAACTACTCTCTATAACTATAAAACGCCAACTGACAAATGTCTGCCAAGACAAATGGCGGCCGAACAAAATAGGCTTAGAATATAATATTCACGTTGTATGCGGATTAATATTCCATAATACGACAATTTGATGCACGACTTCTCAAAATAATTTTATTATCGCTTACAAAGCATCGATTTTTATCTTTTTTCATATCTCGATTTTCCTGAATATTTTAAGTTGTAAAGCTTCAAATCGGCTTTTGATATAAAGCCACTACAATGTAGTTACACTTGAGAAAATTGTAGAAATCATATTACTGAAATATTCTGTTACATTATACATATACTCTATATGAATATGAGACAAGCAAGTCATACATTTTGGGCTTCAAATATTTAACTAACATTATGAATTCTCACAGATGGTACATTATCAAGAGAAATGTTTCTCATGTAGTTGAGGATATTTGCATAATATGAACGTAGGTATTTAACTGGATTCATTATGGTTAGCGAAGAATTACCATTCGTGTTAAATGGTTCAGCATAAAAGCTTTCTTAATATTCTTTGGTTAATAATATCTTTGTCACTTTTGTATTAATTAGTTTTTTATCAATCACAAATTTATACTTTTTTTAAAATATAATGATTTTTGTTAAAAAAGTTTTGGTGTATTAATAATAAGTTTATTCATCGGTTTTCTCAGCAGAATATTGGGTAATTAAAAAGGCCTTTCAATACCTGTGTACTCTGAAACGTCGATACGGCTGTTATATTCTCGGACTCACAAGCAACTCTTAAATTCCTCTCTGTATGGCTAGATAATAAGATAATCTGTTCCATAAAAAGATATATATTTAATTTGGAAAGCAACAATAAACAGGTCTCATTCGTTTAGATTCCTGCACATAAGGGAATTCATGGAAATTAATATGTTGATAAGGAGGCCACTCTTTCCGGAGTTTTCTCTCATCAATTCCATATCCCGATGTATGACAGAATTTAATATGGTAAAAAGACAGAATTTAATATGGTACAAATTCTATCTGGACTGAACAATGGATGGGTCCAAATAACCATAAGGGTAATCGGCTTAAAATAATTCAAAGATTTATTTTCCGCACTCCCTGGTTCTCCGAAAGAAGTCTAAAATAACAATACCAAATATCTCTAGGTTGAGAATTGAGTATTGCCAGGTAGCCTTACATTTATTCAGATTGAATTTAATAGATTCACTAATGTGTGAGTGTGGTGCCGAGGAGAAAACTCTTGACCATATCTTTTTTGCCTGTCCATTGCGGATCATAAGTTTTTTTTACAGTAATCTCGTCACTGGTAATTTTCAGATCCCGGATAAATTGTATCATCCACCTTTTTTCTCTTAACTCGCCACATTTATATATATAATAGCAACGACAATGGTATTGATTTCTAATATATTATTTCCTATTCTATAATATTATCGTATTTTTTTTTATAAAATATGATTTTAACTTGATTAATGGCACAAATCACTCTTGAAGGGTGGATTGCCAATTTAAAAGAAGAAGAATAATAATAACTTTTTGTATCGTATAAAAATACAGGTTCTGACAAATATAGGGTGCGTCAAGTGTCATGCTACTTTTTGGTTTGTTATGTATTTCGATAAATTTATTATTTTTTTTAATTTGTTTAATAATCTTATATTTGTTTTAAATTTAATTTCACGATATTCTGAAAATAATGTCAGATAAATGCAAGCCAAAAGCAGCTAGGTAATTTACAACTTATTTACCACAGTTTTTATAACTTTATTAAGTATTTTTGGCGACGAGGATTTTCCCATGCCACTGAGGTGTAAGTAGATATTATTGCTCATTATTAGTAGTTAGTGTTTCGTTTGGTTTCTGTTTAGTTGCTAAATATTTAGAGTGTGACAGACTTAGTCCACAATATTTTATGGGTATATACCTGACTAAATTAAGAGTAGAAAACGTCCGAGAAATACGTACCATGTCAGAGATATAAGCATTTCAAAAAAGTCATAATTATGCGATTATTTCGATTAATATAAATATTTAGTTGATTCCAAAACATGCAATAAATATAAAAAATTTAACTTGACTTGACAATTTTTTGTAAGATGATTTAAAACTGAAGCAAAAAATAGGTTAATAATGGATACATTTCGCAAATATTTATTTCTAAATACGTAGAATTAAATCTTAACATGATTTTGTAAAAATTTCAAACAATAATTTTTCTATAACGGTGCAGTATTTGCACATATTCCTTTAATATTTTTGACATGTAATTTAGTCAGGTAAATATCGTGGACTAAGTCTGTTACGGCCTGTATATAAAAAAATAATTATAATAAAATAATTTTTATACATAATTATAAAAAAAGAATAATGCAGCCACTACCAGTTTTTCCGCAAAATATATTATTTATTCTAATATGTCAAACCACAGAGTAAAGCTGTGTAAGCGATAGTATAACATTTAATACCAAAAATAGAGAACTAGTTTATCATGTTACCACTTAATCAATTAATGAAAATAACTTCCAATCACACAAATTACAGTTTGATATAATTTGATAATATGAAAGTATATTATCATCCCGGATGCATAGTTTAGACCCCATTATTAATATTCATAAATAGTATTCTCCATAAATATAATTATTTATGTAAATCAAATTTACTCATTTATACATTCCACCTGGCGACAGAATATAATATGAATCTCATAATTATATTCTGAGCGGTGGTAATTATTATTATAAATATGTTCAAAAGGTTTGTTAGCCACTTTAGCGGCAATAATTTTTATTTAAAAATATTTGTGTATCCGATAAAAGTTTCACTCTTGCCAAATTAATATTTCAAAGAGCTTTAAGTCTCAACTGAAAAAACTAAAATTAAATATTTATTAAAATTTTTGGATACGTATATAATTTTAAACTTAGTATTAAGAAACACTTTTTTTAATATAGTAGATTTGTGACATTATTAAAAAAAATATATAGTCCGCAGTTAGACCTACAATATCGGAAAGAAGTAAAAAGTATAAAAGGTATTTACGTATTTATAAAAACAAAAAATCATTATTGGTACCAGTATTAGAAGAATGTTTATATTTGAAACAGATAAAAGGTATTATAATTTATTTTTATTAAACTGTATTTTTTATGTAATATATGACAAATTATGTTGATTGAATATGTCGCATCAGTTCTTTCAAACTAAGGTAAACGTTGAACTATGAAAATAGGATTGGTCTCCTGGCTGGACTAACGGGGATTTCAAACCCTCGACGACTTGATCACTGGGTGATTGTTTTATCTCTAGACTAAACAAGTGCGTTATTTATTATGTAAAACCAGGATTTCGATACACCGTCTTTGTAAAAAAACTAGACTTTTTCCTATGTCGCCACGATATGCCGTCCACCAGTAGTTTGCAGTTAGATGCCAGCACGAGCACGGGCACGGCAAGCATCTATAATAATATTATACTTATCTATCTTTTATTGGACATATTAGACTGCATTGGTCTGTATTAAACTGAAAATGACGAAACCGTATGATTTTTTACGACTGGCAAGCACATTGGGCATCTGTATTATCTACGATCGCACTATCAAATGACGTGACGCAAATAACAGATTAATGTTTGTAATATTTACGTTTGTTCAATAATCATGTATGGAAACATGATCTCAGTTTTTTCAAAAATGTTTTTAAGTGGCCATATATATTTCAAAGTTAATTTACGATTCCAGAATGCACTAGCAGAAAAGCAATCAGAAATAGCGGCTATTTTGACCATTTTTCCGCCGCTAATGGCCGCTGCGTGGCCAGGGCTTCCGTAAAATTCATCTAAAATAATATTATATATATTATTTTAGATGATTCATATATTTCATCTAAAATAATTTTATAAAAATGCATAATTCACTATTGTAAAGCAATATAATAAGAGATTTTCGCAATGAAAAATAGATTTTACTGAAGCCTTGGCCCCTACGCAGCCACCACTAGCCACGTAGCGGTCACTATCGGCAACAAATCGGCCATAATAGCAGTCCTCAGGGCCTAGCAGTAATAAATGACTGCGCTATCCGAGATTTTTGGTAGTGATAATGACATCATATTGATGGAATGCAATTTCACATTTGCGTTAACCCTACGGTCATTTCCCCGAACACAGACAGCAAGAATATTATTAAACCTAATTAACAGTAAAATCAAAACTACTTTTATATTTCTTAAGTGAAAACAATTGTAGCAAACTCAATAGCACTAATATCATTACCCCATCAAATACAGTAGATTAGATAGGTTTACCCCGTCTTGCTCAACTACTCGTTCAAAACTTTTTGTCTTAGAGCTAACACAATTAACTTAACTTTCTCAACTGTGGGAAAATGATAATCAAAGTAGACCGCCATTTGCATTGCAAATGCCTTGCCTTAATTGGACTTAAATATTTATATCTTCGTGTCTTTGCAAGGTGTTAACTGCTATTTTTCAGCCCGAGTTGAATGAAAACGTGGTGTTAGTTTTGAAAGCAGTTTCCGTCATTATCTTTAGAGAACTTGGATGCCTGCGGACTGAAGTCTTCTTACCTTCCATTAAGTTATTCATTTAGCTTAACTACTTTTCACAATGAAGATTATATGATTGTGTAAGTTTTAAAGGAGATTTGTATACCGAGCGGGTAACTTTAATTGATTATCACACGAAACGAAAAATTTTACTCGGTACCTGTGAAAACCCAACCATCGGGTCAGACAGAAATGTCTACCAAATTAGGCATCTAAGATAAATTTATATAAAAGTAAGAGTATGCTTTCATTTTTGGAATGAGATTTTATTAATATGTCACACTGCCTTTTTTCTGATTCATTCCTGTCTTGTTCAAGCTCGTCAATTATTGATGCTTCTAACATGGCAATTCTCTTTCAAGTCTCTCAAGGTTTCTCGCAGACGTCCTCTATTCCTGCTACTTTCTACACTATTACTATATCATGTATATGTAAATTTTTCCATTATACGTATGAGCAAACGTATTTCCACGGCATTGAGTCCACTGAGAATGTACGATGTATGCAAGTAAAGCAACCTTATTATGAATGTCAACAAGTCAAAAGTGATGGTATTCGAAAATGAAAAAAGCAAGACAACATTCAAAATACTTATAGATAATTAATGTTTGGTAAAAGTAGACGAGCTTGTGTATTTTGTATGTTTGATAGAAACGCAAAAGGTGAGAAAGACGTCAAAATTAGGGTGACTTCAGGGAACAAAGTGAACGGCGCTTTGAATTGAATTATATCTAATGGGAACTGTCAACCCAGGCAAAACAAACTACAAAAAATTTTTCACAGGCTACGTTTTCCCACATATACAGGATGTTTCTATCAAAAATTTGGGCTATTTCAGAGGTCGATCCATGAAGAAAACTAGACATTTTTTTATTTTTAATAACATTTTATTTACGATAAAGTGAGCAAAAGTAGAAGACGTCAACGGAAAACTTGGCACGACCAGGTAAACTAGATACTGAAGGATAGTCCTGTTAGAAACCTCAATAATCGGCGAGCTTGTATGAGAAGATGTATGAATGTGGATGAACTGAGAATTGTGTGTGAGGACATAAGAGTGTGGCGCTCTATCCTATAGGAAATGACGTAATGGTAAGTGAGTTTGAGTCCACTATTAGTCTTATTTTGCTAATACCTGGCTTTACTTTCATATATTAATGTTCGCACCAGAACTCTATTATGCGTCCATAGCCTTGTTTCGGATAACGAATTTTTATCAGACAACTAACTTTATTTCTCATATATTCTCATCTTTCACTCTATCTCTCGCCTTTTCTCTTAACCTTAACATCTTTAAGAAACATTTCACATACCTATACTATTAGCGCCATTAAATGTACTACGCACGCACATCTCATTGGATTACAGAAATATGTCTTTTCCCTCTTACTCTTGTCCTATCCTATAGTCCCTAGGCACGAAGGAGAAAGAAGATTCCTGCAGTCTGCTTGATACGCCTGAACGAGCTACTCCGCTTTTGAAACCGAAAACGGTACGTTGCTGTCGCTGTAAATACGCTTACAACCGCTAAACTTAATTACCGCTAATTTATAATTTTTTACTACCGCTTATATATTTAATACAATTACTTTTTTAACGCGAGTGTCATCAAGTGCGTGATATAATTCTGCGTCGCTTGTGAATTGGTGGACCAGGGAGAAAAGAACCAGCTTCCAGAGATCGGAGACCCACAAGTAAGTGCCATCCTGTCTTTTATCTCCCGATAACCCGCCAACTTTTCCATATACGTTTCACACATACTCGTACATACTTTTGGTATTTACCGGTTGATATAAATATTTAAATACTATATAGTATCGAACTTGTCCTGTTTTTGAATTTAGTTGTTCCGTGTGCACTATTAAATATTTTATTATTTTATTGAACTCCGTGCATTAGAAAATGATTCGTCTTATTGTGATGTCCTTGGGATTAAATTGTCATATGTGTGAGTGCCGCACCACCGGCGTGCGTGCGTGCGAGGCTATAAAGGGCGGCGCGTGGTAGGACGCGGTCTCTTTCTCTGCGTGTTCATCGGCTTAATCGTTTGACCTACGAGTATACTAGTGATATACATTGTAATAAATGTATACTTGTTACAAAGTCTATTTCTTGAACCATCACATTACGAAGTGTACACTGAAGACGTACTTAGTATTTAGATAAGTGCGTAATATTTATAAATAAGTCTAAGTTGATAGAAAAGTTTTATTTTCTCAACCGATATTTAAATGGTATCGTGCAAAAATACAGGGTGAATATTATGTTCCAGACCGATTTTGTATGACTATCATTTTGGTTTGGAAAATATTTGTTAATTGGCTTTTATTAGTCGTATAGAATAGTTAATTACAATTTATTATGGAGTAATTAAAGTATCAAAAACGTGTTGAAGTTATGAAAACATTTTATCTAAATAATAATGGCAATGCTGTGACCATTAACGGTGATTGTTGTCGTCACATATGCTGTGGAAAACTTATTGGTGGCCGAATTGGATCAATTAGGCCTGCAAAATATGTGGTTTCAATAGAACGATGCTACTTTACATACAAACCGAGCAATGCTTGAAATTTTGCGAATTATTTTTCACGGCAGCATAATGTCAAAAAGTGGTGATTTTCTGTAAAAGTACTCGAAAGTAAAAGTCTACGCCGATAAGCCGACAATAATTCCGATGCTACAGAACAAGATTTAAAATGAAATTGCTTAAATAACACGTGAAGTGTGCGTGAATGTAATGAAAAATATGGTTAAAAGACCATACATTTGTGTCACCACCAGAAGTGATCACTTGGCCAATATCATATTTTATATATATTTGTAATAAATTAGGTAATTGATAAATAAAAACTAATTTCCAAAAATATATTTTATTTTATAGTTCTTCAAAAACAATATCGGCGTGGAACATAATATTCACCCTTAGGTATCAAATGTTTTCTTTGTCAAAAATCAGAAACAGGTCGAATATGTGCCCAATATGCACATAAAGTTGACATCAGTCACGAGAAATTGAGTCGTTTCTCCCAGTCATTTATGTGTGCGGCTTCTCGGATGTGGAATGATTTACGACTTACGGTTTCCTGTTTCTTACAACTCGTTTTTTTTAAACTTGGATCAAATGTTTTCCATCCATAGACTCTCTTCCCTCCTCTCCCACAACACCCCCTACATTAGTGATGTGGACCAAATGCATGGCTTTCAGGTTCAAGGGGTGGAAAAACGGGATGTAGGAAGTGTGATAGGAATTTGGTATAGTGACATGACAATAAAGACTCGAAGACCAACAAGGAAGAGCATGACTGACCTGGGTTCTTTCTTCCGCAGTCATAGCTCCTGATCTTCAGGAACTTCTTCGATGATCAGCACGAAGCACTCTGATACACAATAGTAGTACCGGCACACACAAGTAAATGAATGCACACTAGCAACGAGTAACTTTACAACAACGAGCACATAGCAGCATCCACTCTCCTTGATAGTTCAAAAGTCTTATAGAATAGACATAGAAAAGTTGTGTTCTGAGGTGTAGGGCATAAAAGGGGAAGGACATATAGGTATAGTAAATATCGTGTAGCATCCACACACGTGCACGGCGATCCGTGGATCT
This sequence comes from Eubasilissa regina, assembly GCA_022840565.1. Classification (NCBI taxonomy): domain Eukaryota; kingdom Metazoa; phylum Arthropoda; class Insecta; order Trichoptera; family Phryganeidae; genus Eubasilissa; species Eubasilissa regina. Next base: position 19,220,872 of record JAINEB010000007.1, read on the forward strand.
GTCATAAATATCAAACAGGGTTTATTTTTAATTATATTATAAACCATTTATGTTGTGTTAGATACAAAACTACGTTATACGAGGTGACTTCAGAAATCTAAATATCACTATTTTAAAAATATATGTTTTATTTATAGAGAGTGATATTTTTATGTTTTCAGGATATTTATTCTTCAAAGATTGTTTTTTGGCGTTTGCTGAACCACTTGTTTAATAGTATTTTTTTTTTCTTAACTGTGCACTATTTGTAATATATTTTGACTATTACTATATACGTATGCTACAATGTAGGTATCTTCTATAATTTTTTTCTTCACTGTGTACTATTTGTAATATATTTTGACTATTACTATATACGTATGCTACAATGTAGGTATCTTCTATAATTTTTTTCTTCACTGTGTACTATTTGTAATATATTTTGACTATTACTATACACGTATGTTACAATATAGGTATCTTCTATAATTTTTTTCTTCACTGTGTACTATTTGTAATATATTTTGACTATTACTGTATACGTATGTTACAATGTAGGTATTTTCTATAATTTTTTTCTTCACTGTGTACTATTTTTAATATATTTTGACTATTACTATATACGTATGTTACAATGTAGGTATCTTCTATAATTTTTTTAATATTATGTTTACTACCACGTAATTTATTTTCTTATGGATTGAATAATTGCAATTAACCTTTTACAAATATTACAAGAGAAATATTCTGCCCACAACAATACAGATTTTGAATTAATGAGGTAGGTAGAAAAAAATCAATGAAAAGATCATAGAAATAGATTACGAAAAAACCGTTTCGTCGTAAGCGCCTATTATCTGATGTAAATTTAGTAAAAACAGCATATATTTCCGTATCGAGCGTAGGAAGCTTAGAAAATACTAGTTTTTTAGAAAAAAGATCGCTTTGAATCAAATAACAAAATCGCAAGATTTAAAATAACGCTTTTGTTTCAACAGACAAAAATGAAAACAAATAATTAATTAGAAAGATAATAAATATCTGGGGTAACCAACCACCGAGGTACGAATCCGGAAATTTTCCCAACTGGCGTTACCAAATTTGCTAAGTTAACCATTTAAGTTTCCAATAATTTTTAATCTTGTGAGTATATATAGTCTTCTGCATGTGATACATCTAGATATTAACATTATATCACGCAATGAATCCTAAATACAATATATATTTATTAACACATTTATTATGTCACAATTTTAGAACATAGTACTATGATATTTAAAACATATTAGATGAATCAATTCGAAAGATATTATAAATAAATTTAGCTATCGTGGTAACTATCGAGATATATTAGTTTAAAAATGCTTGTGAATTAAATTTTATAAATCAAGCAACAAACGTACTTACGCTTATTTTAAAGTGTTTTTAAACAGAAATAGAAAGAATTCACAGACTTGAACCTACGTTACATGCCCATTCTCTAACAACAGGTAAGGCAAGAAACAAGCTTGATGCTATCTGAACAAATTACATCCCCTAACCACTTTATCACTGACATATTTTCTTCATCCCCCTTTCCTTTGAAAGCATTTTACCTCTGACTGGTGAAAAATGCTGCTTTTATTTCTACAAAACGAACCGAATTTTTAACCAACCGGATTGATACGACTGTATTATAGATCGTGAAATATAAAAGTGAACATTACTTTTGTGCAAGTATTGTCTAAAAATAATACGTAAAAATATATAGAACAATGGAAGCTTTAGCGTTATAAACCTCGATTTTTTTTGGGTAAAATATCAAATCATCGATTATATCATCTTATTATTTTTTCTTTGAAAATATATATCTCACATTATAGGTACATTCGAATTAATTTTCTTTTACAAAAATATATATATATATCTAAGTGAAAATCCTACATTGAAATCAATTTTATGGAAGGAAATGTATAAAATTTTCTTTTAAAGAATACAAAATTTCAAAGATCATTTGTTAATTTGTTAATGGTTCTTAAACCCTCGAACTTCTTAACTATCACTACTTCTTACTCAACATCTTGACTGTTCTTTTTAAAATTTATTCGTTTCAAATCTCAATGTATTCAATTTAATACAAGTTACCATCATTCCTGGCTCTAATATGAGGTGCCGGCTCTCATCAATAATAAACTTTCAACGTTCTTTGCACTGGACTGCTTTCCATTCCCATTTAAATTGTTTTGCCAACCAAGTTCAGGTCTGTGAAGGTGGACCCGCTACTTACCCAGGACCGTTTATAAGAAAAACCTCCCATATGGTCCTACTCCTTCGCCGCCTGGTTGGCATTTTTTAAATGCTAATAGGCAGCTGTGCAACTTTGTCTCGCACATGTGACGAGATGGAGCGAACAGCTGCCATCTCAAAAACCCCCTCAGTCCCCGACCTTTATTTATTAAGATTTACTTTACAATTGTTTACATTAATGAAATAAAATAAACAAATAAATGGAAAAGAACGGTATATACATATTTGAAAAATAAACATGAATAAGAGAAAACAATAACACAAAGGAAGCAACATAATAATATAATATTGCAAAGGATTATACAATTTCAGGTGTGCTTATTCTTCGTCTTTTTTCAGGATTTTTACTGACCAATTATTTCGAGGGCTTGCACAATTTTCACATGCTATGTATGGTTTTGCCATCAAAGCCTCCATAATTTAATGAATTTTGCTTATTTCGGTTCATCATACAAGTCATAAAGTGGTCTTATTTTATTAAATATAATTCGTTAAATAATGATTATCAAATCATATGTTACACTTAAATGGTATCAATCGCTCTGTATACTTAACATTATCTAACAGCTACGCATGTGCAAATAATCGCATGTAACCCTTACAAGAGTGGAAACTTACCCTAATCCTCAGTCATCCCTCAAGTAGGAGGAAGTGGAACCTTAACTCGTCTGCGAACACTTCACAGCACGGGGAAATATAAGCCTCGGTATAAATTTAAAGGGAAACTTTTCCTTCGCAAATTTGCCATCGTTTGAGAGCGTGCCAAGTTCCAATCCTTGAGAGATATATGGGCCGAAATAATGTAAAGGAAAGCGGGGAAAACTCACCATTTGTTTCTCACGTAACATGGTCATTTGTTGTCTAGGGACAATAACGTTGAACGGCCTTTTCAATTTTCATTCAGGTGTAATAATAATGAAGTACATACCTAATTTGTAAAATATGAATCCTTGGTAAGGAAAAGTTATTTTATACATAAATATAATATTATTAAGGAGATTCTAATTGTGAAGCTATAATTATTCAGAAAATTAATTAATTAATTAATACATTTAAATAGTATTTAAAATATCACAGACCTATGTTCTGAATAATTACAACTTCACAATAAAAATGTGTTCTCCTTAATAATATATAGGTTGTATCAACGTGTCCAAAATTTTATAAATATGAATTGTTGATTCTGGCGTCTGCTATTGGTTTTTCAAAGGTATTTGAGATTCCGTAAAATCAAAGTTGATGGCTTTCAAATAATGGAACAATATATTCATTTGAAAAATGTAACACATGGGTTCGAAAATTTGTCATCAAAGTACTGTCGCGGTGGCGTAGTTGGTTTCCATATTGGAAAAGAAATCCAGGTTCGAATTCCGGTAGCGCAACAACAATATTTTTCGATAAAATTGATTTTATATGTGTATCTTTCTAATTAATACATTTAATTAGTCTTTATAAATATATTCATTTACGGTGCTTTTGTCGATATATATTATCTCAGTAGCGCTTAATTTTAAGGTTTATTTGTCATTAATAAGATAGTAAAGTTAGTTATATAACATCAACTTAAGAATCAATAAAAAATGTAGAAAAAAACAAATCTTATTATTAATATTAATTAGTCATTTTAATAAAATTATAGGTTAACTTAAATTAACTTTGTATTTAATCAAAAGTTTCTAAAAAGTCTTATTTCATCATCCATCAGGACTATAAAAATTAAAACCAATTTTCAAATTATTATTTTAAGTTTCGACAATTCAACTTTTAAAAAAATATTAGTAGATTCTAATATTTAGTAACACGTAGAATATATATTTTATTTTTCATAACGATTCATTGTCATAATTCAATAATATGTTATGGTGATCGATTATGAACACCTTTAGGTGTAACCGAATCTATCGACCAAGTTAACAGTCGCCTGACACATTAGGCGGTCCCTGAGAACGCACCCAGCGGGCGTGGAGAGGCCTATCGGCGGCCGCTTCACTCAGTCTTCCTGCCGACGCCCTTAACAATGCATTCTATCGCTTAGTCTCCGATTTTATATTATTCGCTTGACTTATTACTAAGACTCAATTGTAACTTACTTAAAAAAATTCAATGCAAACAGAATGTAGCATTACTATTGATCGTACAACCGCCTGCTTACACAATACGATACTTACCTCTACACAATACGACATATCCAACACATTTCGCGTTATGAGCGAGGATTTGGAAATGACCATACCCTCTCACACTGTAATCTATTTGATATACATCCATCATCTTCTAAATATTTATCGCACTCATTCAACAAGCAGAACATATATTTGTAAAACCCAAAATTTCAACAAACTGATATTTATATATTACTAATTATTTGACATACCCATATGCGTTTTCGATGAGAATGGTGTCTGGAGCAGTACAATTTAAAAGCACTCAAAAATATAATTATTTTCTAAGTTATGAATACAGAAGTTTTAGAGCTTTGTGATGGATTTTATGGCATGGATTTGAGTCAAACTGCCATAATCATTATTCACATATGTGAAAATAATTTTATTCTACTCGTTTAATTGACTTGAGATGCGTTTCGCCTTGTGCGGGCATTATAAATCTAACAATTTAACTCAACAACTTGTATTTATAACTATAATGAGGAACCGCTATTCAATTTTATTTGAATTGGATGAAAAAAGACAACATTATTCAGATTCTTAGAATTTCCATACATTTTGAATGCTTCTAATTATTCTAAGTAACCATTTAGTTTTAACACTAATAATACTTTAATGTCATGCCCTTACAAGGCGAAACGCAACGCAAGAAAATTAAATGAGTATAATCAAAAATCAAGTGTTTTATTTTCACATATGCGATAATGAAGTTCTGCAAACTTACCTCGGAAAGAGTAAAAATTATATTTTTAAGATTGACAAAATTAACTTTGTACTTAGGTACTAAATTTATTTTTTAAATAATTATTGTTTTTTAAAAAAAGATTCTATTAAAGAAACAATAACATATGCTTTGTTTAGTTATTGACATCCTGAAGAAGAAAATGATATTTTTCGAAACCGGTAGGTGTATTTTAATTCAATAAGTGGTTAATAAAACAAACTAAAATAGTAAAAATTATCCTTATTATTCAGGACTCGTCTATTATTAATAATAAATAATGTATCTTTACCAGAATCAATTTTACTTCTTACTGACTATATTATTACGAAAATAAGATACTTGGTTGACTCAAAGATATAACGAAGATGATATTTTTCTCAAGGTCTTCTTCACGTAAAACCAAATTGTCTGGAAGAATCTGAAAGATCGAGTGATTCAAGAATCAAAAACGTGTAATAAGTAAAAATGTTATTATTGGATAAAAACTAAAATAAATTTAAATGGATTCTACTTCAGGTTATTATCTTCTATACGTTTTATTATTATTATATGTTTTGCACGCATACGTGTTGTCATGAATACTCGTTAGTTATTGTTGGTTTCTATTAGATACAGTTTAACTGAATATTCCACAATTTTCGCGGATGGCCAGTGCTCTTGTTTCTTTCAACTCGTGCCTTATTGATCTTCTTTTCTCTTTGCTCTAGATATCTTAATGATCCTTTCTTAATTCTATTGGCTACGCTACGAACAGAGCAACATTAGTTAATTTGTTCATTCTTGATTTGTATTTAATATAATTTTTTTAATTGATTATTCTTTTAAATTATGTTAATGCAGATAAATCAAAAGGGTAACAAGTAAAACGTGGTATAATATTTCTGGCCGAGTTATATTTTTTCACAGTCGAAATTATTAAATAATTATAATATTTATTTGGGCATTTATTTTACAAGTCAATGCAGAGGGTATCATGACGCAGTTTCCAGAAGATTTTAATGTTTTCTAACATGACCAGGAGATCTCGAAATCATTAGTAGTACTTACTTACTTACTTACTCACCATCACGCCGTTTCCCCGTGGGGGTAGGCAGAGAGGATAGAGCGCCACACTCTTCTGTCCTGACACACAATTCTCGCCCCATCCACATTCATACATCTTGTCATAGAAGCTCGCCGATTGTTGAGGCTTTTAACAGAACCATCCTCCATTATCTGGTTTACCTGGTCGTGCCAAGTCTTCCGTGGACGTCCTCTATTTCTGGTTCCATTAACACTTGCGTCATATATCTTTTTTACCATTCTCTACTCATTCATCCTTTCCATATGACCAAACCACCTAAGTGATCCTTTCTTAATCTTACTCACTATACTAACATCAGCTTTACATTCTTTCCTTATTTCTTCATTCTTTACTCTGTCATAAATAGATTTGCCATAAATACATCTAAGTGATCTCATTTCCACTGCATTCAGTCTACTTTTGTTCCTTTTCTGCCAGCTCCAGGCCTCACTTTCATACATCAGTGTCGGTACCAGGATTCCATTGTGCACCACTAGTCTTACCTCGGTTGACAAATTCCCGTTAGATATAATTCCATTCAAAGTGGCGTTTACTTTATTTCCTGCAGTCACCCTCCTTTCGATATCATTCTCAGCCTTTCCGTTTCTATCAAACATACTTCCCGAATATACAAACTCATCTACTTGTTCCAAACATTCATTACCTACAAGTATTTTGCATGGTGTCTTGCTTTCTTCTTTCTCAAATACCATCACTTTCGACTTGTTAACATTTATCATGAGGTCGCTTTCCTTGCATACATCGTACATTCTACTCACCAGATTCTGTAGTTCTTGTTCATTAGTCGCCATTAGTACTGCATCATCGGCGTACAATAAACAGCAAACAATCAAATCGCCCATTTTTGCTCTTACATTCATACATTCTAGTTCTTTCACACATTTATCCATATACAAGTTGAACAGTCATGGAGACATTACACAACCCTGCTTGACACCCTTTGTAATGTTAAACCATGGTGTGAGTACTCTATTGATTCTTACACACGCAGAACTTCCTTCGTATAGGGATGCGATTGCGCGTATAAGTTTACTATTCACCCCGTAATCAGAGTACTTTCCATAACTTTTCTCTTATAACTCTATCATATGCTTTCTGTAGATCTACGAAGGCACAAAAAAGTTTTAGGTTTTTCGCCAAAAACTTTTCCGTCATCACTCGTAGAGAAAAGATCTGATCCATGCATCCTCTTCCACCCACAAATGCCCCTTGCACGTCCCATACTTTTTCTTTCATCACCATTCTTGTTCTTTCTATTAAAATTCTTCCATACAGTTTACCTACAGAGCTCAGTAGACTAATAGCCCTATAGTTACCACATTCCATTTTCGGCCCTTTGCCTTTGTAAAGAGGCATGATAACAGCCCTCCTCCAATCTAGCGGGGTGTGGCTCTCTTTCAAACATCGATTGAAGAGCGTATGAAGCCACAAGATAACTAATGGGCCACCAGTCTTGATATACTCTGCAGCAACGTTATCATACCCCACAGCCTTACAATTCTTCATATGTTTTATTGTACATTTTATTTCTTCCATACTTATTGCATTTATATCGTTTTCCTCATTCATACTTACCCCAGAGAGCCTCTCAGGTGCTTTCACATTTGCATTCTCTACACTTTCATACGTTTCCTGGAAATATTTCATCCATTTATCTTTTATTTCATCCTCATTCTTTAACATCTCTCCATTTACTGACTCAATAGCTTTCATACTTCTGCTTTCAGCAGCACATCGAGATTTTTTGACCGCCTTCCAGAAGAATTTTATATTATCCTGAAAATTTTCAGTCATTTTCACCCATTATTCTCTTTTCAGCCGCTCTTTCCTTTCTTTCACACCAGATTTAACTTTTTCCTTACAGGCAATGTACAGGACTTTTGCTCTTTATCTTTATTAGTAGTATGTTTATCTATATACATAAATAAATAATGCAATGGATTACGTGGAAATGATAATTTTCCATTTATTTATTTCTATTTTTTTTCTAAAGGAAAATTCGTAACTCCGTTATTATTGCACGGGGAAAAAGTAAATAACACTTTATCTAATAATACAGACGAAATCTACCTAAGTCTTGCGGCTGATGCCGGAAGGGACTATCCTAAATAATAAAATATCATTTCATTGCAGTATGATTGGGCATAGTTTGAAAAATCTCAGTAGACCGTATAAAAATAACAAACATTAAGCGCATAAAAATAAAATATGTAAAAGTATTCCCTGTTTTTCACAGCCTTTTAAGATCTTCTTTCGAGTTTTTGCTACCTCTCTGTCGTTAGTTTTGATAATAAAACTGCAAAGGGATTCGAAACCCCAACCAGCCTGGTATCTCTGGAAACTCAAAACAAAAATCGTATTCCTCTTCTACCTAAAACGTTTCGTAATTAGTATAAAATAATAAGACATAAAAAAATATATCTCTTAAGTTCTTTAAATGATTTTATAAAGTATTATTTTAAGAATAGAGTATTAAAAGAAAGAAAATGTTGAGTCTCAAAGGAAATATAATGAAATATATACTACAATTTTAGCAACTTCTAATTTCTTATTAAAGATCATAAGATATAAACTTTTTTTATCACTTCATATTAATAATACGTAATGATTGAGTGCTTTTATCTCAATCCCTGAACGAAAACTTTATTCCTCGAAGATACCTACAACATATAAGAATGCCTTAATATTTTGTAGCCAAATAACGAAAAATTATTTTACAAAGGACAAAAATATCCGTGATGAATGGGAAACGGATCATTAGGAATTTAACAAAAATCCGCGGACAAATTTGGAAACCATCAAAAACAACCGCCAGGGAAGCTAGTGGTCTCGATTACAAAATATGTCATTCCAACAATGATAAAGTGGTATAAATTTACATATATTAAATCCCGTTCATTTATTTTTGTGTCATCCAAATACGTGTAGTGGGTAATCCACACAATCGCGCGGACCGGCTGACATTGTGTTATCCGAGCTGAGAGGGATGATTTATTACAGGGGTTGAGAAATGTTATTATTATTCTCTTGAAATTCAAATACCTCATTAACATTTAAATTGCACCCTAATCGAGGCACACTCTCGGGCGATACAAAGCTAAATGTCGATAAAAGATTCCGAGTGACGGGCGAACTAATTGCGTCAGACTTTATTATGTACGCTGTTGAGGTTCATTGATCTGAAGGGTACCTTGGGAGGCTGCTCATTATAAAGTCACCAAACTTAAAATAAATGTTAACGTAATATCTTCCGGAGTATTGATTGGGTAAATTTATAATGAGTTTTTGTGTTCAGTTATAAAGTATTTTACCTAAATATTGGTACTTCTAATAAATTACTTAATTTTGCTAACTTAACTTTAACAAACTTCTATCAAATTGACTTGAATTTATGGAAATGACTTATGAGTATCATCGTATCGTTAACTTTAATGAACATTGCGAAAATAATTGATGATCTTGTGGCATTTTCAGATAGAACAAGTACATCGTACTAATGATCGTCGTAGCTGACTGATCGTAAAAGGTGTCCTAGAATTTTTTTTTGATAATTTTAATTAATTTATAATATTTTATTATTTGCTTTATTAGGATAAAATTTACATCGATATTATACATATAAATTACTCTAAGGCATTATATTTTCGCGTTCATAACAACTTAAGAACGCGAATAACAATTATTCGAGAATTCATGTACGTGGTGCATCTATCTCTAGAAGAATTACTACATAGTGCACTATGCACAAAGTATATATCATGCGAGGGATTTAGACAAAAAAAAACGTGCAAGCTGTAGTGTTGTGAACTCGGGATGGAATTCCCGGGTGGGAATTCCGTCATAAGAAAGTTATACAGTATACCTAAAAATACTTGTTTTTAGGTACTGAATAACGGTCTATTTATATCACATAAGCCATGGATCTGCCTACATAAAGACATAGTAAATATTTTAAGAGCAGTTTTCATGAATAAATTCAACGTGAAACAACTTGAGTTTTTATTGACGGAGCACATTCTGAAATCTTCATACATAATATTTACGGATCTCTCTACAAATCATTATGAGTCATTTAAAATATAATGAAGATTGAAATAACCAGTACCTTAAAAAGAATACGAAAATAGTTGTTGTACCGTATATAAAATGGTTTTAATATTATATTAAAATATGTATATTAATTAATCTAGTATACCTATATAATTTTAATAATATGTTGAGTGTCTGATGGTTATGAGAAGGATGTTTGGAATTGATGGAAAGTTTATCTTTTTATATTATTTTAGAGAATTTATTGTGGGATGAGTAATGTTATTATGTGTGTCGATCAAAAGGATGTATTTGTGGACCTGGGACTTATTTCTTCCAGTTATCCACTGAGTTTGTATGAGGGTAATATCGTAGAGTATATGTGTAGATGTGTGCGTGATTGTGGTCAGAACAGGTTGGAAAAATAAGATAAATAAGTTACAGCTAATAGGCATTTATTGCGGACGGATGCACCATAATAGATGAGATATGAGCAGTAAGGGCGTGAAGCGTCTGCTGGTGAATTATTCAGGATACCAGCCGCGAGATAGGTGAATTGTTATTGTCGGTTATGTATTGTCGTCAGTTTGTGGATCGGTACCAGGTGAAACTCCAAGGTTGATGAGAGGTTATTGTTTGCACCCAGTTTGCATTCAGGATATGTGCAGATTATGGAGGCCTTTGACGCCAACCTTCACAGTGTAATGCTGTCTAAGTAATATTTATTTATAATTAAAAATAATGCATTTATTAATCAATTAAAAACTTATATTTTTTCAGTTTTATTAATATACCCAAAAAAAAAAACTTAAAAATTGTATACTTATTTTCAGAGAAATATTAAGTTTGAATTATTATGTAAAATACTCAACGTTACCAATTATTTTACTTTACGATTACTGTATACAAAATAAGAGATATTTAACTTAATTACCTGCTTACAATCATGCCGTTTCCCCACGGGGTAGGCGGAGAGGGTAAAGCGAAACACCCTTTTATCCTGACACACAATTCTTACCTCATCTACAGTCATACATCTTCTCATACAAGCTCGCCGAATATTGTGGTTTCTAACAGGACCATCTTCCAGTGTCTCGTTTACTTGGTAGTGTACTTCTGATGCCGTCAATACTTGCCTCATATATATTTCTTACCATTCTCTCCTCATTCATCAGTTTCATATAACCAAACCACCAAAGTAATCCTTTTTAAATCTTACTCACTATACTAAAATCAACTTGACAATCTTTATTTCTTAATTATTTACTCTGTCATAAATATATCTACCACGTATACGTCTAAGTGAACTCATTTCCAATGCATTCAGTATACTTTTGTTCCTCTTCAGCCATCTCCGGGCCTCACTTCCATACATCAGTATCGGTACCAGAACTCAATTATTTACCTTTAGTCTTGCCTCGGTAAACAAGTTCCCATTATATATAATTCGAATCAAAGCGCCGTTCACTCTATTCCCTGCAGTCACCCTCCTTTCGATATTTTTTCAGTCTTACACACATACGAGTACTTCCCAATTACACAAACTCATACACTTGTTTTAATATTCATTACCTACAAGTATTTTATACGTTGTTTTGCTTTCCTCCTTCAAGAATAGCGTCACTTTCGATTTGTTGATATTCATAATAAGGTCGCTTTCCTTGCATACATCATGCGTTCTACTCACTTGACTAGTAATTCTTGTTCATTATTCGCCTAATACTGCGTACTAATAAAAATATTCACGTACATTTTATATTTCAATGACAAAAATTTATATTGGTACTGGCACCACAAACAAAAAAAATAAAACAAAAAAAAAAGTTGATCTGTCAAAGATGATAAATATTTTATTTTTTAATACATGTGTGTAGCAAAAATTAAAAGTAAATAAAAAGGCACACATTTTCTTCTCTAAACAAATTTTCCATTCACCACGCAAACAGAAATTCAATTACGTTTGCACATTCCTTTTAATTAAATTGTAATCAATGTCACCCCCGTCTGCGCGGTTGAATCAACCGACCCGTGGAGCCGATGGAACAAATTGAAAAAGTTTTCAAGTTTATGCAAGTGTTCCGGGACTATGCAAATTCCTCCCAAGGATCTTCTTTCGGGAATAATTGTAAGAGAGTTCACGGATGTTCCATGCGCAGGTGAAGTGGATTCCACTATCTGGATTCCTCGTTCTCTGCCTGCTATATACTATTTGAAAAATTCTATGAGAAAATCAATTCGATTTAAATTGATAGTTTTAAAACAAAGACGGAGTAATGAAAAAAGAAAAAAAATTATCAAAATTATTAATTATCCAGTTTATTCACGGTGACTTGAAAATGAAATAAATTATGACATAATTGTAATTTATTTTAGACCATTCTACTAGGTTTAACCATTATCTAAGGACAGACTGTAAGCACATTAAGTTTGTTGAAATATTACACCGACCGATAGTATTTGTAACAGACGTATTCCATGTTATTTTATGGATTGATACCTGGCTAAATTATGAGTCGAAAATGTATGTTTAGGGAATATATGCAAATTCTGTAATGTTACACAAAATTTTATTGCTTGAAATTTTTATAAAATCATGTTAAGCCTTATATCTACGTACTTCCAAATAAATAATATTTAACAAATGGATCCATAATTAATCTACATCTTAGCTTCAGGTCCTAAATCCTCTAACAAAAAAGTCTGGTTGCTCAAAGTTAAAAAACTTGTATTTTTTTGTATTCAATACATAATTTAAAATCAATACGATATTACAATTAAACGAAATAATAGCCTAATTATGATTTTTTAAATGGTTATTTCTCCGATATAGATGACATTAGGCACAAATTACTTGATCGTCGACTTGTAATTCAGTCAGGTATCCACTCATAAAATATTGTGGACTAGATTTGTTACACCCAGTAGCGTGCAGTAGGTATAGATTTAGGTTATGCTGTTACCAATGATATATAATATATGTTGTACATTTGATTATGAACTTTCGTTCGACCAAGATCTTTAGATAAATGAATCCATCGTTTATACGACCCTACCATGTATTTACTTGTAATTTTAGAGTACCTACTATTAATAAAGTTTTAAAACTTTTAATTTTAACGTAAAATGATACCTTCTTACCTATTTACCCATGTAAAAATCAATATAAAAAATGTATGGACATTTTTAAGAACACTTTTTATGACTAAACATGATTCTTTTATTGTTTGAAAATCCGTAAAAACTAAGCAAAATAATTATTTTTATTTATTTATTTTTTAAGGTAAAATGTAGGAAATAGTTTTGCCAATTGCTTTTTGTTTTTCCCAAATCAAAAACAAATTATGCACCAAATACTCATCGAACGCAAAGATCGACCATGAAATAAACACGTTAAAAACGGTAAGATTGTAAAATTATCGAATTAGTAAAATGGGGAGTAAACACTTCAATGATTTGCACGCAGTGGTAAGCCTTTCCAATGTTATTATGTTAAAAAACAGTATAAGTAACGACTCAATACAAAACGGACCAACCGGAAAAAAAATCGATTCAGTAAATAACCAATTGTATGATTTAAGTAATTCACTAGCTTAAAAGTAGACGATTGTAATGTGAATAAGTACAATGCGTCGAGTGTAACTATTAGCGCTACGGTTGCAGCGGTGGGTTGTCGTGGTAGTTTTTAGAACTAAGCCATTAAAGTTTCTATTGACAAACAGATGGCTCTAATTGTAAAAAATCCGTAATTGTACGTTCACGATCCATATTATAGATTATTTAATTTATATTTGTTTCCATAATTTTTACTAACACACAGCTTTTTTTCTTGTACGTACTACACGTCTCTGGTTACATCCTGTGTTTCATTTATTTAAATAAAAAATAGAAATAATAAATACCTGTAAAGATAGACAGATGAGAATGGGGAGTAATTTAGTTACGAAAATGATAAAAACTGACTAAATTTATCATTGTGTCTGAATATGGAGTAAGAATTCAGAATTTTTAGTGATTATATTTATAAGCTATGTTGTAATTTATTTATTTCAGTTCTCTTATCGAGCAATTACAAAGAAAGCATGTGAGAAAGCTAGCATGGCATTGACCGAATTTGGTTTTCATTTTTGTATAGTAAATTATAGCATGTAGTTTCTGGTGCCATGATCGTGATTTATGACAGTGATATTGGTCTCATTAGAAATTTTGTCTTAAGGCTAGCTGCCTGATATCAAGCAAAGCGCATATATTGTCAAATACATACCTATAGGGTTTTTTTTTATGTAAATTGCGTAAGACAGATTTTTGAGCCTTGATTACTTAGGATTAAGATACAATTTTGTATCGACTGGCATATGATTATCAGAGTTTTAGTATCCTAATATTCAATTAATAACAATAATAACATTTTAAAAAGCAAAAGTAATAACATTTTAAAAAGCTTAATATACTGATTACATTTTTAAATATGCTTAATTTGTTGAAAAAGTATATTTATGTGAAATTAATTAGATATATTCTACTATTCTAATTATCGAGAGGTACCTATACTAAATATTTAACCTGTGGGTTGAAATGTGGTACCTATATCAAATATTTAACCTCAATATATACTTACGAGTAAGGATGTATATTATTTTGTATTTTACGTACGTGTTTATTATTATAATAAATTTAATCCCTGGCTCTACAATTCGGTGCGAGTCTAGGCCTAGTCAAGCATACTCCCTGCTACTTCTCTCTAATTACTGAACCAATAATAAAAAGGTCTTTATTTATTATATTTTATCTCCTCATTTTGGATCTAACAATTCTTCGTCATACTTTAGGTTTATTATTTTGTCTTATACGTACATGTTTATTATTATTAATACATTTAATCCCTGGCTATACAATTTGGTGTGAGTCTAGGCCTGCTCAAGCATACTCCCTGCTACTTCCCTCTAATTGCTGAACCAAGAATAAAAAGGTTCTTATTTACAATATTTTATCTTCTCATTTTGGGTCTAACAATTCTTCGCCTTCCTTTAGGTTTATTATTGAGCAACCATTTCGAGGGTTGCGCTCTACTTGCCAAAAAATCTCGTTGTAAATTGTTGTACATTTCCTGATTATAATATCATACATCATTTTCTTTATCAGCTCTGAAAATTCTCCTTAATTTTACATACATTTAGGTAGTATTATTTCATCTTTTTTTACCTACTTTATTTCTTTTTATATAAATAACATATCGCTTATTTTTATTTACATAAAAATGTTTATTTTCGAGCTTTTTTATAAATTGAATTTTGGAAATACAGTTCAATCTAATATGTAACTTTTTAGAAAAATATTTAAGTTATATATTAGTTTTTTTTTTAAATTATCTAAGTTATTAAAAATATAACTTTTTTTATAGTAATTTTCTTCTCTAAATTCTCTAAGTTCTGACTTTAAGTTGCACGGTTAGATTGAGATGTACAAGATACTGAGGTAATATATATATATATATATATATATATATATATATCAGCTTTGGCTGAGAGTTTGGAAATGCCTTATATAGAATAATGTATATATTCACAATACAAAACATTTCACATTAATTACGTGATATAATAAAAATAATATTGTATTGTGACAACATAATCAATCTACAATAAAACAACTTGTAATAAATTAACAGCTCAGATTTCATTTTGTGATACTGATACCTTACGCACTTTTAATATTACAATTTATTAAAAAAACATCGTTAAACATTGTTTAAATAAATAATATTGATTTTATTATTGATTACTAAAGAATCATTGATCAAAATCGGGAAAAATATATTAATATTCATGCATATGTCGAATGCATATATTCAATTCATACACGGGGTAGGTGTACATACATTGTAATGCATCTCGTACAGATAAACTACAATTCAAATATTCAAATATCTCACGTAAATTATTTCCTATTGCAGTCGAATACTCGAGCCATCAAGACCTATAGAGGATACATTCCATTCAGTTCTCTCTTGGTGGATCTTTGCATGTTTTATTGCATTGTGGGCGAAATAAGTAAGAAAACTATCTGTCTGATACGCAACCCATATTTGAATTAATTTTAGTTCTGATAACCATATTTTGAAAATTTTAAGAAGGACAAAAATTGTTTTGGGTGTACATTTTTTACAGGGTAGATATTATTTATTAAGGAAAACACATTCTTATTGTGAAGTTGTAATTATTCAGAACATAGGTCTGTGATATTTTTAAATACTAAATTAATGTATTAATTATAAATATATACATATAAAATCAATTTTGTCGAAAAATATTGTTTTAGCGTCACCGGGATTCAAACATGGATCTTCATTTCCAATCCGGGGAAGTGCACTACCTTTGTGCTATAACGCCAGTATTTTTCTTGACAAATTTTCTAAACTATATGTTACATTTTTCAAATTAATACACCTGTCGTTCCATTATTTGAAAGCCATCTACATTATTTTTACAGAAGAACCAAGAAGAACACAACTTACCTGGAATTTTCACGCAGGTCTCCTGAATGTCAGGAATAACTTTTCTGATTTGCATGAAGCACTGTATGCCACCCGCAATAGTAATAATAACCGTTGGCACGCACCGCGAGAAACCGAATTCAAGTCAGTGTGACGAGCTAGTAGCAGAATATTCACACTTCTTGATAGTACATAAGTTCGTATACAACACACACACAAAGTCGTGTTCTGAGGTTAGAGAGGGAGGAGGAACGCATAGTTGTAGTCAACGTAATCGAGCATCTAGACGCGCACGGAGATTCGTGGGCCTGTTGAAGCCTTGACACTCACTGAGCAGAAAGCTTCTATAAATGCAATTGTGAATATCCACACGAGTTCTTGAATATACATGAGAGATTATGTGAGATATATAGGTCCTCACTTATCTCTGTAATAGTACAAGGTGAATATTATGTTCCAGATTGATTTTGTTTAGCCGTTATTTTGGTTTGGCAGATATTCGTCAGATAGCATTTACTAGTCGAAGAGATTGGTTGATTACATTTTTTTATGGAGCAACAACGTGTTATTGAAGTCATTTAACATTTTATCTAAATAATAATGGTAATGCTATAATCGCAAAATGATCGCTATTGTAACATGTTGGAAAAATTATTGGTGACTGAATTGAGCCAATTGGATCTGTAACACACGGTTTCAACACGACGGTGCTACGCTCGACATATCGACTGACTTCCTCGATCATCTGATTTAATGGCTTCCGACTATTTTCTGAGAATATTTAAAAGAAAAAGTCTACGCCAATAAGCCACTAACAATTCCGATGCTACAAAACAACATTCAAAATGAAATTGCTGAAATAACGCGCGAAGGGTACGAGAATATTGAGAAAATATAGTTAAAAGAGCACGTATTTGTAGCGCTGCCAGAGATGGGCACTTGGCTGATGCCATATTCTATACACAATAATAATAAGATAGATAATCGATAAATAAAAACCAAACTGAAAATTTTTTTTCGTTTCTTAGTTATAAATATATTCATATTTTTTATTTATTATCTTAGTTTAATAACCACAATTGAGTTTAAAAAACATCTACCGGTTTCGGAAAACACCTTTTCCTTCTTCAGGATATGTCAAAACTAACTAAAAATATAGCATTGTTTTTCTATTTATCCAGAATCTATTTTTAAATTTTTAAAAACAACTATTATTTAAAAAGTAAATTTAGTACCTAACTCAAATTGCTGCTCAATACAAATTTAGTCGAATAATTTTTAGGAAAAAATTTTAGAATAGGACTCGTAGTTAAATTTAGTTGGCTGTTTAGAATTTCTTGATTACTTTTACATGCTTTATTTATCTAAATAAATTATAAATTTGTATTGAGCAGCAATTTGAGTTAGGTACTAAATTTACTTTTTAAATAATAGTTGTTTTTAAAAATTTAAAAATAGATTCTGGATAAATAGAAAAACAATGCTATATTTTTAGTTAGTTTTGACATATCCTGAAGAAGGAAAAGGTGTTTTCCGAAACCGGTAGATGTTTTTTAAACTCAATTGTGGTTATTAAACTAAGATAATAAATAAAAAATATGAATCTTAACCACCAAGTTAATATTGCTAATTTTAAAAGTATAAATATATTCACCCAGTAATGTATCGATCTAAAAAACTATGTAATGACTTTGTTGATGTTTTATAGAATTACATTGGAAATGCATTAATTAATGATCTTCTACTACGAGAATCATCTTCTGCATCTATACATCCGTGTTTAATTTGCTCGCTTTTTAAATATTGCGTATGATGGAACAGATTTCAATACCATTTTGGTGTATGATCTCTGATAAAAAATAATAATCATAGAACACAATTGAATCAAATACACTACAATTAAACAGTTGTCAAAAGTGAACAAACATTTCAACAAATGGCACATATTACCAGTAAAACTAAGTGCAAATTGTTAGAAACCAAATTAGTAATTAAGATTGGCTAGTGTGGCTGTGAATTTTTCATTCTGCACTAGTATATACTTTCATCGTACATTCAATCGTACTTATAAATCTTCGAACACTGACTAGAAAGTATACATAACATTGCAAATTCTATATCGTTACATAGTTTTATGCGCTATAGTGTTGATAATAATTATAAATATATCTATTAAATAAATAAATTTCAGTTTTCCAGAAATGAAAAATTAATTTTATTTCATTCGTAATATTGTTCGTGCGTTTTCGGCACTTTTTGGTGGCTAAATACAAAGCTTCGGCTTCGGCTAATCCTTCAGCAGATTTTAGCCGAAGCCGAATATGCAGCCGAAAGTGTTATTTTGGCTGAAGGTGGCCGAAGCTAAAGCCGAAGCCGAAGCTTCGGTTGAACTTTAGATATCATATACACATATTTAAATATATTTTTTATATTGAGATTAAATTGAAGTTATGATGAAAATTATGTTTATCCTAAATAGTTAAGTTTATAGAGTATACTCTAATTTTTCAAAATTAATAATTAATAGGTTTTCTCATTTTCACAACCATTTCCACGAAACACCTCATTCCCATGAATCACACATTTTCACGTAAACAGTCAATACACTGAGCAATAAATAGTACACACAATTCTTTGCTTTAATCGATAAAATGAATTATATAATATGAGTAACAATTCGAATTACCTTTACTTATTTTGATTCAACTTGTATTATAAATCTACTTATGTAAATCAAAAGTTCTGCAAATAAAGTTTTTCAGATTTCTTCATTCAGAATTCTATCTATTTCATTATATAAAAAGTTGGTATACTTTTATTCATACCGTTTTAATGCCTATTATTATTATTATTATTATTATTATTATTATTATTATTATTATTATTATAATTACCACCTATAATCATTAATGTAAGTAATCACTGGATACCATTTTTATTATTCAATTTATTATACCCCAAATTTACCTAAAGCTATTTTCGAGTGGATAATAATGAAGAGATGAATTTAATAATTGTTAGTATTTTGATAAAACTATCGTATAAAATGATAAATGAAATTGTATAAAGCAAATAAATTGTATATTTCATTATCAGAAAAACTCAACACACCTACATAATAATATTTGCTGATTGAATAAAAAAAATGTTATAAAGTATGTGAGCATAAATAATCAATATACCAGAATAATTTATTAAAAACTTACGGAATTTCTTTCCTCACATTATAAACAGATAATTGTTATATCATAATTAAATACCCTTAACACATAGTCTGCGGTGGTGGGTCAGATCTGACCCGGGAGTTTGTAAAAAATATGAATTACGCAACAAATATTAGTTTAATGCTGTTTTTCTTCTCGCTAATCTTTTATTAAACATTTCCAAATAATTTGAGATACAAATATACGTTATTAGACGAGATTCAAATGAGTTATTGATAAAAATGTGAAATGCCGCTCAAAAACTGACCTAAGACAATTATTTTACAGCATTGAATCTCAGCGCTTACGCTGAAACATATGTTGTTAATATTTTGAGCATATTTTTTACGGCGGCTAGACAAAGGGTACCAGGTATGCGTCCGTGTATTTGTTTTAACTTATTTTCGTATGGCGGCTCTTAGAAAATGCCAGTAATATAACTATTTGAGGGGCATTGCGCCTACCTGTAGGTTTTATGATACTACCTGGTCGGGTTTTGAATATTGTTGTAGCTAAATGACAAAAGGCAGTTCCGATACAGTTTATGGCCACGGGCAGACCATGGGGCAATTGTTATTTATATTTTTGACAATTATAGTCTGATAATAACGAACAATTTACTGACCGGAATTCACAGAACACAATCAATATTATATCTATTTTGAGTATAAGTTGTCTTTTGTTATATTAATTTTTTAAAATTATGTCAATTACATTTGCTTCGGCTTATAATATTGTTGATTGTGTTTCGTATAAAAAGGATGTAATTTTTATAATATATTTATTTCACTTCAATAAATATTTTGTTTAAATTATTATTTATTTTGTTTAAATTACTTTCATCCAGTTTACGTCTAAAAAATACTAATATATAAAAAATAAATGGTACATTTTAATTGTTTTTAACCATTGCTACACACCAGCAGGTAGTGCAATCACTAACCGATGAGAATGCTCAGTGGATATTTGTATTTTGGCTGTGTAGGGCGTCTGTTGATGCGTGAGAATACGTACATTATTCGTAATATTTTTAATTTTTAAATTTTTAACTTTAATTTTTTACCATAAATATTACGGCACATCATGCCATTTCATTAAATCATATTTAAAACAAAATATCTATAAAAATCTTTCACAAAACAGTTGAAAAAGCGAAAACTTGAGGTGGGTCTAAATTGAGCCACCACCGCCGAACGTGTTTTGTTTTGACTCACCGGGTAGTAAGTGTTAAGGTGTCCATTATCTTTTATATTTCTAATGAATATTTTTTTTGTATAAAAATATCAATTATAAACTTGTTTATATTTTGTATACATATTTTTCTTCTTTTAAATGGGCAATCCACCCTATATATAATATTTGTATATTATTCAACCAATATCACTAAAAATTAATGGTTTAATATCTTTACTATTTTCAAACTCATGCATTGCTTTGAAAATATATCTAATTTGTTGATTGAAATCGACCTTACGACCTAGGGCTTCCAAATCGGCTTAAACTGAAATTGGTTAACTGGAAATTTATTGTATTCAATCAACGGGTTAGAAAATATAATAATATTTTTTTTTGTTCAACAACATTATTTTTGATATATTCGTATTTTGGTTTTATTTCTGTGTTATTTTTATTGATCGTTTTGTTTTTTGGTTTTGTTAAGCATCGCAAAAAAATAATTTACCCAGTTAATAATCTAAAGTTTATAACAAAGAGAGTATATAATAATGGACAGTTATAATATAAGAGATCGTGGAGATATGTAAGAGTAGCTCGATGGCAGGAGTACTTATCGTATAATGCACGGAATATCTACCAACATATAAATGTGCAACTTGTGCCTACGAATATTATTGTACTTTAATTATAATTATGTAATTTACAAAACATTTGATTTAATGAGATACGCGTATTGGATACGTCTG
Source organism: Eubasilissa regina (assembly GCA_022840565.1). Lineage (NCBI taxonomy): Eukaryota > Metazoa > Arthropoda > Insecta > Trichoptera > Phryganeidae > Eubasilissa > Eubasilissa regina. The sequence continues at coordinate 19,242,754 of JAINEB010000007.1, forward strand.
AATCAAAATAAATTACGAATCACCTCCATAGTTGACTCACCCATTATGTTCAAGTTACTTTGATATTCTTCTTGGTTTGACAGTTAGAAATATATATTTAGACAGGTATGAGGCGAGATAGGGAATACTATACTTACGTGCATGACACTGAATTCATTGACGTTTGCAATCAATTGCGCGGGTATGAATAATAGCGAGGTGGAAAGCAAAGTACAAGGTAAAAGAGAAATAATCTTGTCATGAGTACCCAGGTGCGGCAAAGAATTGGTCGTTCAGCGGGATTAGATCTTTCCTTTCAATGTGCATCAGAAAAAAATACAAGTAATAGGAAAAGTCAGTTATGGTAAACATTAACAACGGAGGATAACTTAAGGAAACTAAAACCCACCAGGAATCGTACAGCTAATAGTGATAATGAATATTAAAAATATAACATTTTATTGTAACAATTTCTGATTTGAATACAAATAAAATATTTAATTTATATTAAATATCACAAAACAATGTTCCGAAAAAATTACAACTTCACAAATAATAATGTGTTCTCTTTAAAATATGTATAAGTTGTATTAAAGTGTATCCAAAAATTTAATAAAATGAAATTCAAAAATCTCTGCAACAATTCGCAACAAAAAGGTGATTGCTTTTAAATAAATTGAATGTAAGATGTATCAACTTGAAATAGCTACAACATATAAGTTCGAAAATTTGTCCACTATTTACGAAGCTGACGTAGTGTAAATGGTAGGAAGAGGTCTTGGTTTTAATTCCTGCGGCAGCTAAAATATTTATTCTTTCTAATTGATAAATTTAATATGAATTAAATATCACAAAACTATGTTCTGAAAAAATTACAACTTCACAAATAATAATATATAACGTGTTTGAAATCAGTAATCTATTTATTTTATAATTTTAAACTATGAAGCGTCATTTTTGTGAAAAAAAAATCACCTTAGAAATAGAAAAAATTATTATTGTAAAGTTTGAAAATAATTTTTAATATTTAACTAATAATCTATTCAAAGATGCAGCCAAACGATATCAGAAACGAGAAAAGGATGATCACTATTTTTTTTTCACGTCATAAAATTATCTATCGATAACTCGTATAAATTTATCGAGGTTGACGTAGTGTAATTGAATATCCCACTTCCTGGATAGGAAGAGATCCTGGTTCAAATCCCGGTGGCAGCTAAAATATTTTTTCGATGAATTGAATTTATCTGTATGTATATTTTTTTAATTGAAGAATTTAATTTGCATTGAATATCACAGAACTATGTTTTGAATAAATTACAACTTCATAAATAATGTATTCTAAAGTAAAAAATATATTGTTCGGGTTATTTATAATTGTAAAAAACTTTTTGGTCTGATAGTTAAGTATTAAAAATTTCTCCAAGTCAACCATAAATACTTATGTACTGTCAGCATTTTATTTTGAAAGAATTTTATCGGTATCTGCGCTAATTGCAATTACTCCTTCCGACAAATCTCCCGTGCCCGTGGTCGCTGCCAAATATATAGCCTTCTGACTGTCCTCTTCGAAGGACAACCGGCGGCCATCTTACCTCAGATTCTGCGGCCAATGCAGTGCGCCTCCAGATATGCCAGGAGAATTTGAACACTACCGACTGTCATTCATTCACCAACCTCCGACATGTTCTCTCGTATCATGTGAAAAAATAGGCGCATGATCACCGCACGCATTGGGAAGGAGGACTTGAAGACTGAAAAGCGGAACAATCGTACTATGATAGATGTAATAATACGTTTATTCCAGCGTGATCAGGTTTTTTTTAAGACCCGATTCGCCATAATTGTATAATACATTAAAGTTACGAAATATTATTTATGTTATGAAAAAGAAAACCAAGGAAAATAAAAAGTTCACACATGTATATAAATATAAACAAAATATAAATACTACATATATAAATACTTCAGTCAAGGCCATTATTTTATCTGTGGCTATTCTGTAGGCGTTGCTATTCTTGTTGGTGCTCAACTCCAGCCGCAGCTTTACGCCCGCAACTCGATTTCCCAGAAGCGGAACGAATCCATGTATACGGCTTTCGGTAAACATTGTAGATGCGTTGCAATAACGCGCCAAGCCGAACAGTATTTTGTACGAGTTGTTGTACAGATTTCGGAGACGGTTATACGTCACTTGCTTGTATTGCAAGTTGTATGATATTGCAATTTCAGTCAGGTTAAATTATATATCACACGTAATATAATAAGTAAAATAATATACATTTTAATGTAAGAGTAGTGCGTGAAAAGTATAAATATTACAAACCCAGATACATAACCTAAAATTGTATTTTATTATAAAGTAGTTAGCCATTTGCTCATAATGTAAAAATGAAACTATATGTGGTAACTTTATGAGTGCCACCAGATTCCTTTGGGGTTATATCCTCTATTCTTACTTTCGAGTTACTTGGGTTGAGTCCTTGTAATAACAACTCAGTGTCCAAGTGTAACAATTACACTTTACTTATAATAAGTATTTACAGTATTTAACAATTATATAACTCAGAGATAGACTGGTAATTATTGAGAAGTGGCGATGGAAAGTGACTCATTCCCCCAGTGACGGCCCCTTATAACCATTGTCCCCCACCACTCATCTAACACACACACACACACATACACACACACACACACATACACACACACACACATACACACACACACACATACACACACACTATTGATTTATGGTAAGTGAAATATGTTATTGACTGTATCTATTCTAAATATCCACAAAATACTGCGTCGATTGCAGTTCCCTTTTGATTTGGACTTTCAGTGTTCAAATACCGAAACTGACAAGAAGCTAATTCCTATTATCATAATAAAAGTGAATTTACTAAGGAAATAGTTTATTAAATTGAGAAATTATAAAATACATTATTATAATGTTAGTAATACTCTTTTAAAAATATATTATACAAATTGCTTAACTGATTTCTTGTATATAAAAATAACCGATTAGTTTAATTGGGCAGTTAATTGGAAGCCGTACAACTCACTCACCAGGTAAACGTGGGTATTATTCCACTCAAGCACATCTAGACGTATTATATATATCTCGAATGTAGGTTATATGTTTTAATATTAATTAAGTCAAAAATATACAATCTCAAATATTATTTCGTTTCTGAATGTAAAATATGAATAATGCATGTATGTATATTTAATAGTATTCATCCAGAAGGTGGTTATTGATTTAATCACATATTTGTATTCACCGAAATTTAAATACACCATAATAATTATTATTCATTTTGCTCAAATTGTTCAATCATAATTCACTTATAAATTTAAATTACGCACTGCATGTTTATGTAAACAGGAAAATTCTATTATTTTTTTAATGATACATTTTACCACTCTTTATTGCTGTCGGAGTTTAGTTTAGTTGTTTATACAGTTCTAATGAAAAAAAAAACGTTTTTGGTTAAGTTTACGACTTAATTAATATTTGTCAAAATAATTTAATAACAATATTATTACGGGAATAATTCATCAAAATCAAAACTTTTAATGTGTTTTAAGTTGAGTGAGAAAATTATTTATCCGATTCCGTCTTTAATTAAATGCACATTATACTGATAAAATAGCATTTCTGTGTTTAATATTATCTATACGCAATTCTTACATCATCAGTTTTATTTTTGTTTATTTTGTAGCTATCATAGATAAATATATGACAGTGTTACTATGGATGTGTTACAAAGGGGGAATAATTTTAATTACATCGAGATTTCATTTACGTGTAGTTTGTTTTGAGAAAAATATATAAAAAAAACCTCTTTCTTTTAGTTTCCAGTAGATTTAAAATAATTTGACAATGAGTATGTGAATTTGCGTTCGATAATTTAAATGCATAATAAATTATATTAAATGTATAAAAAAAATCATGAAAGTTATTTTAATCTAGACATATTTAAAACACTATGCTTCAGCGACAGTATTTAAAATAATGGAACGATAGATGTTAAGTGTTACATACAGGCTCGAAAATTTGTCGTCAAAAATACTATCGCTGTAGCACAGTTGGTAATGCACCTTCCACCGATTAGAAAAGAGATCCAGGTTCGAATCTCAGTAGCGCGACAACAATATTTTTCGATTAAATTAATTTTATATATATATATATATATATATATATATATTTTTATAATGAATACATTTAGTTAGTATTTATATATACACATATACATATAGTTTTTACTACCTTAACGAGGAAATATAAATTGTTCCGAAACAAGAATTCAAACGTAGGTACGCGTTTATATAAAAAATCATATTTATTTATATTATATATTAATATCGGTCGTTCTCTGCAAACTTCGCTATGAAGACAGCGATGTAACTAACCAAAATATAAATTGATTAATTTATTTTAACACTGGATTTAAAATAAATTATATACCTGGCCACATAAAGATAATTTTCCACTTAAAATAATGTACAATGATTATAAATTCAAGTTTAATTTAACCTCGTGATCCGCACAACCTCAGTCCAAACTTTGAGCAAGGTTTAGCCTTTCGAGGAAGAAAAGTCACGCACTGGTACTGTTATCTCTCAACCAGGGAAAGATTAATATTAACTTCCAAAAACGTTACATTTGGCGCAAATACCTGAGCACGCATCGTATAAATATGAAACGGAACATGAAAATACACCCGTCCTCCGAAAATATTAATTATTTTACTTCATTATTTAATACAAGAGTTAAATCGTAAATTAATGTAATTTTTAAAATTAAATATGGCAAGCACGAGGATTTTAATTTAATACAAATTAAATGTATCAATAATAAAGATATACAGATAAAATCAATTCGATAAATTAATTTTATCTGTAAATATATCTTTCTTAGTGACACATTTAATTTGTATTTAAATATCACAGAACTATGACCTGGAAAACTTTAATTTCACAATAATAATGTGTTCTCCTTAATAATTATAAGGATTGTTTATTCAGACAACACATCAAGTTACACCAATTTATTTATTTATTTAACCTCAGATAAAATAAATAATGCGATTCATTTGCCAACCGAGGTGAGACTAGCGGTACACAATGGAGTTCTGGTACCGACACTATAACGTACGGAAGTGAGGCTTGATGCTGGCAGAAGAGGAACGAAAGTAGACCGACTGCAATGGAAATCACTTAGGTGTATATGTGGCAAATCTATTTATGACAGAGTAAAAAATGAAGAAATGAGGAAAGAATGTAAAGTTGATGGTAGTATAATGAGTAAGATTAAGAGAAAGATATATGACGCAAGTGTTGATGGCACCAGAAATAGATGACGTCCGCGGAAGACTTGACACGACCAGGAAAACTAGATAATGGAGGATGGCTCTGTTAGAAGCCTCAACAATCGGGGAACTTGTATGAGAAGATGTATGAATTTGGATGAGACGAGAATTGTGTGTCAGAACAGAGGAGTATGGCGCTCTATCCTCTCTGCCTACCCCCGCGGAAAACGGCGTGATAGTAAGTTAGTTAGCTAGTTTAATTTGTAAGTTTTGTGTGCTGCCACAATGCCGCCATCTCTATTGCACCCACATATCAACTATTTATTAAGCGTGTCTGTGACCTGTGCGACCGAAATAATCAGCACTATGATCGGTGTCATCTTTTTTGTAAAGGAGTAGGTTTGAAATATTTCACGACGGTATAATAGTATCTTTCTGAAAACATTTTAAGATTGTTTTTTTCATTATGCAATATTATTTTAAATCTGTGAAATGGTGACTTAAAAATGATTTTTTTATGTCGTAGCAAGAGATGTTTTTGAAGTGATCACTTTAAAATGATCAAATTAGATGAATCGCCTTTAAATGTTTTTTTCTTTTTCAAGTCACTACATCCCAGGGTAGGATTTGGCCAGCTTCGAAAGTGATCTTCCTATCCTGCTCCAGATCTCTTCCACATAGTCAACGGTTGAAATTTTTTTTTTATCAAAGCAAAAGATATTTCGCTTCAAAATGATGTAATTAGATGAATCACATAAAAAGATATACAGAAAAAATCTATAGTTGCCACTGGACCTGAATCTAGAACCGTCTCGTGCTATTATAATGAGTTTCCAGTACGGTTACAATTTAATTAAATGTCAAATTTTCGACTTCTATAGGATACTATTATTTGTCATTAAAAGAAAAAAAAATTATACGTCCCTATTTTCATCACACTGATACGTCTCCACTTCACCTTCTTCTCAAGCACTTTTTTCTTCTGCAGTCTCTTTTCATTTCATCTGTTACTACCTTTAGTTTCGATATTCTCTAAAAATCTAACTTTCGCCATCTTTCTTGGCTCCGCGCTCTTGGCCGATGTACTGGTCCCTCATTGGTGGCTGGTCACACATGCAGTGTGATATTATATAACTGATGTTTATATATATATATATATATATATTGTGACGTTATAAATTTGGGCCATATACGAAATTGCCCCGTCACTTATTTTTTGTAAAGTACCTTACAATTCAAAAATAATTACCTTTAAGTTGACATTATACTCTGTGTCTGAGGTTACAAAGGCAGTTGCATCTTTGGTTCAATTTCAAAACTATCGACGAAGCTGTCAGACTAAAATGTAGCTGTGCTTTTTACTACAGCCAGAGGGTAAGTATTTTTTATTGTTCAATCACTAGTACATAATCTACTATTAACTTGTTAATATAATCGCACGGTAAATAATCTTTACAGGAAACATGACGTTTCCCTCTAAGTTTGCCTCGGGCTTTGCCTCTGGATGTTGTCTCTGGCGTTGCCTCTGACTTTGCCTCTCGTTTATGTCTTTGGTTTCTGGTGCATATTTCTGGATTCTGAATCTGAATTTGACCCTTGGTTTTTGCCTTTGGTATACGATTTTAATTACTACCTTGGAATTAGCTGCCTCACTGTAGGCGATAATTTTTTATCATGCTGATCATCTACAACAAATCGCGTCTACGAATCGAATGAAGATGAGGATTTGTCGTCTGTATTTTATTTTACTTTATTTTATTTGTTCTTATGTTTAATAAATGTAATGAATAACATCTTTTATTTATCACCTCCAGGTATTACTATAAATTTTTCCCAGTTTAGGAAGAAGGTAGAATGTGACAAAAGTGAGGTGGGTATGTGTTGCTCAAGTAATATAACCTGCGGATCTTATGTTTCACACTGACTATCCGGTGAAAGGGAAAGACGTAGGTCTTTTGCCCCCACAATATATATAATTTTATCATACGTGAATTATATAAATATGGATTGTAATTATGTACGCTCGAAAATTGTTTCATCTAATTTCTTTTGAAACATTTAAAATACTGTACAAAAAGGTTTCAGAACGCCATTCCACTGCGTTACGTGACAAAAAAGCACTGTATATATATATATATATATATATATATATATATAGGTACATCATATTTCAGTCACTTTAATTTCCTCAGTTTCATCAATTGTACATATATCAATATTGATATTATGTCAGGCGCGTGCATTCAGTACACACAAATAATCTGTATATAACAACTTTGTTTTTTGTGAAATGAATCAATGTTTATCTGATGGACTAGTATAATAAATTAAAATGTCAATAATACGATAAAAATTGCGTTAATCGCATTTAAATTTGATTTATTTCCCAGAATACTGGAACAAAGATAAAATACTATATTTCGTACGATCACGAGAATATGTATAACCATTGAAATGTTTAAATCTTTTAAAAATATTTCTTTATAATAATTTTAACTGTTCAGATACCCGAGCATTTTGTAAAACATGAAAGAGATAAATAAACTCTAAAGGATTCAATTGAAATAAGAAGATGCTAAGAGAAAGTACGTGGCGACGTCTTATGAGACAACATGATAAAGAAACGTTAGATGCAAGATGAGCTACCAATCCAATGATTATGACTTCAGTTATAGACAACACAAAAAATAAAAGAAAGACAGAGTGCTCGTGGTCTAACCTAGCAAATAAATATTTAGATATTAGTATCTAAAATATTTATTTAACTTTTCTTTTACAACGCTGTGATTCAAGATATTGGTGTTCTGATAAGTGTCAAAACCAAACTGACTGTTTTTAAAGCTTTACATAGGGTCCACATTAAAATAAGATCACCAAATATAGATCCTTACGGAGAGACTGATATCAAGAGTCTGGACTATTTGACGTATTAGACGTATTTGACGGCTAAAAATAACACCTGCACCCAATCATTCGACTGGTTCCCACATTATTAATTAAATATCACGTAGGCAGGAATAATAATCTGCCTATATAAAACGCCCGTAGATTTGTTATAACTCGGAGTTTTTATTTTACTATATTGTTATTATTGTCGAAAAAACAACACCTAAGAAAGAATAAAAAAAGAGGAAATACTGTATTTATTATGTACGTAATTTTAAGGGAGTAGCAGGAGTAACATTGTTGGACCGGCTGAAAAATACCAAGATAAGTGAGAACCTCGAAATGGAGCCTTTACTTGTATGCATAGAAAGATCTTAATTAAGGTTATTTGGATACGTCTTGCGAATGCGAGAAGCATGATTACCAAGATGAATCTTCTTGGCAACTTCAGAGACTGTATGAAGACAGATTGAGTCTAACAAGCTTGGATAAATAGCAATATGGACTGTATGAAGGCAAATTATGTTGCTTGATTAACAAAGTACCTACATTATTGTGATAACCTGAGCAAGTGTGAGAAGTTGCGATTATACCACTCGTTTATTATGTTGTTTAATCCTCTGTTGCCTGTGTGGTTATATCGTATCCGGATTATGGGTAAGGTAAACTCAGTCTTCCAAGTAACAATTATTAGTTTATTCAAACACGTAAGTACAGAGGTTAATATGATATACGTATTCACTAATTATAATTGAAAGGAGCTGAGATGAGAGACCGCTCTCCGCTAATGCGGCGCCTTATACAGTTCGCCTCCCCTCACTCATTCTCACACTCTTATGGTGGACATACACACACACACAATCACACAAGTGACCACTCCCGACCCTCCTAGGATAAGAGGACGAGATTGATGATGATTATGAGAATCTAAAATAATATATTTAATAAAAACAAAAAATATGTGAATTGTTTTGCCTGTAAATACAGCTTCCAAAAAAAAAAAAAAAACAATAAAAATACCTAGGCTAGAAGCAACCGATTTATTTTATCGTTTTTGTAATTTCAATAAATGAATTCAAATGAAATTGTGATCGCTTAATAATACAATGTTTAACTACTAGACCTTCAACTCCGTCATTATACATATCCGAAAACTATCATCAATGAGATACAAGATAGGTACAGAGCTATGATTGCAATTGTCGCGTTCACAATAATAACGTAATTGAATCTACGTTTAATTTTAAACAGAAAAAATTTCAATTAGTCCTGCCAAAAAATTCCGCTATTATGGAAATGCTTTGATTCAAACGATTTTGTAAAAGGCACTTAACAATGAGTTTGCAATGTTTTCACACTATTTGTATAATACAAACACAGTTGATAAAGTGACATATTCACGTAAGTTGATCAATGTCATCAATAGTGTAATCAGTGGCTTTAAAAATAGCTAACGCTCCTTTTTTAACATGGCATTTTTGTATGTAGCATTGAAATTATATTAAATTCCTATTAATTAAAATAAGTATGTAATACATTTTAAGCTATCTATGTAATATAACATAGATATTTAATATAATATATGGACTTAAATGTCATATAACGCATCTAATCTGACTTTCGTCCGTTGAAGATTAGGATTAAGATCTATCTAATTAATTTATAATTTTAATATTTATGCAACAATAAGTATACCTACGTGATAACGTAACTGGAGAATGAATGATATTAAATAACACCACGAGAAGAAAATCATTAATACAGCATTGAAATTATATTATAATAATAATATAATATAGATATATATAATATTTATATATGTCATAAAATTTATCTAATATAACTTACGTAGGGTAGTGGATAGTGTATATAATGAAAGCAAATGAGTCCCTTAACATGCGCAAAGCCTTTATATACAAGCCAACAGGATCGAGATTAAGGGAAAGACCGAGGCATGTACATTAAGAGAAACCTGCAAGAAGTAGACGCATAGGTAGGCGATGTCAATGGATGTATGGAGCGACGTCCAAGTCCCATGGGACCGTAATTGACTTCCAAGTCCCATGGGACCATTGAAGAAGATGATGCAATAATATGTCGTAAATTCATTGGTATTGTGGTATATGGATTTCAAGTATTTCATAGTATTTCAAAAATCTTCAACTTAATTTTAAATTCAGTGAATAATACATTTCATGTCTTGTACAATTTTTTGGTATCAAGTAATTTTAATATACTCGTATACCCTACTAAATTAAAGATAATAAAAAACAAATATTGTGCTGGAATTCTAATATTATAAACACATTATGTATTATTAAGGAAAACACATTCTTATTGTGAAGTTGTAATTATTCAGAACATAGGTCTGTGATATTTTAAAGATTAAAGATTGTTTCTGAGATTCTGTAAAAATAATGTAGATGGCTTTCAAATAATGGAACGAAAGGTGTATTAATTTGAAAAAATGTAACATATAGGTTCAAAAATTTGTCAAGAAAAATACTGGCGTTATAGCACAAAGATAGTGCACTTCCCCGGATTGGAAATGAAGATCCAGATTCGAATCCCGGTGACACTAAAACAATATTTTTCGACAAAATTGATTTTATATGTATATATTTATAATTAATACATTAATTTAGTATTTACATTATATATATTACCTGCTTTTAAATATGTATTTTTTATACTTGCGATAAACGTGCGATTACCAAATTAATTTACATATGAAATTAGATTTTAAAATTTTAATATTTTAAGATAAAATACCTCATTAAATAAATACAAATATTTTTTTAATTCAAGTAAAAAAATGATGAAATGGTTTAGAATATATAATGTCTAAGAGGAAAATTAAAAAAATATCACACATTAAAATGCCAAATATAAATATTTTCAGAGCTAAATAGACTGATGTGGTTTTGGCACTGTTTGATTGCTTTCACTTCCGCCGGAAGCAGTTTGGACGCCATGATGCCCAATCTAAGCGCTATACATTTCCATCCGACCAATCGGATAGCAAGCACGCAAACATACGGAACGGAAATATCCGCAATGCACGATACTGGCTTTATCATTTCATTTAAAACTAAATTTCGGTTAAATTTAATTTCGATTATAATTAAATTTATGACGTATAGAAAATGATGATTCATTAAAGAGTATAGGCAAAGTGTTGAAAAATGTATTAATCTACTTTCTTACATACTTAGATATCTGGTTTTTAATGCATATTTTAAAAATATATATACGAATCCTCAAGACAAGTTAATAAAAATTTAAATTATCCAGCATCATCAAATAAAATTTAATTTAGTAATATTAAATTATTTCTGTATGGATTTGTTTATGAACGATATATATGAATATAAATATGAACTCTGCATACCAAGCTAATTTAGAAGATCTGGACAACAGTTTGATATTGGAAAAATTATGCTGGAAATCATTAGAAGACAAGCAATAATAAATATAGACCGTGGTGTCTTAGTCATTCCACGAACGCAATCATCATAATGACGATACAATTTTATCAAAATCGATATACATAAAATTAATAAAAGTGGTTCATACCTTTTTTTATTAATTGTTGTGTCAAACCACAAAGTTAACACTATGAACATAAAATAATAAACAAATATCAGATATCTCATACAGACAAAGCTATTTTTTTATTATATTTAATGGAAAATATATAGAAGTATTGGGTAATTACAGGGCTTACGACCTGTCTTCGGCTGGCTTAAGAGATCATTATATATATATATATATAACTTTCACCAATTCTCACCCCTCAATCGCCACATTTATCAATTTTTTTTAATGTTATGTATATGTATGTTACAATGTGGACTCACTTTGAATACCACTACACCATCGCCATCTATGGACCAAATTTGATAACACATTTTTCCCTTCTTTTTTTTAAAACAGCATATATGTGTACTATGAGAATCTTTTTTTGTGTTCTTGAACATATTCAAATACTGCTATTTAATTTAATAAGGAAAATTGGATGTATCATAACCGTACAGTAAATTTATAAAATACATCTCAATTTATAATTATTCTAACCAAACCTATTATACCTGTTATAAATTCCATGTCTATTAAGTAAATACTTAAAGGCCAACTATATGAACATTATTTTGTAGAACCTCTGAATATAATACTATTTATCGATGTACAGGGTGAATATTATTAACCAGGCCGATGTTGTTTTTGAATAACTACGAAATAAAACATATTTTTAAAATTAAATTTTTATTTATCACTTACTTAACTTATTACAATTATTTGTAATATCAACTAAATGGCAATTTTGGTAAAGGAGTGCTCTTTTAACTATATTTTTCATAACATTTCAGCAATTTCATTTAAAATATTATCCTGTAGCATCGGAATTGTTGTTGGACATCAGGTGATCGAGGAGGCCAGTCGATGTCTCCACTTTTTGATACTATGCGGCCGAGAATTTTTTTTCGCAAAATTTTAAGCGTAGCTCGGGTTGTATGAGATGGCACCGTCCTGTTGAAACCACATGCGTTGCAGGCCTAATCAACTCAATTCAGTATAATAACATATAACACCAATAAGTTTTCCAACCTGTGACAATAGCGATCATCTCTAATGGTTACAGTGTTGCCATTATTATTTAGATAAATATTTCAATGACTTTAACAAGTTGTTGAGACATTACATAACAAAAAATAAATTGCAATAAACTACTCTATACGACTACCAAATGCAATCTGAGAATTGTCCGCTAAACCAAAACGGCGGCTAAATAAAATCGGCCTGGAACATAATATTGACACTGTATTTATATAATATATTAAATACGAATTAAATATAATAATTAGAAAGATGTACATATGAAACCAATTTTTTTGAAAAATATTGTTGTTGCGCTATCGGGATTTGAACCTGGATCCCTTTCCAAATCGGGGAAGGTGCATTATCCAACTATGCTACAGCAACGATATTTTTAGCGGCAATTTTCGAACCTATATGTTAATATTTTGATTTTAATACATTTAATCGTTCCATTATTTGAAAGAGTCATCAACCTTATTTTTACAGAATCTCAAATACCTTTGAGTAATCTGATAGCAGACGCCAGAATTATCAATTCATTTTTATTAAATTTTGGACACATTGATTCCACTTTATTATTAGGAGAACACATTCTTATTGTGAAGTTGTAATTATTCAAAACATAGGTTTGTGTACTATGTTCTGAATAATTACAACTTCACAATAAGAATGTGTTGTCCTAATATATAATATATGTAAAAAGTAACTTATTTTAATTGTATCTGCGTACGTATTTTTTTATATAAAGATGTACCAACAAGAGCGGAAAATTTGGCATCATTTATGCTGTTGTTCTTTGACAGTCAAAAAATTTTGAAAAATGGATCGCTATTCGACACAACAATACATTTTTATTGTTAAACATTATTTAAAAAATGATGAAACCACGTATCGCAAATTGCATCCAATTTTCGGTAATCAAAATATTCCAAGTGCTTCAACTATGAAGAAAAAAATCGAAATATTCGAAGAGACTGGATTGATTACTGATGTCAGACCATCTATACGTGTTCGTCCAGGTCGTTCAGCAGAAAACATCACGTCTGTTTGCCAGAATGTGGCCGAGAGTCCGGGAACATGCATTCGGTATCGTGCTCAAGAATTGAACATTTCAGAATGGTATCGATCTAGAAAACACGTAAAACAATGGTATTATTGCACGAGGTTGTGTAAACTCTCGTTTGGGCGATCAGAATTGGCCGCCTAGATCGTACGATTTAACGCCTTTGGACTTCTTTCACCAGGGTTTTTTGAAATCAAAACTTTATGCCAATAAGCCCACGATCACCCAAGCCTTAAAAATGAGATTAGACTCTGTATCACCGAAATCTAGCCACGGTTATGCCAAACCGTGATTTCATCATAAGAATGCAAATGTGCCAGCAAAGCCGAGGAGGGCATTTATCAGATGTGTTGTTCCATACATAATTCTCACATGTCCACTTTATAATTAAATTAAATTTTCGGTATTTTCTAAAAAAAAAAAATTTTTTCCGCTCTTGTTTTGACACCCTATAAAAAATTGATGAGAATAAGTATTTAATATGAAGTAGGCACCGTAAAATGGTGAATTTTTTTTTTAATTTTCTTTTTTTGAATTTTGAGTAGTGATTTTAAACACTTTATTTTATTTTAGTACCTCTTATTAAACTATTTGAGTGGAGAGACTTATAACAACTTTGTAATTGTTTTTCAAAATAATTGCCGCAAAAGGGTAAATCAAGAAGAAAAAAAAGAGAATTATAAAAAAATATCACTGACTAATTGTATTATATAAGAATAAAGATTTATATCCTATGGTACAAATATGATGATAATATTTTGCTATTCATACTTTCCACTGTAAACTAAATGCAGTATATGTAGAAAACGACTAATTTAGCTTAGTATTATTTTTTACTTCCGTCTTGTATATTCCTTACCAGCTATACACCGTGAGTCTCAATAACCAATTAAATCTTCGGAAATACACCCTTTAGTGGCGATTGCAAAATCAACACATATAAGTATCCAATGTTATTTTTGATAATCGATCTTTTTGAAAATGTTGTTATGAGGCATCTAAGTAATTCCGTTCTTTTAATGTAGAAAAATAAATTTAATTTACCTTTTGTGTTAGATGAATGACTCGCATTCAGGTTATTTTAAAAACACTACGCTCAGGTGATACGCTGTACCTGTATAAGATAAAAGAAGCATTTTTCGGAGCAAACTCGCACCGTATGATGACAGAGCGGGAAACACGCCACATTGTGAGACCCAGCACCTTTCTGTCAAGCCTCAGCCGCTTAACTGCATTTTTATACTCTCTGTGGAGGTGTATCGCTTTAATAATCAACAACACTGCCGACAGTCCCTGAATGTACCCTAAAATTACTTGAGTATAAAACGGGGCTCTCATTATGTTCAAAAACACGCCTGGTACCGACCCCAACAGACATCAATAATATGCGCTGGCAGCCATCTGGAGACCAGCCTGGGCGCACCACCTCTGTCGCGGCCGTCTCCCCGATGTGATCACTAGCAACGCTTCTCGTTGTAGATCTCTATATAGGTATACTTCTATCTGTAATTGTGTTTCAAGCATCAAATAAACTCGTGATGACTTAAAATAGTCTTTATTGTTCATTCTGCTCTGGCCATACACACACACTAAACATTATTAAATCAAACAAACATATGAGTGAACAGGTGAATTATATTAAACACTCTTCCACTCACAAATTGTATATTTTTCTGATATCTCGACCGCATACGCAACGTAACCAAAATCCCAAAGTTGTAACACACAACTTATCCCAAATCTCTAACTTTTCATCTTGTTCTTAACTTATAATCGCGCATTTTATTAACGCTTCCCAAACCATGCAGTAACATAGATTTACCACTCCAATATTTTGCTAAATACACGCAACATAATATTTATATTTTATTTAATACTAAGTAAAACGATCACAAATTAATTTCACAGCGAAAATAGCGAAAAGATACAAATGTAACTTTGTCTCTTTTTAATTAATTAAATGAGAAAAGATATTAGGGAGGTTATAGGAACTTGATGAATGCTCCAAATTATAATAAATATTACATTAATCCTTTTTTCACATTTAATACTCAATATTTAGAATAAATTAATAATTTTTAAGTCACTTAAGCAAATAAAGAAATCTTTCACATTTTAGAGGTTAAAAACTCACTCTTACGCTAACACGAATTAACAGCATGGCTTCGTACGGGTATTTTATATCAAGGTATGATAAAGGTCAACTTATTTTGGAACATAATCAGTGTTCTCAAGTAAGTATTATTTATCCACGCCTCGCCATTGTCATTCCTTTCGTCACTATTGAATCAAGTTGAATATTGAAATACACTAAATACGAATGATAGACCGAAGTATGGAGGTGGAGGATCCATTACTATCATTGCCATTTTTTACAATTATTAGAGTTCACGATTTTCTGAATACTTTACATGAGGCTAGACCGCCTAATTTACTACTGTAAGTATATTCGCGCAATCGTTTGATATTTTTATTACATATTTTATATTTACAAACATCTTAAGTAATGAATATTTATACATAAATTTAAGGTGTAAAAAGTCTGGTAAAAATCCTCTAAATATTTTACTGCTACTTTAAAAAGAAATAAAAATCAGTCATCGACATTTTATGCACAGCGTCGCTATTTATTTATTTTACTTTAGAATATTAAAGTTTCTCTTTCGTTTACTAACTAAAAGTGATATTAATCATTAAATTATTAAAAGTTATCGCCATAATAAATTTATTATTAATCATATCGAAATAAAATAAACTATGTGACGTTTTTAAAATTGTAGGATATCTCAGCAATTTCCCTTGGGATCCAACGTTCAATTTGGAATTTCAAATATATAAATAACTTAAAATGATATTTCTCAATTTTCATTTTCCTTTAATATAATTTCTAGAAACATTTTAATATTATAAAATAACAATGTTAAAAAAAGTTTGAATTTGAATTTATGAAATAAAAATTGGAATGCAGCACTGATCACCAAGTAGTGATTTGTGAAATTGACGAATTTTGAAGGAAAAGTATTCGAGGCATTTTTTTTAATACTTTATTACTTTTAAAACCTATATGAATTTTTACATGTATTATTAAGCGAGAATTGAAAAATATTATTGAGTTGTCAAGCATATGATGTAGTTTAGAAGAAATATTGCAGAACATTTAACAGATGGTTAGACTTCAACACCAAATAAAATCGAAGGAAGTAACTAAAAATTTTTATGATGTATGAAATAAATATAATGTTATGAAAAAGAAAACCAAGGAAAATATTAATAAATACAAAAAAAATTTTAAAAAATAAAAAAGTTAATGAAAAGTAAAAAGTTCATACATATATACACATAAAATATAAATATTACATATATAACTACTTCAGTCACGGCCATTGTTGTATATGTAGCTATTTTGCAGGCGCTGCCATTCTCTGGTCAGGGAACCGGCTTTCCATGAGAGCGCCGCTTGCACCAAAGAGTTGATGCTGAGCTCCAGCCGTAGCTTTTTGCTAGCAACTCGATGTCTTAGAAGCGGAACGAATCCATGTATACGGCCTTCGGTAAACATTGTAGATGCGCTTCAATAACGCACCAATCCGAACAGTATTCTGTATGAATTGTTGTACTGAATTCGGAGACGGTTATAAGTCACTTGCTTGTATTTCAACCTGAGCTTTCAGGTATACATGCTAGTGAAGGACGATTTAAACAGGATGCTCTTCACCTCCTTACTGCATCGGTAGAAACGCCGTGACAGCATATTTGCACGAACGCTCAACTGTCTTCTCTGCCATTCTATGTCATCGTCGTCTTGTCCATATTCATTGAATATATGGCCAAGGTATTTAACCTTATTTTGAACGCTCAATTATGTAATGAGAAATAAAATTCATATAAATAAATATTCTTATTTCAAACTTTTGGATTTTTCAACATTTATTAGAAATCAGAGTGATACTTAAGGGTTTCTGAAATGTTGAGATTATTTTTTTGTATTATGAAACGTTGAAGATTTATTATTTAGATTAAATATGGATAAAGGTGGAATCTTCTTCATGATCTCTAATCTGGTACTTTAGATTAGGGAAAAATTGGCCGCGTACTCGACTCAAAAGCTATAAAAAGTGACATTCCGGCTACATTATTCAGTTAAGGATTGAGCATTTCGAGTTATCAAAGAAACTTGTTACAAAGTGATTAAACTATCTTAAGTATTAGATACAGTTACGAGCAGTAAGATGAGTTCTTTAAATAATTCATCATATAATAATACAATAAACTGTAATACATGGTAACAATTAATAATTTTATAATTTAAAAAAATAGAGATGCGTACATGAAACACGTGTCGGATCAATACTCTTGATATTCTAAAACTAAGCTAAACGCTTGAAAAAATATGACTATTTGGCTACTCTTTTAAGGTGAGGCCCAAGGACCCGGCCACATAATCCGTACTGCTACTACTAGATCAACAATCACATTAAGTATATACTAAATTTTGTGAATGTATGCCATTTGTTTGATTCGCGTTAATTTTTTCATACATAAATAGCGATTTATTTGTGGAATTAATACAAAGTTATTAAATACGATCTTAGTATTATTCTTAAAACACAATTACAAATATATGATTGATTTTATTATATAACGAGGAATTGATTTATCTTCTACTAGGTCTAAAATAAATTGTATATATTTAAAAAAATGTGGATTCAAAATTGTAATGAATCCGCAGAAAAATTTCTTAAAATAACTTATGTTGGTCTAGCGCGCAAGCATTCCGTAGAATTATACCTTTTATAAAATTTATCAGAACTTCATTTAATTCCAGCATAGAAACCATTAAAAATTACCTATATAATATTCCATCAATAAAATATTATATGAAATATCTGTTCAGAAAATCTTATTTTTTTTATTTTTAGTTGAATTAGATTGATTGTCTTCTTTACGATTACAATGAGAAATATCCCACTGGTATTATAAAACTTTTTGATAATAAATTATATTGAATACTTTGAACATTCAATTCTTCACAATCGAAGAATAATATGAATATCATATTTCATACTTTTTTCTACTCTGCTGTTTTTCTTTTTTCATTCTTCTCAACCCCACAATAGAGGAATTCCAATGGTTGGCCTACTTTTATTTTTTTATGAATAAATAAATATATCTTCTCCCACTATAAAATAATCACAATGTAAAATTTTAATATGAATCGTTTCAGGTTTATCAAACATCTTTTAAACTTATTAAAATTCATTCAATTTATTGCAAATTTTTATTAGGTATTTAAATATTTTAATAATTCATGTCTACGACTATTATCACAGCTATTTTTGTGTCAGACTCCTTTGTTAGAAAATCAACTGCATTTGTTTTTCTCCTTCCTTTGGACCTCAAGTATAGTTATATAGAAAAATGTGAGAATCTTCATGAATAACATTAAGAAAAAGATTGTGCCAGTCGGGATCCAAAACCATGACCAGGTTAACCACTCATCTGTAGTGTTTTCTTTCTTTTAAAAATTTAAGTTTCTACACTTAATTTTATAATGGATGAATATACAATGATACATGTGATTTAAAAACGTATCTTTGAATTAATTCTACAGTCTATGTACTCACTCTCAACTACCTTAAAATGTTTACTTCTGGGAGTTTGGTAGGTTGAGATTTTATTAGAATCGGAAAGACGGTGCATCATCACGATACCTGCACCACCTTTCTTGGCCATTAATTAATTGTTAAAACTAAGGTTTCCCAACCTTCATTTTTTTGCTTTCGCATTCGATATTTAGTATCGGAAAATGTAAGTTTGATGGTAAGAGTAATAAATGAGGATTTACTTGAAAGTGTGAAAAAAGGATAATAATCCAATATAATACCATTAAAAACAGAATCGGAAAATGAAATGGACACATATTTCGATACAGCAGTTTGTCTGTTATGTAAAATCATATTATATAAATAATTGAAGAAAGTTAACGAAGACTTCACCTATCTGCCCCCCACCCCATTCTACCTCTCAGAGCACGATTTTTTCTGAGTATTTGTCTATGACTTTTTTGAACTGTCAAGGAGAGTGGATGTTCTGCTATGCGCTCGTACCTAACTTGAAGTTTTGGTAAAATTATTTATTGCTAGTAAATTCAGTTCCTCGCGTGTGTGTGCCAAAACCACTATTGTTGGTCACAGTGCTTCGTGCTGATCATCAAAGACGTTTCCTGAAGTTCAAGATCTGTGACTACAGGAGAGAATATGCAGGTGAGTCGTGTCTCTTCCTGGTTGGTCCTCGAGTTTTGTCCTGTTCCTCTCCAGAATTCTTATAACCCTTCCAGCATCCCTTATTTCCCACCCTTTTGTTGTAAACAGAAACAAAATATCTACCTTTATTTAAAAAAAATATAGATGTGTATACAGAATACATGTCACATCAATATATTTACTACATTCGAATTAAGCTAAACACTCGTGCTATTAAATTAAGACTGAGTTGGTGGTCTTCTAGGACGACCACCAGATCATTAGGCAAGTGTTTTGACCACTAGACCCAAGAAGTTACATGTATCTATCAACCAAATAATGACTATAACAAACGTGGTCTTCCATCAGAAATAATTAGCTCAATTGAGGAATAGAGAAATATGTAAGAATATTAATAGAAAATTACATCGTTTTTTTCATTCTAGAGATTTCTGTTGCATTAACATCACTTTCCAAAACGTTGTAACATTTATTTTTAACAACACAATTTCAGTACCTAACACGTGTTGAAACATTCTTATTTGTGAAATTCTTAAATGATCTACGTTTTTACAATGTCATTTCCTTTCTGGATACGAGGGACAAGACTTTGGATTTAGTATTGAGTGCACGTAAAATAGTACCAACGTACACACGTTCAAAAACACTTACAAGGCTATCAAAATATCATCAATTTCCTCGGCACTCGAAAAAAACCTCGCATCATGTGGCGACGCGAATTTCAGCACGAAAATATTTACGCAAAAACTCTGTGCCATATTTGGAAAGCCCTGTGCCATATTTGGAAAGCCCTGTGCCATATGATTAACGACACAAAACAGATTGTAGATGGCGTCATTCGCCGGGCACGTTTTGCATGAGATAAAACGCTATGAGCTCTGTCATTTATTATTAACCCGGAATTCTATCTCAGCCACATTTCATTGCGCAACACTTTTTTTCAAATCGAACGAAGGCTGCTTAGTTTTTTTTCATATAAGTCGTGTTAAATTTACTACGTAAACTTTTTTGTTAATATTATTTTGTAATGTGTTTTTAAAATTAAAATTTATTTGTTTATTTACTGTTAAATGAAAATAATCTTTTGTATTTAAGCGGTGGTTTTATTATTTTTACTAATCGGTTTTGAAGCGGAATTTTGGTTAGCCAAGGCGTTATGATAAGAGCACAGGGTGCCATCCAACGACATTTCTGTTAACACATCGACGCGCGCAGTATGTTGTAGACTGAGGAATCTGCACCATTTGCAGTTAGCTCTGCCGATCCCGAATCTATCGATTTTGTTTGCCACAACTTAGTTATTTTCTTTCCGCCTTTAATATTTCATACCCGCACAATCTATTGTAAATATTTGATTTATAAATTCAGTGTAGGTACCTATCTTAAATAATTATTTACTTTTCTGCACACGCCTCTTCACTATTCAAATACATATTTTCAACTGTCAAACCAAGGTTAATAAATAACAAATATTGAATACGAATGATGGGCCGACTATGGAGACAGTTGTTGATTCTCAATAAAATCTTTCTCATTCATAAACATATTTATTCCTACGAGACAGCATAAATTTAGTCCTCTATTTTTAATATTGTATATGTGTGCATTCAAACCCGTTTGCAAACATTACGAGGTGTACATTGAATTTCACTGGTTATAGGTTTTTTTAATATGTTAAAAATTAAAATTCTTAGGAATCAATTAATCAGTAGTTCTCAATATCGAGCGTCTTAGGTTAAATGTGGAGTGGAGGAATAAAAAATAATCGTTTGGTTATTTTTTATATTATCTGATCATATTTTTATTCCAACACCTTTTATTTTTTTAATTTATGAAAATAATGAAAAGGCATTTATAAATTTTCTTTAATGATTAGTTTTGTAAAAATTATAAAATATAATATAACATAAAGGATGGTAATAATAATTCTGTGTCTGACAAACTGCTTTACACTGCAATGAATGCATAAAAATTAAAATATTATCGATAAAATATTATCAGATAGTGTTCGATCTTTATAATTAATTCATGGGTCGCCATGACATATGTAGATGTGTGATTCCTGTCTAGTACATAGCCATTACCCCCTCCTATACCAGATTACGACTTTTTTCTGTGGTGTATTCTCTATGGTTTGGTGGGGTTGATTTTGTATCATCGAACTGAAGGTAGCGTTTACCATTTTGGGTGCGTTGACTGCCCCGTTGGCTTAAAGTATTGTCCTGCTGAGTGGGCCTAATATAGGTGGTAATGTTTGCGTGTAAACGGTTTCTCGCTACAGTGCAAATCGATTAGTTATGTTATTATGCATGGTGTTGTTTTAACCCATTCTCCGTAGGTGACTCGTATATGAGTCGCGCCTTACACGAGGCAGCATGTAAGGCGCGACACAGATCGGGTGACTCAAACATGAGTCGCCGTGTTTCGCCCGCCGCTAATGCGTAAATACGCGCTGAAGGGCGGTGAAAATCATCACCACAATTATTTAGAATCTTTACCCTACCGTCATCTATCGATATTTGTCATGGATTATTAGCCATCTAATAAACAAACTCGAAATAATAAGTCCTCGTATCATCCAGTATCCACACAGTTATTCAAATTCTCAAACTCATTTTATACGTGTAGAATGTAATGCGTTTCAAACTATAAAGTTAAATTCAATTTTTATTGTTAGTATTTAAAAACTTGTATATAGTAAATAAGGACTCGTGCAGATCACTACTCCACTCTTGTACCTATGAATATCACCATAAATGGCGCTAGTGATGGTGTAGGGTACTGTTGTATTCTTTCATGGATAATTTTGTTCACGTTATTTTGTAGTGGTTCAGATTTCTGTATTTCTTTATGTTTGTGAGGATACTTGGGAATCTTTGCTCTCGATTTCTTAAAAATAAACCATAAATTTGTTGTATTATCGTAGTGTAAAGTCGTAAATTATAATGCCGCCAATAAGTGACGCGTGTGAAAGATGTCATGCGTATTTATGAACGCGAAAAATGAGTTAACACTTTTGCGCTATCATTTAAAGTGTATGTCTAAGTGTACTTCATGTTGAATAACGTTGTAAATGTCCTGGAGTCAGAAGACGCGTGGATCCAGTAGAAGAAGATCGAGATACCGAAGGGAGTATTTCACTGATGGGTCGTGTTTTCTGGTGGTCCTTCAACCAGTCCCTGTTTCCTATTCCTGACCATCTCTCGAATTTCTTCCACCCTTTCTGTATATCTTATTTCCCCACCCCCTCATGCAGACAAATAGATAATGATAATAACTAAGGATTCGTATTATAATTGAAAAAAAAAGTTGATATTACATGTTTAATATCATGTATTTAATGCCTTAATGATCTATTAATTATAACTGTTGTATACACTCTATACTCCTCTATCTATATTGATTAAGTCACTGTAACCAACCGATTACAAAATAACACAATTAAATGATACAGAAAAAACACTGTCCTTCTCGATACGGACGCTGATCTGGTAAATTGGGCAGTAACACGTGAAATACTGAATGTTTTAAATAAATAAATATAATACGTAAGATAATTCAGAATATTACCGAAAAGGTTCCATAAATCAGAAAACGTACAACAGTAGATTGCGAAGAAGAAAATGAGAGTTGGGAAATATAAATATTTGGCAGGATATTGGATTACGCATAATGATAATAAGTTAGTAATAAAAGTTTGAGCTGTTTGTATAAAAATATAATGTTATTAAGGAGAACACATTCTTATTGTGAAGTTTTAATTATTCAGAACAGACGGTCTGTGATATTTAAATATTAAATAAATGTATTAATTAGAAAGATATACATACAATCAATTTTTTAGAAAAATATTTTTGTTGCGCTACCGGTATTCAAACCTGGATCTCTTTTCCAATCTGAGGAAGAATTGCTTCCAAATAGTGGAACAGTAGATGTATTAATTTGAAAAGTATAACATATGGGTTCGAAAATTTTTCGTCAACAGTATTGTCGCTATAACAAAGTTGGTAATGCACCTTCCTCGGATTGAAAAAAAAAATCTGCTTCAAATCTCGATAGCAATAACAATATTTTTCGATAATATTGATTTTATATGTATATCTTTCTATTAAATACATTTAATTAGTATTTAAAAAATAATGTTTTAAAATAAATAATTAAGTTAAAAACAATTTAAATTGTCATAAATTTATATTTAATTTATTTGTACTTAAATGTAGTTGGTACATGTTATCTTATGTACGAGTATGTACATAAGGTAATTCCCTCCATCTGGGTTGAAGACTCTGATTCTCGCTCCTTTTCTTGATCATAACCCCCCTTTGTTCCTCCGCGTTACTAAAAGAAACAGCCGGCTATCTTGTCATAACCATACTATTGCCGCTTAGCGGGCATGTGATTGGCTAACCAGAAGATCGTGTGTAGACATACGTCGAAACCCATCTTACGGTGGTGCATACTAGTGATGATATCTGTGGTTTGTGATGATCTATGGCAAAGGATTGTCGATGGTGCGACATCATCCATGGATGACGCGGGAAGAATCAGTGAAAAAGCGCGCGCGAAGGAGTGTTGACGTTGTGTGGAAAAAGGTATTTGTTAACGGTGAAAAAGGTGACAATAACAAGCTATTTCGGCCTGTAACGATGGCGACAGTAAAAATTGGTGATTTGGTGAGATGTTTTGACGGTGAAGGAGACGTCATTCAGTGGTTGGAGAAATTGGAATTGGTGGCGAGATTGAAGGATATCGGAGATCTCGCAACCGTCATACCGCTATTCTTGGAAGGGTCCGCGTTTGCCGTCTACAGCGAATTGAGAGACGAGGACAAGAAAGATGCTGAGTGCATCAAAAAAGCCCTGCGCGATTCATTCGCTATGAACCCGTTTCAGGCGTACGAGCAGTTGGCCCAGCGAAGGTGGAAAGATGAGCCTGTCGACGTGTATCTCACTGAGCTGAGAAAGTTGGCCAAATTGGCGGGTGTGGTGACGGACCAATTGCTCAGACGAGCATTTGTTGTGGGATTGCCGGCCACGATATCACGTGAGCTCAGGGCGTTGCCAGGCGTAGAGACGATTGCGCTGTCATCCCTGCTCGAACGGGCGCGGGCGTTGATGGCTGAACTGCACGATCTGGGCGTCGCGGCTGCGGTCGTTAGACAATCAAGTGGGACACCGAGGCAATGTTTCAAGTGTGGTGGGCCACACTTTATGAGATATTGTACTCAAAAAGCTCTGTCGTGTTGGACATGTGGTGAAACAGGACACGTGTCACGTGAATGCCCCACGAAGGAGGGAAACGGGAAAGGAAGAGCTGGTGCGCCGGTAGTTCTTCCTCGTCAACATTAACGGCGCTACCGATTGTGAAGATTTGTGTGGGAGGAAAGTTGGTGCGAGCATTGGTGGATACGGGGTGTTCGAGAACAGTGCTGTCCAGTTCCATTAGGTGTGACGTTCGCAGTGGCGGGAACCGATGCAGGTTGATTAGTGTTGATGGGAGTCAAGTGCCGTGTGTGGGCGAAGCTGTAGTCAGCATTGACGTGATGTGTGGGGCGAAAAATGGTGAGCGAAGGGCCCAATCCAGTGGAGTGTGGGTTAGTTGTGTGGTGGTGAACAAGTTGTTTGATGGCGTGGATGCGATTATTGGGATGGATTTCATAAAAATGTGCGGAGGAGTGACGGTGAATGATGACCAAGTAATTTTTTCGAGTGTACAAACAAATCTTGATTGCCATGTTATAAATGCGGCGGCTGAACCTGAAACTATCTGTATCGAAGATCACGACTTTCAAGCACGGTTTGATGGTCAGAGGTGGTGGGTTAGATGGGCGTGGAAAGAAGGACCGGTAGCTTTAATGAATGACATTGCATCATATTCCAGTCTTCACAAGCACGATGTGAAGGATGCGATCAAGGACGAACTTGAGAGGTGGATGAAGGAAGGCTGGTTAAAGCAGTGGACCGGGGAGTGCACGGGTGTTGTACCACTACTGGGAGTCATTCAGAAGAACAAGGGAAAGGTCAGGCCAGTGCTGGATTATAGAGAGCTAAACAACCATGTGCAAAGTCACACGGGGGAAGAGGTTGCAGTATGTGATGAAACTCTCAGGAGATGGAGAAGACATGGTGAGCTACTTAAACTCCTGGATTTAAGGTCGGCGTACCTTCAAATCCGCGTTGACGAAGATCTGTGGAAATATCAACTTGTGAGATTTGAAGACAGAGTGTATTGCTTGACGAGATTGGGTTTCGGGTTAAACAGCGCTCCCAAAATCATGACAAGAATAGTTAGAGAGGTCTTGTCAAGAAACGAGAGAGTTAAGCGAGGCACTGACAGCTACATTGACGACATCATAGTGGACGAGACAGTGGTTTCAGCTGAGGAGGTAGCGGCTCACCTAAGGAGGTATGGATTGGAAGCAAAGCCACCATTAGATCTGGAGGGCGGACGCGTTCTCGGGCTTCGAATTGAGCGAGAAAATGGAGTTCTGGTGTTCAGGCGTGGGAATACTATTCCTGAACTGGAATCAGCTACAAAGCTCACGAAGAGGCAATTGTTTTCTGTCTGTGGGCAGTTGGTTGGCCATTACCCGGTGTGTGGGTGGCTTCGGGTTGCTTGTAGTTTTGTGAAAAGAGCATGTTCTGGGGATACATGGGACTCACATGTAGGAGAAAATGCCCAGAGAATTCTCAGTGAGGTGATCCAAAAAGTAAAATGCGATGATCCCGTAAAGGGTTTTTGGAATGTTCCTGCAGATCTTACGACGGGAAGAGTGTGGTGCGACGCAAGTTCATTAGCGTTCGGAGCTATGGTGGAAATTGATGGGAAAGTTGTAGAAGATATGTCATGGTTAAGAAAGACCACGGACGTTGGTCATATCAATGTGGCAGAACTTGACTCTGTTGTTAAGGGAATAACGTTGGCATTGAAATGGGGACTAAGAGCTATGGAGTTGATGTCAGATTCCGCAACAGTGGTGGGATGGGTCACGTCTGTTTTGACGAAGGATCACCGGATCAGAGTTTCTGGTATGTCTGAAATGTTAGTCAAAAGGAGGCTTGGACTGATAAAAGAGCTGGTGGACGAATATGGTCTCGAGTTGACCATCACTCTTGTTAAGTTAATCGAAAACAAGGCAGATCCTTTGACAAGAGTTGATCGCAGATGGCACCGAAGTGATGTGGCGGCTGTGGGAGTGGTTGAAAACTCTGATGTGAAACGCTTGCATGAGCAACATCATTTTGGTGTAGACAGGACTCTTCATCTAAACCGACTGGTGAACCCGGACGTTCGGAGAGAGGAAGTGGTGGAATGCGTAAGAAACTGCATACAGTGCCGGACCATAGATCCAGCGCCTGATAGGCACAACTCTGGAGTGTTGAACGTGGAGCGCAATTGGAGTAGGATCGCAGTTGACGCGACGCACTTTGGGAGTAAGTGCTACCTCACTGTCATCGATTGTGGGCCGAGTAGGTTTGCCTTGTGGAAAGAAATTAGAGCCGAGAGCAGTGAAGATGTGGTCCGTAATTTAAAGGAAGTCTTTAGAGAAAGAGGTCCCCCGGACGAAATTTTACTCGATAATAGTAGAGCATTCCGTTCTCTGGCGCTACGAGAATTGTGTAGGGAGTGGGGTGTTCGCCAGAGGTTCAGAGCCGCTTATCGTCCGTCAGGGAATGGAATAGTCGAAAGGCATCACCGCACGATAAAGAGGACTGCGGCACGGAGCAAGATCGATCCCCTGCAAGCTGTATTCTGGTACAACTTAGCATCTGCCCACCCGGGTCAAGAAGAGACGTCGCCTGCCAACATTGTGCATGCTTACATGTGGCGGCACCCACTCGTACCACCTGCTGAACTAGAAGAAACTAAGGAATCCTCGTACCGCCCAGGCGATGTTGTAGTTTTGAAGCCGCCCAATGCAAGGTGTACCACAAGGTGGCAGCCTGGTATTGTCACTCGGGTTGTGAGTGACAACAACGTAGAGATAGACGGTGTGCCGAGGCATGTGCTGGACATTAGACGACTGTTTGACGACAGTGGAGAAAGCGAATCAGAAGATGCAGACGATGAGGAGCTCAGTGAGGCTGTGGAGCTGGATGAAGGTATAGCAGCAGAAGATGATGTGCCAAACAAATCCGAAGGACAAAGACGGGGAACCAGGGTTCGGCGGCCCCCGCAGTGGCTCAATGATTATGAGTGTTGATTGGTGATGAGGACATCAGGAGGGCGTGTGGTTTGTGATGATCTATGGCAAAGGATTGTCGATGGTGCGACATCATCCATGGATGACGCGGGAAGAATCAGTGAAAAAGCGCGCGCGAAGGAGTGTTGACGTTGTGTGGAAAAAGGTATTTGTTAACGGTGAAAAAGGTGACAATAACAATATCACGAAACCCATGTTTATTACGGTGGTGCATACTAGTGATGATATCAAAATCACGAACCGTGAGTTAATCACTGATATCTTTCATTTACATTCACTATCGATGATTGAATATCTGGGAATATTGTTATCGTGATTCAATTTTTGTTTTGTTAAAAATTTTGTTGATTTTCTGATGCCGTCATTTAAATCAGTTATCACTTGAATTAGCGTTATCTACTGTATTTTCCGTAATTGGATAAGCGCCATCTTATAGATTCTGCAAAATGTTTTATCCATTTTTGCTGAGAATTTTACCCGAATAATAAATTTACATTTTTTTTAAGCATTTTATTTCTCTTAGTGATTATATTTAATTTGATTTATATTCATTATTTGTGCTAGAATATGTATTTTAGGCAAATGATGTTTTAATAATATAAACAAATTCACTCAAAGTTATGTTTTCGTGTATTGTGATATCGTGTGGCGCATGCATATTAGTAATGAAAATGTGATCACAGTCATAGTTTGCAATCACTGATATTATCGAATACCAATCACAATCACAACAGTGACATTTTTTCTCATCACTAGTATATACACCTAGAGACGGCTCATTCTGATGAGACAATATGGTGTTAGTTAGTTAATTTGATCTTCCGATGAAGGAAATTGTATTTTTCGAAACCGGTTGGTGTTGGTTAAAAACAAAGTTTTAAATAACCTATATTAAAATTAATTAAAACCAGTATATAAAATTTTAAACAAATATTAAAGTATAATTCATAATAATTGTTAATTTTAAGCAGTTAGTTGCTCTACGATATTCGTATTTCTAAAATGGTAAAATATATAATTTATTATCTGATTTTATTTAAATGTTAGTGAATTATTTCTAACAAATATAAGGAATAAATTGATAAAAAAATGTTTTTGATGCTCTGCATGTGAAACCATTCCTGCAACAATACTGCATATCGATTTTGGGAGGGTCTGAATTATGAATACCCCAACGTTGTATATTTTCTTGGGCATCGAATGGTATATTAAGCAAGCATATAAAATAAATAAAAATTCTATTAAACATAATTTCTGAGTGAACTTCCCTGAAACAACACTGTACATCATCTAAGATGGCCGACACTGTATCAAAATTTGTTAAAACTAATATACAGTATTGTTGCAGGAGGCGTCTCATGTATTGTATATATGTCAATCGTTTTACAAAAGAATCAAGTGTCAAAATGACGAGAATACAGTTGATGAAAAACACTTTAATTTATTATACTCGTATCTTTACTAGGATATCATCTTCGTTGACGTGGCATTCAAGTGAGATTTGACATTCGACTTTATTTTATTTATACAGGTGAATACAAAATAATTATTTATTAACGAAATTAAATTCAAAAGTTGTTAAATAATGTTTGTTACTGTTAGCATGAAGGTTCAATTCGCGAATGATCAGTTCACGAAATATTGTTAACGCAAAATTTAAATAACAGTGCAGGATATATTTATATATATATATATATATATATATATATATATATATATATATATATATATATATATATAAATATCTATGGTCACAATATTATTCGATACGTATTATTATCGTGCATTTAGTGATGCCGATATTTTCAAAAGGAATATGGTTTTCGTTTAGCCTTCATCAAAAAAACGTTCACATATTTTTTATCTTATTAGTTAGTTATAAAGCCAAAACTTTTTAAGCACTCACGATAATAATGCAAGTAATATAAAAGCCGTCTTCGTATACCACCGCTACCAACATTTAAACTGTAAATTTGTTCAGATACGTTTAATATTTCAACAACACTCTGGCTGATATCCAAGTCTACTGTTGTACTGGAGTAATGGAAATAGTTTGTATTCCTTGAGGGGTAAAAATAAGGGCATTACTTGCTATTTTTGCTAGAGCAAAGGGGTCTCGAGTATAATATAATAGGATACCCAAAGGTGATGAAAATTATAATTACCTACGGAACTTACATTGCATATGTTAATAATAAACATTTTCAGAATTATTTATTGGAGTGTGTTACAATTTATCTTACCTTAGATGATAACATAATTTTGTTCGTTTTGGGATGCATTGTAACAAGCCTACTCATTATTTTTCTTGATCATATATTTGATATAATAACGGCATTTTTTTTATAATTAATATTTAACATACATAATTAGGTATGTGCTTATTTAAAAATATATATTGAGAAGTTAATTTCTCTTTCCATAAAATGAACATGTATGTGTTTAATTTAAATATCGAACTAAGATAACAAAAATATATTATCCATTATAATATTACGCTTCCCTATCTATATCTATGACGTTCTGGATGTGGCGGCTTCGGTAGCGTTATTATGGCTGGAAAGTGTTTATCGTATAATGGCTTGCAAATATATTGACCATTTACAATTCTATCATAGAAAAGAAAAGCATCATCATCTCATCGCAGTTTTTATCCCTATCTATGGTAAAACTGTCAAATATGACATGCATGTTTGTTCGTGTTTTTCAAGAATGTCTTTAACTGGATATATATTTTTTAAACACCATTTGTATAATTCTAGGGAAAGCTATACAGAATGCACTGACAGAAAAGCAATTGGCAATCGACCCATGGTGACCGCTGCGCAACCAGAGCTTTCGTAGAATCCATGCTTCATCTAAAGCACTATAATACGGATGCACAATGCACTATTGTTAAAGCGATACAATAAGGAATTTTCGCATACTACTGAGACTCTGATCGCGCAGCCGACACTAATGGCCGCATAGCATCCACTATTGGTTACAAATCCTCCCGCAGGGCCTAGCAGCAGCTTATCTCCTAGTATACGTATTAACTCAAGAATTCTCAAACTTTTTGGCTCCATTCCCTCTATTTTCACCAGTGTTCAGAATATAATTCCCCCATTAATAAAATAGTCGTAACTGTAACTCAAAAAGTACATTCCAAGATGCATGTTCGAATGGTTGGAGTAAGCAAGTGAGCGCTCGAATGGCTTACCACGGCTTATATGTCAATTCCATCACTTTTGACCAAAACAGAGATCCTTTCTTTCGATCCTTTACGACGCTCTTTAACGTCAATGTCCCATTAGCAGGCAATTATAAAACAAGCCAACGTAACGAAATATACTGCGTAATTTAAACGATTAATGCGGTAAAATGATGCGTACAGTAACGATCGATGCGATGTATTTTCGTGTTGTGTATGAAATTAATTCGGGACTGGAAGAAATAAACGACACATGCAGGAAAACGATTATTCGAGGAACAATCAATCGAAATTTCGCTGTACTAGATTCCATTCAAGTTACAAAATAAATTAATGTTTAAAATTTTCGGTTGTTGAACGCACTTACAGCTTACTTCAAGATCTTTCTAGCTAGATACAATGCATCCATCTACCTTTGTGGTACTCTCAGTTATAATTTAATTTTCTGGGCTGACATATTGATGCACAGTGCGGCCGAAAATTTAAAGATTTTTTTGTTTATCACATAAAGCAACATACCCTACGATGGCTCTTTCAAATAATGGAACGATTAAATGTATTAATATCAAAAAGTTAACATATAGGATCGAAAATTTGTCGCTAAAAATATTGTCGCTGTAGCATAGTTGGATAATGCACCTTCCCCGGCTTGGAAAGAGATCCAGGTTCGAATCCCGGTGGCGCAATAACTATATTTTTCGATAAAATTGATTTTATACGTTTATCTTTATAAATAATATATTTAAAATATCACAGACTGTCTGTTCTGAATAATTACAACTTCACAATAAGAATGTGTTCTCCTAATATTATTTAGTACTCATTTTACATACACCATTTATATTTAAGACTTCCATGATATTATTATTGTTTGTTTTAACAATAAAATGTTGAGGGTACCGATAATAATATAATATTAGTAAGTATATAGACTATTACTTCTATCCAAGGGGGCTTCGACCAACAGATGGTGTATAATATTCTGTTTTGGTTCTTGCTTTCGGGAAATCTTGAGCGTATTATGTAAACACAAATTGCGTAGCACTGAAATTGTGAAAACGATTTTTCTTTAATAAATTACGTTTAATGACTTATTCAATTATATATTTTATGTCTTCAGTTGTAACGTACAGATTGAATCTCGAAATGTAATTATTTAGATTGAGGATTAATACATATAAAAGTTTCAGTTAATTAAAAAAAAACATAGATATCATAGTATAATCATTTATTATTAGTCTGTTTATAAATATTTATATCAAAAATATATATAGGTATACATTTAAAAGTATGTACCCATATTGAGTAGGTATATAAAACAGACGTATATCATAATATTTTGTAGGTAATTGTGCTTGTTTAAATTGTAGATCGACAATGTTCAAGTGGTGTGCGTATTAAATTCTTGATTAATGTTATTTAATATTAATTTGAGTAACATAGATATTTTTATTTTGTTTATTAGAATATATAATGAGTTATAATATAGTTTTAAACATAATCAGTAATCATATGTACATTTAATTTTACAATTTTTCCTTCTCTATTAGAGTCAAGAAGGAGTGTATAAAAGAATATATAATTTAAAAGTCTGCTAGTCTGTGTACATATTTTTTGATTTCAAAGACAAATTTATAATAGTACGTAATTTTTTTAACTGAGAGATTTTCATATTACATTTGACGCAGACCTGTCAATGTGCTTGTTTTTTCTCTATCTAGTGTCGCCGTGCAAAAAATCCGAACTACGAAAAAGCTGTTTTCTACAGCATCCCGAAATGCAGTGATATCTCCATCCTTCACCATAAAGGTGCAAGTCAACTGGAGGTGTTAATTGTCGTCCAGCCCAGAACTGAGATCAAGGTCGGCCTGATCAATTTGCTTTCCAAAAATTCCTTTCTTGCTCCAATTCGGGTTACGTAAACTATACAGTAATATAAATCGATACAGTCCACGGGATATATTCCCATATAATAATGGTATTTATAATAAACATTAGTCTTATTTACAATATAAATGTATATCTATAGAGATGTAAGAAAAAAAATTAAGTCATATTATACGTGTCTATTAGCGTGTTTTACTCAAAAAAATTTGAGATTCACCGTAGTATAAAGTGAATTGATTTTAAACATGAATTTATAGAGGTATCAATTTGAAAGATTACAACATATAAGTTTAAAATTTCTCAAAAATGTATTCGAATTTCTATGGCGAAATTGTGAACGCGCTTTTTTGGATAAGAAGAGGTCCCGGTTCGAAACCTGGTAGCAATTAAATATTGTTTTGATAAATAGATTTTTTATTTATATCTTTCTTGATGATTAATTTAATTTGTAATAAAATATCACAGAACTATGTTTTGAAAATGTAACTTCACAACAAAAATGTGTAAATCTTGAATTGAAGACTGTGATATAAATTACAGAAAAAATGTAGGTATACACATCCTCAATATGAAATTTTGTGTTGAAAAAAAAGCCACAAAACATGAATAAACGCTACTTAAAACAATTGTAATGTTTACTGGAACCTTATTGCATATAACAATAAAACCAAACGACAATCTGAAATCGTATATTATTTACAAAAGAGGTCATTATCGTCAGCTTTTACGACCACTCGAAAAACGTATTTTCTAAAATTCGAATAAATGCTTCATTTTGACCGGCATTTTCAAACATTTATTCCGTTGTAAATCACATTTGCTTTCGCAGCGTTAAACACCCAAACAATAAAACAATAATATCGATTACGAGCATTTTTTCCATCCCTTACAAGAATAAATTGAAATCGAATACAAATTTGAATTTCAGATTCGAATTCAGAAAGCCTTCAGCCGTTCCAGGGCGGGAGGCTCTCGGTATAAGGGCGGCAGATGTTGGAAACGCCCACTGTTTGAACTTGGGAAAACTTTTCCAGTTTTCCAAAAGCCATAAAAAAGCGTAATTAGACCTTGCAAGTGAGAATACCACCGAGTTACATAAAATACAACGGCTCTCAGGTCTAAGGGAATGTAGAAGTTTCTGAAATAATGTTTCAGCGCATTACTAACCCGCCCGTACATTTCCTTGACGGAGAGTACAAAGGCTCATTTAACACGAGCGAGATTTTTCTTGTACAACTATTTCGGTCTTAGCTTTTTGTTGCAATATTGTTTTGCAGCCATTCTCTGCTTCGGGGGATGTTTTTATGTTTCTAGGAGTTTTAGCTTTTTAATCACGCAAATGACTCAGATGAATATACTTAAGCTTCTACGGAATCTAATGGTGAACATAAAGATTAACTTCATGTTCACCATTTTATCACACGCTGTAAAATGTAATCATGGTCTTTCCCATGAAATAATGTTAAGATGCCTAGTCAGAATAGAATAAATTAAAAACATCTTTGTAATTAATCACTTTTAATCATTTAAAAAAGGTCGCTGTTATTATAATAACTTATGTTGATACCGAAAACTTTTAAAATTCACCTTCAAAATAAATAAATAATATTTTTGGCAATTTATCAGTGATGTAAGAAAGAGGTCCAGATTCGAATCCCGGTAGCAACTAAATATTTTTTTTGATTAATAGATTTTTTCTGAATAACTGATTAATTTAATTATTAATTGTCTATTCGATAAATTTAATTTGCGCGAATAATAAAAATAAAAAAGAATTTTTAATATTTTTTTTTATACTATGGTATATAAATCGATGTTAGTACAAATTTTGTTTTACCAGCCAAACTCTACTTCCATGGGCTGGTTGATTGTAGTAAGTGAAAACAAATAATTATGAACCAATGATGGGCTGAACTGCTAAACCATGATTGTGTCCAATAGTATCAATAATTGATCGAATACAATCACAGTCACATTAACGGTTTAGCTCATCAGTAATATGAACACGCTTGTTAATGGTACACATTTTTTTGTAATCAGGGTTAACCCTAACTTTCCATGACTATTTTAGCTGTACTATTAGAGCATAAAAAATATGTAAAAAGTACGCTGGTGCGGTTTTGCACATAAATACTTTTTTCCACATGAGTATGTTTAACCTTGCCGTAAAACTGTCATGTAGCTTGGCAAAAAATAAAATTATAATATACTTATACATATGTAATAAATTTGAAATAAAAAAAATAAAAAAATGTGGTCTCCGTAATTCCGTTTCGCCCTTATATATATTGTTAAAATGCAAAATCACCCAAAACAATATTTTGGTGTTCAAGGTTGTAAAATCACTTAGCCAAAGTAAGGGACGAACCAGCCATAAAAGTCGGTATTTTTAGACCCCCAAGGCGGCGTGGGAACGCCAATAAAATCCGGCGTACACGATTTTCGGCACGTAGTGAAATGCACCAGAAGGGATGCATCACCTTCATGTGGCAGTCTTTCCACCAAGCTCAACCGGGAGAGATCGCTCCGTAAATGCGATCTAATTTTCAGTTAGAAAACGAATTTAGGATCGTCTCTGTAATTTGTAATTACGGGGTAAATGTAAACTGTGCGCCTCGAGTTTAAGCTTAGACTATGATGCTCTCTGCGTTTAATCGTTTGTGTGAAAGCACTCAAGTTTCATGATCCGATCAAGTCAAGGTCCCGTAAAAAGCCAAGACAAATCATATACGGTACGCGCAAATTGTGATTGAGAAAATCGCGTCCAGAGTCCCGGTTTGCCTGGTTAATTGGACATCGTCTGGTGGTCAATCCCGAACTTCGTCACTCTACCCTGGCATCACATCTATTGGCGACAAATTACTTCAAGGACCATCATCAGCACGTGGAAGACATCACCGGAAAGGTAATCCCTTACGTGAGGGACCTGCAGTAAATATTAAACAAGAGTCACACACAAAATTTGGCAATTAACTTCATGTTGGCATGATGGGCTCGCAAATAGTGTTGAATTAATAGTTATCATTTTTTTAAATTTTTATTATTAATAATAAGTAGGTAAAATGTGTTTTATTGTTTTAATTAATACATGCAAGTCACAAATACAATAAACTTTATTATAAATATAATTTTTTTGTGATTTCTTTTCATAACCAATTGACTTGATAATATTTTTTAAAAAAGAACCATTTAGGCTATATGCCTCCCCCCTGACCATGAAGCCGAGGCGAAGGAAGAAATTACGTAACAATATATACAGATATATTTATATATATATATATATATATATATATATATATATATATATATATATATATAGTGTATCTATAAATACTTAAGAATCTATGTATCCAAACAACACACATAGATTATAATAAGTAAATGACCAATGTTTGGGACATATATTTATTCTAGAACGAAAATAATGTACTGTGCCTTCCACTTCCCCTCCCTCTCCTCACCCGGCACGCCACCGCACCAGTCAAACGGCGACCATGAAGCAGTGTGGTTAGGCGTGAATCGAATAATAATATTAAATTGAGATGTCTCTTCTAAAACAGTGCATTCTAAAGGACCCCTGAACGAAGATAGTGATAAGTTTACAGTCCACCTTGGAGGTGTCTGAAGAACTGGATTGTGGTGAGTGCAAACCTCCTTCCGAATATTTTATTTTTTTCCAGCATCTATGCTTTTACGCAACAACCAACTTTTAAGGATACGTCACAGACTAGTAAATGAATAAACATAATATAAAATGTGTATATAGGAGAGTGGTTTGGAATATTTCTTACATGAATGCATATTATATTGTCAGCGTTAAAATTTTCGTTCCAATCGAATCATTTTTTTAAAAAATCGCGGAGTAATTTGATTGCGTCAGTGGTACCAAAATGATCACGTGGACAACACCAAAATGAAATTATTAGAATAAAGAATTTGCGTTAGTTAATGTCTATATACTTGGTGGTCTGTGTGATACGTACACGGATTACATGTCATATATATCTAAGCTAAGATATGACTAACCTGCTGGTCTCCTAGACTAAAGCACGAAGCCCAGACTACTGGATCTCTAGGCAAATTTCTTAATCTCAGAATCAACAAGTAAACTGTACATTACAAATTATGAGTAGCGTTTTTGGTTGGTTGTTGGTCTAGCAATAAAAAATCGTTATCGGCCTGAGAAATTATGAGAAACCACCAAGTTAGCTCTTATCGATGTGGAATTTATTCCATGTATCTACGCATATATATATATATATATATATTTTAAAAGTAGTCTTATATTGTTATCACATTTGTTTAAAATAAAAGTACTTTTATTCAAAAAAACTATGTTATTTATATAATTATTTATTTTTATGCCAATAAAGTGCCCAAAAAAGAAAAAGGCAATGGATTTAGTAAGCACGGTGATAAAAAACCGAATAGACACTTAACTTTTATACATACGAAGATAACATTATGGTAAGGGTCACATATAAATCATATATAACAATATTTTCGCCCAGGAACTCGTTTTTATAAATAAAAAATAAAAACACCGGCCATAAAATATTAATATTCTGACCCGTTTCAGACCTAGCAAAATTCTCGTTCTACGTGACAAAGAAAACAATCCGGATACACACATCTGTTTTAAATTAAATTTTGCATTCAAAATGAGCGACTGTCCGTCCGATTGCTGAAAAATTGCAAACGAAGTAAGACATTTTTGAGTTGCAAAAAATTTTATTGAGATAAATATTACGAATAAGTATCTGATATATATATATATATATATATATAACAATTATCTTTACATGTTACATTGTTGGAATAAAAAGTATGGACCAAAAATAATCATTAATCATTTTAATTGGAAGTATCCATATTATTCCTAGATGTGTATAAAAATGGACTTGTTATCAATTAACAAGAATTTTTTTTTAAAACTCACACAAAAAAACTCGTTGTTTACACAATGAGTTGAGAAAACGGAATGTAGGAAGGGTGATAGGAATTTGGCCTATAAGGACTCGATGACCAACCAGGAAGCACGATTCACCCGGATTTTCTTTCATGTAGTCACAGCTCCTGAACTTCAGGAACGTTCTTCGATGATCAGCATGAAGCACTGTGATCCACAATTTTATAACAACTTCAAGTTAGTATCGAGCACATAGCACCATCCACTCTTCTCGAGATTTCTAAAGTCACAGATAATACACATAGAAAATATGATGTAGGGTATGGGGGGAGGGGGTGGGGGCAAATTGGTGCAGTAAATATAGTGAAGCATCATGAATATCAAACAGCCGTATTAAGGTGAGGTCTATGTTACATATGGACAGGTGTTGGGTGCTATGTGGGAGGAGGAGAAATGATTGTTGGAAGTATCCGAGATTTAATAGTTAGTAAATCTAGGTCAACAAACCAAAGTCGGCTAATCATAGAAACCGAGTGGTTATCTAAATACATAAATGACGGAAACCAATTCACCAAACTGTGTACTCTTTAGGAAATTTCATTAAATTACCAATAGAAAAGACACAATATTCTAGAGATTACGAATTAACCATTAACGTAGGCTTGCTATTAGAGGAATCGTTTCTTTTTGTCTTGTCTCCAAAATATTGATTTTATTTGCGGGGGGTATATAAACTCACATTATGATTAGTGAGAGATCAGTTAGCAGTAGAGTAATTGCGTTTTTAAATAAAGGATAGGGCAAAATCAACTCTCGAATTTGAAGTGTATACAATAATGTAATAAATAAATATTTTTTTTTTTAAATAATGTGTTTATTTATTTTATTGTTTTAATGTGTTTATTTATTATTTAAAAATATATCAAATAAATAGTATGTTTTCAATTTATTGTCAATAACCTATTGTTATTTAGTTGATTGAGAGTTTGATCACGCAATTTTTTTTAAATAACCACATAAAAATAATTCTGAAGAAATCAGGTGATCTTGCAGGTAATGGAAATCGTGAAACCGAGAAATTAATCGACCCGGTCTTTCAAAAAAAAAAAACTTTCGAAAAGGTCTTTCAATGTCCGTATTGTGCATCTGACTGTGATGTGGCGCTGTTTTGTTGAGACCGCATGATACTCAGACTTTATCAGTTTGCCGTGCAGTTATGATGACGAAGAAACCAAAAATTGACATTTTCATTTAAAAAAATAAGGTCCTTTTAAAAATAAGGTAATTGGATACTAAATGTTTGAGACTTATTGTGGATATAATGATATTCACGAGTGATTTGTGGATTATCTCTTCTTCAGAATTTTGTTTATTAGTCATTATAAATTTTCCAGGGACTTATTTTTTAAAGATAAGTTAGGTCACTTTTCTACTATACAGTAGTCGTAGATTAGACCCTTATTTTAGGAGACCATCGAGTTAATGACACGCATTTTAAACTATCTAAATAATTATTTTGTTAAACAAGCTATCTTCTATATAGTAAGATTCGTCTGTAGTATATATAATTAAATAAATATAATTTTACTTTTAAATCATGTTATACTAATCTGAATACATATAAAGAAGAGTGTCTGTGGCTGTGTTTGATTTTTATACAAATCTACAGTTTTATTCCGAACTTCGCATACTTGACCTTCTAAACAAGAAGAAGGTCACTGTCTACATGAGATTTCGAAAAACCGCCCCCATCTCTTTTTCTCACCCCTTAAAGTAGAATTGTGGTACTTCTTGATAAATTTTTGCACACTTGACGTCCAAAATAAGAAGAAAATTACTGAACATATCTGATTTCGAAAAAAACTACTCCCATCCTCCTAAATTAAGTCTTTTCACTCTGCGTAAAACCTGAGCAATGCTGGGTACTTCAGCCAATAATATTTAAAAATAATTTTGTACTTGTATAAGTTAATGTAAGAGTAGAAATAGATGCACTTCAGATTTTTCAAATTTAACATCTAAATGAAACGCCTTATTTTATCTGTTACTTGTGCTAATGTTAATACTCGTGATGGACAGCTACTCTAAAATGATTAATCTTATTACGATTATACTTACAGTTAATTGCTTCATTCCTTCTCATTCTCTATCATTCTCTGGACGACTTTTAGGCGACTATTGGAGCTCGATAACCTAAGATCTCTAAACATTTGTCGTATTCATTATATTTGAGCCTATTATAGGAATATGGAGTGTTTATTTTCATAAAAAAGGAGAGTTTATTTTACAGATTTTTTTATCATAACATAGGTTAAAATAAAAAAATAAATAATAAAAAGTTAAAAATAATTATAAAATAAAAAGTTAATAAAAAGAAGAAGAAAACTGTATACTATGCTTTATGCCAATCCATCTTGAGCTATGTTATTGATAATTGGGGGAGTGTATCAGGTGTAAATAAATATCAAGTAAATACTAAATTAATGTATTAATTATAAATATATACATATAAAATCAATTTTATCGAAAAATATTGTTTTTGCGTCACCGGGATACGAACCTGGATCTCTATTTCCAATCCGGGGAAGTGCACTACCTTTGTGCTATAACGCCAGTATTTTTCTTGACAAATTTTCGAACCTATATGTTACATTTTTCAAATTAATACACCTGTCGTTCCATTATTTGAAAGCCATCTACATTATTTTTACAGAATCTCAAATACCTTTGAGTAAACCGACTGCAGACGCCAGAATTATCAATTCATTTTTATTAAATTTTGGACACATTGATACAACATATATTATTAAGGAAAACACATTCTTATTGTGAAGTTGTAATTATTCAGAACATAGGTCTGTGATATTTTAAATACTAAATTAATGTATTAATTATAAATATAAAATATCACAGACTTATGTTCTGAATAATTACAACTTCACAATAAGAATGTGTTTTCCTTAATAAAAATATCAAGTACATAATCCGCCGTGACTTTTCCTATCCTCTAAATCCACTTTTTAGAGAATTTAAGGTTTTGGATATAATACAATTATATGCACTGAAGTAGCTTGTTGGTGTAGTGGTCAAGACGTTGGCCTAGTGATTGGGGGTTCACACCTCGTTCCAGGACACCAGCAAGTTAGTCCTATTTAATAGCACAAGCATTTAGCTTAGTTTGAAAATAGTAAAAATATTGATGTGACATGTATTCGGTGTACGCGTCTCTATTTAAAAAAAAATATATATATATTAACTAGATTCATAGGAAAATAAGCGCTTTATCACTGAAAACTGAAAAATATTATCCAATAAGAGCAAATAATCGTTCCAAAAATGAAAACTACTTTTGGTCCAAGTTTATTCACCTTTCAAGCTCCCAGAATATACAATCAAATTAAAAATAATATTATAATTTTCATTGAAATTAAGGCTTTTAAAAGGTATGTTTTAAATTGGCAGTTGAAATTAGGTAGAGCAGATACTGAGAGTCAACACATTGGTATATTTTTCTCTCATTTTCACGTTTACTTGCCTTGTATGTTTCGTATTTTATTTGATTATATTTTGCCTTCAATGAGGTCTTTGGTTTTGTGAAATGTAATGTGTTTGCCAATTTTCTCTAAAATAAGCTTGCCTAGTTGAGCAATGCATTTAAAAATCTATGTAAATATATATAACAAACTGTCTTTCTTTGTAGCTGTACAAAACTTATATATTATATGTGTCTAAATAAATAATAAATGAGCTGCATTAACGGTCAAAAAACTTTTTTAAATGTTCACAAAAATGCATATACTGTTACATCTGATATACATATATAGATAATATGCTAAACTAAGGTGTGTATGGTACTTTTCATATATTGGAACGTTGCCAGGATCGTGTTATACCCACTTTCAGCGGTTTACCTTTGTGTTAATACATCATGCTATATTCTGTGAAAACCAAAATGAAAACAGTAATATATAACAGAAATTTCATTTTAAATATTTCACCAGAATTTTTAACCATTTAAAATAGAACAGTATTCTGTTTTGAGGTAAAAATAATACCTCTTTCGTTAGATTGCAATATTTAATTAAATATTGTTAATGATAATAGTGTTAGGTTTTATTTATTAATTATCAAATATTTTATTTATGATATACCATTTTTTTTTTTGAATTTGTTAATTGGCTACATAAATGTAATTAAAGATGTGATAAAAATATTTTATTTGAAATATATATATATATATATATTTCAAATAAATACAAATATATATATATATATATATATATATATTTGTAAAGTATCAATAAATAATACCATGTATAATTTAACATTATAAATTACTAATTAAATTTTAATATTTATATAAACTATACAATTTAAAGTTTTTGCTAGCATTAGTGTTCGGAGTTGGTGTGTCTTATAAATAATGTCCTTAAAAAGATCTGGGTCGACGTTTTGACACGGTAACACGTGTCATTTTCAAAGCTTTGCCTCAAAATTTACTTTATATATATATATATATATATATATATATATATATACATAAATATCTCACCTTATTTATTTTCCCGTATGCTAATACGGTTTTGCTTTTATAGTACTGTAAATTTTGAGGCAAAGCTTTGAAAATGACATGTATATATATATGTGTGTATATATATGTATATATATATTTTTTATTATTAATTATTCAACATATATGTGATTTTTATTGCAATTATATGAAATTATATTGCAATTATTACCAAAAAAATATAGTGGCGGAACCCTATTTAATCTTTTTTGGAATAGAATCACCTTTGATACACAGAATCT
This sequence comes from Eubasilissa regina, assembly GCA_022840565.1. Classification (NCBI taxonomy): domain Eukaryota; kingdom Metazoa; phylum Arthropoda; class Insecta; order Trichoptera; family Phryganeidae; genus Eubasilissa; species Eubasilissa regina. Next base: position 19,285,863 of record JAINEB010000007.1, read on the forward strand.
CGAAATATTTCCATATAAGGATCATACATTCTGTAATATAAATTGGTTGTTAAACGGCATTACTTTTCAGATATTAATATTTTTGCAATGATTAATAAATGAATTATTTTCAAAAAAGTCAAAATTCACGATCGGTCTCTTATATTGCAATATCCAAAAAAGTATGAAAACATTAAATTATTTAAATAAAATTTATAAGGGCCCCTAGAAAATTTCATGCTATTTAAAATAAAAATTAAAGTTTATTATACCGTATAGTAATTAAATAATTACTATAAATGAGTCTGTAAAATTTGCTTATAAAGGCACCTCATATCTATATGGATGAACACTATATATTTTGAAATAATTAAAATTAATATTTTGATTATGGGTACTCTTTATTATTATATTAGAAATATAAAGATGATTTCATTTGAATATTACGGTCGCTTTTATGTATTAGAAAAAAAATTATTTGGGGTGGGTTGAAAGATTGAACGCAGATGGAACGTTTTCCTTCAATAAAATACGTCCGAAGCGTTGAAACGTTCCATCAAGTAAAAATACAATATAAATGTACAGAAAGAATTTTTTCTGTTAGGGTACATGTATTAACTAACACACATCCATCATATTTCTCTGTTAGATTGAAATACAAAGCTACCAATGGAAAATCACTACTTTTCTTTGAAAGGAAAATGCCCCTAAAAACTAAGTCCGACCCGTTTATGAAAATGTTTTTATACAGCCCATTCAAACTGCTTAAACATTTCGAATCTAGCTAGCGAGCAAGAAGCACACGTTTACCGGTTTATGTTTTATTTTTATAAGTACAAAAACACACTTCTAAAGAAAATACTTACAACGATGAAGAATGTTGTTAAAGGTCTTAAAAAGATTTTTTAATAAAATATATATATAAATACATATATATTTATATATATATATATATATATATATGTATATATATATATATATATGATATATATATATATATATCACTTAACATTATTATAATATTATATCGTATACATACAGACACGCTATATATATATATATATATAGCGTGTTATTTATATTATTATATTATATTAAAGTTTATAATAATGTTAAGTGATTTAGCAATATTTGAATATGTCCAAGAACATACAATAAATAGATTTTCACCTACAAAGGCACTGTTATTAAATAAATAATAGATATCTCATAAAGACGAAGCATTTATTTATTTATTATATTTTAATGGAAATATATGAAAGTATGGGTAATTATAGGGCTTACGACCTGTCTTCGGCTGGCTTATGTGATCAATTTATATAAATATAGCGTTCACCATTCTCACCCATCAATCTTTAAAAAAAATTTAAAGTTTTATGTATATTAATATGTGGACTCACTTCGAGTACCACTGGACTATCGCTATCTATGGACTAAATTTGATAATTTATTTATTTGAAATAACATATATGTCACAATGAAAATCTAGTTATTTGATAGATATGGAGATTGATAGGTGAGAATGGTGAACGTTATATTTATATAAAGTGATCACTTATGCCAGCCAAAGACAGGTCGTAAGCCCTGTAATTACCTGTACTTCTATATATTTCCATTAAAATAGCTTCGTCTCTATGAGATATCTATTATTTGTTTTAAGTTATTTAAATTATAAAAGAACTGTGTATGTTCTGAAAAATCATAACTTCACAAAGTAACTTAATTTTATTAAAAATTTACCTGAAAATATATCTTTCAAATTATATTAATATTTTAATATTTCCTTGTGTGAACAGCATTTGAGGAAATGTTTTAACTTTTACTTTAGTTTATTATTTATTTTTATTTTCTTTAAGGGCAAGTTTTGACGCCGATATTTACTCGAGCCTCCGACCCAAAATAAATCGAGAAACAATAGTTTCTTGCAATTTTTAGAAATATATTTTACGTGAACATCAGAAACAGTGCAGACGCGTTTATCAAACCAGTGACCCCGCGGTAAAACCGCATCCGTTTCGAATCGAACAAAAGCTCAAGCTGCCTATATTATTCCCACAATTTTTTACCGGAATAAAGTATCCGACTGAGCGTGCGATAACCGATCCATAAATATTGTCACTTATGAATATATTTGGGGGAGGGCAGTAGCACCCCCCGGGGGTCGCATAAAGTACGGAGAGTATTATGCTAATGCAGCCTCCCTCTCCCCCACCATTCGCCTCGAAAAATGTGGCGCCCGATGCCGGGATAGGTGGAAACGGACTTTTGTGATAAAATCAGCGATTTGCAAGCTTTATTCAATTTGATAATTATCTCTCCCTTCAACATGGCTTAATATATACTTTAAATGTTTAATAATATTTTCTAAGTATTATATCGTCACCTAATCAGCTACACCACATATCTAAGAATTGTGTACTTTACGGAAGAGAGACGTAACTAATTTTAAAGCATTTTTGTATTTGATTTTTGTAGAATTATGGAAGTATTACTTACGTATCATGAGTTGTAAAGAGAAGAAAATTATTTCTAAACTGAAACTGAACTAAACTTAGGTACGATTCCGTTGACTTGTGCACAGTTGACATGGAGGTTACAGATATATGGCGATTACATTTATTTGATTTGATCGCCTCTAGCGGACGCTATCGTAAAACTAGTAATATAGAACGATTCCCCGCGAAAATTCAAATACAATGATGTAAATATCTTAATTTAACAAAAAATTGAGATATACGGGGTTGCTGCTTAATTAATGATATATTTGTTCATATCCATATAAAAGAAATCAGAGCAATAAACATACTAAATTGAATTTAACTTCATAAACAATCTTGTGGGATATATTTAGTGTCAAAAACATCCCGGGATATATTAATCTACATTTATTTATAACACGGGATTCAAAGATAAATTAATAATCTTACATCTTATACATTTCACAAAGATCATTTAAATATATTTTTTTATTGAATAGAGTTGAAATATATTTATTTAATTCAATGCAGAGTGCAATGAAATGTACATGTAATTTCTTAAATCGGGACCAAGTCAATTTAAATTATATCTTTAAACTACATTTTTGTCAGATTCTCATATACTAAGTTTACAATGCAATACAATATTGCTCCTTCACAGGCAGAAGCACATCATTAAAATTTTCGTTTCCACCATTAAAATTTAATTAATTGCTTTCTTATATCCATATCTAAGTAGGTTCATCTCCCAGAAAATAAACATTCATGAAGAGGTGCGACATCGTATTAAGTTGGACGCTTCAGAAAGAGAATCTTCGATAACCATGACCTAAATAAGGATACCGACATGTCGGTGTTGTGTTCCTAACACTCTTGTATATATCCGAAACATGGATACCGAATAGAAGACTATCGAAGACGTATCAAGCTTCTGGAAAGGCACCAACAACAATGTTTTTTTTTTTTTTAATAGAGATGCGTACGCGGAATACATGTCATATTAATATTCTTACTATTTTAAAATTAGGCTATACATGTGCAATGAAAATAGGACTAACTTGCCGGTCTTCAGGAACGAGGCGTAAACCCCCGACCAATAGTTCATTAGGTTAGGGCCTTAACCATTAAACCAACAAGCTACTCTATTTAAGAAGGCTGTTAAAAATAAAATAACAAAATAAACATGCAAATTATAGCGTATTTAAAGAAGCCAAATTAACAATCATGAAGATAATGTACTCATAACTAATCCAATGCAAACGCTCACACAGAGGTGCTTGCTTCAAGCACTCCCGTGAATTTTAAAAAGACGAACATTAAGAGCGATACGATAAGAGGGGCGATGATATACAATAGCACCCAATAATTTCAAGTAAAACGCCAAGACAGAAGGAGAATGATAAGGAAGAGAAAACAGGGCGTGGAAGTCAGCCTGCAGCCCCAAGAGATGCCCCAAAACTTGCAGATCCATGATTGGAATCTTCAGCTACTTAAGGGCCCACAATAATAAAGAAAACCCTTCCTTGGGTATGATACAGCCGATGATAATGATGTCTTTAGCTGTATATAGTCAAGCTTAAATCATTCAATTTAGCTAGTCACACTCAACTTGTCTACACACTTGTACAATTGTGTAATTAAATTATAACATTGTTGTACATTATTATAAAGGATGTCCAGGGGAAAATTTTCAAGTTTAATATTAAATTTAAAAAAAAAAAAAACAATATTATTTTCATATTTTAATTATACAAAATGGAGTTTAACGAAGCGGATTTTACGTTTTATAAACAATATCGTCTAAACGCCGTCCATTTCTCTCAAGACACTCTTGCACGGACTCTTAAATTTGCGAACACGCGAGAGCAAAGCGTTGGTTCAATGGCAGCAACTTCACGGCGGATATTTTATTGTAGGGTCTGAATTGTTCAAGGATTGTCACTATAAACTCTCGATTTAAGGTATCACCACAAAAAAAAGTCATGCAATGTAAGGTCCGGTGACCGATGTGCCTTGGGTATGTCTCCGTACTTGCTGATTAATTTATTGGGAAAAATTCCCCTCAGCTTCTCCATTGAAACTCTAGCTGTGTATAAAGAGACCCCGTCTTGCTGAAATTGTGTTTTGTTGTTGAACCTGGGAAATGTTGAAATTGAAGCAGTTGCGGTACCGAAAACTCGTCGATCATTCGGCAATACATGTCAGTAGTGACCGTCTCTCGGTTAAAAAATAATGGCCAATTATCCTTCAGGCAGAAATTGTACACCAGACTGTCGTTTTTGGACAATGAAAACGTTTTTAATGGCGTTCCCTTGGGTTGTAAGGATACCAGTATCTCATGTTCTGTTTATTAAGATAGCCATCCATATAAAAATATGATTCGTCAGTAAACAATATGTTTTCAAGCGTTCGTACTGTTCCAAAACATTCCAGCATTGTTCTTGCTAAGGTTTTAAGTAAATAATAGTCATTTTCATTGAGAAACTGCACAATTTGTAGTTTATATGAAACTGTAATTTCTTTTTCAAAATAATGTGTACTGTTGATTTTTTTATTCCAGTATAGGCTACAATCTTCCTTATCGATTTACGCGGATTGCGCATAATTTCACATCGAATTTGAGTTCTGGTGTCGCTGCTAACGTTGATGGTCCCGGAGGTGTTTGGTTAACCATTGTCCCTTCTTGTCTGAACTTTTGAACACAGTGCCAGATAAGTTGCGTGCTCGGCCCATCACTTACTCGTTGAATATTAAAGTGTGTATAAAATGTGTGACGCACACGAACCAATGAATCACCGCACTTTAAATATTGCTCTACTGCGAACGCACGGTGCGCTCCCGACCAGTGACTCATTGCGACTGGAAAATTCACAAATCACGCGCGTCGAACCACTTACCTCACCCTTATGGTTTATGAGCAATTACAATTTAATCTTGAAATTTTTTCACTGGTTCCCTATATTATCATTATTTGTATTTTGTAACACTATGTGAATAGACATTTTTTAATTTTTATAACGTTAAAAGGCTAATATAATACTTTTTGTAGGTTTATACTTATTTTTGGTATTATCATATATTACTTTCATAGATTTTAATTTTGTAATAATACAAAATGGTATATATTTGCTGATTTAAGGTAAAAAAAAACGATGACAATAATAATATTTTTATCTTCTTAAATACTTCGCACTTTACTTATATCTGATGTTAGAAGTAAGCTCTTTGAAAAATGACGTTAGATCCGTTTTAACACTAGCTACCCAACCCCTTTCACGCTGGTGAAGGGAGTTTTATCTGAAAGATAAACATTTTCTTTTCCCATGCGACCCAAGTGAAAAGAAAATAATATTTCCTGTATTCTCGTCGGCTTTGCATACACATTCGAAAAAAATAGTTGATAGAAAATGTACATTATATAACGAAGATAAATATTTATAAGCTATCTGTTTTATGAGTTCGATGATTTGACATTATATTTTTTTAATTAATACCAAAAATAAATAAACGGATACAATTGTTAGTGTATAAGAATAATAAATGCAATTTACGAATAATTACTAAAATAATACAAAATTTCCCTGTTTTTCAATTCGGTTCACAATTGATTGATATTTTACAAGTACTCGTATGTTCAAAAGTAGGTTTGTATTGAAAGATTAAGCCTTTCTTGGAAGTCTAAATCTCATTTTGGTTAGAGTTGAGTGAATCATAATATTGGTTAACTTCGCCAAATATTTCAAAGGTTTTTTAAGATTAAATATAAAAATGTTTTACAATTTAACTAATTGAATAACTTAAGGAAAAGTAACGTTTTTTTGTTAAAATAGCAAATCTAAACATTCTTAAAATTATATTACTCATAAATAATTCAAGACGTGACTTCTTAGTATTCTAATATCCTTATAGCAAACTCTCCGTCTGTGTTTCATCAGTTCTATTAATTATGTCTCAAATTGGTGAATATAACATTTAAGCTAGTCTTATATTGGAATAAAAATAGCTTTTAATAAGAAACGATATTTATTGAATAGTTTATATTCAGAACATCTATAATAAATGAGAAAAATGTATCGTAGAAAATGTGTGGAGGGGATGAGGAAGAAGCAAATTAAATTACATAGACGATCTTTGTAACCTTCTAATATTCACACGAGTAATGGCAGAATTTATAATATTAATGGTTTATTTATACTAATATGTATCCAACATTTTAACTATTGAACTTAGAAGAATAAATATCCAACCATTTTTAATTTTTATTGTTGATGTAGCGTTAACATTTTAAAAACTTATAAACTCCAAAGACAAAGTCGACCCGTTAGAACAATTCGGTATGCATAAACTAAACTAAAATGACCGTCCGGCTTTGTATATAGGTAAAACGGTATGGAGTTTTAATACTAGAATAAAAGAACACTTACGGTGCCTTAATAATAATAACTTCTCAGAATTTTTCAACCACCTTTTAAAGACAGGCCACAGTTTTAAAAAAGAAAACGACATTGAAATTTTACACATTAATAATAAATAATATGGCTTTAGATTGAATAATTAAAAAAGTATAGAAATCAAAAAATCACTCAACACTAAGTCCAATATAATTAACAACCAATTAAACCTTACAAAACACCCGCTATTTAATATGTTTCCCATTTTGATGCCCCCTGTTAATAACCTCTCTACTATTACCAAGACTATGTCTACACTCCGTAATGAATGTAGTTTAAATTTTACAAAATAGTCGAGTTATACGCCAGTCCTGATGAAGATACGTTAGTATCGAAACCGAATGACGTAAAAATAATATGGTGGCTGAAACAAAGTTAAATATAAATACAATTAATATATATTTAATATACAATAAGTTAATAATTCAGATAGTTAATCAGAGTATGACATTAAGGTACAATATATAAAATAAATATATTTATGCAGGGAATAACAAGTCATTAAATTGACTTTTTTATGGTTGAGAAATTAGATACACTGAAAAAATATACATAAAAGTTACAAATTCAAGAATAATAAAGAAGATATTAAAAACTCAAGGACAACGAAGTCTAAACACGTGAAATATTACAGTTTCGATGCTCATCGACATATATTACATATCACACATTCGAAAGACTATTAATCATGTACAATAGAATTTATCTTTAAAACTAAGCTTGTCATGAAGAATATATATATATTTTTTAATTCATATGAGTGAATACACTTTACGGAGTTTTATTTCAATCATCATGATTAAATATTATCATCAAGATATAAGCAGCGTGATCAAGCGATCGTATTACACTAAGGCATAGCTCTGATCAAAATGATCCAATATTTTTATTTAAGCAGAATACATTTTTGTTGTGCAGTTGCATTTCTTGAACACAAGTATTCTGCGGTATTTTAATACAAATTGAATGAATCAGCTGGAAAGATATACAGAAAAAATCTATTTATTGAAAAAATATTTAGTTACTAACGGGATTCGAATCTGAAATTCTTCCTACCTTTTTTAAAATACAATAATAAATATATCCAATATGAATTAAATATATTAATTAGAAAGATATACATATAAAATAAATTTTATCGAAAAATATTGTTGTTGCTTGAACCTGGATCTCTTTCCAAACCGACAAATTTTCGTTATATGTTAATATTTGGATATTAATAATACATTTAATTGTTTCATTATTTGGAAGAGCCATCTACCTTATTTTTACGGAATCTCAAACACCTTTGAGTAATCTGGTAGCAGACGCCAGAATTATCAATTCATTTTTATTAAATTTTGGACACATTAATACAACTTAATTATTAGGAGAAAACATTATTATTGTGAAGTTGTAATTATTCAGAACATAGCTTTGTGATATTTTAAATATGAATTAAATATATTAATTAGAAAGATATACATATAAAATATTGTAGGTGGCTCTTTCAAACAATGGAACGATTAAATGTATTAATACCAAAAAGTTAAAAATATGGTCGCTGTAGCATAGTTGGATAATGCACCTTCCTCAGTTTGGAAAGAGATCCACGTTCGAATATTTTTGAATACACAATAACAACAATATTTTTCGATAAAATTGATTTTATATGTATATTTTGGTAATTAATATATATTTAATTCTTATTTAAAATATCACAGACCTACATTCTGAATAATTACATCACGATAATAATGTGTTCTCTTAATAATAAATATAAAAATTATAAAAATATACAGATGGATATAAGTTCAAAATTTTTCTTAATCGTAATTGGTTGCTGTAATGGAATGGTAACATATTTATCCAGATAAGAAGATTCCCAACTTTCCCATACGAAATGATATAAACAAAAATGATGTAGCATTTTATGTATATTCACAGACATGTGATGTATTTAAACAAAACAGCAAAGACTTATAATTTAAATTGATGTATTTGTGTGTAATAAATTGTTTTATAGATCAAATAAGTTACGAAGATAGTTTTATTGGCATCTAGTTAGACTCAAATGCAAAGCAAATGTTTGGATAAGAGGAACGTGATTCAAAGTTTAACTCTCGGCTTACTCGGAGCCATGCTTATACAAACGTGGAAATGCATTAAGTAATTGAAAATACTCGCTTCCTCCACTAGAACTCGCATGTGGGAATGAACCTCTAGGTAAAGTGCAGTTTGCATCTATAGATATTTTTTCTTCCCAGAATAAACATCAATATAGTAGGTACTGAAATTGCTTAGTAAATTATTGTGTGACTGATTGAAAGTGATCGGTACGAGATATGTGCATTCCGGTTTTAATTATGAATTTTAATCGATAAAAGTTTTTTCAATTGAATCGACACTATTTGTCCGATACGATTTGTGTATTCTAATCGCACTATTAAACAAAAATATTAGAAACATTTTATACAGTTGAAAAGCAGAAAAAAATATTGATGACAAAATCAAAATACTTACGAATTAAAATCTTAAAACTATTGCATGTTTTAAATAGTCGACTGCTCATCGGAAGAATATATAATTTTCTAAAATTATAATAATTTTAGCAGTTTAAATTGTTTTAAAAAACGATAAATTTCACTTATCTACGATACTTACACAAATGACTTAAATAATAAAATATACTGTTGTATTCAGCTATGACTTTGTGATTATTCAAAATACCAATTTTTTTTTTTTTTAATAAAGATGCGTACACGGAATACATGTCACATCAATATTCTTACTATTTTCAAACTGAGCTAAATGCTTGTGCTATGAAAATAGGACTAACTTGCTGGTGTCCTGGAACGAGGGGCGAACCCCCGACCACTAGATCACTAGGCCAACATCTTGTCCACTACACCAACAAGCTACTCAATAAATAAAATAATATTGAAATAAATAAAAATTCACTTCGTTTATAACCACTTTATTTTTTATATCACCAAGCGATAATTTAAGGATAGCGCGAGGGAGAGGGAGCTGTGGAATGAAAGTAAGAGAAGACTTATATTCAACAATGAAAGCAGATCAGCAGAAGAAGATGATTAAAAAATGTAAAGGTTCAAGTGTAAGATCTTATCAGATGTAATCTAACCAACGCATCTTACGACAACCATCTTTAAATGGGCTAAAGTATAGTTTTGTTTATTGGTATAGGTATATTGTATATCATTCTTATTTATGAACGAGTTAGAAATAAATGTAAAACGTAATGAGTAAAATTTAAAAAAGAATGGTATGAGCATGTAGAATGAAATAATGAATAGATGAAGAATAGAATGGGAATAAAAATCTATAATGTGACTGTTGATAGTACCAGAATTAAATGGTATTCGCAGAAGACTTGACATGCTGGAAAATAGTCGTGTTAGAAGTCTCAACAATGGACTATAGATGGGATAGAACTTGTATGTCTGAACAGAAGAGTGTGGTGCTTCATCCTCTCTGCCTACTCCGTCAGATATGTGCGATGGTAACTTGGTTAGCTTTCATTAGTGGCATGCAGTAGGTACAGATTAAGGTTACGATGTTACCAATGATATTAAACAATCAAATATAATATATGTAGGTACTATATGTTGTACATAGGATTATGAAATTTCATTTAACCAGCGTCTTTAGGCAAAATTAATTTATCGTTTATACGATCCTTCCATTTATTTATTTTTAATTTTTGAGTACTATTCATAGTGTTTTTAATGTTTAAGTTTTATATGTTATATGTATATTTAATGTTATAGTTTTAATGTAAAATAATACCTTTTTACCCGTATAAAAATCAGTTTTAAAAATGTATGTGTTAGCGTCGTTTAATGTACTCACGCACATATACGCGCACTTTATTAGATTGTAGAAATATATCCTTTCTTTTTCTCTTTTCCATCCTATTCCCTAGGCACGAGTGAGAAAGAAGATATCCCTGCAGCTTAATACGCCCGAACGAACTCACTACGCTTTTGGAACCGAACACGGTACTCTGTCGTCGCTTTACTACCGCTAATATTAGTTAATAAAAATAATTCATTTTAATCCCGCTGATATAAAGAAAAACAATTCCTTTAACGCGAGTGTCAACAAGTGTTTGTGACATAATTCTGCGTCGCTAGTGAATTGGTGGACCCAGGGACACAACCAGAAGCAGCTTCCAGAGATAGCAGATAGCAGATCATCAAGTGAGTACCATCCTTTCTTTATCTCCCAACAATCCGCCAACTTTCCAGTGTGGTTATTTTTTAGAACACTTTTTATGATCGAACGTGATTCTTTCACTGTTTTAAAATCCTTTATGTAATAATAACAAAAGCGAATTATTATTTTTATTAATGGTTAACGTAGATATAGTTCTACCGATTGCTTTTTATTTTTTCCAAACCAAAAACAAATCCATTATGCAACTCGAACGCAAAGAAGGAGCATAAAAACAACACGTTAACAACAGTTAGTAAAATTCGCAAATTAGTAAAAGATAAAGTATACACTTCAATGATTTTCACTCAGCTGTAAGCCAAGTTAAAAACATGTCATATGTTATTCTTTTAAAAAACAGCATAAGTAAGGACTCCGTATAAAACGCATCAGCCGAAAGTAATTTTCAATTCAGTAGGTGGCCAATTGTATGGCTTGAGTAGAACTATAGCCTAAAAACAGATGATAGCAATTTGAATAGTTTAAAATTTCGAATAGGTCGACAACAGCGCTACGCCTGTAGCGGCGGATATTCGTGATAGTTTTCAGAACTAAGCAATTAAAAATTCTACTTGTAATAAACCTTTGGTTTTTGTTTTGGCTGAGCATACGAGATAATACATTCGCCAATTTTCTAGACTTTTCTAATCGAATTTAGATAATTGAGAACTGTCCGTGTCTGTGAACCCATGAGATGATCCATACAGACTTTAGACTATCACTTATACTCAAATCATATTATTAAATCAATTAAACCATCTTCGAGTCTTTTGTTTCCACAACTTACACGATCAAATTCATAAAGGTGAATTTGTCGAAAATGAACTTTTTCACCATCCTGCACTTCCGTTGATTTTAGTATAGAACATAATTAATTATATTGAACAATGAGAAAGTAAACTGCGATTGTTGAAATATAAAACAAAATATATAAGATGATATATGATACCATTGTCAGATAATACAATTTGTGACAAATGAAGCATAGACAGAAAAAACCGCACGAATTTAGTGGTCAACCTGATTTAAAAAAAAAATAAATAAAGATTCATACACGGAATACGTGTCACATCAATCAATATTCTATAAACGCTTGTGCTATGAAAATAGATATAATCACTAGGCGAGTATCGTAACCACTAGACCACAAGCACTTCGTATACTTGTCGGAAATGTTATGAAATTATTTTATGAAATAATTTCGCGTTTCGATATTTGATAATATGCCAGAATCACACTGTAACGTGATTTGAAACATGATTTGTGGTTACCTACATACTAATGTCTGAATTTAAATCGTACGAGAAATTTGGAACGCGCAGCAATAAATCATATAATATAAATTAAATATAATAAAATATTTTCGATAAATATAACACAATTTCATTAAAAAATATAATCTAATAAGGTAATACAAACGTATTAGTATTAATAAACAAACTTTTTTACTATTATTGAACGTGTAAAATATGACTTCAGTCTTGAATACATATTATAATTTTAAATTGTCTTAAAATATTCATAAATGATGGTAATTGACTTTTCTCATTTCGATGTATCTGACTAAGAATCGGTGACAAGATTTGTACAGGACATGAGAAATTTGTACAAATATATGATTTTTTGCCTTGAACTGGTAGGATATCCACGTCTCTATATTTAAATATATCTGTGTAAGTTACATCAATTATTAAACTCAGGGCATGAGAAATTTGATACACTTTATACAAATACATGATTTATTGCCTTGAACTGGTGGGATATCCACGTCTCTATATTTAAATATATCTGTGTAAGTTACATCAATTATTAAACTCAAATAAATACTTTTAAGTAGACATAAAACCAGATTATAATATTTAGACTTATGATAAATTTAGTGAGAGTAAGTATATACAAATATTAAGAAATATTACAACATGTTTTTGTATCAAATGTTAATGGGGTAATATAATGATTCGCTGAATAAAAACATGTTTCGAAAAAAAAATGCTGAAAAAAACTCTTTGAATGAATGTTTCGCTTATGTATTACAGGTATTCAATCACATTTTTATTGCGACCGACAAGATCAGAAATACATGTTTCGTAATAATTTAAATCTTCCATTCTAAGAAAATAAGTATTTCTAAAATTAAGGAAATAGCATTCTCTCGGTTACTGAGCTTTCTACAAAGGAAAAAATCACATAAATCTGCATCATATGTTATGAAGGACGTTATCAACAATAGAAAGCCCTATAATACAAACATTATATCACAGGAAGATTTTTCTGATTTTATATTGCTTTTACAAAAGTAAATATTATGAATAATCAGCGATTTTCTGCTTGATCAAATTGATTAATTGAAATATTATAATATATAAAGACTGCAGTACAATAAGAAGATATAGAAACGGATATAGTGTAAATTGCAGCTTGAAATAAGCAAATAATAAACGTATTCTATATCTAAAACTATACATGATTCTGGTCCAATCTAGTGAATGAACATTTTAAAACCATCTACCAAATGCATAAGCGGTTAATTTTATAAATTTAAAAACTTTTAAAGATAAAATATGTTAATTTGGTGGGTTGGTCTCACTGTAAAATTTGTCGAGAAAACTGCGATAGAAAGTTAGGTAGCATTTTTATTCTCACTATTACCTTGTATTTTGTTTTCACCTTTGATTCTGAAAAAAATTGGAGACGTCAGGTTTCGATATTGCTACCTATCACATGACAAGAGAGTACTCAACCATTTCAATTTCTCTGTTAGTTATAATATAATAATAATAATATTGATTTATATTTTTAATATTGACGTACAAATATAATTAATATTTAATATTAGAATAAAAATTATTGTCGTAAATTTTGTAACTACCTCGGTCAATGTGCTCATGACTGAGGATCTTGGTCTTTTAGTATGTTTAGTGTGACTTGTAACTAAAGCTCTGGTTGTCTCAGGCTTAACCATCTAAATACATATGTTAGCTAATATTTATACATACAGTATATATTTCTCTGCAATATAGTGGCAAGTATTCTCTCTCATGCAGAAGACTGGGGTTGAGTTTGGCACTCACCACAATCCAGATTCTGCTGCGATCTCTAAAGATGTGGACTGTATATTTTAACTCACTATTTCGTCAAAGGTTATATAAACAGTATAGATGCGAATTCTCAAATTAGTATAGTATTGTAAACTGCACCGTGCACGTATAACCGTACTGGTTCAAGATCGTTAATCGACACGAGTCCAGGAAGGAAAGGAGATGGAGGAGGGTAAGGCACAGTGCATTATTTTCGTCTAAAAATAAATATATGTCTTAAACACCAACATTCCACCCACCTCTTTTAAATTATAACTAGATCTGAATCATCGTTATTACCGAACATGGATCGCTAGTTCCGAATAAAAGGTTGTTATTTATTTCATATTTTGTGCTATAAGAAGTAACAAAACTAGATAGAAACTCATGTACGATGTTTATTTAATTAAATCATATTTCTCTGCATTGCTTACTATATACTGGGATGCATTTTCCATACATTATTTAGTCAATTAGAGCTCATACATTCATAAAATTTTAAAATGCTACAACTACAATGTGTTTTTAAAACAACAGTTGGATGTTGTTTTTAAATCAAATAATTTTAGTTAAAACATTTTTTTTTCTTTATTTTACATTTACCAGACATTGCGATTTATACCCAGTTTTAATTTTGTTATTATGCCTTGTATTTAAAAAATCACGATGTTTCATACGAGTATTCGCAATGGACGATCCATTGTGTGATTTAATTGAACCATTCAAAAATGATTAAATTATTATAATCAATACTTTTTTGCAGCGGTGTTCCATAATATTCCATAAAAATAGTTAAATAAATGGTTCATTAAAAAAAGTCATTAAATTGCTTGATTTAAAAAGTTATTCAAAACCAACATCGGTCAGTTATATTAAAATCATGTTGCATTTTCGCTTATTTCAGAACTGAGCTTAAATCAGCAGATTATATTGAAGATAGTACTGGTTAATGGTAAACTAAAACAAAGCCAAGCAAGTCAGTTCTTAACCACGCGGTTGATTGCAGAAACTCGTTCTCGACAATCGTGTACAGTGTACAAGTTCTCCCTGTTGTTTAGTGCATCTCCATTGTCTGAGCACTTCAGACATTGCAAACCATCTGTTAGTATCTTCCTGCTTCTCATTCGTTAGATTTTTTTGGACAATTCAATTTCAGATTTTTATTTTTAAAAGTGTAAATACCCGTAATTTAGCCATTAGAGTCAGTCGTAATCTTACTATTTTCAAACTTCGCTGAACACTTGTGCTATGAAAAGAGGACCAACTTTCTATATTCTGTAATCTTCTGTTCTCGAACCCCGACCACTGGATCACTAGGCAAGTTTCCTAGGCTAGTATGTAGGCTAGTCAACTACTAGACCAATAAAAATGTATGTATTTATTTGAAAGATATGCATATAAAATCAATATTATCGAAAAATATTATTGTTGTTACCGAGATACGAATCTGGATCGCTTCCAATTCGGGGAACGTGCATGAACTGATTATGCTACAGCACAAAGTTCATTAACGATAAAATTTCGAACTTATGAGTTACACTTTTCAAATTGACACATCTATCGTTCCATTATTTGAAAGCCATCTATAACAACAATATTTTTCAATAAAATTTATTTTATATCTTTCTAATTAATACATTTAATTAGTATTTAAACTATCACAGACCTATGTTCTGAATAATTAAAACTTCACATTAAGAATGTGTTTTCCTTAATAAAACGAATGTTGTCACATCTATATGAAAGTTATTTTTAAGCACTATACTTACTACTTGTAAAAAAAAAAACATTTTGTAGGAAACTTATACATTATCTTAAAGTGAGGCTTCAATTTCCTTGGAAATTTATATTAATTAGGAGGATATGTGACTTATTTATTCCAAGGATACATTTATCAAAATCAATAGTTAAAACTTGAAAATTTGAGATACAAAGCGACATATTTCATTTACAAATATTATTTAGTTTTATTACAAATATAATTTAGTTAGTTATTAAGGTAACTAATTTTATTTTATATTATTAAGAATGTATTTTTAGAAATTCCTTCCATTTTTACAGATTGTGTTTTAAAGATAAGATGTCAAACAATTTTTTAAGACTGTGGCTAGAAAAATCTATAAGAACTAATAAAATCTTCACATCAGCATCATTTAAATATGAATGCATTATTTATACGAAAAAAATATATTTACAAAGAATTTCTTCAAAAGATTAACATTGCTAGATTTTTTTACGAAGTCGACATGCGTACATTGTTCGCGCCCTGGTTTTAAACACTTGTCTTCTAAACATTTTTTGTTATTAAGATATTACGTCTAATCTAAAAATATTACATTTTTACAAAATAAACAAATATTATAAAAAGCAAATTCGATCCGAGGCGATTTTTTTAATAATCTACTCTCTCCGTTTATTTGAGGTTTTCGAAATAACCTTTCATTTACCCATCCCTATTTTCACATCCATCCATCAATCTTCTAAATTGTCAATTTATTCTAAGCCTTCTGCTTGTCAAAACGTCCAATTATTATAAAAAAGCGTCTTCGACCTAAAATATTTTTTCTAACCTATTTCCACCGTGTATTCAAGATTTTATCGAATTATCCCTTCAAGTACTGTTAATTTGAAAAATAATAGTTTCTCTTCATTTTTTTCAGAGATTAACTATTGTTATAATTGTCGAGTGCTATTTTTATTCTTTTTTATGTTTCATTAACTTTTTTAGTTACAATTCTGATATGGTTGGTGTTAATTAAAAGAAATGTAATAATTAAGGTGATGAACTAGGTACTTAACTAAATAATTCTAATATAACGAAACACTACTCATAAACGTAGTATCAGTAACTAAATATTTGATGATCATTATTATATATATATGTGTATGTACATAGCATCATCATCATCATCAATGTTAGCCCTTGTCAACCTGGATATCTCACTATTTAAAGGGAAAAAGATTGGTTACGTAGAACGGGATCAAATTATCGATGGATCAATTACGTTATTACGTGATTGGTCCAACGATCATACTCTGACTACACAACTTGGTGTGACTTCGGTGAGTTTTGGTCTCCTCCAACAATATCATCTAGCTTCCCTTATCCTCCACCAGTATTTTTCAGTCACCTGCACCAGCCAGCCGGACACCACTGATAACAATGCCCAATCGCGGAAATGTTGGCCTACCTGCCGATTTACAACCATCTTTTAGCCCTGACAACCATAAAATACATCCTGGAGCTCTACAGATCTTTTAAGATGGATATATCTACACATTTCACTAAGTTGCGAGACATCGATATATCCATCGATCTCTCGCAATCTTTTAATGAGCGAATGAACATATTTGTAATATACCATATCCTAGCAAATTAATAAAAAAAAACTTATGTTAAATCACTTCAGTTTTATAGTTTAACACCAAGCGGTTTCGGAACTTCGTCTGTTCATTTAGAATTATACAGCCCTAACGGAGTCAGTATAAAACTAAAAAAAGACAAAGTTCTGAAACAGTTCGGTGTGAAACGATAAAACTTAAGTGGTTACAGAAATATTCTACTAAATATTCTATATGATAATATATATTACATAATTCATTGCAAAATCCCTAGGTTTTATTTTCTCCATCTACTTTCGTTTTAAAATCAACTTCCATATTTTCATCCCGATTTATTTTGCACATTTATTAACGTTTTTACAATAGATAACTTATAGCTGAGCACATCTAATAAATAATTTTACTTTTAAAATTAGAAATATTATCTTTGTGGTTAAAATTAATATTTTTATTTATTATCTTTGTTTTATTAATCACTTAATTGAGTTTAAAAACATCTACCGCTTTCGAAAAATACAATTTTCTTCTTCAGGATGTCATAACTAACTAAAAACATATATTATTGTTTCTTGGGATTGTCAATTTTGCATATAAACGGTTTTGGTCACAAATTAAATAATTTAGAATCATTGGAGTTAAATAAACCATGTAAAACTAATCAAAAAATTATAAACAAACTAAATTTAACTACGAGTTCCATTCTAAAATTTGTTCTTAAAAATTATTCGAGTAAATTTGTATTAAGTAACAATTTGAGATAAGTACTAAATTTATTTTTTAAATAATTGTTTTTTTAAAAATAGATTCTGGTAAAGAAACAACAATATATTTTTTTAGTTAGTTATGACATCCTGAAGAAGAAAATGGTATTTTTCAAAACCGGTAGATGCATTTAAACTCAATTAAGTGGTTAATAAAACAAAGATAATAAATAAAAATATAATTACTCTAAATATATTTTTACCAGATATTGTATATATTGTGGAATAATATTGCACATCAAATAACTATTGAATATTATTAGTATAACCATACGTAATGTATATGCCCGTCTCGACACAAAATTTATCTAGTGAGACGGGCACAGTCTAAATAAATTTTTTATATATATTATATATTTACTAATAAATAATAATAATATCAAATAGTCTTGGAAACATTAGACTGATGCTGTTTACGCGCCTTTTTACTTCTATTGGCACCATTGGGTTTCCTGGTTTATAATAATGTACCTATGTGTGTGTGTGAGTATTGCCTCCCTTTTTTCGGAAAGTAAAGAAGACAGTAACTTACAGAAGTTATTTAATTACATCCCGTGCGTCGACCAGTCCAGCGATTCAAATAAGCCACCAGTGCGCGCTTTGGTCGGTCGAAACCTAAAGAAGACAACCCAGCTAAAAGAACAACAACATCAGACTAGAAAGACAGCAAAATTAAAAAGGTTAATGGGGTTCATATATCATATGTATGCTTATTGTTATTCGGAAACCTGGGAACCAGCTATTGAAGGCATTTACATAAACATATGCCTTTCATATTACTAATCCAGTAAATGAATACGCCGTAAACTACAATAGGCACTAAAAATATTTTTTTATAAGATGTAATTTATTTTTTATTGAGAATGGTTTGATTTTTTAATCGAGGTACCGGACATGCTTATTATTTTTCTAACAATATAATGCGCTCGTGCTTTAATAAATGGGCGAGGGCTAAATGCCCGACATCATGGTTATTAGGCGAGAATCATATCATTAGACCAAAGAATCGCAAAAAATGAAATAGTTTGTAAAAATAAAAAGATTTTATAAATGGCAAGATAAAAGAATTTGTTCCAAAAAATTAATAATTGGAAACCAGTGAAAAAAATTAAAATAAGAAAATAGGCTTCTAATTTTTTATACATATTTAACGCAAATACATATTGTGGTTATTCATTTTAATATTAAAAAATAATTTACTAACTTTGTTTTTAACCAATGTAAGTTAATAACAAAGTTACTGATTTTTTCAATTATTATATTAAATATGCTTCATGTAATGATTCATTATATCCTTGGAGCAACAAGGTGTCATATGACAATTTGGTCAAAATTGACGTTATTGTATTAAAATTCTGACAAAAATTAAAACTGGCGTTTTAAAACTGTATTACAAATATTTCAAATTTCCTGGTAGTTTAGAAGATAATGATAAAAAATGTTACATTTTAATACCATTTATAATATTTCTTAGAACAACAACCGTGTCTTATATTATTATAAATAGTCGTTGTTCTAAGAAGTTGGTCATATCGACTGTCCCAGCTAATTAGAATTGATATCTCTACATATACCATCTGGATCGACCTGGCAATTCGCACTCTTCCACATTCCCAGAAGTAGAACATCTTTCATACAAAATTCACTCATTCAGCGGTCATGCAAATACCATAATGAGAAATTAACAGAAATTGACTTACTACGCTTAAAGAGTTATTTTTATGAAGCACCACAATCTCAATTTTGGCCAATCATACTACCTATAAACACATCTTGCTCTCCCTTTACCACAATACTAGTTGCAACCTTCCTACCCTTTTTTGCACCTTTTTTCTTTTTCTTTATCTTCTGCACCTAAACATTCTTATGTACCTAAACATTTTCATAAATAGTATCACATGTTAAATTATTAATATTAAGTTAGTTATATAGTGTTTACACTGTCAAAATCCCTTATAAATTAAAATTAAGAAATTAAAAATAAACAATAAATATATATTTTTTTACTGTAACTAAAATTTACCCATGACTTGTGTAAAATAAATAACATGTCTACAATTATGTATCAGTTTACTTTAGCGCAGACTTCGGTCTGATTTAGTAAAGAGTGAACATCTCTTACATTGTGTTGGTACGTATCAGAAAAGTACATATCGCTTGAGGAACATACTATAATCATATTGATTTAAAAATACACGTAAAATTTACCGTTTAATAAATTTATTACTTTATGTGATGTGTCAGGGATCTTCAGATTTATGAATTTATACTTTTATGTGATTTGATAGGGAGCACCTCGCTATTATATCTGAAAAATTCGCTTACCCGAACTAAAAATGAATCGGAAATCTAATTTCATTTTTATTTGGCAAATAATCGCAAAACTTAACAGCAAATAAAATGCTCTTCTCCGAATTCTCGCATAAATTTTTCATTCCTTGGCATTAAATGGCACATCTTTTTTGGCAATAAATACCCAATAGGTCAATAAATCTTACCTGACCCGTCCACCGTCACACCTTCCTCCCCTCCACCCTGACCACCCGCTATTGGCCTCTGTGCCCTTAATATATTTTTATTCTTTGGTCTTAAGGTCACATTCCCGATACAAGAGTACTTCAACCCTTATCAATAAGAAAGTTCTGTAGGTTTGATACAGCTTCCAAACTGCTGGGTTTAAGGAACTAGGTTTGATGGAAAATATATATATGTACCTACATGTGTGAATATAATATATTCATAGTATACATGCCATTTTATCGATAAGTCCACATATCTGATCGGATGATCCCTATGAAGCATGTGCCGCCTTCACAATGATAGGAAAACCATTTAATATAAAAATATATAACATAAGTGCATATAGACACAATTAGATACAAAAAAATATTTTTTAATAATTATAATACAAATCAACTAGTTCAAGAGAGTTGTAGATGATTAAGAATTTGAGAATCTAAACATTTTCATAATATAAAGATTAACTTGATGTTTCGTATTCATATATTTGTTTTTTTTTTTTGATCGGTGAACACTTATATTCCATATACATATATTCCATGACCAGAAACAAATTATCATTTACAAAAAATTAATATCATTAAAATCGGTTTTAGTTTTGTTCCCTCACCTAGTCCACCCCAATTTAGTACACATTGTTCGCTCAGCTCGACTGGTTCATTTTGTTTTTGTGAAGTTCATCGAGATTTGGAGTAGAAGTGTTGCCTCGCTGTGATCATTTGTTTAGATCCTATGGAAGTACATTTCCGTTTAGCTGCTTGCCTGGTTATTTTATTTGTATTTAGATTAAATTCATCGAGATTTTGAATTTATTGTGATCAGTGTGATTGACTGATCAGTGTGATTATATTTTATGTTTTTGTACTTATTGAACAGTGTACGGTGACGTCATCAGGGTCGCCTGTCATGCTATTTATGTTTGGATGAATTTCAGGAGAAGCCAGGGACGGTGTTATCGATCAAGAGAGTCAATCTGTCCTCCTTATCCCGTAAGCCGTCCTAGTTCACTATGATTGAATGATTTCCTCAACATTCCCTATGTCCCTTTCCATTTTCCTATTTCATTCCCTAATCCTTCTAACTACCCGGACGTTTCGATTCCATCACCACCATTGTGATCAGCGACTTGTGTCGGTTACACTTATAAATCTACCTAAGGTGGATTTATGGTGTTAGAGTCTGATAATTTGGGGGCCCCGACATATTATAAATAGTGGAGAATAAAGAGAGATGAATACGCCATGTCACTATTTGTTCCGTCAGGTTAATTAATATGGGGCTGTAGCGTACCTTGGTCTGGACCTTCCCGCGTCCCCAAAGGATGATCGGCTTCTCAGAGTGAGGTTAAGTTAACTGCTGCGGCGCGAATACGCGGAGTGAAACTTCCAAACTCGAAACTACGCACTACGTACTTCAAAACTCTGCGGTCGCGTTCAAATGGCAAACGTCGAGGTTTCTGGAACGTTCTATCGCGAACGCTGCATTTTTTCGAGTAATTTGGGAGACGGCCGTACACCCGCGTGCAGTCATGGGATTCTCTCCCTCCAAATCAATTATATAGATTCAGCTTCAACACGCTCGATCGGACCATTACAACTGGAAAAACAACCATTCAGGGACAACTCGCCTTTCAGCTCATCCTCGATCGAGCTCGCGGCTCGAGTCGAGCGTTACCGAGGACCTCCGAACCCCGAGTTGGCGAGTCCAAGAAAGCCACCAGAGGGGTGTTGGATGTGTGTATTGCATTTTTAGCAAAGCAGTGCGCGACTCGGATCCGTATTATATGCAACATGACAATATAGGAGTGATAACTTCATAACACAGCGTGAATTACTAATATCAACAGAGATATAGAGACATTTAATTGGGTCAAATTGTCAATAATATCACACCTGGAACATAAAGTTCCCGACCCTAACAGGCAAACATCAATCGTATACAGAATCTTGAATATCTAAGCGACCGTGAACAATTTTATCTGGCAGTATTCTTAGTGTTAAATAATGTTTTTAGATCCTTTTTTTAAATTCTTAACATTTTTCTTTTCGCTTTCTCCGTTGCTTCTGGTTTTACTTCTCAGTGATTTGGTGGGTCTTTGAAAAGAGAAGCCTTAATGAATGGCGACCCCAGAATGGTTCACCCAGAATCATTTAATAAACAAAAGCTCCCATGTCGGGCCTACTCGTGGCCGTTCTGCATCGCAGGAATGCAGCAGGGTCTGATTACCAAAAACGCAATTCCCTATCCAAGAACAGTGTCAAATCATTTTATTAAATAATTTAATATCAAAATAAATTATACAAATATAATAGATAGGTCTTGGATAATTACAACTTGAGCGACTCTATAAATCCGTCACTGATTATGCCTAGGAACAAAATTATTCCAAAATTGAGGTAGGCCAGCAAATTAGATATAGTAGGTATAATACTATATAGTGTTAAATGCAGTTATTATTATTAAAAATTCTTATAAATATTAAACAACTTACATCTTTGAAAATAATAAAAAAAAACTGTTTGTGTAGATATGAACATTATTCAAATTCAAAATCATGTCCAAGATTTTAAAAGCACTTGGCCTCTTCTCCATGAATTTTCACCCTACATCAAACCCTTATCAAAACTAAATAAAAGATGTATTCGATAGTTGTAAGTATAGGTTGCTACATAGACCTTAAAAGAAAATTTCAACTTTGTGAGCGAAAAAATCGGCACATCGTGACCTTTCAAATTTTATAAGTTTGTCCTTTCGGCGATAGGAAAGTTGTATTGAAGTTACCAAGAAAACTCTAAATTTTTTATTCACATTTATCATCCTCATACTGGCCTTGGTTGCTAATGTATTTTTTAAATTAAACCTTCATAAAGTTGTGCATTTCCAATTTTTATTTGTTTGTTATTTACATAATCCTAATATGAAATGTATTAATGTAGAAGCAAAAATGGAGAATTTGATTGTATGCTGTTTATTGTACAATGATGCAGTACTAATGGCGAATAATTAACAAGAACTAGAGTTTATTGAGTAGAATGTATGATGTATGCAAGGAAAGCAACCTTATTATTAATGTTAACAAGTCGAAAGTTATGGTATTCGAGAAGAAAGAAAGCAAGACACGGTGCTAAATACTTGTAGGTGATGAATATTTGGAACAAGTAGATGAGTTTGTTTATTATATTATATTTGGGAAGTATGTTTGATAGAAACGAAAAGGCTGAGAATGATATTGAAAGGAGGGTGACTATAGGGAATAAAGTGAACGGCTCTTTGAATGGAATTTTATCTAACGGGAATTTGTCAACCGAGGCAAGACTAACAGTGCACAATGCAGTCCTGGTACCAATACTGATATATAGAAGTGAGGCTTGGAGCTAGAAGAAGAGAAACGAAAGTAGACTAAATGCAGTGAAAATGAGATCACTTAAGCGTATATATAGCAAATCTATTTATGACAGAGTAAATAATTAAGAAATAAGGAAAGAATGCAAACTGATGTTGGTATGGTGAGTATGATTAAAAAAGGATCAATTAGATGGTTTGGTCATATGGAACTGATGAATGAGGAGAGAGTGGTAAGAAAAATAGAATATGAATATGACACAAGTGTTAATGGTACCAGAAATAGAGTACATCCGCGGAAGACTTGGCACCACCAAGTAAACCAGATAATGGAGGAAGGTTCTATTAAAAACCTCAACAATCGGCGAGCTTGTATGAATGTGAATGAGATGAGAATTGTGTATCAGAACAGAGGAGTGTGGAGCTCTATTCTCTCTGCCTATCCCCACGGAAAACGGTGGATGGTAAGTAATCTTAATAAAACTATACAGTATTTTACTCCCAATGTGGTACTCGAAAATTAATATCGCTTAACTAATAATACACAGATATCGATACGTAAATCATATGATTTACATAACGCTAAACATGTATAATATATAGAAACGTAAATATATATATTTTAATATTTTTTATGAATTTCAAAATATGACAGATGTTTATAATTACATAATATTAGTGTCCTTTATTTTTCGTATTATTTAGAATGAAGATAAAACATTTGTTTGTATAATATAACTTACTTGACAAATAATAAATTAATAGTATAAAAATAATAAAGTGAATGATAACATAATATTATTCATGAATAATTTCTGATAACTATCAAAAAAACTAATATTCTATGAATAACAGGTTCAAATCTTAAGTAAAATCAATGTGAATCGAAAGTTTCAATGTAGTGCCGGCACGGCGTCTGTATACAATTACGCGATAAACTACTTCCGGAGTATGAAACAATAACAGAGTTAACCCCCTGAAAATAAACACAACATCATGAGAAGCGATGCTGCAAAGCATACCAAGTGATACAAACTGTGGTACATAATATAGATACGTTTTAGTCAAGGATTAGAGAGAATGTTCTAAACTCTCGTGGTTTAGAGGCTTACATTATATTTTTAATGGAATTATTTATACTTATAATTTCATCAAATATTATATACCATAGATACGAAATGCGATTTTTAAGTAAGTACCGATTTTTTTTTTAAGACAACTTAATTTTTACAATACTTTATTTTCTTCGGACGCTAAACACCTTAAACTTCTTCTAAACATAGTCGACACCATTATTACGTCATGTATTATTGTCATAACGAGGCACTAATTTTGTTTACCTTTGACATAGAACGACGCCTTCTGGGATGAAAAGCATGTCTGTACTCCATCTTGATCAAAACGCTTTCTACCAAGAAAACTCTTCAGAAATCACTTGGCATCAAATCAGGACAAAATAGGGCACACTTGGCGATGAATGTTACCTGGTTTCGTGTTTCGTGCATTCAAGAAATGAATCATGGACCGCATTTCTCAATCGGCGGGCTGATCTATTTTCTTGAACATTTCGACAACTCACTACAAGATAGCCACACTGTGTGAATGTTTCTAACATTGCATGTAGTGAGTCAACAAAAGAAGGAAATCGTTGCGCATTCGCAACATCGTTACCGCAGCGCTACACCGAGAATATCCGGCAACGGTATCTAATTACTTAAAAAAACGCGCCCCGTACTTTGATAATTGACCATATAACGTTAATGCTTATAGAACCATAATAGTTTTACAGTTTCTAGTTCAGTTTTGTAGTTTAGAGATTTGTCGTCTTATGCATTACTTCACACTCGTCACTTATTCAAACGTCAAATAATGTTATTATCGTTCGTCAGTTCAGTGATTTTAAATCTCTCCAGCAAAACTGTAGTTAAAAGTGAATGAATGTTTGTAATTTAACGTATTATAGTAATGTTAATTTTTAATGACTTATGCTTACTTTTCTGAATAGATAGTTGTGTAGATCTTTAATGATTTTAGATAATGTTTGTATGTACATATTAAATCTCACTGTCAGATAAAACGTCGTGTATACTGATTTTATTTTCTATCTCTTTCTCTCTTTCTACTAATTTTAAGCCGTTCTTTGAAATTATTTTATAGTGTATCATTTTGTGGATCATTTGTTTTAACCTTTTAAATACCATGAGCGTGTTAACACGCCAAAATTTGTATGTCACGCAAAGAAATAAGCGTGTGAACACGCACCTTGCAAACTTGCAGGAATTAAAACCATAATTTTACAAAGTTACTTATCAAACCACCCTCGTATCTTTGCAATAGCATACCATATCACATTTATTAAAATAAATTCATCTTGCACAAGAGGGGGATAGTACTCAGCGGGGAATATTTATTAACTCGTTGAAGTTAAGTTTAGTTGCTTATGCAGTCCATATGATAAAACTATATATAGAGGGCGAAAGAATCACTTGAAGCTATTGCAAGATAAAATAAGGTAGGACGAGCATAAGTAGAATGTGTGTGCTGATCTGAAAGTTATAGTAATGCTCACGGGTCTCTTCAGGGAGGGTACTAAATTTTACTACTTTCTATGTGAATGGAACAACCGAGCAAGAAGCGGTCACTGTGAGATAAAGATGCGGCTCTACCGCACAGTGAACATAACAGGTCTTGGTCGACAAAGCGAAGATCTTTTTACCTTCACTTCACATCAAAATCAGCCTCATAACAAAATTTGTTAAAGCTGTGAACAAAGAAGAAGGATTCGCATTCCTGATGGAAAATTCTTCCCGTATCAGAGATGTAAGATATCGAAGACAATTTTTATGAACTTACGAATTAGGTACATTTAAAATACTTTCATGTTATTTTAACTAATTTTAAGATAAACAAATTATAGATATCTCATAGAGAAGAAGCTTTTTATATTATATTACATGGGAAGTATATAAATATGGGTATTACAGAGCTTACGATCTGTCATCGGCTGGGTTAAGTGATCACTTTATACAGTGTATTTAAATTGCTTCGTCTCTATGATATATTTGTAATTTGTTTAATAACAATGACTTTGGAGGTAATAATCTGGTAATTGTGTGTTTTTGGACATATTCAAATACTGTTAATTTTAAGATAAAACGAATATTGCAGAAAGTATCTAGTCACGTGCGAACTTTTTGGGTTTTTGGGTCAACAATTTTTCAGAAATCAATCATTGAGGAAGTGCTTCTGCCTTTATTTCAGATTTTATGTTGCACCTATATACCTCAAAATTAATTTCTTGCACACATATTATTTATTTGAATTCTTAAATTGTACTACTAGTTTGTAAATAATTATATTATTATTAATAATAATAATAATTATTATAATAAAAATAATAATAATAATTATAATAATAATAATAATTCAGAGGAACGTACGAAGGTCTTATCACGAACATTATAAATAGGCATTTAATAAAAATTTGTATCAAACAATTATAGATATTTGAAAAAAATAAAAATAATATATTTTAGCATCATTCATATGCATAGAAATCTATACCTATCATATAAAAAATCCTTTCGGATCCAAATTAATTCCCCAAGATATAAAGCAAATTTATTTCTTGATTACGTGTTCTGGTATTTTCAGAAAATTTCAATTTGTGCCTCTTTTAAATTATAACTCAATTTTACTCAATTCTCAATTCAAAACTCAATTCTTGCCAACGCTGGGTACTGACCGCTAGCTAACTTTCTAAACCAGTGAGTCAAATTGCCATGTGCTAATCCATAAGCAAGATAACATTTCAAGCAAGCATAGAATTGATGGCGAAAAATGTATGTTTACCTACATATATTAGTAATAATGAATTCTAAATGATATATCTACTCAACGACCATTAGATATTTGAAAGAATGTTTGATAGATTATTGTTATTGTTAAAGAAATGATTTTATCACAGTATTTTATATTATCTAGCAGTTTATATGCTTTTTAATATATAAATAACAAGTTATAATAAATACTAAACTCATACCGTGTACACAAACACAGCATAGTAAGTGCGTAATACAGAATGATCAATGACAGCCGCCGAGAAAAACAAAGTAACGTTTATTTGTCTACATGCATAATGCGATGATGCCAACGATAAAAAAAAATCACAATATTATCAGGTATAGTTCATCCGGGATGTTTTGGTTGACGGCCGTGCGTCGTTACTTGGATGCTTATGTGTTGAGCTGCGTTGCATGATCGCCTGTTTAGCATAAAAAAATGGCAACCTGGCGGTGAATGAGTAAAACCGATATAAGAGCTTTTAAACTATCCTGAGTAAGCGGTGGGTCCTCTCAGTAGTACTCCATTAAAAATCAAAATCTAAATATGTTAAGAATGTCCATAGAAAATTATTTTTAAATTTTATGTCCATTCAAATGGACAAAGAGTTGTAAATATCTACGTCAGTAATCGGTAAAAAAATTTCTTCCCGCATTACTCATTAATATTTTCTAACAAAAATTTTCAAAAGACTAGAAATAAAAGTAAAAATTTCAATTACTTAAGAAGGATGTTCCCGTATGGATGCAAAACCTGAGGAAGATTTTATTGGATTACAAACCGAAGGTTTCCTTTGAGAAAACTCTGTTCAGTGGAATTTAAACCATACTAAATTTGATACAGAGCTTCCTTCAAAGAAGTCATCGAGGGTTTTTTGGGAATCAAAAAATCCGAAAACTTTTGTTATATTTATGGGAAATTTTTTTATAGATCGCTTATTTTTTAATTTAAGCGATAACTTGTTTTATATTTCCGGTTAAAGATTTTCCAGAATAATTAGAAATTGCATGCGATAAAAATAATAAATCAAGAAATTATTTATTAAGAAAGGATCACTTAGGTGGTTTGGTAATATGGAACGAATGAATGAGGAGAGAATAGAGGACGTCCGGAGAGACTTGGCACGACCAGGTAAACCAGATAATGGAGGACGGTTCTGTTAGAAGCCTCAACAATCGGCGAGCTTGTATGAGAAGATGTATGAATGTGGATGAGGCGAGAATTGTGTGTCAGGATAGAAGAGCGTGGCGCTCTATCCTATCTGCCTACCCCCTTTAATACTTTAAAAGACTTCAAAGTTTACTGCTGGTGTGTTTCACTGACATGATTTTTTTTAGTATTATTGTGTTAAAAATAATCTTAATATAATACTCGTATAAATATCTTCTTGATACTCCTAAATTGAGAGAGATAAATTTACAACTGTTCAATTTATTATACTGATGCACTCTAGTTATACCTTAATAAGTGCAATTAAAAATATTCTATTGGTATTTTTATTAGATTATTCTAATAATTTCAAATCTTTTAATCGGATAGATGAATTAACGTAGCACGAGGAGTACAGTAATGAAACCATTACTATTCAATTAACGAAGTTGAAATAAATATATTTATTATTGATTTTATAGCCAGATCGGATATTTAAAAATTGATATACTTTTAATAAAATGCTCCTAAAACGTACAGACATGTTTTCAAGATCTGTTATCAATTTTAAAACTGACACTATTGCTAAATATTGTTTTTAAACACGTCACCCTATATCTTTCGTCCGTTGGATAGTGACTGTTTTGTTTCTGAACCCCATATAATATGTATTCTCTTTCATTATGTCCAGTATATTTATCTTGAATTAGATAATTGTTTGAAGTTTAAATGTAACAATGTAAAACATTAAATATTTTACTCTAGCGCGCATAAAACTTGTTTTTTAATAAAGTAAAATTTGGAGATTTTTAATGCCGAAAATGGTTCAAAACCTCAATCCATTTTTAACGGATGATTGATGGGCGTACAAATAATTTTTCTTGAAAAATAAAGCTACCGGACTCTACTGAAATATTACAAGTATTAGCAAGCCGACAGAGATAACAATGTACTTCCGATTTCTAACGTTGTGTTTTTAAAGGTTGCGCAGAGTGGGCGAATCCATATCCACACCCAGTTAATGATTGATTAATGATATTTCGGCTCCCCCACCAGAAGCTTTTGATGTATTATTATTCGGATACAGAAAGCTCTGTACTGAAACGGAATGTACATAAGTAGCTTATATTCTTGTGAAAATTATTCCGATGAACATTAGCGATACTGAGAAATCAGAAATTAAAAGCTTTTGTTAAATAACGTAAACTTAGCCGTCGGTATTTCGGGAGTCTAATAATTATTTTCCTTTACATATTCTATACTTAAGATTGTAATCTGCGGTTAACAAGAAATACGTAACACGTATAATATACATTTTAATGAGTAAAGGCTTTTTGATCACTAATCTCGCTGAGTGACTGGAATCAAAATAAGAAGAGATACTAATAAGCATAAAAGTGTTTATAATATAATTCAAAACTAAAATAAAATAAATATGAATTAAATGTATTAATTAGAAAGATGTACATGTAAAATCAATTTTATCGAAATATATTGTTATTGCAACACCGGAATTTGAACCTGGATCTCTTTCCAAACCGGAGAAGGTGCATTGTTCAACTATGCTACAGCGACAATATTTTTAGAGACAAATTTTCGAATCTATATGTTACCTTTTTGACATTAATACATTTAATCGTTCCATTATTTGAAAGAGCCATATACCTTATTTTTACGGAATCTCAAATATCTTTGAGTAATCTCTTAGCAGACGCCAGAATTATCAATTCATTTTTATTAAACTTTGAGTATTGATACAACTTCGTTATTTGGAGAACATATTCTTATTTTGAGGTTGTAATTTATTTAAAATATCACAGACCTATGTTCTGAATAATTACAGCTTCACAATAAGAATGTGTTTTCTTAAAAATAAATAATACTGTTGTATTCCGCTATAGTTTTGTAGTAGTTCATTACAAGTTTAATTTTAAAAAATCACTTTGTTTAAACACCACTTTATTTATGCTAACACAAACTGGTTTCGGAACCACCTTCAGGGTGTATAAGATACTAACTTAGTATTACAAAATATGGGCAATTATATATTAGTGTTATGTATTAGTGGGTTTATTATCCTTATATTTAACATTTTTTAGAAAATTTACAATATTATTAATTGTATAAAATACTGATCCTAAATTGACTTACTTTAGTATTTATAAATCTAAAAATATAATAAATAATTGAAAAGAACTGTCTCTCATTTTATATAGGAAAAATGAATCGTAATTTTGATACTCGGATTAAAAAACGTATGAGATACTTAAACAATAATAGTTTTTCCGAATTTTCCAATCACACTGTTAAAAATAACCCTAGCTTCGATAACAATATATGAGTTAATATTCCCCACATTGGTAATGAAGATAAACGCTTAGATAACTTAGAGGACTTAGAAATCAAGAAGTCCATAAATAAAAATGAATGCATAATTAACATTAAGTTAGATCTCGTGCACATTGAAGAAGGAACGGTAGTTTCGAAACCGGTTGGTGTTAGCAAAAATTAAATAGTGTTTGAACAAAGTGAATTGTTTTGAATATTAATAAATTATTAATTTTAAACACACATCTTCATCCGACAACTTTACAAAAATTGTATAATGTTTCATAAGACGTTAAAATTTTTTATTTAAAACATTATAATATTTACATGTCTAGTTGATAAGTAAAAAAATGCTAAGATTTTATTTGTATTATTTTATTAATTTATTTGCTCATTCATTTTACATATTTATGTTTGACTACCAACAAAATTGGCATGTTAGTCGGAATTACGCTTACACGGTACACTTTAAGATTAAATAAAAAAAGATACGGATATAATTGTAGACGGTATACATTTTATTACATTTAATTTTTATGTATATCTATTTCTCATATAGATTTTGGTTAGTCAAATGATAACACACAGTATTTATTTAATTCTACGGTGGACTCCGACTAACTCAGAGAGCACTTATGAATTGGATGCGGTATTATAAATAAATAATTTGCATTAAAAGATGTACGAATGTAAATAATATTATATGCACAGTATTTACATTTCACAAGTACACGGAACTTGAATTGACTGTTTATAAACTTTATTTCATATACTTTATGTCATTTTCTATTCAGTTTAATAATGTGTTAAAATAGGTCAATATAGTAGAATTTAAGATTAAAATAAAGTGGATTCAAGCATTTTAAATCGGTTATCTTAAGATTTCATAAATATTCATACTATAATACAATACCTACTAAATATGTGGTGGTCTTTTAAATCTTCTTCGATATTGTTGACTACTAACACGAATGTCACATTTTTGTTCTACCTCTCGCTCTACTTGTTACCATTCAGTTGCATACATCTTACCAAGGATAAACGTTCAGTTACTAATATATCTATTGAAAACGATTTATCAAGGAGTAACAATCGGTTTGTTCATTTAAGTTTTTTTTTATTATCTTTTCTGACAGCTTTCTTGGCCGGTTATTTTATAACAATTTAATAAAGTTTTCGGAATTTACTCTTAATATTTTAGTTCTATGTAATGTATAGAATAAAATGTAAAAAAGTGAAAAACGATTAAGTAAAACAATAACCATAATAAAATATGCAATCATATATATACATTTTTAATGAGAACACATTCTTATTGCGATGTTGCAATTTTTCATTAATGTTTCCAAAATTTAATAAAAATGAATTTTTAATTAATTCTGGCGTCTCCTATCGGATTTTACTCAAAGGTGTTTGAGATCCGTTAATATAATGAAAATGAGTTTCAAATAATGCAATGACAGATGCATCAATTTGAAAGTGCAACATATAAATCGAATATTTGTCGTCAACTTACTATGTTGGTATAGTGTAATCGGTTAATGCATTCTCTCGGATAGGAAAAGAACCAGGTTCGAATCCCGGTAGCAACAAAAATATTTTTTCGATAAAATTGATTTTATTTTGTATGTATGTCTATCTAATTCATGAATTTAACTCGTATATAAATACACTTCTAAATTAAAAAAAATATTATCTAAGGTTTATACAAAACATAGTTCTCGTAATGAAGAAAATTATTTTTATTTATTTATTAGTTTACGCCATTACGGGCCTAAATTATTGGGCCTTATTAGGTATAAAAAATATATTGTATGCATGTGAAAGCTGAATGTAAATTAAAATTAAAATTTAACCAGTAAATATAAATAATAGAAACTGACTTATATCACTTGTTATATTTAACAATTGAATATTTATAATAAAATATTTCAAAATGTGTACGTATCCGTAATATAAAAATTCTGAAACCGTTATGGTTGAATAGAAGGGTTGACAACGCACGCAGTGCAACACTGATTATATTTAAACATTTAAGCGGGGAAACTGAGTGAACTGAAGGAATAAGTAACTGCGAAATGGCCATAAATTAAGCTGCGTAGTAGAGTACTTATGTACAGATACGGCACAGCCACGTCGCGTGCCCGAAAGTCTAAGCAGCAGCAACCGGTGACAAGTGGGTGCTTTCTACTAGTAAGCATATTAAAGACCCAATTAGTTAAACCTAATGCAGGTAGATAGGCCTTTCATTTTTAAATTTCCTCTTGATTACTTCTATTTATTTTTTATGAAACACAACAAACGTATTTTTTAAATAATAAATTTGTAAGTTTAATTTAAAATAAATCGATAGAATGCTTTTAGCGGTTGTCTGAAAGTCTAAAATTTATAATGAAGAGCTTCTAAATTAAGTGACGCAGTACGCAAATGCAAACAATTATTTTGTGTTTTATTTCAAAAATTTTCGTTTCCTCCTGGACATATTCTAGTCAACATGGGCTAGGTAGGTACGTACTTGTGATGCTTAAACGGGGGCTGGGCAGAACGGGCACGCACCACCCAAATCTTGTAGACATCATACGCCAGAGTAGAGGGTGATTTATGGTCTCACTGATGGCTGCCGTCCGGGCCGCGGCGCGGGGAAAGGGGAATGAAACTACCCCCAAAATAAAGGGTTGAAAAACCGACGAGTTGTAAAAAGTTTGTGATGATGTTAATTTTTCAAAGTAATTAGCAATTTGTTTAAGACATCTGGGCATCTTGGAAGGCGGATTTAAAATATTATGAAAAATATGACCGTCATATTTATAAAACTCTCGAGGCGTTTAATGTTTTGCTTGAAAAAATGAAAAATAAATATGCCTACAAAATATTTTTAAATTACAAACAAAAAATATATATTAACTTTTGTTTTTATACTTAAACTTGTTTGTTGCATAACATCAATTTAATTTATCTACCTACTACGTATTCAGTTACAAAAGTATTCGTTTTATAATTATGACTTCAAATTAAAATTAATTTCGAAGAAAAAACTAACAATATTATCAAGAATCTATGTATGTGCGTCTACCTACAATCATATGAATAGATGATGCACCATATATGCAATTTCCTATGTGCCGCATTTAACGACAAAAAAGACACGTACAAGCCATACTTGCGACTAATTCCCACTTTTATCGTAAGTAAAAATATAACGGTTCATTTATGTCTCGTCCGCCACATAAAATACTCAAATAAATATCGCGTAGGCTGGAAATCTTCCTATATATGGCGCTATATTTTGTAGCCAGTTCTCTTGAATAAATTCAATATAAAATAACTTAAGTTTTTATTGACAGAGTATATCCTGAAATCGTAATCAGTAATAATCAGTCGGTTAAAATATCCAAATATTGAAAAAACAAACTCCTAAGAAAGAATACGAAAACGAAGAAATACAGTATTTTTTTTTAACATATTCCCCTTCTTCTTCCTCATATGTCATATTTCATAGAATGTCGGCAACTAAGTATTATTGGTTTATCTTATGCAAAATGTATAAGATCAGCGGTATTTTGAACATTGAACCATTTTCTGAGGTTACACTTCAATACTTCTCTCATTCTACCTACGCTTCGGGCTTTTACCGTCCCCTCCAAATTACATTATGAGAGTTTATATTTCGAATGCAGCGGTTCTTCATTTTATAGTTGTAATAAGTTATCTTGGCTTATTCATGCATCTTATTGCCTCTTCATTGGAGTGACTAACCAAGAAAATCTTTAGAATACGTCGATATAGTCTTGTCTCAAGTGCTTTTAGTATTTTAATGGTGCGTAGTTTTAATGTCCAGACCTCGACTTTGTAGAACGGCAGGGGTATGAAGTAGCATTTTATTGCCCTCTAACGGGTACTCAGGCTTATGTCTCTATTGCAAAAGAGATTCTTGGTTTTCACAAAAGATTCTTGCCATTTCAAGTCTTATTTTACAGTCACAATGACAGATGACATGCCACTATCGGTTGCCTTTTACCAATTCGTTCGTTATAACAACGGTATTGTTGTGGTGTACGATGTCCTTATATTTTATATTTAGTTAATTGCGTTTAATATATTAAATTATGGTGTTTTTTATAAAAATATAATTTGATACATATCGAGTGTTAAACATCTGACAGCAATTTTATTTATTTTTTCGGTTTTCAACAATAAACATTATAATAGTTTTTTAATTATTTCATCACTCTTATCTGCTACATGTATAAGAGGTTAGATTGAATAAATAGTAAGAATGTCACCTTATCTAAAGAATTATCTTTGGGGGTTATGTTGGTGGTTAAATGAAGGATATATGTGATCGGCGTATTGACGATTATTGACAGTATGATGAAAAACAATGAATGGAGATATAGAGATGTGTGTTGATTATGAAATGAAATGAAGCGAATTGGCGGTCTTGCTCGGCGCGTGGGCCAGCAAGACCGCCGTTGTGAAACGTTGAAACTGGAGAGACTGCCTAGCGGTAAATTCTCGAGCCAGGCTTGTAGCAGCAGCCGGCAGCGCTGTCGCTAGCGTCGATGCCGACTGAGATGGTGGTGGATTTAAATTCCGGTCGCTACAGATCTATTAAGGTAAGCAGATCTAACTTTACAGTTAGATTATTTTAAATATTATTATGGTCTTTAAGATTTTTTTCCCTATAATTGAATTAAAATAAATAACTTAAACGATATCAAATATTTCACTAGATGAACTTTTGATTTTGACGACTATTATTATTGTAAACATATATATTTACAATAACTATTAATAAATAATAAAGTATACATATCATCACAATTTGTGATACTTTTAATATTAAAAGTAGTATTTTTGTTATGTGTTTATTTTTTCCAAATAAAATGAATAAATAAAAAATAATAAGAAAAGATTTTCATCATACAAATTATAATCTCCGAAATGATTTCATTAGGAGTAATAAGACAAAATATGATTATTATAACATATATTGAAATGTATGCGAGATTGCTATTTATATAGAAACTTAATCAATTAAAAAATTTCAGTATATTCTATGACAATTTTTCATATTTAAAAGCCCTTTCACTGACAATATTTATTGATTAAAACAGTGAAATACTTTTATTAATAGTTTCTGAAAAATTATTTGGACCAATTTGACGTCTCTTGTATTAGTTTTTAAGTTTTGAACACATTTAGGGTATTCAAAACCCTTACACCTATAAGAAAGGGTAAAGCAAATATTCTACGAAAGCAAGGGCTACTAAGGGAATATAAACAATTTCAGCTTAAATGTATCATATTTTTTCCGAACATTTCTCTAGCTCTTCTATTTATTGTGAGAACGAGGGAAAATTTTGAATGAGGACTTATTGGAAAAATTGTTATTGATAACTGTTTTGGGAAGGTTTTTGGACACTTTCTTGTAGAGTGCAAAATAAATAAATGAGAATGACAGATGCGTATTATTGGGAATGAATTTTTTGTCTGTAAATAGGGTGCATGCATTGTTTACTTCTCAATTTCAATTTGACCAAAATGAGGACGTCTGTTTGTTAATCAAAACCTAATTATGTAAACTGTTTTTAAATTATTAAAAGATACTTGAATAAGATTTTGTTCAAATAATCATATCGTTAAATAAATATTATTCATTGCTGAAAATTATAGAATATTTAAAGAATTCTTAAATACTGATTCAACAAAATCTAACTCATTTTTATATTTATTTTGAGCTCCTCCAATTTTAAGATATTAGAAAGTAAATGAGATGGTGTTGAATTAATTTTATAAAGTAAATCTATATACATAAAACTTAATGTCTGTCTGTCCGTTCTTTATACAATCCTACATCGATCTAAACCAAATTTAGCATAGTTACTCTTAAGGACCCTGTATAAATATAGGCAAATATATTCCCTCTCCCCTGCCTAACCTACTTCCTTCCCAGGATATGTGTTTTTGAATGCCACCTACTCCAAATGTAACATAGTTACCCTACTCTTTAAGACACTGCATAAATCATTGACACCCCCTCCCCCTCTTCTCCTGGCTGCCCAACATCCTGATCACGACATACATATGTTTTATATTAAAAAACATACATCAAGCATAACTTTGCAGTTACTTTTTAGGTCCCTAATGAAAATATAATCATCCCCTCCTCTAATATATGCCTACGCAAAACAAAAGCATCTGCTTCCCCTAAATAAATTATAATTAAGTCTGAATCCCGGGTTTAGACCACCAGTAATATATAAATTAGTGAATCGTACATACCTTTACATAAAATATTTTATTAACCATTAGCTATTTATTTTTAACGTTCCAAGGTTAATAAAATATCTCAATAATTTTATATTTTCTTTACAAAAAATCTTGATGCCGCCAACATATCTACATGCTTTCAATGTGAGCAAATTAAAATTTTGTATTACTCATTATTATTAAATATTATTAAAATATACTCATATATTATTAAAATTATTTTTATGTAGATAATACATAAAAATAATTTTAATAATATATTGTAGTCAATTTTTTAACATTATAATGTAGATTCATTTTAAAAATTCAATTTACACGTATATCACTGTTTTATATTTGAAAGATTGTGTTTTATTTGAATATATATAAAAAAACAAGAAACGACTATTTCCTTGGATGGTAAATAAAAACAACGATCAGACAATGTTTATTCCAGGTAAAAAATTCAAGGAAGCTTCGTTATTTCATTCCGGTTTCAATTACTATTTCGAATGAAGGAACCACAAACAATTACAGCACTTCCCATCTGAATCCTTAGCCGACACCGTAAAGTTTACCACTCACACTAAAAAACACGGTCGGAGAAAACATAAAATGAGTGAAATGGGTAAATTGTTCTCCCAATCTAGGAAGGGGAGGTATCGTAAACTTGGCTAGACGTATCTAATTATTGTTTTACATCGCGGGGAACTGGAAATATATCCACGAGGATTTTCTTAGCATTAAGGAATACCAAGATGGAAAAAAAATAAAGGGTGTTCTTCGAGTTTTGCCTTAGTCTATTTAAATCACATCAATAATCTTATTTTTTGTAATCAGTATGTAAAATACAAATATTATTTTTATATTTTTGCAGAAAGTTTGTGGTTTCACAAATTGGATTAAATAAAACACAATCACTTGTAATCAACCATATAATTGAAAAATATTATTATTTTAATAACAGCATAAGGGTCAACATCCTCCATTTAAACGGGTTTGGCCTCCGGTTGGATAATTTAAAAACCTTCGAAAGAAAAAGGGCTGTACATAGTGATAGGCTAATTCTTAAAAATCAAATTAATTTATCCATTAAACCCATATTAGGAATTTTCTTTTAAAATCTATTTAATATCCATCAGCACTGTATTTTTCCGTCCCTTAATGCTCCATATAAATATATATGTGTTATGTCTCTTTCTTTTGCATATAATTATATATTCTGTATCTTTTGATGTTCTATCTAACTGTATGTGTATTCTGTTTCTCTCTCTTTCACATGTTATTTTATATTCTATCTCCCTCTTTATGTACATGTAAGTACAGTTTTTTTGTATTTATTGTTAGTTTAAATACGTCCTGACGAAGTTTGCGTTAAGCAAAACCGGTTGTCGTGTAGTAAAAAAATCGTGGTTTCATACAAAGTGATTGTATTTTATTTAAATAAATATTCTTCTTTCTTGTCAGTCATTCTTGACTAATGATCGAGATCTTGACAAACTCCTACCCTGTTGGCTATATTTCTCCACTTTTTTTAGCATCCCGCAGATCTGAAGAAAAATTCCTGTAACTTTATCTACTTGGTTGGTCCAATAGATGTTGCATTTTCCTCTTCCTCTTTGTTTGTCAATGTGGTCCACTGCAACAAACTTCCCAAAGTTATCTTCTTTTTTCGCAAAATTTTCATAAAATTGAAAAATTAGACTTTTGAAAATGATTGAGAATCTCTCGATCTAAGTTCCTACATAATGTAGACGTTTGTGCATCCATAGTATGCGCAGCGTGTATCTCTATCATCACATCGTAAAGGCGTCAATATATCTTAGAATTATGTAGGCATATATTATTCATAAGAGACTGTTTACACGCTTTGTTACTCCAATTGGCACCACCGGTTTACTTGGTTAATAATATGTGCGTTATTGCCGCCTTTTTTTGGGAGAATACAGGAAACAGTAAATGACAGACGAATCAATTACATTCCGTGCTTCGACCAATCCAGAGGTCCAAATAAATCGATCGTCAGGAGTGCGCACTTCGGTCGGTCGAAATCTAGCCAGCCAAAAGAACAACAACATCGTACTAGAAAATTAGCACGTATAATAAAAAGGTTAGTGCAGTGTTCATGTATCCTTATTGTTAATTGGAAACCTGGGAACCAGTTGTAGAAGAAAATTACGGGAACAATGTATCAAAATATACATCAATTATTCAATGTCATGACGATGAGGTGTGTACTGAGGAATGGTCTCCACGACGTGTACGACAATAATTATTACATAATTTTGCCACGTTGCTAGAAAATATGAAAACAGCCTAGAGAAATAAGTAACGCATACGAATAAAATACAAGATAACGATTTTCAACCGGGAGATCAAATCAAAGAAATAATAAAATAAAATAAATGATAAATTACAGAAACCGTACTATAATTTACACTAAACAATATCCATGATCGTTTAGAATGAATGAAAGCAATCAGTTTGCGCTATAGAAGCAGATCAAAAAACCTAGATTCGCACAAAGATATGAGTATCTCGACTGAGAGAGAGATATCAATTATAATTACGTAGGTATATAAAAAACCTATGATGTGGTAATCACATGTAAACTTAATTAACTTTTTTCACCTTTGTTTCATGAAACACATATTTTCCTTTGTTGTGTGTTGGAAGAGGCATAATTTTAAATAGGTTATAATGTTTTATATGACGAACTTCATATTATGTTATATTGAATAACAACCAATTTAAAGTATATTACTGTATATTTTTAAAGAAAACACATTATTACACACAATTTTATAAAAAAATATTTATTTATTTAATTCTGACGTCTCATATTGGAGTTTACTCAAAGGTGTTTGAGATTATCCGTAAATATGAAGTAGATTGATTTCAAATATTGGAATAACGGATGTATCAATTTAAAAATGCAACATATAAGCTCGAAAATTTATCGTTAACTTACTATTACGTTAACGCGGTGTAATAGTCAGAGAACAATCATCAAAGTAATATTAAAAAAAGATCTACTTTTTTAACATAAATACTTTTTGCAAAATTCTCAGATCCCAAAATAAAAACATTTGGAAAATATCTCAATTAATCCATTATTTAAAGAAAATAACACTGTAAAGTTTGAAACAACCACATTATTAAGGTATAAAAATAACTTTAAATTCCTTAAATGTAACACCAAACACTATCAGCAAAATTGTATATACTTAGAGACAAAAAGTTTCAATAGCCTCCTCACACAAATTAAAGAAATAAAAGATATAAAAGAGCTTAGAAAGAAATTAAATGAACACTGCAGAAGCACATAATTAGAAAATAAATAATATTATAGAACACTTCAGAAGCACACTAATAGACAATAAATAATTGTGGACTACAGATGTATAACTCTCTATATAAAATTATTATAGTGTAACTCTCTCTCCAAACATAAGAGTTAGTCTTTTTTTTGGGGAGTAAAATAAATAAAAAACATGTAATTTTAATAATGTACAAAACTTAATTAATAACTCGTATTATAAAAAAATTGTAAAAATTTCTTCTGCTACATTTTATATTGGTAAAATGGTTAAAAATTTTAATATAAGAGAAACGGAGCATTTGAGATGTTTGAACAATAGTGGGTTTTCAGAATTTAAATTTAAAAAATTGGTATTGTCAATTTTGCATGTAGACGGTATTGGTCATAAATTAAATAATTTGGAATCGTTGAAGATAAATAAAGCGTGTAAAACCAATAAAAAAATGAATATATATAAACAAGCAACTAAATTTAATAACGAGTCGCATTCTAAAAATTTTTCCTAAAAATTATTCGAATAAATTTGTATAAAGTATTAATTTGAGGTAGGTACTTAATTTATTTTCTAAATAATTTTAGTATTTTTTGAAAATAAATTCTGGTAATGAAACAATAATATATGTTTTTAGTTAGTATTGACTTACATCCTGGATAAGAAAATGGTAATTTTCGAAACCGGTGGATGTATTTAAACTCAATAAGTGGTTAATAAAACAAAGTTAACAAATAAAAATATTACCATTATCGTTGACATGAACACGTTACAAGCTTGATTTTAAATAGTAATTAATAAATATATATTTTAAATGTATTTATTTTGATCTATGCAGTTGAAAACTTTAATTAATTAGATGTATTATCAATAAAACTGTATTTATGTATATGTATTATACATAAATATCTATATTTTTTATTTATTATCTTAGTTTTATTAACCACTAATTGAGTTTAAAAAACATCTACCGGTTTCAGAAAACACCTTTTCCTTCTTCAGGATGTCATAACTAACTAAAAATATAGCATTGTTTCTTCACCAGAATCTATTTTTAAATTTTTTAAAAAAACAACAATTATTTAAAAAAATAAATTTAGTACCTAACTCAAATTGCTGCTCAATACAAATTTAGTCGAGTATTTTTTAGGAAAAAATTTTAGAATAGGACTCGTAGTTAAAATTAGTTGGCTGTTTAGAATTTCCTGATTACTTTTACATGTTTTATTTATCTCCAACGAATCCAAATTATTTAATTTAAAACTAAGACAATAAATAAAAAATATGAATTTTAACCACAAAGTTAATATTGTTAATTTTAAAAGTAATATAAATATCTTTTTTCTATGATGTATTCGGTTTTTAAGTTCACGGGAATATTCTAATGTTTTGTTTTTTCTTTCTTAAATTCGATACATCAAATTTGTCTGTCTGACTTTTACTATCAAACTCGAAAACGGCTGACCCGAATTGAATGCGGCTATTGCGTTTTAAATTTTTTTGTATTTTTTACTAATGGTATTAATTACATTGCGGTATGACATCAGGAAGAACTTTTGATTTCCACCTCTTCCTGGTCACCGCACTCCTCTCCCCAATACAAATGAGTATTATATTGTATGCTGATCGTTCCAAATAGTTCTTAGTTGCATTCTAGGATCTTGAGGTTAACATAGTTAACCCATCCCATCCTCTCAGATCTCCCTTTCCCGCTACCTAGACCAGCACAAATCGTTACAGTTTAGGGCGTACGCAAACAAAATACCCATGCCCCCACATCCCCCGCCCACTAACGGCCAATATGAATTCCAGGCGCAAACCGCTATTTTAAAATTATATTCATTATTTAAAATACGTACTGCGATAATATTTGAAATAATTTATAATATTTCATCTTTTTCATACCTTACCAGAACTGGTTATGGTAAAAGTATTCAAATTATCTAAATTAGTCATGTCGAAAAATCATGAAAATAGACATAGTTTTATAATGATGCTTTAAAATATTTCATAAAATAATCCATTAATTTAAAATTATTTTAGAATATTTAAATAGGTTACTTTGCTTTCAGACGATATTAGATAAAGTTAATAGGGTTCAAGTGTCAACATAAAATAAAATGATCTTATTTAGTTATAAATAAAATAAGTGTCTCTATTCTCTAAATAAATTTTGCAACTTATTAAAAATTTGAGTAACGTTTAATGAAATATAATATTATTAGTAACATCAAAAACGATACGAAATTAATAATTTTACGTACATGTTTCTCTGTTTACTTGTAGTTTTGAACACAAATATTCATGGTATTTCCAAGAAACAGAGTTTGTTTGTTTTCAAATTAAGCCTTTGACATAGTTTTATTCAGGTTGTAACGGCTTAGGTATTACAAACTTTAAGAGGTTGTAGATTAGTTTAATAGGACTAGAAAGAATAGTGGGAACGAGATAGCCCAGTTAACTTAATTTGAAGATATAACATACAAAGTGTGAAGCTGTGAGCTTTACATAATATATCAGACATTTTTAAAGCCACTTTTTTTTAAATCACACGCAATATAAAATTATATTTATATAAAAACAACTAAATCCACCACGTGTTGTTGTTTTATTTCCATATTTAGTTAGACTTGGTTTGTGTTTTTAAAAGTACAGTATAAATCACAATGTTATGTTTTATATAGACGTGTTATTTCAATTGGAATTTTTATATAATATTATATGAATAATACAATACTCAAT
This sequence comes from Eubasilissa regina, assembly GCA_022840565.1. NCBI lineage: Eukaryota > Metazoa > Arthropoda > Insecta > Trichoptera > Phryganeidae > Eubasilissa > Eubasilissa regina. The sequence continues at coordinate 19,329,655 of JAINEB010000007.1, forward strand.
TTGGTTTAAGAGTGAGGAATGCGTGGAATTGATCTAGGGTTAACAAGAAAATAGTAGGTACTTTGTTGAAGCAACTTGATTTATTCAAATTAATAGTTATAATGGATTGCGCTATTACAAGCTACATACGAAGTGTAAAGCAAAGAAACAAGGTTGAAATGAACAATGATACGCTAGCAGGGTTTGCCAGAGAAGGGTCTGGCCCCACAGCGCTTGTTGAATATGTGCATTTGCTGAAAACGCGAAGCCCCTCTCCGCAGCGTGCCGATTATAAGCTACATACGAGGTGTAAAGTAAAGAAAGAAGGTTGAAACGAACGATGATATGCTAGCGGGGTTTGCTAGAAAAGGGTCTGGCCCTGCAGCGCTTGCTGAAGACGCCCAGTTGCTGAAGACGCGGAGCCTCCCGCCGCGGCATGCTGACTCACGACATGCAACATAAATAGTATAACACAGTTTTAATTGTTTTTACTGTTTATTTCTATGAACAAAATAAATATTTTAAATCAATTTATTTAGCTTTTCTGATACAGTAATACGTATCTACAGGGCGTAATAAATTATATATAATATATTGTGACGTGCTCGGTTGTATGTGATGGGTAATTATCGGGATATTGGGGTAAAAACATGGACCTTGAGAAGAAAGTACATGCTCGACTCCTGCGCATACCATGAACTGCGAAACGTGCGAAAATGTCACCATTATTCAGGAACTTTGGACTAAAGAAAGATTCTCTACAACATGCAGGAAAATAATTATATCATAGATTGGGCATGTTGCTAGAAGAGATGGAGATAGGTAGTTTAGAGAAATCGTCGATCTCTAGCAAGATACAATGATGGAGGGCGGGGGCGATATTCATTATCTCCTTAATTAGACAGAAGTCTGTGCTAAAGGAGACAGGTTCATCTGTTATATCTGTGGAGGTCTATCGCCTCCACAATCAACAACATTGTTGACGCCCCTTGAATGCACCTTGTAAATACCTGAGTGTAATACAGGGCTCTCAACAATCTCACAAACACTCCAGGTACCGACCCCAGCAGGTGCCAATACAACGCGTCGGCAGTACTATTTCTCTCATGGCCGTCTGTACAAGTTCATTAACAAACGCTTTATGTTGTTAACCTCCTACTTTATATACTTCTATCTATATTGTACACAAGACCCAATAAGCTCGTGAAAACTACTAGTATTTATTATTTCACCTACTCTGGCTACATATCGCACACCTAAATCAAAACTAAGACAACTCAAAAAGTCATTTTTCAGTGGACAAAAAAATAAAAACATTTTTCCCCATTTTTTGTTACAAAAGTTATGAAATTAAATAAAATTTTAGATCATAAATGTATTCTAAAATGACATTATTAGAGAACTTATTACTTATATTATTACGTATATGTCGAAGTATCCAAATACAATAATAATACAAAATTCTTGTTGTTTTTGAGTTGTCTTAGTTTTGATCAAGGAGTGCGATATATGCTCAAACTCACACACACATATGTGCCGACAATTGCGAGGAAAACAACTGTGCGCCGACAATAGCGCACATTGTAAAAGTCAATGAGGACATATATTATCACGTATTTTATTTTAAATGTAAAACATACTCAAGACATTTTTAAAAATAAAACTAAAAAATGAAATGAAATGAAAAAAAAAATTGGTTAGGTTGGTGAAATATTAACTATCTATTTATAAGGCCTAGTTAAGAAAGATTTGAACTAAAATGAAAATACTGCAGATACTCAATCATTTTTATAGTTAACTAGTCTTACAGTACTATAGAAACAAAATATAAACTAAAATGTCAACTTCTAACATAAGAACAACATTTTAAACCTTTTTTAAAACAATGTATTATACGAGTACATTGGTTGAGTAATAAGGCCTGTGGCTGTAATATATATAAACATTCGAATTAAAAACTATATTTTGTACTTAAGATCAAAAATAAAATAATTATCGTTATTCTGCAATTTGTCTAGCTCAACAACCATCAGGGCAAACAAAAATATCAAGATCTTCTGCTGATAAACCAACGCACTCCTTGTGATACCATTTGCCGCATATGGTGCATATGTCTCATATCGGCAATTTTATCTTCCTCGCAACCATAACGATACCATTCTCTTTTCATCTGTGAAGAATCAGAATGCTTTTTAGTATCAGAATTATTTAACTGGCGCGCGCTTTTTTCATAAAAACTGATACGATACAGGTGACTGGCATCGGGATACCAGGAGCCCGCGATTAGGAATTAACTTGTTTACGCCTAATGTTTGTTTGTACGTGTGGGTGTATTTTAAATATGATTTTTGCTTCATAAATTTAATTACCAGAAATACCTTATTATCCGCATGTACCTTATATATTCATTTCTTTCGTATACATTTTTTGCTTATATAAATCTTTTTTTTTTCGTATTATGAGTATGTTTTAATTTTTAATTGGATATAAAATACAATACATAAGAATAAATGTCCTAGGGTTCAAAACCTGCTTACCAAATTTAAAAACCCGTTTTTTAACTTTGAAAATTTAGCGGAAAATCAGAACCAACAGCCCTAGTAAATTTCTGTCGATAAGCAGTCTTGCGAAATTATATAAAACAAAAAAAAAAAATTTGTTCTGCACGTTATTGTCAGTGAGCATTTGTCTGCGTGTGATTGTTGGGGTGCCCACACACACATAATTTACTTTATTAAGTCAAACGAATATGTGAGTGTACGGGTGAATTATATAGTATACTAGTATACATCCTTCTAATATCCATAATTCATCTTTCTTTAACATCATCACCACTTACATATCCAAAGCGGTGTCCCCTTTCTCTCTTTTATAACGCTTCAAAACTTTATTTCACAAAACAACTTAATTCCCTAAACGTCTAATAGTGAAATCTAAACAATTAATCTTAATTAAAATACATATCTCTTCTAGTTTGAGTAGTGTCAACCTATTTGTCCAAAGTTCACATATTTTATGTCATCACTTAGTCGAGACTTACGAGAGAATACTGAAAGCAATTAATTATAACATATTAATGACTGTTTTTAAATATGTATATTTGTTTAAATATTGTTAACTTTGTTTTATTAACCACTTGAATTGAATACTAAATCTACCGGTTTCAAAAAATATCATTTTCTTCTTCAAGATGACAAACTAATCACAAACATGTGTTATATTGTGTTTTTAACATATCTATTTTTAAAAAACATTTAAAAAATATATTTTTTCAAAATGTAGTTAAAAAAACACTAATTATTCAAAATACAAATTTAGTACCTAACTTAAATTGTTACTTGATGATACAAAATTATTAGAATATTATTTAGAAAAAAAAATTAAGTGGTTAATAAAACAAAGTTAACAATCTAAAAAATGAATTTTAACTACTAAGTTGATTTTGTAAATCTTAAAAATAGATAAAAATTTCCTGTAGGGAGAAGATTGTCTGATATATTTTTAATATATTATAATTTATTTCTGATAACTGTTATTTCTTTTCTAATTGAAACTTGATAACTGAGGCAATAGTTCGGTAAAAAATGGAGTCTTGATACTAATAATGACCTATGGAAGTGAAGTCTGGAATGTAATACTAATCTTAGCATAGTAATTGGGATTTAAAAGGATCGTATATGTGGTTTGGTGATGTAAAATGAATAAGTGAGGAGAGAATGGTAAGGTATGTGTGTGTGTGACATTTGAATTTAAGTGGCGACACCGACAGCGACTTACCATACCGACCCTGAGCGGACGTGGTGTCTGTTTGGCGAGAAGACTTCTGCACGAGCGGCCGGGTAGCGCGGAGCGCGCACCACGCGTTTCGCGGAACAAATGGCAACCATCAAGATCGCAAACTAGAGTTTTCTCCCGCAGTGCTTCAGAGATTGAAAATAGGCCAGGTCCATTCGCGGGATTAGAGGAGACTCCGCTGCAACCAGCGGAGAGGCCGCATGTGAGTGGTGGCAGACGAATGGCCTCGATGGACTCCACAGTGACGAACTGGCATCAGGGTAACTTTCTGGAAGCGGAGATCACTTCTGGTAAGGCTGTGTCAATACCCCAGGGAGCCTGACATTTGTTGCGATTTCACCCCGTAGCAAACTGGGTATAAATCGATGTGTATCCTCACTTAGAGGAAAGTTTAATTAGAAGAAAGAAGATTTCAAAGACCATTATCAGTGTCGGGTTTATTATGTTTCATGTAATTAAAGTATTAATAATGTGTTTAATCTAGTGTTATTATTGTTTGAGACCATTTCCATTCATCTGTGCCAGCCATTCTGAAATCATATACCCACAGACTGAGCCTAGCCTCTGGCGTATGCCCTAGTGTTTGATCTGCTGGAGCTAAAACATAACGTAATAATGTATATATGACGAGTGTTTACGGAAACAGAAATAGAGGACGCAGCCTGATCAGACACTGTAAAATAGTCCAATTATATGCCTAAACGAGATAATATAAGAAGATGCATGAATGTGAACGAAATGAGAAATGTATGATGGGATAGAACAGTATGGCACTCCATCCGTTATGTTTACCTCCGCATGGAAACAGAAACCTTATTTGTGTATCTATTTGAAAATATTTTTTAATACTAACTCTGTAATATAATATTGTATTATGAGTAAAAACTGTATTTATTTTAACATAAAAATAGTAGGTACGCGTGTTAATACATATATAATTAAATATTAAAATGGAAATTTATTGTAATAAGTTTATGTAAAGGAGGGTGTACTCCTAATTTAGCTTTTTGACTAAATGAAAAGGGCGAGAAGGAAAATAGCCAATCCGATCTAAATATTACATAACCAATTTTGTGAGAATAAATAAAAACAATCGTTAAACAAAGGCGGATTGCAAATTCAATTAATTTTCTCAGATCTTCTCTATTGGTCTTTCGGGGTTGTGGATCGTGAATAAGGATCTGAATTGCCGCAGTCCTTTGGGTGACCGAGTCTCTCTACTCTTTACGGCCTTCAATACTTGCAGGGCTGAGTGGAGATCTATTCTGGCGAACGTCCTCCCACCGCTCGCTTTCCAGGCATACGACATACGCAAAATATAAATGATAATTATTAAATAAGATAATCACAAAATGTTGAGAACATATTTCAGTAAAATAACTAATCCCTAATAGATATTGGGTTTATAAATAATTGATTTATTATAAAAAAAAATTTAAATAATAAAAATCTATAAAATAATCAATAATGTAATTTTTTGCATTACATGTGAATAATGATGACGTTCTGGCAGTTTTTAGATGTCATGCTTGAAGAAATTCGATGGTTTAAAAATGAAGAAGTTGTCAAGCCAATTTTGAAATGCAGCGTCTTGATTATAATGGAAAATATAAAAATCTTTTGTAGCAAGACCATATATTTAATAGTCGCTTTTGTAATATCAGCAATATGCGGACGACCATTATCATTCTGAAAAATCACTCAATGCCGTCTTATCGGTTGTATTTTTTAAATTGCGGCCTCAAGGCATCAGAGTTGTTAACAATATAAACTTTAGAAGTCATGAATTACGTTCTACGGGAGCAATTTATGATGGTATTAAATGTTTGCCTTAACTCCTTGGTTAAACTCAAATAAAAGGATATACCGGAAATTGAAATTTTTGGACTTTTAGCATGTAGTAAAAAATTATCCGATTCTTAAAATATTGTGAATTGAGACCATTTCATAGAAAATATTTTCTCAATTACCAACGGTATCTAGTATAAAATTTAACGTGGTATCATCCATTATGAAAAAATCCATTATAATAAAAAAGCAGTCCATTATTTCATTGGGTATGGATTATCCATCCATCACACGTTTAGACTTCACCCGGATGAAGAAATATTAATATTATTTATTACCTACATCAGAAAGTTTAACGCTGTCAAAGGCTGTCACTGATAAATTAAATCGCTTAGGCTAATTCGTTTTTTTTTTAATAAAGGCGTATCGGATTTCGTATTAGTAATAACTCATGATATGGGATTCAAACAAATATATATATTAAAAATAAATAATAATGTAAAGTATGAATTGAAAAAATTATTGATAATTATTAAAAAACAATATTTGTTAATGTAATATTTTAAATAATTGTGAAAATCACTAAAAATATTTCACAATAATTATTTCATATTAAAAAAATATTTTTGTAGTATAAATTCACGACTATTTTCATTATTTTTTTATAAAAATAATAAATTAATGTTATAGATATTAATTTTAATAATTTTTATCATATGTAAAAACAAATTACTGCTAATGCAATACTATTAGGTCCTGCCACATTTATTTTCAAACATCTTCTCAAGCACGCTCTTTGGTTGTTGAAGCTTTTAGCGAGGCTGTTAATTTAGTATATCTGGCTACGCCTGGTTTTTCGTGGACTTTTATCGTGGACTCGTTTATTATTTTTTTTTGAATACCGTACTTTAGATTTCGATTCGAAGTTAACTCTCCATGTATTCATCGGTTATCCTAGTCGCCAGGAATTGCAGTTCAGCTTCATAATTAGTTATCAACACTTCATCTCACTCTTTTTATTATTTTCTTTCCAATTTGAAAACAGGGCTCAATAGGTTTATAGCCCTAACAGTTTTCGCACTATATACGAGACCCTCTGCCATTGTATAATAATAGCCCTTCTTCAATACAATGAAGTGTGGCTCCCCTCTAAACATTGGTTAAAAAGTCTATGGACCCACGATAGAATCAATGAGCCACTACTCTCAATATACTCGGCACCAACGTTGTCGTATCCTACAGTCTTGCCATTCTTCATGTGCTTCAATATAATTTTTATTTCTTCTACGCTTTTTATCTGGCTTACACTGTTGTCGTCATTCACATATATACTTGATGCATCGATAAGATCCTCGCTTACATATCTGTTGCTTCTATTCTGTCGTGAAATTTCTTTTATTAAATTACTTACTTACTTGCTTATTTACCATTACGTATTTTCTCCGCGGGGGTAGGCAGAAAGAATAGAGTGCCACACTATTCTGTCCTGACATACAATTGTTACCCCATCCACATTTATAGCTTCTCTTATAAAGCTCACCAATTAGTGTGGCTTCTAACAGGACCATCTTCCAGTGTCTGATTTACTTGGTCATGCCAAGTTTTCGGCGGCGTTCTCTATTTCTGACGACATCAACACAAGCGTCATATATATTTCATACCATTCTCTCTTTATTCATACTTATATTGTAAACCGAGCAAAATGCATTTTATTTAATTATAATAATAACTTAGCGGTCTTTCAGGACAAGGTTCAAACCGCAGACTGTTTTTTTGCCGGTTTTATGAATAATTCATTTTTCTTTGGTCCAGTCATTATTAAGATATGGGATCCGATCGCGGGATCACTCCTGTAACTCAAATATAAAATAAATACAATATTTTCAAACAGCCATAGTGAAAAAAAAATGTACATAAGCCTGGAAGCATTTAAATTGAGGCATAATCTAAAATTGTTATATTCTTCCGTAAACGTTCTTCCTGTACACGAACTATTACTGTTATAAAAGAAAATTATAACAACGATGTTCTAAATAGGATGGCTTTATACGAAAAAAATACAAGAGATGTAGCAAGAGGCTTACGATAATAATCTGTCTTACCTGTAAGAATGATATGAATTGTTTAAACGGTGACTGAATAATTGTTATGTTTTTGAGTTTATTAAATGTAACACGGATATAAATGTACCTGCAGACAAACGTTTATCAAGACGTTTTATGGGTCTAAAAAAAAAAGAATATAATTAAAAATAAAATTAAAAAAAAACTTACCGCTTCATAAAACATTTTGTAAATGTCTACATCTATCAAATTGATCTATTATTGCATGTTAAAGTTATACATTAATTATGATCTATTAAAAATATATCGATTTTTGATAGACACTCTAGTACCACCAAATTTTAAATGTTTCAAAAAAACATTAAAACGCATAAACATGTAAACAAACTAATTACCCACTTAGGTAAACATATTGAAATCTTCAAGTTATTAATATCATATCAACGACTAAATAAATAAATAAATATATAAAGCATACATTCGAATATATTAGTGTATATAATATTAGAGACTAAACTCATTGGATTATGTTTTTTACTATTCTGTATCTCTGAATTTATTTATGTAATGTTTTATAAATAATACCATGTCGTCAATTTTGCCGGAACAGTCTGTACTCGGCTCGGGTTCTATCACGCACTGCGCGCATCCCCCGAAGCTTGTGTATGTGAGGCGGCGCGGCGCTGCCGTCGCCAGTCTTTGCTCGAACGTCGGCCGTTAGCAACGCTGATATCCGGTCACGTGAAAAGCCTTTTCCGCTCGCGCGAACGCACTTGATTTCCCGTTCGTGCAACGGGGAAATTCGCGCCGAACGGCCTGGTAGTTGTGGCAGTGATAATAATTTAATAGTGTGGCCTATCTTAACAAGTAGTTGCGTTAAATCTCTAATCGCGAGCTATTCTGAATTTCTAAGATTCGAATTGATGGAAAATATTTAATGTCAGTTAATTATTTTCAAAAATATTAATAAGTTTATTTTTATTATTGCGTGATTTTTTTATCTCATCTTAAGGAGAGTTTTATGGAAGTGTAGAAAAAGTTTAATGTGAATACCGCTACTATCTAGAAGAATATTCAAAGAAAAAACCTGATGTGATCGGTAAGAGTAAAGCGATTTATTAAAATTATTGTAGTATGTTAGGTATTCTGTACATTTTTAATGTACATATTTGTCTACCTTTTTTCGTCATCTTACATATTTAATATCTATATGTTAATTATTCTACATACTTACCACAAATTATAAATGAATAAATATTTTTTTAAGCAGATTTCAGTGGATAGATTAAGATATAATTAAGAAATTATATATATTAAACATTATTATAAGAGTACAAATTTTTACAGGTTCATAATGAAGTCATCATTCCATATACTGAAAATCAGTCCCCTGATTTTCATTACCTGGACGTTCCTGCTTTCAGATTATATAAAAGGTATGTTAATAAGTATATAGCTGGCTATTTGATTAAATTATTTATCTCTTTTATTACATCAGTAAGAAAACTAAAGGATTTATAATAGTAAGTATTTAATTAGGTCAGATCAAAACTGTATTTTAACGTAAAATTTTCTAATCATTTAAAAAAATTAAGCCATTATAAAATAATACGTTTCGGTTTTGAATAATCTCAAAAGCGAAAATAAATATATATTTAAAAAAATTGAAATTATACTTTAAAATAACCATTTGAAGAAATGAATCTAACTTATTTTTAAATAATAGTAGGTAAGTCTAAATATTATAAATTTCGTTTGAAATATTAAAATGCATAAAATTAATATGTTATCATCAAGCAGTATTCATTCGCTAAGGATAGAATTGAATACATCTATACTGCTGTTCTGATAAATTCTAATCAAATCTAAATCAAATTAAAATAAAATTTAAATTAATTTTTTTTAGAATAATGACATTAATTATCATTCAATATCAATTAATTAACAGTGCAATTATTCTCAATTATTCATCTGTGACGTGAAAAGTTGCTTTTAGTAACACGAACATTTATATATATGTTTTATTTAGAAACCATCCATTCCTGCTAATAAAATAATGATTAATAAACGATAATTAAATTAAATAAAAATGTGTATGAAAAATGTGGAAGAAACATGTTTTAACCTTTAAAACGACAGATTTTTCATTTGTTTTTGAGAAAACGAAACATCTTCTAATTATTTTTGACTCTATTGTTTTACTTTGCGGAATTCGCTAATCTACCGGAAGTGTTGGCCGAGTTTCAAATTTGGGTGCTTGTATCCTCATCAAGAGATAAATTAAATGTCACCGTCCGGCCCGAGGTAATAAGGGTTGATACCACATTTTTCACAGGCGACGTTTTCCCACATATTCTTGACACTGTATAAATCCACATATACAGGATGTTTCTACGAAAAATTTGGGCTATTTCAGAGGTCGTTTCGAGATAAAAACTAGCCTTTTTTTTGCTTTTATTTACAATTTATTCATGATGAGTAAAATTAGGAAAGGATCACTTAGGTTTAGTTTGGTCATAAAGAATGGATGAATGAAGAGAGAATAGTAAAGAATATATATTACGCAATTTTTTATGGCACCAGAAATAGAGGACCTCCGTGGAAAACTTAACACGACCAGGTACATAAACCAGATACTGGCGGATGGTCCTATTAGAAGCCTCAATAATATGATGACATTTAAACAGAAGATATATTTCCATAATTATTAGTACTGCAAAATAAAGATTTGAGAATAATATTCTGAAAAAATAGATATAATCGTGACGGTACAATGCTGAAAGATATAATACGATGACTTTTAAGCAGAAAATATATTTCAATGATATGGTATATTGCATTTAAAATCCTCACTGGGAAAGTATTGGCAGAATTTATAAGAAAAATTGATGTGAATAAACATGAGCACGAACATCATACAATTGGGAAAGATAGACCGAGACTACCATTTAGGAAGAAGGCTAAATTTCCGAAATCGATGATGTACAGTGCGATAAAGATCTTTAATGAAATGCCAGAAGATATAAGAACGAAGGAGAAACTACTCAAACTATTAAAAATGAAACTAAGCAAATATGTATAAGATAAACTGTAGTAAAAAAGAGCATTTTGATATTGTTTAAATTAGAGCTTATATAAATATATTTAAGTAAGCACTATATTAATAATAAATATTTGGCGAGCAAGCTCGCCAATCCACATTCATACATCTTCTCATACAAGTATGAGAAGATGTATGAATGTGGATGAGGTGAGAATTGTGTGTGAGGGAGAGTTGTTAGTGGCGTTCTATCCTCTCTGCCTACCCCCGTAGAGAAACGGCGTGATGGTAAGTTAGTTACTTACATCCATACCGTCTGATTGAAAAAGGCAAGTCATATCATAATTTTATATAGTATTTATATAAAATTATCCAGAATAATCAAAGTGTTAGCTATGTTGATTTTTATAAATTTATTATTGATCTATTATTAATTTGTATAAATACATAATTATTTACTACCAAAGATATTAAATTTTCAATATATTGGTGGAGTGGTAATACTTCATAAAACAATGCACCGACATAGTCCCTCCGACAATTGATTCCTCGATAGTTGATCCCCCGACATTTGATTCCTCGGACAGTTGAGTTCTCAGATAGTCTTTCCTCTGCCAATTGTTCCCCCGGACAATTGATCCCCGAAAGCTTCTTCATGTACCTATTTATATTCATAAATACCAATATCCGAGAACGTTATAATAATTTTATATTTATATGGACAAAGTGCTAATTTCTAATAAATATAAGTACACGTTTGTTTATAATAAACTACAACATATTAACTGTTCAAATTTGTCAGCAATAATTTTAAATTGAGAGATTATGAGAGATAAAATATTATAAAAAAACACCTCTAAAACTATGTGAAATACACATATAATCATTAATATTATTTATGAATTGCTTAAAACATCCTGTATTTAAATGATATTTTAATTTATAAAGTTATCTATACATTAAAATACATTAATATCACATTAACGCACAAGCTGTGTAGAATAAGAGTAAATAAGTTTTTTGTGAAATAGAACTTCAAAATGGCTTTTTATTTCTGTTTAATGTTGACGATTTATTTATAAATATTAATTTATAGACATAAAAAAGAATGACATATCTCAGATACAGGTATTACACAACCTCTGAATAGAAAATGGTTCGCTCTGCTTCATTTCGTAGAAAGATTATTGTGTTATGTTTTGGTCTTATCAAACATCGCCTAAATTTTATATTAAATTGTAATACTGTCGTCTTATTTTATAAAATTACGTATTTATTTTTTATTGGCGTCTATTTATACCTGTAAAATTTTTATTACACCTACATTTTTTTTTTTTTTTTATACACCTGACGTGTTTATTATTCATCAAACCTATTTTCATGAAAAAATTACTTTCGAAATGCACTGTTTAAAATGTAAGTGATAGTTGTTCTGCTTAAAGAGTTTATGAGTGAGTTAGTGTGAGTTAATGAAAACAGAGCTGACTACTCTTTTGTCCTCTTCGAACGGGGCCGGAGTCTGGTGAACCTTTATTTTTGAAAAACCGAATGAACGATGTTTACAGCAATAAATACTGTACGCTTGAAGAAATGAAGAAGTAAATCACTGGAGAAATGTTTATTGATGCTGAAAATGTTTTTATGTGAATTAAATCCCTCATTTCTTTATATCAGATACTGTTGGTGAAATACTTGTGATATTGAAAATTCACTTGAAGAACATAACAGCCCTTAAATATTCATGACAAAATAATGATGTTGTTATTCACTTCTCAGTATATATTTGTTTTGCGTGATCGAAGTTCTTTACCGTCATTTTTAAGAATTTTATCGGCATATTGCATTTTTGTAATTTTTTTGCTTACTCGAATTTAATTGCTCATACAGATATATGCCATAAAATTACAAATCAAAGCAGAGGATTAAAATAAATGACTCTTTAAACAGTGTACTTATAGTATCGATAGTTATGCGTAGTTGGTCGTTAATTAAGAGTACCTATTAGAGTAAAAAAAAATATTTCGCATTAACCTTCGTCGCGAGATTATTTAAGTTAATTTGTGAACACAACCGTTATGTACTAAAACTAATTAAATAACTGTCATCATTCTTATCATGTTCTTCAGCACTTTAATGAATTTTTGTATTTTTGATATCTCTCCGACAAAACAATTTGTTAACAGCTCACTCAGTTTATTAACAGATGACTTAGTAATACAGAGAAATAATATTCTTGCTAGATAAAGCATGATTTATTATAATTTTCAGGTATTCCACTATTAAACACGATTATTGTAATCATTATATCTCATACATCTCACCCACTGAGATACATTAGAATGTTTTACAGTTTTCAAGTGGAGAGAATTTATGTTTCAGTCGTAATGCCATTATAAAGGTGTACTTTTCAGCCATCCAAAAGCAAAACCGTCACATTGCACTTGAAAAAAATGGAGAGTGACGTATTTTTTTAATTGAGATGAGTACACGGAATATGTGTCATATCAATATTCTTACTATTTTCAAACTAAGCTAAATATGCTATGAAAATATAACTACCTTGATAACCTCCTGGCTAGATCATTAGGCGAGTATCGTTACCACTAGACCACAAGCGCGGCAAAGTGATTATCTGAAATGCGTTTGAAAATGATTATTTGAAAATAGTTGCAGGTTTGTGAAATTAATTGTTATTGATAACAATCCAATTCCAAATAATCATTTTCAAACGCATTTCAGATAATTACTTTCGTGTTCAGAAATCACAATTTTTGTGTTTCAGAAATATCAATTTTAATATCTCCGCTCTGGCTACAAAATCAGTTATACAAACGTTTATCTCAATTTAGTCAATTACAAAGTGTAACTTTTGATTTTGAACTCTTCATTTACTATTATTGTGTTCAAAAATTAGAACAAAACAAAAAAAAAATTGTATAAAGAAACAAAATGAAAGGTGAATATAGGTTATGTTTTTTTAAATAATTTAACTGCACTCCTTTTTAATTTTTAAGGAGAACACATTATTATTGTGAGATTGCTATTTTTCAGAACATAGGTCTGTGATATTTAATAAAAATTAAATGCATCAATTACAAAGATATACAGATAAAATCAATTTATCGAAAAAATGTTGTGTAATCTGTTTATGCATTTCCCCGGATAGTTTCTCCGTGGGTGTCAGCAGATAAGGCAGAGACCCACACTTTTCTGTTCTGATATACAATTCTCGCTTCATGCATATTCATACATCTTCTCATATAAGCTTGACGATTACAGAGCCTTCTAAGAGGATAATCTTCTAGTCTCTGTTTTACCTGGTCGTTTCAAGTCTTCCGCAGATGTTCTCTATTTCCTGTACTATCCCAATCTATTTTTAATTAGTCGTTTTCATTAGATACTTACGGAATGGAATATATAATAAATATTATTTTATTTAAATACCAGAATATGTATTTTGTTATGTTTATGTAAGTAAAGATTACGAGTTTGCCAAATAATTCATCTGAAGTCATCCATCGTGGTACATTAAGTACAGCCAAATAAATGTTGATTGATTTTATGATGGAATTCAGGGTTAGAGCTGACTACGTAGTCAGTCCCAGGCTGCAATTCCATATTAACGGCAATCAAACATCTGTTGTGTCTACGCACACTCGTGGCGAGCAGTACTTTCCAATAAAGAACAAATAATGATACAAAAAAACCTCAGACGTATGTATCGTACCATTTTGTAATATTCATACCTAAATACAATCAAGTCAATTAAATTAAAATTTCCCTGGCTCTCCAGCGTGACGGGAGAATACCATATTAGCAAAAAAATCAAACGTGACGTAAAAATATCAGTTTACCGCCATATTATTCTATTTTATTTTAATTGTATTATCACTTTAATATATAAACATGTTTTGTTCTTTATTTAAATATTTTGTAAATAACTCATTTACTAATAAAGAGAGTCAGCCGGAGACGATGAGGGCCAATTTTGTTTTGGCAGCTGTGCGGTTTCACCCTGTCATATGTGCGGGGCGCTATCGAACAGTTGCCTTGTAGCCTAAAAATGCCAACCAGGCGGTGAATGAATAGGACCGAAACAGGAACCTTGAGCTTATTGCATCGGTTTTGGATAAGCGGTAGGTCCGCCTTCGTTGTCCTAATTTACAGCTAATTTATGATTTTTATTAATACAGGTCTATTATAAAGATCAACTGGGTTAAAATATTTTAATTAATTAAATATTTATCTTATTTTTTGGTGTTAAGAATGTTCAAATAATATTTATACATTTTCATAAACTTCTAACACAAAAAGTATGTATTTTATGAGAACTTGGTTCCACGGTCTGTTAGGGGTAATGACTAAGATGATAGAGAACATTATTAACATGTAGAAGTATCGGGATCGATACCAGATAACTTCAAAACCTTTTTGAAATCAAAAAGATTTCTGAGACGCCGAGTATTGATCCCGGTACTGGTAAAGTAAAAAAAAAACACAATCTAAAAGTAAATAATATAATAAAAAAAAATCGAACGCAGTTTTATTGAAAAATTTTAACGGAAGATATACTGAATAAACATATTCTATGTTTAAAAAATCGCTGTGGTACACCTGTATAAATATAAACATATATTTATTATATTTTTGTCATTCACCGTATACATATATTCATGGCATCTAATGTTCTTCTGATATTCTACTGACTGGTGAAGAATAATAAAAAAAAAAATGCTTGATTTAAAATGCATGCATTTGGTCTAGATTCCGGAAATATTTTTGGTCGATTCCAACGATCATCTGCCCACGTATAAGGGTAGATGTATAAGAATAAACATGTCACACAAATGAAGTAAACTATTTTTTTTAAATAATAAAAAATTGAGCATGAACGCGGAAACATGTCACATCAATATGCATACTATATATTTTCAAAGTAGATAAAAAATGCTTGTGCTATGAAAATATAATAAACTTTTGGTCTTCTGAAATAAGGCTTGAACCCCCAACCACTAAGTCATTAAACCAATAGGCTTCTATAATTATATTAGATTAGTAAATTCCATTTTATTAGTATAATACTTGTACATACAAATTTTGAAATAACCATACTAATCTATAAATATGCAGAACAACCTTTTTCGATAGCTGCCTGTGTATTTAGACTTAACAAAGAAAAAAAATCTGTTTCGTACTTTTCCTACCATTACTAACCTTTTGACCTTTACCTTTATAATTATATTTCGATAAAATAAAAAAAAACTGAAATGCCTAACGGTACAGGCCTTTATGTTAAAATAAAGCTGGTTAAAAAGAGCCAAGATGCTTTAAAGTATCAAAGAATTTATGGTAATTATCGGAATATTTGTTGACTGGATGAATTCGGAAGAATTATTTGATATTCCGGACACCAAAATATCTTTCTTAAATCAGATTTGAAATGCTGTCGGCAATTTGGAATATCTAGCTTGAATACCTTATAACCACAGCCAGCATTTCCATGAAATCTATTTTTCAAAGCGGATTTTTGCCGATTTCTTTTGCTAGGTAGTGGCCGCTGCGCTGCCATAGCTTGTGTTACGATACCGATTTCATTTTATGTGTAATGACTACCTTGTGCTAAATATTGTCCGTAAAACCTGTTTTTAAACATTGAAAGTATATTTTCAAAAAGGGAATTTGTTTACCACAGTACAAGATAATTTAATGTAAATACCCAATTATTTGACGGTTTTGGCGACGTGTACATATATCTATATATTATCTAGTAACAGATTGTTTTATATAATCACCCAGAAGACGATTATACTATTATTGTGTAAGCAATAAATAAATGTCTGGAAAAAATATATAATAAAAAACAATAAGAAAGAAGTGTCTTAGCTAATTTTTTATCGTTGTATCTGACGTGGGGCTTACCCACTACATCGAAATCTGATTTATGATTTCGTCTACTCAATTATGGCCGATAGTACGAAATGGGTCAGTATTATTGTATTTATAATAAAAACAGACTGTACAACTCGTGTTGTTAGGTTCTTACATTCGTAGCGTAATACATATTATTATAAAACAAAATAATATATTATATTTATATAATACAATTTAAAATACATGGTCACATACATAATGTTAACAATTTTTGCGAAAACCAAAACATTTTTTGTTTAAAATAAATCATTACCTTTTTCAGTAATGGCCAAATACTACATAACTCTTTATATTGTATAAATCGAATAAACCATACACTAAAATGACTAAATTACATACATAAAATTATAAGTTATGGATAATGGTTTGAAAAAATAAAAAAACTTGTCTCGCTTCTAGTAATATGTCTTTTATAAATTTTTAACGTTAAAATTATTAATTTATTTCCGATGCGCCAAAAATTTACAGCTAACTTCTACGGCAAACATGTATTTCCCGAGACCAGTACTGAGATTTAATGTATAATTTTGTACTGAATTTAAGAAAAACAGAGTTATTGGACTCCTCTCAAGAAGTTAAATAAACCAATAATTCTAATATATTATTTTGATAATTTAAAAAAAATAAATTAGTCATTGATATCAATTTCGATCTAAAAGTGAACTTTATTAAATTAGGTTTGGAATAAAAAAACATTTATTACTTTAATTTTCTAGGAACCTCTATGACTACTATTATAAACACATGAATTATTCATTATTTTGATTATAGTAGTTTTGATACTCTGACATTTAGTTTTGATCCTACTGGTTTGTGAATATTTTGTAAACGAACTGAAGAAATTATGATAGATGAGAAAAGTTATTTCGAACAGACAGAAGTTAGTGAATACGTAATACATTATTATGGAGGACTAATGTTGCTCTAACATGTACGCATTATTTTATGAACCACTGATCAGTTAACCCACGGATTTTTTGTTACAAAAGATATAATTATTTAAAAAAAAAAAACAGATTTATAATATTATAGTTTCTTTGTACATAACTGTTATTTAATAAAGTATAGGATATAATGTGGGTATTATATATACGTATAACCTGTGCCTTAATTTTTTTAAACATATTTCTACCCCATATACGCCTATTACCATTAATTTTGAAAACAAGGACAGTCATTATATTTGTACCTATAATATTTTCTTGGCTGGCTGGTTTTTTAATTCCAATACCTTAATATAACGTGTAAGGCTACCATCATTTTCATCAACGTACATTCATGGCACTCACGAACAAACTTATTGTAAAGTATATATGCATATCATAGACCAGTAAATGAATAGACATGAAATAAAGTGTACATATAGGAGAAGGGTTTTGAAAATTAGTTGCGGGACGAGGGAAATTTTACACACATTATTGTTGAAAACATAAATCCTATAGACATACAGTGACAAATTTATGCATCAGTAAAAGTATTTACTTTTCGAAAATTTAATTTTTGTGTAAACAAGGCATATTTTTTATATTAATGCATATTATATTGACTACGTTTAAATTTTCGTTCCAATCTAGTCACATTTTTATCAAATGTCGCAGAGCTATTTGATTGCGTAAGTGGTAATTGGACTTTTTGTCAGTTTTTTTTTTCATGCACACAAATAGAGTAGCCGAGTTGTCGGTTTAGTTGTCAAGATGCTGGCCTAATGATCTAGTGTTCGGAGGTTCAAGCCTCGTTTTAAAAGACCAGCAAGTTCTATTTATATAGCACGAGCGTTTAGTTTTATTTGAAAATAATAATAATATTAATATGACATGTATTTCGTTTACACGACTCTACTTTTTTTTAATATTTAATAAAAAAGTATCTGAATGTGGCTTAATTTTCTCAATGGAATTTAAAATCAGAAAATTTTAGTGTATAATCATATTATAGTTTAAATATTAATATTTTTTAATGCATAGTAATAAATATTATCTGCACAAATAAGCAATTGTAAATCTTTTGAGTTTATTTTACTAACATCTTAATTATGAGCGTGAAATTCGCTTACGATAATTTTTGTTATAACGTACAGAGGGTAGAAAAGGGTTAAGATAACTCATTAAGCTTAATATCGTCATCAAAAATGATGGGGCTAATAAATTGTGCGATTTTTTCGCAGGGTTGAAGAATATTATATTGTTTTCATGGCGATATAAAGTGACAAGATGAATAAGAGAGGACATTATATAAAAATTGATAACTTTTCTTTTCTTAGGGGATGCAGGTTAATATTTTAGTATGAAGCATTTGTGTTTGTTTAATAAAATAATACATTTCCGGACCAGACTGAAGAATAGTTCTCATTATTTTTTTAAGTGCCCTATTTTTTTTTTGAAATATGGGCATTTAATATACATTTTTATTTACAACGGTAACTAAATTACTGCGCAGTAAGATATTCTTATTTTTTATTATCCTAATTACTCTATTAACTCTTAATAAATCAACTCATAGTTGACGCCAGTGTCAGAGCAATTAAAAAAGAAAATAATAATGAAACATCTGCAATTATCATATGAAGGAATATACAGAATTGATATTAAGGGGTTGACTTCAAACTAAAATTTAGAAGTGAAAAAGTATGGTTGGATCGTAATTTTTTAAAGTTGAAATATTTTTGTTACCATGCCGAAACGTCGGCATAGAAACCATCTATAAAAACTCGATCTGACGTATAACGCGGTCTAGGTATCCTATATACGAGTGCATATTATATCTTTGGGTCCGTCCGTGATCCCGCGCGTCCGCGTCTACTTTGTGGCGTGCCGATTGATATTAAAAAGTAAATCCAAAACTCCGCTAAATTATCTGGTAGTGGGCGTTACATACCCGCTTGACTAAATTGATATAAGTAAGTACCTAATTAGTCATAAAACATAAAAATAATATTATGTAATAGTTACTGTTTTTTTATAAAATCCGGTGGAAAGCGCTACAATCTCTTACCGGCGAAAAGGGAGACAGATTTCGCTTAATAAATTAGTTTGTGTTTTTGCTGAATGAAATACCGCCGAAAAATTATCCGTCTGAATAGTTTTGATTATCGGATACCGTTGATTATTTTAAGTTTTAACCTACCTATATTAATACTTTATGAATATCAAAATTCATATATGAAAGAAAAATAGTGTAATTTAAAAATAAATTTATCAGCAATAACTTGAGAACATCTGGCAATATAAACATTAACATTTTTTTGATAATGTGCTTTTAGTACTTGTATGTGTTTAGCTATGTTATATAGATTTTTATATTCAACGATATTTAAATGTATTTACGAGATAATTATATTATATTAAACTAAATTTCTACGTAACATCCGTTAAAAAGACAGCAAAATCTAATAAAATCTTTATAGGCGGAATTAAAATAAATCTATACAAGATGGCCGCAATACTGAAACTTTTTTTGGTATTTATTTCATTAATTTATTGAGTTATTAAACAGTTTAGCATAAATGAACTGCAAAAAATGTGTATTAAATAATATATGAAATAGTAAATATTCTGTCATTTTATGAATCAAAATAAGTATAATTCTTTTATTGTATCATCTTAGTACGATTATTGAAGTTTTCATGAAAATATATTAAGAAATAATGTCACTCGGGATTTCGGCAAAACAATAAACATTTAATCGACTATCTTATTTGCTCTAAATGTTTTCTACATTTCTGTACACACTATAGTGAACCATTCTATGTATAATATCTTTAAAAAATGTGGTAGAGTAATTTACAAAAAAAAAAATGCATTCATGACAATGTAGTAAAATATTTTTTAAGTAAAATCTTACGTCAAATCATAGTATTTATGTTTGTAGATATGAAATATTAAAAAATTTATGGACATTTCTACGTATCTCCAAACTTTGCGGCTGATATTTTGGTATTAGTGACATCAACCCTGGTGATGGACAGTGCAATAGAATCTGAAATGTCCAGAGAGACGTAGCTTTACAATCATACTATAGATTATGTATCGTTTGTTATTATGTAAATTATTTTCTGACAGCCGTGAAAATTTACGAATCTGCTTTGCTTGTAAGAAAAAAGTAAAAATGTTGATCCGATTTAATTTTTGTAAAAATATTGTAAAACTATAATATATTACATATTGTCTTAAATAAGTGCCAAAAACTATTTTAGAAGAGTAAATTTGAAATCGTCACGATATTTTGTAAAAAATCTAAAAATGTGTATTAGTTATATTTTTAGTAAATATAATAGTATATATTTTATACTCATTTACGTTTTATTTCAGTTCTCTCTGGGGGTGACGCAAATGGTTCCAAGAGGTTCCATCCAAAGGTCACGGACCAATCGGGGCCTGTTTTCGACCCCACCACGTCCACCAACATTACGGTGCAGCTGGGTACCCACGCCTACCTTCCCTGCAAAGTTTCTCCACCTTATGTAAGCCGAGTTATTTAATTATGTTAAAATAATCAAATTTTTCTATTCTCTTTATTTTAATTTCAAATTAAATTTCCGCGAACATATTCAAAATATTAACTTACTGGTTTATAAAGTAGAAATAAACGATTAATTCATGATATAATAAACACCGGAATATCAAGTGCGCCAACTTACTTGCATCCTATTGGTTGAGTTGATTTTCTAGAAAAAAATGCCGACAGGTGCAGCAATTCTTTTGTATTGTATTCGTAGAATTGAATTTAAAAAAAAAACAATGACAATCACACCAGCTTTTTTGCATTTTATTAGTTGAATATATAATAAGTCATGATTTACACTAAATGAAAAACTAGCCAGTTCAGTTTTTTATAACGTACAGCTTGGGCTGATCGGGCATCCTTCCATGTCGTGGACAGAACCTCAAAACCCCGAGCTCCGCGCCACCGGATAGCTTTAATCGGTATTTACAAATTTTTGGGTTCTCGCCGGGTAATGTTCTCGAGCTGCTACATGAGAGTTTTTTTTGTCTATGGGAGAGCGTAATAATGACAACATTTTTTGTTTATATTATAAACCATAATTACAATTATTTTTTTCCTGACTACTCACGTTTTTCGCCATCTTAACATACACAGTTTTCCTATAGCTCATGTCCATATTTCACTTGCTTATCTGTCTTTTCACACACTATTTCTTCTTATTATTGACTTCTTATAAACACCAGAGGTCTAGAGGATCGGAGCTGATGAGGGCCATCGAGGAACAGCTCGCCAAACTCACCCAGATTTTGTTCTCTCATAGAACACCGCCATCCTAGAATTTGCCGGCGCAAAATTAGCAATAATAGAACCAGGGATACCCAGCATCTCGTTATCTCTTATCCGAGCCTTGCCTTAGTTTTTTCATCTTCTCTTCCTCATCTTTGCCGGTTCATTTATTTTGACCTCACCAGTCGTGATCCGATCGCCAAAAATACTGACAGCTCCGACATCAATTGCGCCTTAGATTATTCGCCGAGCAGCGGATTTCTCATTGGCAGACTCGACTATGGTGGACTCTACAGACAACGTGACATTTTACATCTTATTGTTTAAGTGGGGACACACATGGCGATACACGTACCCTTTCGTTACAATATATTATAATCATAATTGTATATGTAAAATACGATTTTATACAAATTAAGTTACATATGTAACCAAACCTAAATATCATAAAAACTTAATTAATCGATAAATTCTCCTTTATCGACCCTTCATATAAGGATTGCAATAACTACACTTCCTTTGGTTTTCGATATGAAATTTTTTATATCTAAGCATTTTTAATCAATTTTTACTTAAAAAAATAAATTTTATATAATCCATTCAAATTCTTTCAAGTTTTGGATATTAAACAACTATTTACCAGATCAATCCTAAAACTATTTAAAAAAAAAAACTTAACTTCACATCCACGATCTTATTCAAAGGAAACTGGGAGCAAAACCGTAGTAAAACTTCTTAGTGCCAAAAATTGATATCAAATTTTTTGTTTTGTACACTGCGTATATTTAATAAATTGACTCTAGACCTAAAAGGGTCTAAAGTGATCAACGATTTTAAAATTAAAATAACAAAGTGGTTACTTGATGTGGGTAGAAAGCAAAATGAAACTAATTAGTTATTTGTGCTAATCTAGTTGCCTACTCATTTTTATCCAATTATATTACAGACAAACACCTTTTTTATAACTTTTGATTGTACAATATACATTTTATAAAAACTGTACTAGTAGTAATTGTTTTAGAACAGACCATGTTTAGTAAAGTAATTGCCTTTATTTTCAAATGTATTATTTTATTAAAAAAATAAATAAATAAACTATATATTTGTATAAATAAAAACAGAACTTACGTTTCTATAATGCATATGGAATCTTTTATACAATATAATAAATATTATAACCCTTCTGAAATGGTACAATAAAATTAGCGTACTCTTCAATATCGTATTAGTTTGTATTACGAGCAAAATATTAATATATTTGAAATATTCATCGGCTGTCTAGATTATTCGATGGAAGACCTTTTTTAAACAATATACAGTAATTTATATGTCTAAAAGAATTAGTTGTCCCCGATTAATAATTGAAATACAATTACAGGTTTCACTGCAAACTGAAGTATTAACGGTTTGTAAACGTCGATTTTGCCACACTACCTTATTTTTTGATCTGGATATATTTTTGCTACAGCTTATGCATATTTTCATTTTCATATTATATAAAATCAAATCATCACCATCAAATATTATAAGACTTTCTTATTTTATCAACATCTCAATCCCACCTTATAAGCCATAAAAATATATAAAAATAATCATAATACTTACGTGCTCTATTAAAAATTAATTAGGCTAATCCAATACAAATTCTGATACAGCTCCTCTGTCTCTCTAATCTGCTGTCTTTCTAAACTTAATTGCTTATAAAATGTTGAATGTAAAAAAATACTTCTCATTAGTTATATACATTTTTCTTTTTTAAAAATTCTGCAGTATTTTCCATTTTCAGAAACTTCGTTCTGCGGGAAATTTTGGATTATTATAAAAAAAAATTCATCCACGAATGCAGCACGAATCATGTAACATAATATATGAAGAAAGATTTTAAAGCGAAATAGTCGAAAGCTTTGAGTGAAGTTTATATGAAAATCATAGCTCAACAGTAATGAGGTTTGGACTTTGAAATGAAGGAATAATTTAAGGATTAACACATACTCTGCGGTGGTGGGTCAAATTTGACCCAGGTGTTTGTAAAAATATGAATTACGCTACAAATATTCGTTTAATGTTGTTTTCCTTCTAGCTAATCTTTTATTAAATATTTCCAAATAAATGTTATCGGACGAGATTCAAATAAGTTATTCATAAAAATGTTAATAAATGCTCGAAAATCAGTCGCTTTTACGGGATTAAAACTTAGCGCTTACACTGAAATATATATTGTAAACATTTTGAGCGGGTAGACAAAGGATACCAGGTATGCGTCCATGTATCTGTTTTGACTTATTTTCGTCTGACGGCCCCTAGACAATACAAGTAATATATCTATTTGAGGGGCGTTGCGCCTACCTGTAAGTTTTATGACACTACCTGTTCGGGTTCCGACGAGAAGATTGCATGCTCAGTGGATGTTTGTATTTTAGCTGTATAGGGTGTCTGTTGATGGGTGAAACATTACGTACATTATTCGTAATATTTTTTAATTTTAAGACCATCCTCATTATTAAGGAGTTAGTTAAATATTTTTATAGAATTACCAGTAATTTTTTGAAGATAAACTTCCATCTTGATAGATGCAACGTATTTTTTTTTTAAATTCATTAGTCTACTTTTCTCTAAATACTAAATACATGTAGCTAGATCAAATAATCTACTTCTATAAATGCGTCTATGCTAATTCTTTTGATAAGTTTACTAACCATTTTATTATTATTAAAATCATAAGTATTATATATTAATTAATATAGTATTTTACATGATTTGTAAGGGTTAGAAAGTTTAATGAAATACTTTCTAAACATTTTATTGTAATTCGAAAATGTGAAATTATTTAGACTCGGACATTTTATAGTGCCGTTTCGTTCTAAGATAATACTTACGATTAAATAATATTTTTAATTCACATTTCATATTGTGGAAGTTCACTCGACGCTGTCCGCTTCTGTGCATCTCAGTCCGGAGAATCGAACGCGTTATTCTGCTCCAAGAAATAGCTCCTGGGCAGCCGATGTTTGAACCTGAAAGGCATGAGACTTATATCATGGTCGTAATAGCCGAGATTTTGTATGTAACGATTATTTTGGAATAGAAGGGTACAAGATTTGTGAATGTTGGCTTTGTAAAATAACTATAAATATTGTTTAAAATAAATTAAATATATTAATTAGAAACATACACATATAAAATCAATTTTATCGAAAAATATTGTTCCGGAACCTACTGGGATTCGAACCTGGATCTCTTCCAATCCGATGAACATGCATTAACCGATTTTGCTAAAAACACCACAGTACACTGACGACAAATGTTCGAACCTGTATGATACACTAATTAATTAATACATTTAATTTGTATTAAAAACATCACAGATCTATGTTTTGAATAATTAAAACTCCACAATAAGAATGTGTTCTCCTTAATAATATAAATATTGATACTGATCGAAGATTTTGAATCATACCCCGCCTTTTGCACATGCACGGACTACGATAATGGCATCAATTTTTTTTCAACTATAATATTATAGAATTAATGTTATGCTTAACTTTTAATATAAATCATACAAACGAAAAAACAAATATTTGACGAAACTCAAGTAACTGTCGGGTGTAATGTCTATTGTGTACTTTACGTAATGAGTACTGTGAGCGTACGTCAAAAATTTGATTCAATTTAACTGGTCATGGCCAACTTATGGCCGCGCAAAGGTCATAAGGTGGCCGTTCATAAACATAGCCGTCTACAAGTCGTAGAAATATATATTTCTTTCTGCTAATTAAAATAAAAAAAATTCCTAATTACAGTCATCTAACTACGGGTGAATATTATGTTCCAGTCGATTTTGTTTCGCCGACATTTTAGTTTAGTGGACATTTCAACCCCTTAGAATAACAAGGTTCCAACTAACATTTTGGGTTAATTTGAGTTATTGCATGAAAAGGGTTCCAACTATATTATTCTTTATTACTTCCATACTCGCCAACTATATTTAACGAATATTAAAGGAAATAGCAAGAGCTGAAAGTTCCAACTGCATCAGTTATTTATTTCAATGTATGGATCTTTATTTTATTTTTAATTTCCTTCATCTTACAGTGGTCATTGATAATACAAAAAATAAGTTAAGACCTTAAAACTGAAAATATTTTCATACTCTAAACAAAATAAACGTGAATGCGTGTTGAAATTCAATCAATACTTTGGAGCTCATTATCTCAAAACAGTGTCAGTGACAGATGGAATCTTGTTATTCTGATGGGTCGATTTGTCAGTTCGTAATCAGTAATTGTAGAAAATACTTGATTATAATTTATTACAAAGCATCTAACGCCTCGACAACGTATTGAAGTCATTAAAACATTTGATCAAAATAATAATGGCAAGACTATAACCATTAATGGTGATCGTTATCGTCACGTGTTGGAAAAATTATTGGTGGCCGGATTGAGCCTGCAACATATATAGTTTCAACAGGATGGTGCCACCTCACACACAGCCCGACCTACACTTGAAATTTTGCGAGAAGTTTTTCCTGGCCGTATAATTTCAAAAAGTAGCGATATCGACTGGCCTCTTTGATCACCTAATTTAACAGCTCTAGACTATTTTCTGTGGGGGTACTTGAAAGGAAAGATCTACGCCAATAAAATTCAACAACAATGCCTTTGCTACAAGACAATATTTTAAATGAAATTACTGAAGTAACTCGCAAAGTGTGCGAGAATGTTATGAAAACTGTGGTTAAAAGAGCACGCATTTATGCCGTTACCAGAGGCGGCTACTTGGGCAATGTCATATTGCATGTATAATTGTAATAAAGTACATAGTTGATGAATAAAAATTAAATTAAAAAATAATGTTTCACTTCTTAGCTATTCAAAAACAACATCAGCCTGGAACATAATATTCATTCTGCAAATAAATTAATTTATATTATCCAAATCACGTTGGTGTAAATAATAAGAAACAAAATACAATAAGTCAACAGTAACTGTATAGAGTAACGTAGAGAAGAGATAATAAATCAACCTTTCGATTTTTCATCCGCTGACCATAATTTCTTCTTAATAATGAATTAAATATATTAATTAGAAAGATATACATATGAAATCAATTTTATCAAAAAATATTGGTGTTGCGCTACCGGGATTCGAACCTGGATCTCTTTACAAACCGGGGAAGGTGCATTATCCAACTATGCTACAGCGACAATGTTTTTAGCGACAAATTTTCGAACCTATATGTTATCTTTTCGATATTAATACATTTATTAATATAACAGACCTATTTTCTGAATAATTAAAACTTTACAATAAGATGTTCTAATAATTTCCTCTGACTAAAGAAAACCTGTTTTGAAATGGTAAGTGTAAAAGTTTCTTTATTACTAAAAAAAATATTTTTCATCAAGAATAAATAATTAGTTCAACATAAACCAACAGTATTGATAAGAAAACGAGAAAGCACTTTCAATGGCATTATGCGAAAATGTTTTCACGGTAGACTTTCAAATTTATCACAAGCTTTCAAATTTATCGAGGCAGTAAATCTTTTAAAATATTTTGAGACTAATAAAATTTATTTAATTTTACTTTTTTTAAAATAGCTCCTTAATTTAGACTTTTTGTTTACTTGTGCTTCGTAAATTTTAAACAATTTGTTAAAAATTTTGTTTCAAATTCTGTGTTTGTAAAATTTAATAATTTAATAAAATTCAAGACATGTGTTTAATGGCTATTTCGTTACAATCGGCTATGTGTTATAGAAATGCTTTTTCTAAATCTTTCTAAATTTTGTCTATTATATCATAATAATGTTAATTGTCACTTTTTAAATACAAATTATATCCTGGCATATTATTACAATTCTATCAATTCTATTTGTTTTTTTTTATATTAATTTGTAACACTACAAAAGGCCACGAGGCCCAATACTGTATTGAAACATTACAAAAATACCCTGGCGTAAAAAAATTTTCAAATATATATTGTTTCCTTACCGAGAATCGAACCCGGGTCAAAAAGCCAGTGCCGTGCCTTCTGGATTACAAGGTCCGCTAAATACAATATGTGTGTTAATTATAACTATTATAATTCGTAAATAAATAAAGAATTTTTATTTTATTTCTCATGATACTGTCATTTTTTGGTATTTGCTTATCTTATTCTTAAAAATCAATAAAATAAAATATTATATTTTTGACGTCCCAAATCTAGTTACTTAATATCCAACAATTATTATCTTAATAGTGTAGGTGTGTAGGTAATAGTAAAAATGCCACCAGTTTTAAAATGTAAAATATTTTATAAGATCTCTGTTAAGTCTATTAGCCCTAGTCGACTTAACTATATCATTTTACAAATGAGTCCGCTTTTGTGTCTCATTTAATATAATTTATTTATTTAACAAAGCTGAAGTTATAAATTATTGCACTAATTATTTGACAGTAATATTGCTTTAATTACATTCACAAAGCCCATAAATAATATCTTTCTCAACTTTCCGCCTGAATTATAAAGCAGTTGGTAAAGCCTGGAAAATACAAAAGGATTTGTTTAACTTTTAGCTGATATGCTAGCTGGTGGAGTGTAACAGTTATTTTATTTTGGACACCCGTCAGCATCTAAGGTATCACCGGGTAAACCTAGATCGCAGAAATTTCAAATATCCTCGAAAAGTATTTAAAATAAAATCATCAAATTCTATTCGGTTCACTCATATACTTATTTACATGAAAAAACCGAACTTCATCTCGTGCAGAATAATAGAATGCAACTGCTTTTATCAATATCAGAATTAAATATCATCATTACTACGTAAGTCTAAAAAAGATAATTTAATACGATCGCAATGTCTATGGTAAACTAAATATAAATAGCGACTAAAAATAGCGAAGAATTAACTACCCATCCTAAATTGAATGTTTTCAATATTACCAATAAATAGACAGATCCTCTTGATGTATCCATTCGATATTTTCATTTCAATTTTATCGAAAAATTTTATTTGCATAGCTTTTGTGATTAGATTATTTTTCAATAAGTCTGTTTATTGCATTTATTTTGCATTAGCCCAAACATCTTACTTATACATATGCATTTTGAAAATTTTAATATTACATATCCACAAAATGCCATATATATGTAAACAGACAGAGATCATTTTGGCATGGTCATTAACGGACTAATATTTATATCAAACCTTCTATAATATTAATGATAAAATATATATTTGTGGTAGGTACAATGTCTTCTAAAAGAAACCCCCAAATATATTAACGTTCACCAATAACTCGTTCAAAGTGGTGATCAATAACTTGAAGTCATAAAGTCAGCTGTGAATAAGGCCTATAAATTAATAATTTCATTGGTTTTACTTTGTGATCTACTGATAAAACGGTAACAAGGATCACGGGTTTGGTTACCACCAAAATTGTAAAATTTTATCAAATGCCAAAGTTGTATTTTTTTTTCATTTCTTTCAGGAAAATTACAACTGTTCTATGAGAATTATTGGATTTATTAATTTATTAACAAATAAAACCTTAATCACAAAAAAATGAGAAAAAAATACTTTAGTTGCAATTATTTCTAATGAAAATTTGTCAGCTGAGGCAAGAATAGCGGTACACAATGGAGTCCTGATACCAACACCGATGTATAGAAGTGAAACCTGGAGCTGGCAGAAGAGAAACGAAAGTAGACTGAAAGTTGTGGAAATGACAGCAATGGATTAGATGAATATGTGGCAAATCCAGTTATAATAGGTAAAATAATGAATAAATTAGGAGAGAATTTAATGCTGATATAAGCATAGTTAATATGATGAAAAATGAATCGCTTAGGTGGTTTGGTCATGTTGGCCGAATGAATGAGGAAAGAATGGTAAGAAAGATGCGAGTGTTGATGGCACCATAAATAGAGGACCTCCCTGGAAAACTTGGCATGAGAAGATGAATGTGAATGAATCGTGCCAGAACAGATAAGTGTGGTGCTCTATCCTATCTGCCCATCCTCATAGGGAAACAGCATGATGATTAGATAACCAGTTAGTAAGAAGATATATACTGAAGAATGTCCATTGTATGATACGTAGTAATGTATTTTTAAAACATAAAAAGTGTTATTCCAGGAATTCAATAAAATGTTTTGATAAATAAATCAGAAATAAAGTTGAAAAAATTATTTAGTTATGAAGTTTCACGAGTACTAATATTAGGTGTAAGGTAATTAACAATCTTAATTCATATTTAGAATAGTTTTATTAACCTTAATTCATATTGCAAAAATATATTTAAAGGGAACTAACTGATCATGGCTATTCTATTGTATGTATCTCCCTACTTGTAAACAAACAACCTAGAGTTGTGTTGATAGAAAATGATTTTTGTATTACGATTATGTCATGTTATGTTTGTTACTACCATTTTTTCTAAGTCTACGAGTTTTGTTGTCTAATAAAACCCACGCCAAGAATAGTAACCCAGTTTCGTGAAACCAAGTTACGTAAACCGAATGAAAATAAAGCAGAATTGATATGAACAACGAATATAACCATATTTACCTCAAACACAGATATAAAAAGGAAACATTGTCAAATATAACAGCAGCAATTGGCGAAAATTTTCCAAGTAGGGAACAGAAAAGTATCTCCGCGGAGTTACAGAGCCAACATATCGAGTAACAATGAATGCGAATAAAGATCTTTTTCATGTGATGTAAGATTATTACTTTCAGACTAACGCCATAAGCCGTCCACTTTGTTTGTTTTCCCGTCGCCATTTTAGTTTGCGTCTCTTGGACCGTAGCGGCAATTATTCTACGGGGATTGGCTCCGATGTTGCTTCGTTTGACTAATTTATCACCCGTTGTACTTTGTTTTATGGGTTGTTAGATATTAATAGCAAGTTTATTACAAATTAAGTAAGTAAAGATCGGGCGTTATAGGGTAATTGGGTATCCATTTGATTGCCGATCATAGTAAGATGGATGGATTTCTGTTGACCGAGTAAATATAGTGTTTGTTTATGAGTATCGGAGGCGATTATATCATCAAACAAAAACAAATTTCGGAGAAGGAAAATTTCGAGACCCTTAAAAAGCGTTGAAAGTATTAGATGGTGCTTAAATGGGTTAAAAAATATGGAAATATTTTATTTTTTCACGCTTTTGTTTTCTTACAGTTTTTTACCCTTTTTAAATTAAAATCTGTAAATAATAATGCCTAGTGGTGATTAAAGTAAAGTGTGACGTAATTATAAAAAGTTTATAAAATCAATGATAAGATGCATCATGAGAATCAGATGAAAATATAATATAATTTAATTATTATAAACATTAAAATATTATATTCATAAAAAAATTTCGGCATTCACAAATTTGCTTGAAGGTAAGCGAAAAATAATGCTGACAGAAATATTAATAACATCTTCTCACAAATCACGGCTCAGGTAACATTTCCTCCTGAAAAATATGAAAGTAGGTATTATAAAATCGGTAAAAAGATGAAAGACTGTAGATAATATTAACCTTTCTGAATAGGTATATAAATATAATTTTTATCGTAGATTTATTTTTGTTAAATAAAATGTAATGAACGATAGAGAAATTGTCATTTATAATAATAATATCTAAACAAATATATGTGACGTTAAGTATCAAAATGTGACATCTCCATTTTTGAACAATACGCATAATGAATGTGGTTTTGTATGTTAAACCTATGAAATTATAACATTTTTTATAATTCCAAATGCTTTCAATTCAAAGGATATATAATGTTATAATTTCATAGGGTTAACATATATTTTATAATCTACGAAACTACATTCATAACTAATTTTGTCTAAAAATGGAGATGTCACACTTTGACATTTAACGTCATATTGTAAGTTCATGAGATTGGCATAGGCACCTACTATATTTAAAAAAATAAAGATTATCAGTGATTATTTTGAACTTTTGCCAACGCTTTGAAATATTAAATATGTTTAGAAAACTAAATTAATGATATTAAACTGAATAATTATCAGCTATATTTGAATATGTCCAAGAACACACAATTACTGGATTTTTACCTAAAAAGGTACTGTTATTAAATACATATCAGATATCACATAGAGACAAAGCTATTTTTTTATTGTATTTAATGCCTTTGTAGGTAAAAATCCAGTAATTGTGTGTTCTTGGACATATTCAAATATTGCTAATATAATGCATTAGTCAAAATAAGAAAATATATATAAAATTGAAAAATATTGATTTTTTGGGCATATTCTAGCATATGTTAAAAAAAAAACATTTTACAGATATTGGTTTAAAATAATTTTAAAAAATCAGATTCATAGTGATGACATATATGAAGTTAAAAAAAGGGAAAAATTAATTATCAAATTTGGTCCATACATGGTGATGGTGTAATGGTGCTCAAAGCATACATACTAACATATATCCAACTTTAAAAAATATGATAAATGTGGAGATTGAAGGGTGAGAATTGATGAACATTATAAATATATATAAAGTGATCTCAATTAAGCAAGCCGAAGATAGGTCGTAAGTTCTGTAATTACCCGATACTTCCATATATTTTCCATTAAATATAATAAAAAAATAGTTTTGTCTCTATACGATATCTGATATTTGTTGAATAATAATCATTTAAAATTAACTTTTCTTAGTAAGTATGCGAACTTGAATGTATTGCCGTATTTAATAAAAAAATGTTCCACTCTATATAGCGATACTTCTCACTCGGTACTTCTCACTCACCGATGATCCAATTCCTAAATAAATTAAATATAATAGTATAATATAAACTAAAAATAATGACACAAAATGGATTCAAGTATGTTATGATTAAAAATAAAATTAGCGAACGATGTTCTGGCTCAACTCCAGATATTCGTCAGTTTGATACTGCAACGTGTTTAAAACTACAAGATGAAACTAATTTGCGATGGGTCACATTAAATCCACGAAAGCGGTAATAACGTTGTATAATGTCTAATCTTTAACGGTTTCCAATCAACTAAAAGTACTCATAAAAGTTATCTTCGCCCCAAAGTCACCACACTCGGCTTGAACCGGAGTAATCACGTCGAATAATAAATATGAAGTGGGGATAATTCGGTATTAGTGCGATATAAAATATCACTTTTTATCGTATCTCGGTGTTACTTTGAAACTATTTCATTTTATATGCTCATCAATTACATCACATCTGCGTGGCGTGTTACTTAAATTAATATAAAGTAAATACCTACCGTAGATTTTTTACGTTACTAACATACACCGCCATAAGTATTCAACCTGATTGTCGGATCGAACCGTGAAGATACCTAGCGTCCACAACCGAGACAATATTCAAGAATGTGTATAATTTAAAGGAAGAAAAAATGTATTATCATAAATATTTAAGAAACTAAATAAAAATTTTGTTAAAATCATTCGAAATAAAGAGATTTCATTGAAAGCAATAAAAAGTAAAGTGAAATATTCATTCTCATTTACTAATTGTAGTTTTATTTTTGTGTCGATTCTAAAACTTATTATATTTTAGCATTTTTTAATAGTAGAAGGCAATCCTCGCCATTATGAACTTTGAAAAATGTGTATAATTTGAATTTATAAATAATAAAAATATTGCAAATTCTCGACGATTTATGATCGTTCCGGTCCAACGCGAAAAATGCAGTTTAAAATAAATTAAATTAATAATAATATTCTTGTTTGGAATATATGTGTGTAAAAATATATAACATAAATTGAAAAAGTATCTTGATATTAGTCCGAAATATATTTCAAGTAGCTATTTCTATTTTAAAATATACATCATTGAAATTAGATAAAAAAAAAAAACAAACCCATTTTTCTCTTTACTTTCTTTTGGGGTAACTCAGTTACTCCGCACTAAAATAGACGAAACATTTTAGGGACCGTGACAGGCAGCTAAAGAATGTTTAAAATTTGAAATAAACGAATAGTTAGATTGAACACATAAATAGTTTTCGGAGGCATTTTGCAAAAAATTTATAATTTTTTTATTTTTATAATTTAAACAATGCAAGCCGAGCAAGCATGTATTGAGCGGGTGAACGAAAAAACTACTAATAATAAATAATCCTATAAATTATATATATTACTCAAAATTAATAGATACGGTAAATATACTGTATGTTAAGTAAATCAATCCTCATATTACTAATAATTCGAAATTTTGAGAACTGATAAAATCATACAACTTTTGTCGGTTTTTTTTCTTAACAAATGTACACAATATTTTGATTGATGTAATAATTCAATCGCGAAGTGATATTTCTAATTATATTTAATCAAGACAGAGAGCATCGTTGTCATCCTCTTAATTTTCTTCTTCCAATGCGCTACATCCAAGGTGAGATTTGACATCCTTCATTACTGCTCTCCATCGACTTTTAGTCATTTATTTACACTTCTTGAATCTTTCCATCCTACTCCAGACCTTTATCACTTAGCGATAAATTAATATACGTTTTCTAAATTATAGTACCTCCAAGTACGAATATAATATATTTTTTCTATTATGTCGCTTACTTAAGGCATAGATTAAGGTATGATTTTTCTACATAATACATACATTTATTAAAAATTGTAATAAGTTTAATGAAAGATTTAAGAACGATCATAATTTGTATTATGTTTTGATTCAAGAATTCTCGTTTATACATTATATTTATATTATGCGGGAAAATACTATAAAATTATACAACAGTAAAACCAAATAACCTTCAGTCTCTCATACAATCCTATAAAAGGGTACCTATTAGGTCTTTTGGATACAGATTATTGGAATTTAATGTGTCCAAAAATTTGTTGACGGCTCCCATTGAATAATTCTAATTATTTCTGAATCTCGTGGAAAAATTATTTTGTAGCCAATTAATTAATATTTAAGTTCAATAAAATTATTCTATGATTTTTGACATTTAACTATGATAGCTTTCTATAATAATATTGTGCGAAATGCCTGTTTATATACAAATTTGAAAAATATTTATGAAGTTTACAAATTTTATAGCGAAAAGTAAATTAGATTAGCAAAATTGGCAAATTAATCATTATATAATAGAATTAATTAAAAAAAATATATATATATTTTCACCCAACGAATTAAAAAATATAAATCTCTTTTCATTGTAGATTTGTTAAGCATACTATTAAATTTAACCAAATTAGGTCACAGTTTAGATCATAAATATTTCTAGAAACAACATTTGTATTAGTAAAATACTCATGTAAAAATTAACTATTGAGTGACGTTGAAGAGTATTTTGTTTTTATTAAATATTAAATTTCTAACTTAGCTTATTGAGTAATGGCTCGAATTAAGCTAGGTATATACATAAATTATAAATAAAATTCGTTTCCCGATAGATTGGAGGAGATATTGAATATCCGCTTTCATCTCGCCATGACGCGTGCCCCAAGCATTATCCCGAGACAAGAAAATAAAAGAAGTAGTAAAGTAATTGCCACGCAAATAAGAAACTTATTATTATCGCCAGTCAACTGAGAGTAATCTAAACTACGACTCTGAAGAATTTTGCGCGGCGTTTTCGATGAATTTGTTAACCATACACATCTACGTCACTATATACGTAGTATATGTATAGGTACTAAATAGAATATTATTTTGTAATTCCCATCATAAAATAAGCATACTATGTACTACGTATTTCATGTATATAGTTTACTTTTGGCTTGCGGAAGTAAATAATTGTGATTTAATTTCAGATATCGCGTATTTTGTGGTTAGATACATTAGTAATTCAAAACCATAACATGTTCATTGTTATAATTATATTGAGTTTCATATTCCAAACAGTAAAATTCAAAATGTCATGTTTATTATTTGGGTATAATTTTTTTTAGGTATTATTGATTTTATTTTCTACATGTGATACCTACCTAGTCTACCTAAATTAATCAATTGAATTTTACAAACTGTATGAATACCAGCATATGTATAGACTTCATGAAACTAACACGTCGTGTTTATTTCTATAAATTGTATTCGTGATAAATAATATATATGTTAAGGAAAACACATTCTTATTGTAAAGTTGTAATTATTCAGAATTATTCTAAATACTAAATTTTTGAACCTATATAATTAGTCATGAAAAATACTGAAGTTATAACACAATTGGTAGTGTACTTCCCCGGATTGGAAATAGAGATCCAGGTTCGAATTCCGGTGACGCAAAAACAATATTTTTCGACAAAATTGATTTTATATGTATATATTTATAATTAATACATTAATTTAGTATTTAATATATATGTGCCCATTTCTTTCGTTTCGAGATATTTAAAGATTTGCGTTTGATTTTATTAAAAAATAGTTTTGTATTACACAACACAATGTTTCAAAATTTATTTAGTCTATTAGAATTATTATTTATTTTGACATATTAATTTTGAATGTAGCTTTTAAGGAAATACATAAATTTAAGGTTGAAATGACTTTATTATCAAAATAGACACCAGTGAAATACCGTTGAACATCGTAACAATACACTGACTGAATATAATGCTTAAAAATTTTCACAATTTGCATCATATTTTATTAATTAAAAATAATATGACGCGAAATAATTGATAAATTCATTGTTTTTAATTTCTTGACTTAGCCAATTTTATAATAATGGGCACATATCATGTAAATATTATTTATATTTTTATTTGTTTTCTTTGTTTTATTTACCACTTAATTGAGTTTAAATACATCTACCGGTTTCGAAAAATACCATTTTCTTCTTCAGGATGTCAACTAACTAAAAACATATATTATTGTTTCTTTGCCAGAATCTATTTTTAAAAAAACAACAATTATTTAAAAAATAAATAAAATAAAGATAACAAATGAAAATATGAATTTTAACAAGAAAATTATTATTACTAATTTTAAAAGTAGTATAAATATTATTTGTTTACGGAGACAAATTTTTTGAACGAGGAATTACCTAATTGGTTCAAAATTACGAATTTGGGAAATCTGATGAGTACCTCTTTTATTACAAAAAAATTAGATTATTTTTTCCGTCATGAAATCATCTTAATCGTTTTTAATAAACTGATAAAAAACAGAGTAAAAAGTTATTATTAGCCTTAAACTAGGGTTGTAACATATTTCTTGTTTACTTACATATTGTAGATAAATACATTACGCTTTATTTGAATAACGTAAAGGCAAGAAGGAAAAGACGTAGATGACTTACTGAATTACTCCTTTGAACAGGATAGATTTTTTTTAAATGGTATTTTAATGACCTTTTAGGAGTTTCCGGTCACAAGCACCTAACTTTATATGGTCTGAATGGGAAAAGTTGCGTCGACTATTATCATCGCTAATGTCCACCTGTATACAGCCTGGCTATTTCAAAACAAGGACTTGACAAGGTCTTGGGTTATTAGTCGTCTGCTTACGTAATTTCTTAATGCGCTCCCACAAACAGATTACCTTCCCTCGATTTAATTTTCTTAGGCCTTGAAGTAAAGCTCGCTTTACAACATCAAATTTCAGAGCTTGCGGTATTGCTTTAGATTAATAAATTTACTTAATAGCAAATTTATAATATTAATTTAGCATTTAAAGATTTATTATTATAATAAATCAATAAATACGTTTCTATAAACAAAAAAAACAATTTTAATGTTTTTATAATTCTTTAGTGACATTAATCACTAAATGTTTGTGTAGACTCGTTGAGGTCACTAATATGGATTATTTGTGTCAGAAAGATTTACATGGTGAGAATCGAGGGTCTTATATCTCCTTGGTCGGTTCGAAGTTTCCTCAGACTGGTTGCGGCGCTACGTATTGTTGTCTGGTTTGGTGGGTACCAATCAGACTGTATGACTGTTGAGTGATTTCTTACGTGGCTATGTCTGTGGGACGCGAGTAAGCCTACCACAATTCATTAAATTATGCAAAATTCTTTATTTAATTAAACAAACTAAATAGTTTCTTAATATTAAAAAAAAATATATATATATATATAATTCTTTATAAATAATTTAGGTTTTAATTATTAAACTTTTTTAATGAAATCATAATAATTCTTCACAAATTACAGTTTTTGTATATTCATTGTTTCAGATGAAGCAGCTAGGAAACAAATCAGTATCCTGGATCAGAAGGCATGATGCTCATATCCTGACTGTAGACCGATATACCTTCATAGCTGATGAAAGATTCCAGTCTTTTTTCATAGAAGGAACTGATACATGGACATTGCAGGTAACAATTTTTTCAAAATGAGCCAATAAATAATTAAACTACTCTAGTGACTTATTTTCCTTCACTGGGTGACCTAAATAAGCTTAGGAAAATAAATAATTATAAAAAGTACAAGTTTATTTTGGCATGTTTGAGAGGTAAATATAAAATTTATTTCGACATGAAAATGTACATTATTAATTAAATCTGGATAACAAATAATAAAAAAATGTTTACTTTTATTATAATACAACAATAAAAAGCGTTCTTCATTCTACACAAAATGCTTATTTTGATGAAAATCACAATTGTATAATTTGTATTTAAATTATAAAATATATTTTATTCCTCAAATACAAACAATAAATACATTTATGTAGAATGTTTTAAAGCAAAAAAATATACCGTATATATTGTATTTAAATAACCAATCACTGTTCAAAAAGTTTGTCAATTTAATTTTCTAGGTGAAATATGTACAGCCCAGAGATGCCGGATTGTATGAATGCCAAATCAGTAGCGAACCAAAATTGAGTCATTTTATACAACTTAACGTTGTAGGTAAGTTAAGAATATTAGTTAAAATATTATTTCATCACTATTCTTGAAAACAATGCAAAAAACGCTCGAAAAGATATACTCGCATGTAAGTAAACTAAATTTGGTGAGGTATATTAGAATGTCAAAATTTAAATGACCGTCATGAATGAGAATTAACTACAGTTATAATATAATCTCTACCACAAAATGTGGCCAAATCAAATACCAGGGTGAGATTTCGCTCGAGTGAATATAAACTTATCGACAGATACGTTATACGTTACATAGATACAGATTGTTCTAAGGGTTTGATCCCGTGAATTAATACCAATTTTACAAGACATAATACTTAGTACATTGTAAATAATAAATATTTATTGTGTCAAGTGTAGGTAATGTTTTCTGTTTAAAATCACAACGAAATAATTTATGTTCAGCAGCAAGATAAAGAACTCCACTTCATTAATATAAATAAATAAATAATTAAAAATACATACGTAGTTAAGTTTAAAAAATATAATAGTGTTGACGTTTTTAAAAGATTAAATTAATATATTAATTTAGCAGTGTGATATATCATATCGCTTTTGTTTTTTCTGATTCAACTTTGTATAACATAATTTTAATGTTTATATATCAACATTGAATAATTTAAGTTTTGTTATGCATTTTTATTATTTATGTTTTTTGATTTTAAAACTTATCGCCGAACGTTAAATTAGTAGTGGAAAACTATATAATAAACTCAAAACGAATTTACATGCATACGTATTTTTGCGTTAGTCGTGTATTGCATATAAAATTAAAATATCAGTAGTCATCATTATTATTATTAAAAGAAAACGTAAATAAAACATTGATGAATGAAACCATATTTATTTTAAAGTTGCAATTTAAGAGCATAGTTCTATGATGATATTAGTATAGATATAGTCTCAAATATGTCGTAAATTTATGTAGTTGACGTAGCGGAATGGTAACATTTTTCCTTAGTAAGTAAGTTTCGTTTGTATTCCGGTGGTAACTTAATATTTTTTCGAAAGTTAATTTTTTTCTTCTTTAAATGCAAATTTACTTTGTGGCAACATATTATATTAATAATAAGAAAATACTTTGTTTATAGCACTGTTTATTGATAAATCAACATGTTTCAAGACCAATGGTTCCTTTTCTTCAGGATACAATGTATACTAAAATTAAAAATTCATGCATAGACAAAAACAAAACTATAAATATAAATGATAGGTAACTAATTAGGAACTAAAATGAAAACAAATTTAAATGGTGACTATCTGCAAAAAGGATTTGGTTATTTATAATCTATAATTTGTTATTAACACTTTTTATAATTAATAATTTATCTAGTGGTAAACTCCTGGTATTTGTATGTAAAATTTCTAAACTCTTTTTAATATTATGAGAATGGTTTGTTTCTAAAAGATGATTTGTAAATTCAGAATAGTCTTTACTGTTTAGATATCTCAAGGGCTCCTTAATTTAAATATTAAAATTTCTGCACGTTTTACTTACATAAAAATAATTGCAAATTTATTTGTAAATGCCTGATTTTTTTTAAATCATCCTTATCCATGCTATTTAATATAAAATTCGTTAATTTGTTATTAGTGTAGAAAGTTATTATTATTGATTTATCAATAAATCTATTTATCAATAAATCTATTTATCAATGAATCTATTTATCAATGAATCTATTTATGACAGAGTAAAAAATGAAGAAATAAGGAAAGAATGTAAAGCTGCTGTTAGTATAGTGAGTAAGATTAAGAAAGGATCACTTAGGTGGTTTGGTCATATGGAAAGGATGAATGAGGAGAGAATGGTAAGAAAGATATATTACGCAAGTGTTGATGAAACCAGAAATAGAGGACGTCCGCGGAAGACTTGGCACGATCAGGTAAACCAGATAATGGAAGATGGTTCTGTTAGAAGCCTCAACAATCGGCGAGCTTGTATGACAAGATGTATGAATGTGGATGAGGCGAGAATTGTGTGTCAGGACAGAAGAGTGTGGCGCTCTATCCTCTCTGCCTACCCCCTCGGCGAAACGGCGTGATGGTAAGTAAGTAAGTAGTGGTATGAACAAAGTGTTTTCTTATTATTTAATTTATATATTTTTATTAGATCCATCTAATTTGTTTTAAATATGATATGTTTTTATACAGTTCCTAAAACGGAGATAGTTGGAGAAGCAGAGATGTACGTAAAGGCTGGCAGTACTGTCAGCCTCCGTTGTGTGATCAGCCGTTCTCTAGAGGAACCTGCTTACATCTTCTGGTACAGGGACAGCGAAAGGGTGCTCAACTATGATCGCAACCTCATAGATATCCGCATGGAGCGAATAGGATCTGATACAACTGTAAGAGTTTTTTATAGTGATAAAATATAGCTTGAGTTCAGTATTCAAAATATTATGAGTGACTCTATATTTCATGAAAAAGTATATTTAGTCTTCTATAGCAAGCAAAGAATATATTATTTTTACGTATGTACAGTTAAATCATTCATTAACCATCATTTCGATATTGCAGTAACCTTGTCATTTTTCACGCATTGGAACAAAGTATTTTCAATGACGTAACTAATAAATCTGGTAATACTTTTGAATCGGTCTTATAAGTATGAATCTATTTTTCAAAGATGCATGAAGTGTCGATTTTTCAAATGGTGAACACTATCCAGAATGAAAATACCAACATAACAATATTCTTGTACCTAATTTATTGTTTTCTCAATAATATAGTTAACAAATATTAACAAATGTGTAACTATAGATCGTAAGGTCTCCTGGTTACCGTATAACTTGTTAGAGAGATCCACAGTTTCAGATTCTTTCCAAAAATAATATTTTCAAATTAAAAAACGTGTACTGTATAGTAATTTATTCCAATGTATATTTAAGTCACTAGAAACAACATTGAATAGCGAAGAACGTCGCATAATTTTAAATTTAGGTATACAGTCTTCAAACGTATCAAGCTTCACCCTACGTTGCCCAAAACTGATGTAAAAGAGTATCATCAATTTATACTTATAATTTACCAAGTAATTTTATTAAATTTATAATTCAATTAACGTTGTGATAATTAAACCATTACGATCATTTAGGATTTAAGGACCAATTTTAAAATAAATACAACACCGTGAAATACGAGTTTTTGATTTTCCCTTTTAGATTATCCAGTTTTTCTTTGTCTTTTAATTTTTCCGTAATATCTTCCCTTCGCCGATTTCGCTGAAAGATAACGCCGTTATCCGTTCGTTACGGATACGTAACGCCTTGCTTACTGGCACGGAATGGAGGCTCGGGTAAAAATACATAATCGTTATTGATGTCGATGATGGAACAGTTTTTAAGAATATTACAGATTGGGAGAATAAACCGTATGTTTCATATATTGATTTTTAATGCTTCATTGATTTTCTCTTCGTAATAGATATAGTTCGGTGGGTTTTGGGGAATAATACCATTCAGATTTGTAATGCGTGACCTCTTTTGAGTAGGAAAAAGAATTTTCCAGGATGTTATTGGCCAAATAGATATATG
Organism: Eubasilissa regina; assembly: GCA_022840565.1. NCBI lineage: Eukaryota > Metazoa > Arthropoda > Insecta > Trichoptera > Phryganeidae > Eubasilissa > Eubasilissa regina. The sequence goes on from JAINEB010000007.1 coordinate 19,371,842, forward strand.
AACATAATATTAATCCAACTATTTTTGGCGAATAGAGGAGAGGTATTAAATTAATATTATAAGAACGGAATAAAGGATGTTTATTTTGAGGTTTGTTTTTCGAATTGGCAAGACTTTTTCAGTGATAGCCAATTTAATAGCTGACAGCTTATTTGTACTCAATTTGGTTTGCATTTTACTATGAATAGGCAGAACAACGTTTGTAAATTGTGCACATTTATTTCGGAAATCGTGATTTAGTTCGCGAAACTTACCGTGCGCTACGTTCATTTTATCGTGACGTCGACATAATCGTCCATCCGAGTAAGTAATTCGAATAATCATGGATAGTTTTTGCACCACCATAATATGCGTATGCAGAGACGTTGTATAGTGCGCACTGTAAAAGCTGTTTCTTAAAAAATGATGCCGGCCAGAACGTTACAGTCATTGGAGAGCGTTATAAATCCATGATTACTGACTTTTTCGTTTTCTAATTGAATAAGATTAATATGGAAGATCTGAGGTTTCAACAAACATTTCGACGGTGCAACATGCCACACAGCGCGAATCACAATCTATTTATTGGAGGAAACATTCGATGAGCGCGTAATTTCGCGCAATAGACCTGTAAATTGGCTCCCGAGATTGTGGGATTTAATATCTTTGGATTATTTTTTGTGAAGTGAGACGATAGACGACTTGAATCCCAGGTGCTCCAAAAAGTGAACTTCCAGATTGCACTTTATTCAAGCCAGCCGCGGTGCCCATATGCGCGAAATCATATTTAAACATTAATGGCACAAAATTATCTTTCTAATAAAGCCAATATCAATACGATTTTTATATATTTTATTCTATACCTTAAAGAAAACATCCTTTATAACCAATTATATAGACATCATCATCATCGCCATCTTCTATCCATGACTGGATGAGGGCTTAGTATCTCCAACTTTTTTCAATTCGTTGTTATTTATTATTTCTGTAGAGTTTAATGATTTTATCAGTCCAGCGGGCTTTAGGATAGTATGGCAGTCTCTTGATTTCTCTCTATACCGGATGTTTACGTTTGTTCAATGATTATCGATATTTTTAGTAGCAGTGTGGGATGCTCAATGCCACTTTATTTTCTTGGCGTATTTTATTACCTCAACTACAATTGTCTGTTATCTTATCCATAACTTTGTATTCCTGTCTCTTCGTATGTACATACATATTTCCACGCTTGCGAACAATCTCATCGAAAATTATAGTTATGAAAATTTGATTGTTCTTTATAGATTTATTCAAGCTGGTTTTGACTAGTCCGACGTCTTTTATGTACACACGATTCAGTTTTTATAAAGGTTATGGTTTTTATTTACGAGCGCGAGAGTATACTTTCAAAAAATCGGATAGTTAAAGATAACAAAATTGATTAGGTACATTGTCATTGAAAAGAATTATAAAAAAAAAAATGTGTGTGCGTGTAAAACACATTCGATAGCGTTAAATCCTAGATCTTGGGTTTTCTATTAATCATAAGAATCGTGTTACTATAGATCACCACTAACCTGGACAGTCGGCCAATCCCCCAGATGCAATCTACAATGCTCTCTTTGCTGGTTGCTCTGTCTAATCCTTTGTATATTCTCTGCCGGTATCCATAAATTACTCGCATGCGCCGTTTTTTCTAGAGCGTTTCTAATAGTGGACCGAACTTGGATGACGGCTGTATTATTTCTGTCACAAGTTAAGCGGCGTCTTCGCCACTACTGAGTACACTGGCCAACTGAAGAACTCAGGGCTACCAATCAAAGGATATAAAAGATATGGTAGAATGATCAGAGTAGAGTAAAAAGAACAACAGAGTGAAATCAGGGTAATAGCAGGTTAGAATAGATATAAGCAGGAAGCAAACAAAACATAATAAGTACGATTTAGAACATAAGGACAGAAAATAATTACATATGACGAGTAGTTTTGATCATTTAAGACCTTTTCCAGCTGACTTCTTTCAAATTATAGGTATATTTTGAAAAGTTTAATAAAATGTGCAACTACATTATTATTCTTATTGAAATACTATTTGGTTACTGAAATGATTTTTAATAAAATTATATAAATATCTCTTTCAGATTGGTCAGCTCACAATATACAACACTCGGAGAAAAGATTCTGGAAATTATTCGTGCAATCCGTCGAATCTTGATTCTGCAAGCATGGTTTTGCATGTTCTCAATGGTGAGTAAACATGATTTTTTGTGAATTACAGGTTTTCATTGAGAGCCTAGATGCATGGTGTTATAATAGGTTGATGCATATTTATCCGCCGTTTTTTTAAAACTATATTGTAACATTAATTATATTGTAACTTAACCAAAAACGAAAACATATTACGTACAATTATCATTAAGGGACGTAGTCACCATCAACGTCAGTTATTGCTTCCCATTTGCTTGGAAGACTTCTTGATTCTGCAGGCGAAGAAGCACTGTCTTTATAAGGCGATCCATTTGACATCCTCCAAACTCTTCCAAATCGTCATAGACTTTGCCAACCTGCCAATTTTTCAGAGAGCGGTTGATGTGATAGTCCGTAGGAGCCTCGGTGGAAGAGAAGAGTGGGTGGGGGAGCAAATTTTATCTCTCGTTAGCGATGAATTCAATCACATAACGTTTAACGTGAGGGCGAGCATTGTCATTGTGAAATACAGTTTGGTTATTTCTGCGTGGTCTTTCAAGCTAAACGGAAGTATAAAGACGATCAAATTGTAATGGCGATCGAGTGCTCTTGACCATTTTTGTCCGAGATTCGCCACTCTGACACTCATCACTGTCATTCCACCAAATGGTGAATAATTATGCATCAACATAACAAAACGATTAATATCTTCATTTTTAACAAATGTTAGATAATTGTATTCACCAACCGGTTTCGGAAAATGCAATTTCATTCATCAGGGTAAAATGATATGATATTAAACACACTCACCTTCATCATCCCTGGCTCCACACTTAGGTATGATTCCTAGCCTTTTTAAAAATACACCTATATATGATAAGTTTTTATGTTATTGTGAACTTCATTTTTGTTCGACTTATTATCCATCTTTCTTTAGGTTTATTCTAAGTTTCCATATGCTATAATGAAACAACAAGACGGATCATTTATGTCACGTAAAAATAAAATCCTTCTACATAAGACACGGGTTCTGGGCTCTGTCAACTGCAGGCGCAATAGTGTGAGAAGGATCTTTGCTTTTATTTACCTAAGTACTGTGGCATCGTCGCTACAATTTTGAAACATGTGAATTCAATGATGAACCTGACATCGTCAAGGTCTAGCGATGGGTCGGGCATCTATCTTGGATGGAAAAGTCCTCACCATGTGGACATCTAACTTTCAATAATCCAGAGGGGACGGGGAGTATTGTAACACCGCGACACCATCAACTGCAAGAGATCCGAAGGAATCCAGATGTTATCGGTGTCGATTATTGGTGCAAAGTATGGCTCAGATTAGAGGGATGGAAGGATCTCCTTAAAGTGATCAAAGTCCACTCCATATTGGAGAGGCATGATTATATTGAATTGAATATCTAACCACAAAATTAACGCCGCAAGTATTAAATAATTACAAATTGTTTTCCTCGCGCGATAAATTAATTATTCAAATGGACAAATTAAATGAACAAACTTTAACAATATAAAAAAGTTAATATAATATGAACTCAGCAGGAGTAAACATTTTTATTTCTTCTGAATACAACAATTTGACGCATCACGCGTCAAAGTAAAATCAAGTCAAACTTTTTAATAATGCTCCTCCCTACGGTAGGAACTCCGTCAAACAAGTAATATCGACATGAGGAACTTGCTCGAGCGCAGAAGCTGTGTACTTGACACGATTGATGGGAGATAAGCACAAGTTATAATCCTCGATTTTGGCGTGCACATGATGGAGCACACCAACTTTTGTGCGATGTAATTTCAATAATTTATTTTGACGAATTGTGAAATTGTATTTAGGATATATAATAAGAATAAAGTTTCACGAAAAAATACCCTACTGAAATAATTTCAAATCAGGTTGTTCTTACTAGTATCACATTGTGGTTTCTAAAAGTATGTATGTATAATAAAGTTACTTAATGTAAATGAACTCTGAATTAAGCCATCAATCGTTGTTGATACACTATATTGGCTCATATGAGTTAAGAATATTATTTCTAACGAGAAAAGTTACGTGTCCTAATGGAGTCTATTTATGTTTTTTGAAGTACAAAGTATGAATGTAATAAGATCCAACTAATGTATTTCAAGCTTAAAAGATGTTTTATTTTTTATATATTTTACTTTTATATTCTATGTTGATGATGATCAATTTATTGTTGGCGTACTAACGTGGATTAGCATTATATTGCCATGCATTTAATAGTAAGTCAGCTCTATTATATAGCGCAAGAGCAGGCCACTTCGATGAATTTATGTGGCGAAAGTATTTGGATGGACGTATGATGAGGAGTTCAAAAATATTTTAAATCATATTGTGGATTAGTAAATTATATTATAAACACTTTATTAAATTATATTTGGTTACATTTTAGCTACTTCTACTTAAGTAATATAGGGACTAGAATGTTTTCCCGGGAGTAAACTATCATATTGTACAGGGTAAATATTATGTTCCAGACCAATGCTGTTTTTAAATATCTTGTAAATGAAATAATTTTTTAATTATTTAGTTTCTATATATCGATTACTAGGTATGCTATTATTATTATATAAACAATATGACATCGGCCAAGTGGCCAAGTGCGTGTTCTTTTAACCATATTTATCATAACATTCTTACATGATATTTCAGCAATTTTATTTCGAATATTGTCCTGGAGCATCGGACTTGTTGATGGATTATTGGCGTAGACCTTCCCTTTCAAATATCATCACACAAAATAATCAAGAGCCGTCAAATCAGGTGATCGAGGAGGCCAGTCAATATCACCACTTTTTAACATTATGCGGTCGGGAAAAATGTATGTGAGGTGGCACTGTCCTGTTGAAACCGCATGACCCAATTTGGCCACCAATAAGTTTTTTAACATGCGACGATAGGAATCACCATTAATGGTTACAGCATTGCCATTATTATTTAGATAAAATGTTTTAATAACTTTAACACGTTTTTGAGTCATTATATACTTTGTGATAAATTGTAATTAATAACACTCTACGATTACTAAATACAAACTTATACATATTTGCCAAACCAAAATAGCGGTCAAATAAAATCGACCCGGAACATAATATTCACACTGTACTACAAATCGATGAGAACATTGTTATATGTTGTTTTACTTTTTATTTCTATTCGAAAACAAAAGTGTGAAAATAAATTTAAAGGTTTAGTAGGACTGAATAATATAAATTTTGACTGTTAAAAAGTATAAATATTAAATTCAAGTATCACTTTTTTTTATTTTTGACGTTTTTAATTTATTTTTGAGATGATTCCCGTCCAGTGTTTCATACGAGACGACTATTTCAAATTGAGTTGCTCGTTGATCTAGTGTATAGTGGTTGAGACACTCGCATTGTAACCTCTCGAGTTCCAGGAGATTTATTATTCCTATTTTCATAACACAAACATTTATCTTAGTTTAAAAATACTAAGAATTATTATTGCGACATGTATTCCGTGTACGTATCTCTGTATTTTTTAAACACGACTAAGAAATTGAGTACCATATGTAGGTATAGGTAATATTACATCTATTTTATTTTCATAATTATTTTTCATATTTACCTTGTTACGGATTCTAGTGATTGTGAAGTGGTAAAAAATACTTTTAAAATATTTTTTACCACTTATACTACGGATAGTGAAGTGGTAAAGAATACTTTTGAAAAAACATGAAAACAAACGTACAATATACAGGGAGTTCCAGATAGTAAAATATTAATAAGTTAGGGCTGAATTTCTTATTCTTACTACATATTTTTTTTAATATAGAAATGCGTGCACAGAATCCACATTACATCAAAATTCTTATTAAATTTCAAACGCTAGATCACTAGCATAACCTTATTTGACGTTAAATGTATTACTAGTGTTGTCCTCTAACCTTAGGTCTCGTTCAGATTGCTATTTCTTGGACACACTGTAAATAAATAAATATATAATAAATTTAAATAATTTTCGTATGAAATAATATATACGTAGCTAAATATTATGTAAATAAATCTTTTATACTATGATAAAAAAATAGATTTCATTTAAAAAAATTGTATTTAAAATAACTCTTTTCACAATTTTCCACAATTTCCAATATATTATTAGCATTGGGTTGTATAATAATCACGTTTTGACCGTGTTTATTCTGCTTTGTAAAATTAATTACGTTCTACTGTTATGATAGGCGAGCAACCCGCGGCTATGCAGCACGGGAACGCTGGTTGGCGCGTTTCGCGGAGGGAGGGAATAATTCCATTGCTCTCATTGGCCAGCCTCGCTTTGCTCGCAGTGGCGTCACGACAATACGTGTAATAATTTATGTTTTATCGAAAACTCTTTTAATTTATCAATAGTTCTGTATTTGAGAGTGTAATTTTAATGTTTTTCAAATTTGTTGTCTTGAAAAAAAAATCCTGTCATTGATTTAATTATTTTAATGATCAATTAAAAAATATGAAGCAAATAAATTATTTTTAATACAAATTAAATGTATTAATTAGAAAGATATACTACCGGGATTCGAAATTGGATCTCTTTCAATCCGGGCAACGTGCATTAACCGATTATGCTATACTAACACAGTGCTTTGAAGACAAATTTTCGAACCCAAATGTTACACTTTTCATTTTTCATTTACATTATTTGAAAGCCATTTTTTTCACGTTATTTATTTATTTATTCAGGTACGAATCCTGGTAGCAACAAAAATATTTTTCGATAAAATTGATTTTATATGTATATCTTCCTAAGTAATAATACATTTAATCTGTATTAAAAATATCACACACCTATGTTCTGAATAATTACACCAGAATACAATAAGAATGTGTTCTTCTTAATAACAAATAAATTATTGTTATATATCTAAAACAAATTAACAACATTTTTTATTTATTTTTGTGAGTCCCAATGGTGTGTGTACTAATTATTATTTAAACATATTTATTTTTACAGGTGAGCAGCGAGAATACTAGTATGGTGTTTAAATATAAAATATTATGATGGAGTTCATGCTATAAAATTTAAGTTATTTTTTATATATGTACAACATTAAAATATTTAATCTTTATTAGGTGATACGAAAACTAATAAAATTTATATAATGAACTGAAATAATTTAAATTGTTAGGTGATAATTACACAATGAAGTGATTTGTTGAAATTTGTGGACTTTTTTAAGGTGTGTTGATAAAAGCTTTTTGTGTAAAAACTGGAAGTGTAAATATTGTAGATATATTTTTGTAAATAAATAAATAAAAATTTTACCTTCTTTTATTTTTATCTGACCCAATTAATCCAGTTAAATTATTTCATTTCTATGTCTTCTTTAAACTTGTGCGAATTTACGAATGAAAGGAAAATAATTTTTTCAGGTGGAAATAAAAATATTATGATATTTATTTAACAGCAAGATTGGTATTTCTACTAAGTACAATTTATTTATACATTTCTTACAATATATTATAATAAAATAAAATTGTTTTAAGACACCATATACCATGACAAGGAATGATTATTTTTTATGTTAACAGCTGTTGGGTAGGTTACCCATATAGTTTTTTTTTAATAAACTCTCTAATCGATATACTCGTGCATATATATCATATGTACAGAGTGGCAAACAAGTTGCATTTTCATTTAAAAATTTAATAAGTTTTTTGTTATTATTTATTATGTATTTATTTATTATTAACATCAAATATTTTTTTTAGTATTTATGAAAAATATAGCACATAACTTCCGTTTTACGCTTCGTAAGCACGGGTGTTTTCTACGACATTTTCCATGTTGGCTTTTAATACGTCCGGCTCCAGCGCTTGAATATCTTCCTGAATGTTTGTCCATTCCGAATTAGTTTTCTGGAAAAAAGATCCCGTGGACTGTATCGATTAAAATTATGGTTTAGTTGACGCAACCTAAATTGGATTCAGAAAGGAATAATGGCAGATGGATCTGGCCTACCTTGATCTTAGACCTATGTTAGACGTTGACTTTCACCTCGACTTGACTCGCACTTTTGTATTGAAGATCGGAGATATCTCTGCACTTCATGGATAGTAGAGAAAACCGCTTTTTTTCATGGTCCGAATTTTTACGCACGGCGACATTTTCAATCCACAAAAAACAGCTCCGCGTCGAAATGCAATCTGTTCCCACGTCGGCGAAATCTCTAAATAATTAGTTGGCCAAAGCGGGAAAGGTTTATTGGAAAGAAGGAATGCATGTGCAGTATTCGACTTGCGTCAACAGTTCTTAAGCTACTGAATAATCCTTGGTTTAATAAAATGCACATAATTCTTTAAGTAGTCCCAAATAAAAACGTCTGGTGCTATTTAATTGGGCGAAAGTGGAGACCAATTGAAATGTAAATGTTGCGAAATTATTTTCTCTTCGAAAATCTGCTGTAGCAGCTGCATTGTGGCTCTGACGTTATGGGAAGTTGTACCATCTTATCACTGTGTCTCAAGCCAATCTTCCACTGTAGGATTTACACAAAATTTTCTAGTATTGCTCGAATTTCTCTCTTCGAGTAGATGTTTATGGTTCTGCTGCATGTGCTCAATATTTTCCTGCATACGTACTGTAATTGATCTCCCGCCTCGTAGTAAATGACTAGCAGACTACGGTTACTGGAAACGTTGAACCAAGTATTCCTGATTTTGTGAGTGAGATTTTATAAATAAAATTCAACCATTTTTAAGCACAGCTCTGTGGTTAATTTTTCCATAGTAAATTAATAAAATCTGAAACAAAAATTAAAAAAACAATTCTGTCTAAAAAATTATTAAATTTTTAAATGGTAAATATATAAAATTATGTATTAACTCATTTTGGGTTTTCATCAAGTTGAGTATATCTTATTTTCCATCCTTTTTGCTAATTAACCCTAAAGATAATATAAATAATTGCATTCATGTACGAGTATCAATATACTTACGTAAAATAAGATCACCCCATAAATAATGCGGTATTATGATATTTTTCAAAATTAAGATGAACAAAGTTATTTTTTAATCTAAAATAAACTCTTCTTCATTTTTTCAAAAAACTCGTCCATATTTCTGGTAATTTTCAAAACATCTATTCCAAAATTCACTTGCTCGTGACGGAAAATGCTCCTCCAGTACTGTTCTGACCTCGTCTACAGAATTCATATATTTTCTGTTCAGGTGATTTTGAAGACTACGAAATAAATGGGGCAATGTCCTGCAAATATGGTGGGTGGGGCATCGTTTCTAAAAAAGGTTCATTCGTGAGACGTGACAGCGAAGAAGAGTACACATTCACTCTCTGCACGCGATTAGACTCTGAAAGTTTGTAAGGAACCGATTGACCCAATTTGCTGACTTTTCCGATGTCACGCAGATAGTTGAATGACCAAATCCAAGTTTTTTAATAGTTAAAGTGTGATTTTGTTCCACTAGAGCTTACGGGACGTCCTCGTCGAGCTTTATGGTTTTTCCAGGACGAAAGCCATCTTTTAGGCTTAGTTTCTGGTTCAGAATTTCTAGAACCACCGATGACACTGGCTTACGCTTACTGTCTGTTATTCATATATTGCATTTAACTTCACACTTTCGTTGTTGCCTTTATTGAACTCATAAAATAAAACATACCAAATTGTTAAAATGCAAAATCACCCAAAGTAATATTTTATTGTTCAAGGTTGCAAAAGCACTTAGTCGGAGTAAGAGACAACCTAGCAATAAAACGTCGGTATTGTTAGACCCCCAACGCGGCGTGGGAACGCCAATAAAATCCGGCGTACACGATTTTAGTAACGCAGTCAAATGCACCATAAGGGATGCATCACCCTCATACGGCAGTCTTTCTACCCATCTCAGCCGGGAGAGATCGCTCCGTAAATACGATCTAGTTTTCAGTTAGAAAACAAAATTAGGATCGTCTCTGTAATCTGTAATTCCGGGGTAAATTTAAATTGTGCACCTTGAGTATAAACCTTAGACTGTGATGTTCTCCGTGTTTAATCGTTGATATTGAAGTACAAAAAGGGTCCCGGTGGATCTATATCAAAAGAAACAAATCATATAAGGCATCTTCGGAAAGGTAATTCCTTTCGTGAGGGACCTGCATAGTCAATGTTAGACAAGAATCATACAGAAAATTTGGTAATTAACTTCATGTTGGCATGATGGACACACAAATAATGCTAAATTAATTGTTATCATTTTTTGAATTGTAATATATTATATTATAGAATATTAATAAGAATACTTTTTTTTTGCTCAACTTTCAATACACACAATAAACTTTATTATAAACTATGGCTTTTTGTGATTTCATTTGATAACCACTTGACTTGAGGATAATTTCAAAAAGAACCAGTTAGGCTATATGCCTCCCTCCTGACCATGAAGCCGAGGCAGAAGGAAGACGTTACGTAACAAAATATACTCCTTTGTCGCTCCATTATAGAATTGAAAAAATAACTGTTTAAATCGAACTGCACTCTTCAAAACTTGTACTAAGAATATGTTACTACCTGCGTTTATAGCAGGTAGTAATTTTACCTGATGCAGGTAGTTTATCCCGCGCCCCTCCGACTTTTAGTTTATGTAATTGAAAAAAAACACATTATTTATTAGAAGACTTAGTAATTTGAGTTCATAAATATTATAACACTTGATCATAACTTTAAATGTACAATTCATATCTACTGTAGTATCTTTATTAGACTACGGTGAGAGGTACATTATAGTAAGACCATGTGATGAGCATTTCAAGGAGGTTTAATTACATTATATTTAATTTATTACAAGCTGCTCATTTATCATCATTATATATCGTTAAACTATTAATGTTTTGTAAAATATCAAATACTAATAATTTAATTAATTGAAAAGATATAATATAATTTTAGAGTCTTTATTTATTTTATATTTATTAATTTGTCTTTTAATCGAAACCGACGTGTCTCCCGATAATTCTGATTTATTTAAATCTTGTGACTCGTTTTTATGTTCATTAATATAGAAAAATACGAAAATATAACGCTGTCAATTTTGTTTGTGTGTGGGTAACAAGGTGTGGAAATAATATAGAAAAATAAAAGTTGATACAATTAAATTAAAATTAGAATAATAAAATACAATAAAAAATTATAATAATAAACAATAGACACAGATATCACTATCACTACTGAAGTTTATGTCATAATTAAAGCGGAATCCGCGGTGATCCTACTAATATTCGTGTCAACTATGGTTTTTAAGTCCTTGCCAGTGAAAGCTCGGCGGGAAGAACGACGAATCCCACCAGAATTACTGCTCAGGCGGAGACTCGAGACCGGAGGTTCCAGCGGTCTGCTTGACTCCTGCGTAGGAACGTAGATGGCACAACTACGAGCGGCGTCTCGTCGATTCTTCGGCACATAATGGTAGTGGGTGGGTTGAAGCTTTAACCAATCCAGGTGCAGCTCGACTCTAAGCAAGTTGCGAGTGCTACCATCAACGCGGTCCGGTCCGGTCTGGGCTGATGCTTTTCTTCTAGACCTCGGAGCTTACGCTGAAATGTAGCTGGTGTGACTTTTAATGGTTCCTAGTAATGGATAATAGTGCAGAATTTTTATTCTCCACCTGTACACGCATGAAATAATATGGTAAATACAGTAGATGAGTATGGTTGATATTATTGAATTAGTTGAAAATCAACTGTTTAACTGATATATTAGGTAAAGCAATAAAACTCATATTTTAATGTAATAATGCATTTAACATTTCACAATTTGTATCAATTATTGATATATTAATATTGTTTTTAAATCATGTCAAAACAATTACACATATATTTTTTAATTAACAGAGAACTAACTGTCTATAGGCCACGCGTATAATTGACAACGCGAGATGATAGATGGTCAGTATACTTGCCAGTCGGAAAAAATCATACGATTCCGCTAAAATATGTTTTTCTTACTCGAAATTAAGACAATGTATACTTCATTTAAAATTGAATATATATTTGAGTACTGATATTAAATATATAAAAGAGAAAACATTTTAATAATCTTAACTTACGGTTAAAACACGTTCGACATATTCGCTACTTTGGTATTTTTTCTTAGTGGCAGTGAGTGACAATGGACACTGACATATCCAAGTACAAATCTAATAGCGATGAAATGCAATAATATTATTAGATATTTGAAATTTATTATCATTCGCATTAGAACACCGTTATTTTTATGGTTATATAATCTGTGAAATTTAAAATAATTGGTTATAATTCATGTGATATGTATTATTTGCAAAAACAAAGTAATTTTTTAAATCTCCTTTTTTTAACTAATTTTAATAAAATAAAATATTATTCTTTTTTGCATGCTGGTTAAATTTTTTGTATGCTGTTAAAATGGTACAAGTCAGGTTTTGTACCCCGCTTGACTCCCCTGCTGCGTAGTGGACTTTTGAGATGTTCCTGGGAATGAGTATATTCGGCAGATATCTAAAACGTGTTTCATTATTTGAAGGACTCCGCATTCACGTAGGGGCGACTCCTTTTAACCCTGTTTGGGCATCAACTATTCATATTGGTTGTGGCAGCTTCGAATATAAAAACTGCTCCATAGATCCCCAAGGAGGTTAAAACCAAGATGTTGTTCCATCAGGTCCACCAAAACAATTTTATTTTTGACTTTTGTGTAATCCCATTTTCCCATCTCCACTTACCTTCACGGAATGCATTAATTTATCTTGTGTCCATATCTTATATATAATAGAAAGGTAGAGAATATCATAGCAGTTCTTTCAGGGAAATAGGGCAAAATGAAACAATAGAACGGTATTGTAGAACCTTCCCGTACTATTTGCTAATCATCTCCTACTTAATAGAACTGACAGATGAATATATACATATGTATTTTGTATGTAAGGTAATAATACGTAAAAATTACTACTTCGTTAAAAAATGTCGACATTTATTTAGAAATATGTTCATATGAAAGCTATTATAATATAACGATCAACAGAAATGCTTTAGATATCCACAGTGCCTTAAAAAAGAAGTCCTCATGATTTATTTAAATGGTTTTTCGAGACAAAACAAAAATGTATAATGATTTAAAAAATACGGTTAGTCACAAGGTTAAAAATCAGCGATAAAATAACAAAAAATGATAATACAATAATAAGATGCAAGTAAAAATACAAAAAAATAAACATTTGAAAGAGTTATGCTGATATTTTTTTGTTTGCGAAACTAACGAAAGCGTGACTTGCATTAATTAATGATTTTATTGTCAAGAGTAAGTTTATATTAAAAGTACAACAAAAATAAAAATTATGTTAAATTTTATAAAGCACAACAAAAATTAAAATAAAGTTAAATTTTATAAAGTACAACAAAAATAAAAATAAAGTTAAATTTTATATTTTTAATGTCAAAGAAATAATACTTTTAAAATTAGCAATATTAACTTGGTGGTTAAGATTAAGATTAATTGGTGATAAGAAGAAGGAAAAGGTGTTTTCCGAAACCGGTAGATGTTTTTTAAACTCAATTGTGGCTATTAAACTAAGATAATAAATAAAAAATATCAAAGAAATAATTTTAAAAATTTATTGCCAGTGAAATGTGTAGCTTAAAAATATATGATATATTAAAATTTAAGGTAGATATTCTTAGAAATCTTGTCGCACATGGCCTCTGAACTTTTAACCGGATAAGGTTATTTTATAACACTAACGGTTAATCATTATCTATTAGATGATGTACTCCAGGGCCAATAACTGCTTGTATAATTTCTTAATATTATAGTATACACGTAGTAATTGGTCATAAAAGTCATAAAATAAACTCAATTGCTCTAATGAATTTTATTTTATACCAAAGTAATTTAAAATAGTACTTAAAAAGATAAGTAGTTCTGTATGGTACGATAAATTGGATAATTGAATATAATTTATCTTTAAAATTACGTTTTACATCAGAAGGTTCCAAACATATTAATGTTATTTTTACATATACTACTAATGAGGTTATTTTTTGCATACGCGGTTCGTTTTCTAAAACATGTATTTTGCGGTATAATTTAAAAAGCTACAAATATAAGATTTATTTAAATGATTTCCTAATTAATTTATTAATACATAAATATAATTTATATAATAAATAAACAAATACATAAAAATATTTATTTGTATTGGGTCAAGTTGAATTTGAAAGTAATAGATGGATAATTCTATGATTGTGACTTCTTCATTGGGATCAACTAATTTCTGTAAGTAACTCTTAAATAAAACATGTTTAATGCTTAATTATTATTATTATAATATTATTAACGCATGACTACGAAAGTCAGCTCATATCAGTTATAAAATATACTAAATACAGAGATAATATTTAAGGATTTCCTTCCTAATACATATATGTATTGGATAAGTATTCACCATACGCAACAATAACAAATGTTTTCTCGAAGAACCTGACGTGAATTTGTCAATACGTGTATGTGTAAGTGCAGAGTTGTGCGCACAGCGTAGTGCGCGGGGCGCGGGGTGTTGATACCGGTCGTCACTTTAGTGGCAGAATGTGCACTGGCCGTATTAGATGTGTTTTACGTGTCCTCTATGCTTTTGTTCATGATGATCAATGTATTTTTTCATGTTTATCACTTTTACATATATATATATATTCACTTATATAAATCTCAACTATTATTTTAAGGATGAATATAAGTAATAAATGTAAAAAAATAATATTTATCCGACATAAAAATCGCAAAACTCTACATGTCCACTGAGTTTACGGCACCGGAATGCGCGTTTTTATTTTAACACCGTAAAGGTAAGGTTCAATAAAATTGGAGTTAGCCAAATTTGGAGATAACAACATCTTTAAAGCAACATACCTACGAAACAATAAATTAGTATTCTAACGACTCTTCAAAACTTCATTTATTGTTATTCTTTTACATATTTTTTTTTTTTTTAAGAAATATAAAAATGTTAAATTAAAATATCAATTTAATTGTTATTTAAATTCCAAAAGAGAAATAGTATTCCCTGAAAGAAATTTTGAAACAAGATTATATTTTTTTCATATATCCATATGAAAATATCATAAGTCATGGTCAATAAAATAACATATACATTGCAAAATATTAATAATTTTCAATACTACGTACTATATCAAAATATTATTAATAAATTACAAATATGTACGGTAATAATGACGCAATTCATTATTTGCTCCGTGGGTTTTTTCACTTGATTAAATTTATACGTAAATCATCTGTACGTCTGTGTCTTCGAATCGACTAATTTATAAATACAAAAAGACAGGAACCACGCATTAGCGTCGAGTAAAACTGTCACTGAAAAACGGTTTATTGTCTTTTTTTGTAATATTTCTGACATTAAAAAAAATGTTGACAGTCGCCTTCGCGGGTATCCATTAAACGCTTCGTGGAAGTTAAACATTGTGACAGTAATGTTAGATCGATCTCTTTTCTGATTTCTTTTATCTGCGCCCCGTATCTAAGGGTGGCATATTTTTTCTGAAGGGAATGTTTTCTAACATTTTTAATACAAGGTGATTACGGAGTTTTTCAAACATTTTTTCTTTTCTAAAAATAAGCGTTATTCCTTATATAGCGGTATGGTGTAGTTATGATTATAATAAAATAACAAACTGTGAGTCAATGACTGATATATGTATCTAAGTCGGTATCACTTACAGTGATCTTAAATATCATATTTCGAAATTGATATCTGAAAATATTTTTATCATTTAATTTATTTAAGAATTTACTTACGTGAGTTGTATACTTTAATTAAAATTTTATACTATGAAGCTGTGAATGAATACTTTATATTTAAAGAGAGGATTTAATGTGATAATGGAGTAGCTTTATTAATCAATATTTAAATGACAATTTTTTTTGTCCATTTATTTCGTACATTGTGATATTATTATAAAAAAGTGAAAGCCACAGTTTTCAGTCAATGATATCATAATATAGCAATCACATACAAACAAGTAATGTAGGTAGTAAGTAGAAAGGTTATTAAAATGGCAGAGGCAGGTTTCATAAACTTTTTAACATATTTGGACTCGGATCACTCTGAGAGTAGATGTCCACGATAACTTTTCGTTGTTTAAGAAGCTTTGCAATCATATATATGTATATATTATAGTACGAATATTGTAAACCTCATTTGTGCACAAATGTGCACACTGCATGTAGAAAATATAAAGGTGTAGATAAATATAATGTATTCATAAATATAAAATTTTAATTGTAATAAGAACTTTCGATTGTATGTTTGTACAAGCGATGCCGTCTTTACCCTTCAGTCAACTTTAAATAATATTTAGATATTGATTAGACGAGATTAGTAAATTCAATCCAGAGCAAAAATTGTAATCCCGGGATTTCGGGATTCAAATTTGATGATCCTGGAATTATAAAATTCTAACTTTCTCATCTTGTTATGAATCGTTAAACAAACAAAAAATAACGTTAATAATAATACAAAATTGACTAATAAGAATTTGTATCTGAAACAAATGAATTTTTATGAATAATATGCCCGAAGTAATAACAAAGCACAGAGTGTTTCACCATATATACTGTAAACAGGGCCGGGATCCCGGTATTTGATTTGCTATGCCAATATTGGATGTATTAAGGGATATTAATGGAGATCCGCAAGATAAGAGTTGAGAAAAAGGGGATACTTATGTCCAACACTGGTGTATATATATATATATATATACACCAGTGTTGTAGTCATATAAATTTTATATACTTAATTATAAATTAATATTTTAAATACTAATTTAGTGTATTAATTATAAATATATACATATAAAATCAATTTTGTCGAAAAATATTGTTTTTGCGTCACCGGGATACGAATACATTAATTTAGTATTTAAAATATCACAGACCTATGTTCTGAATAATTACAACTTCACAATAAGAATGTGTTTTCCTTAATAATTAATATTTATTTATACACATATATTTCTATAATTCCTGACCAATAATTGAATCCAATAACGTAAAATACTCACATTTCTCGTATAAAATAAAATAATATTTTATATCATACCTTTAGACAATATTTATTTAGCTATTTAGTGGAAATATTTGAGATGTATTTTGCCATATCTTATAGTTGTCCTTATTGATGTCACCCGGTGGCTGGCTCCAACCCCGAGGCAGTCTGTTTGCTCAGTTTCAAATGAGCCAATCATAGTGTCAAACCGTTTGTTTTGTGAACGCCTGCCGTGAAAGCAATTTGTCAGACGATTTTCAAATTTTCCCCAATATTGGCCTATTGATTGTTCTCCCCCAAACCGACGGATGAAAGTAACGCGGAAAAAGTGAAATTTTCTAGAACTGAATAAGAAAACGAGAAAATAAATCAAGAAAACATGCGTATGGATGTATTAAAATCCTATGATAATAAATTTTAATAAATCGCTACGATGACGGACAACTCATAATAATATGTCTAAAAATATAAATAGTATTATATCATATGGTTTGAGGTAGAACAAGATCATAATATAACCGTATCATTTATATTTTATATTATTTAATTTGGTCATTTAGCTTACAATCATGCTAAATAAATAATTTGAAAGCCATCGAAGTATAGTAATTTGTCTAGTCCATTTGTTTTATTTTGTAATACAAATTAAATAAACCCAAACATAAAGCAATGTTTGCAATAATGCAAAAAAATGGTTTTTAATTTCACTAATTAACGTAAACAAATACCCAATCGAACATATTCTTAAAATAATGAAAAAATATAGTCATTTATAGTTCCGGTGACGTACGCACTGCCTGAAAGCGAATATTAAAAAGCCGGATTATAAAAGCACATCCACGCCAGTCAAAAGAAAGAGGTCTGAATATGGCATCATGATCGGTTCTCGTAGATGTGTCGATATTGTAGTAATACATAAATGTGCAAATGTTTTGTAAATGTACAAATATACAACGCTGGTATATTACTCGCGTAAACGTAGCACAATAAGATATAATATACTCATATTGTATTTTAATGAAAATAAATTTTTATTTCAAACTTGCAATTTTAGAACGTAGTGATAATTAATATAATAGACGGAATAGTCTACTCATTGAAAAAATATATAGTTACTACCGGGACATGCACACGTAATATTCTCTTTCCGGGAGAACGAGTTACCAATTAAACTATGTTAACCATTTAATATCAAGACGAATTTTCGATCTTTCTTACCATTGAGCTCTAATTTAAAATTAATTTGATAAGCGCACAAGATACAAAATATATTTAAGTAACATAAGAGATTAACCCAGGAGCGGTGGCGTAATGAGGGTCCCCACCAAATTTTTTAAACTGTCCGGCATGTAAAGAACGCGTAATAGTATTGCTTCTCCCACCCCCCGACCATAGATACCTTCTGACCACTCCACTGGGATGTTGATGCGACTACGTTTAGTACCCAAGCGACCGTGCTACGGAGTTATCTGCGCGCGCCTCGCAGCTGTGAAGGATTCCTCCATTGAGCCACTAATGACGTAAGTTTTTTTTTACGACGTAATTTTTTTAAATTATTTTTATAAGTTTTGATTTGTCGCATAAATTATTAATATTTATATTTTAATTTAATTAATTTTCTTCCCGATATGTCATATGATGATTTTCTAATTATTACATGCTTTTAGATGAATAAGGATTTATAGCCATCGACATCGCGACAAACGAAAAACCTGACAAATTTAAAGGACGCAGTCGGCATTACCGAATCATGGCTGGAATAAGAAGAAGATGTAATTAGCTTGATCGATTCCAATAGTGATGGACCGAGTGAGTATTCAAAGGAAAAGGCTAAATCAGAAATGGTGACATTCTATAACTTGACCATAGGGGCCGTTGTTATAATTGATGAAATGAAAGGTTCATATACAACTATCATGAAGAGTAACAGATGGCCTCTTACCTTATTTTATTTTCTTTTGAAAATTGCTGGTGTTAATGAACAAATAATATTCACAAGCAATACTGGAATTAGTCAACCACATCGATTTTTTTTTTAAAGGAGCTGGGTATGCAGTTGTTAAAACCACACATCCATAGGCGAATGATCATTCGTAATTTACCGTCAGATCTTCACCAGAGAATGGAAAAAATTGAAGGTACTAGTCGATCCCTAGATAATCAACACAATCTTCATGGAATATGTTCGTTCTGCCCGCGAAAAAATTAACAGATAACTAAAAAAGGGTGTAATTTATGTGAAAAACCACTGTGCAATGGAACATGTCAAGTGTTTGTGCTCGAAATATTTGAAGAATTCAACAAATAGTAGAATTTTTTTTTTGTAGTTTTAATTATTTACTGTTTTTTATAAAAAAAAAACTTTAAATTTTTTTTATTTTTGTATAATTTTCTTCCGAGTTTGGTAATAAATGTCAAAATTTATGACGAAGGAGTGTTTCATTTATCATACGTAAAAAAATAATTCTACGAAAACAATTGTTACAAATTGATGTCCAATTAAAGAAGAATGAGAGGAAAACTGTACGTGCCACTAACAGTGTATGTCGTGGGAATGCCACTTTTCCCGTGTTAATACAAATATAATAAGTTTCCACAAACGTGTCAAAAATAAAGTATCTTAATACATATCAATATTTGTGATAATTCTTAGATTATCACCAGATTCCCTTAGGGTTTTATCCTATGATTACTGTCTAATTACTTGGGTCCCAATTTTCCAGGTAACAATATTATACCTTTATAACAACATGTTGTACAGTAAATATAAATTATGAATTCAGAAATAGATTAATTATTCAGAAGAAGCTGTGATGGAAGAGAGCTGTTCTTCTTATAAAGTTCATGACACATAGACACACGCATACATTTACAAACTGACAGTTCTCATCTCACAATATTAAACTAACTAGCTTGTAATATTATCTCCTTATTTTAGTTTGAAATCTTATATTAAATCATGTAGTTGAGTAACGAAACTCTTTATTTCTTGGACTCCCAACTGTTCTGAACCGTAAACTCGATACCTTTCCTAATAACATCCATGATATTAGAATTCCTAATAGAATACTATTTCTATACGTTAACCGATGAAAGTAGTAATTTCCTGGATGCCGAGACAATAAAGTTGACGCTGAATGCTTGAGGTAAAGAATATAATAATTTATAGCGTTTCTGCACCGAGAGACGAGATGAAGACTTTATGAATATAAAAAATAAGCTAATTGTTTAAGACAGATGTATAATTATGTAGTTTCATACACCAGCTCACATCCTAAAGCACCTTGCATAACCTTTTTTCCATGTTCGTTTAAAATTTAGCCGCACGCTGAGATTGTTGTGATCGGAATAAAATAATATCATTAAGGAAAACACATTCTTATTGTGAAGTTGTAATTATTCAGAATATAGGTCTATGATATTTTAAATACTAAATTAATGTATTAATTTAGTATTTAAAATATCACAGACCTATGTTCTGAATAATTACAACTTCACAATAAGAATGTGTTTTCCTTAATAATATATGTTGTATCAACGTGTCCAAAATTTAATAAAAATAAATTGATAATTCTGGCGTCTGCAAATCGGTTTACTCAAAGGTATTTAAGATTCTGTAAAAATAATGTAGATGGCTTTCAAATAATGGAACGACAGGTGTATTAATTTGAAAAAATGTAACATATGGGTTCGAAAATTTGTCAAAGAAAAATACTGGCGTTATAGCACAAAGGTAGTGCACTTCCCCGGATTGGAAATGAAGATCTAGGTTCGTATCCCGGTGACGCTAAAATAATATTTTTCGACAAAATTGATTTTATATGTATATATTTATAATTAATACATTAATTTAGTATTTAAAATAATATCAGTATATTTTTTGTCATTAAAGAGAACACAGTCTTTATTGTGAAGGTGTAATTATTCAGAACATAAGTCTGTGATATTTTAAATACTAATTAAATGTATTTATTAGAAAGATATACATATAAAATCAATTTTATCGAAAAATATTGTTGTTGCTACCGGGATTCGAACCTGGATCTCTTCTTATCCGTGGAATGCGCATTAACCATGTAAGTACAGCAGACAGTACTTTTAACGAACATTTTTATTCTATTGTATTTTATTCACACTGTGAATAATATGATTCATTATATGAAAAATTGTACAGTTAACAACAACAATTATTTTTTATTTTCGATAAATATAAATATTTTTTCGATAAATTGATTTTATTTGTATATCTTTGAAATTAATAGATTTAATTTGTATTAATTATTATTATTCTTAATTATTAAGTTAAGCTCAAGAATTATATTATTTTATATTTTATAATGGAGTGAAAAAAGCTTTTTTTTTCATAATAGTAATAATTTGAGTATATGTATGTAAAAAAATAATGTGTGGATTTAAAAAAAATCTTAAATTGGCTTTTCTTCCTCGACAAAATGTCATATACTATAATATAATAATATTAAAAGTACTCGTCATATAGATGATTAAATATTACACATAGATTTTTTTTTATTTTATGCAAAAATTAACGTTAATTTAAATGTATCTAAAACCTGAAAAACGTTTGGCCCAATTGGAGTTTTAATCATAAAATATAAAGTTTAAACCTCGCGTAAAAGATTAAATTTAAATCAGCAGCCATGCATATAATTGAATATAATCCACCGAGTTTCCGGAATGTTGGTAGTTTCTTCCGCAATGAAAGAAGTTTCTATTTCCTTATGTTACCAAAGGCATAATCAATTTTGTACGAAGATGCAATTTCCTTTCATTTCAGAGAATTTCAACCGCGGTGGAGAGCTGTTTACATTCTGTTTAATGAAAGTTGTACCCCGAAGATTAGAGCAATCGCGAGTTCTAATGGAGAGATGGATTCTCAAGTTTGTCGAGACGGAAAACAAGAGAGACTTGTACGATGTCATATTTTGATTCTGTATTAACAAAAGCCATTGTTATTAAATTGAAATTATGATTTTAATTTCAATATAACAAAAATATACAAGAGTATTTTTTGGCTTGCTTGTTTACTCGAGTAAAAGCGTCAGAGATTCAGTAATCATCCCAAGACACCAGCAAGTTAATTATAATTAATTTTGATGAGAGTAAGAATGATATATTTCTAGTTAGAAATTTCATGTTACTTACTCTGAAAAAATCTTTTGCGAAATTCAAAGTAGGTTCTAGGTAGATAGGTGAGTTTTTTTTTTAATTTGAAGATTCTTAATTTAAAAATATTTATATAGGTATTGTGAATTTTAAATAACTATTTTTAAATAAACAAATAAATAACTCTTCTGGCAGTTTTTCGATTCCATGTCTAAAGAAAACTGGTGGTATGGAGATGAAGAAGTCTTCAAGACAATTTTTGAGAGCACTGTATACAGGGTGTAATATACCTAGTCCACAATATTATATGGATGGATACTTAACTAAATTACGAGTCAAAAATGTTCAAGTAATATGCGCAAATTGTTTAATGTTACGGAACATATTATTGTTTGAAATTTTTACAAAATCGTGTTAAGCTTGAAGTCCTTTGAAATAAATATTTGTGAAATTGTTCCATTGTTAATAAATATTTTTGCTTCAGACCCTAAATCATCTAACAAAAAATAGTCTAGCCACTAGAAATTTGATGACCTTTAATTTTTTACGTTCAATATATAATCTGGAATCAATAAAATATTTCTGTTAATCGCAATAATCGCATAATTACTATTTTTTTTAAATGTATATATATCTCTGTCATGGTTGAGATAAGGCGCATACCTTTTGAATATTTTCTAATCGTAATTTAGTCAGGTATTCACCCATAAAATATTATGAACTTGGTCTGTTACACCTTTACATTAAAGAAGATGTCTTTAATATTATTGAATAAAGAGCGAAAAATATGAAAATTGGATGGACAATAGAGCGAATGTGGAATAATCTCCCAACAGAGCTCTCAATTAACCGCTCTTGTATTGTTAGTAGTGTACGGACGGGCATTATCATGATTTAAAATCACTTGATACCGTCTTCCCGTCATTCATTTTCATTGAATTACGCCCTCATAGAAATTGTTGACAATAAACCACAGAATTAATGGTTACATTCCTCGTACGTAATTTCATAGTACACGATGACTTCTTTGTCCGATCAGATACGCAATATTACCTCGCGTGGATCGACACCAACTTTTCAATGTTCATGTTTTCAAACATATATCTGTGCAAATGTACAAATGGAATACATGTTACATTATTATTCTTACTATTTTTAAATTATGCTAAACATTTGTATTATGAAAATAGAATTAACTTGCTGGTGTTCTGGAACGAAGCGCGAACCTGCGATCATCAGATCACTAGACCAGCATCTTAACCACTACGCTAACAAGCTACTCAAATTAGTGGTTAGGGTTCAGCTATTCCCCATTTATTTAAGATGTTAATATAAAGGCTTTAGATATAAAGGCGCCATTTCTTGTCACCAGTAACAATTTGAGATAAAAACGGTCGAAGTTGTCGACGAGCAAGCAAAAAATTGAATCATTTAAACTATCTTTAGTGTTGGATAATCTTCCTGAACGCGGAGAATATGTCATGTCGAAATTGCCCTCTTTGAAACAAGAAAACCATTTACGTGCCGTACTTTTCCCAACGATGTTCTGCCCGTAAATGGTTCTAGCGGCCATCCACGCTTTAACTCCTCGGTTAATCTCAAACAAAAAGCTATGTATAACATATTTGATTTTTTTTTGTATTTGACACTCCTATTTCATTATCTAACAATTGACGTGGACTTTCGACACGTTGAAAAATTCGAGATGTAATCAATCAAACAATATTATGGTATTAAAATTATATTGACGTGTGTCAAAATTTTTTTTTCTAAATACTCATGCTTGAAAAAACGCTAAGAACTTATAAATCAACTCAATAGTACACTAAATAATTTATTCAATGTTTGGTGGTACAAATGTTTAAAAAGAAAAATTACGTTGAAATTACTTAATACATATCTAATAATCATTATAATTTTTTTTATTGGACAATTATTATTTACATAAAATAACATAAAAGAATTTTGACGGCGAACATTTTTTAATGAATCATTAGGAAAAAATATACATAAATTCAAAATAACACAACACAAAATAAATCATCAGTAGAATTCTAAGTAAAATTTAACACTAACTCATTATTTATATAATTCCTTTAATATTTATATTAAGATCTTCCTAGAAATTTGTCAGATATTTTCAAACAAATTTAGATGCCTAACGAATACTACTTAAATAATGTGAAATTGCTTTTCTCGGCAAGTAAAGTAAGCACATTTTTGCTTTTACTATTAAATAAATCCTTAGTATGAATTCTAGAGGAAAAAAAATGTAGTGTAAACGTTTTAACGAGTTACATACACACGAGTATATGATTCATTGAAACATGGAACTAGTGGAATTTGCTTCTTTAATAATTTACTTTGTGAAATGTTCTTAAAAGAGAAGTGAGATTTTTTTTAATGTTATCTAATATTTTAATTTAAATTAATATTTGTAAATCAGTTTGTCGTTTATTGATCCTAGTAGACACAGGGTGAATATAATGTTTCACGCCGATGTTGTTTTTAAATAACTATAATATGAATTACAATTGTTTAATTTATATTTTATTTATCAATTATTTGGTTTATTACAATTATGTATAAAATATAACATCGGCCAAATAGCCACCTCTGGCAGCGGTACGAATGCGTGCTCTTTTAACCATATTTTCATAACACTCTAGCACACTTCACGTATTGTTTCATCAATTTCATTTAAAATATTATCCCACAGAATCGGAATTACTATTTGTTTACTGGCGTAAACCTTTCTTTTCAAGTACCTCTATAGAAAATTGTCGAGAACCTTTTGACATTATGCGGCCGAGAAAAAATTCTCGCAAAATTTCAAACGTAACTCGAGGTGTGTTTGAGGTGGCACCGTCCTATTGAAATCGCATATATTGTAGGCTTAATCGATCCAGTTCGGCCATCAATAAGTTTTACAACATGTGACTAAGGCGATCACCATTAATGGTTACAGCACTGTCTTTATTGAGACTGTGACATGAATAATATAATCAGGTTAGCGTAATACTGTCCCCAATTCAATTATTATATATTATGTCCAAACGCTATTGTAAGAAAAATAACCAATAATACCATTACATCTTATTGTTTGTCTTTTAATATGTATGTATGTTATTAGGTTACGCTACCAAATGTAGAAAAATATAATTTATTGTTTGTTTATTAATATTTATCCAATAAACATTTCAAGATGCGTCATATAATGAGAAAAAACTAAATATAATATGTACAATTTCATAAATTATATTTTCAAATCTACTCATTGACAAGTACTTGAATATCTGTCTTCTGTCAGAAAACAACTAGATTAAGGTTCTGCAACATTTATCCAAAACACAGACAATGCGGTCTTATTTTATTATTTAAAATCAGGCTAAGAATAATAATTGCCACTAGGGTAGCGAGACACGGAATTGTAGTCTGTCGCAGGAATAGTAAGTTACTTTATTATTTAAAACATTTTAAGAAAATATCCAAGTGTGCTCGCATTAATTTAGTTATGTTAAGTTGAACTGTGGTAGAATTAGATCCGGAGTAAATGAGTTAGTTTAATCCTTTCTAGAGCTGTGTGACAACGAATTCTCAACAACTAAATTACATGAGGTATTATTTTTTTTTTTTAATACTGATACTAAGTGGCATTCCTTAGTAACATGGTACAATAAAAACCTACATCGTCGAACATCTCATAACTTTCAAGTGTTGGTGTTTATATGCGGGGGCGTGCACAAAGAGTTTACAGGAACGAAAAATAATGTTTTTTTCAAGGTTTTGTTGAATTTTCTATCTTTTTATTTTAATGATTGCTTTTCATTCTTTGAACTCATAATACTATTTTAAATAAAATAAAATGTATACTATTTAACGTTAAAAAATATAATTTTTCGTAAAAACAACATAATAATAAATATATTGTTGGGGTGAAATGACAGTTTCACACAGATTTATGAGTCACTTTCCTCAGCATCACTTACTTTCTTTACTTACTTTCTGTCAACAAAGTTTTACCTCTATTACTTGTGGAATAGAAGAAAAAAAAATTGGTTTGTTTGGTTGTAATTGCTAACATTAACAATGCCTGGGGTACGTTTAGTTTCCGGTAGTTTACGGCGAAAATCCATCTCAACCGATCCGTCAGAGTATTGCACAATCTCCAATTTAGTCACTTATACGCAACGTGGTCGTTAAATTTTTCTTTCAGCCTCGCGGCCAGATGTCTGGCACTTGCCGGCTATCCAGCCATCCTTCCCCTGGGTCTGATCAGAAAAATGTAAAATTCCACCATCTTACTTCTTGCACCGCTTTTATTGACCAGGGCCGGTTGCTAATGAGGCGTAAGATTTAGAGATACAATTGCTTAGAACGGACGGCGCGCAGTAAGAATTAAGTGACAGTACCTGCGTAACATCACAATATATGTATTTTTGTTTTTTATCTTAGTATTTTTCATGATTAATATATTTGTTTTTATTATTATTTATGTTTGAATGCATTTTAATATTGGACCACTCTGTACCCTGGTAAATTCCACGCAAAATATACTTCCCAGTTTTGTTGAAATTGGTTTAAAACAAATATTTAAATCCACGTATACTTATCTTCAGTTTGCAATTAATTGTTTACCATATTCAAATATCTATTTAAAACATACTTTTCGTAGAAGAATCAAAGTAATACATTTATGTTTTACGAATAATTTTTTTTCTTAAACCAATTCAAAATAATGTAAAGTATTAAGGAAGCCGATTGGCGTTACTCTCTAAATTGTTGTCGTAGCTTTTAGTGAAAAAGAATACAGAACGTTTTCAACTTTGATAATTTATTCACGTTTTGCCATTCTTGATCACGTTTCCCTTGAACAACTTGGAAGACTTCATTTAATTTGCGAATCTTCACTAAACAAGGAAATATCGCTTCAATGGAGATGCTTCCTGCATAGAAAATTAGAAGATCAAACAGTTTTCAAAATGATGTATAATAATTCACTCAAAGGGCATGAAGTAATATAATTAATATGGGAGTTTACTTCGAAGGTTTTCAGAAAATAAATGATTAATTATACAATATATAAGTAAACGTCATATAAAAACCGTAACGGTTGTTAGGTTTTTAGGATTTATTTATAAAAAATTAAGATCCTGTTGTCTTATAAGTAATAAATTCATATACCAATAGCTTACTTAATTATTATAAATACTCATTACTATGTATCCCAAATTATAACAGAATATATTAACATAATTTTATAATTATTTATTATGAAATATTCTAAAATGTCCAAGTCCAACATACGCTTGGGAGAGGAGAAAATATTATTTGGATTGCAATGAAAAAATAGAATGAAATAATATTGTTAATACAAATTAAATGTATAAATTAGAAAGATATGAAATCAATTTATTTGATATGAATTTTTTCCTATCTGAGGAAATGCAATAACTGACTATGCTACTCTAACATAATAAGTTGATGATAAATTTTCAAATGTATATGTTGCACTAGAATAGGAAAAGATCTATGTTCGAATCCAGGTAGCAACAAAAATATTTTTTCGATAAATTGATTTTGTATTTATATCTTTCTAATTTATACATTTGTATTAAAAATATCACAGACCTATGTTCTGAAAAATTTCAACTTCACAACAAGAATGTGTTCTCCTTAAAAATAATTTTACAATATATATATATTTTTTTCAATAAGTTGCAATGTTGCATTGTTGCAATAAATTGAACGTAAATATGATACGAATGACTTATATATGTATTTTTGAAGAAAAATGGATGGCATGATGCACGTATATCTCAATTCTCCAACAAACTCAACCACAGCAAGCTCTATAGGTGTATAGTAGTGAACAAAAGATTATACGATAATGGATGACTGGCGAGATCCCGGAGTCAGCTGTGAAGGCGACCCAGGACCGAGACTTGTGGAAGTGCATTACGAGCCGTCTTTCATCCGAATGAGTCCATTATATATCGTAAAGGAAGAAAAAAGAGGACGATGGACGATTTGAAGGAAGGAAATTCCAAAGGTTTCCACTGTATCCCGAAATCATTTTGAGAGTTGTTTACTCTCGTTTCGATTCCACTCAACAATGCAATGCGTGCAATATTTTACAAAATCTTCAAAGCTTTTTTGGAGTATATTTTAAAATTAAAAAAGTTTTTTACGTTCCTTGTGGCTTTCCATTTTCCTTATGTTTTATTATATGGCACTTATTATATATAGTGAGGCAGACGCCGAAGCACAACATCTGGAACTGTGCGATTATGAATGATGCACGTGGGATTACGATTGCGAGATTAAAAGGAATAGGTCATCGGATCCCCCGAAACGATGACCTATTAAGAAGCGTAAGGAAACTCGGACTTTTCCGGGTATTTATTAGGGTGTGGGTCTCCCGCTGGGAGTTGCTGAAATAGACGATGCCAGGAAGAGCGGTGGCTAGAAAGACCTAACGGAGCATTCTACTGGTTCTCTCTCGCACTCTTTTGTGACCTGAACAGTGACCAATTTTTGTAACTTCAACACATAAATGATACATTTACCCTCTTTTTTGGGGGGTGCACGACTTCTATAGCTTCTGAATTTTATATGTAACTAGTCTCACGTCAAATTGAAACATATTGAAGAGGTATGGCTCCGATACGAAAGAGGACGATACTAGATAAATGCTGTTTTAAAATATTTTAAAAATACAACATTCAAGAGAGCAATATTTATTCGTATCCAATCAAGTGACCAAGCGCCAGACGAAAATATTATTATTTAATTTTTAAAAATTCTTGCACTTATATGAATTTTGTTCGCATCATTAAAAGTATAACATTCAAGGAAGGAAGAAAAAAAACAAATTAATTTGCTTTAAATAGTATATTGTATTATTTTCTTATAAATTTGCATCATATATTATGCTTATATGTTTATGGTAGATACACACGGCAAGTCACTCTGAAATAATATCAATATAAAAATAAATCATAATAAAAATATGCTTTATTTGCAATAAGATTATAAGTTAATAAAATAAGATTGTTAATATTATACATAAAATTTGGCGGAAACAGATAATAAATAATAAACTACAAGAAAATTTTACACTTCTATCTTTAAAAATATTTCGCAAAAATCCCATGGGTTAAGAGTGACATTTTATTTCAGGTATAATAAATTTCAAAATATTTTATGATAAGGTTATACTACTTCAAATCTTAAAAATGTAACCTAGTAAAAAAATGATTTTTTTAAAACATTTATATTATTATATAAATTAGTGTTAATTAATTCCCATATAAAATCTTAATGCTTTTTAAGTTTTAAGTGGGAAAGTCAATACATTTAAAGGAGTGTCAATTTCCTTTTAAATAACTATGTTTTTATTTATTTATATTAATTTTATTTTGATTACTTATTTATACATTCGACAATTAAAAAAACAATAGTAAAGTTTATTTATATATTCAACAAAAAAAAAACAATAGTAGAGTTACGTATAAGTGAAGTTTTTGTTCTGAAGGTTCATTTTTAAAAATAGTAAACAAACAAGTTTAGAAAATTAACCCAGAGTATTGTGGTGTTGTTGTAGGTAATTATTCAATTTATTACTTACCGTTATACGGTCATCTTTGGGACATGTCTTAGGACAGGTTTTAAATACTCATCAATCTTATAAATAAAATCATCTTGAAGTACACATATAAAAATTTAATAGAAAGTTCGAACGTTTTAGACGTCTATCCTAGGGCGGAGTTCATTTGTTAAAATCCCAATTAATTGTGCATCTATCTATCCTCTAATTATAAATTTAAATGGATGTTGGCAAACATTTTCCCCTAATTATGAATTCCAGAATACAAACCGACAAACTTCAAACACTAAATATCTGAGGAATCGGGAAATCAAACACGGATCACGTTTTTAAGCGTTTCCGCTTGAGCGCAGCACAGGTAGTCAGTACACCACCGCCAATATTGGAAAAGATATGAAAAAACGCCAAATTGCTGTAGCAGTCGTAAAGCGAACAGGTTTCATCTAGCTTTATGGTTGCAGCTTTCTATCTAAAAAAAAAAAAAGAAAAACGAAGATCGCGCTTCGACTCTCCCCGCGCAAATAAAAAAAAGTCGAAGTTTTCCCTCCCTTTTTTCCCGCCGTTAAAACAGAAAGGACCGCGACCAACAAGAGAGGAATGAATGGACGGAGAAAACTTTCTGATTATAAGCAGTAATTGGAAAATATTCTTCCTCGTTTTGGACACTGCGAAAGATCCGAGAAACAGCCGCACATTAGTTACCCCTCAGTCTATAAAATGTACTACGGAAAAACTATAGATATATTTTATATAAGTTTGTGATTTATTTTGGGTCTAAAAACGTATTATTTTGGATATATAAAGCTGAATAAATCACCTTTGACTCTCTCCCGGTAAAGCGATTTTCAAATTTAAAGTTTTTTTACTGAAAAAACTGTTAACACCACCCATTTATTTTTCGTGTCATCGGAGATTCTTGAGATTGTTGAAAATATCTTTTCACTATTATGTTATCAAACTAAATTTAATATAACTTAAAAAGTTCTGTATCCATCACCAACATATGACCCCCCTCCTCTTTCAACAATACTGTATATCGGTTTTTACAGATGTTAACAGATAGACGGAACGTCGGCCATCTTAGACGATGTACAGTATTAATAAAGGTAAGATCACTTAGATATTGTGTGTAATAGAATTTGTATTTATTTTATATGATTATTTAATATACAATTCGATGTCCAAGAAGATGTATAACATTATGGAATTCATAACTCATATTTGCTCAAAAACGATATATAGTTTTGTTGAAAGGGTAGTCTCATATGTTATTTAGCCAAATAATTTACTTTACAAATGTATTTATTTCAATAAATAATTATTCTCCAGCAGGATAATAATACGAACGTTACAAATATTTTAAGCACTGCTTGAACAATGTATCAAAACAAAAATATTTTTGTTAGTCCATCCATTAATTAATGCTAACAAATACCTTTACACCACTCAATTAAGAAACAGTACACGTTAATGCAGAGTCCACTCTACCACGCGTACAAAACAAGATGAATAATTTACCACAGAGGGTATAAAATTCTACCCTTTCAAAAACCACGATTTATCATCATTACCAAACCTTACAAACAGTTATTATTTTATCGTTTTTATCTAGTCTTCGATTGTATCATATTTTCAACTTTAAACTTATGCTGCTACTGTTATTTCAGAATTTTTTCTTTTAAATACTGAAACGATTTGAACACACTATAATTGAATCATGCACACTGGTACATACAGGGTGTAACAGACCTCGTCCATAATAATTTATGGTCGGATACCTGACTAAATTACTAGCTGAAAATTTTCAAGGAATATGTGCAAATTCTGCACTGTTACGGAAAATATTATTGTATGAAATTTTTACATAATCGTGTTAAGCTTGAAATCTACGTACTTTGAAATTTATATTCGAGAATTTTTTAAATTTTTTATCTATATATTTGCTTCAGACTCTAAATCATTTAACAAAAAATAGTCTAGCTGCTCGAAATTCGATGACCATTAATTTTTTGCACTCAATGCATAATTTGCAATAAAATATTTAAATTACTCCAAATAATCGCATGACATGATTGAAATTAGGCACATATCTCTTGAATATTTTTGAGTTGTAACTTAGTCAGATATTTACCCATAAAGTATTGTGGACTAGATATGTTTAACCCCGTATAAATGTTTATGTAAAAATAAATATAAATTATAATACACAATAAAATGTTTATATCGTAAATGTATTATTTCAATACTTAATGTGCTTATTTCTAAAACATTGATCCCTTCATCCACAATACCGAGAATAAAAACCATATATAGTCGATTCCGCTTAATTGGAGCTCATCGGGACCAGGATATTTGGTCCAATCAAGTAGCTGCCCCAATCGACCGAAGCGATTGTAAAATTAAATAATTTATATTTTTCATTAAATATATAAACCTATATGATGTATTAATAAATTCTTTAACAGACGTATAAGGTATAAGAAAATAACATATACTCTGAAAAAAAACTAGGTACATACATACGTAAGTATGCATTAAATGTATGTACTTTGTATTTAACTTTTGTAAGTTTGCACAGGTATTCAGTGGTGATGTATAGATCTTTCCATTGCTCTCTAGCATAAAATAACGCTGTAACTCGGCTATACATTTATTTGCATCCTGATTAGTCAAAGATACAGGTGGATTTTCATTATCATCGTCTTCTTCATTTAGTTTTTGATGTTTTAATTTAATTACTTCAACAATTAAATCCTCACAGGCTTCATTTTCATCGTGATATGGTCAATTACTATTTATTGTCGAAAATTCTTGATAATTAATCATAGAACTAGCGGTAACTGAATACGGTACGATACGGTAGGTAAGTCGTTAGGTGATCGGCGCGCCTGTAACCACACTGACGCGACGGTAAACATTGAAGTTATTTGTATAATATGTGATCTTAAATTTACTGTCTAACTAAGCGGAATGTTGTCCCAATTAAGCGATGTAAATGATGTTAGTTCCATGGTTTCGTTTCCATTAATTGAGATTTGGTCCATATAAGCGACTGCTCCAATTAACGGGCAGCCCAAATAAGACTGTAATATCGACTGTATATCATTCAACATACGTATGCGCGATTCAGTTGTCTAATAAACCATAGTTACTATTTACTAATTTATTTATTAATACGGTTGTTTATTTAAGTGCTAAAATAATATATATTTATAAGCATGATTTGTAATTTTAAAGACCACACATTCAAGATAGAAACATAGATTATCAAACGATGAATATATATATATCTTCATAACCTAAGAATTTTAGCGTTGAACTGCCGGCCTGAAATGACGTGTGTCATAATCATTTTAGAGCGACACTTCACCGATAAGACATTCCCTGAAAATGAGATTTATCCAAAACGTTGGGACAACAATGCTCCTTCTCGGAACAAACAGACGCAGGATAATTAAGAAACTTTTTCTTTAACATTATATATACGCAATCCGTGAAAATCTCAAATTTAATATAGAGATATATTTTTTTTTCTTTTTTTTATTAACATTAAAAATATAATACAATTTCAATAATCAGTGGATATATATATATATATATATATATATATATATATATATATATATATATATATATATATATATATATATTTTAACATTTGTTTCTTCTCTACGAGAGTAAGACTCGTGTATAGAGAATTAGTATATTCGAGTTAATTTATGTTTCAGTTAGTCTGTGTACATATTTTTTTACTTCAGTTACAAATTTATGATAGTCCGTAATTTTTCTAACTGTGATGGGGAGATTGTTAAAAAATTTGATACCTTGATAAATATATTGATTTTGAGTTGCGGTACATTTTAGTTTTGGGATATCAATTTGATCTCTGTATCTTGTAGATCGATATGTATATATAATTTAATGTATGCTGCAAAAAATTCTTCAACAAGAAAATACATGTAAAGATAATTTGTATTTTTAAAGAACACACATTCAAGCGACGAAGGAACAGATTATATCGAACGATGATTTGAAAATTGAATCAATTTTAAGAAATTAAAGTGAATGGGCAAAGAGCTGGTGAAGTTGTCTAATTTTTTTGCCATCATGAATATTCTAATACACATTATATATGAAAGTATGAGAATTTTTTACAAAAAACAATTTCACACTATAAAATATTGTTTTTTGTTGAATATTCTAGTTTTGAATGACATTTTATCGTCATAATATTTAAACACTAGTCTATATGAGACTTAATGTAATTTATAATATATACAAATACATATAATCCACATACACTTAACCCCTGAAATTTCAGTGCTACATTAATAATTAATTTCAAAGCATTTCCGCACTGTTAATACTTACTGAGGGTAGATTAATTACAATTATTGCGAGGCTTTATAGTTCAATACATATTATATAAATACATATCATTAAGGTAATCTCGTGAATTTGTATATAAACATACAAATATACTATTTTATTTTCATGGTTTTGCCAACTACAACCATTTTGTCATTAATGTATGTCAAGGAATATTTATTTTAATTTTTGTATTTAATTTACTGCAAAAAATTGTACAAAAATATAATTGAATTAATTAATACTAATTATTAAAAATGTATGCCATAAATATGTGGGTTACGGCTGATTAATTAACAATCAATTAATATATATATGTATATATATATATATTTATATATACATTTGTCTCTTAATTTATTTAATGTGGTTTATTTTTTTTTTAATTTAACTAAAATTACTTATTTATTATCAAGAGTTATCGGCATACTTATATTATAGAGGTATAAATTTCACTAGCATCTATACAATAGCGAAAATATTTATTTTAATTTTTTAAATATTTTTTATAACCATTTTATTTCTAGGCCACAAGACCAAAATGACCACGCAAACAACTCGGGAATATAACAAAGGGGTAACACAAGCTATCGTTTCTCATGAAACCACATAATGTGCTGTAAGCTGTGTATTATTCACATACTCTGTTGAATAATTCTCGCAAGACATTCGCGGGGCACAACCAACACCAGACCGGGAGAATTATTTCATAATTTCTAAAGCGGCTGCCACACATTTCAGCTGTAGTGAATTAATCATTTATATTTCATATTCACACTCCGCGTTGTGTTGTCAAGTGAATAGTTTCATGCCAAAAACCTACGACCGACGACCGACGACCGCTTGATCACATCATGATAAACGAAATATCAAAATATTTCAGATACTGTCGTAGGATTTTTTTTCAAATACGCTCTGAATAATAATATATTGTAACGTTGCAATTTCACAACACGTAAGTGCATACTGGCGATTATTTTTTTTATAAATTAACCATACCGTCTGCGCGATAGCAGTGTTGCAATCGCGTGCATTAATGAACATACCCTGTTCTTTCTGTCAGAACTTGATAGTGGTCTGACAGTCCGCAACCATTTAACATTTCGAAATGTAGTGTACGATTTCGGCATTTTAAAGAAAGGGTAAGTTTAATAAGATTGGAGATTCATGTACCCCTGTGCTAAATTTATATAACCATGAATTGCATCGTGAATATTCTCAAATTTTAGGATCGGAGAATCCCTTTCTCTAGATGGAGAATATTAATGTAACCTCTTCTATACAATATATAGTGTAAAGCTACCCTGATATATTTTCCTGCTTTGAAAATCAGTTAAGGTATTTCTGATTGTGTTTTCTCATTTGGAATTGGATTAAATGTGAAACGATGACCACGCCATGGGATCAAACTCGCATGATGACTTTTGTGAGTCAGTGATATCCTAGGGAGAAACAATCCGTATTAAAATGTCAGCTACCTAGATGGATATCAGATGATGACAGCCACGCTGTATCCCTGGAAATAATATTTTAATGCACTAAAATGCCATGGGTTTTTGGATTCAGTTTGTCATACATCAAACATTTATATCACGCTAGTATCATAACTGCACTATTTTTATATAACTGGTCATTATTTAATCAATGGATTAATGTCATAACTCGATATTGATTATTCATTTGTATTGATTTAATAATATTATCAGGCACAAGTCTGGAATCTTACCTTGTGTCACTCATATTTTCTAACCTAGAATTTTTTAATCTAGCACCCTGAAGTCATTGTTTCGACTGAATGAAAATTTAAAATGTCAGGAGTAACTTAATTCTATCTCTTCTTAAACAATATAATCTTTGTTTAAATATTAACTTCTTTTCATATCAGAAATTGATCACTTTGATAGATTATTGTCGATATTGGTCAACATTTGTATTTATTCCGCAAGTGATAAGCTTAGCATTGATAAATAATGGTAAGAAGGTAAAACTTGAGACAAATATACATATTCACAGGCATCACTTCTTACTAGCCGATAGATATGCGCAAGACATAGGTCTCGCACGTCACAATATTTACGTCTCTGAAATTTTAAAGAAAACTATAAATTGAATTAATTTTAATGTCTTATATTTTAAATTCAAATATTTAAAAAAAGTAGTTCAGTAGAATGATTACCGGATTATTGCGCAAATTTTTATTTTTGTGTGCGCAATTTTCATTTGCGCAATAATCCCTGAACTAAAGATTTCCCAGAGATTAAAAATTTTATGGCGCACACGCGAATAAAACATTTTCTCAGATTTCCGCAGCCTTTCAGAATATTTCGTTTATACGACTCTGCCTCATATATACGACCTCGAGATTAATTAGATGTGTAGAGAATATTTCCTGCACATCGGATTAATCTTAATGCGTATACATGCGACAATGAAACATGCTCTGATGATAAAATCTGAGATGAAACCTCGCTCGTCGGCCAGAAGTAGAATAATCAATAAGATGTCACATAGAAGGCGCGCGAATCCCATTCCAATATGCTAGTTAAGGATACCTACTAAATATTGCAATAATTTATTTAAACAGAGATCATGGCTTAAAGCGTATCCTTCGCAGAAAAATGTAAATGATAGATACTAGGTTCATAATTTAATTAAATAGTTAGAGTGATGTATTTCTTAGATTTGATAATCAGGATAGTAACATTTTATTGCAAGAAATATTCATTATTATTGGTTAAAAAAAAACACATTTTATTTTCATTGCCAAATTATTAGACTCTTAAAAATAAGAATTATAAATGTGAAAGAAAAATAAATATTATGGATATTTTAAATATAATTAATAATAAATCTATTGTTTCTTAGAAAAAGGTATATGATCTTTTACATTAAGTCTAATAATTTGACAGGAAGCTTACGTTTTTATAAATATTTAAAGAAGATCTTAATTGTCTAAAATTATAAAATATGTATGTAGGGTGATAGTTAAAAAGTCGTACAAAAGCTAATCTTAAAATTAAAGTCGGGTTAATTATGAAAAAACGAACGCCAATACTAACTAGACACACATTATGTAATCATATTGAAGTTACATTCTTGAATGAGATTTCTTTCGGAGATTCGAGTTGAGTTCACACAAATTATAGTTCAGCGTGAAGAGATTTGTGAATCATCACAATAATAATAATTATTAATATGTAATCCTATTGAAGTTACATTATTGAATGAAATTTATTTCGGAGATTCGAGTTGAGTTCACAGAAATTATAGTTCAGCGTGAAGAAATTTATGAATAATCACAATAATAATAATTATTAATATGTAATCCTATTAAAGTTACATTCTTGAATGAGATTTCTTTCGGAGATTCGAGTTGAGTTCACAGAAATTATAGTTCAGCGTGAAGAGATTTATGAATAATCACAATAACAATAATTATTAATATGTAATCCTCTTCTCTGCACAAGTATGTGCTTTTACAAAAAAAAAATATTATATCATTGTACTTATAACAGACTAATAAATAAATAAAAAAATATAGGTTTTGGGCGCGCATCAGAATGACATGGTTCTCAGAAATCGAAGTTTTATTCAAAGATTATCATGGTAGCCTGCAGTACACGAATGTATTAGGATCAGTATTTTCAAAGATTGCCTTTATAAAATATATTAATCATTAGACAATTTAATTTATATCAATAGTAAAATGCTTACTTATAAATTTTAAGATGCTGGAAAGAGGTGAAATATGATATATTTTTAATTAAATTTAAAAACATCGTTTTTTAATAAAAATAAATTAGATGAATTATTTAGAAATATTTATGTGTCGAATAAAAAAATACGCTTTTAATGCTTAACGTAAGCACGTTGTGGATCATTTTAATAATTAATAGTTTATTAACTTTGTTTTAAAAACCACTATGAGTTTTTTTATATTTCACCATTTGAAGCCGGTTAATTTGTTTACTTTCTAGTTCCGGTGGTAACTATGCATATATTTTTTCGATGAAGTATTTTTTCTTATGCCTATACTATTTGATTAATCAAATTTTGTTAAATCATTCTTGGTGAGCATTTGTTATTATTCCCAAAAGCGTACTGACATAAAAAATTGATAATATTCTTAGAAATGAAACAATTACCTTTTTAATTCTTAGGATCGAAAATGAAAAATTGCGTCTGCCTTGTTACAAATTTTTAATATTATGAATGTTTTTCAATTTATTTATTATTATAAAACTGATTCGAAAATCATTTTTATATACATATTCGGAAGTCTTTGAAAATATTGTGTTAATCTACAATTTGTGTCTAGCATGTACCCACGTTATACAATAAATTCAGAATATTTAGCAAATTATTATATCTAAGAATTACTTCTGAAATTTGTTTTAATTTATTTGTATTCGATAAAAAAATATAAATGCATTTAAATATAATATTTTTTAGATACATTAAATACTCTAAAAATATTTATCTTAATTATTTTTCCCGGTTATCAAAATGACTAAAATATTTATAAATCCTAGCTAGAAAATAATTAAACCTTGCTACCTACCATAGCCAGAAATATCTTCACCAAAGAGAATTTAATTTGCGAAATTGCGCTTTAAACAAATCATTATATTTAAAAGATTAGTGATGAATAAATAAATATTAAATGAAAGGAATTCCGATTAATTGTTTCGTGAAGCAAAGCTCTGTTCTTTATTGAAAGCTAAATTCAATTGTTTGAGAAATCAAATTTATAAATTGACCCGGAAATATTTTAATTCGAATTCCTGAAAAATCACGGAACGTTCCTCTGGCGAGCAGAAATTTCTAATGCGGCAGCTTGAGAATAAAAATTGAATAACATGTAATTAATAATAATCTAAACAAACAAAATATTATTGAATGGACCAGTAAAATAATATTATTATGGTAGGTTATATTATTAATATGAAAAAAAATATAACCCGTAAATTCAATTTTAATCTATAGTATTATGTTGTTTAGAAATATAACTTAACACTTTGTCGTCTATCAAGACGAATAAACAAATTATCTCTATGATTCCAATTTACCTTCGAAAAATTTCATCCTAGTTTATCAAATTATTAATAAAGGCATTAACAAATTTTTTTAATTAGATGAATCTATTAATGTGTTAGTTAATATATTTTTTTAAAGAATACTTGTATGACAGATATTAAGTAAAGGAGAAAAAGCCTCTGATCTCTTGCTGTAGAAGTAACACACATTATAATAAATCATTTGTTTTATTCGTAATAAAGGATCTACAGGAAATAACAGTATTTTCAAACTTTTCTTACAGTTAAGTTATATCATATAATACTAGTTACCAAATAACACATATTTGATTTGTGCAAGTTTGCAAATTATTAAAAAAACAGACACCACGTCTACATTGCTAGGTTTAAATTTATACCGTAAGGTAGACTGTGTTTGGAATTATTATCATTACTATAGTAAACATATGTATATATATATATATATATGTGTGTAACGGATTATTTTTTGAGAGAATCCACGTCAAATAGTCCTGAGAAGGACTTTTACACTCCCGAGGTTTCAGTAAGTTAAAATCTTAGTAGGTACTTAATATTATTAGTTGACGTCACGATTAACTGTATCTAATGGTAACGAAAAGTGACTTGTAATTTAGTTATTTGTTTAATAGTCGGCTTTATGCACGCGGAATTATCTTGCTATATGGTTTTTTAATTATTATAGAGGTATTCTGTTGTTTTATTATTAATGATGTTTTTTTTTAGATGGATATATCTAAGATTCCAGGTGTGTGAAATTCTTATGGAGTTGTTTTTACTGTTCACGTTATTTTTTAGTTTGAAAATTTCTATTGCTTCTCTATATATACGAGATGATTTAAGTAATAAGTTAAGGTTAGCAGTGGTGTGTACATTATCGGAATCTATTGTACGACCCTTGGTCAGAACAAGCTACACTAACGATGGTGTAATCTTTTTTTTTTAACATCTGCCCTATGTTAAAAGTCTTTCTCCAGATTATTTGACGTCGGCCTAGAAACCATCCACAAAAACGCTATCTTACCCAGATGAAATATCAGTGCTAGCTGAAACCTTAAATTAAACATATATATTATTATAACAGTTGCAATGAAAATCATACCATAAAGATTTATACGGGAAACAAATAAAATAGATTGGTTACTCCATCCCCAGAGTTTCCTATATTCAGATTGAGTAATAATTTAAAACAAATGTTGTTATTTAAACAAAAGCCTTTTTGTTGTACATAATTATTCTTTTATTTTCGAACAATTTCATAACTCATTAATTGTTGCTTGTTAGACAATTCAATTTAATACACATTTACATCAAAGTGGTGGGGGATGAGGTTATAGGGAAAGGGGTGCCTTTGTTTTGCGCAGACCGTCAAGAGTAAGTTTGCAAGATTTGGTCCAGGCAGGGGTGGATTAGTTTGTCAAGGGAGTAGGAGAAGAGGCGAGGGGGAGAGATTACATTTCCCTCGGGATTATGTATTTTGTACAGGATCCTAAAGAGTAACAAAAAAGAATTGATCTAGATCGTTCGAGATGTATAGGATTGTATAGAAAGAAAATAGATAGACATGCATTCGATTGTATCCACTTATAAATATTTAATTATTTTGAGAACTGTCACTTTGTAAATATATGTGTGTGTGTGTGTCATGAAAGTGAGTAGATGAGTGGTGAGGGACGAACCTTATAAGAGGACGTCTCTGGGGGAACAGCTCTCTTCCATCAGAACCTCTTCTGAATAACTAGTCTATCTCTGAATGCATAATTTATAATTACTGTATAATGTGTTGTAATAATGTAATAAACGTATAATATTGTTACCTGTAAAGACTGAGTTTCGCTTACAAGGAATTGGAATCCAAGTAATTAGACAGTAATCAGAGGATAGAACCCCACGAAAATCTGGTGGTAATATAAGAATTATCACAATTAGTGTATATATTTATAAATTTATTCTATATACATTTTCATAGTATTTTGTTTGTTTCTTGATATATGATATATAATGTATTTTTCTTTGTAATTTTTGGTTGGTGTTCATTCTAATAAATATTGTGCACATAAAATCAAAGGAATTTAATTTCGATATAGTCTAGTCTTGTCAAACTAGTCTAAATTAAAATGATTGCGTTTTAATTAGTCTTGTCGAAAATGTAAAAAAAAAGTTGTTTGCTGGGTAAGGTACCTACAGAACGATTTGAAAAAGTTAAACAAG
The DNA here is from genome assembly GCA_022840565.1 of Eubasilissa regina. Lineage (NCBI taxonomy): Eukaryota > Metazoa > Arthropoda > Insecta > Trichoptera > Phryganeidae > Eubasilissa > Eubasilissa regina. The sequence goes on from JAINEB010000007.1 coordinate 19,413,430, forward strand.
ACAGCTCTTTCTGTTTACCTTACCCCACCCACTTTCCGGCAGACTCTCGTTTCGCCCCATTTAACGTGACTTATGCGAAAACTTTAAAAAAGTAAAACAACAATTAATTATATTCGGCGATTCGGCGCAGAGTCCCGCTCATATGGCGCGGAGGCCGGCAGCGATCCCGAGCCAGGGAGAGAGAGTAATCATATTTTAAGTTGCCGTAATAAAATATGAAGAAAGTTGAGCAATTATAGTAAATTCGTGTCTCGCTCTTGTACAGGGTGCTCAAAAATATTACGGTGATATATTTTATAATTTTTGAAATGATTCCTTCGAATAATGTTATATAATAACTTAGTTATTTTAAAGGAAATTTCAGCGCCGTTTGACCATTGTATCGCGATGTATTTAAATAAATATAAAAAGCAGTAGATACTTATATTATGTCGGAATTATAATAATAATTAGTTTACTTCTGCATAACTATGCAAATATACGATATAAATATTACATATAAGATACGCTTGGAACAGAAGATACACAAGAAAATAACTAACATTTTTTTAAAGATCTAAAAAAATACACGACACGTAGTAAAGATAACAATATTTACTAATATAATTCAAATTAAGTTACGGCTATTATCATACGCACCTGTGGCTACTCTGCAGTTTATGCCATTCTTTGAATAAAGATACTTACATGAGACCGCAGCCTGAACTGGAGTGTTCTACTCCAGCCACAGCTTAAGATTAGCAACATGAATTCATGGACAAGACCTATATGCTGGTGAAGAACGATTTAGAGGATGCTCTTCACCTTTTAACTGTATCAGTAAAAATGCCGTGACAGTACAATCACACTAATACTTGTCTGTCTCTGTCGTTCGATGTCATCATCGTCTTCTCGATTTAAGCATAATTTTTTTCAAGTCTATTCCATGTGTTGATAAATTTATTTTCCTCGTTTATACTTTATATTTTACTTAATCTTATCTTGTGGTCTCACAGTTTAATGTTTGGTTATAAAAACGAACATGAACGATTGTAAGAAAGTTTAGAAGTTCTATTACACCTATTATTTTTAAATAGAACCGTCACATACATCTCCTTAGCCCATTTATGATTTAGTTTCCTTTGCTTCTACGAGTTTCGGCAAGACGATGACACATTCAACATTAAACTTTATCACAGACAAATGCTCAACAAAGATAGCCCTAACTGTAGATTTTCGGGAAAGTTTTTAGGAACTATTTTTGGTTTGTATTGTATGGTTGGTGAGGGAAATGTTTTCTTTATTTTAACAGCATATATCTATAATTATTTTATTAGTAACATAAACAAACTAAAAAATAAACTAAAATATAGCAAATTAATGTAATATTTTCACTCTAATTCTTAAAAGCTTTACTGATCACATCCACCTCCCTGATAATGCCTACCTATGTTCTTCTTGACAAATGAGAAAGCTGCCTGAGGGAATTCTCTAAACCAGGTGGCCGTGGAACCTAGATACAAAAAAATAAAAATAAAGGATTTATAAGGAAAAGAGAGACTTATTCACTTGGGTATGCAAATTTAACGGAGAATTGCATTAATGGTAAGTTTAATACCGGTTTATCAGTTTTACCGGTACATATGAAGGTGATTCCGTAATTACTGGTAATACCGGTTTACTAGTAATTTACCGGTAATTAAAAAGTGAATATATGGCTATATATTATGATATAAAATAGAAAAAAGAAACATTTCATTATAAAAATAAATCGTTACTAATTGATGTTTATTTAACACAGAGAGTATTTATTTGAAATTATTTAAAAATCACTTACCCCACAGATTAGTATATTTTTATTTCAATAATTGATGAAATTGCAGTAATGAAATGTTGAAAGAGACAATGTATAGTGCAACTGGACTTCATGAAGATACTTATGTATTTTTTGGAAGACAGAATATTTGCCAAAGGTAAATTAATAATCACTAAAGTACTGTAAGCTTGACTAGTACTTTTCGCAATGGTTAGTATCGGATCCCCAACGTACGTGCGTGCATTGAATTATGCCGAAAAAAAATCCACAAAATTCCGGATAAATGAACTGAATGAAATCTTACTTTCTGCAAAAAAATATTATGTAATACATTAAAAAGTTAAAAATAATTTACTGAAATTACCGATACTTATTATTTACCGGTAATTCGGTAATGAAATTTAACCCGGTATTTACCGGTAAATCAGTTCAGCGAAAGCCGGTAATGCATGCCCTATTATTTACTAATCTTCCTCTCTCGCCTCATAATATTACGTTCAAGAATTAAATAATTTTATTTTCCAACGCATTTCATGGTATAAAATAAAATACTAATTACCATATCGCGCCAGTACAATTTTGAGAAGAAACCTTTTTATATTAGAAATTCTTTTTCTATTTTTAATCTCTAGCGATTAATCCTGAACGGTTTGTGGAAACTCAGGCTTTTAAGTAAAATCATTAATGTGATGAATATATTACATTTCTATGAAATTTTTTGAAACTCATCACCATAATATCGTCTAATTTCTCTGAATTCGTTCGCAAAAATGATCGCCAAATTATTTATTAATTCCGAATAAAACTCTATTTACTAAATTACTCTTCTTTTGTGAATATAATCCTGAACCAAAATTGTGATCCAGGGATTTCGGGACTCGATTTTAATGATACCGGTTTTAGAAAATGCTAATTTACTCGCTATGTTACATTTAGGAAAAATACAATAACTGTAATTTATGTCAGATATTCATATTAAAGTAAGTAATAAACATACTGTTGAATTACACTTAATACTAAATTAATGTATTAATTATAAATATATACATATAAAATCAATTTTGTCGAAAAATATTGTTTTTGCGTCACTGGGATTCGAATCTGGATCTATATTTCCAATCCGGGGAAGTACACTACCAATTGTGTTACAGACCTATGTTTGAATAATTACAACTTCACAATAAGAATGTGTTTTCATTAATAATACACTTAATTCAACTAAAACAAATATATCCTCATTAATAAAGCAAAACACAGCTGGCATTGTGAATATTGTGATGATTGAATTTGCGCGCCGAGGTGTGGGCAGCCTAATTTGCCGACATATGATGATTGGCCATCTAAATGGACGAATCAGGGACGATAATCCGACTATGGTGGGCAGCTGAACAAAACGTCACTTATGGTGGGAACGCTCGAAAAATAGGCGCGTCGGTGGAGCCGCGCTTTGGAGGAATGTAGCGGCGGGAGGTGGCGGAGATAGGCGGCATGCGAGTGATGGCCAATGGATGGGTTGATGGATGTGATGGGAAGGCGTCATGGACAAGGCTGAGACGAGATGGTGTCTATCTCTTGGAGCAAGAGATGAATCCTGGCGTGGGCGTGTGCCGGCCCGGATCCTCAGCTGCATCGGTACCCCACGGCCGCGTTGGCTGATGTTAACAATAAATAAACTCCGTAAATAGAATAAATAAATAAAAGTAACCACCTAAGGAAAGTTGACTTGAATATTTTTCGTATAAATAAATAAAAATCTGAAAACTTCAATATCTCAGACACGTGAAAAAACATCAAGAAAAGTATGAGATCTCGCCCCTCATAATGCAGAGGAAGATTACTGAAAGTCAAAGAAGGAAGACAACATGACTGAAAAGTCTAAAGCCAGTCTGGCAAGTTAGGCTAGTCTGCTGTAGAGTTTTTTCGAATCACAGTGAACAATGTAATGATAGCCAACATGATAGCCAACGTCCGTTGATCGGATACGGTGCGAGAAGAAGAGCGTGCGTGTCAAATATCTTCGATAGGAATGAATCCTGATCCTGGATTTTCTAATGATAATAAGATCGTTAGTAAGATAGATCACCACTAATCTAGACAGTTTTCAATCTCCCAGGTGCAATCCGGACTGTTGGCTGATCCTCTGATGATTCCTGATGTTTATATTCTTAGCCAGTCTCCACAAATTCCTTTCTGGCACGTTTTCTGCGGACTGATTCCGATGACGGCTGAATACTTTCTGTCAAGTTAACAAGCCAGTACAGAACAAAATAGGTATACCACCAACATAAAACCAAGGAAATTTTTTTTTCTCCTCTTTTACATAAATGTATATGTATGTTGTCTCTGTCTTTCGCATATCATTTTATATTTTGTCTCCCTCGTTATGTATATATAAGTGTACTCTTTTTGTATTTATTGTTAGTTTTAAATTCAACCTGACAAAGCTTGAGCTAAACGAAACCGGTTGATGTTTAATACAGTTATTGGTTTTATACAAAATGATTGTGTTTTATTTAATTTAAAGTTTTATTTTATTTTTATGGTATTATGAATACCACGATCCGAGATCCCTACCTATTTTCTGTTCGAATTACATTATATCTGTAAGGTTCAATTACAAAGATATTGACTATTGAATGACATCATTAGAACAACGATTAGTAACGTAATACGATCATGTACAATAAATTCGACCATTTATAAGGTACACCGAAATCACACACCATTTCCTTTAGTTACAAATAGTGTTACGCTTTGAATGATTTCCACATACCTATAATGAACAAATTTCTCACATCGATATATTCAAAACATTATTTCTGCTGCTGGAGAGGGTGTGGACCAACGCCGCCGCTATTGCCACCTCTGCTACCAAACGAAGAGCTAAGCGATACCGTGCGCGACGCTGTATGACGAAGAATTTGTTGTCAATATCTGTATTTATAATGTATGTTTATTAAAGAATTATTTACCCATACATAATAGTTGGCAAAAGTATGAATAACTAGCGGCGATTCTCTGTCAGTTTACATGTTGATATAAATATATCTTGCGATGCTTTATTGTCTTATGAAGTTTATGTTTCATAAATGCGTTACCATTACGCCACCTTTAACGTTTATGTATATAAAAAATAAATTGTATGTTTTATCTTTAAATGAGATATATATTATTTATATTTAAAAGCTAATTCGTATTTCGGTAAAAAAAAAATTTTTCGTTTAGTTTGATAATTGGCGACGCTCTAATAATTAAAATTTATATTTTGTAAATTGTATAAATATTATTGAATAGAATTGTGAAATACATTATAATTGTGAAATATCTATATTCTGAAGATGTGATATCGATGACACTTTTTCCATTAATTTTGTTATTTTTATGTTGTGTTTTTGTAACGCTTGAAAATAAACGTACGTTGCGCGCCGCCTCTGATAATTTCCCGCGAACCGTCATACTGTTATTGAAAATGGCGCATCGAGCGCCCCCGGATTTGCTGAAGAGGTCCTGGTCCTGAATAAATATATCTAATGCAAATTGACTGCTGAAGCCTCTTCGTTTTACTGCAAACTTTTATTCATTTCTACGTGACTCGGCTTTACTACTGCACTGGACCTTGTAGACCATTTGCTGCTACCACTGACAAGATCCGGATCGCTCTTTGGACTTTTGCATCAATATTATTATTTTTAAAATAAAATAGTATGTGTGCTATACTCTCTTAGATCTCCAAATAATGCAAGCATGCATGTCTTGATTACAGTTTTATGCATCTGTGTTTACTGTCTCCCATAAAAGGTAGATTTTATTTTATGCGAAAATAATATGTTGAATCTGATACAGCGTTTTTAGTAACCCTGATAATTTATTTCAGTCTTTCTCTTTCTACTTACGTTATTTAGTAGGGCTGCTAATGGTCTTTATAGGGAGAAAAAGGGTGCATTTTTGTATTTACGCGCAGTAGAATATTTTTAGTATTATGGTAGCAAAATACTAGGAAGTAAATGTGGAAAATCAATATAAGGTAAATTATTTAAATTAGGTACTGTCATTTTAATAAGAATTCAGTTTCTTAATATTTGTATAAAAATGTAATAAATGGGTTGTAATAAAAAAAAATCCTGTTGGATGTTCTTCGGTTGACTTAAAAAACTAGTTAAAAATAATAAAATTACCTTATTAGTGCACTAAGATTTTTTTTGAACAATATATAATTATTAAGGGGAACACATTTTTATTGAAGTTTTAGTGAAGTTGTAATTATTCAGAATATAGGTCTGTGATATTTTAAATGCTAATTAAATATTCTAATTATAAAGATATACGTATAAAATCAATTTTATGGAAAAATAGTGTTGTTTCAACCAGGATTCGAACCTAAATCTCTTTCAATCCGGGGAACGTGCATTATCCGATTATACTATACCAACACAGTGGATTGATGACAAATTTTCTAACCTATATGTTACATTTTTCAAATTAATACATCAATCGTTCCATTATTTGAAAGTCAACTTCTTTGTTTTTACTAAATCTCAAATACCTTTGAGTAAACCGTTAGGAGATGCCAGAATTAACAATTCACGTTCATTACATTTTGGACAGATTCGACAGATTTGAATCCCGGTAGCAACAACAATATTTTCGATAAAATTGATTTTATATGTATATCTTTCCACTTAATACATTTCATATGTTTTTAATATATTATTAAGGAGAACACATTCTTATTGTGAAGTTGTAATTATTCAGAACAGACGGTCTGTGATATTCTAAATACTAATTTAATGTATTAATTATAAATATATACATATAAAATCAATTTTGTCAAAAAATATTGTTTTTGCGTCACCGGGATTCGAACCAGGATCTCTATTTCCAATCCGAATGCGTTCCCTTAATAATATAAGTTGCATCAATTTGTCCAAAATTTAATAAAAATAAATTGATAATTCTGGCGTCTGCAGTCGGTTTACTCAAAGGTATTTGAGATTCCGTAAAAACACTGTAGATGGCTTTCAAATAATGGAACGACACATGTATTAATTTGAAAAAGTGAAACATATAGGTTCGAAAATTTTTCATGAAAAATACTGGCTCTGTAACACAATTGGTAGTGTACTTCCCCGGATTGGAAATAGAGATCCAGGGTCGAATCCCAGTAGCGCAAAAACAATATTATCCGGCAAAATTGATTATATATGTATATATTTATAATTAATAACATTAAATTAGTATTTATTTAATATATAACTACCTAGTATCAAAATCAATTTAATTAAGCACTTTACTTCTGTATTGTACACAGATGACACTGAAGACGATGGGCTAGTCGTCTACCCTGTTTTCACGTCATAAAAATAAAACAAGCAATACTTCAAAATAACTTGGACCGTGTATAATAGGTTTATATCGTTCATATTATTTTTTAGGCATATATCTTTAGGTATATGTTTTGAGGCAGAAGGATCTATTAGTCTGAAGATGCTGTGGAATATTGAGTAATGTATTGTTTTAAGGGCGGACTTCATTGATTGAAAACTTTGGGTGCTGATTGATGATAATTACAAATATTTTTAGCGCCTAACTCCAAAACCCCCTAAAATTACTTTATGTGTTTTTGAGTTATGAGTTACAAAGTGTTTGTTTTTACATCACCATTTTTTAAAGAGGCTTTCCTGGTTTTGGAATTAGGAGCTAAATTTATCGATTATGGTGAAAAAAAATTTTTTGTGATTTGGTACACAAATTTTCACTTCGCTATGTAAAAAAATTTTCCCACAAAATTCTACGAGGAAAATGTTTTAGAATATATAATAATACAATAAAAAGTGAAAAGTTTAAAAGCAGTATATATATATATATATATAATATACTTTTATAAATGTGGTTAATGATCCCGTGAAGAATGTTCGGCCGAACAATACAAAAGGCAAGATGTGATTTAAATTTAATTACGGATGTGAAAATATTATCTCTCTCATAAAACCCTAAGACTGCGGAGAATTGTAAGTTTTAAGAACAATTTATTCCACCGAATGCAGAAGGTTGTTAGCTTTCCATTATAACTTAATTTCATTAGTCTATTTATGTTACGTGGGCCAGATTTAAATTTATTAATTAACGGCTAACGAGATTTCATTAAAACTTTCTAAAATTTCAAGTAAGAAAAATATATTCATAGTCCGTCTATTTCCTGCAGTGAGGTTACCAGGCCATTTGAACCAATCTATTAAATCAATTTAGAATTTTTAATTATTTTGACGTAGAAAATAAATCATACCATAATTGATTTATTTTTTAACATAAAATTTCAAAATATTTCAATGTATTCTACATTGAAACAATTTACTAGTCATGTCTGTTCCAAAGCAAATACCTGTACAGTTTTTAAAAGTTACATATTGTTAAACTAAAAGCATATAGAAGTTAATGTTGAATACAAAATGACTATTATCTATTATAGTAGGGTTGGAGACAAAATACATAGGTAATTAGATTAGCACAAATGACAAAATACTTTCATTTTGCTTTCTACCCACACAAGCAACCATTTTGTTATCTTCGGTTTAAATTATTTAATCATTTTTAACCCTTTGAGATCAAGTGAAAGTTTATTATAGATTCGAAGTGGACAAAATAAGAAATATCATTGCCCAAATTTTGTGTTTATTTTTGGTACTAATATTTTTTCGAAGTTTTTACTTCTTGTTTCCTTTGATGTGGATCGTGGATGTGCAGTTAAAAAATAATTTTAGGAATGTTCTAGTATAAAGTTGTCTTAGATCCAACAATTGAAAGGATCTAAAAAGTTATTCAGAGCTATATATAAAAGGCCTCTTGTTTACATTCTGATGACCCATTTCTAAGCCTTAATTAGCGAATCCATTATAGTAAGAGCTGCTCCGCTCTGCTGCTGTGCACACATTCCTTAACTGATGAGACTCTGATATAGTGAATAATCAACGAATAATGTCAACGAAGAGTACTTTGAGATATTCATAAACTAATATAATTTAGGAATTTATCCAGGTGTTTTTAGTACAATTCTAAATTGTAATATTGGTAAAAAAGAATTTGAGGTATTTTATTATTATTTCATTATATTCTGAAATAAATTTGATTGACATTGCAAAAAAATAAAATAGATAAATGTCATTTAGCAAAATAAATATATTTCACAACATTGAAATTATCTGTTAAACTTTTTCATATTCGATTACGTCTTCTATCGAAGGTTGGTAACCAAGTTGCAGCAGTTGTTTATTCTTGAGCAATACGTATAAGATCACATGAATTTTTGATATTGAACCACTCTCTGAGGTTACACAGCCAATATAACCTCTTTCTACGTACTTCTCTGTTGCCTTCTATGCTCCTTTACATTATGTGTGCTGTAAAAAAATCACACATTTCGCATTACGGAGAACGTGTGCAAAGTATGTAGCTATCTTTCGTTTGATAAATTTTATTAGTTATCATGACTTATTTATGCATCTTACTACTACTTGTAGGTACACCAATTTGAAAGATATTTAACACACATTAATATAGTCACATCACAAATGCCTAGTCTTTTAATGATAGTTCATCCAAACTCCTGACTCGAGTCCTTGGACCAGTACGGGTATGACGCACAATTTTATTGCCCTCCAATGTGTGCTCAGTTAAACTTTAATATTAATAATACAATGATAATTATACTCTATCATTCACATGAAAATGGTTGTCCTTTCTCTCATCGTTATTTTTGTAATGATATTAATTTTCCATGAAAATAAATCTTTTAAGACAAAGGATCAAGTATTTGATTTCAAAAGCTGTGAATTCAACGATAAGTTGTTATACGTGGTGGACCCAATGAAAGCCTACAGAAGAATACTTACTGGTTCTATTATTGAAGTATTGAACTGTGTATTGGTTCTATTATTAAAGAATACTTACTGGTTCTATTATTGAAGTATCGAACTGTGTATTGGTTCTATTATTGAAGAATACTTACTGGTTCTATTATCGTGAGTATCAATCAATTTTAAGAACCGTGAAGAGTCGAAAGATATCTTGGTGTTGGTTTCACAGAATTCATGCATGGTTGAGATTCGGGCTAAATAATCGTACTTATACTTTTTGTTAACCTTTACCATACCGTGATATAAAATACCCGTACAAAGCCATGCTGTCAACTCGTATTACCGTAAGAAATTAGAGTTTTTTTAGCACTTTTAATGAGATAAAACTCGTATATTGGCTAAACTGTTTAGAAATTGTTAGTGCTATAATTTACTCTAAATATTGAGAGTTAAATGTGAAAAATGATACATAATAATATAATTCGGAGAATTTATCAAGTCTTACACAATGTGACCTTTCTTCTTATCTCTTTTTTTTCACTGTGAAATTAATGTGTGATCTCTTTTATCTTACCACAAATGGTATTTTTGCCAATGTATTAGTTTTAAAATGGATTGAATTGAAAAATAATAATTTTTGTAGGATTCTCTTTACATAATTAATTTTTACTAGTCATACCTAAGTGAAAAATTTCCTTAGGATTAACTAAAATATGAATTTTATTATGCGCGTATTTACCTAAATATTACAAGATTAATTGAGGCTGTAGACCAGCGTTACAGCATTGTTTGGGAGGGGTTAAAATAGACACGTAAATATACAGTCCCAGTACACATTTTAAACAAATCTTTAAATAGTAATATTTGAACATGTCCAAGAACACACAATTACTGGATTATTACCTACAAAGATACCGTTATTAAACAAATAATAGATACCTCATAGAGACGAAGCTATTTTTATATTATATTTTTAATGGAAAGATATGGTAGTATGGATAATTACAGGGTTTACGACCTTTCTTCGGCTCGGTTAAGCGATTATTTTAGGCAAATATAACGTTCACCATTCTCACCTATTAATCAATCTCTATATTTATAAAATTTTCTTTATATGTAAAATATTTTTAACGCGTTATGCTAGAATACGTCTAAAAAAATCAATTTTAAAATATTTTCTTATTTTGACCAGTATATCATTAGCATTATTTAAATATGTCCAAGAAAACAAAATTACTGAATTTTCACCTACAAAGGCACTGTTATTAAACAAATAATGACGAATCTATTTTTTATTATATTGAACGGAAAGATATGAAAGTATAGGTAATTACAGAGCTTACGACCATACTTGAAGTGTTTCCACATGCATATATACAACTTACAAAAATATGCTAGATATGTTGATCATCTTCATGAATTATTTTCAATGTCTTATTTAAAACGATTTCTAAAATTCATCTAATACAATAGATTTATGTGACACCAACACAATTTAAAATAATCTCATGTATACACAATCTAAATCAATTAATCTAAAACTCTAAATTCTACAAATATGTAGTGACGATAATTCTGCATAAACAATAATAATTAAACAAATTTAAAATAGGTAAATCACTAAATTTATAATAGGTAAAGGTAAGAAAAAAACTATCGATAAAATAAGGTCGTCATCGTCACGAATTTATCGAATTTAGTTTTTTATATATATTTTCTAATGCATTCGACTATTTTTTATGTTAGAAGTAACCATTTTTTAATTATAAATATTTATCAAAAACCGTCAGCATTGTTTAGTACATTTTAGCATATTTCAGATAATTGTAAAGCTATTGGGATGTACACCAGACTATGTTATGTTATGTTGAATACATTTTCGAGTGTTTTATTTTTCATGGAATAAAATATAGTATTTGATCAGTGAAATATATGTATGTCTTCTATTTTCCTTCTTTATGCCAGTATTGATTAGGGATTCTGTATTCTCAACGTTTTTCAGAGAGTAAAAAAATTACGAGTCCCGAGAATTCCCGGGAATCGAGACCATGAATTTTATTTTATTAAAAAGAAAAAATATTTTTGTAAATATTCATATGTGTGATTTACAGTAAGTATCTATTAAGAATATATTATTATTTGTGTAAAAAAATATACGATATTATTAACTTTATAAAACAAATAAAAAATGTTTGATTCATAATGTGTTGGTAGTGTTTTAAAATGTTAAAGTTTACACAAGTATATATATATATATATACATATAAATACAAGGTGAATTTTATGTTCAAATATTTTTCAATTCGCACTTAGTAGTTGTAGAGAGTAGTACAATTTATTATGGAGCATTTAACGCCTCAATAATGTCATTAAAACATTTTATATAAATAATAGTGGCAATGCAGTAACCATTTATGACGATCGCTATCGTCACATTTTGGAAAACTTTTTGGTAGCCGCATTGGATCAATTGGGACTGCAACATATATGGATTCAATAGGATGGTGCCACATCACACACAGCCCGAGCTACGGTTGAAATTTAGCGAGAAATTTTTCTCGGCCGTACAATGTCAAAAAGTGGTAATATCGACTGAACTCCTTGATTAACTGATTTGACGGCTATCGGCTATTTTCTGTGAGGGTACTTTAAAAGAAAGGACTGCGCCAATAATCCAACAATTCCGATGCTACAAGACAATATTCAAAATTAAATTACTGAAATAACATGCGAAGTGTGCGAAAATGTTATGAAAAATTCTAGTTAAAAGAGTACGCATTTATGCAGCTGCCAGAGGCGGCTACTTGACAAATGTCATAATCCATGCATAATAATTAGTAATAAACCAAGTAATTCATAAATAAAAACAAACTATTATTATTTATATTTTTTTCCTAGTCATTTAAAAACAACATTGGTGTGAAACATAATATTTATGCTGTATATTGAATAAAAAAAACACATAGGAATATCTAAAAAAATCCATAACAAAAATAATTTATGAAATCAAAAAGCAATATAAAAAAGAACAATTAATAAAGGAACATCGAAAGACAATAACGTACTTATTTGGCCAAAACCAAAGTTTTTCAAATAATTTCATCCCACCCACATTTTATTTCGAAAGATGACATTCATTTTTACTTACAAAAATATTTACTTCAGATTATTTTGTTAGGAGTAAATATCTGAAGACTAATTTCTCCTTAACGGAAATTTTTATGGCTGACCATATAATACAAACTATGGAAACTTTCCATTTTATTTATATACTTACATATGCACCGCTCGTCGCTGGGTCACTCACTGCCTGCTGTATTATATGATGGCATTAACTCAAATAACTTGTTTAAAATTAATAACATAGTAAATGACTTCATAGTCTCTCCACCTTATGAAAGCCATCTATCCACCATAGTAGCACTCTTCTAGATCTTCGGCCCATGGTTGTGCCCAGAATAATCTCCTTCTCGAGACTGACATAATGTGGCCGAAGAATTGGAAGAATCTTTTATTCAATGATGTAGATAGGGCTTGCTCTGATTGGATTTGATGTAAGATTGAAGCATTCGTGCATGCAGTGCATATAAGCAAAAAAGTTGTGCATTACTAAAAATTCTAAAAAACAAATATAAATTAAATAATCTATAATACAGACATGAACGGATACATTATTTACCTATTTATTACAATTAGCGCCATCTGTGTACCAGTAGAAACTTTGATCGATTAGTTATAAAAACAACCACGACAACCCACCACTGGAGCCGTAGCATTATTATCGACGTGTTACAATGCGTCGATTGTAACTATTCACATTACTATTTTCTATTTTTAAGCTAGTGAATTACTCAAGCCATACAATTAGCTATTTATTGTATTGAAAATTCATTTCGGTTGATCGTTTTGTATGGAGTCGTTACTTATTCTATTTTTACACAGAATAACGTTACAACTGCGTGAAAATCATCGAAGTGTCTACTTTTTTGCGAATTTTACTATCTTACTGTTTTTAACGTGTTGATTTAATGGTCATTCTTTGCGTTCAAGGTGCATTTGGTGCATGAATTTATTTTTGATTTGGGAAAAACAAAAATTAATTGGCAGAACTATTTCCTACGTTAACCTTTAATAAAAATAATTATTTCGTTTAGTTATTACGTGAAGGATTTTCAAACAATAAATTAATCATGTTCAGTTATAAAAATTGTTTTTATAAACGTCTATACATTTTTTATATGATTTTTATATGACAAGAAGGTTAAAACTTATACTTAAAAAATACTAATAATAGTACTTGAAAATTGCAAATAAATACATGGTAGGGTTTTATTTATTTTGTCTAAAGACGTTGGTTAATCGAAAGTTCATAATCCTGCGTAGAATATATATTGTAGTACATATATTAAATTGAATTGAATCTATAATATTATTGGTAACAGTATAACCTAAATCTATACTTACTGCACACCACTGCTATTCATGGGATGTGTAATAATATATTTCGCTATTAGGGACAATCTATGTTTCCATTGCATACATAGAGATTGGAAAGACAAGGCTGTGAATTAACATAATTTTATTTGCTTGCTTGATATCACTGTATTTTCGTAAGTCGGCTCATAACCAGTTTTCTTTTATTATTTTAGATTAATTACAAAACAAGATCAAAAACAATACTTATAATCACCATAAAGATATTAGATAAAACATTATGCGATTCAAATGCTCGATCAATTCTCAAGTTTCAATTAAAATTTCAAAGAATTTATGCTTAAAATGATCAGAGCCAATTATTACAATCGAGAGGAAGTCAAACATGAAAATAAACAAAGTTCTATAATTTAATTATCGTTTTGGAAAGGAACTTTTACTTCCCTAACTGAGTTTAGTCAGTATTTATCTTGGAGTTCCACTCCACACGGAGAAAGTTCTGTAAACACTAATTTTAGCATTTCAATTGAATTTTGCATTCCATTGTTTCGCCTGTGAATTGAAATTTTAACTTCTCAGCACTATAATTTTTATTCAAAGATTAAAAACATTTTTTTATTTATGTCTTCTAAGATTTACTTACGCCTGATGACCGATGATTAGACTTTGATAACTCTAATGATTTCTGTGATGACATTGTAATATGACTCTTAATAACATTTATTGATCTTTTTATTTTTAAAGTACGATAAAGTTTTACTTTTAAAAATTGATTTAAAGGTACGTAATACAATGAATAATTACTGTTATTATATTTACTATATTGTTATTTATTTTTATTTACCATATGTATATATATACATTCGGTAACATATATAAACAATAAGGTTATGCACCTCCATATAAGAATGATCTTGAATTATTTGATGAATTTGATAGAATTAATTTAATAATGCGTATATTTAATATAGAACTATAATATAAGCATTTACATAGGTACTACTTATTGCAGCTTACGATGTTTGCCATTTGTGAGGGATGAACTGGGGAGTTCTATCCTCCACCGATTAGTTAGAGTATGAAGTACTACATACTTATTTCGTCTACTGCGTTCCGACACTGTTTTTCGTTTAGGAAATTTATAATGACGACATTATGACCTACACTAAAAGACTTCATAAGTTTATAATATTAGTATATTGCAAAATAAGGCATTACAAAATGTTTATACAACCAGGCTGAAATTTACCGCAATAATCTCAATAATATATCAAACAAAGTATTTCCCTGTGATGGGAATTTTACAAGGAGATATATTCACAAAATGTTGAATTTCAAGATCATCTAATGTCACTTAGTAAAGTTCCTAGACAAGCCATGATATAATCGACACGATTTGACCTAATTTTTGAACAAAAAACTGAATATTAAGGTGGACCTCAATTAATATTATAATATTAATATTAAGGTAGACGTCTATCTTGTTTGTACAAGATGACAGTTAAATAATTTGTAGCAACACTAATCATGGTATTAGAGAACAAAGTTATTCAAGGAAATGAATACTTGCTGGGTTCTCCACAATACGGACTATTAGACAACTGTGCCCACTTTAATTTTGTCGGTCTTTTATTGATTCTATCAGATATTTTCTAATGTTTTTTTTTATAAACTTTTTTGAAAATGAGGTAATAGAATCGACGTTAACTTTTTAGAGTTTCATCATAATGGATGGATATAAATAAAACAATGTTATAATTCTACTTGAGTTTATTAGTACAACTCGAGTTTCGAGAGAAATAGTAACTCTCATTGACAGGCGAAGTATTAAACAAAGTACAAGTAAAACTTCACTTAGTGCAAATAAACTCAAGTAGAGTTATAACATTATTTTTATTTATATCCATCCATTATGAAAAATTTAATACAAAAACATAAATGGCCTCTTGTTCTTCGTATTGTTTAGATTATAGGTACTAATATTTATGATCTAAAGTTTATTTCGGTTTATAAATTATAATGTTTTGATTTCTTTTCAATTTTCTTTTCTTTTTCAACGTCTTTTATCCCAATAGTGACAAGCCGAGTTTTTATACTTTGAAATTCGGTGTTAAATGTGTTTATGACTATTGCTTGTGAAAATGCGTGCAATTTTCATAAAATATTCACATAAATCGATTGTAATATTTTGAATATTTATTTATATCGCGGAAATGAAGCACAAAATTAGTATAATTATCCATAACTTAGACGTATTAATGTTTTTTTAAAAAATATATTTTATATATTTTAAAGTGATGTTTAGTGTTTTTAATTTTTTTTTGTAATTATAATATTAGTATTTGCAGACGATACTGTGATTCTAGCCGAATTTATTAAACGTCTCGTAATACTAGACATTAGTGTCAATGCGTGCGAAGTATTAATAGTCTTCAACTAAACACAAATAAGACAAAATGATTATTAGAAAACGAAACAGAACTGATTATGGTGGACCATACATAGAAAGAATTAGATTAGAAAGAGTAGATAAAATAGTCTATTTGGGATGCGTATTAAACAAAAACTGGGACCCTTCTATGGAAAATAAACGTTATTTATTGCAAGCCCAAACTGCATTCTTATACATGAAGATATTGTACAGCCACAATTTAAACATACATTTTCGAATAAGAATGGATTCCTGTTTTTATATGGAAAATAATCATGGACACTCTCAGTAATAATACTAAACCGATTTAAAGTATTTGAAATGTGGATCTACAGACGGATTCTGAAGCAGAAGGGTTACAAATGATGATATGATAAAAAATAAATTCTTAAAACGATAAAACTGACCGAAAACTGCTATATTTTTGTTATATTATGAGACATCCAGAAAAGTATTGTTAGAATGCAAAATTATCCAAAACAATATTTTCTTTTTCAAGGATACAAAAGCACTTAGTCGAAGTAAGGGACGGAGGGCAATAAACGTCGGTATTGTTAGATGGACGATACGGCGTGGGAACGCCAATAAAAAATCTGGAGAACGTGACTTTAGTCACGTAGGCAAATGCACCATAAGGGATGCATCACCCTCATGCGTCAGTCTTTCTCCCAATCCCAGCCGGGAGAGATCGCTTCATAAATACGATCTAGTTTTCAATTAGAAAACAAAATAATTATCGTACTGATATGTAATTTGTGATTCCGGGGAAAATTCAAACTGTGCGCCTCGAGTATAAAGCTTTGTCAGTGATGTTCTCTGTGTTTAATCGTTGATGTAGTGAGAATAACTTATCGCTATCAAAAGAGACGAGATCACTAATAGCATTCAATAACCAAACATGCACTAGAAGAAGAAAAGAAAGAACGATAAGTAAAAATTAAATATTTATTTTAATAGTATTTTTTTATTTTTAAGTATTTGAACAAAATTGCACTTAAGGTTCCAGTAAGTGTTGAGCGCCATCAATGGAATACATAATGCAAGAGTTAAGACAGTCACACCACCATAGTTGATTTTATGAGATTAGTTTGAACTACAACGTACTAAGATTATACCTAATCTACATAACATTGTAAAATATGAGGAAAAAATAATAAAGCGAACAACTGCAATAAATGACCGCAAAGCAGCTGCAAATTAAGCCGCAAATTGGCGTACTTCAGTCACTCGACTCGAGGACCAGAGAAATTCAAATACATTGTGAGAAAATGTCATAAGGGTCAACGCTGATGATAGCTTGAATCTTATTTTGTGGTTTTGTGATCAAATCCACAGGAATATGGAAAAAATATTCATTTTTATTCGGTGAAAAAGAAATGAATTTTATTTTTTTTTATTTTATATTTTATTTATTTGACATTTTTACAATTTTTTATAACACGAATTAAGTATTTAAAATTTTTTAAATTACATGGTTTTTCTTTCGCTTACTTCTCCAAAAAAGAGACCGGTTCTTGTGCTTGGAGAGGGAGTTACACTACATAATTTTATATTTTATATAATACCTTACATATTCTATTCATTGTCCATTTGTGTGCTTTTGAAGTGTTCTGTAATATTGTTTATTTTCCAATTATGTGTTTTTGAAGTGTTTATTTAGTTTATTTTTAAACTTTTTTATATCCTTTATTTCTTTAATTTGTGCAGGGAGGTTATTGAAATTTTTTATCCCTAAATATATACAATTTTGCCGATAGTGTTTGGTGCTACATTTAGCGTTTTTAACGTTATTTTTAAACCTTTATGATGTGCATGTTTCAAATTTTTGAGTGTTATTTTCTTTAATTAATTGATTGATTGAGATTTTTTCGTAAATGTTTTCTATTTTGGGAACTGGGAATTTTGTAAAAAGTGTTTGTGTTGAAAAAGTTGATTTTTTTTAAATATTACTTTGATGATTGTTCTCTGTATTAATTTTACCGAGTTCAGATTGTTATTGTATGCTCCTCCTCACCTAATTATTCCATACTGGAGTAGTGAATGAACAATAGCAAAATATACCTTTTTAAAATTATTTATACTTAAAATGTTCCTTAATCTTATGAATATATAAATACATTTTCATATTCTTTTCCCTCATTCGCTAATGTAGCTGTGCCATTTTAAATGAAAGCTTTTTACATATTTACTATTTTAAGACAAATTAAATTAATCAACTTGTAAGACATACAAAAAAGTCTATTTATCGATAAAATATTTTAATTGCTAGCATATTTCAAACCTAGACCTTTCAGGTTGATTGATTCATTTAAATTGTATTACAAATACCACGTAAAAACTGCAACATCACAACAATAATGTGTTCTCCGTAAAATAATATTTTAACGGAGAACCAATGTGTAATACTAGTCTATTCATAGATATAATAATATTTATTTTTATACGAGTATATTAAAATATTTTATTTATATTTGGATTATGAAAAATTATTTTAAAACGTTATATTATACATAGGTTTATTAACAACCGCTACAATCGTAAAATAACTTTTTTATCATCAGGATTTTTATGATTGAATATTTTTATCAATCTTATAACTCAAAAAATAAAGTAACTACTTTTTATTCTTATTACAACAGTTTCTAACAGATTCTTTAAATAAGTGCATGACTTTATTATAATAATTATTTAAATATTAAAAATCGAAATAGCGTTAATTATTTCGGTTACAATGTTGACTTTGCTTTTATTCATTAAATTTGCTTATATTATTCAGATTATTCGCGTGTGGTGAATATGAACAGAGGCTGCTATCTACCGACAGTGGCGTGCAACACAACCGGCCAAGTTGAGATGCAGATGTGGACCACCGGTATTTAGATTATTTCATCCCGCGATGCCAGCAACAATCAAAACTTCTGTACCAAGTTCGCAAGTACGCCATTTACCCTTACCTAATTTGCATGAATTATTCTTATCTAATTCGTATATACCATACTTAATTATAATTCAATCGTAAAATATTATTGCAGATCCAAGAATACATCAGCATCGAACTATAAGTAACCTGTTTTCTTTAACTACCTTTTGTACTTAACCTTTCCTCTCCGATGATGCAAATTGAGTTGACGTTGCCTCTAATTATGTGAATATCTCAGTGAATATACTAAATACAAGGTTCATATTTAAAGTATTCCTTCGTAATATATTTATTTATTGGATAAAATAATTATAATGCTTATGATGAATTTGTCGATGTGTGTATGTGTATGCTAGGGACAGTGTAGAGCGAGGACTGGGTGCCGGATGCCGATTGTCACTTTAGTTACAGAGTGTGCACTGGTCGAGTTAGACGTGTCGTTCGTGATGATCAATGTTTTTTCCCGTTTTTAGCACTTTTACACAATAATTGATATGTATATATATATATGAATATAGTGTATATAGTATGAATATATATATTCATACTTTAAAATTAACTTTGTGGTTAAAATTAATATTTTTATTTGTTAATTTTATTTTATTAACCACTTATTTAGTTTAAATAAGTGGTTAATAAAACAAAATTTACCGGTTTCGAAAAATATCATTTTCTTCTTCAGGATGTCAAAAAAAAAAAAAATTCAACTATTATAAAAATCGCAAAAGTCTACATGTAGACTGAGTTTATAGCACTGGATCGCGGGTTTTTATTTTAGCATCGTAATAGAAACGTCAATAATTTCCAACCGTAGTAGCTATACATGAGTAATTAATATGGTTATATATGAACACACCATCTGCGACAATATATTTAATACTTATATTTAATTAAGATTGTTACTTTAATCACAAAAATAGTGGTAAATAAGTAAATAGTACGCGTAACATATTATTTTTAAAATATATAATACTATTTGGAATTACCCGACCATTGGTCTGGGGATTTTTCATTTACTTGATATTTACAATTATTAGATAAAGTAAGAAAAGTTTTTAAACATTTTTCTGGCAGTTTTTAAAACATACTCGTGCACATTTTTATTACAATCTATAAATATATATATACGTAATTAGTTAAAATAAGCGTTTATTTAATTCGTTTATATTTAAAAAATAAATTAAATCAAGATATAATATTTACAATAAACGATAGTAAAATGTGAAATAAGTTGAATAGTTTTTGAAAACATCCCTGGTCTATGTAAACAACTTCGTAACGTTGATGGTTTCCCCGTGTGTAAAACCCGTAAAAACCTCATAAAAATAACCAAGACGTCTGGATCTTTACATTAATAGTTCCACCATTGAATAAATAATATACTTATTTCTTCTCAGCATAGAAAATGGAATTCTCTCCAGAAAACGGTCCGATTTATCATCGAGTATTCACAATACCTCATGTAAATCATTCCAAGTAGGCTCGCATGCGGCGTTATTCTAAGTTTATATTCCCGCGAGGAGGACCCGGCCCTGCAAATGTTCCAATATACAGAACTCATAAAGGAATAAACGGCCCGTTCGAATATATTATGAATACTTTCATTCACACTTATTTTTTTTGTAAATTTAAATAAAAATGTAACTAACTTGTCTCCTCTATAATAAAATATAATTTACTAAAATTGCATACGTAGCAGTATATTATAACGTTATAAATATTTAATTAGATAATTTCTGTAGACTCAAAAAAAATCCAGAGAGATCTAGACAAAAATAATTTAGGTAAATTGAAATTATATTATTTATTTTATTTTATTTATTCGTGAGAAACAAATAGTACACATATTTATAGACTTATGACAGTACAAATTAGTAAACTAAAAAATGGTAGGTATGTATTAATAAAAAAATATTTATTACCTTTGGTTTATAAAAAGATGAATAAAAATGTGTTTTCACATTGTTTAAAGGGAGAAAATGGGGAAGAAATGGAAAATCAATATGGAAAATTATATGGGTAAAATACGTTAAACAACACATGGTATATAATACGTGCCAATAAATAACAATAGACAGAGAAAAGTGGGTGATTCTTGAATAGAAAATACTTAAAAATGATGTTTGATGATAATGAGTTGACACATGGAAGAACCATCTTTTAAAAACAGACTTTTTGTGATATATATATATATATTAAATTCAAATTAAATGTATCAATAAAAAATAAATACATATAAAATTGATTTTAGATGTATATCTTTCTAATAAATACAATTTATTTGTATTAAAAAATATATCGCATACTTATGTTCTGAATAATTACAACATCATAGTAAGAATACGTTCTCCTTTATAATTATTTTAATACCAATAAATAGTAAAGTAGATATATAACATGAGTGTTATTGGTACCAGAAATAGAAGATATCCGTGAAAGATTTGGCATAACCAGGTAAACCAGATACTGAAAGATGGTCCTGTTAGAAGCCTCAACAATCGACGAGCTTGCATGAAAAGACGTATAAATGTGGATGAAATAAGAATTATACGTCAGTATTGAAGAGTATGGCGCTCCATCATCTCTACTACCCTCGTGGAAAATGACGTGATGGTAAGTCCATTTAACTGCACGTGGTCTTGTCACCAAGCGAACTTATATAGACAGACAATTAATTTTTTTTATACTTCGCACATATACGGTTCACAAATAATAAACGAAATAAATCAAACATTGTGAAAAATTTCAAAATTTGTAAATTTCAAAAATAATAAGCGTATTGATATATAATAGATATATGTTATATACAAGGTATAATAGACCTGGTCCACAATATTTAATGGGTAGATACGTGACTAAATTACGAGTCGAAAATACTCAAGGATCATATGCCTAATATCATCAATTTTCTTACTGACTTACCATCACGCTGTTTCCACGAGGGTAGGCAGAATGGATAGGGCGTCATACTCTTCTGTCTGAAATAGAATAGTAATGGGTTTATTTTGCAAATATTTATTTTGATGTACGTAGACTTCAAACTTAACAGGATTTTGTAAAAATATCAAACAATAATATTTTACAGAACCGTGGAGAGTTTGTATATATAATATACAGAATGGCCTAAAAAAAGTGAGAATATCTCGTAATATATGAGTTATTTCAAAACATAATATAATTAATTATATTTCTTAATGTAATTTTTTTTGCACAATATTTAGCTAATCATAAATCATGTTCAATATGTTTCTCAGCGACTTTTTGTAAGCGACTACGCCACTCGTTTATGCTTCTGTCAATAAAACTCTGCCCCAGATTTCTCCATTCCTCAATTATTACCAACTTGAGATGATTAACTGTAGTAAATTTTTGCCGAAAGTAAACTTTTTCTTGTAAAACACCCCATATTACATAATCTACTGTGTTTAAATCTGGGCTGTTCGTAGCCACATGTCTGGCTCGATGAAATTAACATTCTCACGACGAAGAAAGTTGATTGTATTTCTAAATATGAATTAAATATATTAGAAATATATACATATAAAATCAATTTTATCAAAAATTATTGTTGATCTCAACCTGGATCTCTTTCCAAACCGAGAAAGGAGCATTTTCCAACTATGCTACATCATTTTTATACGAGTTTATATGTTTATCTTTCTAATTAATATATTTAATTCATATTTAAAACATCACAGACCTATGTTCTAAATAATTACAACTTCACAATAAGAATGTGTTCTTCTTAATAAATATTTTATCCTTGGTATTTCCAACATTATCAATTTTAGCATTAAGGGAATGTTGTATTCACCTAATATGTTTTACTCAACTTTGTAACAAAATTTGAATATAAGCTCACCATACTGTTCTATGGTTTATCTGTTGATAATGTCCTAGACAGCCGATTCACAATAAGAATATGTTCTTCTAATGATTGTATTTCTGGCTGTGTGAGATAGATCTCCGTCCTGCTGTAATGTCCAGTTGTGCTGTTATGTCTAGCTATACTCTAGGCTTTGTTTTGAAACAAAATCATTTTCCTAGCACCTCAACATTTATATATATACATCTGTGTAGCAGTACTAAATAAAACTAATATTATAAATAAATATTTTATCTGAAAATGCGTGCACACAGTTCATGAGATACGCCGAAAGCGGCGGTAAGTGAGTACTGAGCTTCATTCAAATATAGTAATTTGTTTAAGGGCTATCTATTGCTTATTATACGGGGTAAATATTAAACGGTATATACAGGGGCCTAAAAAAAGTGAGAAAATTTCGTAAAATGTGATATAATTACATCAAAATTAGTTTAACTATGTTAACAATAGCTTAAATAGTTTACTAATTTACTTATTTACCTATTTACTTATATTACGTTTAAATTCAACAATTTTCGGTCGTCATCTTTGATTATTAATTTTCTCATTGTTTATATTTGGTTTTTTCAAATGGTTGCCCAGAATGACAAAAATCACCGCAAAAGACCGTATTCTGATCAAAAATTTGCGAATTGAAAAACGTTGGGGTGCTAGGAAAATGATTTTCTTTCAAAACAATGCCTAAAGTGTAGCTAGATATTACAGAACATACTAATACTAGATCACAACTTTGGGTACATTTTTTATTTGCTTTGTAGGAAATCTTACAATTTCTTTTGAATTGTAATGCCCTTTGAAGGGCGCTACTTCAAAAGTCTTGACTTATCCTTCCGGGAAAGTGGCTGAGAGTATATTACCTAATATAATTTCATGTTTATTTCAAAAAGTTTTATTTTCTTGTATGACTTTCATAAATAATAATATACCTACCTAACAATATAGTCCGAATTGTAAGCATTCGCTTACAGCAGAGAATTCGGCTTGTACAAAATAATGCCCACACTTGGAGTTTCACTTGAATTCTGAGCACGTTCTATGGTAATAAAGTAAATTTTTGACGGATTCCAAACTCCAGCCTAGGCATAGAGAGGCCTAAAAGGTTTTTATTACGTGTATAAATTATGCGCCAAAACCTGATTTAGTATTTTATTTACAGATTTATTTTTCGAATTTATTCTACAAAATATTTGTCAGTGCGTACTTAATGTAGTAAACATATTTTTTCTTAAATAATATGTCCAAAACACTCAGGTATATTGAATGAATTAAATCTAATTCGTATAATGTTTTCTAAAGTGTTAATAATTGGTTCTTTTATTTATAATTACGCAGGTATAATATACCGGCGGTCCGTGCCCGACGTCCTCGATTACAATTTAGTAATAATTTTAAGTAGGTTGTTAGGGGATGAGAGAAAAACGATGCCTTTATTTTTCATAGACTCCAAAGAACATAAATGCATGTAAAATTTGGTCCAGGCTGGAGGGGATGATGAAATATCCTACAAGATGGGGTTGACTAACATTATTTTCCTCAGGATCCTATAATGCAACTGAGCAAGATTTGAAAGGGTGAAAGGCTAAGGGGGTGGAAATGATGCCTTTATTTTTCAAGGGGTCTTAAATAATGACTACAAAAAGTTTGGTTTAGATCAGTAAAAGGGCATAAGGTTGTATTCCAGACAAGACAGATATTCAATTTTACATTCAATTTTATATAAAATACTAATTCAATATATTAATTAGAAAGATATACATAAAACATTAATTTTGTAAAAAAATAGTGTTAATATGCTACTGGGATTCTAACCTGGATCTCTTTCCAAACCATGGAAGGTGCGTTATCCAACTAGGCTACAGCGACAGTACTTTGTTACACTTTTTCAAATTAATACATCTATCGTTTCATTATTTGATTGTATATGTATATCTTTCTAATTAATAGATTTAATTAGTATTTAAAATATCATGGACTTATGTTCTGAATAATTACAATTTCACAATAAGAATGTGCTTTCCTTAATAATTTTATACAAATTATTTTGGGCTACTTATTTAAGCTTTTCATGTCAAACAGTGTTTTATACAATAAGCAATTATAAAATGTCTACAACGGTTTCACTATAACAAAATAGTCTCCCTCGTCCGGTATTATAAAATAGAGTTGGTTGAATTTGAAATTTTAATTAGTCAATTAATCAAATATTCATTTTCTATTACAATATGTTTTAAACAAATTTATTATAACACTATTGAATAATGTATTTATCATTATAAAATATGGCAACAACTATATGGAATCTGACGACATTGTATATTTTCGCTATCGCTTGGTAGTGATATATTTAAAAAAAAAAAAAAATATATATATATATATATATATATATATATATATATATATATATATATATAGCAATTTTATCAAAAAATTGTGTTTTGAAAAACCATGACATGATATTTTAATATCATTCTATTATTGTGTAAAATTAATATTTATTATACGTAATTTATTCCAGATATAACGACTATTCAGCGTTTAAAATTTCTAATGATCCGCACAGTATGCATACTTATAATCATTTATGGATAATATAAAAAAAATCATTAATTCTTTTGAAAAAGAATTATATTTTGAAATAATGAACATGTAAAATTAAAAAAAACGTATAATTTTCGATTCTGTATGTATTCGCAAAGAAAAAAGGACTGACCGCCCGAAACAAATAGAAAAATATTTTTTCTCTGTCAGCAAAAGTGAGCAATATTATTTATATTCATCGCAAGGTCCCGAAAGTCCTGAAAAGTTCTTCTTCTACAGGTCAATATGTGAACATTACGATTTCAATGTTTGAAACAAATTCAATTACGTTCTGAAAAACTGTCTCTGCAAAAATAGGGTAAAGCGCCTCTTTGACCGGGAGTTATATAAAATATGTAGGTCGTAGTTATGTATCCAGTTCAATACCATCCCGTAAATCTATACAGCTTTGTACAAATTTAAAACACTTATGTATATATGTTTTATGTATAAATTATTGTAAGATTTTTAACAACGTATTGGAGAAGTTCTTTTTACATACTTTTAACATATTGCGAGAAGAAAGGATGGGAGTCTCGAGTAGCTTGTGGTCATAGAGACAGTTGAGGGAAAGCTATCTCAAAAGTACAATCTCCTACAAGATGATGTGATGTTTGAATTTGATTTACCGACTTATGATGATTATCTGTCTAACTGGACGAATCAGGGACGATAATCCAACTCTGGTGGGCAGCTGAGTGTGACGTCGCTTCTTGTGAGGACGCGGGGGGAAGGAGTAGCGTGTTGGTGCACCACTCCCGCGAGGAATATAGCGAGGGGAACCCGCAGGTTGAGAAGAGACCCCGCCGCGACGAGGAAAGAGGCGGCATCCGAGTGATGGCCGAATGGATGGGCGACCTGGACATGGCTTAAACGGGATGGCATCTGAGCGTTCTCCCGAAGCAGAAGATGAATTCTGGCGCCGGCGTGCGGCATCCCGGGTCTACGGCTGCTTCAGCACCCCATGGCTGCCTTGGTTAACAATATGCTAAATGAGTAACATAAGCGACCTCCCTCAGAGGTATGTTGACCTCTAGAAAGAAGATGCAAAATACATTTTACATTCATTCAATATCGGGATAAATTATATTATTGCTAATAAAATGTGTTTTAAATACTAATTTAATTTATTAATTATAAATATATACATATAAAATAAATACACAAATAAAATCATCACAGACCTATGTTCTGAATAATTACAACTTCACAGTAAGAATGCGTTCTCCTTAATAAAATGTGTAATGATAAAAGTAGTTTGGCCTTAAATCCATTATCATACTATCCGATGAAGCAGGCGACACCAGAGTACACAAACACGCATGAAATCCCAGACTGAGCTAGATCGGTGGCGGCCCCTATGGCCTCCTATCAAGTTACAAACATTTCAGACGACTACGACGCATAGCATTGAGCATACGGTGATGAAGATGATGAAAAAATATGTATCTTTATATGTTCTGTTTTAAAATAAATACAAGTTCAGTTAATTTGTTACTTTAAAATAAATACAAGTTCAGTTAATTTGTTACTTTAAAATAAATACAAATACCAAATGTCGAATTTGTGACATTTAACGCGTATTTTTTATTATTCTATTTTTCCTTTTCTCTCTTAGACCAGTTTTTCTGCAGAGCAGTTGAATTTTTAGATGCAACCCATAAGGCGTTCGATTGCTAATCTTCTCTGTAAGTGGAATCGATGCACGGTAGGAGTTCCAGTTGTCGAAATATAAGTAAGAGTATAATTTGAGGATAGACCGAGATACAAGAGGTGAATTTTTGAAGACCGACTCGTTGTGACATGACAAGTAAGACAAACGTTTCCCTTGTCGATCAATTCATGTTTGTGGTTGCTTGAGTTGTTGATTAGATAGAAGGTGATGTAATATGTATCGCTTCTCGACTAATTCATGTGGGTGTAGTTTGAATCTACCATATATCCATTCGCGTTTGTTGCTAAAGACGCAATAATTGAAGACATTATCAGATATCTGAAATCATCCGGCTTTAATGAAAACCATTTTGAGCGTATGACGCAATCAATTCAGTCTCAAGTGACCGGTCAGCAAGAGAGTATTGGCGACGAGTGTCCAATAAAGAAGGTGAGTCAAGCTTCATCTTTCTACTTCCTAGGCTGAAACCTGGTCCTTGATCTATATATATGTTTGATTTAATATCATCACATTCAATTTACATCCCAATAACCTACATTCCTATCTTCCTTGAGAATTTGACTCTAATTTAAGCTCCAGTCATAAGCGATCCGAATAATCGTGCGTACCATTCATAACGAGCCGGAATATCGTGTATTATTAATAACCAAATAGCGCATGTACATGTTCAAGTTGTCTCGGAGATTCGTCTCAAAAAATAGCGTAAATGAGAGTATAGAGTTGAACACGAAGTAAGTTGTGATTCACTGTGTTGAATACTCATTCCCTGACCCTTTTATACATCCAATAATCTATATCTGTCCCGTTCTGGCCTACCGATCACTTGCGATTTCACCGACGGGGGGACAGATTGCGCTAAGACATCGAATTATCAAGATCCTGTGCCTTTTTCTGCCGTCCTACATCCGTGCCGTGCGTAACGTTGGGACCGTGAAGAGGAAGTGTATTCAATAGTTCCGAAAGTGCAGTGATCTCTCGGATTTGCGCCATAAACGTGCTAGTCAACCAGAGGGGTAAACGACGCTCTACCCAGGATTTTAAAACAAGGCAGGCCAGATCCATCTGCCCTTATGTTCCTTCAGACTACCTATTCGGTTTGCGTCTACTGATTAATATTAAACTCGATACAGTCCACGGGATCTTATTCCACCACACTGCCTCATTTATTTTATACGGATATATATATATATATATATATATATATATATATATATATATATATATATATATTATACGGATACTATTTATATATATATATAATATATATATACATATATATATATATATATTATACGGATACTATTTATATATATATAATATCCGTATAATAATATATATATATATATATATATCTATAAGTAGGTATGAATTTTGGAACTTAACGTTAGGAAAAAAAACTCAAGAACCATTTAGAAGAATTATAGTCCGTGTACACGGATAAGAAGGTTCTCTTTTGAATTTCTATATATATATATATATGATTCTAGGGGAATGGCACTACCTACCATGCAACTCGATACTTTATATAATAGTTAATTTAATGCACCAATAATTTTTTGGTTACGTAATTTCACGGAATGCCGACATCAATTGGCTAGCAAGATCTTGTGATTTCACGCCGTGCGACTTATTTTTGTTGTTTATTTTGCTATCTGAAATGCAAGATCTAGGCCAGCAATCTACAAATAGAAATCCTACGTGTTGTTGATGAAATTAATGAGAGATTGTAAATTATAATCGAAAATTTAGGGAAAAGAACTAAGATTTTCAGTCGAAGCCGAGGATACCAATTTTCTTACATCTGTTTCATATTTGATCAAAAATGTGCACTTTAATACTTAATAAAAATCCAATCATAAAATTAATAAAAATATAATTTTATTTCCAATTTAAATACGGCATTTAATTTGGGTCGCCCTCTAGATACATGATATATGTTACTCAAAAATTAATTATTTTCTTGATAATATAAACCTATAAAAACCATTACGAAATGATTGAGCAAAGCCAAGATGTAATAGTTGAAAATCCGTCATATCATTTAGCTCCGGACGATATCAGACCCCTAGAACTGTCAACTCTTCTACATGTTCAGTCGAATAAAAATTATTGTTTGTCTTTCCCTGAAAATGTACCATTAATGTATATTCATTACAGATATCTAAATTATTAAAATAAATTAAGGAAATTAAATGGCATTGAGCAGGCAACATTAGGATAAACAAAAGTTGAAATACTTGGTAACGAATAACAATGGACAGAGAAAAGTGGGAGACACTTGGGGAGGCTTTCATCTAGAAGTGGTTAGAAAACTGCCCGTAACGATGATGATGATGAGTTATCCAAAGTTTGAAAAGAAAACTAGTAAATACTTGGCATATAAAATCATGCGTCCATCTTAAGTTGCAGTGCCGCTCTAGTTTAGCACTTCATACAAACCCTATTTATATATTTTCTACATAGCGACCCGACTGTTCGAATAATGTCCGCATCAGTAATAAAACGGTGACTGAATGTTACTTTTAATAATATAATAATAACTTTTGTCCCGGTTTACGAACGGATAGGGAGATGGAATCAAATTCACACACGCCATAAATAAAATTAAACAAACATAAACGGTAGTTACCATCCGAAAAGATATCTAATGTACAAAATAATATTATCGTAAACTTATTATTTTTATAGGGCAAACTATAGTTGCTACAATAATAATCCAATCTGGATTATTATTGTAGTATTTGGTAGCTTGCCGTATTGAGAAACTAAAGGAAGTATTGTTTGAGAGCGCTTTAAAACAACATATATTAATAAGGGATGAGTTTTCTAGGGTTACTCAATAAAACCACACTCGTATACATTAATATGTTCATCGCATGTACATATTCAATAACTACTGTTTTAATAATTTCAATATAGGGACCTCTCTTCCAACATTATTTTACAATCTTATCTGACATCTTTAGAGACATAGTTTCGATTGTAATTTGTACACAACTGAGGATCTGTCAATTTTTTTTTAAATAATTTTTTCGTAGTCTGATTCTCTGAATACCTTTCTTTTTTAAAAAAAAATCGTGTGTTTTGTATTATTACGTAAATTAAAAGGGTATATAAGTCTAATAAAAAACCCTCCTAACATTTTACTGCAATTTAAAAAATGAGAGTTTAACTAGGCGCGGACAGTTTATTTGTTATACACTACAATAGATTTATTTTAAACTAACTTATCATGACGCCATTTTCCCGCAAGGGTACGCAGAGAGGACACTCTTCTGTCCTGACACACAATTCTCGCCTCATCCACATTCATACATCCTCGCGTACAAGTTCGTCGATTATGCCTAAATGTGTATGTTTGAAATTAACAAAAAATTAAATATTCATAGAATCGTTTAATTTGAATGACACTATATTTTTTTATGATTTTAATAAATGTATTATATATACTTATTACTTTTACAATATATAACTAAGTTTTGTATCAAAAGCACAATAATTTAAATAATGTTTTGTTAATAAGGGCATATTAAATGTTACTCTATTTATTTATTTTCAGAAATACATATTCGCGTGTGCATTTCTCCAGTAGACGATTTCTATCTCGCG
Source organism: Eubasilissa regina (assembly GCA_022840565.1). Lineage (NCBI taxonomy): Eukaryota > Metazoa > Arthropoda > Insecta > Trichoptera > Phryganeidae > Eubasilissa > Eubasilissa regina. Next base: position 19,444,607 of record JAINEB010000007.1, read on the forward strand.
TATATTCATCCAACAAAAACATATCAAACAATGATTTCAAACTATAAATTTCTACAATTTTTTTACTTTTCAGTGCGTACAGTTGGGTTGAGAAGACGAAGATATCAAATTAGTTACTGCGGGATGTTAAAACAATGACCTCATTAGCCACCCACTACGGAGCTCCAACCAGACCCGGATGCTTTTCTGAATACACCCTTTGTCATGATTCAGATTAGAGTTTGAACTCGTTTTACAGTCGATTTGTGAGAAATTTTTAAGTAGTGGAATTTTTAATATTGATAACATTATAGTAAATTTATTTAAAATAATTACACAATATATTGAGTGATCTTTATAATTTAGAACCTACATTTTTTTTATGAATATTTATAAATAATACTTATGAATACAAAAATATCGTCATCATCGTTTTCATTACCTTGTCCTAGGCATGTTAGAGGCCTTAAGACCTAATAAGGCCCTTCTATCTTCACCTGTTCAGTACCACTACTAGTTGTTCAAACAAGATGCAGTATGTCTTTATACAGTTTATGTTCCTGTTTATCTCAGCATGAGTCAACCCACTGCTCACTTTCTATTTAGAGTTGCCAAGAAGATACGTTTTGGTAGTCGTTTCTCTGGCCTTCTCAAGACATATCCAAGTAACCTTAATCTTAATTAATATTAATCTACAATTAACCGTTTGAATGCTACGCGTCGCAAAAGCGCTGCGATCGTTTGTATCGGAAATTGCTTAGCACTTAAACGGTTAAATTAAGAATACAAAAATAACTTAAATTAATTTCAATTTAGTAATAATAAATTTTACACGATTTATTTTCTTAAAATAAATTGGTTAGCTTTAAAGATGATCTATTGTTATTATTCTACATTTAAAGTTGAAAATTGTTACTTTACAACGATCAATACGACCTTTTTCTCGCTAGTATAATGTTTCATTTTTGTCAAAGAATTAACCAGTATATAATATCTAATGAGAACAAGCTCAAATATACTTTTCAGCTGCCTGAGGATAATGGATATTGTCCAGATCTATGCTTTAAACGTTCTTAACTGCATATTCATCAATAAGGACATCTAAGGTTTCTATGGAAATGCCAAAAATATCAGAGTTTCAGAGAACAATTTAGCAATTCTTAGGATGTGGACGATAAACGGGAAAAAAATCTTATAATTTCAAATAGGTTATAAATTACTCATGATCAAATATTGCTTCATATTTTGTTTTTTACACTTTTTATTTTTTCCATATTTTTTCTTCTTACTTATTATAAATTTGTAGTTTTTAAAAATTAAATATGTATAATACGATTGCTGATTAAAAATGTAACATTTTTGCCTCAGTACGGGCGAAGCCCAGTGAGGCAGATATTAAAATACGAAATGTACTTTACAACATATGATAAATAAAAAATGGTATTATTATATATAAAGACATTTGAAATACCTGCGAAAATATTATAAAAATGTATTAAATGAAATATTAATAAAATGTTAGCTTGTACTGGAAATTGATAATACTTTGTTTAAAAAAAATATAATATGAAATGAAATTGTTATTTGAAAATTGGAATGCTTAATTTCAATAAACAAATTGGTGTATTTAGTTCATCAAATAATACTTTATTTCGTGTATTTTCACAGTTTACTTTAAAACACTGAAATGTTTGCAAATTGAAATTCGTATCCATTAAATTACGAGTCTATTTAGATACATGAAAACACATTAAGCTAAGCCTTATTTTCAAGATTGTCTCAAATTGACCGCAACAAAGGAAATTTAAGGTATTCGTTAAACTTTTCAAAATGTTGTAACAAGCCTCTCAGCTTGATGAGATTTCTTAATAGGTTTATCGTCTTTATATTATAATATATTTAATTTAGTTTTTTAATTAAATGTTTTCCTCATCAATTACGCACAAATTAAAGTTTTTAGAGGATGGTGTCTAGGCTCGATGGAGCGAGTAGAATACTATTTTGGAGGTTATATTAAATGATGGCGATAGTATGCAAGTGGACATGTGTCAGAAGGTTAATAAGAATTAGTGATGAAAAAAAATGCTACTCTCGACTCACTGTTGTGATTGTTATCGGTATTCGATAATATCAGTGATTTAAAACTGTGACTGTGATTACAGTTTCATTACTAATGTATATGCATCGCACGATATCACAATACACGAAAACATAATTTTGAGTATATTTATTTTTATTATTAAAACATCATTTGCGTATAATACATATTTTAGCATAAATAAAGAATATTAATCTAATTAAATATGATCACTTAGATAACGAAAATGCTTAAAAAGATGTACATTTATTATTCTCAGCAAATATGCGTAAAAAAAATTGCAGAATCTACAAGATGGCGCTTATCCAATCACGGAAAATTCGGTAGATGACGCTAATTCAAGTGATAACTGATTTAAACGACGGCGTCAGAAAATCAACAGATTTTTTAACAAAACAAAAATTAAATCACAAATCACGATATTCTCAGATATTCAATCACTGATAGTGAGTGTGATTGAAAGTATCAGTGATTGACTCACAGTTCGTGATTTTGAGATCATCACTAATAGGAAAAATAACTCGTCTCTAATATCGAGCTGTCATTCGGTGCTCGGTGTAAATATATCATGAGATACGAGTGTATGTACTTGGTTGTTAGTGTATGAGGATGGCAGGCAGTAATGCGATCATGGTTTACAGTGTTTTTATTCAGATGAAAATTATAATGGTTCTACTTTACTATTAACTAAATTCGATGTAGCGGATTGAGATGCGTTTTACGCCATCGCTAGCTATGGCTGCCGTTGGTAGAGGCAGTAGCCCTACACAAGTTCAATTTCTCTTCGATACTGTCACTAATGGCACAAATAATGTATTATTTATTTGAAAAACCTTTGTAATCACATTATACTATTATGAAATATTTAAAATCTAAAATAACTTTGTAAAAACAGAATTGATATGTAAAAACTTATAGTTATATCTAATAAATATTTGTGACGTGCACGACAGAGCATCAACGCGTCCACCGGATTCACCCAAGATAGAATATGAGGCTTGTGGGTACTATGAATAGAATTGGCTATTTTGCCTCCCACCTGCCACCGAAAATCATTCTCAAAGAAAAAATAAATAAAATTAGAAATATATTTTACAACATTATAATTAACCAAATAAATAGAAAAATTAATGCGAGAAATCACTCTGTAAAACTACATTTCAATACCCTAAGTAACTTCCATCAGCAGCCTGAATGGAATATTTTCATTATTAAGGAAAACACATTCTTATTGTGAAGTTGTAATTATTCAGAACAGACGGTCTGTGATATTTTAAATACTAAATTAATGTATTAATTATAAATATATACATATAAAATCAATTTTGTCGAAAAATATTGTTTTTGCGTCACCGGGATTCGAACCTGGATCTCTATTTCTAATCCGGGGAAGTACACTACCAATTGTGTTATAACGCCAGTATTATTCATGACAAATTTCGAACTTATATGTTACATTTTTTCAAATTAAAATTCAAATATGTTCATCATGTTCAAACACAGCTTCATTATTAAATATTCATTCTTGTTTGACAACACCACCGGTAGGTAGAAAAAAAAAATTAACGGTCAAGGAACAATCCTCGTGTGGTAAAGTTTAATTTTAACAGAATAACAAGTTTAATTTCACTGGATAAGTTTTGCTGTCTGATGAATATTAAAGTGAAAGTGAAGTAAGTATAGTTTTTTCTATATGAAGATGATTCAAACGGATGGATTCTAATCGTGATTGTTATCCTTCTATGTTCATGGAAAATCTTTCATCTCAATCTCATCCGATCTTTCATCCGAATCTCATCCAATCCTTCATCTCAATCTCATTCAATCCTTCATCCGAATCTCATCTGAAGTATTAACAAAGAAAACAGCTTAGCGATACTTCATCATGATAAAGGCGTAGAAGTTCATTCTTCGGAGGGGATTTAAATTCTGTAAGAAAACAAGTACAATACTACACATTTAATATAATACGACGCACGTAATACAGATGCCTAACATTCAATATTTTTACCCTTCCTCAAATGTTGAATCACATGATTGTAATTTATTACATACTACAAGACATCGACTGCGTTCCTCCTTTCTGTCAATGAAAATGCTTAGTCAAAGATAGATAATTTACGCAGTCGCTTTGCTATTGCTACTACATGATAATCATAGACAGCACTAACGGCGGATAGGTACTATAACGTAATATTATAATATATATTAGGTAGTTGCATAATTATATTGTAACATAACCAAAAACGAAAACAAACTCAAAACATATTATGTACAATTATAATTCAGGGGCATAGTCACCATCAATGACTGCTTCCCATTTACTTGGAAGAGAGTCGATTCCACGGGACAGGCACTGTTTTTATTTTATGAAATCCACGATTTAACTTCCTTCATCTACTCCTCAAAATCATCATAGACTTTTCCAACCTGCCAATTTTTCAGAGATCGATTGGTGTATCAGTCCGTGGAGGCCTCGGTGGGAGAGTAGGGTGGATATGTGAGCAAGAGCAAATCATATCTCTCGTTAGCGATAGTTTAAATCACATGGCGTTCGACATGAGGGCGAGCGTTGTCGTTGTGGTAAATAATTTAGTTATTTTGAAAGACAGTGTAAAGGCGATCAAGCCGGGTCAGGTACACATCACTCTTGATGTATTACCTTTAGCCATTTCTATCCAGGATTTACCACTTGTAAAGCTGATAATTCCAGTCAAATTCAAAAAACAAATCGTCGCAAAAAAAAAACGGCGGATAATTATGCATCAACCTAATAATAATGTTTATACAAATGTATTCGTAATTACACCCTCGATATTCGATACACGATTGATATTTTATAAATACAATTTTTATATATTTCAATGATTGTCATTGTCAGCCTCCATAAATGAAATGTGTGACAACTTACGTTTCATAAAATTTATTATAATTATATTGTTTATATGGTCTTGATTATACGAATATACCAAAAGTAATTCTACTTAAATATGAACGTTGTTTGATGTATTGTTTTTCACGTAAAATGATGAAATCTATGGAAAAGTTTTTTACGGGCCAGGGGTCCGTAACAAATCAATAATGGGACAAACAGATGTTGGTACTGCTCACTTTAGGTAGATTTCGATAGAAATACTATTACTATTGCATAGGGTGTCATGACGCAACTTCCGGAAAATTTGAATGCTCTTTCTTCGATCACAACCGGTAGAACACGAAATAACCCCCCGTTAAAAACTTTATATATATAAATTTGAGAAAGCGGGTGGGATACTCAGAGGGTATGCTTTGCGGAGGAGTGACTATATAAAGTTTGGTTTAGATCAGTCAAAGGATGTGTAGAGAATAAACAGACATTTCAGAGTTCTAAATTATTATAAAAAATGAACCATGTTAATATCTTGGCAGCTTTAGTTAGCTAATCCGTCATTTTGTTTCAAAATTTTGGCTGTTAAAGTTTTTTTTAAATTGTCAAAACTTTTTTTTTTTTCATAAAAGAAAAATCTACTGAATTCATACTGTCGAAAGGATTGAATCAAATGTGTTTTTCTACCAGACTACCAAATATATAGACACCAACTAACGCAAATTTCTTGTTTCAATAATTTCATTTTGGTGTTAATCACATGATCACTTTGGTACCCCTTACGCAATCAAATAGGTCCACGACTTTTTTTAAATATATGACTCCATTGGAATGAAAATTTAAATGCTGAAAATATTCTGTGCATTAATGTTAAAAATGCGTCTTGTTTACACAAATATTTAATTTTCTAAGAGTAAGTACTTTTTCTGTTGCATAAATGTGTCATAAACAATCGGATTTATGTTTCCACAAATAATGTGTGTAGAATGCCCGTCGTCCCACAACTAATGTTCAGTACCTCTCTCGTATATGTACACTTTATTTCATGTCTATTCATTTACTGGTCTGTTGTTTTTTTACAACTATTTTTTTTCAACACATCTGTAAATATATAGATAGTAATGTTTTTCATTTTTTCTCTAAAATTTAAATTATAACCAAATAGCACGACAAATTGAATTTTGTGATAAAAATATTATATTATAATTCCTATATTTTTCTGATTTTTGTTAACTTCGTCAATATCTGTAGAAATAAATTTTTCAAGTGTCATCTGTATTCACCATCAATTAAAATTCACTGATTTTCTTTTTGAATCGATCAACTGCATTAACATAAAATATCAATTTTATAAAATATGATAAGGTGCAATTTGAAAAAAATACTGATGATATAAATTCCGTGAAGGGGTTGAATGCTCATTTAAAACAATGGCCCCTAATTGTCTGATTCATAAATCGCCTCAGGTGCTTCTGCGAACCGCAGGTATTTCCTCAAACCAGAGCTCCCCTTTCTAGATCTTCTCCGACAACGAGGTCACGCCCCATCCGGCGGGTATCAATAGCGGGATTATCAGGCAGACAACAGAAGTGTCAGGTCCATTGAATGGGATGAAAGCAACAAAGGGAGCCGTGAGCTGCGCGCTCCGCTCTTGTGCCACCAAGTCAGAACGAGATCTAAAATTCGGATTTCACAATAATGACTCTAATGATAAAGAATATTCAAAGGTTTCGTATTCCAGAAAGAATTCTGCTTGGAGATTCGTATTACGAAAATGCTTTAAAAATGTTGTATCTTAGCAACGGTTACAAAGACTCGTGAAAATCACATTTCATGCAATACAATTTACTCTCAAAGGACGATGAATCACTATCTTATTCTGAGCAAGGTAAGTTTGCTGTAAATTGGAACAAGAATAACTTTTTTGTTGCCCTGATTATACAAGGCATTTATAAAATTACTTATTTTTGAATTTTATATATTTTTATATTTTAACAACAGACTAACGTGATTTAAAATATTTTATTAATACAAATTAAATTAATCATCGAGAAAGATATACAGTTTGGTGACCCTGTGCGCACCTCACAGATATGGGCGTATAGGGACTCACTTAACAACCATATAGGGTCGAAACCCAACCAACCAATCAGCAGATACCATACATCGTGACGGATACTGCCCTAAGCTAGCTGACCACTTCTCCGTGTAGGCCTTCCTTTCATCGGCGTCTTGAGCGATCCACTCCAGCGTTCAATCATATACGCGTATTTAACTGAATACCGCCTCCGCATAATTTATCTATCAATAAACATCAACCTTTATAAGTGCTCTTTTATTTCTATACCTTGCTCTAGACGAAATATAAATACTCAAACACGCACACCATATACACTGCGATATACACTAACACGCGTGAGACTAGGAGATAGTTAGGGACTTCTATCTCACATCCACAAAACCTTCTGATAAATCTCAGTTAATAATCTTCAATAACCACAACCCTTACAATATAAAAAATCTATCTATCGAAAAAATATGTAGATGCTACCGGGATTCGAACCTGGACCTCTTCCTATCCGGAGAAGCGCGTTCTTCACTTTCGCTATAGCAATCGAATTCATTTTCGACAAATTTTTGAACTTATATTCTGCAATATTTCCAATTGATACATCTACTTTTCCCATTTTAAAAGCAATCAACTTTGTATTACGGTGAATCTCAAATACGTTTGAGTAAAATACGATAAGAGACGCCATAATATTTTATTATTTTATAATATTGTAATGATGGCACCATTTTGATTATTTTGATGCTGTATGTTGGATAAAAAAATTAACAATTATACGGCGAATTATTGGTTGCAGAATATATCTAAGGTCAATAACCGAACCTATTTTTTTTAAATGAAAACTATAGATGAAATTATTTTTTAAAGGTAAGGTGTATAATAAAAAACCTTATTTTATAAGACTCCATCCGAATAGGTGAAACTTGAAATATGTCATGCATTATTGAGCCAAGATTCAAAAACAATATGCTAATCAAATACGGGTGCGATCCTTCATTGAACGATAAATACATAAACTAAGCAAAAACTATTAATATATCGAGGACAGAAACAAGTCACAGTACCTACTATTAAGTAATATTTTAAAAACTTGATAATGTCATTAGAAAATATTAAATCGGAGGCAATGATTAATCTTTGAGGAACAAATATAAATTATGACTATATTTAAAAAAACTTGTAGTAGACGAATAGCCAAATATTATTCTCAAATAGATTCACAAAAAATTATATAAAATTTTGATTAATATGATACAGCGAACATAAATATATATTTAAAAAAATGCTAATTAAGAACTTTTTACTTTCAGTTATTAAATATTAAAATCGTCTTGTATACAAAAAAATGTATAAACTAAGATTTCTCCAAATTGCCTAAAGTTATACGGTTTTATCGGTATTAATTTATTAATGTATTGTGTTTAAAAGGTATATCGTTCTTATTATATGGAAGTAAGTTTTCTGTAAGTCTATGTTTCGCAGCCAAATGCCGAGATTTTGCAGTTCTCTACGGATATAGTAAATATTTGTTGAAAGTGTGCTTCGCAGACTGTAAGTTTTCATTTCTATAGAGGTTAAAATCAGCACTTAGTTGTGTTTGAAATATTCACAGCACTCATGGCCCCTTATCAACTTATTCTAGGTACGACAATACTTCCTAAGTAATTAAAGTGATGTGTTTATTTGTTCTGTTGGAATTATTTTACTACTTTTATCTACTGCACTGACTTCACTGATGAATTAATTATTGTGGTAGAGTTACTGATATATATATATGGAACTGTCGTCTCTTCTAAGTTAAATTTCAGTTTTGTTAATAGTTACCTAGGGTGACGTTTCAGCAAGGCATTACGTTCCATCATCAAGGCTTTACCTCAAAAAGCTACGGTATTTCAAAGGAAAAATAAATTTTCCACAATAAAAGTTTTATACTCTGTGTGAATATATGTATAGTACGTAAGTTTTATTTCACTCTCTTTCAATAGATTCAGGGTAAAATCGCTATTTTCTAAGTTCAGATATTGCACTCATCTTACAGGCCATATCCAACATAAATATTGCTCCGTGAACATCGTCATCGCTAAGGGTAACTTAATATTCAACTTTTTATAAGATCGATTTTTATAATAATATGTTTAATTTTTTTACTGTAATAATTATAAGTAAGGACTTTGTACAACGAAACCATTTTTAGAAATTAAAACTCTGAATGGGATTACCCAAACCTTTTCTTTGATTAAAATTCAATATACTAATGGCAACGATCAAATTTGATACCTACGCTGATGATAAAACCTGGTAATAATATACATCTGAAGAAGATATCAAATAGCTAGAATTGAGAACCATAATTGTAGGCTTTGATTAAAAATCAAAAATAGCAAGATGGTGGATAATTTGGCAAGTATATGATGTATAACTTTTTGAAAAAACTTTACCAAGATAATAGTGGAATTGGTTGGCGGTTCAACCTTCTATAATTTACGCTAACCTATATCAAGTCCAATGGTATCTACCAACCTATATCAAGAAAAAGGCTGGTGAAATGACAAAGGGTAAAGGTCAGTAAAAGGGGACCGACTGCGAAAAAAATTATATGAGTTGTATTACTCAACTGGATATTTTTTTCTGTTTATGTTCCATTGTCGGGTTGCCCACAACTGGTGTGTTTCTCTAAATATATAAGATCTTGTCTAAATCTGTCAACTTTACCCCGTTTCAATAACTTCTTTACAAATAGAATTCTACAGATCTGGAACACGCGCGAACATTTAACATATTTGAAATACTTTTTGATTTCAAGATTTGGACAAAAAGCAATATTTTCTAACTTTTGCCTTTTTTGACGTTTACTGAGATCTTTGTAAAAACTGACGGACTTAGGTTGTGTTGCTAATATTGGTGGTAAAAGTACTGTCATTATTCAAGTCTTCTCAATAGGTTGTATTCATCTGAAAGAAATACACTCTTTCAGAAGCATGAAGCAAAAGTACACCTGAGTGAGTGGAATCTCTTCAAATATTAAATGAAGAGTTAAGAATATTTTTAATATAAATTATTATCACATTTAAAGTGCATTCAAAAGTAAACATTCCACTTCCCCTACCTCGCAAAGTACATATCTGAGATAGGTAGCTATAAGGTTTTATAAGCTAGAATATAAGTTGGAAGAAAGGCAACAAATTAAATTAAATGGTAAAAACAGAAAAAATAAAAATTAAAAAGGGGGCAAGTAGAGATAAGTAAAATGAACAACGTAAAATTTTTGATACAGACTAAGGACATGTAAGAAGTAAAATAAAAGAAATAAGCAGGGAGTAAAAAAAACATGATAAGTACGAAATAGGATGTAAAGACAGAAATAATTACATAAAAAGAGTAGCTTTGATCATTTAAGGGACTCTTCCAGCTGACTTCTTCCAATTTTGAAAAGCTATTCCATTATAAGCACGCAGAATTGAGGATACGATACCGTTGCCATGTCTTGTAGTAGCTTATTGTATATCCGCGATCCTAGAAAACATGCATGTCTTTGAGTAAATGAGGTTTTCATTAACGGGACAACAAGTTTTTTTTAGTTTTTTATGATTTGTTTCTATTTGTAATAAACAAAAAAGTGTACCTGAATGTTTTTATGTAAATGAAATCTTTTTTTAAATTGATACGTTCTTTTTCAGAATTGAATGGAAAATTCATTGAATCGTACAATATGGAATTCGCCCGCTTGACATTTAATTTTGAATATTTAACACTGTTATATTGGATGTGAAAATTTACCTTCGCATTCGCCGGGTAAACACGAAAATTCCCCAACGGAAGTGGAATGAGGAAAGTTTACTTATTACGAGAAATCTCATACGGCTGGCTTCACAACAAGAAAGGTAAATTTTTTCTTCAAGAAAAGCTCAAAGAAAATCAGTGAAAAAGAATTCTGTATTTATTTTTAAAAGAATTATTTTTTAATAAAACTTGTTTTGCTAAAATATAAAGTATCCTCATGGTAAGTAAATTAGTACAATTTTTTACTTTACATCAATTAAAATATTTCAGATTAAATAAGTTTTTATGAAACCACCAAATTTATTATACGTCAACCGGCTTCGCTTATCTCAAGCTTTATTATGATTAATTTATAACTATTCATAAAAAAAAAATGTACATAACGAGAGAGATAGAATATAAAATTACACGTGAAAGAGAGAGACAAAATACATATATAGTTAAATAGAATATGAAGGGAGACAGAATATAGAATTATATTCGAAAGAGAGAGAGACAGAATACATATACAGATAGACAGAATATTAAGGAAGGGGAAAATACAGGTTGATGGATATTAAATTGATTTTAAAGGGAACATATATTATATGGGGCTAACGGATAAATTAATTTGATTATTAAGAATTGGCGTAAAACTATTTACTGCCTTTTTTATTTCAAGGGCTTTTAAATTGTCCAACCGGAGGCCAAACACGTTTTTATGGAGGAAATTTATCCCTGAGCTATTTTTAAAAAAATTGTCTTTTTCAATAATATGGTTGGAAAATTCTGAGAAACTATTTTTGTTTAAATATTTAAGATGTCTTGAGAGATGTCTAGATAAGATAGCTTGAAATAGGCGAAACTGGTTGACGTATAATAAATTTCGTATTTCGATTGTATTTTATTTAATCTAATATGCCAAATCACAAAGCGATTTCTTTCTATGAAAACATAAAACATTTCATTAAAATTCAGTAAAAAAATAAGAATTAACTTCATATATTTTCGTAGAGCTTATCCATTTGATGATGGCATATTTACTTTCATTATTAATGTATTAATATTTTGAGTGAACATGTTAGTTCATAGCATAAGACGCAATGTATCACATGAAAAGGGTTAACTTATTTGTACATTTTATATTTTTATTGTATTAATCATTCCTTTGTATTTTTTTAGTCGTTATGCTATTTATTGTAAACTTGCTATATACAATATATTTTCACAAAAGCTTACAAATTTTTCAGATACAACACTATAATTGTAATTTCTTGAATGATCGTATTAATGGGTTTATTACTTTGTAAATATTATACTTTTATAATTTTTTTCACGTGTAAAAATATGAAACGCGTTGACAACTTCAGTTCAGTTATTTGTATCTAAATACTGGAAACATGTAAACAAGTATTAATCACCAATTTTCCAACAGAATTATTATGTGGATACGTTGTATATTGAATTATTTAATTTTTATTCCTCTTCATATTACATAGATCTTTTTATTTTGGTGTCGTTCACGTGCTTAGGAGTAATAAAAAAAAACAACATTGGGTAATTAACACACCACAATATTAGTAAAGAATTTCTGCTCGAAGGCGATTTGTATATAAACAATTTAGTCCTGTACTGCTTTTTATTTAAAATATAATATTGGTTGACTATTTAATTGCAGGATCAGGATTTACCATCTGTTAAAACTGATATCAATTCTGTTCTTGAAACATCTCTTTGATTTTGAGACTGATTCACTTAAGGATATTTCGCAACTATGCTAATTTCTACCCAACCAATGTTCCCTTGTATTTTCCAATGAATAATTACTTGTAGGTGGTGATATTTGGGTTCCCAAATTATATTATTACAATGAAGTAGAGGAACACGTCAGAAATTTTGTATAATATAAAAAAAAATAAGAAAGAAATCCACATTACCATTTTGAATTTTTTCAAAATGTGCAATACTTTCGGAGATATTGTCGTTCAAAATTGTGCTTGTTGAAAAACGTTCGGATTACCGTGTGACTGACTACGTCAATACTCGCCCTCTATAATATGGAAAACCAACTTGTCGACTCTAAAGATGTGACGTCACACGATAAAACGGTATAAACCGATCGTTTTTAAAATACGCTACTTTGAACATCTGTAAATCTGTCATATTTCAAGATGTCGAAGAAATTCTTTCAGTTTTGTAAATAAGATTTATCGAAGAATTTAAAATTGTAAACGACTCCAATACCTCATTATAAGTTTACAGCGCTAACTGATGCACATTATTTTTCGTTATTTTACTGTAGTTTTACATTTTAAAGTACAGATAGTATTATATTTACTTGATCATTACTGCCACAGATAGAATAAGATATCGGAGCGTGGACCAAATACGTGAAAAAATGGGTAAGTGATGATATAAGAAAAGAAGACTTATAAATGTACTTCTTGGTATTTCAATCCGAGATGTTGTATTTAAGAGATATCTTCCATGTTTTGTCTTCTTACTATGACTCGTAAATATAGTAAATTATCTTTAAAAAGCATTATTTATAAGATTTGATAATATTTATAGGTTATAAAGACTGTGCCAGCAACGTTTAATTGTCTGAATACCTAATAGTATTAATGATTTCTCTTTTAATTCGCACTCCTGTTTGACATTCGTATAAGCCCTCTGTTAACAGGTATCTTGTCTACGTAAACTTTAAATAACAAGGGCAACAGAGCACAATCCTGACAACTTCCGTGCCGAATACGAGCCATCGTTTATTTATCAATCTACCATTCTACATTCACTAAAATAGATTGATTTCAAATCTCGTTTATAAATGTAGATATAAACGATTGATAGGCAAGATACTAATATTATATAAAATTTTCTATAACAGGGTGAATATTATGTTCCAGGCCGATGTCGTTTCACGTATTAAGGTTTCAAGCATAGCTCTGGCACCATCCTGTTGAAACCACTTGTATTGCAGGCTTAATCGAACCAATTCGGCCACCAATAAGTTTTTACAGTATTGTTTATTGCATCCTGAAAGAAATAGGGCCCAATTATTTTGCTAACCCACATAACGCACCATACAGTAACTCTGCGTGGGTGAAAATGTTATTGGTGGATCAATTGAGGATTTTCAGTAACACTGTTTTGCTTAATATAACCCGCCAAGTCGAAGTGAGCTTCATGGCTCATGATAATTTTTTTCCAAAAGTCGGGATTGTGTTTGATTTAATATTTTAAAACTTCGACACGTTGTTGTGGCGTTAGATACTCTACGACTACTAAATGCAAACTGACAAACTGATCGTATAAATGTGGTAGATTTTTTGATAATATATTCCCTAAATGTTAATTATTAATACTTACTTAATTGTTAACGTGATACGATAATAAACATTACGTCATATAACTGTAATATTAATCTTTTGAATCTTCTTCTTGAATAATGTGGTTAGCTTATTCGGAAAATATGTTCTTAAAGTTTCAGCGTTTGTTGCGAGAGACTTAAATGCGTATTTTATCATAATCAAATTTATATGTTTAACCTTAAACGTTGTACATGTTAAAAGCTTGTTAAATATAAATCAAAAGTTTGTGTTAAATTAATTAATTATAAATCGGCAAATATTAATGTACTCAAAAAATTTATTTATAGGTAAATTTAATAGTTAAAAAATTAATATATTAATTTTGATAAATTACTTAAAATATTAAATAAATAGAAAATATCTGGTGATTAAATACTGAACATAAAGATTTATTAATATATACATATTTTAAAATAATTTAATTATAAAACCTGAATGCACAAAATATAAATTTGGTTAATAAATGAATGATAAGTCATAATTATTGGAAACCTTTTTAATATCATTATGAATGGTGGCTAAATTTATTTATGATATTTTGCTTATTTATGTACCTTTTACATAGGTATATTTAATCATTTTAAATTTATAGAAATTTTTTAAATATTAATATAATGTATCTTGATTTTCTGATGTAAATATACATAGGATGTATGTATACAATGTATAATTTGTTATCAAATATTGCGAATAATGAATAGCTCGTGTTAATTTTACTAATTTGGAGCTGCAGTCGGTAATTCGCTATTAATAATATTATTCACGCCACACAGCATTTGAAATGATTTGGGAATACGCCACACCGCGCCACACCGCTGTTTAATTTTATTGCGCCATTGGACTCGAACAAAATTAATTACACGCGAATAAATCGAATGTTAATAATAATAATTATTACTCACATGAGCCTGTGAATAATAATCACTGAACCGTTTGCACCGAACGTGCGTACAGAAGAGTGATTCGCAACAGTCGTTTCTCGATTATACGGGCTCTAGCAGAGATTCACCACCAAAATCGTTGGACGAATGAAGCTCAATCGTGTATGATTTAAAATTAATATAACTCTAACCACCTTGTGTACAGAATTAAACGAGAAACCTTCCTAATTACTGAAGACATTTTAACACAGTGATTATAAAGTAATGTATAGTAATTCCTTTAACGACTCTCTGAATCTGGTAAACCAGTACACTCGTAATCGCACAAAAACTATTTGTAATCATGTGTACGTAACCTTTACGAGAAAATTAAAAGACAGACATCAAACAGGCAACTAAACGATAATTATGTTAGTTCAAACTCTTGTCTTTCAAATTTTCATGAATGCATAACGTGACCATATGTTCCGTTTTGAACGGAACTATCCCATTGGCCTAAAACACAGCTTCGGGACACCAAAATATCCCGTTTTCATAAAGAAACCAACTAAAGGTAACACAATTTAAAAAAAGGTGCGAAAATAAAAAAAATTGCCTAGTAGCGCGGCGATGACGGTATGTGAAATATATCTCACACATCAGCTGTGTTGTGCTTGATACTCATAATATATTGTTTCTGACGTGTAATTGCATAATAGATTGGTAAACACATGATAGAACGTATTTAAGCAAGTTTTATGCAATATATTTTTAAACAATACAATGATGTGCATCTTGAATTTCAATTTATCGATCTAACTAATTCGTAGAAATAGTAAAAGGAGTAAATAGTAAGTAATCGTATGTATTACTGTTTAACTGAAAATTCACATCATTTTGTATTCCTTTAAAAAAAATGTTGAAATAAAAAGATTCTCGCTGAAAAATATATATATTTTTTATTGAAATTTATTATTTAAAAAGCGAAAAAGCTTGAAATTTATTATTTAAACTATAAATGCACAGATATAATTAGTTGTAAATCAAATAGTAAGCGACATCTAAACCTTTTATAAGCTGGAAATATATATTTTAATTAACCACGTATAAATGTTCACGCCGCAAAGAAACTCCTGAATTTGCTGAGTGTACAGTGTGCCATAATAAATGTCATTTATTATGTCATATACTAACTGAAGCCAGTTTAAGAAAACTCTGACTAGCAAGCAGAAATGGAAATGTGTCGATTGCAAATCCTCCCATAAAACAAGTGAGCTCATATCAATGTCCCAAGGAGATATGGAAATGGATAAATTAAAAAAATGAATTAATAACCACGATAAAAAAGGTTTTCGAAAATATACTGACGACTTTTTAAAAAAAGATGTCTCAACAACTTGAAACAGCGGTATCAAACATTACCAAACAAAATCAAGAAGTCTAAGAGCAGATGGCTGAACTCATCAAGTCAATAGAATTCCTATCAAGTAAGCATACTACCTTAAAAAATAATTGTACGTGATGTAAAATTGAACACTAATGCTAACTTATTAGAAATAAATGCTCTCAAAACTAAAATTAATAAATTGGAAATAGACATCGAAGACTCCCAGCTAATAAATAAAAAAGATAATGTCCTAATTTTGAGAATACCAGAAACAAAAAATTAAAATGTTTCTGAGATAATAAACAAAGTTGCATCATTTATTGGATTACAGCTTCAAAAGAAAATGATGTAAGTGTGTCATACAGGATTCGACTTCAAAAAATTCGCCAGAGATGATAAGACCAGACCCGGAATGTGCCTGGAGAAGATTTCACCCCGCCATAGAGAGAGTAGGTTTAAGTTGGTAGAAGACCTTACCAACAACATGAAGATGCTTCATCAACATACTCGAAAAGTAGCTTTATAAAATAACTATAAATTTGTTTGGTTTCAAAATGGCAAGATCCGTATTAGAAAATTGGAAAAATCGCAACCCTTAGTCACAGTTCAAAAATTTTTTTATATAGTATTATATAGTTACTAAAAAATAAATTAAATTGCGACAGAATCTTGAGAAAATCAAACTAACCTAGAATTAAAGAAAGAGAGCTTTCAACTTGCCATGGCTGACTTAATAAATAATGATAATATCTCAACTAATGTAGGAACAATAAGCATAGTAGATAACAACTTTTACCAATTAATTAACAAAGATTATTTTCATTTAAATATATTACATTTAAACTTAAGAAGCATTAATAAGAATTTTGATGAGTTCCTAACTTTAATCCACAGCATTAATACATATTTACATATAATAGTACTAACCGAAACTTAACTCAGTAATTACATTCCGACGACACTGCTTGTCATGCAAACACTTTTCACAATAAATATGATGGTATAATAACATGTGTAAAAGATGATACTAAAATTAAAGAAATAAAACGTAATCCTATTTCAGACTGCAATACTATTACAATTAAATTTCAATACCATGGCTTATCTTTCTCTATAACTGCAGTATATAGGTCATGAGACCTTAAAATATACGCATTAAATAAAGCTATAGATTAATTTTCGAATAAAAATAAAAATATTCGTAACCAAATTATTTAAGGTGATATTAATATTAATATTACCGAAAATGGTCATGGAACTCAAGTAGAAGTAGAATATAAAACAAACTTATCTATGCACGGTTTCTTGTCGTGCACAAGAACCGAAAAAAAATCTAAAACATGTTTAGACCATACATGGTGTAAACCAGACAGTAATCTACATCTGGAACCACATATACTAGATACAAAAATTACTGATCATTTCCCTGTAGGTCTATTAATAGATGTTAAAACGACAAAAAAAAAACAATACGCCCTGTACATATCTAAAATGTATTTACTAAAATAAATTCTGATAAGTTAATTCATGCTGTAAACAAATTAAAATGGAATGATCTTTACTTGATCGGTAATGCTAATAATGGTACAAATTATTTTATATTACGATCGACGAACACATACAAAGGTTTTCAACTACAATTATCAGAAAAAATAATACAATATGAAAATTATATATATATATAAATCTCCCGATTCACCGAGATCATTTTAGTTCGCCATTTGACGAACCGTCGACCGCCACCCTACACTTGTGGCCGGCTCACTCGGAAGTGTGTGTTCTCACCTTCACCGCAAGGGGACCTCCACTCGCGCTCCGATTGGGGCAGAGGATTCCAAAGCAGTATCCACACGGCCGCACCGTGCACTTCAATTTGAAATGTAAGGCGCTGTCCACAGCGACGATTCTGTCACGTGACACTACACTATTAAACATGGTACATAAAAATAAAAATATTAGAAAAGTAGAGTAAATACAACAGTTGCAATCATATGTATCCATATATATAATTGGTATTGAACAAAAATTAAATGGTAGAGTAAATAAAACATTTCAAGATTTAACCCTTTTTAACTTTGAAATAAATGTATTTTGTAATTTATTTATTTTAAAAACTAATTCAGAACTAAACGGAACTCGAACGAAAATATATTTTAATAAGTTAATACAAATTAAATGTATACACATAAAATCAATTTATCGAGAAAATATTTTGGTTGCCACTGGGATTCGTACCAGAAACTATATGCTGCAGTTCTTTCAAATTAGTAAATAAATTATCCCATTTTATAAAAACAATTCACTTCATATTACGGATATACAATATATAATAAGAATAGATAATCGATGCATGGTCTAATCTTGATGCATAGAAGGCACGGAGGATGATATTTTGTAGCTGGAAAAAAATACTGGAGATGTTGACTCAAATTAAGAAAGTGAACCAGATGATGTGATCAGTGATGAAACTGCAAATGAATATGATACTACTGGTGAAATATTTGGCGAATAACTACCATTGCGAATTTTTACATTTGCTTTTGTATATTTTTCCTTATTTGCACATAAAAAATAATATTGTTTTTTTCAGGGTCTAAAAAAAGTATTTTTATTAAATAAAATAACAATCACTTTGTGTGAAACCACGAAATTTATTATACGCCAACCGGTCTCGCTTACCTCAAGCTTCATCAGGACGTATTTAAAACTGATCATAAATACAAAAAGAGTGGAAATATATATATATAAAGAGGGAGACACGTGAAAGAGAAGAGACATATTACATATATAGTTAAATAGAACATGAAGAGAGACAGAATATAAAATTATATTCGAAAGAGAGAGATAGAATACATATACAGATAGAAGGAACATTAAGGGAGAGAAAAATACAGTGTTGATGGATATTAAATTGATTTTAAATAAAACATACCTAATATGGAGCTAATGGATAAATTAATTTAATTATTTAGAATTAGTGCATCACTGTTTATTGCCTTTTTTATTTCGAAGGCTTCTAAATTTTCCAACCGGAGACCAAAGCTGTTTTTATAGGATATTATTTTAGAGGATATTAACATCTATGTTATTATTAAAATAATGGTCTTTTTCAATAATATGGTTGGAAAATTCTGAGGAACCATTACTGTTTAAACATTTGAAATGTTCCTGGTGAAGCTTGAGATAAAAGAAATCGTTCGTGGTTTCATACAAAGTAATTATATTCTACGAAAAAAAAGTACTTTTTATGTTTATAATGGGACTCGTCTTATATTTGAGCTAATACATTAATTAATTTTGTTAATATTTTGTGCAAAACTAAATTTTAAATAAGTATATTAAATATTTAGGTTTACCAGTCAGAAAAAATGTATTACCGAAAACATTAACCTTAAAACCTTGGAATACTTGATTTCAGACTCACCTGGTAATCACGTAGAACCACGTGTAAAATAAATACATATACGTGAACTTGAAGGAATATATTTATGCAAACTAAATTTAAGTACCATGTCGGAGAGGAATATTAAAGATGAAATTATGGAAAAGGATGGTAATTTTGTAAAGAGAGAATAAGCCATAGTGGATGAGTAGATGCATACTTGATTAGAGATCCAACGGTTGAGATGAATAATTCCCAGAAGCCACAATCTACATTGTATTTTATTAACGTTTTATTCCCTTGTTATTGAAACTTTAATACTAATATGTTTATACAATATTTTTTTCTACTGAGTACTTTTGGTATATGCTGTATTCAGTGGCGTGCAGTAGAAATAGATTTAGGTTATGATTTTACCAATGATATTATGCAATCATATATAATATATGTACTACAATATATGTTGAACACAGGATTATGAACATTCGGTTAACCAACGTCTTTAGACAAAATGAATCCGTCGTTTATACGACCCTACCATGCATTTATTTGTAATTTTCGAATACTATCAATAGAGTTTTTAAAGTTTAAGTTTTAATGTAAAATAATACATTATTATCCATATAAAAATGTATGTACGTTTTCAAAAAAAATTTTTATGACTGAACATGATTATTTGTTTATTGTTTGAAAATCCTTCACGAAATAATAATTATGCATCAAATGCACTTTGAATACAAAGAACGGTCATGAAATCAACACTTTAAAAAGTAAGATAGTAAAATTCGCGAATAATAAATGAATACTTAAGGATGTAGACACTTAAATGATTTGTACGCAGTTGTAAGCCATTCTAATATTATTTTCTTAAAAAACAGCATAGGGAACGACTCCATACTAAACGGATCAACCTAAAGAATTTTTCAAATCAGTAAATAACCAATTATATGACTCGAGTAATTCACTAGCTTAAAGATAGAACAAAGTAATATGAATGACTCAAGGCGGCGAATGCATAAGAGCGCCATGGGTACAGCGGTGAGTTGTCGTGGTAGTTTTTAGAACGAAGCAATTAAAGTCTCTACTGGTACACAGATGGCGCTAATTGTAAAATAATGTTTCCGTTTATGTTAATCCAATTATTTAATTTATATTTGTTTCTCAGAATTTTTAGTAATGCACAACTTTTTTGCTTGTATACAATGTATTACGCCAAACGCTTTTTTCAATTTGTAAAATGATTTGAATTTTGCATTATTTATGTTCTGATATCAACATGCCTAATATTTCTTAAATAAAGCCGTTGCTGAATATTTAAATATGTGTGTTTTATGTGTATGGTATTCTTTGTCAAACAGCCGAATGGTAGTTCTGTTAACCACAAAAATATATTTATAATACTTTTTATTTTTAGGGCAAATTTTTGAAATGGAATATTTGCTTGATCTTTTTATTTTGTTAACACAATTATGTATTTGGGGATTTTATTACGTATATTATTCTTTTAGTATAATTAATTTACAGCCCAATTCACCATATTTAGTAAAATCCTCCACATCTTATTTATTTATCTTCTTATTATCTTTGCTCACGTACTTAATTACTTACTTGCCATCACGCCATTTCTTCGCGGGATACGCACTATTTTGTCGTGTCACACAATTCTCGTCTCTTCCACATTCATACATCTTTTCATACAAGCTCACCGATTATTGTGGCTTCTAACAGGTTCATCTTTCAGTTTTTGGTTTATCTGGTCGTACTAAGTTTTCCGCGGGCGTCCTCTTCTTCTGGCACTATCAAAACTTTATATATCTTACATTTTCTCCTCATTCATTCGTTCCTTACTTAATCTTACTCACTACACTGAGATCAGCTTTACGTTCTTTCCTTTCCTTATTTCTTAATTCTTTACAATATCATAAATGGAGCTGTCATGTACCGCTAATCTTGCTTCGATTGACAAATTCCCATTAGGTATAATTCCATTAAAAGCGACGTTCACTTTGTCTCTTGCAGTCACCCTCCTTTCAATATCTCTCTCAATCTTTCCGTTTCAATCAAACATACTTTCCAAATACACAAACTCATCTACCTGTTCCAAAAATTCATTATTATTTTATTTATTATTATTACGTGTATTTTAATTATGTGAGTTATATAAAAATTACAACTTAATTTATTAAAAAATTACATGTGCACCTATTAATATTAATCAGATCGTTTTAAAAACATATATTAAATATTTAAACAGCAGTTAGCTTATCAAATATTTATACTATGTTTTAACTATTTTTCAATGTTATTAGATATATCTCATAGGTGTTAGGTATTATTGATATAATTTTGTTTTAATTGTATGTATAGTTTTCCTTTAGAATTATATGGATCAACTTCCAAAGTAAGTAACATGCATATTAGTTGTACATAGAAAATATTATTGCTTATATGGAAATGACGTCTATGTATATTATTCACTTGTAATCACGCGACTGCTTGAAATTATCATATGTAAACGCAAACATTGACTGGCGCATTCACGTCTTTGTTTTCTCGCTCTGGATAAAGGAACTAGTGATATAATTATATATTTAATTACTTAAACCCGGGAGCAGTGGCATAATGAGAATCCTCCTCACCAAAATTTTAAACTGTCCGGCATGTAAAGAACGCGTGATAATGTAGCTTCTTCCTCCCCTGTACCTTCTGACCACTCCTTTGGATTGTTAATGCGACTAGAAACGATACGTTTAGTACCCAAGAGACCGTGCTACGGAGAGTTATCTGCGCGCGCCTCGCAGCCGTGAAGAATTCTCCCATTGAGCCACTAACGACGTAATTTAAAAAAAATGTTTTTATAAATTTTGATTTACCCATAAAATTTTTATATGTAGTATTTTTAATTTAATTAATTTATTCCCGATGTGTTATATGAAGATTTTCTGATTTTTACATGTTTTTAGATGGATAAGGATTTACAGGCATCGACATCGTGACAAACGGTAAACCTGACAAATTTAGAAGATGCAGTTGGGGCTATCGCTTAAGATGATGTCATTAGCTCGATCGATTCCAACACTGATGGGCCGAGTGAGCATTCAAAGGAAAAGGCTAAACCGGAAATGGTGACATTCTATAATTTGACCAAAGGGTCCGTTGATAAAGTTGATGAGATGAAAGGTTTACATTCAACTACCAGGAAGAGTAACCGTATTCTATTCTCTTTGAACATTGCTGTTATCAAAATATAAATAATATTCTTAAGCAATACTGGAATTAGTCAACCGCGTCGATTTTTTTTTAAAGGAGCTGCGTATGCAGTTGATAAAACCATACATCCATAGACGAATGATCATTCCTAATTTACCGTAAAGTATTTGTACTCAACAAGTTTCGAAAGTCACACTCTGGAAGAATTAAACGAATAGTAGAAAAATGTTGTTTTTTTTTGTAATTTGCATTACTTATTATTTTTTTTATAAAAAAACTGTTTTAAAAAAATAAATATTTCTTCCTTTTTTAAAATTTAATTTTTTTATAATTTTCTTTCAAGTTTGGTAATAAATGTTTAAATTTGTG
Organism: Eubasilissa regina; assembly: GCA_022840565.1. Taxonomy (NCBI): domain Eukaryota; kingdom Metazoa; phylum Arthropoda; class Insecta; order Trichoptera; family Phryganeidae; genus Eubasilissa; species Eubasilissa regina. Next base: position 19,467,959 of record JAINEB010000007.1, read on the forward strand.
ACGAGGAGTGTTTCATTTATCATACATAAAAAAATAACTGTAGAAAAAGCAATTGTAACAAAACTTTGTCCAATTAAAGAGGCAAGAGAGAAAAACTACGTGCCACTAACGGTGTAGGTAGTGGGAATGACTCTTCTCCCGGGTTATGACTACTGAAAATTTTACCTCAAAATCGTCCGGTTAAAACTGAGTGTGAGTGTAAGTGACTTCACAGAGCACATCACTTGTGGAAGCAAATCTAATAACTGCACATAGAGTTTCATTATATTTCTTTAGAAGTTAGATTAAGAAAGGATCGCTTAGGTAGATTGGTCGTATGGAACACATGAATGAGAAGAGAACGGTAAGAAAGATATATGACGCAAGTGTTGATGACACTAGAAGTAGAGGATGTCCGCGGAAGACTTGGCATGGCCGGATAAACCAGGTACTGGAAGACAGTTCTGTTAGAAGCCTCAATAAGTGACGAGATTGTATGAGAAGATGTATGAATGTGGATGAGACGAGCATTGTGTAGCCTGGTGGAGAACTTAATGATTGGTAATGGTTCAATGAAAATGTGCCAGTTATTTTCATTCACGTATGACATGAAAAAGATGCAAAATAAAAAGAAGCATGAGATGCGGCAGAATTTAAGTTGTAACCAAAATTTTGAAACACATTAAAAATACTTAATCTTACAGAGAAAAAACATGAAAACAGGTGTGATAGGAAAAAATAAATATATATATACTTATATATATTTTCACAGAACAATAGGGTATACGAGCGATGAGCTGTCAAAACTAAGATGGAGCTTATTATGAAAATATTGTTCTTATAATTATTATTTATTTATTCTGAAGATAGACAAATAAGGTATGAATTTATAAAAATGCAGAATTGCTAATGCGAAAATTAAAATTCACCCAATCGACTATAGTTAAAGGAATGATATTTGACGTTTGACACACGATGAGCTTGAAGTGAGACACGATATGGCGAATCTCTGAAACTTGATGTGTAGTTGTTTTTAAAAAAATCTATTGGGAACATGATTCCATTATCCGTGGACACAGGCCATCAGATGGGACATATAAATCTTTGTGTCTCAAATGGTCTGATTTTCTAAATGAAAGTAATTTTCACAATACCATACCATTTTTTATGTCAAATTAACTAACCAAAACCATATATATCACGATATTTCAATGTTTTAAAAAATCTATTTTAAAATAAATTACTAAAATAATTATCATTTAAAAATAAATGTATTACTTAAATTTTTACGACGGAAAAAGATGTGGAAATTGATTTAATGATATAAAATTATAATATATTATATTTAGGAAAATTTTTAGAATAGGACTTGACACAATTTATTTACTTTTAATGATTCTAAATAATTCAATTCGTGATTAACATTATTTATATATAAAACAGACAATCCCAAATTTTTTTCAAAAGTATGATCATTTTCTAATAAATGATGGGAAAATTCTGGAAAATCATGACTACTTTAACTTCTTAAATGCTATTTGACTCTTATGTTAAAACTTCTACCTTTTTTACAAATATAGAAAGCTGTAAATTCTTTACACTGGAATTAATAAATTTATCATCTTTGTGTTTGAAATTTATGAGTATTTTTAGTGTGATATTTATATAAAATGACGGTCTAATGTTTTGTGGTAGGTTTTTAAATATTTGATTCTAAAATTATTTACGTTATAAGTTATTTTTATTTCAGAAGAGTATTTTACGAGTATTTTCATTGTGAACGAAATATATTTCAAATAGATCCTGGGTTCTGGAGATGTTTTGTTTTGTAGAAAAATCCCAGATGCGGAAAATGTAAGATAAATGGAGTGGAATTCTGGAAATAATACAATGAATGGAATAGTGCCATCGAAAACATTATTTGAAGCCCGTACAATATTCCCGCATTAGAAGCAATTCTTCTCCTAATACGATCAATATGCTGGTCCTGTGGAAATTGGGCATTTATAAGCGGACTTTCTTAAATGCTGAACTAGAGCACGTTTTTTCTTAACACTTACTGCCCGTGGGTTAAAACAAAACAAGTTCAGAGGTGGTAGGTCTTTTTAGACCCACCCAAAGCTTCGGATTTTTTATCCATTTTTGGGAGATTTTTTATAGATATCTCTTTTAAATATGATTTAATGAAATGTCATGATGTGCTGCAGGGAATCATTTTACTAAAAAATTAAAAATTTTATAAAAAATATTACGAATAATGTACGTATTCTTGCGTATCAACAAACGGTCTATTCGGACTAAATACAAATATCAACTGAACACGTGATCTTCTTGTCGGCTCGATTACCTGCCGGTAGCAGTAATTTTATCTTCTCTGAATTTTTTTTTTTACAATTTATTTTTCATGTATTTGTTTTTATTTATTACACATAAATAGAATGAAAATAATTTGAACAAAATATTTATAGAAATGAAATAAAAATATTATAAATAAAATATTTTTAAAATACATCCTTTTTATATAAAATGATATTATCAATATTATTAGCAGAAGAAAATGTAAAAATAAATAAAACAATAGACAACTTTTATTCAAAATAGATTTAACGTTGATTGTGTTCTGTGAATTCCAGTCAGAAAATTGTTTGTTATTCTCAAAATATAATTATTAAAAATGTAAATAACAATTGACATAATTTAAAAAAATAAGTAGATAAAACAAGTCGCCTGTTGTCATTAACAATCTTTCAACCATAATGTATTTTTAAACAAAATTTATAAATATAATTCAAAAACAACAACAATATAAGAAAGCTGTCCCTATATATATATATGCTCACGAGGTAGGGGCATAAAACTTTATTACCCAGAAAGGCGCAACACGCTTGAGGCGTGTATTACCGCCAGACGAAAATAATTCAAAACAAATATTTAGAAATATAAATATGTGTACAATAATTGAACTCGATCACAATACACAAATCAGGTTCTCTCTACGGAACATTAGGAAGGAGAGTAAAAAATATGCTGAAAGTTGACAATAAATGTTTTAACGTGAGAGGCAATCCCATTAAATAAACTGTTTTAGGTCAGTTTTTGTGCGTTTTTTCCACATTTTTATCAACATTCATTTGTGTCTCAAATTATTTGTAAATATTTAATTAATGATTAGCTAGCATTAAACGAATATCTGTTGTGTTTTTCATGTTTTTATAAACACCCGGGTCAGATCTGACCCACTACCGTAGAGGATGTGTTAAAGATCAGTGCAAATGGAGATGATATTAATATTATTCTTCTTTTACATCAATTCATCCATCAAGAGTGAGTTATGCCATTAATCAAGTTAAAATTTTATTTTATAGAAAAAGTAGAATACATGTTGCACTTTCAAATTGATATGTCGTTGCATTATTTGAAAGCCATCTTTTTTATATTTACTGAGTCTCAAACACTTTTGAGTACAGTACAGAATTAAATTAATAAGTTCATTTTTATTAAATTTCAGAAACATTAAAACAAATTATTAATTATTTTAATTTGTATTGGAAACATCACAGAACTATGTTCTAAAAACCAGTAACTTTACAATAATAATGTGTTCTTCTTAATGATACTAATATATATGTTTTTCCGTCTTACGTTATTTTAATTTTACATTTAAGATTCTTCAAATAATATTATTACATACGTAATTAAATATTTATTATTATCTCAAATGAAATAATATTAATCTTTAAAATATATTGAAGTTAATCCAATAAAATCATATGTTTAGTTAGTATTTATCTCCGTAAATAATTATACAGCCTTAATCACACCCCTCTCTAAAATAATGAATTAGTTCTCGATTGTTTTATAGAATATCTATGCAAAGCGAAATATAACATGATGGGACAAAATTATTATACGCATACGAGTACATGTCAAATTTTATTCGCCGTATAAAACTTGAATGATTTTTTTCCTTTTCTTTTTAGAGTATTTATGATTCAAGAAATTTGGAATACGAGGTCAAAGACATTCTTGATAATATGATGTATTCAATCGCCTGTTAAAGTATTCCCTTTGTGTTTCTATTTTCTATTGAATCACTTTGTCGGTATCTTCTAGATATAATATAAATAAATAATCGTTCTATGTTCAGACGAAAAATAATCCTATATCCTATGGAAAATATATTTATACAAACAATATTAAAATCTATATTTATAAGAAACAATCATATTTTGTTATGTAATTGTCATAATAAATTTTACCTGATAACTGTATTGGTTGGTAAGAAAAAATGGACCGGTATATTTATAGAAAATTTTCAGTTAGCGGTTTTATACAACACTAAAATTTAGCAGCTACATCAATATTATTTTATATTTAAATGGAGATAAATGTTGTCTCACATAGTTAAACAAAATCAGTCACATAACCAGTTGGTAATTTTATTTGTAAATCATTGGTTTCTCAGTAAAATAAAATATTATAAGTAGTGGGCAGGTACATTCTTAAAAATTCTTTACTGGAATTCAGAATATTAAATGATTTGAATAAATTCCTTTACTTTCAAAAGGATTCAAAATAATTGAAGATTAGTATCATTAAAATACCCAAAAAAGAAGATTGTCAGGGGATGAGCGAAAAAATAAACAAAGACAAAGGATATGGCGACAAAGTAATGACGTTGATCAAAGATAATCTGTGATTGAGTCACGACGAGATCGAAGATTACGGATGATTGACGAAAGGCATATACAAAACGCTTACTTGTTCTTCATTACAACGCAATTACCAAGTATAAGAAAATCATTTTCCCAACGTTTCATATATACGGTATTAATTTTATAGAACTCCATTGTTCATCAACACAATGAATCAAACAAGATTTTTTTGGTTTTATTTAATATTTCCAAATAATTGGACGATCGTTTCAGCTGTCTAGGCCATTATAACAGATAAACCATAAAACAGTGTGGTGAGCTTATATTCAAATTTTGTTACAAAGTTGAGTATAACATAGTAGGTGATTAACAATACAACATTCTCTTAATGCTAAAATTGATAATGTTGGAAATACCAAGGATAAAATATTTATTAAGAATAACACATTCTTATTGTGAAGTTGTAATTATTTAGAACATAGGTTTGTGATATTTTAAATACTAATTAAGTGTATTAATTAGAAAGATACATATAAAATCAATTTTATCAAAAAAATATTGTTGTTGCTACCGGGACTCGAACCTGGATCTCTTTCTTATCCGGGGAAGCTGCATTAACCAACTATGCTATAGCAGACATTACTTTTGACGATAAATTTTCGAACCCACGTGTTACACTTTTCAAATTAATACATCTATCGTTCCATTATTTCAAAGCCATCTATTTTGTTTTTACGGAATCTCAAATATCTTTGTGTAAACCGATTGCAGACGGCAAAATTAACAATTCATTTTTATTAAGTTTTGAACACATTAGTACAACTTATATATTATTAAGGAGAACAAATTCTTATTGTGAAGTTGTAATTATTCAGAAAATTGGTATGTGATATTTTAAATACTAATTAAATGTATTAATTGGAAAGATATACATTTAATTACTATTTGATAATATATTTAGTTACATGTCATTAATGTTTGAAAAATTACAATTTTATATTTAACTATCATTAGCACAACCTTATAACCAAATTTGTATATAAGCTCACATTACTGTTAAATTTTTTATCAGTTGATAGTTGCCTGGAGAGCCGAAACGATCGTCTAATAATTTGGAAAAAATAAATAGAACCAATAAAATCGTGTTTGATTTATTGTGTTGATTAACAATGGATGTATATTTTTGTAGTACAAAACATATCGCACGTGGGCTACTTGGCTTAAGAAAAACTGAAAGTAAATAATGTGCAAGATTCCTTTAAAATTTCACTATTATGTTAAAAACTTTTGTCCAACAAAAACAAGGTTTTAAAAATTACCAAGACTGTCTAATTCATTAACCTGAGTTTGAATATACGGTAAGTCCTCTTACTGCGAACTTCAGACTTGTGAATATTCACGTCTAGTTACATTACTTAAATTTATTTAAATAAGCGCAAAATTCTAAATTGTACTGAAATTTAAAATTTTACGACAGCGCACACGATTAGTTCGTGTCTCTGCCGCTTTGTGACGTGCAGAATGCATTTTTTCAGTAATGTTTACAGTATATAGTCACGTGGTACGGCGTAGTTGCACTACTATTTAGCGTAGCCACGTTTTGTTATGTGCGATTAATTTTAACCATAGCACTGTACGATGTCGTATAACTGCAAGAACAGTGGTAACGGATAAGATTTTTATATAATACAAAATATGCTAGAGATGTTTATGCGACCTTTGTTCGACTTTCAACTTACGAACAAATTCAAATTGCGAACAATCTCTCGGAGCGGTTTTCATTTGTTGGCCATAGATGTATTGTAGAGGACTTAGAATAAATGAAAACATCGCATCACCCCCAGAAATTGTAGCATGAGTCCAAGTATTGGAGATCAAACAAAAATTGACCAACTGTATATTCTGGAACGCTGACGCTACTGATCAGCACATGCGATCAGAGAAAATTGCCACTGTAATTATTTACTTATGCATGTTAAGATACAAGTCTGGGACTCAAACATACAAAATGCAGTACTACGATATCTGTTCGCAATGAATTTAATTACTTCATGACATGGCGGTATTTTTTAAATATTTTTTAGAATCCCAAAAAATATTACTTTAAATAATATTACAAATCAAATTACTTTTTACAAAGACAAGATGTTCAATTGGAATAGAAGTACTATACATGTTTAGATCTGTCTCGCGTATTCCGCCCCGAATTAGAGTACCGAGTCGTTAAATTAAAACTTCAAGAAATACCACATTTTGTCCTTTCAATATGTACCTTAATATACCTTTCCCGCTCTGGGAATATAGTAATATGTACTTAAGGATTTCGCCGACATAGGAACAGATTGCATTTTAGTACGATCAACATCGGTGTTTCTTAAAACGTTTGAGAGTAGCGCTGTACGTAAAATTACGGACCATATAAAAAGCAGTGTTCTGCAACATCCATCACCGTTTTTCACTACAAAAGTGCGAGTTTTTCACTAATTGTACTGTAGCTTCGGAATTGTTGTTGACTTATTGGCGTAGACTTTTTTTTCAAGTACCGTCACAGAAAAAAGTCGGAAACCGTCAAATCAGGCGATCGAAGAAACCAGTCGATATCACCACTTGTTGACATTATGCGGCCATGAAAAATTACTCGCAAAATTTCAAGTGTAGCTCGGGCTGTGTGTGAGGTGGTACCATTCTGTTGAAACTATACATGTTGCAGGCCCAATCCGGCCATCAATAATTTTTCCAACATTTGACGATAACGATCACCATTAATAATTACAGCATTGCCATTATTTTTAAATAAAATGTTTTAATAACATTTACACATTTTGAGACGTTAAATACTCCATAATAAATTGGAATTAACTCCTTTCTACGACTACTAAATTTAAATTGACAATTATATACCAAACCAAAATGGCATTCAAACAAAATCGGCCTGAAACATAATATTCACCCTGTATTCATGATGAACGTTATTATTTAACTTCTTCAATATTTTTAAAATTACTTTGTGGCCTCGTTTTATATTAATAATTATATAAAATACTTTGTTTGAACCACTATTTTATTATTTAATATTTTATACTTGACAGTGTAAGTACAAATAAAATTTTTTTTTTTTTAAAGTCTGATTAATATTAAAATTGCGTTCTTAATATTCCTTCTAACCATCGATGAGATGAGTGGAAAGATTTTAAAAGGACCAAATGATAGCAGACCTTACGAATATTCTGTGGTGATTCGGCCACTGGAGATTTGCATGCGGCCGGAATTCTGTGCCAAAAGTAAGGCGGAACAAACGGGACTAATGCATTTATTCATGGGGCAAATGATAAGGAGACGTAATTCCTGAATTACATTTGCGGTACGATGAGGTAACTTTACCGAAAGTAGCTTTGAGACATAACATTTATTATATTTTTCTATTTATCAGAAATCTTAACTTTTCTACATATTTGACTGCGCATGCAGTTCACAAAATCATTAATAAAACATTTAAAAAAAAATAGAGATCCGTGAACACAGAATACATAACACATCAATATTCTTACTATTTTCTACAGACCACCAAATAAATACAATAAGAACTAACGTATATACCTCGTACAAAAATTTTCATTTTGGTGGCATCCACGTGATCACTTTGGTGCCACTCACGTAATCAATGAGCTCCGTGACTTTTTTTTAGAAATATGACTCGATTGGAACGAAAATTTAATCGCTAACAATATAATATGCATTAATGTACAAAATATGCCTTGTTTACACAAATATTTCATTTTCGAAGAATAAATACTTTTACTGTTGCTTAAGTGTGTCATAAACTATCGGATTTATATTTTGTTGAATATATATTTATAGAATGCTCCACACTCCACAAATAATTTTTAAACCACTCTCATATATATACACTTCATATCATATCTATTTATTTACTAGTCTATACTCTTTTCAAATTAAGCTAATCACTTGTGCTATGAAAATAGAACAAATTTGATGACCTCTTGAAGCGAGGCTCAAAAACCCGACCACTAGGCGAGTATTGTAACCACTAGATGACAAGCCTGTCACATTATTTAATATCAAATAAACATCGCTCATATTTGTACAGCTATTATATAAAATTTTAGTGTATCATTTTACATTCGAATTTAAAATTTTCATAGTATTACGTAACTATATTTTATTTAATTTTTCAAGACAATGTTGGACATATCAACAAAATCTTAACAAAAGTTTAATATACATTTTTAAATGGTAAGTAGTGTGCGTAATACGAATTTAACAATTAAGATCCCCCTCCCCTCCAACAACACTGTTTATCGGTTTTTACAGATGTTAATAAATATTTAAAGCGTCGACCATTTTGAATGATTTACAGTGTTGCTACAGATAATATCACACATAAATAATGTTTAATAATATATATTTTTATTTATTTTTTGTGGCTGTTTAATATACAACGTTGTTGCATTCATAATTCAAATTTGTCTAAAGCTGATGTTATCGCAGAGATGGTCTCAATTATACTAATTGTTTTTATTTTTGTGAGGTGATTTAGAAATTTTATAAGAATCCAATAAATTTTAAAAAATAACATTAATAATTCATATTTTATAATTTTAACAAACTAAATCAATTATGCACCTCTTCCTATCCAGCAAAATCTTCCTTTCCCCGAATAAGAAGATGTCCAGGTTCGTATCCCAGTAGCAACTAAATGTTTTTCAATAATTATATTTTTTGATTACCTATATCTTTCTAGTTAATTTATTTGATTTGTATTGAAAATAAAATAAATATTATGAAAATTAATACTATAAAAATGTGTTCACCTTAAAAGTTTTAAATAGATATAAATTATTAATTAATCTTTTTCTAAAATAAATAACATAGAGAAAGTTGCTAGTAAACATAACTATTTGAGAAAGGCTCAAATAAACATGTAATATTTCTAGAATGTATCGAAAATTTTGCTCAGTTCTTTGGTTTTATTGGTGCTATTTTGAAACACCGTCACCCCGTCGAGGGGCACCACGCTACCGACATGGCACCGGAAATGGCCACCAATGGGACCGGAAGTCGAGGCCATTCGCCATGCAAATGGCTTCCCCTCACTGTGTCCGCCACAGCACAATGGAAGTGAAAAGTGTACCTTGAATACAAAAGAATCCGGTTTTCTTAGATAAGTCCAAGTTCCTGGAACACGTACATACCTACGTGCTTTGTTATTTTCCTTTCTGAATTCATGGCTCGAAACAGAAACAACCCCCATTGTAACACGTTCACCTGTTATCGTGGGGGTCACATGTTTGATTTCCGTTGAGTTGAAGAAGAAATGTTTGTAATACTTTTATGTGGCAGAGTATAAGAGCACTTATTAATGCTTATGACGTAATAAAAAAAATGCAAATCATATTGTCTAGACACCTATTTTTAATAACTGGTATTTTATCATTTGATGCTGACCGGTTTCAGAACAAATTGTTTTCTTTTTAAAACAGTACTGAGCTATTGACTTACTACAAATACCAACATCAAAAATCGATTACCTGTTCGAATACAGTGTTTTATTAATAAGACAGGGATAGTACAATAACAGCTACATGTTTAAATGGTAGTGTTGACGCAAGTCGAATACTCATTCCCTGTCCTATTTATACATCCAATAATATATACCTGTCCCGCTCTGGCCAACTGATCACTTGCGATTTCGCCGTCGGGGGGACAGATTGCGCTTAGACATCGAACTCTCAAGATTTTGTGTCTTTTTCTGCCGTCCTACATCCTAGCCACGCGCAACGTTGGGACCGCGAAGAGGAAATGTATTCAATAGTTCCGGAAGTGCAGTGATTTCTCAGTACTGCGCCACAAATATGCTTGTCAACCGGAGGTGAAGATGATACTCAACTCAGGACTTTAAAGCAAGGTAGGCCAGATCTGCCATCTGCCTTTATTTCCTCTCTTAAATACAATTTGGGTTGTATTAACTGATTAATATTAATCTCAATACAGTCCACAGGATCTTATCCCACCAGGTATCGTTATAAATAAATAAAATAAAACTGTATTAAGTTTGAAGTTTTTTACGTATACCTAATAGTAGTTTATTATATAATATATATCTAAGAGTGTTTTCTTGATTATAGTTCTGTAACTTATCATTGAGGTGTTATTATATATAAAATCTAAATTACATATACAATTAAATTATATTTATGTTTAATTAAACATTATGTTTTTCTTTGAACATGCGGTGATTTTCCAAAAAAAATTGATTCTACTACCAGTACTATGTAGCATTCTATAAAAATAAACTATATTACATTTTATTATATTTATCTCTCGCTTATTTTTTAAAAATATATATTTTGCAATTTTACTGGTTTACTGATAATTTCAAATACTTAATATATTATTTCAAAAATTTAAGTTAATTCAAATGCCTTATAATGAAATGACACTGAACATGACAATATAATAATTATGAATGAACGAGAGAACGGTGATGGGGGGAGGACTAATAACAAGTGAATATCACCGAATCAAATGACACGGTTCGCAAACACTCGCGCTGATGTGAGTGACCCAGAAGTTCGTATAGTTCATGAAGTCAACGTCATGGCACGGCACCTGTTTTATTGCGTGATACGAAATATGAGAAGTCGAGCAAGCCAGAACTTCGATGTTAATGGGAGACAACTGATTGATGTAAATAAAATGAAAATAGGCTTTTTAATGTATAAATCGCGTTATAACATTTCAGTATTTCACTGTTTCGTGGAAGAATATGCAATGTTCAAAATGTCAACTTTTCAGGAGACGTTTAACTCAAACAAAAAATGTTGTGTTATCGGTTTACAATAATTATGCAGTCATATAATTAAGGGATTTATTTACCTGATTTGTAATAATAATTTCACACGATTGCTCGTAATTATCTTGATAACAACGAATCATAAATATAATATATAAAACTTAACATGTACAAAATATGATTTACCTACTGATTATTAATGAAAATACTTTATTTATGATGTTGCAATTTCAGAACGTAGTTGTGATAACTATAAACTAAATTAAATGAATCGATTAGAAAATTATATAGTAAAAATTGATTTGTAAAAATAAAATGTAATGTAATGTAAAAATATTTGTTTGTTACCGGAAAACGAACCGGCAACTTTTCAAATCTGGGGAAACGCGTTGCCATTTCGCATATCAATCAGTTAAGTTTTCGATCTCGGTAGCAAACGAATATATTTTCAGCAGTATTTGAATATTTCCAAGAACACACAATTACTGAATTTTAATCTACAAAGGCACTATTATTAAACAAATAATAGATATTTGACGAAGGCGAAGCTATTTTTTATTACATTAAATGGAAAATATATGGAAGTATGGCTAATTACACGGCTTACGACCTGTCTTCGGCTGGCTTGAGTGATCACTGTTGTTGCCGTAAATACTTCGATAGCTAGTTCTGGGTTTTCTATTGGTAATGATGAATACAGTAATTCAATCTATGTAAATTCAAATTACACAAACCTTTGTGAACCTGTGCTGGTTGAGGCCGACGTCGCTATCCTTGTAGTCTAATGGTCCTCAAATATGCTGTTCAGCCACCGAAAACTTTCACCCAACCGATAATCCGAAATTATATATACTAAATGTTTTTGTTATTGCCGCCGTAAAAAGTCCGTCCAAATCACAATAATTCTCTTCCCAGAAACAGGTTCGATTTTGCTTTCTGTTTTTAAATCCGTACAAAAAGAACACACATATTCATAATTTTATATCAGGCCTACCTATCGAAGTATAAAAGCGCGTAAACAACTGTATATAAATATAATGTACACCAATTCTCCTCAGCCAGCAATCTCCATATCTGTCAAATTTTTGAAAGTTATATATATGTTAATATGTGGATTCACTTTGAGTACCATTACACTATCGCCATCTTATAGGTAGACTAAATTCGATAATTCATTTCCTTGAAACAGCATACACGTCACAATGAGAATCAATTTTTTTTTTAAATTACTCAAAGCACTATTCTCTATCTGTAAATCGTTTTAACACATTATACTAGAATACGCCTGAAAAATTAATATTTTTCCATTTTATATATTTTTCCTTATTTTGAGCAGTGTATTATTAGCAATATTTGAGAATGTACAAAAACACACAATTACTGGATTTTCACATACAAAGGCATTGATATTAAACAAATAATTGATATCTTATAGAGACGAAGCTATTTTTTATTATATTTAATGGAAAACATATGAAAGTATGGAAAGTATATGGAAGCATGGAAAATATATGGAAATATGGAAAATATATGGAAGTATATACACATATTAACATATATACAACATTCAAAAATTTAATATACATAGATATTGATGGGAGAGAATTGGTGTACATTATATTTATATAAAGTGATCACTTAAGTCAGCCGAAGACAGGTCGTTAACCCTGTAATTACCCATGCTTACATATATTTTCCATTAAAAATAATAAAAAATAGCTTCGTCTATATGATATATATATATATATATATATATATTATTTGTCTAAATTTTTTTTTCTGTACATCTTTCTACTGGTTTTAAGAAAAGTAAGACAATGTGGAATGAAATTATTATTTATTTGATCAATATCATTAAATGCTAATACGCTTGTATTTTATACAAATTTTAGTTATGTAGCTGTTTACATAATGTGTATTGATAATAATAAATAATTTTATATCTGTAGTGGTGCCGTGTAAAGGTATGCGGGTAGCAGGATGATAAAGAGAGGTATTGGATATCAGTATGTACTTAATTGGATTATTAGGTATTGGATATTTGAACTTAATTGGTTCTGAGTATAGACTCAGTACACAATATTTTAAGTAATGATACGTTTAATTTGTATTTGCAAAATCTGAATTGATACAGACATATTAGCATTTTACTAAATTTCAAAAGTATTCAAAGGTTTTCATTGATTTTGAAACTATTATAGATCTTCAAACGGTAGATAAATGTAAAAAGTAATGAAAGAGTTGGAATAAAGAGCCATTTATATCAAGTAAGGATTATTAATAATGTATTGTCTATTGGGATTTTCAACCAATTGTTACACGATTTTCAAACAATTTAATTATATTTTATAGGAATAATTGGATAAAAACAAAAATATAGTCGATTATTGCCAGACAGTGGAGACGGAATTCTTATAAATCTAGACTCAATAATTAGGCAAATTACTCGCCACTAAAATGTCTACTTCGAAGTCCATTGCATCTAATATATTGTAATGTAGGTGCATCACAAATTGCGTGCATGTAGGTATAAAAACCATGGACATCAAAACGACCGCAGTATTTCCTTTAACCGTTTTATAAGTTTTCACTCAAGTTCCTATATGCAATTATTTTAGATGTATTATATAATAAAAAAGACGAGATGTTAGTTTGTGAATTTAAGAACTACAAATTTCGGCCCCCTATGCGCTTTCTATATTGGTAAAAACATATATATAAAAAGTTAAACCATAGACATCATAAATTGCGTGCGTGTCTGTATAAAAACCATGCACATCACAAATTGCATGCGTGTAGGTATGAAAATCGTGTACATCACAAAATGCAGATCACAAATTTCGTGCGTGTAGATATGAAAACCATATATGTACATCACAAATTACATACGTGCAGGTATGAAAACCATTCACACCACAAATTGCGTGCGTATAGATATAAAAATCATGCAGATCACAAATTGCATGCGTGTAGGTATGAAAATCATGTACATCACAAATTGCGTGCGTATAGATATGAAAATCATGTACATAACAAATTGCGTGCGTGTAGGTATGAAAAACATGCACATCACAAACTTGGGTAGATTTGCAAAGCTTCATCCTTTCTATTCCCGAACAAAATAGTTGTTTTCGTTTGCAGTGTGTAAAGCCTCCATTCAAATTACGTCCCAGAAATATTTCAACAAACTTGAGCCGTTAAGATATGGTAACACTTTCGCATATGGCGGATACACGAGACGCGGCTGAGTAATATAGGGGTTGTTTTGATGTATCGTGTAATTAATCTTGTGAAAAATACGTTTTATTTTAGAAACTCTGAAATTCTAAAAGAAGGATGAAAGAAAATTTAACACTGAAAATGCGATCGATAAAACAATTTTTTAAAGATTTTTGAATGACCTTTGAAAGGTGACATTAAGATTCTTAGCAAACAATGTCACAGAGTAGTCAAGTTGATCAAATTTTTAGGTAGGGCAGGGAGGCTGTATTACAAATTAATATTTTTTTAAATTGCATTATTATTTACGTTTTATTTCGAAATAAAATCTTTTTAATAACATACTCCTGCATACGTAATATTTATTGATTTACTATTTAAACATCGCAAACTAACAATTGAAGGTTTCGGTAGTAAAATTTATCACTACTCAATTGACTAAATTGTGGTAAACGTATTTGTAATTAATTTTATAGCCAGAACGGAGAATTTAAAGTTAAAACAGTTTAAATAAAATGCTTCTTAAATATACAAATGTGATTTCAAAAACAGTTATCAATTGTAAAACTGCCACAATTTCAGGATAATAATTTTCAAACACGTCACACTCTATTTTAGTTAATTATATAGTAATAGTTTTACTTAAACTTAAAGTTAATTGCATTAAACTTAAACTTATAGTCAATTACATAGTTGTAGTTTTTTTTTAATATGATGAAATCAAGAATGCGATGAGTCATAATTTATTTTTGTTACCCTTGAATTATGAATACTTAAAATCGGTGTTGAAAAAACCACAATTAAAAAAATATATTAAAAAATGCTCAACGAATTAAATAGCATTTTTGAATGAAATAATTAATGAAAATATTGTTTTATAGTACTTTTTGGATCAAAAATTAAGGAGTTAAAAGCTTCATTTTAACAGGATATAAATTATGAAAATAATTGCATTATTAAAGTAAAATATGTGAAATAGGCCGCGACGAAAATTTAAGCGAAAAGAGAATATATATAGAATATATTTATATAAGAAACGTAAGAGATAAGAAAGTAAGAATTGGTTTTTTGCAGTTGCATTTTTTGAATTTAGAAAAGATTTTACGGCCACTTGCTTCCAAGAAAGATCGACACACGTTTCACGAAAATATATTGGTGGATAATAAAGCTATATCGGAGGCAACATGGCAATATAAAATGGTATTCGGGCACACTAGACCACGTCACAGCGCTAGTACAGAGTGCTAAAAAAATCTTATTTTATAACTACGTACTACTTTTTTATATATATAAATCTAGTGAGTACGCATTATTAAAGTAAAACTTTTTATCAACACATTTATGTTATAAAGTTGCAGTTTTTCAGAACAAAGTTCTGTTGTATTTTTAATATAAATTAATCAACTAGAAAGATGTACAAAAAAGTCTCTTTATCGAAAAAATATTTAATTACTACCGGTAAATATATTAATTAGAAATATATACATATAAAATCAATTTTATCGAAAAATATTGTTGTTGCGCTACCCGTATTCGAACCTGGATCATTTTACAACTATGCTACAGCGACAATATTTTTAGCGACAAATTTTCGAACATATATGTTACGTTTTTGATATTGATACATTTAATCGTTCCATTATTTGAAAGAGCCATCTACCTTATTTTTACAGAATCTCAAATACCTTTGAGTAATCTGATAGCAGATTACTTTTTTTATAGTTTAGTAAATATATGAATGAGTCACTTCAATGTATTACACGTTAATATAAAAATCTTTAACTTGATCAATAATCTCCCAAATGAATGAATTATTTCACGTCATATTTAACTTTTATGCAACATAAACGATGTGATGAAACATTAACTGTAACTAAATTCATGCAATGGAGGCACACAGCAATATTTTTTGTTAAATATTAGACGTCATACAAAGCACTAAATTCTATCTCATTCCTTCTGCATTCCATATCTCGACACTCCCCTACAATCTTTTTCTCGACATTTTAACACGTAATTGTTTTTTTTAAATTACTTCAACCGTTATTATTATATTAATATTCATCTTCTCGTCACCGGGTGAAATTTAATACAGAATATTTTTTGAAATTCACTACACCCTATACCAAAAATACGCAGTCTCTCGGTCTACCGGGCGTCGTTAGGAGCCAGGATGTCTTCGGTTCTTTGGTCCATACTTGGAATACTGATGGGTTATCACTACTGTTATGTCACCGTGGCGGGAATACGACCTGTCGGCCGCCATTTTCCCAATCATTAATTATCTCAAGATTAGATTCAAGTTAAATTTTAATTAAGCCCTTCTAGCTAAAAGCACTTCAAAATCCCTACTTTCCAAAAAGCAGATTACCGGTGTGTTTCTGACCAAAAATATTTTATATTACAGTATTACATATTTTGTTTATTTATATCTGACTCAATGTAGAAAATTATTTAAATAACGTCTCTTTTTACTACTTTTTTACGTTTTATGCTATAAATAATTTATAATTGTATTCAATTAGTAATATTAACACTATTTTCTGTATTAATAACACTATTGTGCTATTATTATAAAAGCATTAAACAAAAATATTTAAGAATGTAGTTATGTGACTATAACGTAATAAAAATATTATATATATTTTAAGATTTTAATATAGCTAACTACTAAAACATGTAAACTCAACACGTACATAACAAACGTTAAAATAATGTGAAGGGTTATTTAAGCCCGTGTAAATGTGTATGTAATGGATTTATGGAAACATTTTATATTCTAAGCCAATTTTGCTCATGATTAATTTTTGTGGTCCTCTATTCTGCTTCCACAGCGCGAACTGCTCTTGGCATCGCTTTTCACAACCTTGGACCTCGTTTAGTGTGACGTGTGTTGAGATGTCTCGGAATTGGTCTATCCAAATAATTTGATATCAACTTCCATCTCTTCTAGCAACATGTCAAAAGTAAGAAAGAATTATTTTCTTGCATGTTGTAGAATAGCTTTCTTTTAATGACGAGTTCCTAAGAAATTTAAACATTCGTTCGTTTCACAGTTCACGGAATATGCAGCGTACGATGCCAGTAGCAGAAAGCATTGAGAATGATCAATTTTTTCCTTCTCAGGGTTCATGTTTTTACACAATGCAGAGTTATGAAGAACATCAGGTCTTTAATCTAGAAATTAATCTATGAAAATTAAATTGATAATAGTCTACTTATAATTACAAATTATATTAAAGACTTAATATAATTCAAAATTACTAAGCGAGCGTAGAGGAACCGAAAGCATATATCTAATTTTATTTCTTCCCGGATTAATGAATTTTCACATTAAAAATAATTTACCTTAGAGATATTTGTTGAAATAATTGATTTAAACACACATAGCAGATTAGACTTTACAGGTAAAGTTTTTAAATAATTACATGTACTCGTAGTAATTAATAGATCATTGTAGTGATGCTTCCAAGAAAATCAAAGTGGTTAGAACGCAAGGCGACCGACGTCACATCGTAAATGTACAACGATATCAAGACAGTCTTCTTAAGAATATATTGCTTAAGAACTCCGAATTTTATTGTCACATTCAATATATCAGATGGTAGTTATCCTGTTTTTCAGGAAGCAACAGTGGCGTTTCCCCTTTCTTTATAGATGTCTCTATTTATTGGTTAACATATAAAACTATTGGTTTCATAATTTCTGATCAAAGAGATACGATTTAAAGTTTTTTTTAAACAAATACATAGATTTCTTTTAAAAAATCAAATCTAGAGAAGTTTCTAAACAATGGAAAATTGAATATCAATGATGTTAAATTTTAGAAAGATTTTAAATTTTAAACTGTAAAAAAGTATCAAAATGACAAATGTAGGGGAGAGTGGGGGATATACAGATACATAAAATGGAATTAAAATAAAAACAAAACGAGAAGAGATAACCACTCATTATTTATTGAATATAAATTTTAATTTATTTGACTTTAGGAACAAATAAACATATTATAAAGATTATTAAAGAAAAATATAATTATATCAAAAAAACAAAACCCTTACTGTTCGTATTTACCCAAAGCCTTTGGGGTATTTATAGACAACTGATGGGGTAAATACGGACAGCGTGGGGTGATTACGAAGCAGGTTTAATTATCACTACAAATATCACTGAATCCGTTCGAGGAACTGCTAGAAGTATAGTTCTCATGTGCTCATATTAATTACACAATACACATTATCTAGTCTAGAAATAATCTTTTCACTGCAAAATTCGCAAAAGTATTAATTTTTTTCCGCATCATTTTCATCTATTCCTTTTAGGTTTCTTACACACTATTAATTATTTAAATAATTATTTAAATACATGTTTTGTTTCTCGTAGTACATTATTTACTTTTTAAGAATTTTTTTATTTCTTTGCTTTCCCTTATTTTATTTCTTGTCTTGACACTTGTTTTAGTTTTTTTTTTCTCTAGTTTTTTTAAAATTAGAGTTCTAGTTAAGATTTCTGAATGCTCCTTTCTTTTAGTCGCAGTTTTAGTTTATATCATAGAAACGCTGACTAAGTCTCCTAACATGACAGCCATTTTGGTTGTCCTGTATTGAAGTAGAATCAATATGGCTAGTATGAGGTGCAAATGCTGCAAATGTTAGTTTGTTAGTGTGGAAGTTATTGCTGGATTAAAATCTGCGGCTTCTACTATGGGCTGTATAAGTATAATAAACAGTTCGTCAAACTTTCCAGAGTCAAAGGGATATGTCACTTCCGTAATCCAGCCTGAATCTGAATTTGAAGCTACCATGTCACCATTAGCACCATTCTTGATTTGTTGATTCATTATTTCACGTTTGAAGTTAAAAAAGTGCTCTATATAGACTCCAGATGCACTAAATGCTTTGATTACTATAGTTGTAAAACCTCGATCAGCGCTTGTACATTTTACAACTTGCTTCTCTCCTTTTGAAGCGAGAATTTAGAATTTTTTGCACATTAGATATGCCCGTTTCGTCAACATTGTAGATGGATATTGGCCCAAACTTGTTGATAAATGAGTTGTTCTGTAGTACAAGTCATTTATTTTTCTTAAAGTAATTACGAGACATCTAAAACCAAAAAAAAACATGTACCTTCAATTCTATTGGAAAGAGAATCTAATGGATCTATCTGGAATTATCCCAACATAATCTATGTCAAAAAAAGATGGATGAAGCGAACATATCTTTAAAATTATCAGAATTGTACACACGATATTATTTTTAAATGAATAGTGATTACTTGCAAATAATTAGATTTCAATATCGTTATTATAATAGCCAAAACACAAAAAACCGAAGAAGCGGTATATTAGAAGAAAATGACTAAAAATATATTCGCACATCTTGCATCTTCAACAACTTATTGACGATTGATTAGGTCGAGTTTATGCATGCGACGTAATCACGGATGGGGAGAGAGGCTAAGGAATGGTTTTAGAAGAATATCCATAATTACCCGCTGTCCGCTGACTTTTTGCTAATTTTGATAATGTGAGTTTTAATTCCAGACCATTATTCGCACTGCAATCTCTGAAATAAATAAAATATTAACATATCTGTATCTGTATCTGCTGCTTATCTGTATCTGTATCAGTACATTGTTGTTCGATGCTATTTCCGCAGAATTTGATTATTTCGTCTAAGTTTACTAACATGTACATATATATATATATATATATATATATATATATATATATATTTAATATTTGCTTAGAGAGAGAGAGAAGAGGTGACAAAGGGGTGATATGTGCATGTGTAAGAAGTGCGCTTGTAATAAAAATAAATAAAATCTGGTTACTCTGATCACTAAATTTAGTTAAATGTGTAAGTTTCAACATTACAGTTACAGTTTTAAGTGTTTTGTACTAAGAGTCATATCCTGCCATGCGTTCAGGTTTGATCGTGCGGTGAGTGCCTCCAAGTTTAAGATTGATCAAGTTGATTAAGTCAAATAAAATGCGGTGATAAATAAAAAAAAATGTATCTCTAAACGGTAAGAATTAGCATCATATTATTTTAATGTTATAAAAATAAAATATTTATTAAAACGACTAAATGCACTTTTGTCACATAAAAATGGCACTGAGCGTACCCTTTTATTTCAAATTTTCAGCATGAAGTACTGTAAAGATTGACTACCTACTGAACTGAACGTCGAATTGTGGTTAACGTTGCACTCGAGTGGAGATACGTCGCATGAATAAGATTAGTACATAAGTCAAGATGAAAGATCATTCGATTGCAGACCACAGTGCTTATATTTGAATTGAAATTCTTTGAATCAAATTTGATGTGCATTGTCCAGTTTTAAAACCTCAGTTTGAGTATCAGGAGATAATATAATATATTTAAATAATCAAATGGTGCTTGAATTATGAAATTATGCTGAAAACCACGTGTTTTACCAGTGTAATGAACAGGTTTTAAAATAATTTAAAATGAATTATCACAGAGTTGACACGTAAATTGTATCTAAAAATACTTGTATAGCATTATAAAATTATTGTAAAAGGGACCCCTCTACCGTATATTTATTTATTTAAGGGATCAAATTAAATGTTTCTTAAATACTGTACTCATGTACTGTACTTTAATTTAAAAAAAAAGAATACTTAAAATACTTGTGAGATACTTGTAGATAGATATATAAATAGCACTGATTTGAAGCGGTGTTACATAATTTCAGGTGGTCACACATTGAATGTGAAATTTATGACAATCCATAGGAAACGTTTGATGAGTATGAGTAACAACATTTTAGCAGTGTAAAGTAGAATTACCACAGGATTAAACTAGTTGTCTGGATGGCACATGCAATTGGCCAAATTATCTAACAGATTCCCTAAATTTAGACCTCTGGCAATGGTTGGTCGGTTCTACAAACCTTCCTGAAAGTTTGATGTCTATCATTCAAAATAACTGGGATACAAAGCTTATGAAAATATAGAGGCGCCATGTTACGTGTAGCCTTGTACATCAACCAGCATAATTTAAATTCAACTCTTTCAGGGAATCGGAGCCAATGTAGCTGAAGTCAAAGGGATGTTATATGGGAGAATTTGGAAACTCCATATATTATCCACGCTGCCGCATTAAGAATGGATTGTAATCTATCCAGCTGAAACATTGGTAGGCCAACATAAAAACATTTAAGCACATGCTTTTATTTAATTCATTCATTATTACTTTATTTAATTTGTTCCTATTGAGTCTGCTGAAAGTTTGTTTGACTTTTAAACAAATAATTGAAACTATTGTTTATATTTAATAGAAAATATATGGAAACATGGGTAATTACATGGCTTACGACCTGCCTTCGGCTAACTTAAGTGATCACTTTATATAAATATAGCGTTCACCATTCTCACCCATCAATCTCCATATTTATCAAATTTTTAAAAGTTGTATATATGTTAATATGTGAACTCATAATAATATAATAACCACTACACTATCGCTATAAATAGACTAAATTTTCAAATTAATTTTCCCATTGAAAAAGCATATATGCCACAATAAGAATCAAATTATCAATTTTCTTTTTAAAATTATAATTACTTAAGACAGGTCGTAAGCCCTGTGATTACGTATACTTCCATATATTTTCCATTAAATATAAACAATGGCTTCGTTTCTATGAGATATCTATTATTTGTTTGATAACAGTGCCTTTGTAGGTGAAAATCTAGTAATTGTGTGTTTTTGGACATATCAAACATTGCTAGTTTGATTTTTGTTTGTGATGATATTTCGTTCACAAGAGTTTTAAAAATATTCGAATATTTGTGTTCAATATTTTTTTCCATCACTCGTATTTACTTTCACACACAATTGATTACAGATGGTCCTTTGTTCGTTGAAAATGATTTTCTGATCTGACATTTACTGTAAATCAGCAACACCCCGCGCACCAGCAACGGGCGAATTAAACTCATTGTGTAAATGATTCATTCATTTATTCTGGTTAGTACTTAAACATAAGATTTTTCTGTGTATGTGTACGTAGGACCCTCTACAGATTAAAGGTCCGCGCTGGTGGATTTAGTGGGGAGGCTTAAGAGTGAGGACGTAAATGTATGTAGTGCTCCGTTTTGCGCATTCCATCCATTAATTACACGATTTATGTGGACTTAGCCTGGCTTTATTTACTAAACACTTCATTTCCAGTCCGCCTCTGGGATTGACTCGATAAATAGCGGTTGATTAAAATGAACCTTATAACAAGATAAATTGATATATAACTTCATAAAATATTCCAACGAAGGATAGAATTATACGTATTATTTTTATAATTGAGTTTTGAAATCAAAATGTGTCTAATAGCAGAAAGACATATGTTTAGGGTTCAAATTATCTCTCTCTGGATCTTCGAGATACTTTTATCTTCTATATATTTATAAGCTATCTTACTAACTTACTTACCATTGCGCTGTTACATCGCAGGGGTAGGCAGCAAGGATAGAAAGCCACACTTTTCTGTCCTGACACACCACTTTTGCTTCTTGCCATTTTCATGAATTTTACCATGTACACTCTTCAGTTGTTAAAGCTTTTAATAAGGCTGTCTTCCAGTACTTGGTTTATCTGGTCAAACCAGAACTTCCACAAAAACCCTCTAAACTCGACTTAAATATTATTATCCATACATTCCATATGACCAAACCTTCTGAGCTAACCCATTTTTATTACATTAACTATGCTACACGTAGGTCCACATTCGCTTCTTTATTCCTTATACTACCGCACACGGATTTTATACATATACGACAACATTTCCATAGCATTTATTATATTTTCGTTCCTTCTTTTCCAATTCCAGGCTTCACTTCCACTTCGTTTAACTTATTTATATAAATAATAAGAATATGCCACGCATGACGTGCATTCCGCATATTACGTTAATTCTTTATTAATAAAAAAAATTGGTAATTGTTATCAAAAATAAAAATATAATATTATATTAAAATATTTGATTTGGTTTACTGTACCATCGGACGGATAGTATGACGTAGCCAAAATATTGGGTTATTTTAGAATTATAACAGCGCTAGTGTGAATAATGACCACTGAATTACTATAATGTGGCCCTTAACACCATCTACGATAAAAATCAACGCACAGCAGAATAAATAAAAAGTAGAGGGTGTATAATTAAACTCGTGAACTATAATAAATAACATTTAGTTTAGTGTTCATGAATAATTTCACTATATTACAATACATTCAGTATCATTTCGAAAAATTGCAAGTTACATTAACATAAACATATATTTTCTTATTTTGATTTTTTACATTTATGTTATTTAGATTCCTGTATTTTTTTTACTTTTGATGATGCCGAGAAATTCAATCAATACCATGAATAAATACCAGTGTTATAACTGTTACACCGAATCTGTGAAATTGTTAATCAGGTAAAATATGCAAAAATTTAACTAATTCATGAACAAAACAACGTGCTTGCATTATCTGTCGAATGAATTCTCAATTATTTCACATTACTATTATACCATGTTAATATGAATATAACTGTGACCGACGTAAGTCGCCGATCACAATGGTGGTGATGGAATCGGAAAGGATGGATGGGTAGTAAATAGGGAACCGGAAATGAGAGATGAGGCAATCCTTCGATAGCGGACCAGAACGGTTTATGGAATAAAGAGGACAGCTCGACTCACCTGATGATGACGCCATCACCGGCTTATCCTGAAGTTCACCCCAAAAATAAAATTGCCACAGCCATACTCTGTTGAGCTTTACCGTCCACAAAACATAAAATTCACAGCGCTATGATATTTCGACGAATTTGGCGAAATCAAAAAAAAACCAGTCGAATCAATGGAATAATGTGTACTGAATGAAAGCAGACTAGGTGAGAGAATAAAACTAAAACCGGTTACAATAATACTTCATTTAACAATAATAACTTTGATTCAGGTCATTGAATATATATAGAAATTTTGTATTCACCTATCAAAAAACAAAATAATTTACGAATACGAAGCGATAACCGAACATAATATTTTTATTAACAAAACCTTTACTTACTTATGTTAACTTTTAACTTTAACGGTTAAATTAAATTATTTGTTTTCTATATAGAATAATTATAGCTGTACACTCATACGCGCGCTCATCCAAAGTGTGCGTGCACTCTTTATACGCGAAGCATACCACAAGGACCGGTTATGTGAACAGTATTATAACTTTATATTATAGTTAAAAAAGTTGTAAAAAATATTCACTTTTCGAAAGTACATCCCGTAGTAATCTGATTATACTCTCCAATATACGATAGTAAAACCGAAAATCATTGGTTAAATATGATGGACTTTTCACAGTTATTTAAAAAGTCATCTGTCACATTGATACTTCGAATGTTGCAGTATACGACAATTAATCATTCAATATCCCGCTATTTTAGGGATGAAAGTTCATCCGATGATGATCTCGTTGTTTAATATACATTAGCACATAATCCGAAATAATTTCGCCATCGAAGTGACAGGTTTCGAACTGAGAGGCAAATAAAGCCGTAGATAAAGCAGAAAATAGAGAACATGTCATGATCATTTTTCTTACCACACTGAGAGGCGAGATAGTCTTAGCGAGACTATCTTTGATAGTAGTAAATTTGATGTATCAACAACCCGCAAAGGATTTTTACTACAGGCTTTAGTAAAAAGATTAAAAATTTACTACTGATTACACAACCGGCCCTAAGATTATAGAATAGTTCTAGATATTTTTGGCATTGTAAATAAAAAATAGCATAACTGCAGTTAATGATTTATTTACATTGATATAATTAAATAACATCTAGTTTATTTCCAAAAAACATCATCGGAGCGTTACTATTTGCTTTGCTAAATGCATGAAATAATTTTAAAAAATGATGTCCAATTCACGCATTTGGCAAATAATATGCATAATTCATAAATAAAGCAACGGCCTTGCACTTTTCATAAATTAGGCTATTTTTTTACTATTACACCTAATTTCACGGATTCGGTGTAACATAACTATGCCAATGCAACCAATAAGATCGGATGGGGGGCCCACGTTATATAGGGGCCCAAACGCGTTCCACAAAATATTTAGTGTCAATATTTTTTCCAGAATTATACTTACGGATACCTGCTAATATATTGGGTTAGAAAACAGACCGTCTCTGTATAGCGAAGCAAGGATATTTTTGTTGTTGCGAATACATTATATATAAATGCTTAAAAATATATTTTTGTATTTTTTTACAGAAGACACGTGACCAATTGTGTTTCTTACTATTTAATAAATAATCTGCGTAATAATAATCTTAAATAGAATATTTTTTCAGGGGTCCCTTCCATTTTCCACTGAGGCCCAATGCCTTTTTTACATTTTACATTGGGGCCAATTTTTTTAGTTACGCTATTGTATTCATTATTGAAGACTTCTAAATTTCTCTCTCTACTCACGTTTGTAAGCATTTATTTAAATATATATTTAAACATAAAGTCAATTCAAATTGGTCAGATAAAATTTTCAGAACTTCTTGTCTGAATCTGTCTACTTACATCAGCACACAAAGTGTCCTAACTGTCGTTCCAACTTAGGAGTCTAGGGACTGTGACTAACTTCTCTTACTGGATTTGTCACATCTCGGTATGCCGGAAGTGTGACTTCTTCCGGTCAGCTGGCAGAAAACAAACGGATGTAGTTATCTTTATAAGTACGTGTGGGGAATTTTTTGAAGATAATGCACGACGAACATATCTCAGGTAGGAAATAAATTCAACATGCGTCTACGTGATGAATTAAATAATAAAACTGTGGTTGGTAATCAGTATAGTATAATGTATACATCTAGTTGTAAATATTTATTTGTAATGTACCGGTATTCTATAAATATCAGTGTATGAACTAACCTTATTAATAATCAAAGTATAAGTATGTCATATTAGATTGTTAACATTGTTTTATTAACCACTTGATGAATTAGATACATCTAACGGTTTCGAAAAATATCATTTTATTCCTCAGGATATCATAAACTATTCAAAAATATGTTATATTGTTTCTTTAACACTTAATGCCCGGTGGGTCAAAACAAAACACATCCGGCAGAGATGGGTCATTTTAGACCCACTTCCAAGTTTTCGATTTTTTGACCGTTTTGTGGGAGATTTTTTATAGATAATTCATTTTAAATATGATTTGATAAAATGGAATGATATGCCGTAATGTTTCTGCTTAAAATTATAGTTATAAATTTAAAAATACGAGTATTTGAATAATGTACGTATTCTCACGCATCAACAGATGCCATGCACAGCCAAAATACTAATATGGACTGAGCATGTGATTTTCTCGTCGATTGGCGATTGCACTACCTGAAGAACAATTAAAATGCATTATTTATTTTTTATATATCAGTATTTCTTACACGTAAACCGGATGAAAATAATTCAAACAAAATATTTATAGAAGTGAAATAAATCTATCTATCTACCTATTATTAAAGTCGTAAGCTATATTCCGTGGTGTATATATGTCGCGTTGTAACAATATCCGTCACACACGGAGAGCGCTGTATCTAGCGAGCCTGCAAGCTATTTGGGTATTTTTGAATTTTGCCAGATAGCTGAAGAATGACACAAACTTTTTCCCCTTGACACTTTTTTTTTCCTCTTCTCCTCTATTTGTTACGATCGTTTAAGTTTAGTGAATTTCTTGCTATTATATTTTTAATTTAGCCTAACTTTAACATTTTCGCTCACAATTCTGCGAGTTTAAAAGCTAACATTATTTTAAAATATTTCCGCGATGGCCCGCAGCCGACGGTATCGCTGTGCGTATTTTTTAATTTTTTTCCTCTTCTAATTTCGTTGCAAACTCTGAATAAGTGAATTTTGTATTTTTGAGTTTTCCTATGCGACATTACGACCAAAATTTTTTTTTTATTATTCAAGATATACAAAACTATAGGGCGGAATTTATTCTGGAGGTTATAAACTCCCATCATTTCAATTTCATATTTAAAATGTAAAAAAACGCGTATTTTTTTTTGAAAAACGTACGAACCTACCTAGATGCGCCGAAAATGCGAAAAAACTGAAACAACCGACCCCGTTAAATGAAATCTCACGACCGCGCGAGGAAACAAATGCAACGCGTTTTTTTTTCACATATGACACGCAAAACGGTGTCAAACTTTGCGATTTATGAAAAATGTCGATTTTACATGAGAAATTACATTATTTTAGAATTGTAAAGAATCTCTATACTCTATGCGATATGAGCGGTATAGAATAAATACCGTATTAATGTAGATATCTTTGCGTTTATGCTACCTGAAGAATAATATTTACCCAATACGAATTGTAAATAGTATTTTTATTAAATTATGTTTTAATATTATTTAATTTTAATCAAAAATTACTGGCATTGTCTAGGGGTCGCCAGACGAAAATGAATCAAAATAAATACATGGATGCACACCTGGTATCCTTTGTCTGCCCGCCGTAAAAAATATGCTCAAAATGTTGACAATATGTGTTTAAGCGTAATATACGCTGAGATTCAATCACGTAAGTGCGATTATCTTAGGTCAGTTTTTGATCATTTTTTCACATTTTTATCAATAACTCATTTAAATCTAGTCCAATAACATTTATTAGTATCTCAAATTATTTGTAAATATTTAATAAAAGATTAGGTAAAAGGAAAACAGCATTAAACGAATATTAGTACTGTAGTTTATATTTTTACAAATATCCGGGTTAGATATGGCCTACCGCCGCAGAGGATGTGTTAACAGAATCTATTTTTAAAAATCAATAATTATATTTTTGTAGAAAGCAATCACTATGTGGTTTGACATATTATATTAAATAAAATAACAATAACTTTGTACGAAACCACGAAATTTATTGTAGGCCGACCGGTTTCGCTTATCTCAGCGTCATCAGGACATATTTAAAACTGATCATAAATACAAGAAGAGTGAACTTATGTATACATAAAGAGGGAGATAGAATATAAAATTACATGTGAAAAAAAGAGACAGAATACATATATAGTTAAATAGAACATCAAGGGAGTCAGAATATAAATTATATGTGAAAGAGAGAGACAGAATACACACACGGATAAATGGGACCTTAAAGAATGGCAAAATATAGTGTTGATGGATATTAAGTTGATTATAAAGGAAACATACCTAATATGAGGCTAATGTCTTGTCACATCTTATCTTATCTTATGCCACATCTTATCTTATCTTGCCACATCTTATCTTATGCCATATCTTATCTTTTGCCACATCTTATCTTATCTTGCCACATCTTATCTTATCTTGCCACATCTTATCTTTTGCCACATCTTATATTTTGCCACATCTTATCTTGCCACATCTTATCTTATCTTGCCACATCATATCTTGCCACATCTTATCTTTTTCCATATCTTATCTTATACCACATCTTATCGTTTCATCTTTGAATAATCAAGTAAGAGGCTTTCATATATAAATATATTATTTTTGTTAACAAATTAATGTAAGATGAAGCCAGAATAGAAGACAGTGACATTCTACGCTCTCTGCCTGCTCAAGCGGAGAAACGGCGTAATGATACGCGAGTTGAAATTTGTTTGCCCTTGGCTAAAATTAATTGTCATTGATTCATCTTACCTAGCCCAACCTTGAAACAGACTCGAAACGTGTGTGTATGGGGGAGTACCTTTTCTCTCCCAAAATACCCAGTATAGCCTCATAATTATATTGGCTGTTAATTAACCCTCTGATCTGGCAGAGCAAAGAGAAAGGGGGTAGTAGGACTAATTTATAACTCTCATATTGTACGGAATTACCCAACTTATTCTGGTATAATTGTATTTTTTTTTTCTAAAAGCACACCATAATCTTAAAAGTCGGTGGTTTCTTTAAATAAACTCTTTTGCTATAACTTCAAATACAAATTGAATATGTCCAATAATACACAATTACTGGATTTTCACCTACAAAGGCACTGTTATTAAACAAATAATAGATATCTTATAGAGACGAAGCTATTTTTTATTATATTTAAGGAAATATATGGAAGTATGTGAAATTTGTTGGTTAAAATCTAGTAATTGTGTGTTCTTGGACGTATTCAAATATTGCTAAGAATGTACTGATTAAAATAATAAAATATATACAAATTGAAAAATTTGATTTTTCAAGCGTATTATAGTATAATGTGTTAAAAAAATTTTACAGATAAAAAATTTCAAAAAAATAATTAGATTCTCATTGTAACATATATGCTGTTTCAAGGAAAAATTAATATCAAAGTTAGTCCATAGATGGCGATGGTGTAGTGGTATTCGAAGTGATTCCACATATTAACATATATACAACTTTCAAAAATTGGATAGATATGGAGGTTAATTGATTGTAATGGTGAACGTTACATTGTAAAAAGTGATAACTTAAGCCAGCCGAAGACATGTCGTAAGCCCTGTTATAACCCATACTTCCATATTTTTCCCTTAATAAAAAATAGCTTCGTCTCTATTATATATCTATAATTTGTTTAATAGTAGTTAGTTTAGTTTGTTGTTTGTTGTAGACGGAATTAATCTGTGTTTGTTGAAAATGTATTAAAGGAAAGTAGGTACCTATTTAGTACATAAATTATGTAAAAATACTGTCAACCATATTCATTCATGTCTAATCTGTCTTGTCATTCCCAATAGTTATGTATTGGAGAAGCTTTAAAAATATTTTTTTATGCTGGTATTGAGAAAAGTCATAATGATATAAAATGCATATTCTCTGAATTTTACAATAAAAGAATTACAGTATTTGATGATTCATTTTTAAATTATTCAAATAAATAATTAAATAATCAAAATTGCAGATGACAGTACATCCGCGTACTTCCGCTAACCGCATGGGATGCCGAAACATTGTACTCCGGAAGCTGTTTTCTGCATGGCGATTATCTTAAACAACCATCAAGTATTTAGTATACGACCGGCTGGCGACCCATAATTCCCCATCACGCCCAAGTAAATGGTCACCGCCATTTTGACAAATAATTACCAAATGACCCGGTCCGTTTTGCACAGTTCTTGACAGAGGATCAACTGTGTGGTATTTGATTTTAATTTCAAATAACCGGAACATTGTTGCGATCATTAACAATGCAAAACTTCCGAATCTATGAAAACTTTTACAAGTGACGACGAAATTATAACATGTTACAAACAAACATCGGTAAAACCGTGAATCATTTAATAAATTATTCTTTATTTATTATCTTAGTTTAATAACCACAATTGAGTTTAAAAAACATCTACCGGTTTCGGAAAACACCTTTTCCTTCTTCAGGATATGTCAAAACTAACTAAAAATATAGCATTGTTTTTCTATTTATCCAGAATCTATTTTTAATTTAAAAAAAAAAAAAAACTCAAAAAAACAACAATTATTTATTCGACTAAATTTGTATTGAGCAGCAATTTGAGTTAGGTACTAAATTTACTTACTATTCTAAATAAATAAATAAATAAATAAATAAATTTGTATTGAGCAGCAATTTGAGTTAGGTACTAAATTTACTTATTATTCTAAATAAATAAATAAATCTGTATTGAGCAGCAATTTGAGTTAGGTACTTAATTTACTTAGTATTCTAAAATAAAATTATTCGACTAAATTTGTATTGAGCAGCAATTTGAGTTAGGTACTAAATTTACTTACTATTCTAAATAAATAAATAAATAAATAAATAAATTTGTATTGAGCAGCAATTTGAGTTAGGTACTAAATTTACTTATTATTCTAAATAAATAAATAAATAAATCTTTATTGAGCAGCAATTTGAGTTAGGTACTAAATTTACTTATTATTCTAAATAATTAAATAAATAAATAAATCTGTATTGAGCAGCAATTTGAGTTAGGTACTTAATTTACTTAGTATTCTAAAATAAAATTATTCGACTAAATTTGTATTGAGCAGCAATTTGAGTTAGGTACTAAATTTACTTTTTAAATAATTGTTGTTTTTTTTTTGCTTTTTTTTTTTTTTTAAAAAAATTTAAAAATAGATTCTGGATAAATAGAAAAACAATGCTATATTTTTAGTTAGTTTTGACATATCCTGAAGAAGGAAAAGGTGTTTTCCGAAACCGGTAGATGTTTTTTAAACACAATTGTGGTTATTAAACTAAGATAATAAATAAAAAATATGAATCATAACCACCAAGTTAATATTGCTAATTTTAAAAGTAATAAATTATTCTATCATATAAACTATACGAGATATTATTTTTTTAAAAACATATTTTCTTCTTCAATTTTTGCAAAATTACATTGTGGCTATCTCAAATACCTTTGAGTAAACCGACTGCAATAACAATATTAGTATTTAAAACATCATATACACATGTTTTGAATAATTACAACTTGACAATAAGAATGTGTTCTCCTTAATAATATAAGTGGTATCCATGTGTCCAAAATTTAATAAAAATGAATTGACAATTCTGGCGTCTGCAGTCGGTTTACTTAAAAATTTACGGAAAAATTGTAGCAGGCGCTATACTGAATCAGTTAAAAATCAGCTAATATAAAACAAAATCACACGAAAAGTTATAATTTTGATACGTATTATAGTAAATAAATAAATAATTTATAGCAATTCAATTTTTTTAACACTACTGAGACCATTCAAATAATTTATTAAATTATTTGAATGGTCTCAGTATATGAAGTAAATAAACTTAATAATAAAATAAAGTACTTGTATATGAAGTAAATAAACATTTAGTTTCAAAATAAGTAGGTCACCTTTAGTTTATTTGTGATAAATTTCTTTCTTGCATTATTTCAATGATATCATAATAATACAGCTACACAATAAGAATGTGTTCTTCTTAATAATATAAATTGTATCAATGTGTCCAAAATTTAATAAAAATGAATTCTGGCGTCTGTAGTCGGTTTACTCAAAAGTATTTGAGATTCCGTAAAAACAATGCAGATGGCTTTCAAATAATAGAAGAAAGATTTATTAATTTGAAAAAGTGTATCATATAGGTTCGAAAATTTGTCATGAAAAATACTGGTGCTATAACACAATTGGTAGTGTATTTCCCCGGATTGGAAACAGAGATCCAGGCTCGAATCTCGGTAACGCAAAAACAATATTTTTTGACAAAATTGATTTTATATGTTATATATTTATAATTAATACATTAAATTAGTATTTGCATTTTTTAATTTCAGGATGCATTGTTTCCTGAAGAAGATATCATAGGTATCGAAACATGTAGAATAATCAATAAATAGTAGTTTAAAAAAAGTATTTTGACTAATTATTAAACAAATTGTTGTTGTTATATAGAACATTGTTCTGTGGTATTTTTAATATAATAAAAATTAAATATTTTAACTAGAAAAATATACAGGAAAAATCAAATTATCGTAAAAATATTAGTTACTACCAAGATAATAATTAATTACAATGTAAATATATTACACCTATAATATTATCACATATAATGTTATTGTACTATACTCTCTCGCTAGAATTATCTCTGTTGAGTTAAATAACTAATTTGTAATTAGAGACGCATGTTATTTATTGCGTAATTAAATAATACCATAATTTTCGCCGCTTTACTATGCGGAGTCTAATTGAACCCCTTTGATGTAGCGGTCGATTCAGAAAAGTGGCGTGCTTTTAAGAATTTACTCAAATTATACATACAGATCTAATACGATATGACAGATAAAATATGCATAAAAATACGACAAATCAAATAAAACCAAAGTCGCAAAATGTCCGGCAATCATTATAATTTATTTTAATAATATTTATTGTTAACTTGTCTCTTAATGACCTTTGTATATAGTCCTACAAATATTGGTGTCAATGTGTGCAATGTAAATATATAAAAACAAAAAGCAAATATAAATGTTGAGCCATATGCATATTGTATATGACAGATATTATATTTTACAGAAATGTGCAAAAAATTACTTTCATAAAGATAAACATCATTTTGAGAATCGAGGTCTTGTATTGTTAACGATGATACGTTATTAATTGAATTTATTTTTAAATATTTACAATACACTAAATAAGAAAGAAAACCATATAAATTTGTAAAAGTTATTATTAATTTTTTACAAGCTGTCTTAATTATTAGGAAAACACATTCTTATTGTGAAATTGTAAATTACTCAAAGGTATTTGAGATTTCGTAAAAACAAGGTAGATGGCGCTTTCAAATAAAGGAACGATTAAATGTATTAATATCAGAAAGGTAACATTTAGGTCGCTAAAAATATCGTCGCTGTAGCATAGTTCCCGGTTTGGAAAGAGATCCAGGTTCGAATCCTGGTGGCGCAACAATAATATTTTTCGATAAAATTAATTTTATATGTATATCTTTCTAATTAATATATTTAACTCATATTTATCTTCATTATTTACTACAAAACCTACGAAATTAACGTGGTTAATTGCAAGAAGAAAGTTAGTGTGGGATGTGTTAGATGTGATATAAGATGTGTGTATATATTGCGTGTGGGTTAAAAAAGATTTTACGGAAAATTGTATTTTAACGCTGATGAATGAATCTAGGAATTTGCATGCGTAACTTTAATAAGCCGCCTTGGTTTAAGATGAAATATGTGAATTTCACTAAGTCTCATTAAATTTTTCATAATATTTTTAAGGTTATGCTAATGTTAATTATAAAAATAAAAACAAGTTTAATATTGCCACTATATCATTTAAAAAGTAATTGTATGAGAGTATGAGAGGGTATGAGATAAATATACCGCGTATTTAAAATAAAAATACTTACATTGTGTGTGGATATTTTTTAAATAAAATTGTTAAGTATATCGGACGCATAATTAAAGAAGAGTAAAACTCAAATTAAAAGAACTGCAGTCGAACTACACTTTTCAGCCAGAAATTCCACATTCTGTTTACTTTTCCTTATTTTCTTTTTGCTTTCCTTTAGATTTTTTCACGCACGATAAATTGCAGTTTGCTGTACTTGTTTCTTCTCGTGACATGACTGGAGTATTTTTGTTTTCTTCTGATTATTATGAGTATTATTTTCCAACTTTTAATATTTTTTTGTAATTTTTTTGTTGTACTCATTTTAAAACACTTTTAAGCACCACATACACATTTCTAAAGCTTTAATATTTTTCAAAAGTCACTGATTAAGGATTAATAGCCAACAATTTTCACTCACAGTAAGTAATGTAAGGTCACGACTGCACAGTAGCTTAATCATTTTGGTATACCTAGCTATGAGCTTCAACAAAATTCAATTCTATTTTTTGTTATTATTTTCGCTTATCATTTAGCTAAGTCCCCAAGTATTTCCACTGAAATATAATTTAAATAAATTTATTCTCCATAATCAGATTAATAACACTGCTTTCTTTTATGGATTTTTTTAAACATTTATACATATCAATAAATAAAGATATAATGAATAGTTAGAACTGTAAAGAACAGCTTTACGCTAAAAAGTTACTACGAAATAATGATTAAATGAAAGGAATCATGATATCTTAAATACTAATTTAATGTATTAATTATAAATATATACATATAAAATCAATTTTGTCTAAAAATATTGTTTTTGCGCTACCGGGATTCGAACCTGGATCTCTATTTCCAATCCGGGGAAGTACACTATGAATTGTATTATAGCGCCAATATTTTTCATGACGAATTTTCGAACTTATATGTTACACTTTTTCAAATTAATACACCTGTCGTTCC
Source organism: Eubasilissa regina (assembly GCA_022840565.1). Lineage (NCBI taxonomy): Eukaryota > Metazoa > Arthropoda > Insecta > Trichoptera > Phryganeidae > Eubasilissa > Eubasilissa regina. Next base: position 19,503,452 of record JAINEB010000007.1, read on the forward strand.
ATTATTTGAAAGCCATCTACATTGTTTTTACGGAATCTCAAATACCTTTGATTAAACCGATAGCAGACGCCAGAATTAACAATTCATTTTTATTAAATTTTGGACACATTGATACAACTTATATTATTAAGGAGAACACATTCTTATTGTGTAGCTGTATTACTATGATATCATTGAAATAATACAAGAAAGAAATATATCACAAATAAACTAAAGGTTACCTACTTATTTTGAAACTAAATTTTTGTTTATTTTATATACAAGTGATCATGAATTATTTTAATGTAGTGTCAAAAAAAAATTATTGCTATAAATTATTTATTTATTTACTATAATACGTATCAAAATTGTAACTTTTCGTGTGATTCTATTTTCTATTTGCTGATTTTTAACTGATTCAGTATAGCACCTGCTCCAACTTTTCTGTTACATATATAGTTTTTTTTATATATATACGAGTATATATACGTATACTTATTCGCAGGAGATTTAAATCAACTGTATGAGAGGAGAACCTTCATTTTGACATAGCCCGCACAAAATCGGATAATTACATTATCACCCCTCTCTCGAATACCACTTTCTGCTTCAATGTAAAGTCACTGCCTAAGGTCGGCGTATTTTGTGACATCGATGTTTGTAATATTCAATTTAGTGATTTTATATCATCATCAATTGTTGAGTCAATTGAATCACATATTCCCAAAAATGAAATCTGACTAAAACAAAAAAAGGGAAAATACTTTTTTAGATATTTTTAACTATTATATTTTAAGTTATAAATATTGCTGAATGGAGGAAAAATAATTTCACATATAACTTTATTAGAAAAATCTTGTAATTCATTTCACTCACTATACTTACTTACTTACCATCGCACCGTTTTCCTGCGGGGGTAGGTAGAGAGAATAGAACGTCACACTCTTCTGTCCTGACACACAATTCTCGTCTCATCTATAGTAATACATCTTCTCATATAAGCTCGATGATTATTGAGGCTTCTAACAGGACCATCCTCCAGTGTCTGGTTTATTTGGTCTTGCCAAGTCTTCCGCAGACGTCCTCTACTTCTGGTGCCATCAACACTTGCGTCATATATCTTTCTTACCATTCTCTCATCGTTCACCCTTTCCATATGACCAAACCACTATATGTTAACTCAATATATATTAATCTATTAAAAATTCAGACCTTTACATTTATATTATGTATCTTTCATAACACATCTAAGAAGTAACATTGAAATGAAAGCACGAATATTTTAAATTACTAATATTTTGACTAAATTCTAAAAATGAATCGGCTTAGCAATAAATGTGTTTATGCACTTTATTTTCATATGAATACAGGATTCATATGAATTAAGGGTTGAAAAACCTATTAAGTGTATTTTTACAAACCGTCGTTAATTTTTTATTACTCCTATATCAACATATCACATCTCTATGTATACACGATATGAATTATTTAATGATAACATCAGAATTAAAATATATTTATCTTAGTCAGTAAGTTAGTTTAATGTAATTATGTATTTATTTATGAGTAATGAAAGTACTCATTATTAGGGTGTAATTAATTGATGACAAGAACAAACACACACTCGCAATTATAAAGAGAAACATCATCAGAGGTGTGAATGATATAATACATTTATTTTTCTTCAGACACACAAAAGGTTTGCGTAGTACTGAAAACATTTATGTCAGAAACATAACAAGACCAAATAATAATACTGTTTCAAGTGAGACGTTGGCCGCAACGTGTGGGTGTGATAGAAGCCACACTATTATTCCCAATTTTGTCCACGCCGTTTAATGTTACGATGTTTACATTGGTGGCAATTATTAAATTCGGTCCACACAAGCCGTCTTTACATTCTCCTAATCAAATATTCTGGTATACTCACAGCACAGCATGGCTCCAGATAATTGTATCCCAGACTTAAATTACTTGAGAGCTATTTTATTTTAGTATTTCTTGTTTTTTACTTAATTACACGAATTGATAAAAATATGTGTGCGTTTTGTTAAAGGTGTTGATACATAACTAAACTCATTAATTCACGTTATCGTTCCGAAATTCCGAAAGGAGTATGCAGCAATAATTGTAGGGAGGGCCATAGACCGCACAGCGAAGTTAAACGCACCCAGCAAGGCGGTTCTTGAAACGCAACTCCCCACCAGCCATAAAGACGTTGAGTACCGGTGGCATATAAGATGGAAGGTATTTATTTGAATATGGAATTTAGGGAATTAAATACACACATATCAATCATCATTCTTAATATCCTTCTGATCTGGAGTCAACATACCAAACTCATACACACCTAAACAATCATCATTCTTAACATCCTTCTGATTTAGAGTCAACACACCAAACTCATACACACCTAAACAATTCTCATTCTTAACATCCTTCTGATCTGGAGTCAACATACCAAACTTATACACACCTAAACGAACAAATTCTTCAAAAATTTACAAATTATTAACCTACAATTAACAGAGAGCAATTACCGTTATTAAACCTAGCGGTCGGTTATGTTATGTGGCCACCATATGGTTGCATGGCGTCCATGACGACCAGCGTTTTATAAAACAGTTAAAAGCTTGTCCAAGATTTCGTAAGAAAATGTAATAAAGCATACAATATCGGATTTATAAATTATATTACATACATATAACGAATCACATTGTAAACGTGTATTATTATTATGGTATCATTATTGTAATGTACTGTATATTGTTTAGTCTCATGTATATGTTATTTAATATTTGTTGTATTATATTAAAAAATTGTATAAAAAATAACTACCTTGTCACATATCTAAAGTAAACAAAATAGTCGGCAGGTCACATCACTAAAGAAGACAAAATAGTCGTCAGATCATATATCTCTAAACCGAGCTTACCGATTTAAAGTCATAAATTTGTATATACTTTTTAATTTATTTATCATTATGTGAAATCAAATAACAAAATGTTTAAATGAGGACCAGATCTTAATTTTATTGTCTTCAAAAATTATTGAAATCCATATTAGAGAATGTGGGTGATATCGCTTATACAGGCATACTAATAATTAAAATTATTCGAAGAATAACGTCTATCTGAAAAAACTTTAACTTCACAATAATAATGTGTTCTCCTTGATAATAAATTTGGTATTTAATCACGTGAGTTTGAGGTGAATTCCGACTTTCTAAGCTTATATTTAAATATTATTAGGTTTATTATAAATAATAAAACTCTAGGCCTCCTGGTCGCGAGCACCAATGAGGCGATTTCGACTTTTCTAAGCCTATTTATATATAATTTTATAATAAATAATAATTCTCCTGGTCGCCGGCACCACCTGTGGCAGTTCCGTATTTCCCTATGTCTGACTAAATATAATTTTGATATTACTTTTTCTAATTTAACACGGAATTTACACCTTTCCTGTGCGGGCGTCCTGCTCGCAAGACACGCCTCTGTTATGGATTCGGTATTCTCCTACGTGCGAGCTCTCCCGGTCGCCAGTGTGGAGATCTATCCTTCTACCTTACTTAATACTAATTTTTACGCTTAACGCTAGTCTATTCGCTTAATATCTAAATTTGGCCAACGTGATCGTTCTAGCGGTTAAGAATATTCCCCATGTTATGTCCGTAATGCTCCTAGTTCTTTTAACCCGCGTTTTCAATTTTCAAATACCTAAAGATTACAAATATCCAAATATTATAGCCGTTCAAATACCTATAGAGCAATTATTTAAAATAAATATACCGATTATCTTATGGTATACGACTAAGTAACGGAAAACTTCCCGTCAAGCGGTATGATATTCGAGCGCGCCCGTTATAGTATTAATTATGTGCGTGTTATTCAGAGCTAGAATGTAAGAGTGTGGTAGAAATCATACATATGTACGCATTATTTAGAACTAGAGTGTAAGAGTGAGAAAGAGATTATACATAGGACACCAACCTTGTCGTAGACTCGTACTCGTGACTGTGGCCGCTTCGTGGCGTCGCCTAGCTGTTCATAAATTATGTGGACATGTGAAACGACATGCGACATGCTAAGTGCCTGCCTCGCTTGACAAATATGTTCCGTGGTTACATGATAAGTTCCCCAGACACCAGTCTGTGGCGATCGTTCGGCTCCCCTTACAAAACCCCAAATTGGAAATCTGTACGTCTGAGACGACAAATTTCCAACCCCGAACCCTGGCACCCACGCGTTCAAAAGTTTAAAGATGATGATGATGATAATCCAAAGTTCTGATTCGGCCAATGTCTAAGTGAACAATATCATTTGTTATGACTCATTCAAGATGCATGGCCGAGGTCCTTGTATCTCCAATACGTTGCTGTTCAGTATCGGTAGGAAAGTGGCCAATCCGGGCCGCGTCCACCACTGAAGGTAATTAATTGTGATGATTGTGACAGCTATTCAGTATCGGTAGGAAAATGGCCAATCCGGGGCCTCGTCCACCACTGAAGGTAATTAATTGTGACAAGGTTGTGACATGACAATACGACTTTCAGGAAATTCCCACCATTCCTTTGGGTGCGTCTGAAAACATACGTCATGCGGCAACGGTGCCTGATGTATAGTTTGATTTATCTGCAGGATGATCCACGGTGTCTCGGACAATGCATCTCGAATAGAGTCAGGAACAATTGGTTAGGATTGTTAATAATGTGTAAGCCCGTGCAGAGTAACGCCTTTTGATATAAATCTCCCTCTCGTCCTTTCAATAAGATACCCACGCTATGTGGTTTGAAATGACTATCTCCCGGCATTCATGTTAGAGACTCATCTCTCGAGAAGTCCGAAGAGGTACCTACGGTTAGCCGAGGCGTCCTTCCTCTGGGATCTGTTCCGTCCACTCACGTCTTAGCCAGGGCGTGGGGTCACAGCATTCAATCGGCAGACTCTTTCGTATTTTGTGCCAATAGCGCCACTTGATCAGCTAGCTTATGTCAACCCTTCTGCTCTGCAACTAACGTATACGAATGCATTAAAGCATTTCCCGTGAATAATATGTATCGCCCAGAACAGAGACCCTCCTCGGCAATTGTAGTCCACTCCAAACTCGACGAAAGACTATCTTGACAATCAATCCCTCTGCATCAATATCAGTCACCCGCGACGCTATTGTTACTTTGGTCACAAGGGAGCGAGGCCCTCGAATAAATTCAGTTTGGGGGGGGGGATGTTAGTACTAGTAATAGAATAGCAGTAACAACAAACGCAGTATGATTTCCTACCCATGCAAACGTGCGATTTCAAGGTAAAATAAACATACAAAGGCTCTCTGATAAATTCTATCATTTCAAACTGCAAGTCATTTCTTCGGATCGCTTATGTAATCTATAAAATGCGCCCCGTCAGGATTTCATGAGATTTTTAGATTTATATTTCCGCGGATAAGTAAATACACAAAAATTACGTGCATAGTTACATGATTATTTACCCGGCCAATAGTAGTATATAATTGGTCCTAAATGAAGAGATATCTGTAACTAAAACTTGTAGGTGGGTGTTCCCAATTTATAAAACGGACAGTAATTAAATAAAGTGAAATATCGGGTAGTCTAGCGGTTACGCCAGTCCCTTTCTATGAATGAGTAATTACATGGTGATCCGATTCACACTACAGTATTTGTTAGCGGTATTAATTATGTATACAAGCATGCTAAAAGGTAAACTTAGTATTTTGGGTCCTCTGCTGCGGCCCACGGCGTCAGCGTCAGTCCTGGTCTGCCCTCTGGATCCCGGAACCACTGCACTCGCGATTTATGAATTTTAACGCGGCCTTCGCGGACCCGGAGAACAACACGATCACCCCAATAACACTCGCGGCGCAAATCTCCGAAGGAAAATCTAGTTTCGTTCCCCGCGCGATCCCGGCTCAAAAGCGACCCTCTCACGTGCGATCACGGAACTCTCCCGAAAACTCGCCAAACTGAAAGCTCGAAACCGACCTTCTCGCCCCCCTGAAGCCGACTGCCGTGCGTCATCCCCCGACGGCGTCTTCCCCTCTCGACCCTCCCCTCGCGCCTCCCTTCCCCACCCCGCCACCATGTCGCAACTGCTCTAGAAATTTCTCGGAATTCATATTTTTTTTATCAGTTGTTTATATGTGGATCATCACAAGTTTAATATGAAAAACCACAATGTTTTTGCAGTAAATATTCAAAATATAATTGTGTTTAACACTGAAATTATTATTATAATAATTCGTAATACAATTATCTTTTAGCTACATACTTTCTTTCCTCTCTGTGGTACCCGAAGTACATCCATATAGACAAGACTAAACATCGTGGAATATGCCAAGAAAATGAAATGTCAATGAGCAAGCCCCACCGCTCTTAACGCACTCATTCATGGTATTCTAGGGCAGGGGTCTGCAGACTGCGGCTATTTTCATAGGCATTTCCGATACTTCGACTCCAGCTTACATTTTCACATAGGTACAATCATATTTCTTTAAATACAAGTTAAATGTATTAATTAGAAAGTTATACATATAAAATCAATTTTATCGAAAAATATCGTTGTTGCTACCGGAATTCGAACCTGGATCTCTTCCGGATCCGGAAAAATTGCATTAGCCGATTATGCTACGGCAACACAGAGCATTGAAGATAAATTTTTGAACTTATATGTTACACTTTTCAAATTGATACATCTATCATTTCATTATTTTAAAGCCATTTTCTTTAATATAATATACACCCAACTCTTTTTTACGCGGATTTTTTCACGCGATTTTGAAATAGCACGGTCAAAAAAAAAATTAATACATATTTTTACACCAATTATTTGTTCTAACACGATTCCCAGAAACAATTATATTTTATGTTTTCGCGCGTTATTGCGTCCCGATGTTTGAATTAGCGGTATCGCATTACATACGGTGAGGGAGCTTAACAATTCTACCAACACCAATCATCCTGTAATAGATCACCCAAATATTCTATTGTTATTTTTGCCACCAAATACAAATTCATTAATTCAGCCATTAGATCAGGGTATAGTAGCAACATTTAAAATTTATTACTTAATACAAGCATTCCGTTATATTTTGGATTCAATCAAGAAAAAAACTTGACGATCGTGGAAGCATGGAAATGTTATACGATTTTGAACTCTATTACAAATGCTTCTTTCGCCATAAAGCAAGTGCAGAGTTCTACCCTAAATGCTTGTTGGAAAGCAATTTGGTCAGAACGCATTAAAAGTGAAAGTTCTATACCACAGCAATCAGTAGAAGTTTCTGAAATTATAACTCTATCGAATTCTATTGGAAAGGAAGGCTTTGACAACATGCAAAGTGAAGATATCGATGAATTAATTGTCGAAAAACCTTTAGATGATGAGGAACTAATTGAAGTTATGACAGATTGCGGTGGTAGTAAGGATTCTAATAACCGGCAAAATTAATCAACTTACACCTGCTTTGATTCACGAGAGCTTATAATTTGCTACTAATATGAAACAACATTTTCTCACTCGTGATCTTGACCTTTGAAAGCTTTGAAATTTCAACAGGACTTGCAGATGTGTACAGCTGGGTATGAAGAAATTTATAAACAACTTGTGAAATAAAAAACTCAGAAGTGGATAACAGATTTCCTAGTAACTAGAAATTCAACTGTTGTTGATAATATTAATTTAAACTGTTATTGTTTGATAAACAAACAAAAGATGTCATTAGTTAACACATTAGACGTGTCAGAAATTTCCAGCGATGAAAGCGAATTTTGTCCAGTCCCTTATAAATGTGCGCGTAAATTATCAAGTAGTGATGACTGGTGCATACACACACACATATTGTATTATTTTTATTTAATTAAAATACGTACGTATGTATAATATACGTATGTATAAAAATATTTTTAGAAATTATTCATTTGGTTTTTATTATTACCTTTTTTATATGATTTTCTACACTACAATGTTGTTATTTTTTCAAATCATGGTTTTTTAAATTTAGGTAACAAATCTTTGATTTTTCTATGTATTATATCACTTTTTACATGTTTTTTTGCAGAACGTATCCACCGTGTAAAAAAAAAAGTCGGGTGTATTTGTCGTCAATGCACTGTGTTGGTATAGCATAATCGGTTAGTGCACGTTCTCCGAATAGGAAGAGATCCATGTTCAAATCCCGCTTGTAACAACAATATTTTAGAATTAAATAAATTTTATATGTATATCTTTATAATTAATATATTTAATTTGTATTTTAAAAAAATATCACAGACCAATGTTCTGGAATAATTACATCCTCGCAGTAAGAACGTGTTCTCCTTAATAACAATCGTATTTGATACATGGAATAGTTCGCCTGAAACAATAAAAAGACGAGCATATGCCAATCTCACAATCTTTGGCTCAACCTATTTATGCGATCAAACATTATGTTCCATGAATCAAATAAAATAATAATAAAAAATAAGTTAAGAAGAAAATTACCCGAAGATAATTTACAATCATGCCTAAAATTTTAACAAGTACAATAGTCACTTGCCAGACAGTAAAGCTTCGGAAAGCAATGCAAGGTCACCGTTCTAACTAGTAAACTTTACAAAGCCCAAAAAGTGTTTTATATGTGTTTAATTATTTAGGTTTTCTTATTTTATAAATAGAGCACTGAGCTACTGAAGCGTATAACTTTAATTTATTATATTATTTTACATAACATTTACATATTATTGTATTGTGAATTTGAGTTTTAAATAAAAAACTGGATTTTATCTCGTTTTTTCCGTCATTAAAATTTAAATAGCTACAGTGAAAATTTATGTTGCGGCTCTATGGAAATTTTGAGATTCTGTTTACTAAATATTTGGCTCTTCTCACTGGAAAGTTTACCGACTCCTGCTGCCCTAGGGGAATCAAGAGGCCAGGAGGCCGCCCTAAAACCCGCTGGATTGATAAAATCTACAAACTCTGATAAAACACAGGGCAGTAAATAACACTAGACAATCATAGAAATACAGAAGACTCTGGTAGACATCTTCTTTCAATAAAACGATTATGAATAGAATATATTTATGTACTGTAACGTTTCTGCTAAAAAATTAAAGTTAAAAAATAAAAAATATTACGAATAATGTACTTATTCTCACGCATCAACAGACGCCCTACACAGCCAAAATACAAACATACGCCGAGCATGTGATCTTCTCATCGCAACCCGAGCAGGTAGTTTCATAAAACTTACAGGCAGACGCAACGCCCCTCAAATAATTATATTACTGGCATTGTCTAGGGGCCACCAGACGAAAATAAGTGAAAACAAATACATGGACGCGTACCTAGTATTCTTTGTCTACCCGCTCAAAATGTTGATAATATATATTTCGGTGTAAGCGTTGAGATTCAATTCAACTTAGACTTAGGTCAGTTTTTGAGCGTCTTTACACATTTTTATCAATAACTCATTTAAATCTCGTCCGATAACATTTATTTGTATCTCAAATTGTTAGAAAATATTTAATAAAAGATTATCTAGACGGAAAACAGCATTAAATGAATATTTGTAGCGTAATTCATATTTTTACAAACAACCGGGTCAAATCTGACTCACCACCGTAGAGTATGTGATAATATAACACAAACTATTATGTTATGTCAAAAATATTAGGAGTATGACGTATTTTATTTATTAACAAGGTATGTGCGCCATTTATCAAATATGTTCAAAGCAATTAAAGAGCATGACGCTAGTTATGTAGTTAGAATACCGTAAACTGTTATTTGTATCTAGTGGTACTGAATAAGAATAATGAAAAATATAAATTTTTCTGAAAAAAAGTTTAATTCGTTTTATTTTTCAAAATGAAAAAAAAACGCGTTTAACTAACAAACCACCAAATATATAGACATAAACTAACGCAAATTTTATGTCCCAATATTTTCATTTTGTTGTTACCCACGTGATCACTTTGGTACCACTTACGCAATCAAATAGCTCCGCTATGTATTTTTTAAAATATGACTCGATTGAAACGAAAATTTAAACGCTGACTATATGCATTAATGTAAAAAATACGACTTGTTTACACAAAAATTTAATTTTCGAAGAATAAATACTTTTACTGTTGCATAAATGTGTCATAAACTGTAGGATTTATGTTTCTACCAATAATGGGTGTAGAATTCCCCTCGTCCCGCAACTAATGTTCCGAACCCCTCTCCTATGTGTACACTTGATTTCATGTCTATTAATTTAGTGGTCTGTGGTTTAAGTGCATTTTTAGTATGGCGGCTTTAGTTACTAAAATATTGTTTCTTAATACTTGATGTTTATTTCAAATTATTGTTCTTTAAATAAATTATATGCAAGCTTAGACAATTTAAAAAATAAAAATTATTTTATTTGTTCAATTTACTACTTTATATATATAACTAACTTTGATTTTTTTTTTTTTTTAATTTATTATCTTTGCTAACTTTGAAAATCCGTGTCCCAAGAGTACACTTTTGTCATATGTCTGATCTTTGTTCCATTTGATAAATTCATCAACTAAACTAAAATCTTTCGTAAACAGCGTGTACTACTGCAACCAGCAAATGTCAAACGATTATCGTCTTTATAATGCGGCACTAACTGTTGAAAACTTGGCAAAATTATCTGAACTACGGTCATACAAGTTAACGGTGGTGTACTCCTTACGGTGATGCTCTCCTTATTGTGGAGTAATCGAGGTTTTATTACGTCATATTCAGTGCAACGTGGATATTTGAACATGTTATTTAACTTTATGAATCGCTACAAAAATTTCAGCGCAGATTCAGAATTACTATCGGTTAATAATATTTCTAGCAGATATCAACCGGCTTTATAACCTACGCTGATATTTTTTATATATTTAATTAATTAATTAAGGGGACTCTAACAGTATAAATAGTCATAATAGGTAAACAAACATAATATATATTATAAGTCAAGTAATGAAGTCCATAATACAATATAAGTAGGGATTGCAAATTTTAACAAAATTAAAAAATCGGAATTCGATATTCGAATATACAAATTTTCTGGGTAGTGCGGTATAAGAGCGGCGTTGAGAGGGGGGTTTCGGTGAATAGTGAAAGTGATTGTAGGCGGGGCTAATATGGACAGGAGGGGAAATGTAATATCTTTTAGTTTTAAGGTTTAGTTTATTACTGAAGATGATGAAAGAAGCATCGAAAACGTTTTAATTTTAATTAAAGTATTGTGTGACGTAAACAACGTTGTATTTTATTTTATTAATAATTTAATTTATAAAAGTTAATTTTTTGAAAGTGGAAAGTACAATGGATACAAGTTATACATGAAAATTTTGAAATATTAGTTATTTATATTATAATATTACTAAGATGTTGTCTTATTACAGTATTAATAGAAATCACTGATGACACTGTAAATACACATATCTTAACTAATTTGACTCGTATATATATTGCACCAATTTTAAATAAATAAGTACATCGGGTGTCTTATATGAAGCGAGGTAGATCATTAACTTGAGCGATTCATACCTACGTACTTAACACATCCAAAAAATAAACCCAAAATATTTCTGTAAATATTTTCGAGCAACGACGGGTGAATATTATGTTCCAGGCCGATTTCATCAAAATTTCAAGCATAGCTCCGGCTGTGTATGAGGTGGCATCGTACTGTTGAAACCATATGTATTGCAGGCCCAATTGACGTAATTAGGCCACCAAGAAGTTTATCAATTTGTTACGTTAGCAATCACCATTGATTGAAGCATTGCCTCTTGCATCCAGAAAGAAATAGGGCCCAATAATTCCGCCAGCTCATATGGCGCACCATATACTCTGCGTGGATATTAAGATCTTTGGTATATTAATTAAGAATTTTTAATGCCCCAAGAACGTCTTTTTAGTTTATTAACAAAAACCGCCAAGTCAAAATGAGCTTCGTCGAGCATGAAGTTTTTTTTTTTAAAAGACGGGGTTAATATTTTTTAAGAGACGGATCAATATTGACATGTAAAACATGAAACATTAAATACTCTATAATAGATTGTAATTAAGTATTCTCTACGACTACAAAATGCAAATTAATATATATTTTCTAAAATAAAATGGCAGCTAAACAAAATCAGCCTGGAACATAATATTCACCTTGCATTGCTTTAAAACACGTGTTTGTTTTTATGAGTTCAAAGCGGGTGGTAAAACAGCAAAAACTGCTCATAAACTAAACGATGTTTTTGATCTTAAAGATCGTTAAAAAGAAAAAATACTATCAAGGAAATATCGATAAAAATATGGTTCCAAAAATTTTATGCTGGGGTGAGAGTTTCGAAGATGAAAAAGATCGTAGGTGTCCTTCGTCAATGAATAGCGACCGACTGAAGACGTTAGTTAAATCAAAACTATGAACAACAATTTAAAAACTTGCATAAAATTTTAATATTGGTCAATCAACACTTCTGGGTCACTTAAAAACAATAACAAATCCATATAGGGTGCCGCACGAACTGAATAAAAACTAAGAAATTTGATCTAGTTTGTCGTCGCTTGTTGGGCTATAAAACATTGCCTCATTTACTATCACCAGACATCTTGCCAACAGATTATCACTTGTATAAGCATTTTAACAATTTCTTACATGGCGTGGCATTCAACAACCAAACTATTCCAAAAGTAAATTGTGAAGTTTTACACCACCGGAATAAATATACTTATAATTAATAAGCAAAATTAATTATAATTTTTTTATTATTATTGTGCTTATTTAGATTAATAAAGTTAATAATCAATTGAGATATATATATATATACAATATTGATAACTCAATTGATTATTAACTTTATTAATCTAAATAAGCACAATAATAATAAAAAAATTATAATTAATTTTGCTTATACATTTTTTGATTTGAAAGTCATAAAACGCAATTATTTTCCAACCAACCCAATACTTAAATAGTCCTAATTTTTTAAATGCAATAAAGATTGCTTTCCTTATTGTAATTGTTCGTCGTGTACGTTGTAGCTGCCATGTTTTATTAATTTATTCTGTTTGCTTTTTTATTTATTCCAAATTTATTACATACATAATATGTATTATAATAAGGATTGTCCTTAACAGTGTTTAATCAACAATATATTCCTTAAAAATGAAATACAACATACATTAGATGAATATTTTAGTGTAGCCACTGGAGTCTTTTTATTTTCCTTGGTGTTTAATAAGTTTTTATTTATGTTTTTTGTCAACTGGTAAGATTTTGTATGTTGTAAATAATTTATAATAATCATATTTAAACAAACACTTCGTTCTGTTATCTATTATAAGTTTTAAGAATATTAATTGTAACTATTAGGAGAACACATTCTTATTGTGAAGTTGTAATTATTCAGAACAGACGGTCTGTGATATTTTAAATATATAACTTAATTATTAAATATATAATTATAATATACAACTTCACAATAATAATGTGTTCTCCTAATAATAAAGTTGTATCAATGTGTCCAAAATTTAATAAAAATGAATTAATAATTCTAGTGTCTCCTATCAAATTACTCAAAGGTATTTGAGATTCTGTAAAAATAAGGTAGATGGCTCTTTCAAATAATAGAACGATTAAATGTATTAATATCAAAAATGTTACATATAAGTTCGAAAATTTTTCGCTAAAAATATTGTCGCTGTAGCATAGTTGGATAATGCACCTTCCCCGATTTTGAAAGAGATCCAGGTTCGAATTCCGGTGGCGCAATAACAATATTTTTCGATAAAAAATATTTTATTTGTATATCTTTCTAATTAATTTAATTGTAATTGTTTAATTTTGTCAACATAGCCACATATTCCACAACTGAAAACTGAGTCGACCATAGCAAAGCACAGTGAGTACAGCTTGCTTAACCTTAATATGTAAAATACACTTAATACGGATCTAAGTTTCTTACATAGTATATTATGAATATGCGGTTTCCAGCAAAATTTTTCAAAAATTATTCAATTTAAATATTTATATTGGTCCACTTCAATTATTTCACATTTATCATTAATTTGATTTGTATGTAGGCATTCGTAACCACGTCCAACAATACTCATTTTAATTGTTTTTTTGTTTAACTTATGGTGACCGGATATGTACATAAATATTGATAAATAACTTAATGATAGATGTTAGATTTTTCCGTAATGACTATCTGAGCTGAAAATTTTTATTTACAAAATAAAATATAAATTATCCGTCCCTCAATATATGAATACATAACAAACGTAAATTACAGTTTAATTAATTGTTATGTTATTCTTAATTATGTACTAAAACAACTAAACAATCGCACTAATACACTCGCTTAATACAAAAATCATGAAATCACATGGCAGGCAGAGCCACCGTAGCAATTTTAAAAAAATGTTTTTTTGTATTATTATTTTTTTTATACATTTTATTTAACGTATATATGAAAAATAATACTATTTCAATCACATTTTCTACTCTACAAATGCGAGCTCTCTCAACGATGCTCACGATAGCTGCGTGCAAAATATCTGGCTCTATCAGTAGTATTTCTTTATGAATATTGGTTTTCAGCTCAACAAGAAATTAATTAACTGATATTACTGACAAATATTTGCTCTTTTAAATACCTCACCAAAAATAAATTTAGATCCATGAGAAATAAAAAGAGAGAATAATAAAAATAAATATTTTATTTTTAAATACCCTGTGCCCACCCTGTACATCTAGTTTCTGTACCATATATACACTATGCAGAGTTACTTCAGTTACTCCAATAATACTCAAAGGATTAACTTTTTTAAAGATTATTGAAGTATTTTGTGTACTCGATAACTTTCTCAGGCTAATAATTCTAATGTTTTAAATATACTAATGAATTCCTCTAAACGATGAAATATCTCGTAAATCAAGTAAGAAAGTTGATCATATTTAACCCTTCCCTAACCATGCTGTAACAAAGGTCTAAAGCTCCAAATAAACCTTTATATTTCCGTAAATACAAGCAACACAAAATTAAGATTTTAACCAAATTTAAAAAATCATTCACACTTGGAAATGATTAACAATTTGTAGAATTCACTTTGTAATCAATTATGTGAAAGTAATTATTTTTCAATTCAATTCCATGTAAAATTGCTACGTTGGAAAAAATAGTATTTGCAGTAAGACAGAAAAAGATCAAACATTAGTTTTACAGTGAAAAGAATAACAAACATACGAATATAATTATGTCTCTTTCTCACTAATAAATGAAGAATAATAAGAAGGAATGTTGTATTGCACAGAACTTGAATACATAATATTTATGTACTACGATTTTTTTTCACTTTTAATGCTCAATATTTAGAGGAAATAAATAACATTAAGTATTTAAAGCCATTAAGCTCGTAAAACTATATTTTCTTATTAAAAATGCTAAAAAATTCTAAATACTTAACGGTAACACGAGTTGACAGCATGGGTGCTTACGAATATTTTCTATCACGGTATGGTAAAGGTTAATTAAAATATATTACTAATATAAACTAAATTATACCGATTCACTTTATCATACTAAAAATACCTAAAATTTGTTTCATTTATAATGTTTCAATTTAAAATGATAATGTAATCACGTTAATGATGTTTTTCGTACATTAGAAAATATCCCGCAAACTTCATTACTTCTTTAATTTTTTTGGCGGAGATTATTCGTTTTTTTTTTTTTTGATAATTTATTTTCCCAATTTCCCTGGATAATTGAAAGTCTGCTGTATGAAATAGATAAGAATATGCCTTAGCCTGTCTTAGCGAATCAAGCTGGAAAAAGTTATTCGAGACTCGAAGTTTGATACAAATGGAAACATGTTTTTTAATTCAACCCTAATTCTCTGCGTACAGTTTCATAGATGTGGTAGCAAAGTTCAGCTTTAATATAAACTTTTACTACTCTATAGGTATCTGAAATAATAAGTTTGAGTATAACTGAGTCGAAATTCAAATATGTTAATAATAATAATACTTATTAATTATTAATAATAATTAATATTAATTATTATTATAATTCATGTCCGTCTGGATTAACCAAAGAATACCAATCATGCTAAGAATAGCGGAAATCTAAAAACACAAGTGAATATTATGTTTAAGGCCGATTTTGTTTGGCCATCATTTTAATTTGGCATTATTAATAATTATGTTCGTATTTAGTAATTGTAGAGTGTAGTTAAATACAATTTATTATCAATCATTTTACAATTCAACATGTTGAGGTCATTAAAACATTTCATCAAAATAATAATAGTAATGTTATACACATTTATTGTGATAGCTATCATCAAATGTTGGAGAACTTATTGGTAGCTGAATTGAGTCGATTAGACCTGCAGTACATGCAGTTTCAATAAGACGGTGCCACCTCATAAACATACGCTTGAAATATTAATGAATGAAACAACATCGGCTTTGAACATAATACTCATCCTGTAGCTAGTATTTGTATTTATTTGATAATAATATTTTAAAGGTAATATATTATTGTAAAATTTAATCTTAGTTAGAATCACAGTAATTTTTTTATATCAAAAGTGACCGATTTTTAATATATCCTTTATTTTATGCACCCAACGTCTATTATTTCTTTAACCCTCTAGAATAGAGTGTAAAATTAATTTTAAAAATATCTTAAATGCTTTATTATGTTGTTCTATTATAGAAAAACTCGCCAAAATTTCTCAAGATTTTAAGGTTTATTCGTGTTTGTTTTACAAAATAATAAGAATAAGAACAACAAAGCTTTGAGCAACTGCCTGAGGCAACGGATGATGAAGCTTAAAGCCGAGATTGACACCATTTTTTTTAATACAAATTAAATGTATCAACTAGAAAGATATACAGAAAAAATCAATTTATCGAAAAAATATTTTAGATGCTACCAGGATTTTTAGTTGCCATCGGGGTGGATCTTTTCTTATTCGGAAAAATTCAACACCAGTTACACCACGCCAACCGAAGTTAACGACAAATTTTCGAATTTATATACTGCAGCTCTTTCAAGTTCATACATCTGTTATTCCATTTTTAAAAAGCTATCAACTTTATATTGCGACAAATCTTAAATACCTTTGAGTTATACATAATAGGAGAGGCCATAAATAAAATCAACTCATTTTTTTCAAATCTGTATATACTTAAATAAAACTTATATATTTTTAAGGAGAACAGATTATTATTATTAATTTGCAGTTTGTTCTGAAAAAACTGCAATTTTACAATAATACTGTGATTTCTATAAAAAATATTTTTTTGATCATTTTTATATTATTACACATAATACTTTAAGCAAAAAATATATTTTAATATCAGGTATTCATTTATAAAACCCTCACTAAAAATATTGGCAGAATTTATAAGAGAAATTGATGCAAATCAACATGAGCACGAACAACATACAAGAGAAAGAGATAGAAGGCTAAATCTCATAAATCGGTGATGTACAAGTGCGATGAAGATTTCCAATGAAATGCCAGATGATTTAAGAAAGGAGAAGAAACTACATATATTCAAAATGAAACTAAGCAAATATGTGCAAGATAACTTATACTAAAAGGAATACTTTGATTTTGTTTATATATGTATATATATATATATATATATATATACTTATTATTTCGACCCCTCAGAATAACAAGGTTCTGTCTGACACTGACACTGTTTTGAGATAATGAGTTCAAAAGTGTTGATTGAATTTCAACATATATTCATGTATATTTTGTTTTGAGTTTGCAAATATGATCAGTTTTAAGGTCTGAACTTATTTTCAATATTATCAATAACCATTGTGAGATGAGGGAAATTAAAAATAAAATAAAAACATTGTAAGTGAACAATAATGATCCATAAATTAAAATAAATAACTGATGGAGTTCTAACTTTCTTCTTTTGCTATTTACATTAATATCCGTTAAATAAAGTTGGTGTATATGGAAGAAATACAGAATAATGCATTTGGTACTCATTTCACGTAATAACTTAAATTAGTCCAACATGTTAGTTAGAACCTTGTTTTTCTAAGGGGTCGATTTAGTTAACGGGCATTTGCGGTGGTGGGTCCAAAATCGTTGAACTCTTTTCCCTTCGTCATAAGAAACAGTGCATCGGAGACTTTATTTAAGAAGAAACTTAAAACGCATCTTTTCAAAAAATGATCCATAAGTGAAAATAACAATTTTTAATTTTAAAAATAACTAACTAACCATAAACAGTTTATGTGTAAGGCGCTCTTGAGGTGAAAATTTTTACGAAAATGGCGCAAATAAATTATCCAATACTATTATTATTATTATTATAATTTATACACTATATTAAGAATAAATAAATAATTAATAAACGTTTATTCAATTAATGAAAAGAAAAAAAATAATTTATATAACTGTATACTCGTATGTCCTAAAATGAATTAATCTAAAGAAATTAACTGATTTTTATGTTTAGCTTATAGTAGCCCTAACGAATATTATTCTACCATAGGGATGATTTGTAGAGACAACTCTTCACAAAACACATTTTTTTAATTCTGTCCTACTAATAATACTTGTGTTATGATTAGTTGAATAATGTGTTGTCGATATTTTGTAACCGAGAAGTAATACTATTAAATTATAATAAAGTAATATTTGAATATGTCCAAGAACACACAATCACTGGATTTTTACCAACAAAGGCACTGTTGACATATATGCTATTTCAGGGAAAAATGAATTATGAAATTTGATTCATAGATGGCCTGATTGATCATATACACAATTTTCAAAAGTTTGATAGATGTGGAGATTAATGGGTTAAGAATAGTGAACGTTATATTTATATAAACTGATCACTTAAGACAGACGAAGATAGGTTATAAGCCTTGTATTCACCCCATAGTATAGCTTCGTCTCTATGAGATATCTGACATTTATTTAATAATAAAGTATTTTATGAGCTATTTTCCTTTACATAAAATTGATTTGATAAAATATTCCCTCTAAAATCTAACTAACTTAAAATATTAACCAAAAAACTTTTACCAAAAAAAAAAAAAAAAAAAGATGTAGTCTAAACCAATGTCTCGTTGATAACTTTCATCGATTTTTGATTAAAAGAATACAGTAATTCTTACTTACTAAGGTCAATACGTAATTGAGTATTTTCAAAAGAGCTTGCCAATGATTTTCGTGAAGAGGTCCTCGGCTAACAATAGACCAAACCACTGCGAGGTCACTCTGAGAATTTAAATTCGTTCTTCAGAAAGAATATCAATCTTGAAAGAGGGGTTTGAAAAAAGAGGGATCAGTTGTGAAGCCGTTTTGACCTGTTTGATGGGTCGGATGAATAGATTCGAAGACCCTCCTGATTGGGGTTCGTTATCCTGAAATGTAACCCCGTTAAGGAGACGGGGTAACGGAATCTGTCTCTCACCTAGCGATCGTTTATATCCGTTACACGAACACTTAACGACAAGGTATGCAAGTGAAGTCTGAAACGTGCCGATTTCGTTAGTCGTTTGTGATGCTGAGTTTGTATACGGTTTCTCATGTTATTTTTATACGGTACATTCAATGCAATTGTAAATTTTTTCTGAAATTATTGATAAATTTTTTCGTATCAATCGACGTCTTATATAATAAAATGTCAACATTACATTATTTGACCTACTGACAAATAGTATTTTAGAAAAACATTTTTTTTATTTCATTAAATTTTTGACAGTAATATATCGTATATGTATTTAAAGAATATGATGGTTCTCTGGCATATTCTCGAGTATTTGTTCTAAATCTGTGAAAAATTAGCTTGTCTACTAAAATGATTTAAAAATACAATACTATTCTTTACACAACTTTTGTTCCTTTGATTGGTACCCTTAAAATTTCTTGTTGATTGATATTGGTCATTTAATGTTGTGTGAACATTGCCGCTTTTCTGAGATTGACGTCCTGTAAGGAGCTTCCGAGCAATGAGAATGCACATTTCGGTAGGTCGGAAAACTACCCAGAGATAAGAATAACAATAACATCGTACCAGCCATGACGTCATAGAAACAGTTACTGTCAATTAAAGGTTAGTGGTGGTTTTCCTTCTGCATACATGACCATATTATCATTAAGGAGAACACATTTTTATTGTGAAGTTGTAATTATTCAGAACAGACGGTCTGTAACTTTTTAAATACTAATTAAATATATTAATTATAAAGATATACATTTAAAATCAATTTTATTTAAAAATATTGTTGTTGCTCTACCGGAATTCGAACCACCAACAGTTTTTTGGCGAATTTTCGAACCTATGTATATGTATTTCAAATTAATACATCTATCGTTCCATTAGTTGGTAATGCATCGTCCTCGGATTGGAAAAAAGATCCAGGTTCGAATCCCGGTAGCGCAACAACAATATGTTTCTATAAAATTGATTTTATGTGTATATCTTTACCATATTATCAATAGAATACCCGGGAACAATAGCTGTCGAAGACATTGACAGGAACATAATTTAGTCTTTCGATCGTCACGACATTTATGCTTGCATTGACTTTCATATTATCATTCGGAAAGCCAGGAAACAACAAGCTGTCGAAGGTACTCTCTATAGTAAATACTAAACTGGTATGTTAGCGAGATGATTTTTTATTTTATCTGATTATTTTTAAAATAAACTCAATTTAAATTATATGGTACAATGACAATTTTAACTCAATGGCACGTATTTTTATTTCATGTGTAATCTTTTAAAGAAAGCTATTACGTTTCTATTTTTTTTCCTCACCGTTTTCGCATCTTCCAAGATAAAAAAATCAATAATTATCTTAACACCATTACTATATATCTTAATGTTATAAAATTTCTTTGACAAATTTATAATAAGGTAATTTCAAATGATGTTGTGATAGATAGTTTTGGTTTGTAAATACTTACTTTCTTTATTTAGTTAATGGTAGATGGTCGTTAACAAAATGCCAAACGGAACGTGTGAAACGATCCGCTCTCGTCTGCAGCCTCCTCTAACGGCGTTGAACAACACTTAACGCCTCTAGTTCGAGCCGTTATTATGCAGGAATGCTGCAGGTTGCATACGAACTAACGAGACTTCATAACATAAACAGTTACGGTGGGTTTCCGCAAAATACCGTTGCAGTTAACGAGAAAAGTTTTGTAGGTGGTAGCCTTAGTAAGACCATGTTCGATAAATATTTTTGAGATCTTAAGAGCATCATCTATTTCTCATAAAATAATCTACTTTAAATGTGTTCTTTAAGAATTCACTTAAAATAACGTGGATTCTGTTCTTTAGTTCTGAGAAAACATCCACAACATGCATGTTTTGTTCTTATGGTTTATTAATTACACGAATATAAACTTACATAAAAGGCCTTTAGTAAAAAACCGCTGTACGTTAGTGATATTTTCAATAGCCAGAGAGTAAATGTTAAGTTATATTCAGAATTATTAATTACAACATTTAGAGATAAAATTCTATAAGTTTATCATTTAACGGAATTTTTTTCCTTTATCATTTTTTTAACATAAAAGTATGAGAAATGGAAAGTGATTATTTAACTTTTTTAAAACCATATAATAATATAGATTTTTTTTTAAAGTTCGCATTCATTTTATTATGTGGCATATTTTATTGTATGGTATTCTATTATAATGCATAATTAATTCAATATGAACTGTTCGTTGTAAAAAAAATATCGTTGATTTGTAGAAACAATTCAAGATATACATAAGGCTGCAATAAATTCCATTAGAATTGTTTTTTTTTTAAATAAAAACAAAATGCGGTTTAAATTAAAAAATGCGATAGTTTGATTGAATAAATTTTTTAAAATATTTAATAAAAACAAGTTTAAATATTGTTAAAAATATTGTGCCCCGCTAGCGCCTCACAGATCTATATAAATAATCACTAAACATCCATACAGTCCGCTTGGAACCCGCCAAATTACATACAATACACCGCGACGCGACCAGTCTGAGAAATCATCAAAATCGGTCACTCTTCTCATGGCTACCTCCTCGGACATATCTCGCATGCACCTCGGCACCACCATTAGCGAACATCGATTATCTTGAACTTTGTATAATGTACCAAACAGTTTCAAATTGAATCGTGCCACAATTTACAATAACCGATTTAAGTACCATACACATCCTTTTGACATATCACAAATACAATCTTCATACTCGTGACTCTTTCGAGTATATAATAACTAACTAATAAATACGAGTCAACAAAAACATTTAAATAGATTTTTTTGTCTGTCAAAAATTTACCCAAGTATCAAAATAATTCATAGAAAGAGATGAACAAGATACTGACACAAAGTATTGATCTGCAATGGAAGAAAATGGAAGCATTTGAAGTTCAAAACGAATATTTTAAATAAATATATATTGAACAAAATAAACAAGAGAACAAAAATAATAATGGCATATTCATCGTTTAACAGAACGTTTTGTTATTAGTTTATTTTCTTATTCAAAGAGCTTTACTTTATTTTCAAGGCTAAAAAACATAATATTATATTTATTGTTCGAGTTCTCAGATTTTTATTTATTTAGAGTAGTTATTCATGTTGATTATATTATACAAGTAAATATCGAAAAAAATACCATTGAGTTTAACTTTTTTATGCCTACCATTATCACCATCAACTTAATTTCCTTTCATATTTCAATTAAATTGTTATCTTGTTTTATTTAAGCACGTGCTTGGTCTATTTATTAATTTAAGCGTCGCGTGGATTTCGTTTTTTTTTTTTAAATAATCATTAATGTTTGAAATATAAAATATTATGACGACCTCACAATTAATTATTAGTAAGAATATTTATAAAATAAACGTAAATTATTGTTGATTAATTGACGTAAATAATAAGTGTTAATAATGTTAATAAATAAACTTTAAAATGTTTTAAATTAAAATGTAATCAACGCTTTGTAATAAAGTTAAATTAATATCCATTAGAAAACAGCGCCGCCAATAGTGCTACAAGCATCGACTTTTAGTATTGCATTCTGGGGTAAAATATCCCTGCAATATTGCGCTAACAGAATAGCAATTACGGACGTTTTCAAATACAGGCCAAAGCAGATGTTACTTTAATTTTCTCTCTTAACTAATGTTAGCTTAATATTTTAACGTTACAAATTGCGTACTCTAAAAATCACTTAACATTTTGAATGGTGTACAAGAATTTTCTTTAAAAACTTAAAAAAAGGTAAACGAGAATTTAAAGTAGAATAAGTATTTACGTGAAGAAAGGCAAAGAGGATTGAACGCGAATAACTCTTACATTCTACATTCTACTACATTCATGCAACTTTTTATGGTCGCATGTTAATTGTTGATAGCATTTAACAGGACTATGTATCAATATCTGGATATTACCAGGTTTTTTCCAGATGACATTCCGGTTGCCTAGAATACACGTATATTTTTATTTAAAATACTTTTTAAAATTTAAAATAATTTAAATAAATAATAATTTAAAATACTTTTCAAAATTTAAAATATTTTTCAATCACGTCTTAACACGTTAAATATATGCCTATCTCAGCGACCCTTATTAATTTATTTTTCGCTTTGTCGCACATGCATTTATAAATTAATAAATAGTTTTACTACCCAGACACTTGATAAATAGTTTTACTACCCAGATACTTGATTATAATTCAGACCATTTATTGTATTATGGCATTCAAAATGATAAAATACAAAATTAAGACAATATGATTGAGATGTTCATTTATCCATCAAAAATATAAATCGAGTAGGTGATCATTATTTAAATAATGTAATTTTTATTGATAGGTAGTTATTAACTGTCAGTGTATCCTCTATAAACATAGTATCTTAAGAATAAAATTTTGTACAGGACTGAAAAAAAAATTACTGTTAAATAATTGTTTTTAAAAATAGAGAGTAAATCAAAAGTTTAAAACCTAACATGATATTGTCTTATATAAGATCGGTAGGTAATTAAGAATGTTTTGACGAAAAAAAATTACCATTTTTTAATATATATATATTTTTTTATCTGTTTAATATAATTATACAATTGCGGTTGGACTATGCCTGTCTTACCAGGAAAATTTGTGTTGAGACAGGCATTATTTATTATAAATAAAGTTTTATGATAATTTTTTTTTAAATATAATTTTTCGAAATTTTTAATAATTTGAATGAAATCAAACTTTCATTGTGAAGTATTTCTGTGATAACCAATAATATTTTCGATAGATTTTTTAAAAATATTATTTTAATTTACCAAATTCATTTGTACTTTATTAAATAGAGATGATTACTTACATAGAGTACGTGTCATAGATATTCTTACTAATTTCAAACTAAACTAAGTGGTCGTACTATGAAAATAGAACTAGCTTGGTGGTCTCCTGGAGCGAAGCTCGAACTCCCGACCACTTGACCACTAAGTGATTATCTAACCGCTAAACTCACAGGTATGTCAAACTAAAATATAATTTAATCTCGTTAATATAAATTTTAAAAATCTACCAAAGGGTGAGCCATAATACGGCACCTGAACATGTATTTTATTTTTTTCTTAATTATTTATTAATTTGCCAAAATTTTCTTCCCTTTATTTATCCTCCTTTTTGAATACTTATTCTTTACAGTATCGTTCAGCGCTAGTAATTTACTTGATACATGATTACTTCTTTACAAATACATTAAAAGTTTATAGCCCATTGTTTTAAAATTGTACACTGAGAAGGTACAAAGATCTCACCTAAAGGGTCATTGAATTATTTAAGATGCACGATACATAAAGAAGTGTTTTGTGTAGATCTTGTAGTGGGGGTGACTAGAAACCATTAGGTACTCTGAAAGAGATACGTCCAAGCAATTCCGAATAATCGATTTTTGAAATGGCCATTTTATACGGCAATGTAACGTTTGCTATATTTCTAAGATCCTCTAAGGACAATGTCTCGAAGAAAGCAACCGGGTTCTCATTAATTAAATGAAAATAATTTAAAAATCAATTTGCTGTAGGAACATCAAAAGATTTCATCCCATGAGTTGCAAACTTCTCTTTACATTCCAGAATACTATATAATATTATACACGAAAATTTAATATTGTATTATACACACTGTCTGTTTGAGTTGCATTTGTTTGATGAAGCATTTTGGCTTAAAGCGGACTAAATTAAAATACGTTACGGGATCTTTTCTCTAAGCGCTTTTCTGCATCTGTTTATTTTCAAACTTGAGTTATTGTATATCTAACAGAAAACAAAGAATCATATTATAGTTTTAAATTTTCAGTCTTAAATGAGAAATTTGGAAAATAAGTGCATGTTTTATGAAATTGATTCATTATGTTGTATATTTATTTCATCATAAAAACAATTCACTTTATATTTAAAAGATATCTTGTACATCTTGAAAAAGGAACGGTGGTTCTGAAACCGGTCGGTGCTAGATAAAATATTTTTTGTTTATAGTTTAATAAAATTATTATTTTGTTCAAATCGGGCAACCAAAAGCGAAGATAATGGTAATGATACTTTTGACCGATATACTCACATGCAGTCCCTCCGTCGAACGAACGCGCGATCGGTGCTAGAAATAAAGGCGTACTGTCACGTAGTACTGTATCCTAGGTGTGATGTTTAATATGTAGCGCGATCGGCAAGAGGTGTGATGTCACTTCTGTAACAAAATCTATCGGATTTACCAATTTGGCTTTCTTGCTATTATTTCCGCTTTTATCACAACTAGTAACTGCTAGCCCTTAATTTTTATTATTTTCTCGTACGTTATAATAGTATATTAAATTTATCGAATCCTGACATAAAATTATGTTTTAGGTGAGGCATTAGTTAAAATAAAGACGTAATATTTTTTGGAAATCTGATTGAATCTGTAGAGGCCTACTTATGCCTCGCAGACCTGTCTACCTAAAATTAACACTCTACAGCCAAATAGTGCCGAAACGCACCGACCAATAGCACATGTCAATACATCGTGACGGACGAGTCCTGGAAGCTAGTGAAGGCCAGCCACTTCTCTGCAGAACGTTCTTTCGACAACACCTCAACAACTCCAGTCTTCAACTTTATTTGCATAATTAACTTTATACTTGTAGTACTTGCAATTGTAATGAACGCCAACTTTTGTAAGTTCTGTTCTATTTTAATATCTTGCTCCAGACACAGCATAACTACTCACGCGCGTATTCATATACATTGAGACATGCACCCACACATGTGTGAGTTAGGGTCTTCAGTCTCACCGTGTACAAAACCTTCTGATCCGAATCGCATAACTTATAAATATCGGTTACTCCATCCAAGTGATTCGGCAACTCAGATTACATATATCGATAACAATTCGTTATTTAATGATTTATCAAAACAATTTTTAACTTTTTTCGCCTATTTATTATTTAATACCGGTTTCAGCCTCTTACGGCCATCTTCAGACTGGTATATTTTTCTTTTAAGTTAGGATATTTAAAGAATTCAATACATGGGTGTTTTTTAATGAGTCTATATACAATAATTTGAAAGTTGGTACTAATTTGACTCCAATGTTGGTAATTTCCCTTATATGTTAAGAACTATTACGGGAATTTTTACAGGTTTAGTATTTATTGAGCTATTAGAGTAAATTTTCATTAATTGTTAAAAATTATTGTTAATAAGTTATTGATAATTTTTTTTTAATAAATCATTAAAATGGAATTCCATCATGAGTTAACAGAATCAAAATTAGAAATAATTCGTTATATAACAATAAGCCCTATAAATCCGAAAGGCAAAAGACCCAGGAAACCTCTTGAAAAGTTAACGTGTTCAGATATTTACTTATACAATAATAACAAACATATTATAGTATTATTTCGTAAAAGGCTTGATACATAAAATAGAGATATTTTAGTTTTGTAACTAAAAGGTGCTGAATATTAATTCCCTTTAGCATTATTATATTGAAATGGAGTTGTGGTAGTTGAGTCCAGAAAACACATTTATTATGTTTGAAATAACCTTACTTAGAAATAACAATGACGACCAACCCTTGAGAGTCTTCCCCTCCCACCCAGTTGAAGATTTAGTGTTTAAAAGCGTTCACGTGTCTGGCGATATTTGCTTTAAATTATTTAAGTTCAATTCTGGGAATAATATTTTTTACTCAATTCACGTATTACAAACTAAGTGACAGTTGTTTTTCTATACCTTTTCTTATGTTTTAGTAGTAAGTTTTTTTTATTTTAAAACATTAAACTGCCACTTTAAATTTTTTATTCTTACATTATCATTTTTACAACAGAAATGTATTTAGTAAAATTGATGAAGCAGAAATGAAATTTAAAACATTTATTTATATTTTTGATTTATAACGGTCTGAATTTTTAACGATTTCGTTGGAAGCACAAAATATATCAAATAAACATGATTAGGTACTAAAATAGTATATAAAATAATATTAGGCATAACACTATGGTATTAGTGCGAATTTTAAATAAATTGTGTATTATTTATGAATCGTTAACGTAAGTAATAGAAAGGTATTTTTAATTTTTTTTTATTTATTTGACATTTTTACAATTTTTTATACTATACTTTTCATACTAGCTCTTGTGCTATTAAGAATAACATAACTGGTGGAATAAATTTCCGTGAACTCTATTGATCAAATTAATGGTTAGTTGACGCAACTCGGATTGGATTCAGAAAGGAAAATAATGGATCTGGCCTACCTTGCTCTAAATTCCTGGGTTGGACGTCAAGTTTCACCTCCAGTTGACTCGCATTTTTTTAGTGAAGAACGGAGATATCACTGCACTTCCGGAGATGTTTTAAATACCGCTTCTTCGTGGTATACTAGATGAAAATTGAACATGCTATAATATCTCAAAAACTAGAGCTGTTATAGAACATTTGATGCCATTTTTGAAATCAGTGATTCAAATGCATACCAAATTGGGTCTTATTCCGCAACACCAAAATATTTTTTGCTGGGTGGTGTTATTTTTAAACTCACTAGTAATTCAATATTTTATGATCTACCTTTTGACACCAGAACATACTCGTATTCCTAAAATATAACGAATAATTCAAAAATGCTAATAAATAAAATATCTATCGTAATTACAACAATATTACGATACGACCGATTTTACATTTTATAAGTAGCTATATTTTATTTTCAAGTACAAGTTAAGAAAATACCTTAATTTAAAATAACAACCATACATTTCATGTATACAATTTTTCTATTCTACAGAAAAGAAATCTCTCATTCAGAATAATGGATAACATTGTAAATAAACATTGTAGGTACATAAATCAACATTGTACATAAGTACCAAGATCAAATATTATAAAAATTCCAAAATAGGTTTTGTTTATATAAAAATAATCCCTAATTGCCGTGTCTTACATACTAACATATCTACCATCTATAGTTGAAGAGTTTTACTTCCGTACTATAGTAAAAGTTAATTCCATTTTTATTCATGATAAACCTGGCTTTTAATTAGTGAAAAGATTGAAATATTCATGTTTTTACGAAAATATATATAAATAAACAAAAAAATAATATTACCTATTATACAGTACGCATTATAAATAATATGAGTTTTTTTAAATAAATATTTACGTATGTAATAATAGTATTTGGAGAATTTTAAATGCAAAATTAAAATATTGTAAGATAGAAAAAATAAAATATTTTAGTACAATTAAGAGAACACATTCTCATTGTAAAGTTGTAATTATTCAGAACATATTTCGGTGATAGTTTTTTAAAAACAAATTAAATGTATTAATTAGAAAGATGTACATATAAAATCAATTTTATTGAAAAACATTGTTGTTGCTACCGGGATTTGAACCTGGATCTCTTCGTATCCGAGGAAAACGCTTTAACCGGTTATATTACATCAACATAGTGGATTGACGACAAATTTTAGAACTTATATGTTACATTTTTCAAATTGATACATCATCGTTCCATTATTTGAAAGCCATCTTTTTAATATAATATAATGGAACGATAAATGTATCAATTTGAAAAGTGTAAAACGTAAGTTAGAAAATTTGTTGTCAATGTTCTGTGTTGGAATAACATAATCGGTTAATGCACGTTACCCGGATAGTAAGAGATCCAGGTTCGAATCTCGGTAACAACAACAATATTTTTCAATAAAATTGATTTTATATGTATATCTTTCTAATTAATACATTACATTTTTATTTAAAAAAATAACTTAGTATCTAATAGAGAAAGATTTATCTGCATGTATTTCCTCCAATTTAATAAAATCCAGAGTCTGAAAACTGAAAACTGACAAAATCTCTCGGTGAGTTGCGTCAATTTTAATAGTTTGCACAAAAAATCATTAATAAATTAATAATTAATTTTTTTTCGGAAATTTGAAGATTTTTGTTTGTTGATTTATATTTTTATTATCTCGTATTGTTCAAATGTTTAAAGTTTAGTATTTTATTATGCCTAAATTGAGTACGTAAATGATTTTTAATTTTTTTTTGATAAAATAATATTTTAATCATAATACATGCGGTCAAAACTTAGGTGTTGAATGTTTAAGATAGCGTGCATATATTTAGTATATTCATTGATTAGAAGAGATAAATGGTGGTGAATGCTCACTCCAAAGCTTTGCACATAATACTGAT
The DNA here is from genome assembly GCA_022840565.1 of Eubasilissa regina. Classification (NCBI taxonomy): domain Eukaryota; kingdom Metazoa; phylum Arthropoda; class Insecta; order Trichoptera; family Phryganeidae; genus Eubasilissa; species Eubasilissa regina. The sequence goes on from JAINEB010000007.1 coordinate 19,533,165, forward strand.
GGTTGAAGTAATAATAGCACGGGATATATCGAAAATTTGATGAAGTTTACCAAACTTCAACAATTGAGATCTCGTGGGTCGTTATTTTTGTTTTGACTTCAAAGTTTCGTAGGGTGAGTTTGACACTTTCAAACCTGTCAATAAATGAATGTACTATACAATTCATTAACGTTCAGAAATATATTTATATTTATATTTTTTTCACATTATTTGCAGTTCTTTTAACACACAGAGATTATGTAATAAAATTGATTAATTTTCTCAAACCTTAAAAATATTTCGACGATGCTATGATTTATTCTACCCCTTCCGATTATATTGTAAATGTATAATTATTGATATATAAGCATATTGTATTATAAATGAGACCATGCCTGCAACAATACTGTATATCGTTTTTGGGCAGATCTATGGCAGTTATGAATGCATATGCGTTGTATATTTTCTTGGACATCGAATGTTGTATTAAAGAACCATATAAAATAAATAAAAATACCGTTACACCCAATTTCTAAGTGATTTTATCTGAAACATCACTGTATATCATCCAAGATGGCCGACGCTCCGTTCATCAATCAATATTTGTAAAAAATTATATACAGTATTGTTGCTGATTCACAATATATAAAAAAATTCTTTTGTTATGTACTGTGACATTATAAAAATAATGTCACGTTTGAAATCGCCTCGTCATTATTTTTAATGCCAACTACTTTAGTAATTACGAACAAGACCCTCAGGTTGGCGATTCGCGCGATTTCAAAAGTTATAAAATTGGTCGCAGTCTATGGTTTAGGTTAACTTTCGCTCGGAACTGTCACAATATGCGGTCAGCGAAGCTATTTACTAAGAATCCAAGATGTAACCATAAGGATCCAAGATGTGAGATTATTCTATCACTAGTGCCCAATTTGCTGTAATTGTTTGCATAATGAACGATCTTTTCAGGAAACAAGATGTTTTCCTTCTGTCTACAGTACTTCTCACTACATTATTTTTTTCTACATTCTATCTAAAATTCTTTCCACCCTTCTTATTTCGTCGGCTTGGGAAGTTGAAAAGGTAACTACGTGACGATGGGTTACTGAGATGCTGTACTTTGGATGGATGATTAGAGAGACATGATTTTAGTGAAGACGTAAGAAGCCCGTAAGAAATCCATGGAATACGATGGAACGTCGCACGGATGAGGTTGGATTTTGAGGTTACACCATCTTATGTTAAATTTTGAATCTTGTCACCAGCCTACACCAAAGCTCAATTTACACTCGTTCATACTTAACCCGGAAATTTTGATTATTTTATTTCGATTTTAATTTGTTTTAACTTAAGCTATTTATTTGATTAGATTCCATTCTATAACTTAAAACAACTTTTCATTTATCTCTCCCTGGAATCAATAATGAATTTCCCAGTTTAGGACCAAGATTGGTATGCGTTTCTGAGATGAAGAGCTTGCTGTTCTCCACTGACTTGCCGGGAATGAGGATAGAACGCCGGTCTTCACCCTCACAGTATATACATAAGTAACTGCACTGTTTTTTAAAATTTCTGCATTTTATGATTAAGAATTATCATTGTCAATACCATTTACCCAGATTAAAAATTTTATATTAGCAACTAATAAGGATTACAATTTTTATCCAATTGTAATAATGTTTTTGTATTTTATTATGCAACTAAATAATAAGAAAAACTATCAAGAAAAAATCCGATAGAATTCTCTTAAAATGTAATGAATACATGTTAAATAATATATTAGTATATCAGAAATATATATTTTTTCATGAAAATTCTCAAGAATTTAAAAAATTCATCATAATTAAATTTTGTTGGCATTTGTTACTTCGTGAATTGAGTAAATCACTTGCTTTAGTTCTTTTCAAAGAGTCGCATACAATAAATGTTAATATATTTTTATGATTCTAAGTGACGCTAGCAAGAAAAAAAATATATCACCGAATAGAAGCCGGGACAATGCCGACGCCTCTATCTAAAAATGAGGCTTTAAAGAGACTTTTCAATGTCACCTGCTACATTGACATTAGTTTAGATAAAAATATATATTTAAATTTTTTAATGAAAACATTTTTTTATTATGAAGTTGCAACTTCAGAACATAGTTCTATGGTATTTTAAAGACAAATTAAATAAATCAATTAGAAAGACATACAGAAATATATTTATCGAAAAAATATTAGGTCGCTACCGGGATTCGAACCTGAACCTCTTTCTATGCCAGGAAACATATAACTAGTCCACAATGGGTATCGATTACGTTTACGATATATTTAGAACTAATATAATGTATATTTTTGTAATTGATACGTCTATTATTCAATTTTTAAATGCAATCAACTTTATATTGCGATGAATCTAAATGTTATTTTCATAAATACATTTTTTAAACATTAATTTCAATTTTTTTTCATATTAACTTAACAATAAATTATGCCTATAAAACTACAATAACGACTTCTTATATACCTTTAAGGTTTGCTGCATGTGACACTATTCTGATACACAATCAGCCCAAGTTTTACATTTGGATCTTGATTTTTGGGAGAATTTTACATAATTATTGTAAGTTTTAATCAATTATGTCCTGGTTTTCGATAATAATCAAAACATATATAAATGTATGTTTTACATACATATATTTAGGTAAGTTGGATACAATCTTTAATGCTTCTGGCGAAGTACCGACCGCCGTGTGACGTCAGCCACACGCCTTAACGCAAATTACTGAATGCTACTGGCGCCATCGACCGTTCTGTCGGGCGCCCAGTGCCCGCCGCTTCTCCGTCACTCCCGGACCTGTCAACATCGTTACACTCAGAACTCTGTATTAGCATTCCAATAAAACAAAATACAAAAAACTCAGTACTGTTTCGTTCAATCTGTTCATGCTCCTGTCTAAATATCTGCAATTCCATGGTGAACACGAAGATATATAATTGATTATTATTTACGTACTTAATCCGGCTGATCTAATACATTCAGACACACGGTATACGCAAGAATCTTTATAATATTATCGCATTTTAGGTATATGTTGAATAAGTATTAATACAAGTGCTTTAACTAACCCACTTGACTTTCAGGTATTCTTGACTAAATGTATTATAACAGTAAAGCCCGTAGTACAAAAGTTTCCTTCCCGGGATAAATACGTTTATCCCGAATTCAATGTGTTGACGACGGGTGCTTATTCATATTCCCGTCCCGACCATTTAGGCGCCTTGTGAAATGGGAGAAGTTTAAATTATTATTAAAAGAAGACCAGCAGTGAGGAAGAAGTGTCCTGACAGCGGAACACTGAGGATTTCTTTTGTTTTAACGTTTCACGGGACTTAATTAAACGCGAGGAAATTTGCCGCGTCTTTACGCAAACTCTAAGAGATGATTTTTATCCTTTGCCGGTAACAAATATGAACTAATTACTATATTTTATAATTTATTTATATTACTTTGTAAATTGAGTTGAAACACTTTGTTTTATTATACTTTATTTTATTATATTTAACGTTTGAACGTTTTCGGGAATGGTTCGGGAACAAAGCGAAAGAAGAATAGGAAAAATATTATAAAAACATAAAAAAACAAATAAAAAACTTCAGCCTGAATTTTGAAATGGCAGAACATATAAGAATGCAAGGGCATTTCTTTGATAATAATAATAAAATATACAAATAAATAAATATTAGAGACTAGAGTGGTACGCCAGGACATAGTATGGCGTTCTATCCCTCTGCCTACCTCTGTACATATGTACTATATGATAGTCAATTAGTAAGCGACTTAAGTATGTATTTTGCATCCGTCAGATTATGGGTGTCAGTGTATGTTTGATTATTTCATACAAATTTCACGTGGTTGAATACAAAGTTTATATCCGAATTATTTAAGGAATCAAGAATTAGAAAATTTTAAGATTTATATGTTTCAATAAGCGAATAATATAGAAAATATGCGGAAGTATTTGTAATTACTCATTGTGACATATATGCTGTTTCGGGAAAATGAATTATCAAATTTAGTCCATAGATGGCGATAGTGTAGTGGCACTCGAAGCGAGTCAACATATTAACATATATACAACTTTCAAAATGTTGATAGATATGGAGTTTGGCGGGCGAGAATGGTGAACGTTATATTTATATAAAGTGATCACTTAAGCCAGCCGAAGACAGGTCGTAAGTCCTATAATTACCCATACTTTCATGTATTTTACATTAAATATAATAAAAAATAGTTTCGTCTCTATAAAACATCTATTATTTCTTAATAACAATACCTTTGTTAGTGAACATCCAGTAATTGTGTGTTGTTAGGCATATTTAAATATTAAATATTTTTTCGATTGGTATGTTTTAATGTACCTCTTTCTAATTGATTAATTTAATTTGTAATAAAAATGCCATGGAACTATGTTCTGAAATTGCAACATCGCAACAAAAATGTGTTTTCATTACAAGAAACTAAAGTTACTGTATAATTTTATTAATGATATTTTTGAACCGAATATATATATATGTATTTTTTTTTTTAATATTAGCAAATGCAACATTGTGCTTAATGTTATTTTTTTAAATATATTTCTTGTGGTTTATTTAATTAAAATATATGTATTTATATTTAGATAGTATGTATATGTATATAGTATTTAAATATACGCTGTAATAAGCGAATAACATTTAGTCAACATTTCTTTCTTATCTACAATTTTTAAGTGAATCTTCTTTGACGATACCTGTGTATTTAAATTCTCGTGCGGTTAAAATTGTTAAAAAATTTAGTAATCGTGCGGAACACATTCACTGTTAGCTTTGTTCTTAATTTTACACTATTTATGCGTTATAGTACGTAAGCGACACGAATTGGCGCTCTTAATCGACTTCGGAATGCTGTGGCTTGTGAATCTCATCGAGATGAATTTAGTTGTACCCCACTCATCGTATCAGAAAAGACCAGGACCTACAGACAAATAATTAAAGAACGCGCAGCTAAAGCAAAATGATTCGCTAGTACTACAGCGCCTAGTGGCACTGCGAATATGCACGAGTGATTTGCGGCTAGATACGGGCGCGGTGAGTATTATAGATGGCTATCCTAGATGTTTGGCGATGGTGATATCATCCCGATGGAGTACGATGAACAAATAAGCAAGGACATAGTATTGCGTTGGAATGGAATGCCTGAAACGTATTCTCGTTAACTCTACAGCTCGCACTTCACACCTTCACATACTTCACACTCGCAATTCACACCCCGAACATAGTTTACATTCACACGAGCAACATAAACAATTCGAAGATCGTTTAACTAAACATTTTTCAGTCTTTTGTGAGAATATTAAGTTGTCCCTTCTGATGAATGTGCCCGTGAAGATAAACGATGTACGGCGCGCTCTATACTCAGAGATCTGGGAAAAAAGTAGGCCAAAAGATACCAAATTTCATTAGAAATACACTATCGTATCACATTATTGTAATTTCTTAACGAGTTCATCGTATTTTCTGGAACACCAGTATGCTTTAACACATAAAATGAAAAACCACTCTAATAAAAACCAGACTAATAAACCTATTCTATGTGTTTAAAATAAAAGAGTCATTCACACAATAACTGATTTTATTTAAAAATAAAATTAAATCATAATAATAATCAAAATCTCTCATAAATATATATTTTTTTTAAGTCTTTTTAAGAGTGGTGCGAAATTTGGTACCTATTTTTTTTTTAAATTTTGATTTTAAATTAAACTTGAGTATTTTACAAAACTAAAATGACTTATTTTTTTGAATCGCTTATATTTCCAAAAAAGAGACTTTTGTCCATAGAGAGTGCTGTAATGATTTATACAGGATTAGAAGTTATACATTTATAATCTATAATATTATTTATTATCTAATTATGTCCTTTTGAAGTGTTCATTTTATTTCTTTTTTAGTTCTTTCATATCCTCTATCTCTTTAATTTCTGTTGGGAGGCTATTGAAGTTTATTATCCCCAAGTATTTAAAATTTTGCTGATAGTGTTTGGTATTACATTTAGGGATTTTAAAATGATTTAAAATCTTAATTATGTATTTTTTATTTATTATCTTTGTTTTATTAACCACTGAATTGAGTTTAAATACATCTACCGGTTTCGAAAAATACAATTTTTTTCTTCAGGATGTCATAACTAAAAGAAAATGAAGAAGAAAATGGTATTTTTCGAAACCGGTAGATGTATTTAAACTCAATTCAGTGGTTAATAAAACAAAGATAATAAATAAAAAATATGAATTTTAACCACAAAGTTAATATTGCTAATTTTAAAAGTATCTTAATTATGTTATTGTTTCAAGTTTTACTGTATTATTTTCTTTGATTAATTGAGATTTTTTTGTAAATGTTTATATTTTGGGAACTAGGAATTTTACAAAACGTGCTTGTGTTAAAAATGTTGATATTTTTAAAAATAAAGCTTTAATAATTGTTTTGTTCTAATATTTTTGTTTGCTTGTTTTAATATTTTTAACGAGTTCATTATCTTATTGTATGCTTCTCCCCATCCAATTATTTTATATTGGAGTAGTGAGTGAATAATAGTAAAATATACCTTTTTTAAGTTATTTTCTTAATCTTATGAATATATAAATGCATTTTCTTATTCTCTTCACCAATTTGCTAATGTGGCTGTGATATTTTAGATGTTGATTGGAAATGAAACCAGGATAAATGATTTCTTATGCTAAGATAATTTTTTTAGGGTTTAAGATTGTATATGAGTTGTTACAGGTCATATTTTTGCAGTTTTTGTTATGGATAGTAATTTTTATATTGGGC